>OX439000.1:2500-2425619 GCA_949316495.1 Amphiduros pacificus | reverse complement strand
TTAGAGCAATAATAAACATATGTAATAATATAGACTATGTTATAACAAATTTCATATATATATTGATCAGAGACAACGAGGGCTGGTGCGTATACGTCAGAGATTTCTGTGTACATGTCATTCTGTGATGCATTCGATTCGTACTCTCGCAAAGCGAGATTGGGATGGTGGCTCCCTCAAACATGCATTTTTCCCTCTTTCAGCAGTTCACAAATCCCCTCGGAAACAAAGATCGCCTATGTCACATTAGATTTTCAAAATCAAACGTATCTTCAACAGATGATATTTGGCGAGATTTGGGGGATGGAGAAATATAAATATCATTTTCAAAAAGGAAATTGCAAACAAATTCTTTTTTTTAAAAAGACTTTCTTGTACTCTTCTGGTAATCTTTATATATGTTAAATTGAAAGTAATATAATTCCGTTGCACATGACAAACAGTTTTCATGATAGATAAACCTTTCCCTTGCACACACCGGACTGATATCGGTTAGGGCAGACGCCTCATGTCTGTGTAGGTTGTTTTGGCAGGAAGCCTTTCTGCGCAAGTGCATGAATATGAGTAGCAGGCATTTCCAATAAAATATTTTGAGAAGTATATTTACTGAGTAAAATATGTTCAATACTTCATCTACTTTACTTCATCTCTGTAAAAGTTCATCTTAATGTTAATAAAGAAACATAAATTTATGAATTTCTAGTATCAGTATGTGGTAGAGTGTGTTTATCAGCCCATACATTTGAGGTCTTTTTTCTACAGGCTAGACATAATTGATAAATGATAATGTACAAACTAATACTGAAAGTGGGTTTTGATAAAGAACAAAAGCTGCTGAAATAAATCATTGTTAATCGTTTTCACAACATTAAAATAATGTAAATATATTTAATATTCCATATAGGATAAGCAGATGCTGTTACATGGAATGATCAGTTTGAATGTTGATTAGTTGTTAGGTATATTTCCCAAAGCTTCGTTTGACCGGCCATTCTCAGATAAACCATGAGCACTGACGCATGCTTTTCCAATTTGTGCACTAAAAATTCGCTGATGCTGTGGGGCCAAGGTGACATTGAATATTATACAGTCCTCTCCACCATGGAGATATACAAACATAACTACACGGGCTTTGTACGCAGCATAGATTTATTATTCACCATTACCACCACACAGCTGCCTTAGTAATTAAATGATACGTGACAAATCGTCAAGGGATGAAGTGTCTCCACGCATCTATGGGACACACTCATCGCGATCACGTGATATATAAATTATTTGTTTCCGTAATGCGTAGAGCTCTGAAATGTTTACTGGCCGTTACCACTGTGTTGATCACACCTGGGTCTACCTCTATAAGCACTAGTAACACAAGTAGCAACATAAAAAATACAAAAAAATGCAAGTTATCATATACTCTGCTCTGCACTTGCAGTTTTTTAAAACATTTTTTAACATTAAGGCCATATTATGGGACAGCTATATCAATATATCTAACTACTTTGTAGATTTTCTCGTATATTATGTCAACATTGTGTTCAAAACTCATATGTCTTTATCACATTATCGTTAACCCAAAGGTCGATCACCCTTCTCCATGTTGTTTTTTTCTCCCCATTGAAAAGTACACATAGGAACTCTACAATTTTACGGGAACCAGAACTGTACAACTCCTCTATATTTAATCATTGGTAATAGAGACTGAGGGGGCCTTGCAGAATTGGGAGGGTTGCACTTGTTGAAGATAAACAGAATTTCTATTTCAAATATCTGTCATTTAATCCTTGTAGGTAGCCTTTTTCAAACAATCCAGTTGTTGACATAAGAACCTCTTGTATTTTACTCCGAAAATCTGACCTTTCCCTATTATGCTCACATGCCCGGTCTACAATTCAAAATCTGGCCTTCTAAATTAGCATAGTAAATTATTATATCATGGTTGAAACAAGTTTCAAAATGACTGCAATTGAATCATGGTCTGCACTTTGAAGAAAAAAATATATGGACTTTAATTACTGCTTCAGCATAATGGATGAATGTGTCATGCCTGCCATAAAAAAAATTATTTGTAATTGTCCAAAGCTTGTGAATTTGGATTTAAATTATTTCTCATAGTATGTTATATTTTTCCATAAAACATCAATTTTAACATTTTATAAGCCTCAAAGCTGTACCTGTTAAACTGGCCGCCTTTTATCACAGGTGTGAACAACACCTTTCTTAACAACAGTTTAAAATGGCTTGATGATCTAGATAAAAAATTGTACTGTGTTTGTGGTAAACAATGGTTCTGATACATATATTTTTGGATTTATTTCTCCACATTTTTAGAGTAATTTGCAATGAATTTATGGCTTGTTTCTGATTGGCTGGTACTACTATAATCTTCAGAAAACGTTCAGAATGTTTGACCAGAGTAAAACTACTAAAATGATATCTCAAACTCTTCTTTTCATGTTATATATGTGTTCATATTGATGGAATTTAAATTGCTAATCTACAATTTGTGAAGGTTTCCCTCCCATTTTAACCTGTTTCTTTGTTTTCTTTATAGATACAATAAACAAACTGACAACAGATATGAGCGGTGCCATGGGCGATATGACAGGGGTATGTATATAATAAATGCATAAGTTACATTAATCATAACATTCTTATCAATATTATATATTTCAAGTGGTCTTTATCATTTATACAAAAAGGACATGATATGTGTGATTGTTTTAGAGGGTGACGGATTTCATAGGGCTTGCTATCTGCATCGTGGTGGGGTTTGTCTACGTGCTGATCATGCCTATAGTGGGCTGCTGCTTCTGTCTCTGCCGGCTGTGTCGTAACTGTGGAGGAGACCTTAAGTCCAAGCCGGGAAAGAATGACAACAAAACGTGGTGCATGGTGCACATGATCATCGTGGCCCTTCTCACCCTCATGACTGCGTACGTATTCCTTTAATAAGCTATACCAAATGACTTTCCTCTCAAAGTGTGATATATTCTCTTAAGGCAATAACACATCATGTATTTCGACAAAATTTCACTCCCCTCCCGAACCTGAAATGTGTAATATTGATACGCATAATGATATGTAAGAAACTGGGAATCTTGTCAAGTACGAAATGGTTGGGTTTTAAGAGTTCTTGCGTGTGTTGCTGATGGTGGCAGTTTCCTGTGGGAAATGATATGCTTAGCAAGTACGTCTGGCGCAAGGTATTTGGTAGGCTGTCCTGTAAATCTATTAATAAGTTGTTTCCTATTCCACCCAGTGCCCCGCGTTTGTCATTCAAGGCCGTGTCTGTGGTAACGGTATTAACGCAGATGTGATCATGCAAAAGAAAGATCCCTCTCACTCTTTTAAAAGAGTGGGGCATTGAGTCTCGCTGACAAACTTTACTGACATAAATGGGCTGTCCTAAAATGGACTGAAAATCTCTTACAAACAAAAAAGAAAGCAGATCATTTGCATTCTTATTATATAGATATAATTTATTCATAATTTTCTGTACCGGAGCTCTCAATCGATATATTATTACAATCATTAAGTCCTGATAAAAATAGTCTTCGGGATTTACGTGTGTCGTTTTAGTGCATAGAGCCCAGTTAGCATTAGGAGCCAAACATCTATCTCGTCACATACAAACGTGACTAAATAAGGTCACACATAGCTGTTGCTTGGTACTACTTGTGATCTACGTCTATATCTATAAGATTACTCGGCAAAATCAATTGGCATCCTGCTAAGAGGTCACATTCATGCTTAGCTAGATAGATGTATAGATGTTTTGCTACCACCATTTAGAAATACGCATGTTGCATTTAGCGGCTGCAAGTTATCAATAAGTACACGGAAGTTATAGGGTTTAAATTATTCAAGAAATCCATAGCACGCCACACTAAGACTGTTCTCTGGATTTTTTTTGAAGATACCAAATCTTTAGGAATCATGCAGCATAAAATGAAATTAATCAACAAATGAAGATTATATCTGCTTTTATTTGTTTTATTTTTTTGTTTTTGTTTTTGTTTTTTGTTTTTTCGTTTTGCTGCTTTTTCTTGAACGTATGCTGGCAATTGATGAACTTGTTGAGTTTTTGCATTTATTTTCAATTCAAAATGTATGGAACTAAATCATTATTCAGTATCTTTCACAATCTAAAATCAAATACTAATTTAAACATAGCAATACAATTTCTGGTGTTCTGCAAAGTTGAAATGAAGACAGATCAGTATGAAAATCGCCCTACAACCCTACCACCACGCTTTCATTGCATTCACTGCAGTGCTGAGAACTGTTACTTTTATTTCCAATAACTTAGAAATGGAGACATTTCCTTTTGCCTTGTGTGGTAATTAGCTTAAAATAGGTTTACAGATTGAAATAATTATTCTGGAACATTTGGCTGCAGTATAGCCTTTCCTTTGAATCAGCGAGTGCAAACACGCGCTGAGCATGACGGTGATATACAGACAAGCATGGCAACAACGCCTCATATCGATATAGCACAACTTACGTTGTAGAATTCAGGCCCCCCAACAGATCGACCTTCATTTCATAACAAGGTTTGTGGTGGAGTTTCTATGAACCTGTTTGAGTGGAGTTCTATGAACCTGTTTGAGTGTTTATTTTTCGGTTCCATCGGTCTGTCACGTAAGCTTGTCATGAGGCCATAAGCTGCTGTCGTGAGAGACATCTTGTCATTGGGCCACATCTGACATCTTTACTTCAATTGTAAATCAAATGTTTTAAATCATCAAATTCTTATATATCATGATATAGCTGGAATGTTTATACTGGTAAAGTACCTTGAGTGAATTATAGATATGCCCAATGCGGTTTAGTCAAGTTTGCTTGAAGTTTTAATTTCCAGCGAATCAATTGATAAACACAAAATGTTGAGATCATTATGTTTGTATTTGACGACCCCCGTCTCAACCACTCGATGATGTGAGCACCTTTCCCGAGATCATTATGTTTTGTATTTGACGACCCCCCCCTCTCCACCACTCTATATGTTGAGATGATTATGTTTGTATTTGACGACCCCCCTCTCCACCACTCTATATGTTGAGATCATTATGTTTGTATTTGACGACCCCCGTCTCCACCACTCGCTGATGTGAGCACCTTTCCCGAGATCTATACTTTCCATGCAGTTTATCTCAGACACAATGGGAGCTGACATTAATTATTGAAGATTTGAAAGTTTGCTAAAATAATTAGTATACAAAGTGACATCGATCCATTATTTATTAGAATATTAGGTGCAATTTATTTTGGTAAAAAAAAACAACAATAGATAGTCTGTATTTCTGAGTTAATTTTTCCAGGCCGTCAATTTTAATATCTCAAATGATGTCCTATCGCAATTCAAAATCAGATTGTTATCACGTGGTAGCCAAGCATATAATTAGGAGAAGGGCATACTAATTATTATGAAAATAATCTAAATAAAATCATAAAAAGAAGAAACAAATCGATATACATGAGCAGCTTGGTTATTTGGTCCTGGTATTGAGAAATAAAATAGTTTGGCAAAATGCGCAATAGCGAAGCTTCAAACATTGTAGAACTCTGCATACAGGGAAGTTGCAAAATTAAGGAAATATGATAACATCACTGAAAAGATAAAGGAACCACAATGGCCTCCCGTAGAGGCAAGGACTTCTTTAAAAGTGTTTTGATCACATGGAATGTACAAAATGGGTATGCTCCCATGTACCCTACCTTCTTATCTTAGACAGAAAATTGAGGGTTCTGAGATCAAGCGAATGAGTATATATAATACCAAGAATGGAGACAGGGCCTTTGAAGTATATGCACCAAGGGTATGGAATGCCCTGCCCCTGCACATTAAAGATTGTGAATCGCCTAATAGTTTAAAACCCACTTATGCCTCAGTCACATTCGCACCGGGCGCCGGCCGGGCAGTAACAATCGGCCGACTTCCCAGTCTGCCGGGCGCCGGGGAGTTTATAAGCAAGAATCTGAGAGATGCCGTAGCTGTGGTCACATTATTAAAGGGCACCGCACGGCATGTGCAAGACTGAATGGCACAGACGTCTGTAGGATATCTTAAAGACGTCTGCCTCATTTGACAGACGTCTGAAAGACATCCTAAAGACATCTGATGTCTATGATATATCGCAGGGAGCCCGTGGGATCATCTGACGATGGTCTATGAACACATTATATAAATATAATCCTATTTAACCGCACGATGCCACCGGCAGCCCTAAGATAATCTGCCGATGTCCTTGCAGACACTGCCGGGACCCGGGAACTTTTATGTGGCAGCTAAAAGTTCCTGATGACCCGGCCGACGTCTTAAAGATGCCCAATTGTGGCCGATGATCTCCCGGCGCCCGCCCGGCAATCTGAAATGCCTGCCGATTTTGTAAAAAATACCCATCGGCCGGGCATCTTTACTGAAATCGGTGCAAATGTGACTGAGGCATAAGAGACAGACATTTTCAAGAAACATTATCTTCAAAAGCGCCATAAACAGACCGAGTCTGATATACCACTATGCAATTAGTTTGTATCATTATTTATTAACTAGGTCATAAGTATTCTCATGTCCATCAAGCAGAATTAGGGAAAGGAAAATGCCAAACGTTGAAAGGAAAGTCTGGTACGGAACAGTCATGGGGTATTAACCCGGGGGTATTAAAAAGTTGAAGAGGAGAGATAGAGACAGAAGCATTCGCATCTGTTGTATAACTGGGAAAATCATTTGTGATTGCTAAAACCAAACTCTGAACAATCAGGGTTCTTTTGGATCAACACTGTTACAAGTGGTTGCTGTTATTTTTGCAGCACGGGGGCGTTGCTTGTTTACAACACCAGCACAGAGCTGTCCAAGGCCGTGGAGAACATAGCCAGTAACGTCAACGACAACCTGGACGACATGGAAACGTTTATCAACAACACCGTCGATGTATGTATATATGTATATTATATGTATTTATTATTGTTCTCTCTCGATCTATCAGAAATACGTCATAACGAAAGATCGATGTATACAGAACATTCCCTATTGGCCTTTTCTAATCAGATGTTCCACCTGATGAGAAAAACGTCATCATTTTGTGTAATCCAAATACGTGCTGTCTGATTATCATGTGGACATGTTATTAAGAAACCTTAACACAGACAACCCCCCCCCCCCCCCCCCCCCAATATCGAAATTCTGAGAGAATATATCAGGGGCCCACCACTATATGATATGCAAAAAGAGCCGATATGCACACTTTTCTGGCTGGCAGCTTGTAACTAATGCATTTCATTTCCAGCTGGTAAACATACCAGCTGGGAACTTTTTTTGTATAAATCAGCTGGCTCAAAATACATTTGACATTTCAAAATGGCCTAGCTGACAGACTGATGAATTTAATTGGCTGGCTGGTAAAGTATTGAGATTTTGACACCCAACTGGCAATTTCGCCATTGAAAACTGCAAAATAAAAAATAAATTATATTGTATGAACACTATTTGACAAAGATTGTTCAAGCCTAATGATATTTCTACTGTAATTATAAGTTTTAACATTTAATTATTTATTAAAGAAATTGGCTCATTACCAGCTATTAAAAAAAATTGGCATTGACAAACATCCACGAACAAAGTTAACAGCTGTTAATTCCATATAAATTCTGAGCTGGTAACTTTCCCAGCTGGTAAACAATAACAGCTGACAGCCAAAATCCCAAAGTTTAGCTGGCTGGTATTTTTTTTAAATATTTCCTTATAGAAAATACTAAAAATGCATATTGGAAATTTTTTTTTTAGCTGAGTGATATGTTGTTCACAACATTCTATAACATACTCTGCCCAAGTTTCACACCTCTATCTCAATTTTTAACGAAGTTGGTAGTGGTGGGCCGCTGATATATGATTTCTGGAGCATAATATAGTTACGTTTAAAGTAGTCTTTCTTGTTACACATTCCGCTTTGCAAAGTGTCTAAAACGTCAGAGATAGGATGTATGCAGGTTAGAAAGAAAGTTTTCCTATAAGCTATTGCTGAACGTTGTGGCCTCTGTTAATCAACATCTATATTGACTAAAAGTTTACTTTGCAAAACCATTAGGTATTTTGCCAAGACCTTTGTTTTTTATGGAGGTCTTCTAATTCCAAGCCCAATTCCAAGTGGTGATTTTATCAAACATAGTGAATAAAATACTTTTCTTCTGGTGAATGATTTAGGAAGTTCTTCATATCGGGGATGTGCATTTCAACGTCACGAGAGACGTGATATTCCGAGATCTGGACAGTATGTATGCTATAAATTAATATATAAATTTACATGGATTTAAAAAATTTAAATGGATTTAATAAATCTAAACTTGATAAATTTGTAATGGTTGTTCAACAGAAAAGGAGGTGATAAGTCATATCTGCAAGTGACACAAACTAATAATGCTATTTTCATGAACGATTACGTTGTTTATTCAGATGTAGACTCCATCATTGGTGTTCCTATAAGAGATACCATTCTCAGAGACGCCCAGGTGGAGCCAGCTGTCCAAAGCATCGTTCAATTTCACCAAGGTACGTATCACCTCTCAAGCAGCACCGTCCAGGGCAGAGAACGTTGTAAAACCAAAATACATTATGTGCTATTAGAATCTCTTCAGAACATATATATTATTTTGGAATGTGTGTAAATTGTGTTACTTATTCAAAAAGACATGAATATTGAACCGTGAACTGTGAATAAGTAACAAACTTCACGCAAATAGGGTGGAGTTTTTTAAATTATCAAATTGCATTAGAATAATGATAATACTGAACTGATGTCGCATTGGCTTTACCGTTATTGGTGTTTTACCTTGGGGAGAAGCAGAACTAATTCCTTATAAATTGGCAGAAACAAAAACCAATTTTTTTTATCTTACCTGAATTGCAGTTATCTTGAATATTGGAGCCAACATGCTGGGTATATTCCAGTCCATCAAGGATATCAATCAAACAAGTGCAGATCTCAGCTCCAACCTCAGCACCGTCAGCGCTCTCATCACGCAGGCGCAGGGAGAACCCGGATGTACCGCCGGATGTACATCCCTCAACATAAGTGGACTCTCCCTAAAATATGATCCCAACAAGGTATGTATCACTGCACTGTCAGAAGTAACTACTATTGAAATACAGCAACTTTTATATCACAACACCAAAAAAAAGAGACGTTTGAAACTTGTGAAAACATAATATAGGAGTTCTTAGAGAGTATTTAATATATTTATTCTGAACAAGACTGATTCCATTATACTCAAAATGGTTGATTTAATTTTGGAAGAGTCTGATATCCTTGGATTAAACTTGTGCTGCATTGTGTAAATATTACTTCTCAAGCTTCTTCGTTTTGTGCAGAAGTTCTTTGGTTTACAAGGTTATACAAATAAATAAATGATGAGTGATATTATGAGACGATGACCTTTGATAAGAGAGGTGTTTTCATGATAATCACTAAATGGTGGAATCCTCTTGTAGTAGAAATACTCGTATTTTTCAGATGCCTGATATTTCATCCCATATTGACAAGGTCAACAGTGTTCTGTCTAAAAATCTGACTGATTTGGCTTTAAAAGTGAGTGTATTTTTTGTTGTTCAAACGTGAAAGGTTATTAAATAAGCTTTTCATTAAACTCTCAGCATAACATAAAAGCAGAACTCTCAAATAGTCACAATTATTTTACCAACAATCACTTACAAAAATACTTATTCAATTTAACTAAACGAACACCTTTGATACCCCAATTCGGTGTAAAACCAGCCGATTGCAGGTTGCTATCTTGTACAATTGAAAACAACGTACCAGAAGTGCACAAAAAATCGGAAGTGCACAAGAAAGCTCTCTGAAATCCAACCATTGATACATACCTACTTATTCATATATATGTACAGGCGACGACAACAGAGCTGCGGTTCCATTTTCAAAGCATTTTAAGTGCGAACAAAATATTCTCGTCTTGTTGTTTGACACATACATGTTCCACCAAAGTTGAATGGTGTTATAAATGTGTGTTTGTAGGGTTATGACATTGTGTTGGACATTCCCTCCGAACTTGCCAATTATTCAAAGTCGCATATTGATGGTAAGTACAACACTAAATATCTTTCTACAAAATAAACAGAATAAGACAAACAGTTTATGATGAATATCTAAATGAATATCTGATGAATGTTTACAAATCTAAACATAATTGTACTCATCATAATTGAAATTTGAACTAGAAGTCTCTTTAAAATGTGAAGGTCACAGAATGGTACAGAGGAAGTGATAAAGACATTTATTCCAGGTTTGAAAAGCAATGTAGACAAATTCACAAGTAGTATCAACGACGTCACAGATGAGGTCAGGAAACTGCCTAGTTCAGTACTGGGAGAACTTGATTCAATTGGAAAAACCATTGACGACACAGCTGATTTCCTGGCATCATACAACAAATTCAGGTACATACAATTATGAAGAAAAAAAATAAAAATTTCAATTTTTAGAATATTTTTTTTAATGAGCTGCCCTTTTCTAATGACAAATCTGTGTGATATTATTTCCTGCAATCAACTGCAGTTTGATTTTACATATTACATATTTCTGTGTGATAGAATGTAGATGTTCAGTATTGTGTTGGCAGGGTGTACGCTGCTGGGGGGCTGGGCGGGTTTATCATGCTCATACCTGTGCTGAGCCTGCTTGGGATGATCTTTGGCTGTCTGGGCTTCAGTGGATCCGCAGAACCACATGAAAGGTCCTGCCTCTCCAACTCAGGCGGACAGCTCCTCATGGCGTAAGCTTAAACATATCAACGCCTCCAATAATTACAATATTCAAACCTTGCATAGGTCTTTAGGGGTTATTAACTAATATTTGAGATTTGTAGCAAATACAATATATATTTGTTTTACCAAATACTGAGTGCCTGTACCGCAATAGACCACTAAATGTGCTGATGTATTGTGACAGGGCGGTGGGCTTTGTCTTCATCTTTGGGTGGCTGCTGATGCTGTTGACGACGATACTGTTCCTCATCGGTGCTCCTATGGAGAGATATATATGTCAGCCTCTCACTGAAGACTACAGCTTCATGAAGGCGGTGAGTATATCTAATGAGCTCACCTGCCTCACCTCAGTGGCACTATGAAATAAAGGACTTCAGCAAGCATTGCAAACATGATCTATGTAAACATAAGAATGAACATCGTGTACACCAGTGGGGCGGGTCTCTTCTTTAAAAAAATACGGATTTCACCAAATTATCCAGATTGTGTTGTGTGTAATCTTATTCGGAGATAGCCGGGTTACATGACTACATCAAAAGCCTGAACTAAAAAATAAAGATTAATAAGCCAGGAGGACGTTTTTCATAAATGTTTGATTGGGAAATAGGGAGCTTTGTTTAACATGTGTGTGTGCGGTTTACAATGCAGATATTGGATGGTCCCGGTGGCATGCTGATGACGGACGATCCCAATGGCTATTTCCTTGGCCAAGCCCTGCTGAACAATAAGAGCATCGCCTTGACCTTCTCCGGAGTTCTAGAGTGAGTGGTGTCCCACATAACGTGGTTTTTCCTCAAGAGCAATCAGTCGCATGCTGAACCACCATTATTTCGTAGTGATTTATTAACCCAAGCACAGGGGCACCATTGGAAAATAGTTGAAATCATTAATTCTCTAGACTGGTTGAGAACGTGATTAATTCTCTACACTGGTTGAGTACCTGATTAATTCCCTAGACTGGTTGAGGACCTGATTAATTCCCTAGACTGGTTGAGGACCTGATCATGGCTCTAGAGTGATTGAGGACCTGATTATGGCTCTAGACTGGTTGATGACCTGATTAATTCTCTAGACTGGTTGAGTACCTGATTAATTCCCTAGACTGGTTGAGGACCTGATTATGGCCCTCTAAGTTTGGTGGTTTCAACTGGCCTAAAAATGAGAGCAGAAAAATAATTACTTTAACATATTACTCGATGTATATGGTTTAATCATTGCATATCCTTGTCATTTGGGAACTTTGCTTAAAAGTGTCAACATCAAATGTTTTCTACAAACATTAAATTTAATTCATTCCCATTTAAGTGAAAAGATCCAGACACATTTGTGAAATGATCTAAGTTTCAAGTTTATGCATAAAGAGATACAACTTATAATTTGACAGGATAAACATATGTATCATGAAGGCATATCTATTTGCTGAAGGTTTCCTGCAGTACCTACTCCATATGTCTCATTCATATTGTATTATTGTTTTCAGGGATTGCAAAAATAACAAAGGAGCAACGTCAGCACTAAAGCTAGATAAAGGATTTAACTTTGACGAATTCACAGATTATAAGAAGGTAAGTATCACCCCAAGAAATACCCCAGGAAAATTCCTCAAGACAGTAAAATATCATGATTTAGAAATATCACAAATTAGAAGACATATTATCTTAAATGTGTATCTCAAACATGAGAGCGCAACTGTGGAGACTGAAGCAGACGCCATGTTAGCTGCCGGGAAGGTTAATTTATCATTTCAAAATACAAACTCATCTTTAGATGGAACGAAATAACAATTTTACCATTACAGCTATATTATAAATAGTTACGATGAAAATTTGTGCTTTGAAATATTCAACATGTGTAGTTGACTGAATTTCATAAGGATCAAAGAGATTGTAACAGTCTATATATATACAGAGATCTTGAACCTTTTATCTCAGAATTCAAAATTTTCTAACCGTTCAGATAATTCATATATCACTCCAATTCCACACTTGAGACTCACATAATATTCTAAGATTTAATTGAAGAAGGTCAGTAATGCATTACAAATTGCATTGCAAATATTAACAGTAATTATACATTTTTTGGTGTTTATTGCATTGCAGCACATGGACATTGAGGCAGAGTTGGACAACTTAAATGTAGATGTTGCTAAAATGAAGGTATTATCTTCAGAAACGGAAAAGGAGCTGCTGGACTTCAAAGCTGCTATTCAGGTCGACTTCCAAAACTTCAAAAATGAGGTAATCAACAAAGACATCCTGGTTATTTTAGGCATAGGTTTCTGTGAATGCATTGGATTATTTCATTTCACATTATCATTTTGTAAATGATCATATCCTTTCAAACGTGTGTGTTATACAATATTTATCATAAAGATAATATTTATCTTATATTTCAGTTGATGGAAAATACAACTATGACTGACCTGGAGGATTTCAAGACGGTAGTTGATACAGCACAGGCAATGTCCACCTCCACTGCAAATGTGATTATATACTTCTGTCTAGAGAACAATATATGATATTATACGGTTATACATTATAGGTTGCTATATTTTCAAAAGAAAATATTGTTAATCTTCAGTTATTTCAGACCATTGTGCCACAATTTATGCAATATGCTATTGATAATGGCCGAAACAAACAAGAAAAGTAGTTATCCCCTTGATGTTGAAAGATCTACAAAGGTGTGCATATTTGCTATGAATATGCCAGTGCCTCACAAGGGTTACCTTGCTCATGTAAAATAAAGGTCACTCCTAAAACCAGTCGTGCCTTACGTCCCGGTGGCAGGCACGAGTGGGGGGTGGTTGATAGAATTATATGACTTAGCTCTCTTGAGCATCTTTTATTTTGATGAGGATATTTGGGACTTATCATTGCTTGTGACAGGTAGGCTTATGGGTTGGTTTTGGGTCAAGAGCTCTGGAATGGGATGGTCCTTTCATTATCCCTGTCCATTTTTAATGTTGGCTCACCCGATTTTTTATGCTATAAATTGTGATGAAATATAAACAAATCAATCAAAGCATAAAAAATGTTTATTAATCGATTTTAATTGTTCAATTGTTTTCCATTAGGAAACACTAAAGGAAGCATCGGATATAATGAATGTTATCACGACAACCTCTTTTAAGACTGTAAACACTCAACAGGTGAGCGTCAATTATTACATTATATATCATAAACAACACACTTCCTTATATGTATAAACATATTCCACAATGTACATAATACTGAGATGCACTTGATTAAGTTTGCATTATAATGGTAATAAAATATTTCATCAACAGAGGGTGTGTACTTTACATCTAAAATAGTATGCCTATAACACTCACACAGAGATAAGGAGGGTGCCTATAACCCTCACACAGAGATAAGGAGGGTGCCTATAACCCTCACACAGAGATAAGGAGGGTGCCTATAACCCTCACACAGAGATAAGGAGGGTGCAATGAATTACAGAGTTCCCATCTTTGGAAATAAAGTGTTGTCAAACAGATTCGATGTTTATTATATTAGGCACCTTGTTGTAAGTGAAACATGCCCACTATCATGTATTGACAGGGGCAAGCCTATTTTAGTGACTTTTAAATCAGAATTGAGATTATGATCGTTACACCCTGAGATAGCGACGTATATGTGGAGTGCCATGATCATTACTCCCTGAGATAGTGACGTATATGTGGAGTCCCATGATCGTTACTCCCTGAGATAGTGACGTATATGTGGAGTGCCATGATCATTACTCCCTGAGATAGTGACGTATATGTGGAGTCCCATGATCGTTACTCCCTGAGATAGTGACGTATATGTGGAGTCCCATGATCGTTACACCCTGAGATAGTGACGTATATGTGGAGTGCCATGATCGTTACACCCTGAGATAGTGACGTATATGTGGAGTGCCATGATCGTTACACCCTGAGATAGTGACGTATATGTGGAGTGCCATGATCGTTACTCCCTGAGATAGTGACGTATATGTGGAGTCCCATGATCGTTACTCCCTGAGATAGTGACGTATATGTGGAGTCCCAAATAGTCCAGATGTGATTTGATGTGAGAATTGTAGTGGGTTAGCTTCATGGCGCAGACATCTGTTTATTCAACAAAGAAAGTCAATATTGTTACGCGTGTTATCTGCGTTCTTATTTGCATAATGTTTCCATGTTGGGATTTAATACCAAATTGATTCTACAAAGAAAGTAATTGTTTCTTTGGGATATGTTTTATTAACACATACCTTATAAACTCATCGTCAACTTTGCAGGCTGCTCTGTTAAATGACGTCACAAAATTGGAGACAGACACGCAGACACTCAGTGCAACAGTGAGTAAAGCTATTGCTGTGAATCCTGAGTATATCTCATCTCAATCTCTATCATTATCACATAAACCCATATATACGCCATAAATAGTTCATAACAAATCTGTTACTGCCAACTGGTGAAGGAAGCCATTGAAATAAATTGCCTATGAAATAGATAGATAATCATATGTCTGTAGACCCATAAAAAGCCCAATGAATATGTTCAGTCAAAAATACCATAAGTAAAAATCTAATATATTTTTTACTAACTGTAAATATATTGAAACTACCGTGTGTATTTAATGTACTTGCATCACGTATTTTCAGAGTATATATACCATTCACATATTTTTCATTATTTCACTGCTTATATAGTTATTCAATAATCATGTAAATGTATGTTGCAAAACATAAATAAACCATTTTATTATTACAACCATTTTATTATTTAATTGATTGAATTGTAGGTTGACTCCTTACTGCAGACCGCAAAAACTGTGGACAACTACATTCAAAATCATCTCAACAACATGACAAAGAATGTAAGTTTTCAATTTTGTACTGCCAGTCGATCAATGTGGTCATATTTTAGCCATATATCCATTTATTCATGGGTCAAACTTACCATTTTAAATCTTTTTGCTGTTTCTCATATTTTTGTTCCACTAATTCCGACTTGGACTGTCTTCTGTCAGGTATATTAGACAAGATAATCCGAACCGTGTATTTTAGAGAGATGAGTAATAATGTGAAATCATTAATCAATATATTTATTAGACTTCAATTGATGTTATAGTGTATCCTTTATATAGGTGTTTGAATCTGTTTATACAGGAAACAAGGCGCTTTGCTGAACGAGAGCTGGCAGTTGTTGACAAATTTGTGGACAACACCTTGAATGCAGTAAGATTTTTCTTTTTGCTACCTTTTCAATTAGGTTTTGGCCGACCTTACTTATACCAGAAAGAGGAAAACGTTTTACTGGTGTTGACATATTTTATTTAAAGCACTAAAAAATAAGCAATTAAAATGATGGATTATGGTGCCATCTACCTTCCAACCGGAAGTTGATCATGCAAAACAAATATATACCCACTGTCAATTCAATAAATCGCAGAAACAATCGGGAATGGGAGCGTCTATCCTTAAGTGTTATGACACTGTTCATTTCAATATATGAAATATTTATGTTTTAATTTTTCTTTTTTGCAGCTTAACAATGAGATAGCCAAGTGTAAGCCAGTGTATAACCTGTGGTACTCAATCATTGATGTCAGTCTCTGTGGACAGTTCATGGACCCCCTGGTCAGTATTCATATCCATATATATATATATATATATTAATCATATATTTTATATATATATATATGTATATATTCATTCTAAAGTTTGCCACCAGTTTTGAATAACTCATTGATCATAAATGACCATTGAATATCATATGTTTCTAGAACGGGTTCTGGTTTGCAATGGGTTGGTGTGTCTTCTTCATGACACTGATGGTCTGCTTCAATGTAAAACTGGCCAAGTACCTCAGGAAAATGACACCCCCAGGGTAAGTTGAATTATAATATCACACTAGTTTCTACAAAAAATACCCTTAGAAACCTATTGCCTTATAATTCTTATATTGAATCGTTTATGAAGAACAAGTGGCAATATCTAATTAAATCATAAATTGCGCAAGACAAAGGCTAATGCCTGTCTATAGCCGTCAGTAACATTCCAGATGAAATTATTGATTGGCATTTCTGTCATAATCCAAGACTTTCATAATAGATGTCGATTCTATGTGATTTGATTAAATAATCATAAGTGATTGTTGTAATTTATACAGTTAATTCTATAATTATAATTAATCATGCATTATCTTTCAACTCATTATTTGATATATATGAATAATAACTAAGAGCATCTATCGAAGGCATGATGATGGGAACATGCACTTTTGCATGGACTTCTTAACGCTCTGATAAATTGTGTAAATTTAAAGATTATGATTTTAAGTTAAAATGCATAGGTTAGGATATGGGAGGGAACAAGCTACCTGAGCAGTTTGACATATTATTTATATTTAAAGGTTATGAGTCAAGGTGTTAAATCATTGAATACATGCATATGAGAAGGGAAATGTTATCACGATTTGAACTAAAAGTCATCTAATCTGTACTGCTTACCAAAGACATTTTCACACATCGTCTTTTGCATTTCAATGATTAAAAGGCTCCAAAATCATGAGTATATTTAGAATTGTAAATCTCCTATGAATTATTTTGATCAATGTTGTTGTGCTTATGGTAGTACCAATGGCTTACATTTATGCAGAGATGCATTATATGTAATATATGATGAATATATTAGGAGTTCCCATTGCTCATTTTACGCAGTCATGACAAGTCACATTAGTTTGCCTATACAAGCTTACCTATATCCTTACCTATATATTACCTATATATTAGCTTACCTATATATGCTTACCGCATTACCTGTCCAGATATCGTCGTGAGATATTAATATAGCTTGAATCATTTGGAATGCTAAATTTTACGATATCAAAGGATAATATTTGCATTAAAAACCCATTAGTTTGATTTATTTTTTTGCAGAGGTATGGGCCCACCCATAATAGCAGTACATGGGTAAGAATGATAATATCAAAGACTCTCCAAATACATTAACCTCTAATTTGGTTCTATTAGATTCTGATTATAGGAGTAAGCCTAATCTATAGTGTGTACATTTCTAACATTCACAAATCAAAATGAAAACGCTGAGAAAGAAGAGTAGAGTGAGAGTGCATGTTGACAACCAGCATCAGTATTTAGTGGTAGGCTAGAGGCATCACCACACATATCGTACCTGGGAGATGAAATATTTAACAATTTGTACACATTTTTCTTGCAGTGGAAAGGTGTCACCAATATAGAGCAGGTGAGTAAACCTGATATAATAAAATGACATTTTACTGTATCTGTTTTTCAATTGCTAAAGTCTTTCAGTGTAGATCAGAAGTAATGTAACAATATAGTTCTTATGATGTTCTGCAATGTAACTGTTATGTATGTTTTAGATTTTACTGTGTAAATTTTCTAAAATAAACTGTTAATTTTTGTAGAATGGCTACGGCATCACGTGATGAAGAGGAGTACCATTTGACATCATGTGATTGAGTGCAGTATCATTAGTGACATCATGTGATAAAGCGCAGTATCATTAGTGACATCATGTGATAAAGTGCAGTATCATTAGTGACATCATGTGATAAAGTGCAGTATCATTAGTGACATCATGTGATAAAGTGCAGTATCATTAGTGACATCATGTGATTAAGTGCAATACCAATAAGGTGACATCAGACGATGAAATAAGGTGTCAATGTAGTGACATCACGTGATTAAGTAATGTGATATTTCAGAGACATTATGTTATGTTTTCTCGATTATAGAAATCTGTTGATGTGCCATAACATGTGTTCCATGACACAAATAGTTTTATTGATAATCATTTTCAGTGATGTCACAAGACATATCCATAAGAATATATTGCTTTTTATCATTTAACATATCAAATTATATGACAGAAATTTCAAAGGATTAAATTCCTTTGAAAGGAGAAATTTATTTTATATACCCCAAAGGATATTAAATGCAATTTGATAATTCATTTGGTAAACCAGATCAGAGGTACCACAAGGTTTTACATTTAGTCACTTGGGTGTGTTATTACCCATTTGGTACCCGTCCTAAGAATTTCGATTTTTTTTATACAGACGTGCTTGTAACATAAATGTGCTATTTAAGTTGAATTTGAATTGTGATATCCTGCCACACATCCTT
This sequence comes from Amphiduros pacificus, assembly GCA_949316495.1. Lineage (NCBI taxonomy): Eukaryota > Metazoa > Annelida > Polychaeta > Phyllodocida > Hesionidae > Amphiduros > Amphiduros pacificus. The sequence goes on along the minus strand of OX439000.1, from coordinate 2,406,698 downwards.
CAAAGTATAACCTCAACGTTTGCTGTGCATGAGAGGTTGATGGAGGGAGCACAAATTTAGCACAATATGTCTTCTCCATTTTCAATAGAAATGAGACGTTAAAAGGGTAAAGTTCAATTCAGTGACTAAAACATAACATCTAATCTGTATTCAGACACTCAGGTTCCCTTTTTTGGTTCAAAGGTAATCATGAAAATGATTCAGCTACAGAATTACAGGAACCGGAACTGAATGAGTTTTGACAAGTTCCACTGCCTGTTTCCACTGCCTTTCGAGCTATGCATGTTCTCTTAACTCACTTCGTGGAATATGAATACATCAGAAGAGCTTCAGATTATACAATAGCACACTTAGAGTGTATATGTTCCTTGCACTGCATAGTGTTTCCTTTGGGGGTAGATTCATACAAGTATAAGGGTACCATAAAACAATAGTGGAAATTGATACACAAAGACAGAATCTGAATAGTGTTTGATATTTGTCAATTCTCCCAAATCTTAAAGTACTTGTATAAAAATCAGCTCTGTGATCCTGTTCAGGGGAGAATGAAATGAATAGTGTCCTACAGAATACTATGCAATCTTGTGATTAGCTGGCTGTGACAATGCCTTGTAGCTCTAAGCAAATATTATAAGCAATTGAGAAACAGGTGGCATAAAATGTGTAAATTTCTTGGGCATACTATTGTTTATAGGCTGTTGTACAATTCAAGACTTTTAGACCTTTTCTCATTTCTTTTGTTACATAAATTTCAAGTTATTGAGAGAAAGTAAAAGGCTTACAGTTTCTTTGATCGTTAGGATATACCAAACCTAGTCGTGGCCATCATTTGTATCTGATTACCGTCTCTTATACAACTGCCACAGTATTACTAAATACGTCATCGGGGTAAAGATAATAAAACACTGTGATGTATTACTTACCCCTGGGAAAAACGGCCACATGCATCGGGGTAAAGATATAACATAGCTGAAAATATTTTAAATATTTGCTTGATATGATTTGATTTGATTTGTAAAGTTGGCTGCGCCCCTTTTGTCTCGTGGGTACTAAACGCCTCTCAGTCTGATTTTTTACCTGAAAGTGTAGTGGTTTCTCTCAAGTTAAAAACAAAAATGCAGATTAGTGGAATCGGTTAAATGATTCGGAAGTGGATGAAAATATTGTTGCCTTTCTGGTGTAATTGTTCAAAATTACTAGTAAAAGGTACCTTATATATGTAATGATGAATATTAACCAAGATACTAATCTTTGCTTTTATGTTTGGGTGTACACTGCTGAAAGCATGTTTGATTGTTCTAGAGAAACTAAAATTGTAATTCATGATAATAACAGTAACTATCAGATTCCGTCCAAAGTTTGATATAAAATCAGAACCTGCTGATCTCACTCTTAACACTGCCATCATTTACTGAGCGCAACCTTTATTATTGCTTTTTGAGCTCAGGAGATTAGTCATTTCAGAGAGTATTTGCGCTGAGCGTTTTTGACTTATTGTTTGAAGTTGATATTTGCAAAGATGAATTGTGATCATTACAACTATATATATATATATATAAATGGAAGATTTTTAAATGAAATTATAAAATATTATACTATTATTCTGTGATATAAAGATTCAACTATAATTTAATAAATATTTTGTGATAAAGATAATTGGGGTTTATCTTTTCATTTCATCTTTACTGCATTTATCTTTTCAAATGCCAGAGAGATATAAGATGTATCTGGCATTGGTAAAATATTCGTAATCGAATGTGCTCAAAATGTCAATACAAATTGGACATATAAAGTGTCCGAAATTTGTGGACTTGGTTGTTTTTCAAACCTTAACCCCGGATGCAACATATGAAGATCGTAAAATGGTAATGAATCTTGTAAAGTGGTAAATTCAAGGCCATGTGACCTGATTTGACAATTTTCGAACATTCCATTTTGACTATTTGCGAAAGGTCATCATGCAGCTCATTTTAAAGGGTAAATATTCGATAAGATATTGTCCATTTTGAATTTTGGTGAAAACCTATGATGGAATGGAATATTGGAAAGTGACTTGGTCAGGAATATTGGAATGTGTCTTGGTCAGGAATATTGGAATGTGACTTGGTCAGGAATATTGGAATATGACTTGGTCAGGAATATTGGAATGTGACTTGGTCAGGAATATTGGAATGTGACTTGGTCAGGGATATTGGAATCTGACTTACATTGTTCAGTTGTGAACATTGCATACTCAGTGGTCATCTTCAGGGGAAGTAACAAAGGGGTCTGTTGTGTATCTAAATTCTGATTGGTTAATAATACAACTGAAATAGCATCCAGGTGGCAGCACAATACAGTACAGGGTCTGCAGTCTCTGGCTTGATTTACATACCATCTTCATGTTATGCTCGCAATTTCCAATCTGAGCCATTTCACACATAGTTTATTAATGCTGGAGATTTTCCCAAGATAGTGGGGTCATCATATGTGTTCTCACTTATAATTAACTTCCATCAGAGAATAAGACCTCCATAAGTTTGGCGCTATGCTCTAGCATATATTTGTATTTCAAGATCATTTTTTAATGATCTTGTTCAAAACTACCAACAACGTGTGGTCTTTGATAAATGTTATGAATAATAAATCATTACCCTGAGAGAACTATACTTGAGCAATATTCTGGAAAGGCATCAATTAGAACACAAACGTGAAGGACGCTGAGAGCACTATAACTTCTGTATCTAATCTTCTTCTTTACACTTCTTTGTCATGAGCTGTTTTAATTTCATCCAAAACATTGTTGCTCTTTCATGGAGACCTATACTTGCTGATTACATAGAATTTTGAATAGTTTATGTGCGAATAAAACACATGCTCAAAGTTTACTCTTTTGTATGAATAAAATTTAATACGCCTAAATTGGACATTTAGATTTATTGGTATAAAGTCAAACATCAGTGATATTCAGCTCCTGTCATGTTTATTGATTTTACATTATTTCTACAATATACCTTCTAAATTCCATACAAAATCTACTTGATCATTTTTGTATTTGCTAGATATGGATGAATTTAATGTTTAAAAAATCCATGGAAATGTAGAAATAATAGTAGAATTGTAAGGTGAATAGAATATCCATATATTAAATAAATAACGTGAGGTAAAATCTTTGTTATGTTACTGGGTCTATTTCAGGTTGAAATATTTCAAAACTATTTCCTGACAAAACGAAATATTTTAAAACTATTTCCTGACAAAACGAAAAATTCTATGTAAAAATGATTTTATTTGCTTTATTGCCAAATGAATTTAAAGAATCATTTCATTTGTTTAATATACATAAAAATCTATGTTAAGTACATTGTGATACTGAACAAGTAATCAAATAATATATCATGAATTCCACAATTAATGTTGAAATATTCCTATTGGAAAATCTGATTGAAATATGGGTTTCCCCAAAGGAAATTCAATCATACATTGATTTTGAGGTGAAATCAAGAACCCCAAATAAAATCTTATGAAAGGTTAAACATTTTCCAATAAACCATATTTATAATTAAATGGCAGTTATATGTTTGAAAGACTGACTTTAACATCTTCAATTTGGGTCTTCATGAAATTGTACTTCTATTTACGAACTTAAAAAAAGATATTTAGTTTTAACCCATATAAAATAATCATATACATAAAAACGTTTTTCTGTAGACCTCACAGAAAGTGATTGTGTTTTGACGAGTGGGAAGACTAAATCATGCTGAGCGTCGTGATGGGCTCTTACAGCATTCAGGAAATGAAGTTTTCAGGCAGTTTTCCCTTGCATAATATAAATGTTTATACCCCAAACTTAGCGATCAAATGTTATTTCCCCCATATAAAGTTTTGTGCTGTTTAAAAGCAGAGGAGTCTTTTGCTAAAATCCAAATCATCCGTTGGACACTTTGTCAATAAACTTTGTTTAGCTGATCAGTGATCTAGTGCAAACATCTGCTTTGTAAAGTTTTGCCAACAATAAGACACCTTTGGATTGGGAAAATGGAGTGATTTGGCTTACAGGGCCCTGTTTGTCCATTAATGTGTTTCCATTGGTACAGGCCTAACACCCTGACAGACCACAATAGAGGTCACATGCTTGTATACATATGACCACCTGGTGGTGAAAAGAGTACAGCCAGTACTTGGCACTTTCAACAAAAGGCAATAACCATTGTTGGTGTATTTTTGGTTGATTTTAGTGAGTATCACAGTTTTGTGGCCACATGTCATTTTAGCATATCCCAAAATTGCCTGTGACCTCTGTAGTTTCATGAATGCTTTAGGGGCGATCCATTTGATTTTTGTGGGGTGGGGTGGGACAGCAGTACTGGATGAATAATTTTTTTTTCTTTGGTAGGGTGGATGAATAATTTTTTTTTCTGGTGTGGGGTGGGTGAATAAATTTTTTTTCTGGTGTGGGGTGGGTGAATAATTTTTTTTTCTTGTTAACAGATTGTAGCTTCCCCAGACTCTGATCCTTCATTTCAAGCAATCCATATAGAAGATAGGAAAACTGGAAGGAGGTGGATGAATAAATTTTTTCCTTTGGTAGGGTGGATGAATAATTTTTTTTTCTTTGGTAGGGTGAATGAATAAAAAAAATTTCTGGGATGGGGTGGGTGAATAAATTTTTTTCCCAAAATCTCCCACCCCACCCCACAAAAATCAAATGGATCGCCCCTTAAGAGATTTTGATGAAATATTCTACCAACAAACAGCCATCATGTTCTTTGTGCTTTCACAACTTTGCAGTTTGAAATTAATGATGGATATTTTTTCCTCCACAATCATACATTAATATCTCAGGTGTTTTATTGTATTCTTCAATTTCAACCTCCAAATTTGGGAGCAGGCATACCTTTCACACCTAGACCTGTAACTCTGAACACAGAGCCACCTAGTGGCTGGTCAGGATTATATTCTTCTCCTGGAGTTAAAGCACTTTTACTTGTTGTCACAAACAGTTCATCAAAGTTAGCACCGCCAAAACAGCAGGATGTAGGCCACCGAGCAGGTAGCTTAACAGACTGCAATAACTCACCTGAAATAAAGTCAAGGTTTTTCCTTCATATAATTCATATAATTCAAGTCATCAAATGGATTTATGTTTTGAAACAATTATTTCAGTGATTATAAGTAACATTTTTTTTGCGTAGAGCTCACCAGTGTTAGGATCGAATCTGTTGATGGCGCCCACGCCGAAGCAGGCGACCCATAGTTTACCCTCGGCATCTATGCACATCCCGTCCGGGAAGCCGATCTTGTCCTCCGTGCCTTCTCCAAACTCTATGGCCACCCGCTGATTGCCTGAAGAATCACCAAAATATTAAACTCTATATATATTACATTTATAACATAAATGCAGGCGTGCTTTGCCATATCAAATAGGCATAATCATATTGTGCTTCAAGTATTAATTATATTTTTGCTGTTTATATAGCGATCAATTCCCAGACTAGTTGGGCTATATTTGGTCAGGTTAGGTTGTGTCATAGTATAGAGTTCTTGTCCATCGTGAGATCCTTTAGTGATGTTGTAATGGTACACCTGGTACAATCAAACTCATCATGGGATCACTTTGACCTAATATAAATAAGAAATGGAAACTGTCTTTTTACGACCGTTTCATCAACTATGGCCATATCAGGTCGACCTTCGAGTCTTTTTACCAGTGTGAAGTAAGTCGAACCCACCACCTCCCGTCCTCCACTTATATAACCCAGTGAGACACAGATCCATTGTTCTACCAATTCTTCTTGTGGGTCCGTTTTATAAAAAATAAGCCAATGTTACACAAATCAAAAAGGTTTCTATTACATTATATTAGATATTAGATACATTCCTGGAATAAATCTCAATCTAAAACTTCATGAATTAATGCGAACTCTTTATAGCATTGGCAGACACAGAGAGAAAAAGCAGAAGCAAAGAGAAACAGAAATATTATCCCAATATCAGTAAAGCTTCGACTCATAAAAGAGATAAGCTTGAATTAAAGGTGCTCACTTATTTTTCCTTCTTGAATATCGAAATCAAAGGCATATATTTTCCTTGGTATGGTGTCAATGTAGTACATGGTTCTGGTGTTTGCTGACCAAGCCAGCCCATTGGATATGTCTATATCATTGAGGTGCTGGTGGCATTGAAGGTTCCTCTCCAGGGAGAAGAGGCCTCCTCTCCCCAGCTCAGGGTTGGCTGGCTCCACCTCCTCTCCCATTGTACCTGACATTATAAATAAGGGGACAAGTCACTAGTCATTATATTTAAACATAACAGGCAAAAACGGTATGGAAAAATCAAGGTATGGGAAAATCAAAGGTGGTAGACTTTCAATGTTCAGTTAAATCAGATAGCAGAGTATTATTCTGCATAGTGTTGGTGTTACATTTCTACAATGAGCATCCAGCTCCTGTACCAGCCAGACTCTTGGCATATGTCCTGACAGCTTCACTTGTCCTACTCAGGAATATGTCCCCTTATCAATATAAATCAAATCTTTCTATCTTTTCTCGTCTCACATTCGCTGCCCACAAAAAACCCCGCCCTCATCATAACATTAAAATAATAGTTTCTTAATAATTATCTCTCATATGTGGTTTTGTCCAGGCCCATTCAAGGATATAGCCCTTTACAAAATGAATCCAAGTTATGTCTGTTCCTGTCTCACATACCTGCCCATAATCTGCCAGAGGGGTCACATTTGCCATCGTTGAACCTGTTTTTGGTTGCATGATCTACCTCGGCCAGAGTGGTGACCACCCCAGTATCCCAGTCCAGGTGAGATAAGGTCCGGTCCAGACCCACTATGTATCCCCCATAGGTGCGTGGGATCACAAACCCCACACTGCCCTCTGAAAACAGGAAACGGGATACGTCATATAACCATAGGTGCGTGGGATCACAAACCCCACACTGCTCTCTGAAAACAGGATACGGGATACATCATATAACCGTAGGTGCGTGGGATCACAAACCCCACACTGCCCTCTGAAAACAGGATACGGGATACGTCATATAACCATAGGTGCGTGGGATCACGAACCCCACACTCCCCTCTGAAAACAGGATACGAGATACATCATATAACCATAGGTGCGTGGGATCACAAACCCCACCTCTGAAAACAGGATACGGGATACATCATATAACCATAGGTGCGTGGGATCACAAACCCCACCTCTGAAAACAGGATAAAGTATCACTCAGGCGGGATACGTCAAATACCATGCTTTGTGCAAGTGAAGTTTGTTACTTATTCATTATTCAGTTCCTTTTTCAGATTTTTTTTCTTCAAAAATTGATAGATGAGGTTGTTTAAATTTATATTTCATAATATCAACAGGCTGTATATTGTGTCACATCATATTAAGTAAAATCAAGAAATTAAAGAAAAAGAACATATCGTATGAGTGAAAAGAGCTAGCACAGGCCAATTGAAATATGATCAAATTTTCTATGTGGGTAAAGGGGGTCCCAAAATGCTAGTCATAAACTATTTCACAAAACCGACACTGCTGTCTGAAAACGGAACAGGTATCACTGAGCTGGGATACATTAAATACCAGTATTTGCTTTGTGGAATATTTGCCTGATGATCTTTGACGGTTGTACTATATTTCTGATACAGAAGTCTCTTTTATACTGGAGGTTTGACACAGAAACATTGAGGGGATTTGGGAGATCTGCACTTCCCTATTGGTCCAGGACGTCTGGTGATCAATCCCTTTTACCTTGGATATTTTATTTGACGGTATTTGATTCTGATCAATGCGACTCACCCAGATGAACTTTAGATGTTGTGTCTTCTATACTGTCCCACTGATAGACGTCTCCTGCCCAGATGTCCACATAGAGCAAGCACTGAGTCTCATCCTCCCAGTGAGGAGCCTCACCGATAGAGGTCGCTGAGTTCTTCACAACAACTGACACTTCCATTTCATATGATGAGAATCTAAATATATTATATAACATTTCTGTAGCAGAGTGTGTGTAGGGCAACATTGAAGCTCTTATGGAATTATACTTTTGTGATGGAGATTCCGTGGTAACCTTTATCATTTATTGTAAAAATATAAATTGACAAAATGCATCTATCCCTTTGTGGCATTGCAAATCATTTCAACGAAATTGTCAATGTCATTCATTTACCAATAATCCAAACCTACCTGAGATGACTGTGATACTGTATCCATCTACCTGATCAAGAGTTGCTATTGCAATTTAAAACTTTACCAATAACAGATTCAGGTGTCATGTAAATATACTATCATTTTTCGATTTTCCGATCTTATTTCCTGTTAAATGATAAATATTTTAATCTTAGCAGTAAAGAATTACGTACCTTCAATGTGAATATACAAGGAACAGGCTACAGTTTACAACATAACTATTTACAAATGTGGGTCAAAGTTTCCAAAACATTTATATAATCAAGTGACCTGTGATCCGACTTGGATATTGTGCAATCAATACCCATGCGCGTTGGTTAATACATGCATCATATTACACTGGCTACAAGTTATATAATGCCTGAGTGCCAGTATCGCCACCAGAATGCCATTAACCACATCATAGGCAAACATTGCTAAATGGGTCAGCTCCTAAGTTTATATTTCCAATGCAATGTAGTTTTGCTCTTCTTAAAACTAAATATAATGAACATGCCTGTTACCTGAGGATAATAGTTTAAATATACGAGTTCATACACGTATTCATAAGGATCGATACAACACAGGTTTTCTGGTGATAATAAGCAAATGTTTGAATCGCATATCTAGACACTATGTCAATATTATACAAGCGTATGTTCAGAGTGTACATGTAGCTTAGAGTGAGGTTGTATCCTAGAATAGTGCAGTATTATGTTTAATACATATTGTCAACATTATTTCAAGTTTAACATTTTTGTAAGGAGAACTATGATTATAAAGGTTGAGGAAAATAAGCCTGGCAGTCAATTATCTTGATCATATGATGTCATACAATTAAGGCAAATAGAAATGTGGCAACAAACTTAAATATTTATGATATTGATACCAAATATACTTTTGATATTATACAGCAATAAACATTGGATTGTAAAGACATTATTTTACAATACATCGTATTGCTTGACATAATTTTACTGGCTGTATAAATAGCCACAACACTGAACAAATATCAAAAGTTGCATAAACCTGTCTTGGCAAGTGACGCATGATTCGGATCCTCTCTGTGATTGGTCATTGGTCGGAAGGCCATCTCTGTCATTAAAGACACACCATTGAGACAGGTCATGCCCCCTGGTGATGCATTTGGTGCTATCAGGTTTTGCTCTCCTTAAATCTCAATAAAATGACAATGCCTGCTGTTAACTATGAGAATAGTTGTTAAATATACCATCTTAGTCAAATATTCATGGGGATGTTCGGAGTTAATCACCGATACCGATGCTCAAAGTTACCTGCCATAGTGAATACCTTGTCAAAAGCTTTCCAATAATCAACAAAAGTACATTAGTTGTTTTCCCTGTAATGGTAAACATGTTTATAAGACAATGGAATGTGAAGATATGTCTAAACCAACTTATACCTCAGTCACATTTGCGCAGATTTCAGTAAAGATGCCTGGCCGATGTGTATATTTTACAAAATCGGCCGGCAGTTCAGATTGCAGTGCGGGCACCGGGAGATCATCGGCCACAAATTGGGCATCTTTAAGATGTCGGACAGGTCATCGGGCACTTTTAGCTGCAACATAAAAGTTGCCGGTGTTTCCCCGATGTGTTATCAGCGAATATTATCTTAAAGTGCATGGCAGGGTCCCGCAGGCACATCGGCAGATTATCTTAGGGCTGCCGGTGGCATCGTGTGGTGAAAATAGGATTAAATATTTTTTTAAATCCTACCCAGACGTCTAACAGACATCCTGCAGATGTCTGCGCCATTCAATCTTCCACATGCCGTGCAGTGCCCTTCAATAATGTGACCACAGCTACGGCATATCTCAAGATTGTTGCTGATAAACTCCCCGGCGCCTGGCAGACTGTGAAGTCAGCCGATTCTTACTTCCCGGCCGGCGCCCTGTCCAAATGTGACCGAGGCATAACTCTTTAATAATAATAATAATATAATAATAACGATAATAATAACGATAATAATAACGATTTATATAGCGCTATACCAGACTAGGTCTGCTCAAAGTGCTTTATTAAGATAGTGCTTTCTATATAGATATGTCTTAAGTTTTTTCTTGAAAGTGTCCACAGTTTTGCAGTTTTTCACTTCAAGGGGCAGGGCATTCCAATTCTTTGGTGCATATACCATGAAAGCCCTATCGCCATAGTCATAGGTACTACGTATTCATTCTTATCATTAGATCGCAGTCTCATGCCTAGCTGTTTATACACTAATAACTGAGATAGGTATTTTGGGGCAAAGCCATTTTGCACCTTCCATGTCAATAAAGATATTTTGAAATCAATCCTAGCTTTTACAGGCAACCAGTGCAGTTCCATAAGTTTTTGTGTGATATGATCTCTCTTTTTAAGTTTCCCCACTACCCTGGCTGCAGCGTTCTGTAATTTTTGCAGTTTGGTTAATTCACACCCAGGTAAACCAGCTAGAAGTGCATTCCCATAGTCAATGGTAGAGGTAACAAAAGCTTGAGCAAGAGTATTTGCAGTTTTTTCATCAAAACAATTTCTCATTCGTGCCAAATTTTTTACATGAAAGAAACCATTTTTGCACAATTTTTTTGATTTGTGATTTCATAGATAGTTCTTGATCTAGTATAACCCCTAGATCCTTAACATTATTTGATCTAGGGATTTTAGTTTCACCTATTAAAATTTCATCAGGTACATTTTTCTTCTAAATTCACAGCTTTTACCGCATAAAAGCATTTCTGTTTTTCCATCATTTATCTTCATTTTATTCTCTATTAGGAATTTTTTGACCTCTATAATACAATTTTCCATCTCTTTACAAGACGTATCTCTAGTTGCTTCAAATTTGGGATCAATGGTGATGTACAATTGCGTGTCATCAGCATAGATATGATGCTTGAGACCATAATTACCAATAATATCTGATAATAATATATGCTGTAAATAATAAAGGTCCCAAAATCGAACCTTGCGGGACGCCATATTTAATATTCATATTTTCAGATCTTTTACCATCAATTATAACACATTGTTTTCTATTTGATAAGTATGATCTAAACCATTTTAGGGCAGTCCCTTTAATACCACATCTTTTTTCCAATCTATTTAGTAATATATCATGATCAATAGTGTCAAATGCCGCCGATAGGTCAAGTAGTACCAGCATTACCGTTTTACCATCATCAATATCCATTAAGATGTCATTCTGAACTTTCAGCAATGCAGTTTCAGTACTATGAAACTCCTTATATGTTGATTGAAATAGACCTTGAATATAATTTCTTACCAGATGACCTACAAATTGTGTAGCTACAGCCCTTTCTATTAATTTTGATAAATAGGCAAGATTCGAGACTGTTCTATAATTTTTCTTTACCAATTCCAGACCTAATTTCTTAATTAAGGGTCTAATGATGGCCATCTTCAGATCATCAGGTACGTTTCCCAATTAGATTGACTTATTTATGATAGCCTTTATTAATGGCAATAAATTCCCCATACATTCATAAAGAAGCCATGTTGGGATGGGATCCAGCTCAAATGACTTCTTTGCAGATTCTTTAATTATTTTCTTAACTTCTGAATCATTTAACAATGTGAAATTTTCCAACTGTGTATTGAATCTAACTTCCTCATTTAGTTGTTCAGTGTTTTTATCATTTTTGTCCATAGTTTCTCTAAGATTTGTAATTTTTTCAAGAAAAAAATTATTAAATTCTGAGGCTAACTCCTTTTTGTTATTATGTCTGTGGAAGGGAGTGTCCTCCTTTGTGTGTAGTAATTTGTTTAATATTTTAAATAATTTTTTTGGATCCGATTTATTTGAATTTATTATTTCCGAGTAATAATTGTTTCTTGAGTCTTTAATGATATTATTGTATTTGTTCCTCTGTATCTTGAATTGTATTTTATCTGAGGAAATACCAGTTTTATTATATTTTCTTTCAAGTTTTCATTTGTTTCTCTTCCCCCCTGTATATCATCAGATAACCATGGAGCAGGTTTCCTATTATTTATAGTTTTCCTCCACATTAGGAGCATGTTTATCCAATATACTTGTCAGTTTGTTGTATTTATCTAATAAGTCATTGAGATCAGCATCTTGATAGGATTGATTTTCCTTAAACATTGCTTCAATATCTCTTTTAAAATTATTTATATTCATTTTTTTATAATTTCTATATGATACCCTTTTTTGTTATTTGTTTTAGTCTGAAGATTCAAAGTAAGTTTTATAATATTGTGATCTGATATTTTTTCATCCACTACATGTTCCTTTACTATATTACTATGTATGCCTGTTATTAATAAATCTTGCGTATTTCCCATAATATGTGTTGGTTCTGTTACATGATTATGTAAATTATATAAATCCAAGACATCATTAAATTTTATTACATTGGGCCTTTCTGGCCTATTCATAAGAAAATTATAGTCACCTACCAGCACAACTTCATGAGTATATGTACTGTAATAGGAAAGTAGTTCACTAAATTCTTCGAAGAATTCTGTGTAAGTATATTTATTCTTATCAGAAGGCTCCGGCCTGTATATTGTAATAATAGTGCATATTTTATTTTTGGTTTTAATATTTATTTCCATCATTTCCATTGTTGATAATTTATGTATGTGAATAATTTTCTTTATGTCTATTTCAGGTCTGTAGATAATCGCCAGACCTCCGCCAGACCTTAGGGCACGTGGTAGGTGTTCAATATCGTAGTTGTTACCTTTAATTTCGCCTCTTATAATATGTTCATTCATTTCATTTATCCAAGTTTCAGTTACAAAGAATAAGTCAACATTATTTTCATTAATATATAAATTTATCAGTTCCGTCTTATTTCCAATACTTTGAACGTTGGCAGTTGCAATAATCAGATCTTTGTTCATTTTAATGTGCGTATTGTTTTTAAGGTTATGTTTTACATGTCTATTAATTTTGTTAATAGTTAAGTTTCTATTTGAATTAATTTTAATTGTGTTATCCTGAGCATTAAGGCAACTTCACACCGTTTTTTTTGTTTCAATAAAATTATTTAATCTTGTGTTTATTAGAAAAGTGAAACATACAGCTCAATTGTGTTATACCAGAGTAATTGAAAACGTCTGGTGGTTTAATTGGCCAATACAACGTCCGCTTACAACATGCTAAGCACCAAAACACTACTTGCTCACAACGTAGAAAAAACGTAAACTTGTTAGCTGGGAAGCCTGTTTCCATACTACCTTTGTCATACTATTCAAAATGGCAGCCTCCTTGACAACTTAGTGACAGCTATAAGATTCGTTCAAAAACATAAAGAATGGAAAAATATCTGTGCAAATGGAAAATAGATACAATTGATCCCTTGAAACTACATCTTACCTACTAATAGCTAAGACCTCCAACTGAATAGTGTTTCAGAGAGGATCAAAGTTGACGGACAGAGTGAACATATTTCCCCTTAACTGCATTTTCTTATTAAAACTTTAGTGATTGTACCTGTGCCTATTTATCTATCCATCCATTCATATACATATATTTACATATGTGTGTATGATAAATATATATATATATATACTTGCCTTTCAATGATAAACAAACAATAAAGTCTTCCTTTATAATTGTGACCCCTTTCAAAGATGCCATTTTGACCATCTCACTGGTCTGCACTGAATAATCCTGTCCTCAGACTCATTCCAATATCTTTGTTCTAAACTGTCCAAGTATTTCTGTCATTGTCAACCCTTCCCTACTGCCTGGCATTCATTCACTGTGCCTGCTTGGAACCAAGCCATTTTGACAACTAAATGGCGTTCTTCTGTTCTCTTATATTCTAATAAGTCATGCTTGCACTCAAATCAGTCTTTTAGATTTTCAACGAAGAAATGTAGGGAATCATACAAAAGTGTACCAATAATTCAAACAGTTGTTTCATCAAATAAATGCCCCATGAGAGCGTCACTGTCCCATGAGAGCTTCATAGCCCCATGAGAGCGTCACTGCCCCACGAGAGCTTCATTGCCCCACGAGAGCTTCATTGCCCCACGAGAGCATCATTGTCCCATGAGAGCTTCACTGTCCCATGAGAGCTTCATTGCCCCATGAGAGCTTCACTGTCCCATGAGAGCTTCACTGTCCCATGAGATCTTCATTGCCTCATGAGAGCTTCATTGTCCCATGAAGGCTTCACTGTCCCATGAGAGCTTCACTGTCCCATGAGAGCTTCACTGCCCCATGAGAGCTTCACTGTCCCATGAGAGCTTCACTGTCCCATGAGAGCTCCATTGCCCCACGAGAGCTTCATTGTCCCACAAGAGCTTCATTGTCCCACGAGAGCTTCATTGTCCCATGAGAGCTTCATTGTCCCATGAGAGCTTCATTGTCCCACAAGAGCTTCATTGTCCCATGAGAGCTTCATTGTCCCGTGGGCTTCAATGTCCCGTGAGATCTTCATTGCCCAACGAGAGCTTCATTGCCCCACGAGAGCTTCATTGTCCCACAAGAGCTTCATTGCCCCATGAGAGCTTCATTGCCTCATGAGAGCTTCATTGTCCCATGAAGGCTTCATTGTCCCATGAGAGATTAATTGTCCCATGAGAGCTTCATTGCCCCATGAGAGCTTCATTGCCCCATGGGAGCTTCATTGCCCCATGAGAGCTTCATTGCCCCATGAGAGCTTCATTGCCCCATGAGAGATTCATTGCCTCATGAGAGCTTCATTGCCTCATGAGAGCTTCATTGTCCCACGAGAGCTTCACTGCCCCATGGAAGTTTCATTGTCCCATGAGAGCTTCACTGCCCCATGAGAGCTTCATTGCCTCATGAGAGCTTCATTGTCCCATGAAGGCTTCATTGTCCCATGAGAGATTAATTGTCCCATGAGAGCTTCATTGCCCCATGAGAGCTTCACTGCCCCATGGGAGCTTCATTGCCTCATGAGAGCTTCATTGTCCCATGGAGGCTTCATTGTCCCATGAGAGATTAATTGTCCCATGAGAGCTTCATTGCCCCATGAGAGCTTCATTGCCCCATGAGAGATTTATTGCCTCATGAGAGCTTCATTGCCTCATGAGAGCTTCATTGTCCCACTAGAGCTTCATTGCCCCATGGAAGTTTCATTGTCCCATGAGAGCTTCACTGCCCCATGAGAGATTCATTGTCCCATGAGAGTTTCATTGTCCCATGAGATCTTCATTTCCCATGAGAGCTTCATTGTCCCACAAGAGCTTCACTGTCCCATGAGAGCTTCACTGTCCCATGAGAGCTTCACTGTCCCACGAGAGCTTCATTGTCCCATGGGAGCTTCACTGTCCCATGAGAGCTTCACTGTCCCATGAGAGCTTCACTGTCCCATGAGAGCTTCATTGTCCCACAAGAGCTTCACTGTCCCATGAGAGCTTCACTGTCCCATGAGAGCTTCACTGTCCCATGAGAGCTTCACTGTCCCATGAGAGCTTCATTGTCCCATGAGAGCTTCATTGTCCCACAAGAGCTTCACTGTCCCATGAGAGCTTCACTGTCCCATGAGAGCTTCACTGTCCCATGAGAGCTTCACTGTCCCATGAGAGCTTCACTGTCCCACGAGAGCTTCACTGTCCCATGAGATCTTCATTTCCCATGAGAGCTTCATTGTCCCACAAGAGCTTCACTGTCCCATGAGAGCTTCATTGTCCCGTGAGAGCTTCACTGTCCCATGAGAGTTTCATTGTCCCATGAGATCTTCATTTCCCATGAGAGCTTCACTGTCCCATGGGAGCTTCACTGTCCCATGAGAGCTTCACTGTCCCATGAGAGCTTCACTGTCCCATGAGAGCTTCACTGTCCCACGAGAGCTTCACTGTCCCATGAGAGCTTCACTGCCCCATGAGAGCTTCATTGTCCCGTGAGAGCTTCACTGTCCCATGAGAGCTTCACTGTCCCATGAGAGCTTCATTGTCCCATGAGAGCTTCACTGTCCCATGAGAGCTTCACTGTCCCATGAGAGCTTCACTGTCCCGTGAGAGCTTCATTGTCCCGTGAGAGCTTCACTGTCCCATGAGAGCTTCACTGTCCCATGAGAGCTTCACTGTCCCATGAGAGCTTCATTTCCCATGAGAGCTTCATTGTCCCACAAGAGCTTCACTGTCCCATGAGAGCTTCACTGTCCCATGAGAGCTTCACTGTCCCATGAGAGCTTCATTTCCCATGAGAGCTTCACTATCCCATGAGAGCTTCACTGCCCCGTGAGAGCTTCACTGCCCTATGAGAGTTTCATTGCCCCATGAGAGCTTCACTGTCCCATGAGAGCTTCACTGTCCCATGAGAGCTTCATTTCCCATGAGAGCTTCACTATCCCATGAGAGCTTCACTGCCCCGTGAGAGCTTCACTGCCCCATGAGAGTTTCATTGTCCCATGAGATCTTCATTGCCCCATGAGAGCTTCACTGTCCCATGAGAGCTTCACTGTCCCATGAGAGCTTCACTGCCCCATGAGAGTTTCATTGTCCCATGAGATCTTCATTGCCCCATGAGAGCTTCACTGTCCCATGAGAGCTTCACTGTCCCATGAGAGCTTCACTGTCCCATGAGAGCTTCACTGTCCCATGAGAGCTTCACTGTCCCATGAGAGCTTCACTGTCCCACGAGAGCTTCACTGTCCCATGAGAGCTTCACTGCCCCATGAGAGCTTCACTGTCCCACAAGAGCTTCATTGTCCCACAAGAGCTTCACTGTCCCATGAGAGCTTCACTGCCCCATGAGAGCTTCACTGTCCCGTGGAAGTTTCATTGTCCCATGAGAGCTTCACTGCCCCATGAGAGATTCATTGTCCCGTGAGAGCTTCATTGCCCAACGAGAGCTTCATTGCCCCATGGAAGTTTCATTGTCCCATGAGAGCTTCACTGCCCCATGAGAGATTCATTGTCCCATAAGAGCTTCATTGCCTCATGAGAGCTTCATTGTCCCACGAGAGCTTCACTGTCCCATGAGATCTTCATTGTCCCATGAGAGCTTTATTGTCCCACGAGAGCTTCATTGTCCCATGAGAGCTGCATTGCCCCATGGGAGCTTCATTTCCCCACGAGAGCTTCACTGTCCCATGAGAGCTTCATTGTCCCGTGAGAGCTTCACTGTCCCATGAGAGCTTCACTGTCCCATGAGAGCTTCATTGTCCCATGAGAGCTTCACTGTCCCATGAGAGCTTCACTGTCCCATGAGAGCTTCACTGTCCCATGAGAGCTTCATTGTCCCATGAGAGCTTCATTGTCCCGTGGGCTTCATTGTCCCATGAGAGCTTCATTGCCCCATGAGAGCTTCATTGCCCCACGAGAGCTTCATTTCCCCACGAGAGCTTCATTGTCCCACGAGAGCTTCATTGCCCCATGGGAGCTTCATTGCCTCATGAGAGCTTCATTGTCCCATGGAGGCTTCATTGTCCCATGAGCTTCATTGTCCCGTGGGCTTCATTGTCCCGTGAGATCTTCATTGTCCCACGAGAGCTTCATTGTCCCATGGGAGCTTCATTGTCCCATGGGAGCTTCATTGTCCCATGAGATCTTCATTGTCCCGTGGGCTTCATTGTCCCGTGAGATCTTCATTGTCCCACGAGAGCTTCATTGTCCCATGGGAGCTTCATTGTCCCATGAGAGCTTCATTGTCCCATGAGATCTTCATTGTCCCATGAGAGCTTCACTGTCCCATGAGAGCTGCATTGCCCCATGGGAGCTTCATTGTCCCATGGGAGCTTCATTGTCCCATGAGATCTTCATTGTCCCGTGGGCTTCATTGTCCCGTGAGATCTTCATTGTCCCACGAGAGCTTCATTGTCCCATGGGAGCTTCATTGTCCCATGGGAGCTTCATTGTCCCATGAGATCTTCATTGTCCCGTGGGCTTCATTGTCCCGTGAGATCTTCATTGTCCCATGAGATCTTCATTGTCCCATGAGAGCTTCACTGTCCCATGAGAGCTGCATTGCCCCATGGGAGCTTCATTGTCCCATGGGAGCTTCATTGTCCCATGAGATCTTCATTGTCCCGTGGGCTTCATTGTCCCGTGAGATCTTCATTGTCCCACGAGAGCTTCATTGCCCCATGGGAGCTTCACTGCCCCATGGGAGCTTCACTGCCCTATAAGAGTTTCATTTTGTGCATTGCAGTAAGAAAGTTTATTGAGCCAGGATTTGTTATTCCTTATAAACTGATTCAACATCATATATTATGTTCTTTACAATATTCAGACAGTATGTACCACCATTATGACCTCATACTATGCCTTGGGTTGATTTCTGTGTGTATGGTCGGCCCTTTTAAAAAAGGTTCAATAGATCAGCTGATAGATGGCTCAATGATGGCTCAACATATCCGCAAAGCAGCAACAGGACAGTATAGGTGAACCACTTTCTGAATCATGTCAAACAGAACCACTTGACCTTTATTGAATACACAATTGCCCTTGTCCATAAAAAGCCAACCATGCAGCTAGGATGTGCACCTACCTGAACCTGTACAGATGTGATGTCCTTCTTCTCAGCATATTTGTGTAACCTTTAATATGTTCAGGAATGTTACTTGGTCCGTGATTATTCAATAGCAAAGGTTGTTCAATATCAAAGGCTATTCAATACCAAAGGCTATTCAATATCAAAGGTTATTCAATATCAAAGGTTTTTCAATATCAAAGGTTGTTCAATATCAAAGGTTTTTCAATATCAAAGGTTTTTCAATATCAAAGGTTGTTCAATAACAAAGGTTATTCAATATCAAAGGTTATTCAATATCAGAGGTTATTCAATATCAAAGGCTATTCAATATCAAAGGCTATTCAATATCAAAGGTTATTCAATATCAAAGGTTGTTCAATATCAAAGGTTGTTCAATATCAAAGGCTATTCAATACCAAAGGCTATTCAATACCAAAGGATATTCAATATCAAAGGTTATTCAATATCAAAGGTTATTCAATATCAAAGGTTATTCAATATCAAAGGTTATTCAATATCAAAGGCTATTCAATATCAGAGGTTATTCAATATCAAAGGCTATTCAATATCAAAGGTTATTCAATATCAAAGGTTATTCAATATCAAAGGTTATTCAATATCAAAGGTTATTCAATATCAAAGGTTATTCAATATCAAAGGCTATTCAATATCAGAGGTTATTCAATATCAGAGGTTATTCGATATCAGAGGTTATTCAATATCAAAGGTTGTTCAATATCAAAGGCCCATCCTCATCAATTTAGTGTGAGCAGATTTATACTCAGGACTGTCTTGCTCTTCTTGAGAGTAATTCAGAAATACAGTTCAACAAAGGGCCTGTTTTATTCTTATTTTGTGGCAGCCATTCTCCCAAGCACTCTCAAGTAAATATTTGTCCAAATGTTTCTGAAGCATGTTCCTGAAATAACTGCCCGCTAAGGATTTTGACATGCATAAGATTGTCTCCCTCATTGTTCTTCCCTTTCAAGACTCCCCTGTTTTATATGACATTGACGTCTTTGGTTGAATAACCAAAGTTGATTGTAAAGTGTTTATCTTTTGTAAATGATGTGGGATACATAAATCATAGTACACATAAAAATATCAATTAGTAACCAACTTGTAACAGTTTAGATCTGTGTACTCATTTATCTTTTAGTCTTCAATCTCATTTATAAGTAAATAGTATGGCCACCAGAAAATAAAGGTCAAGGTCACTTACAATTTAATCACAGTATATCATTGGATCTCCCCTCTAGCTGGGTAGCCACGCTGCGTAGGCTCTGAGTGCCCACGAGACAAAAGTGGAGCGGCCAACATATCAAATCAAATCAAATCAAAAATCAAGACCTTGACAAGATGCATCCATTGTTTTATTTAAATATTGATAATTTTCTAAGTAAATCTGGCAGCCTGAAGTGGCAATCAGGGGACAATAATATTCAAACAGCAACCACTATTTCATTTTAAAATAAATTTGGACTTTATTTTTTTAATATAACAATTTGTACCCCGATTTTACAAATACCGTATTATCCCTATTTGCCGCCCCGGCAGCGGAAACGTTACCTAAGAGAGGGCCACTAATATGTTACTGGTTGACAAGCCAAAACCAGGGTTCAAAATTGACTGTTTTTCACAAGAGATATATAGTAACAAAATGGTCACATCTTTTGCACTAGAAGAATGGTTTGATGGTAAGAATAATTGTACAGCACAGTATTATTCAGTATATTTTCGATGAACTAATAAAAACTTATGTCAGTCCAGACATAAAACAACTGAGCATGTTCAGTATTGAAAATGACAATCTCTTATAATCAGTGTTGAGCCCTGTAGTTCCCCCACTTGGCCACATGCCTATAGGGTAATTAACCAATTAAGTTACAAGAGGCTGGGGTGTGCTACTGGGCACCATACTGTGACCTTTTATGTTTGCATGAGTATTGCAAATGAAGCTGTGAGTACTGTTTACATATTAATCACTGAGATAGCAAGCCCCTGTGGAATGTACGTCTGCAGCTCCACTACCCCAGCCACCAAGGCCTGGTCTGCAGACAGGAGGGGGCGGTAATTAGGTAGAGGGCCGCTATTAGGGATAATATGGTAACCCTCTATTACAGTTGGTATCTGACTGATACTGCATAGATTAAAACCACCACCAGGTCTGCCTGAGTCACATTTGCCAAGACCCAAAAAAGTGCCTGCCCGATGGTTTTTAAAAAAAAAATCAACTGGCAAGCCTGGGAAACATAAGGACACATGTGGTGCCCATACTTAATGTGACCACACACAAACTGTGATTTCTACTTCCTGGATGGTGCAAATGGGACTCAGGCATCAGTTTAGAATTTTGCCTCATTAAGTATAAAAAGAAATGTTTTTGGTTTGAGCAATTCTATGTATTTTGCTTATTTTTTAAGACATTCTTTCAGTTTCTCTTCCAGTTCCTTAGGTGTGAAGACACCAAACTCTGTAACGACCCCTCCTGTGATCAGCTCAGCAGGTGTGACATCGAAGGCAGGGTTCCATACACCTATGCCTATAATGCACAAAACCGTATATTCCATCATATCATTCCACACATATATCCTGGTAATGTTCTGACAATAAACTTGCCATTAGCTCTCACATGTTTACAAAAAATCACTTTAATTTAAGAAAAATGATCAATTTTGTCTCTAGTATAATACAGCAAAACAATTATAATTTTTTTGTCTTTTCACACAGATTGTATGGGTTTATCGTGATATGGCTTTATTTATTTTGATTCTGAAGTATTCAATAGCTCATGAATTTAATACGTTAAACCCACACAAGAACTGTTTCTCCCAAATTAACTCAGCACACCATTTACACGTTACAAGTTATAAGTATCTTTTATGGGAGGTAGGATTAAAACTGACCTGGTGCGGCAATCTGTGAGCCATTAACTGTAGTGAGTTCCTTGTGTGGGCGTTCCTCTATGACGATCTCCTTGCCTGTCCTCAGGTTGAGATCTATAGATGTACTTGGCGCCACCACATAGAATGGAACCCCATGATACTTAGCAGCGATGGCCAGCTGGTAGGTTCCGATCTTATTAGCGGTATCACCGTTAGCAACCACTCTATCTGCCCCCACTGCCACTGCAGATACACCCTTCTCTTTCATCAGCATGGACGCCATGCTGTCACATATTAACGTGGAGGGAATCTGTTCAAACACCAATTCAAAGGCAGTCAGTCGCGCCCCCTGGTTGTAAGGCCGCGTCTCTGTGCAGAAACAATGTTTTAAATTGCCTCTTGAGAACAGATCTCGGACCACTCCTGCAAAATATTTTCAATATAATTTAAGATGAGACTGACCAATATCAGCTGCACAAGTTAAACATTAACAGTAGTGACTTTATGAATGAAAAAATTCTAATTAAAGTTTCTGAAAAATCTAAAATGGTCATTAATTATGTTTTTGTATTGGAAAAAAATACTTTTTGTAAATTATTTAATATTTTTTAGATTTTTAGAGGAGATTTTCATTTTGAGACCTTGTTGAGGTAATCTATTTAAAATGTGTAAAATTTGATTAAATTTTTGGTAATGGTTGCCGAGTAAATACTAACCGAGTGCAGTGCCATATCCTGCAGTGGCAAGAGATCCAGTATTACAGTGTGTCAACATAGTGATGGGCTGGTTGCCATGGTAACTGAGGATGTGATCAGCTCCATGACGACTCATGTTCTTGTTTGTAGTGATATCTTCCTCCTGTAACTTCTCTATTGCAGACACAAGCCTAAATGCCACAATAAAACCAATATTTTATGGGAGAAATTTCAATTATTACAAAAAAATGGAGCAAAAAAACTGAAATTGTGATTGAATTCAATATTTCAATATTTATAAAAACCCTTGGTCAAATTTAAGTGAAATATTTAACCCATCGTTTGTGCAATTCCCTCTGTGTTATTTAAACCAAAAAAATCGACATTATCCTATTTCCTCTAAAAAAACATTTTTTTACATTTTAAAGCATCTTGAGCCTCAATCACTTAGAGTGAAAAATACTTGTCTGGTTTTGGATAATAAGGACCAGGGTTCCCACACAGGGTTATGGAATTGAATTACAGTTATGGAATTGAAAATACATGATTTTGGAACTGACTTTGATTTCACCTCATCTACTGTGGCGCCACCGTCTGTGGCCAGTGACTTGACGAGAGCTGTGAGCTTGTGTTGGCAGTCAGCCATGTTAACTGCAGTGGGACGAGCAGACACCAGGTACTCAAGCTTGTCCCTGACGAAGTCTACCAGTTCATCTGTGGATGAAAAGTTTGTCTTCAGCAGCTCCACAGCAAGACTCAAGGACCCAACCACTCCTATGGCAGGTGCCCCACGCACCTAAAGGCCAAGAAAACATTCTTAAACAATCTCCAAAGAAGTCAGCAGAGCTAAAAATGCAGATTTATCAAAAACTTAAATTTTATGAAGCTAATCCTGTGGCATAGGTGACCCGTGGACCACTTGGACACACCTCGGTACTTCCCTCATATATAATTAATAAACCAAATCTTTGATTTCACTCTCATATTCTTAGATATCAATGTATGGAACTAACGCCATATCTCAAAATCCATCACCCTTTTTACCAAGGAAAATTGGGAATACTATTTTTATACAATAAGGATGAACTAGATACCTTAGATAAGATAAAAGATCAGATAAGATCAATTTTATTTGAAATCAATTTGATACATAAAAACATTAGCTGAAAGCTATTTATCGATTGATTGTTATAGACAAATAATGCAAATATATACAAATTATTTACATAAACCTCACGGTATAAAAGAACATAGGGAGCAACAACAATTGGGGCCTTCCCAATCTTTTGACATTCTTCTGAAATTGACATATGTAGTATTACTCTTTAAATTATTCGATAACATATTCCACAAACATGCTCCATAGTATTTAAACGAATTCCTGCCATAGGTAACTTTTTAAAAATGGGGTTGTAATAAAATAGTTGTGTCCCTAAGATCATGCATTGGCTCTATTACATCAAACAGTTCATAAATGGTGGATTCAAATCATTTAATGTTTTAAATACTTCATTTAATATAACTTTAATTCTTCTTAAATGCATAGTGTCAATTTCTGCTTTATCTAACAGTACAATATAATCACTTTTAAAGTCATCATAAAGAAATCTAAGTGCTCGTTCTTGGATCTTTTCTAATTTATGAGTCATTGTTATCCCACAAAAATGCTAGACTACTGGTCAATAATTAAATTAGACAGTATGAATGTGTTATAAATTAGCTTCTTCTCCTTTTATCAAATATCACATCACATTAAGCTACTTCGACGCTCTAGACTACATAGTTAACCTGAATGTCAAATTTAAGCTTATCATCAATAATGATACCTAACAGTTTTACATTATTTTCTCTTACAATAGATACACCATTGATCTCCACACTTTCCGACTGAGAGTCTTTACCAGAAAATGGTTTTAAAATCATAAGTTGAAATTATTCAGAGTTTGCTTGCATGAAATTATCTATAAAGCATTCTTTGTATCTACTTTTAATGCTTCAATGACATAATCAATTGCAGTTCCATTTACGTCTTATGTGTTATCATCAGCATAATTGAACAGCTGACAAATATCTATGAACAAAAACAAATCATAAATAAAGATATTGAATAACAAGGGACCTAAACATGAGCCTTGGGGAATGCCTTTTTTTCATGGGTTCCCAGGAACCTCTTCCATCTGCTATTTAACCCTTTGAAATCTCCCTGACAGGGATCATTACTTAAACTATAAGCTTTTAATTGACAAATTACCGACGTGTGTGGGATACAGTTGAAAGATGACAAATCCATTAATATTTGTTCCTACATATTTGTCATTGTCCAGTGCTTCTTTCTAAGTTTCTATTAATTTTATTAGGACATGATCACATCCACATTTCTTTCTATATGCACAAAGCAACTTGTTAAACAGGGGATTAAAGTGTGAAATTAATTGATCAGCTATCATGCTTTCAAATACTTTACTTAAACAAGCCCAAATATTAAGTATTTAGTACATGTCACATCACATCCTTTTTTGTTTCCCACCATCTTGGGTTTAAGGTAATCTTTCTGGATTCCTGTTTAGCTTCCGCTGCTGTTCTTGTTTTCTTTGTTTTGAGCAGTATCCCAGTCACTATGTTCAGCAGCCTTTGTGTACTGATGTGCTGCCTCACTGTTCTTAAATGTTTGATTAAAAATGTCTAAGTGGCCACATTGATAGAAATTAGAGAATTTACTCTTGTGACTTCTCAAGAGGACCTTCCATTGTGAATCTCCAGAACTGCTGCTTCTTCCTATGTTACAAGCAGGGGCCAAAGATCAAAGGATTATTTCCCCCAAGCTGAAAGATCATAGGATCATGCCCCCCCCCCCCACCAGATGTTACAACAGTGACCAAGGTTCAAAGGATCCTTAAGCAGTGTAAGTGAAAAGTTTCGGACCAACGCCAGACATTTTGTCTGACTTTGGGTAGCTTAATGTCAGTCGTTTTTGCTTAATGTCACACAAAAATGTCCAACCTTAATTCCCATTAAAATAAGATAAAATTCTTATGTCAGCTTGGAAAATGAAATACTTGATTTATCAGGAAGAACAACAGGGACAAGTTTTAAAAGGTGAAAAGTAGTGTTCTATCTTGAGCCAAATGGTCTTATTAAGTCAAAAGGGACAAAGAAAATGCAATTCTCACTATATGCTCGCCCAGGTTTTCAGCTGGCCTGTGAAAAAAATGATGAAATTGGCGTGAGAGAGCAGTGCATGACAGGAAAGATGTTGCATTGTAAACATCCGCCCGCAGTTCTTCAAGATGGGAGGGAAATTTCAGATTTGAATTGTTCATTAACAAGCAATGTCAGTGCTATTGCGTATTTGTTGTGCAATCTTTATATAAGTATATTGCAATTTACGTAATATATGTCAACATTACGGAGGCAAAACAGAGAAAAACAACGATGTAAAGATGAAAGGTAGAGGCGACAATGTCCCGAACAGGCTGTTGCCGCTGGTCCGGATGTGCCATGTGCAAAGAATTGCGTCAAATACGATCGCAGCACTGTGAAAATGCAGCGTATATGGGAGAGCAGATAGGGAGAATTATGTGACCAAGTGTCAACAAATAGAGTGAATAGAGTTGGTCCAAGGACTGATCCTTGTGGTTCTCTCTTTAAGCACTTTTTCATCATTGATTATCTAGCTCAAAGCCTGTCTTTTTATTCTGCATCTTTGTCCCAGTCTGTCTGGAGAGCAGTTTTTATGACTTAGAGCTCCAGTGGGATCAGCACTACAGAATTCCTACTCACAAGGGACCAGTTTTCCGGTTGCATCCAATAATTGCCCAGTTTGGTTGATCAAGCTGGAGTTAAAGGATGAACAAGCAACATTATTTACCCCTGTTCAGAGAGTTCTATTATTAGAGGTATATGGGACACCCCTGGCTAATAGGCAGGTGTTCAGCACAGTTTCTCTGCTGCTCTCATTTTTGGTTCCACCATCCCGCCCTTCATGCAAATTACCTTGCCAATTAGGCTTAGTAATACCTCAGTCACATTTGCGCCGATTTCAGTAAAGATGCCCGGCCGATGGGTATTTTTTACAAAATCGGCAGGCATTTCAGATTGCCGTGCGGGCACCGGGAGATCATCGGCCACAATTGGGCATCTTTTAGACGTCGGCCGGGTCATCAGGAACTTTTAGCTGCCACATAAAAGTTGCCGGCGTTTCCCCGATGTCTTATCAGCAAATATCATCTTAAAGTGCACGGCAGGGTCCCGGCAGTGTCCCGCAGGGACATCGGCAGATTATCTTAGGGCTGCCGGTGGCATCGTGCGGTGAAAATAGGATTATATTTATTTCATGTGTTCAAAGACCATCGTCAGATGATCGCACGGGCTCCCTGCGATATATCATAGACGTCTTTAGGATGTCTTTCAGACGTCTGTCAAATGAGACAGACGTCTTTAGGATGTCTTTCAGACGTCTGTCAATGATCCAGACGTCTTTAAGATATCCTGCAGACGTCTGTGCTATTCAGTCTTGCACGTGCCGTGCGGTGCCCTTTAATAATGTGACCACAGCTACGGCATCTCTCAGATTGTTGCTTATAAACTCCCCGGCGCCCGGCAGACTGTGAAGTCGGCCGATTGTTACTGCCCGGCCGGCGCCCGGTGCAAATGTGACTGAGGCATTACCTAGCTAAGTATACAGTATATAGGTTATCCATAATGTATATTACAGGATATAAATGCCATCACATCACAAACTATCATTTTGTGCATCCTTTCTAGGTTAAGGGTTGATATGATTATTTATCTGTTATTATTTGTAAACATTTATTAGGCGGTAGTTGTAGCTTTATCATTTGTTAAAATAAAGCATGAAAGTGATCACAGAGGAAGTGTGGCGAGATTTGAAAAAAAAAGTTGCTATATGTGGTATTGGCCGAGTTCAAATTCGCCACTGATAAGAGCGTGCGATCTCGCTGTTGCATTTTTACATTGCCCTCTGGTGGACGCTAAACCAGTTTCCACTTCAGTTTTATTTTGCAAGTTTATGCGATGGTTTGAGCAATATGTATATGAGGTATAGAGTAGTTTTCACTTATTTTTTGTCAGAATTATGTTAGATGTGAAATATTGCTCACAATATGCCTATATTTCTGTATTAGAGCTTTGTTTTCAACCATCGACAATTTGACCTAATCATTGACCTAATTATTGAGCCAGTGGAGGTCCCACAAGGTTTTGCACGAAAGGGCCTTCACAGATAAATCTCAAGACATTACAAGTGTGAGACAGCTGCATAAATGAGAGATAGTTGCAGCTGCATAGGTGAGGCAGCTGCACATGGTAGTTACAGTAAGATGGTAGTTACAGTAAGATGGTAGTTACAGTAAGATGGTAGTTACAGTAAGAGACAGTTACAACAATGATACATAGACAGCTGCATCAGTGAGATAGCTGCACAAGGGAGAGACATTTACATAAGTGAGAGATAGCTGTACAAGGAAGAGACAGCTGCAAAAGTGAGAGATAGTTACAACAGTGAGAGACAGTTATAACAGAGAGATAGCTGCACATGTGAGAGATAGCTGTACAAAGAAGAGACAGCTGCATAAGTGAGAGATAGTTTCAACAGTGAGAGACAGTTATAGCAGTGAGAGATAGCTACACAAGTGAGAGACAGCTGCATAAGTAGGGAGGTCGAAACAATAGCTCATGGGATTCTGAGTGGTGCCTTTTCACTAAATATGGGCCATGTTTACATCATTGTCACTTCATCAAAAATTGTCAGAAAAATATTTTCTTTTGAATTTTGAATATCAGTATATAGGAGAACACATATATTTCAACATATTAAGAAAAATGTTAAAATAATGCCAAAAAAACAGCAATAAAAACGAACTGCACTGCGATTTGGAAAAGCCATTTTCAGTGTCACCTTTGTCAAAATCTGTGCCAATTGACAAAGCAATTTCAACAGCTGATAACTTTTGTAATTTTTAATATTTCCTTCTCAAATTTTCACATAATATCATTTCAACTATGCAGATTACGATTACGAAGTGGTCTGTATGCCAACTTTCACCACAAGGTGACACTGTTTATATTTTATGTTAGAATCATATAATAATCTTTAAAAATAAGTATATACATTATTTATTTTGATATTCCTGCCATAACAAATTTAAATATCAATAGGTTTATTTTGAAGCAGAACCATAACCAAAGTATGACAACCAGGTGGCACTGTTAATATTGAGATTAGATATATTAGCTAATATCGATTTTACTTATTTTTACAGGGTAAAAAGGGCTAATTAAAAATATTAAGAGTAATCATAATACTTAAGAGATAAGCCAACCTCTCAAAACCAGAGTTTTATATGATTTGTGGCTAATATAATATTTTTGGGGGCACCGGCCAATATTTGATACTTAATAGTTTTAATAATAAATAAATGGCTTTATTAGTTTGATCAGGATAGAGATTTTCCAACACTTTAAAATGAGCCCAACATTTTCAGCTTGTGCCTTGTAGCTTTGATTTTATTGCATTTTGAATGCACAAAAGATAAAAATCATAGGATTTTCCCTATCTAACCGTGAAAAGGATGAAATGGACTGAAATCAATTTTTTAATTCTAATTTTTAATATAATTAATACAAAAAAGAGTAAAGACACATGCTTAATCTGTTCAATATATAAGCAACAGCATAAAATATTAGGAGAAACATCAGTATCTATCAAATATTTTAAGGAATTATCACTGAAATGTGGCTTTTCATTTTCTTATTTGTGCGTGATAAAATTGAGATAAAATGTCCAACACAATAATTGTGAAGTTGAACCTCCTTCTGAAAATTAGATATTTTGTTTCACATTTAATTTAACACTTTTATCTAAATTTTTACACACATGGGAAGACATCGACGAAACAGAATCATTTTAATGAGTATTTTGAGCTCATGGCTGCAGATCCAAATCTCAAAATACACAGAAAAGGTAAATGTGGGCACAGGTCCTCGGAAAAAGTCGCTTGTTTCAGAGAGAAAAAATGCTGTAACATTTTTATTTTTTGAGACTGAAAGATAAACTTCTTTTAAAAATCATATGTTATTCAAAGATCTAGCCAATGGTATTGGTTTTGTGAAGATGAAAGCAGACTGATTTTTTAACTGACAGCCCTAGCATAAGTGAGAGATAGCTGCAACAGTGAAAGACAACATCCTTTCCCAGCCAAAGGCACTTCTCATTTGTTTAATAAAGCATAAATGGCATATCATTTCAGTCTGCATTGTTCTCTTCTTTAACCGCCGATTACAGCAGCTACACTGAAGAGGACCCTTGTGGCCGCTGTCTGTCAACTTCATCGGCGGTAACTGGGCCATCTGATTAAGATGTCATAAGACATACAAATCTTTCGGTTCAAAGAAAATATCATCTCCATTTAAATGTGTTTTGTTGAGTGTATTTGGCTCTGTCAGTTGATGGCAGACATAAATTCTAAGGGGATACCGTCTCGGGGATACCGTCCAGGGCTGGGGAGGTTTTTGTCGTCACTGCCTAGTCACGGTCCCGGGTTCATGGTCTACGAGTACTTCACCGGGGAGATACCTGTCCATCACAAGACGAGAGAGAGAGAGACTGAGTCACTGACCTGCATCTTCTTGATGACATTCCACCCGTCTTCAGTGTTTATGACAGAAATAAACTTTGATTCCAGTGGCAGCAACAACTGGTCCAAAATCTCCAAATTACCACTGGAGTATCTAATTGCTTCTAGTGTCATTTTGTTTGATGTTCAACGCCGACATAAGAACACGTGACTGGGCAAACCTCTGTGACAGACCTTGAACTCCTGATAGAAACAAAGCTGCAGATCTCGTCGCCCGGCGAGTCTTCCTCCGTGCGCCGTGAACCACTCCTCGGTGGAGGATTCTGCAGATCCTCGGCGGAGCAATCATCCAGGCAAGCACCCAAACTGTGTCAGAGGGCGACCTGGACGAACTGCCTCTTGTTTTGCCCAATCGCCGTCACGTCCGAAAGGCGTCATGGCAAATATCCAATTAGGTCAAGAAATATCCAGGTTCAAAGTTCAAATTGACGGAAATGATATTTGTTGGTACCCCATCCAGATATTAAACCGGAAATACTATTAGACAGTTCTCCTATCCCATCGACTTTTACCTTAGCCATTCTGTTTTACCCCCTCTGAGACCGTGGCCGTAACCAAACATCACAAAAGTACTGTGGCCACATAGCAACTGACACGTTTCCCGGGAGTCGGACACGCTTGTAATATGCAAAATTGTTTTCCTCTTGTTCCCACGATATTATAGATATTAAAATCATTTCTGTACGTGGATTATTAGCCGAGATATTAATATTTTAAAACAACCATTGCATATTATACTTTTTTCAGAGGCAAAACGTATTAAAATCTACGATTCATTCAATGGCTATTCTTTCCACCTCCCGCTTGTCTCAAGATAATGATACTGACTGGAAACCGATCATTTTCTTAATTTCAAATGATAGGAGACCAGTTGATGGATATTGACAGCTTTGGGACCCCTTGCCCAATCGGCGTCAATAGTAAACCGCTAGATGTCACGGTTGTGAAAAGTCAGTCATTATCCAGTGGATATTTCCATGACGGCCCCGGGACTGTCAATAGTCGTCCCAAAGCTGTCACGTGCCCAATCTCCGTCAAAAGTTGTGGATATTGACAGCTTTCGGACCATGACGGCGATTGGGCGCAGCACCTCTGATCTGTATGGCGAAGTTCGCGCAGTTTCCTTCGGCCGAGTAGGACGCAGCACAGAGAAAGACTCGCCGAGCGCCGCGATCTGTCACAGTTATAATCGTCATACAGGGGGCGGTCCCCAATTAACATGATATGGTGCAATGTCATCACTGATGGTTTTAGCGCTAACTTTGAATGTGAATATGAATAATGCCACGAGTTGCAGCAGTCTCACCCAATATTTTATGCATTAAAGCCACTGTTCACACTTGATTGTGGTATTATTAAAACATTATGCGAACAAAGACACGATTGGACATTGATGAGGATTAATTAAGTCAGAGATATTTAAACATTTTAAATGTCTCTGATAAAGTGAAATCATTTGGTGGCAGATTCCATGACTTGCAGGTTGGTTGACTCTGTGGTTAATGTCAGTTTCTAGGTGGACAGACAAAATTATCACATTTTCTTTAGATTTTAGGATACTTTAGATAATAAGAAAATAAAAATAAAACCCTGCAGTTGTAAAAATCTTAGTCTGAAATTTTCATGTTTCAAAATGCAGAGTAATAGAGAATACTTTCAATGAGAACCTCTCTCCGTAAAATGATACAATCTATTGTTTTGAGTTTCACAATATTTGTATTGTCACTAATATTACAAACATTAACAATTTTCAGGAGCAATATTTGTTTGGTTTTCTGATATTTGTTTCTGATAATTTGCTGAACAAAAAAGTTAAAAGTATTTGTATATATATATTTTAACAATACTTGACTTTAATCAACCACTAAGACTACATACCAAGTGAAAAACGTGGCAGTAAAAGTCCATTCCGTGCAAATTCTAATGTGATTTTCTTGGTCTTACCAAGCGTAATCAATCTCATGATTCTTTTGGACCCAAACTTAAAGACAGCTTAATATATTTTTCGCTACCAAAATATTTTTAGTATTCTTTAATTTGACTGATAAAAGGTCACTAATGACAAGTAATACTAGAGGTAATGACAGATTAACTTCATGACAATATCTGTTAAAAAAGTTTATTTAAATATGTTCTACAAATTTACCATTGGACAAACTGGAAAAATGCAGAAAGCAGTAAGTGTTAATGACAGATTAAATATTTCAAACACATACAGTTGCAACTTATTTACAAATGTACAATTTAATTTTTTAAATTTTAATTTAAATTTTTTTAAAAGAAACTATTTTTTCCTGATGTACAATGCCTTTCAAGATTTATGTATCAAATAGTCATATCCCCTCCAGGCACAATTCCAAATATCATGAAAAATTAAGATATGATTTATACCATAAACAGACAACTCGCGCAACATATTTTATTAATCTTATCTTTTTAAAGCAACAATCTTGAGGAAATACAGACAATATACATGCTATTTTGTAAATTACAATGTACCCAAGTATGAGAATAACATTTAGTATAAATTATGCTGTTTATTTATTAACCATTTTAAATTTCTCAACATTTCTACAGGAATACAAGAAGAAACAAACCTAACACATTACAATATATATTTGTATAATAAAAAATCACAATGTGCTTTATCGACACCCAATGTAACACTGAGAATATTGTCAAAACACTCAGACTGCATTTGAGTTTATACATTATTAAAAATGTAAAAATGTTCATAATTACTGTTTACAAGTTTTAAAAAATGAGATAGTATATTCAGACAAAAAACGTCTGCAGTGTTCTTTTCACGTTCTGCATTTCCTGTTGTTGCTGAAATATAAATGCAAATTCTTCTCAATATTTGCGGCAATATTTCAATAAATGTTTATGAAATATGACTGAATATTAAGTGTTTGGAACAGATCATTGAATATCCTATAAAAGGCTAAGATCAGTATAATGCTTCTCTCATATACAATTCCTTTGAGTTTCTGTGCAGATTAGTCAATAAGGAATGGATTTCAAACATACTTCAGCAATTAGCAATAGGGCTTATGGGAGAACAATAAAAATGTTTAGAGCCACTGAATCTCTATAAGTCTCCAGAGTTTGTCAAATTGTTAAAACTGAATCATTAAATAATAAATAAACATACATCATTGTTTGCTTGTAGCCATTTTGTACAAGCAAACAATGATCAACGTGAAAATGTCCTTGACATATACAAATCCACATAATATTGTAAACCTCAAAATGAAATATTCTCTCTGGGTATGAAAAGGCAGCCAGGGTTAAAATATCACCCTGTCTGTCTGTCTGTCTTAAACTTTGACTGAATTTCAGGCCCAATTGACATATTGACAAATGTTTGATGGTCCAAACCTATCTGGTTACTTGTTTAAATTTCTGAAACATGTACCCCCAGATAGATGAACAGCGGGATGCACAGAATAAAGCTTTTTAATCCCATATAAAATCTTAATGACACATTATTTATGATTTATGTGATATTTGAATCAATTGATGGCAAGTTAAACTTATATAAATCACCCTCTGCAATAAATAAACTCTTGATACTGCAGGGTCATCATACATAATACTATGGGTAATTGTCATTAATTTCTAAAAATAAAGTATTGCATAGATTGTGTAACCTTCATTAATATGATACCAGAAATATTTACAAACTTGAATTTACCATAAAATCAGGTAGAATGCTATAGCTACAAATTTAAGAGACTTACTGTTTTATTCAGAAGTTTCTTCTGGAAGATATTCATTTCTTTCTTCAAAACCTCTCTCATTGATAGCTGCAAATGATAATTTTGTCCCATTTATTTCAGGCCTTGACATAAATAGAAAAATGTTGGTTGCCCAGTTGGGCCACCAGAGCATGAGAAGTGGTGGCCCGAAGTTTCTAAGGATAATAGGATGTGTGATACAATAAAGAGCATTGTACATAAGGTTGTATAATGTCTGAGTGGGGGATGCTTGTCCCAATCAAATATTGATTGTGATATGAGATCTATCAAGCATTAGAATAATAAAATCAAGATAGTTTGGGCCGCTAAAAGACCAAAAATATGGTTGTCCAACTGGGCCACTACAACAGAGCATTCACTGGCCCGAACTGAGGATCTGGTGGCCCCGGGCCACCGGGCCAGTGCGTATGTCAAGCCCTGTATTTGTAAATTATTTTTATTTGATATATTTGTTATTTACATCTCATTTGTATTATCAAAGATTGCATTTGGATTGATTACCTTATGTTCACGACTGTTGTCAATTTCTTGAATGTCCTCTTCAAAAGACATTTGCTCTTGTTGCAATTTCTGAATCCTGGTTCAAAAGATGTAATTAAATATGTTATCACCTATACAAACAGTGTCAAGAGATACTGACTCAACAAAACCTCAGGCCATTAGAGAGGTAAGAGGGTAAATGTCTTAATCTCAAGGCTGTGTAATAGTAGTTAAATTGCAGGCAAAAGGTTTAACAGTGACATACTCTCATTGTTAGAAAATTCGAAAACATAATGTAATAACAAAATTAAAAGTTTTGAATGTGTAATTACAATATCAGTCAAATTAAGTTTCATATTGAATGCAAGAAATCAGTAAAATAATTACAAGCTGACGAGCACTTTACCTGTTTGATTGGGCATATCTACAGGACTGAAGAACTTTCATTTGTTGTTGGAAGTAGGACTGTAATGTTAAAGTATGACATAAAATATTTCCCCAGAATTCTATCTGTAATATGATGGGATTTATGATAATAACCACTTTCTCTTGAATTAAGGAAGCTGAGTGAGCTATGATGCTCACCAGGATTTTATCTTCAGTGTCTTTGACCTTCTTGACCTCTTCCTCCAGACTATGGAGCTCCTCAACCAGAGTAGTTTTAAATTCTCTCATCCTTTGTTGTCTGAAAACATCATATCAACCAAACTCTATGTCATATCGCATCTCAAATATATTGAGCAGAAATCTATTTAAAATATATTGTACCAAATCTTAACTCATATTTGTGAACATCCCTGACAACCTCTTTGATAAGATTTATATATATATATACATGTGAAGCAAAGTAATTGCAGAAATGAAAATAAAAAAGTTAAAAGTGTAATGAAAAAGAACATCATTAAGTGGAAATAGCACCACCAAAAATAGAGCTTTCAGTCAATGACTGAATTTACTGACACTAAAGGAGATTTAAAATCATTAATAAAGTGATATAGCACCAAACAGATTTTCTTCGGGGAATTAGTTGAATATGACTGGTAATTTTGTCATATAATTTTGTCATTAATGACATCAGAAATCTTCCCACATACATATAAATAGGATGAGATCACCCTAGCCTTCTTATGAGATGAAAGATTGTAAAGACAAATGTCACAATTCATTGCATTCTCAGAGAACTCAGACAAGTCAAAGATAGAAAATGCCAGGTGACAAAATCTGGTCGAGAAGAACTAATAAAGAAAAGAGTTATGATATGTCCCACTTTTACCTTGTTACTTTTATAGGAACAGCACCACAAATCTAGATATACAATAGTCAAATATTACAAAACCTTATACTCCTCAGTTGGAAACTGGAAGACTAAGACTCACTGCCTTGATTCTCAGATTTCCTTATTCATTTATTTTAATTCCTTTCAGAATTCCATTACCTTTGCAGGTGTTGTTTTTTCCATATATTTGAGACTTGTTTCTGGGTAGATTTTAAGGACCCTTTTGCACACACTTCAAGGTGCTGTTTTCGTGCCTATTTGGAAATATATGCAAGTTATTCAATTAATATTTATAAAAGTTTTAACAACAATAATGAATTTATGACCTTTGAGTTCCTTGAGAGGTCATTCCAGATTTCATAAAAGGCAGATCATTTTATAATTTGGAACATATATCACTTTTAAAATTTAAGATTTCATCCTCTTGTCTAAAAGATAAGACTTGTAAATATCTTGACCAATTACATTTAAATATATAATAGATAATCTTCTGGAGATGTATATTTTTACTTTGTCAACTATTTAATTGATTCTCATTTCTGTACAGATGTTAGCAAATTAAATGCAAACATATCTTCATTGAACCTTGTACAGTGATAAAATATTTCACTTGTTTTACTCACCATAATATTTCTCTGCAGTTCGGAGCCAAAAGAGTTGACGATGGAGGTGAGGCCAGTGTGAAGTCCAACGTCCATGTCTCCAGGGTCAGGGCTGCTACTGCCCACCCCCTCCTCCTCTTCCTCCTCCTCTTCCTCCTCTTCTCCCTCCTCCACCTCCTCCTCTTCCACCTCCTCTTCTTCCTCCTCCTCTTCTTCTTCTTCCTCTTCTCCTCTGAGTCCACCTCTTTGGGATTCCTCAATTATTGCCTCATCTTCTTGGCTGGACTCTTTTCCATCATGTTCATATGCTTCATTCAATTCAGCCAGGTCAATTTCTGAGATAGCTGAAATAATTAGGTAAACAGTGAAATATCATGCTCAAAGAGATCATAGAAAATATATGCATGAGGATTGTTTTTTCCATAATGGACTGATTCCTCTGCTTAATTCTTAACTGATTCTTGAGGAGCTTTTTGTCTACCCCTATATTAATTTGTTTATCTAAGTTGAACTGAAAGTCTTTTAAACTTTAAACTGATTTTTTATGCTGGAAAATTGATAAAATGAAAATGTTTTGAACAACATGATCTACAATATGATGCCAGTAAATCAGTTGGAATCTGTGGAAAAACTATGGTCTCACCGTCTGGTCATGTAGAGAGACATTAAATAATTATATCCAATCATTAATTTCAAAGTAAATGACATACCTGGTGTCTCTTCCTGGAAGCTTGCAACTAATTTTCTCGGCCTTATAGATAAATCGAGGAATGACTTGAGTTGGTCTCCTGAGGCCATATACTGCATTTCAGCCTCCTCCATCATATTCAAGTCCAGATCAGATCCATTTTCATAGTACTAGGATTAAGGAATTTATTGACAGGAAATGTCTACCTTTGCAGATCTTGTACATACATTTAATTTATGATTGACAAATTGACAACAGATATTTTGCATACTTTGATGAAAGCTTTGCAGCAAATTGTAACAAGAACTGCATAGTACACTGCATAGTACACTGCATGTTGAAATACCCATATGAACCCAGAACTTTGAAGCAGCCTATTTTAAAGGATATTTCCTCCCTGTTTAATGTCATTGCTGTCTTCTTTCTTCTCTTGGCTGGACCTGTAAGATTAAAAAAATACATTTTGGACTTGTGCATCACGTTTAAATACATCTGAATTTGTTAGTTTTGTCAATTTATTGTGTTCTGGTATTTTCAGAGATCAGGTCACATGACTTTAGAGTGTTGGCCAATATGTCACCGATAAAGGCACTATTTCCAACATGCATCCATGGTTAAAGTTTGGTAAAGTTTGCAATGTTTATTTGAGGTTTTTACTGAATTGTCCTATCACAGGTTCTTGACATGACAATCCATCCAATCACAAGGACAAACTTTTAAGCCTTTAGGCAAGAGCTTCAGCTCCTATGTGAAATTACAAATCTTGGCATGACCAGGGATTGAACCCACAACCTTTGGATCGTCACACCAGCTGTGCCATGGCCTTGAGATGTCAGTCAAGGTCATTGACAAGTACTCCATTTTGAAACATTTAGGAGATACATCTATGGTATAAGTTTGGTTAAGCTATCTTTATTTATTTACAAAGATGGAGCCCATCACCTTTAAATAAAGTCAAGGTCACCATTTTAAAACATTTTTACAATGCATGTATATTAACCCCGAATGGATGGGAAGGACGACCAGGTCCACCACTGGTATCAGACTGGAGGGATGTTGATGTCCCCGTTGTTCTGGCTCAATGACGTCATTTTGTA
Source organism: Amphiduros pacificus (assembly GCA_949316495.1). Taxonomy (NCBI): domain Eukaryota; kingdom Metazoa; phylum Annelida; class Polychaeta; order Phyllodocida; family Hesionidae; genus Amphiduros; species Amphiduros pacificus. The sequence continues at coordinate 2,368,951 of OX439000.1, read as the reverse complement.
ACATTCCCTTGGGCAGCAACTTTGTTACAATGTAATCATGAAAATGGCATCAGACTATTTGGATCATGAACTTTTGAACCCAGCACTCCATTGAACATATTGCATAACCATGGTTTTTATCAGTTAGGTATGTAGATACACTAGTCCAGAAAAAAAATTGGTTAGTCCAGACAATCAACAAATTTAGATAGCCTAGTCCGTTAGGGGTTAAGGCCAACAACAAGCGCACCATTCCAAGATCTATATAAAATGCACTGATGGTTTGAAGAACTGAATATTATTTGTTCTTAAGTTATCATGTTCACAAACAGGGACATATGCCCAGATGGTGTAGTCATCGGCAATACCCCTTTCGTAAATTTGCCGAGGGGTAACAAGTATTTGTTTCACTCTTTGTTTTACACACAATGAAGACATTTATTGTGTGACTTAGAATGCATACCTGATTTTATTGCAGACCAGGCTTCTTCGCCATCCCTCTTGTATCTCTTTATATTTTTTCCATCAAGATTTTCCTGAAATATACATATATATATATATATATATATTATTTCATTGTGGTGGTAAAGTGTTTATAAGTACAAAATAGCATTGCTTCAATTTCAACTTTTGACTATCTGCAAAATTGGAGACAAAGTTGTCAGCTTTAAAAACTTGCATATCACAAGTTGAGAACATGCATGACCAGATGAAGGTAATGAGACAATAATCTTTGGGTACCTGTGGAGCAGGAGTTTTTGGTGTTTTGATGTTTGATATATGTGAAATATTGCTGGTTTGTGTCACTAGTTCCAATAATTTGTCTTCATCTGAGTCCAAGTTGAGTGGTTCATCATCATCATCCAGATCAAGTTGCCTCAAAACAACGGGTGTGCTGATTGGTCTCATCTGTCAAAATAAGTCATCATCATGCTATCTCTTCTTCAACAGTTATATCTTTCTATGAAAACATCTGAGTATTTGCAAAATAAAAACTTACAGTTGGTGATGACTCAATCAGATAGGGTGTCTGTATGAAGGAGTCATCAAACCTAGCAACCTCTATAGAGTTATCTGAAATATATTGAAACATCTTGGTATTCATGATTTACAATAATAATAAGTCATGTTCATTATGTTTCTGGTCACCAATTAATAAACATTTTGTAAAAGATCTAATTGTACATGTGCCATAATTGGGAAATGTGATGGTAATAATGCAAATAATCATTTTTTCCGGTAGGATTGCTGGCACTTCTAAGGCAACTTAGAAAACTTGTACATACCTAGTTGATTAGATTTTAATGTTTGCATTTCAGATGGCTTCTTTTTGTTTTTGTTGCCTTTTCTGACAGCTGGTGTTGAAGGTGTGCTTGGAGGTAAAGAACACAGCTTACTGGAAACGACCTGAAATATTTCCAGCAACCTTTCTTTCAGTAAACAAATTATGCTATTAATATACATTACTTGACTGGTTGTATTCACCATTGAGTATGTCCATCTCTTAACTTTGTTCATCTTGTCCAACCATGGTAGATTCATGATTGTCAAAGAAGTCAAATATTGTAACAGGCACCTCTTATTTTGTCTAATGGTATAACTTACCAGTATGTTGAATCTAATATGGCAATCCATGACAAATTTAGGTAAATCAAATTACTATAGATCCATTCTCTATATCTCAAATATTATCATTTCTGATCAATGACAATTAAATGCTAATCAAAGATTGCCAGATGTCCCACGCAATTTGAAGCACAAAAGACATTGCCATCATTACGGAAACTGGAAGTGGCACAGAATAAATGTGCAGAATTTTTAAAATGCCAAGGTGTTGTTCCAAAGATTTTTTTGGTACAAACTAAAAAGGTGATAACTCTTCATCTGCTCTTTGTCAGTTGTAGATAGGTAGAAAGTAACAAGTCTCACCTTGTGGTGGGACACACTAAGATAAAAATAGGTCCATTCTATACATTTCATAAGTCATTGTGACAGCCTTGTGGTTAAAGCACTCAAACTAAGATGACTGAAAATTGGTTGAAAATTGCCTTAAACAACCTGTGTTTTTGAAGCTAGGTCTGATATATTTTTCCTCTCATTTATCAAATAGTATATAAAACAAACAGATTTCACTCAGCAAGGGATCCTTATTCTGAGAGTTAAGAGATACATTACATAAATTATCAAGTATAATGTCTGCATACACACCTTGTTCTTTTTCTTTGCTTTTTTGTTCTTTTGTCCCTCACTTATTGATTGATAATATAAGCCCTCTTCTTCATCTTCCTCCCGTGTTACATTCAGAGCATTGCCAGGTTCTGCCTTTCTTTTTTTCACTTCTCGATGCTGTAATAGATAGCAATGACAAAGTCATATCAGGCCTTGACATTAACATTTGTGATCCACTTGCCCACCGGGCAAGTAAATTTTAAAATCTACTTGCCCTGAAATACAATTCACTTGCCCGGATAGTAAAATAAAAGCTATTTTTGAATAAAATAAGGATTTGTATTTTATATCTTATTTTATCAAAATTATCAAATTATTTTATCAAAATCTGTTCAACCTGTTCTTTTCACCAAAACTCGCACTAAAATACACTGAAGAGATGTTTGATATAATACCTAATAACAGATGAAGCAACAGATTAAATATATTGACAGATCCAATTATAGTGTTACTTCGATTAAGTAAATTCTAATGATAAATTCATTCAAACTACCTAAAATATGATTTGGATGTACCGGTAAGTTTGTTCAATCTTAGTTATCTCACTACAAGACCATTCCTTGTACCATGATCAAATAAAATAAGCAATTTCTTTCACAGATCAAGGTATATCTTATTTTCAAGAAAAAACTGAAATAGACTTAATTATTGCCTTGAATGTATGTACCTCAGACAGTGAATTACCTTTTGAGATATTCTAGGTGCCTGTCTTTCCTGGCTTATCTCTGAATCATCAGCTGGCAGTGGTGGCACATTGCTCAGGAGCACAGGCCTGTTGATCCGGACCTGATGCGTGTAAGATTTTTCCGGCTTTGGTTTTCTTTTCCTTCCAGTGCTTCCAAGCCAACTGATTTCACTCCTATAGATTCAAATATATCCACTTATCACACCTGAGGAACCCCTCTATTATCTGTTAAATTGTTAACAACACTTACCGTATACGTGTTGTACTCACCTTATACTGATATTATCATCAGTTTCTGAGAAAACTGACTTTTGCTTCCTTTTCTTTGATACTTTCTGAAAGATGAGAAAAATAACACAAATCAAGATCAGGAATCACTTTTGTATAAAGAGAGTAAAATATTGTCATTGTTTCTTAATCTGAAATATCAAAATATCACCAAAAATGTAAAATGATATATTTATATGCCTACCTTATTTTCATCTTCTATGTCCAAAACATATGGATCTACTCTGGCTCTTTTGACATTTGAAGCACGTTTCTTTGGCTGATTATCACTTTCACTATGGGTGAAAAAGGCGTGAAAATTATTATATTTAGATACATCTTTTCAACTTTATAATGTGCATTTTATTCAAGTATCACAAGGTAAAAATTATAAATGTACTAGGTTCAAACTGACAGATAAGTCCTTAGCTGGGAAACTGTAAAATTATTACTTTATGTAACTGTTATTGCATGTTTCCTGTCAGTAAAATATAGAATATCAATCAATATTCAATCCAGATAAAAGCTCAGTATTTACCTGTCAGACACATCCTTATAACAGACAGGCTTTGTTTTTCTCCTCTCCTCTTTTGTTTTAAATTTGTCTGAGGAATTGCATACAAGACTCTGTGTGACGTATAAAAACATAAAGTCATTTTCATTTCAGAAAATTGCAAAATAATGTTTTGAATTTACCATAATCGATTTTTCAATAAGCTTTGACCACCAAATAAATATCGCTCTGTTTCCAATAACTGTTTCCGATAACAGATTAAAAGTGAATCATTAACATGTGATTCATCTACATCTGTGGGATCATCAGCAAGGGTAGGAAGGTTACAGTGTGATAAGATATAATGCCTTATTGGACTCAACCACTTACTTCACACATTTTTGTGAAGACTGACATGGTACCATCCATAATATTGTCTGATATATCAGCTTCATTTGCATCATCAGCGCTGAAAGAATTACAGCAATCTCTGAATATTTCTCAGCTCACAAATCAAAATTAAAAAAAAAAAACCCATCATATCTAAATCACTGTAATGATAAAAGAAAAAATGGCTTACCTTTCATGTGTATGATCATTATCAAAGTCGCCAATCACAGGTGATTCCTCATCTGATTGTTTGTCCTGAAAGGTCATTCCATTGCTTATTAACAAAAATGCTTAGTCCTAAGGATATCAAAAACATCAAAACCAATCATTCTGTATGTATATGCAGCTGCATGATGTGGCTGTTGTAAGTTCTGGGGTATTCTGCCCCTCATCGGCTCAGCATAACTCTGTCCTGGCCCTTTTTTTCCTCTCAATCTGCATCCTAGCCCTAACCTGTGAACACCATCCCTAATCTATGTAAATTCAATCTCTATTTTGTGATCATCCGCCATAATGTTAGGCATTCTGGGATCCCTAATCTATGTCCATTCAATCTCTATATTGTGATCACCCTCCATAATCTTAGGCATTCTGGGATCCCTATTCTATGTCAATTCAATCTCTATATTGTGATCACCCTCCATAATGTTAGGCATTCTGGGGTCCCTAATCTATGACCATTCAATCTCTATATTGTGATCACCCTCCATAATGTTAGGCATTCTGGGATCCCTAATCTATGTCCATTCAATCTCTATATTGTGATCACCCTCCATAATCTTAGGCATTCTGGGGTCCCTAATCTATGACCATTCCATTCCATAATGTCAATCCTTACTCTATGATCACGAATCTATTACACAGCAATAGTCTGTGTCCTTTATCTATGACAACTGCTTTCACTTGTAGTTAAAATGAATAAGGGATGGCGAGGACATACATAAGGAATGAAGCCAAAGTTTCAGCAAAAAAATATCTTTAAAAAACATGACATAAAATGTGCCTTAAAAATCTATTATTAATCATTAAATAATCATATTCTTTTTAAGATACACAAAATAAGCACTCACCATTTCAGTGGTTCTTTTTCTGTATTTTCTTTGTGATTTGGCATTCTCTTTTCCATCAAATTGAGCAACTGATCCAGATCCCAACTTTTTTGATACCTTTTCACATACTTTGCTTGCCGGTAGCTTTTTGTTGCTCTTTGGAATGTCTATTGAAGACAAGGAAACTGTCTTTCCACTTATTTCCTTCAATGGTGTAACTATTACTCTGGGTGATGAATGGTCAATTACATGTATTTTATTAGACTTTTTTAAGGAAGATTTCAGTTTTGATTCATTGAAAGATGAAAAACTTCCTGAGTTCCTATCCTCTTGCAGTTTCCGTTCTCTGGCCCTTGCTTTAAAGAATTTTGGTTCAGAAAATGATGTGTCTTTTTTGAAAGAATTCTCTTCTTTCAACCTTCGTAATTCTTCATTTGGTCTTTTGTTTTCATGTTCTTCGATATCATTTTCATTGTCACTTTCATCCTCAAAACCAAACATATCAGGTACTCTGGACTTGTTGCAACTTGATTCAATTCTATTCTTATTTGTTTGTGCCAGTTTTTGATTATCTTTGGTTACAACTATTGATACATTACTTGGCTCAGGCTCTTGGAATTCATAAGGGTCTTCATTTGACTTTTCTTGTGAACTTTGCTGACTATGGCTTGGCTGACTGTCAGAAAGTTGTTGTCTGGTGGGACTGAGCATTCTTAAAAGTCTCTTTTGGGGTTTTTCCACTTTCTCAAATGTTGGCAGTTTACAGTTATCTTTTTGTTCGTCTACATTTGATCTACCCTGAGATGGTTTGCCTTTGTTTTTCTTGGACTTTGTTACAGCAGTCACCGTATCCACATCCAAACCATCAGCATCCATATCAGCTGGAGCTTTCTGGTTTTTAGTTGTTCTTCTTGGTCTAGTTTTGCTTGTCTTTAATTTGCCTTCCGCCTGAGAGTCTGGTACTGTGGTGATATCTTTCTGGGATCTTGATTTCGTCTTTCTTTTAGCTGGCACCTGTTCTACCTGTAAGCTTGCAGCAGGACTGTGATCACCACTTGCTCCCCTAGTGGCTTTCTTCTTACTCACAGATTCTTGTGAATTTGTGACTCCTGACTCGGAGCTTTGACTCTGTGGCACTTTGGATCTATTTTTCCTTGTCATTTTATCATTACCACTATCAGACTTTTTAACTTGGGGCCTCTTTCTGTTCATTTTACTGTCAAGTTTTTGATGACTAGTTGAGTCTGCCGTAGCAACCACTGGCTTCTCTGTTTGTTTATCTTTTGTCCTTTCCTCTTCTTTTTGACAACTGAACACTTTTGACTCTTCCAGTGGTTCTTCATTTTCTAGTTCACGGGAATAGAAATTATTTAAGTTATTTTAATTCATAATGACATTAATTTCAAATTTACTTTTGGCTAATACACTTATTTATAGATATAGCTTTTAGTCTTGATATTACCAGGTATGGTGGTCATGGGATCTTGTTTTTGAGGAGTGTTGGGATCTAAGCCTGCCTTACTTCCAGGGGTACTCTCCTCTGTGACTGTGCTCAGACTCGGAGTATCAGATACCTTGTTCATATTTAATGGCAGGCTTGTATAGTTAGGATCTGTTTCTTCTAGCTTCTGTTTAATGGCTGCCATCTGTAAATGATGCACTTTCCATACAAACTCATAAATCATTTTGTTTCTATAGCTAGAGCTAAAATCAAATATTTGAAACCCTCAATAGCATACACATTCTGGACTCTAAGTTAAATTACTCTACATTTTGCTCCATACACTTTCTCAGATACTCTGAGGAGTTAATATTGAATAGCTGTGATCTAATCCGAAACATATTTAGGTATTTATATATTAACTGTATAAATGATACCAAGAACTTTTAGCCATTTTCATGACATATCAATACTCCAATCAGCTCCTATATTACCTTATCTCTTTGCTTCTCTTTATTCACAGATTTCTCATCATTTTGTTCTGTGGTTTGATCAGGGTTAACACCACTACTCTTTGTAATCCTTGGAAACCTGCAAACATGAACAATGATTTATTTGAAAAATATGTATCCTGAAAAATATATATTTTTATAATGCACAATAGCAATTCATTTTGCAATGTGAAAACAAGTCTCCTTAGATCAAATGATATATTCTCCATGAAATGTATCAGTCTTTACCTTTGGTATTCTTTTGGCATATTTGAAAGAGCTGGAAATGACATGGCTGACAAAACAGGCTGGGAATCGGGAACTACAAGCTGTTCATCCGGACAAGAACTGGGAATAATGCAATCTAAAACCAATACAAAATTGAAATAATCAATATAAATATATATTTCAAGTCATATCCTTTATATAATCTATGTAGGACGTGAGATGAATTGGTCCACTTTTTTTACATATAATAAGAGAAAACTAATAGGGAGTTTTATCTGATCCCGTCCCAGACCAAATGAATGACCACATTTGCATAGTTTGGGTCTTTATTTTGTCTTGTCACCTCATATCCATAACCACTGAATGTGAAATTAAGCCTGTTTCAAGAATAACATATACCTTATTTTATGAAATGAAATCTTAATTTTATCGAGATTATAAAAACTAATTTGAACTAAACTAAACTAAAACAATACCTTGATCGCTTTGGCCCATTCTCTGAGAAGCCTTTGGTTTTTTTGGCAAATGCAAAATATTTGGTGACTTCTTAATGTCATTGGCTGACTGTTGTGATCTGGTTATTCTTCTACTTGAAGGTTCCCTTGCCTCTGACATGTTATCCTGATTACTTGTGAGTGTTTGCTGTTTTATGACGGGTCTTATCTCCACCACTGTCACATCATTGGTATTTGTACGTGGGGAGTTTGACGGTTTTTTCTTTGTCCCTTTTTCTAGATCTTTGTCATACACCTGAGTGGCTGGATATTTGCTTGTAGATTTTGTGTCCACCTTTTTGTTATCAAGTATAATGGTTTCTTTATTTCTGGAAGATTTTACCTCTGCATCTTTGTCACAGACTTGTGTAGCTGTAGAGTTTATCTCAACCACTTCTTCATATTTTTGGGTTGCAGAGTGTTTTCCAGTAGACTTGATTTCTTCCTCTTTGATATCAGTTTTTGGTGTGCCTGAATGTTTATCAGCAATGCCAACATCAACCTTATGTTGCGCTGCATCACCAGTGCTTGAATGCTGCTTGGTGGATATGCTGGACACAGATATATCTTTATCAATGTTTTGGCTGGCTGGATGTCTTCTTGTAGACCTTTGAGATCTTGTCTTTGTATGGCATTCATCACCATCATTGAGCTGACCGCCTTCTATAATTTTCAGTGGCGTCTTTACACGAGACTTTTTTTGTTCCTGGTGTGATGTAGGTGTTTTTGGTAGTACAATTTCTGAAAAATATATTTTTTAATAAATTGTCTATCCTCAAAACCTTAAATATATTTTTTTATGATAAATTGTTTATCATCAGACCTGTCATATTTTGGTCATTTTTGTATGCTTTGATTTGAAATGCTAATGTTCACCATCTCATTAACGATTATTACCTTTTTTGGCTTTATCCTTTTGTTGATTGGGCCCATAATGGAGTGGATTTCTTGTAGGAGCTCCAGTGTTGTGTACAGAGGAAACTGGAGTGCACACATATGTTGGTGTTCTCATAGGCACCAGCGGAACAGACACTTTCATCCTTCTGGGTGTACAACACACATCACCTTGGATTCCCAATTTGGGTGTGGATGTTGGCTGCAGTGTTAAAATGAACATATATGAGCATACAATTTTCAACATTTCAAAATCTTTTAGATATAACAAGACTTTCACAGATTACTGAAAAGCTGCCATCTATTATCTATTTAGAAATCTATTTTATATTGGATACATGAAACATAAATCCTTTAACAATAAAAATGGTAGATTTTTCAAGAACTTTGCTGATATATTGCTATCATTATTTCTAAATGGGTACTTTTGATACACCTCTGATCTTTTCAATCAAGTCCAAAATGAAGTTTAAAATATATCTGTTCACTGAGAAATCTCACTTCAGTTAATAATCGATTTACTACCTGTTTGAATGCTTGATTTTTATTTCCTTCTTGTGAGTCAGGAATCGGCTGCTCTTCTTCTATGGTATCAGGAATCTGAAAAAAAATCATACATATAGTTTACAGTAGTGTCTAACTATTCATGTCTATCTGAATATTTGTATTGCATTTAAATGCTCATTCAGGATTCTGTTGTATCCATCACTGATTTTTCACATAAAATGCAAATATCTGACCACAAAGCATTAATTCTAAAATTATAATATTATGAATTACAATAGGGTGTTTCATTTTTCAGACTTTTTTTCCGATCAAGCTGCTCATTAAAAGGAATGATCTCTGATATGTAGTAAACCCACAGAAAAAATTTAAGACCAATCGATCAACTTTTAGACCCCCCCTACCACCTTGTATGTATGACCTCGAAAATCAGTGCGCGGTGGCCATTTTCTGGTTAAAATTCAAGTCTCATTGCCTCATAATTTCATTTTATTCAACTCAGGTAGTGTCTGTGTCACACAAATGTAGTTTTAAAGGTTACTTAATATTTCAAGATCATTCCCATTTAATTTGGGTCAAAATCATTCAAATTCAAGACATTAATTATGAAAAATATACATAATTTCACACTCATATCGGATAAATTTTTCACATTAACTTCAAATTGAGAATTATATTATAGTATTAAAGTTCACAGATTTGTCTCCATTTCATTTTTAGCTCTGCTGAGACACAGAGCTTTAGGAGTGGGGAAAATGTCTGTCTGTCCGTCTGTCTGTCAAAATTTCTTTGAAAGTTTTCTTCTCCAAAACTACCAGTAATATATGTTTCAATGTTGTCCTTCACTCCCATTTCTGCTACATCTTTGACAAATGCCACTACTTTAACAATAGCTGCCATTTGTCTGTATTCCTCATCATCTTGCCAGTGCTCTGCTGGTAAATGGAGCCATCTTCCATCCATTCCTAGGAGTTCAAACAGGAGCAATGACTGTGACCCAATCTGGGAGTAGTGAGACATTTCCCTGTTAAAGCATGTTTCTTTGGAAAGAATGGTTTTCTAGAATGAATAGAGAGGGCTAGGCATAGCTAGAAGTTGTGTGATAAATGCAGTCTTCATCCCATCATTCAATGATCTGTCAAACAAGAAAATACTACTCAGTCAGATACCACAAATGACTTAGCATTGAGTTCTTGACTGCAACAGCTATGGATGATGCATCAACTGCCTAAAATATATGACATAACATGGTGTAAGAGAATTTGGGAGAACAATTTATGCTTAATGTTAAAATGGATATGTGAAAGATAAATTTCAAACTGTGAATTAATAGCCTCAGAATCATATCACATCTGATAGTCACACATTTCCCACAGCCACAGATTAAAATGTGGACCTGGAGCAGCCCAGCATGCCTAAAGAAACCAAGATCCATGGAACAGGGAAATGTACTGGCCCATCCTATCAAAGTCAGCCAGTATTGCAGGTGTAATGAGACCTTTTGTTGAATAAGATCAAGGCATAGACAAATTTGCCATGTGAACTCCACATTCTCTTCATCATGCCTGATTTCTTGCCTCAGCATTGTATATCATGAATATGGCAAAACTGGCTGATGAAACATGACCAGATCTCATCACACCTGAAATACTGGTTGGCAATAATAGTTTAGACCAGCACATTGCCCAAAGAAACATGCCCAAAGAAACATGCTTTAACAGGGAAATGTCTCACTACTCCCAGATTGGGTCACAGTCATGGCTCCTGTTTGAATTCCTAGGAATGGATGGAAGATGGCTCCATTTACCAGCAGAGCACTGGCAAGATGATGAGGAATACAGACAAATGGCAGCTATTGTTAAAGTAGTGGCATTTGTCAAAGATGTAGCAGAAATGGGAGTGAAGGACAACATTGAAACATATATTACTGGTAGTTTCAAAGAAATTTTGACAGACAGACGGACAGACAGACATTTTCCCCACTCCTAAAGCTCTGTGTCTCAGCAGAGCTAAAAATGAAATGGAGACAAATCTGTGAACTTTAATACTATAATATAATTCTCAATTTGAAGTTAATGTGAAAAATTTATCCGATATGAGTGTGAAATTATGTATATTTTTCATAATTAATGTCTTGAATTTGAATGATTTTGACCCAAATTAAATGGGAATGATCTTGAAATATTAAGTAACCTTTAAAACTACATTTGTGTGACACAGACACTACCTGAGTTGAATAAAATGAAATTATGAGGCAATGAGACTTGAATTTTAACCAGAAAATGGCCACCGCGCACTGATTTTCGAGGTCATACATACAAGGTGGTAGGGGGGGTCTAAAAGTTGATCGATTGGTCTTAAATTTTTTCTGTGGGTTTACTACATATCAGAGATCATTCCTTTTAATGAGCAGCTTGATCAGAAAAAAAGTCCGAAAAATGAAACACCCTAGAATTACAATCATATTAATTTATTGACATGCTACTGCATTTTATTCTGACTGCATTATGGGGAACTGATGCAGGAAAAAAACAATTTTGAACAAATATATCAAACACATTTTCCACAAAATTACAACTTTTACCACTCAAGCTTTGTTAAATAACCCACAGAGCACTATTTACACTCTGTCTTCCTTGAGTAAAAACATCTGCCCAGCAGGTTTTGAACATGTCAACCTAGCAAATAGGCTGGCCAATTTATCCAAGTAAAGGTCATTGCAGCAAAGCCAAAGGTCAAATTCATAAGATGTTGCACACCTACCCCTTGGGGTAATTCTAAATACCAAATATGAAGTAACCCTATTTATTGTCCCTAAGAAATATCCCAGACAAAATACAAACCTTATTTGAAAAAATTTAGTGTGCCACCCTAAAAACCTGTTGATGGTTATCTATCATCAAAATGACCCCAATTTTGATGATATTCAATATGAAACAATTATATTCACTTCAGCTTATCTGATAAACAGTTTTGGAGTTCTTTATCATTGTTGATTAAGTATTATTTAATTAACATTGCTAAAAACTGGCCTATTTACCTGTGGATGAGACTCGTTTATGTTGATTTTCACTGGGACTTCCGGTGCAGAAACCTTCAGACCAACAGCCTGCTGACAAAATGCATTTTAACCCATCTATCATACTTCACTTGTTGAATGAAACAATAGTAATTTGTGTAACTAATTAAGAAATGCATAAGACTTTATTTAAATCATAGTATGGTGTAATGCTAAATATAAATATTGAAGTAAATTTCATAATTACCTTTTTGTCTCCTACATTCTTGATACTTCCAAAGGTTTTCTCAAGTGCAGTCTGTATTAGCTCATGGTTGTCAAATATCATTGTGACGAGGCTATCCTCAAACTGGGGTCCAAATGTGATCAGACTTCTAGAACTCTGTCGCAATTGTAGCAGGATGTGCACCTTTTCATTACGAGATACTGAAACAAGTGAATTTCTTTTTGGCTATCGGATGAAGTTTTAAATTTATCAATATTTATTGCAGACATGCTCATTTGAAGTTCTTACCCTCAATCATTTCAAATGATATTTATTAAATTGTGAATGAGATTCTTCTGAATTGTGCACACATGTTTCCATATTCATTGTTTTCTAATTTATTAGAAATGTCAACACACCAAAGACACACAGAGATATGCATGGTCATCCATGATGACATTCAAACATAATGCCCGACTTATTATCCTCAGCCTGATGATTTCCAATAAATTATTTCCTTTAAGTGTATAAACAAATGTCATGTTGAATGAATTATATAAAAGCTCATTTTTTTTAATTTTAAAAATGTTATCCCACAATGTATGTTTCAAAAATTAAAAAAAAACTCTGCAGACCATTGCTTTTTATAATGTGCTATCACAATCTATCAGAAATACATCTTTGTAAAAGGCTGATATTTACATAACATCTTGTATTGGTACTGGCCTCTTGAATAATGGAACATCTGGTTAAACATTTGTCCTCAGTTTGTGTGCTTTCTTACACATGCTTATGATAATCATGTAAAAAATTCCTACTAAATATCTAATTTTGTGCAGCAAGATTGTTATTGCATATGTATATATATACACTCATATAAACTCACACATATATTTTTTATATAAAGAGGTTGTTTGTTTGATTAATAATAAAGTAATGACAAAATAATATATCAAGTCTCCCATTTCTTCAAAAATTCAAAAATACAAGCATGAAAACAAATAGGGTGACATATCATAGTGACCTAATTTTCAGCTTAACTTCAAAATTTCTACAAATTCTTCTCAATGTGTCATACTTTCTTATGATAATCTGCCAAAAAAATAATGAGGTATTCTTTTCTTATTATTCATTGTATAAAATTGGAGAGAAAATGTGGAAACCAGATATTTTCTCCAACATAGTGATGTGGAAGCTCTCAAATTTAACTCAGGTAATACTTTTTTTTTTAAAGTTTATATGACAGAAAAAACTCTGTTACCTTTTGTTTTATACTTGAGCACATTTTCATCTAATATTGACACTGTCTCCCACATCCCTTCATCTTGACTTTCATCCTGTTTTAAATGTAAGAAACATTCTCTGAAGCAATCATTGCATAAACATATTAATTACCCATTTTATGAACATTTGCTCAATTTCATATACCGGTAAATATCATCTTTTCAAATAAATATCATATTTTTCAACAAATGTAAAAACAATAGGCGTATCATATCAATTTTCAATAGCTTTTTGGCATTTAATTCTGTATGGGCCTTCTATTATTATTTGATATGCATATTTCCTGCCTTACCATACTCTCATCAGATATCTCTTGATTACAGAACAAACTGACTCGCTTGCTGCCTGTGTTGAAGTCCACCCAGAAATGACGATAAGCTTCATCATCGGGTTTGTGAAGCTGCAAGTAAATACAGCATCAGATCGGCTCTGAAAGATGCTTTATAATGGGCCAAATATGAAGTCACAACTTGTGGAGAACTGGGTGGATTTAAAATATACTGACATTCATAACTTCCCTTAAAACTGACCAGTTAACGAGATTGTTTTGAAATTACCTCAAAGTTCCCCAGGTATACAGCAGTGCATGGAAATGACATCACTCTGCATGAGAAAGAAGTCATGTTCCTCACTTAAATATCAGCATTAAAAATTACATCTGGACAGCTAAATCAGAAACCATTCTCTTCAGGTAATAAATTATATGTGAACATTTCTCATGCAAGAGTATTCATTGTGTGCTTACCTGTTCTTGAAGTCTGTCTGGTCTTCATTAAGTCTGTTTAGGAAAATCCTGCAGTCCTACAAAAAGTTATGTTAAAATGATACAATCAATACGTAGGTGGATGTTTTACTGCCTTATCTTTTCCTTGTTTTGTTCTGGATGTAGTTTGTACTAATTAAATTATGGAGTGTAATATAAGACAGTCAATAAAATAATATGTTATCGCAATATATACCAATAATTAGAAGGGACTGCCCAAGAGTAACATGACAAATGGCAATGGCAAACCCCAAGTTTGTTGATAGACTGAATAAAATACTGTTAAGGATGGGTAAAGTGCAAGTAAATCATTAGGGATGGAAAAATCTAATAAAAATCATTTGTTAAAAATCCATTAAATCATAATGACAGAGAATTATGTAAATATAGCCAAATTAGTCAAAACAATCTTTATTTGTGGCAAATACTTAAGATAATAAAATTTACCGTCTCAAAGTCAGAGTCTCTAATTTTAAGAAACTCATCTACTAGCTCTTCCTCAGCAAACCATTTTCTTGCTTGCACAGGTCGATTTGCCTTACTAGTCAGTCTGAACAAACTCTCAATGATACAGACTTGATATTCATAATCTGTTAAAAAAATAGGATATCAAATTAAATCTTTTCCAAATAAGTTGTGATGATTTTAGGTTCACATCTCACAAAAAATGGAATTAAACAATAAAACAAAAGACATACCTCCAACATTGGATACAATGGTACCCAATTTATGCCTGAAAAGATAAAAGAACATGTAATCTAGAGTTTTGAAGAAATACCTGGGTTCAATGCATGTCTACTCATTTAGGCCTAAGGGCATTTCTTTTGTGATATTTGTGAAATGCCTGAAACTGCTCAATAAATGAGAATTTTGGATGGTCCAGGTGTTGATCAATGAGAGAAACAATTCACTATTTACCATTGTATTTATTTTAAATAATAAAAAACTGACTCGAAACACATCTGACTCTTGTTGAACACTGATTCAGTAGTTTCAGAGATGATCAGCCAGACAGAAATAATACTTTTACCTCATCTTATAACATACAATATCAAGGAATTTACACATTAAACCAACATATATTCATGTTTTCTGATAGAAATCTGACACGCTTTTTTGTAATACTGGGCAATACTATATTTTATGAATCTTTAAATTACATGTAGTTTGGTTCAAAAATGAATATGTTTGCCTTAATGCAGAGGTAAAAATTTCAGGAAGTCAACATGAAACATGTCTGAGTAGAGTACATCTGTTTATTTTGGTGACAATCAAGGCATGTTAGGAAAGTAAGAGCACCAAAAAGACCTTTTGGTAAAAGTCATAGAATGATAAATAGATATTTGGTCAAAGATTTTGGCAAGAAGATTAATTGACAATCAGAGTTTGCAGGATGTCCCACATTGTGTAGAACTTAGGGGTAATGTGTAAATATAGATGTCTGATGTTGGACATAACAGACTCCAATGACAGATTTCAATGACTGACATAGGGGATGTCCATGAAATGATAACAGATAACACAATTTTACAGATTTACTGGCTTATTTTTCAACTTGTCCAAGAATTTATCATAAAGTTTAGTGCCAATGCACACATTTTTTGGCAAGATAGGGAGTATGCAAGGAGTTCGAACAGATAAACACATGGATGCTATTTGTTTTAAGGTCCTCTGAAAATGTTTTCACTGAGGACAGCAATTACTCACACAAGCTCACTGTGGAAGCGAGAATCATTCAGCTTCTCCCGGACCAGCATGGGACATCTCTCCAGAAGGATGTTTAATGATTTCAGAGCCTAAAATTTATGGAACCCATTATTACAAATTCTGGAAGGGAGCATTTGAATCATGTAAATATAAGTTTCATAACATTGCTTTAATACAATGTCTACTTACTTCCATTTTTGTTGCAAATCTAAACGACTGTGATGTGACAACTTGCAGCATCCTATCACCAAATACTTCAGTCATTGTCACTTTGGCTATGTAAAACATTTTGAATCATTATTATGCATTCCAAGGCATCAGTTATCACAGGCTATTATAATTAAATAATGGACAAAACCAGGACAAAATGTCTCAATCCTTACACATGAAAATAAAAGCAGGTTGCCTGGAAACTAGTCCAACCAATCAATATATCTTTCTCAAAAATTTACTGACACATTTTGATATACAAATCTTTCTAACTTCTTCAATTTGACTGTACTTACCTCTTGTGCTATAGTCTGCAGCAATCTACAAAATAAAGTAATACTATTTTCCATATTGGTATATAATTTGATTTGTGATATCTCAATAATAATATCCCAAAGTGACTATCTGTTATTGATATCACAATGCTGATATAAAACCCTGTGTGAGCTTACAGTGATGGTTTCCAAAACTTCCTCATAGAGCTTGTCTGCCATTTCATTGCGTCCATCCCTAACACAATGCAATGATGTGATGAAAACATCTGATATGTGCTGAAAGCAAAATTTCCCAATCACAATAAATCTCATATATTTGCATTGTCTGATTCTATCCAATGAATAATTTATCAAAGCTAATACACACCATTTATTTTCAAGAATAATGATAGTACTGTCTAAGTTAGACAATCTTCTCTGATGGGCATCACAAAATAAATATAATCAGATAATAGAGGCAATTTTGAGTGATCTCCTTGGACAATTCTGTATCTAGCAAACATATACTTATCATATCGACTAAGCCATACTCCAGCAGGACATGGAGACCACTTGGGTGCTGCTCGTAGGTACTCAGCTGCTGAATCAGTTGCAGGAGAATCTGCACTCTATCAAAATCCTTGCTCAGAAACTTTGGATTCTGCGTCATCTAGAGAAAGGCAAAATGTTCTTTATTGGAGGAAAATATTAAAGTGTGAGGCTTTTGTTTCTTGAATACAGTTTTGTATTGGGGGAAGATTTGCAATTCAAATTGAACTGTGGGCTCTATTGCTATAATTGTACAAAGCAGACATGCATTTTGGAGAGAAATGTACATTAAATATATGAACTTGCATGGAGCAATTATTCACATACCTGCTTCATCATGCCAGCTAAAGTGTGCATGATTTCTTTACTGCAGTCTTGGGAAACTCTCGGCTTGTCATTGACAAAGTCTTGAAGGCTGGCAAACACATCCCTTCCTTTGTTAGAAAAAATAGAATGCAACTGAAAAGAAGAGTGAGAAATTTACATAAAAAATACTATTTAAACTTCTGTAACTACATTTTAAGGCTTATATATTCAATTGATATTTCAATGTTATCTATAGATATCAATTGAAATATTGAATGAATTCATATTCATTACAAATTTGTGGATGACCTTGAAATGACCTTGAAAACTGATGGTCAGCCATTATTGAACTCATCCAAACATTTGCAAAGAGTGCCTAATTTGAAAGGGTTCCAATCTCTATCAAACTCAACCAAACCCCTTTATAGAGTAACCTGTGTGGCAAATATGAAAATGTTATCTTAGGCTCTTAGCCAAATATTATTGAAGGGCACCTATTATCAACTCATCTAAAATAGATATGTTATAAGTTAAGATAAATTCTTCAACTGAATTATTTAATTCTCTTAAGAACCCGGAAAAATATTTCACTCATTCACTCAAACTGAAAAGTCATAATCAAATGAGGGAAATGCTTGTCTTATCTGCTTAAAAATAAACTTACCACACAATGAGTGTCTGATGGCGATGGCATGTTGATATTCAATGTGTTTTCATATGCAATGTTTGCTTTCATTCACTGTAAAGACATTTAAACAATAATAATCTCCATTAGTATCTCTATTTTTATAACTCTAATATGTAATCAAAAGAGTTTTATTATGTAAATCTTGGTTTTGGAAAAGCAAAGGAAATGTTCATTTATAAATACATTATGAGTTTCTATGTTAAGATCAGGATAGTTTGAGCACAGCATGATGTTTGATTACGGTAAGTACTATATAGAGGCACTGTATATGTCACTGCAACTCAGGCATAATCTTAGCACACTTGATATGTTAAATGTCATCAGTTTGCACATGACAGCCTCGTTTGCCACCAAATTGGAATAGTAAAATTTTGCTAGTGTTAGAACAAATGTATATTCATATATATCATTAGATATTTATAATTCATTGTGATACTTTTCATGAAAAATCTAAAAAATAAGAGTGTTTAAATAACATTATTTTCAATACAGAATATTATTTCTTTTTCAACTTGAATTTTTTTTTGCTACGTTTTGCTACGTCATAGTACGTTGTTTTGACGGAACGTTTGACGTTCTACCTGAATCAGGTCAGTTTTGATTCTACCTCCATCAGGTACACAATCAAAATTTTCTTGCCTAGCCTCTGAAGAGTCACCCTGAGTGACGAAACGCGTCAGGCACCGATTTTAACAGATTTTTAAGCCATTGTTGTTCTGATCACACCATTAGTCTGTATTACAACATTTTTCAACTTGAAGAAATTGTTTTGTTATTATTTCTCAAAGTGCTACATTTCTTTCATTTTGTTGCTACTATGCCAAATTTGCAAGAAATATTCTGCACAAATACCAATAACTCACCAGAGGTCACTCCCTGAGAGTACAACTCTTCTAAATTTAATCATCAATCAGAGATTGGCAGGGGGCCTATAGAAAGAAAGTAGTGCACAGAATAGTTTGTTTACATGTGGAAATTAATGCACTCTATACATAGTTTGCTCACATGAAGTGCACAATGATACTTTGACACAAAAACAGTTTACAAAAAGAAAGCAGTACAGTATATAGTACAGTGGTGACACCTTGTGGAACAAAATACCAAAATAGTAATACCAGATTGTTTCAAATGATGGACAAATATATTTATAAATATAATTAAATTAATATAATTATAATTCTTACCCAACCCATATGCAAGGTCTGTATTTTTATTTGCTTTAAAATTTGTGTTATTTGTTAAAATTTTGTTTTGTTTGTTACAGTTTTGTTTTGTTTGTTGCAATTTTGCTTTGTTTAAGTTTTGTTTTCATTTATGTTTTTCCCTTAATTTTTGTTTGTTTAAATGTCTGTTTTCTTACTTTACTTACCTTTGCTTACCTTTACTTACCTTTACTTACCTTTACTTACCTTTACTTACCTTTACTTACCTTTACTTACCTTTACTTACCTTTGCTTTCTTTAATTTTGCTTGTCATAAATGGCATCACAGGTGGTGTACCACTTTTTCTTGTTTTCACACAATACTCATTTTGATTCAAGGATATAAATATGACACTAGCTTATATTAAGTACGGTATATCTTCTTTTAAACCAAGAATGCAAGGCAACCCCCAGTGCCCCACTCTTGTGCCAATGCCAATGCCAATCCAACCCTCCACTCCCCTATTTGACTCACAGAGAGAGCAATCATCAACTTGATAAGGTCATGGATAATAGTCTATTTATTCCATGGTTTTGACTACTACATTTTCAAATTTTTACCAGGTTTTGCCTTTTTGACAATGCGCTATGTTTAGCGACGAAAGAAAACTACTGCATGATGAATGTTCTCAAGGCATTGAAGCAGACGACATTTTACCAACCAAATTACAATGATCGCGAAACACGCTTTGAATAAACGCCAAATGTTAAAATAATGAAATGGCATTCTTACCTTGGAATACATTTCTGTTGGGTAGTTTAGCACGAAAACAAAAGCGATGACTTGTTCAGAACAAGAGAAAGCAAATTTCACAGATATCCAAGAATCTATGACTAAAGTATGTCAAAGGATTCCGCGAAATATTACGTCACTGGTCGGGGCGTGCAGGGAAAATTGGTGACGTCATTTCTCCCCCCTGCGCATCAGACGGTAAAACAGCGCCCTCTTACGGTAATATTTTAGATACTGGGAGTGCCCTCTATGATTTCCTGCGGCATGGCTATAAGCCCCACATGCAAAGTTTTATTAGGATATTAGACGCTCAGAAAACAACTTTTGGTGTCTACGAATATATGCATGTTTATAACTCTATCAGTATCATATTAACAGTAACATAGAATAGAAAAAACGACAAGGGTGTGTACCAAATAATCTTACGGTAATATTTTAGATACTGGGAGTGCCCTCTATGATTTCCTGCGGCATGGCTATAAGCCCCACATGCAAAGTTTTATTAGGATATTAGACGCTCAGAAAACAACTTTTGGTGTCTACGAATATATGCATGTTTATAACTCTATCAGTATCATATTAACAGTAACATAGAATAGAAAAAACGACAAGGGTGTGTACCAAATAATATTTTCAGATTGCACCTGATCAGTGTTACATACAACACCAATAATATTTTATGATAAAAACAATATTTATGGTCAGAATACAACAAACAATTTGGGCCCGTGGTGATGATTGTTGACTAGAAAGAGAAGCGTGATTCCAAGTAAACTAATTGAATACATGTCTTAATCGGTTGTACATTTAATATGATGCGTATTTATCAGTTAATTTGGTTTAAGAATAGAGTTATAACGTTGAAAAATATTCTCTTTGAAGTTAAATATTGTAATTCATTTTGTTACCATCCCTTATAAGGCCTTTCTTAATTGAACAGATATAAATAAGAATCGATACAAAATATAAATAAACTATATATATCTACATTTCAATGACAATACCAAAGTTGTGAAATTGATATAAAATATATGGAATGACTACTTTGAATCATCATCAAAGGATATAAATTTACATATTTAAAAAATGATTCTTTACTCAAGAAAAACATTCTATTTCAACTGGTTGTCTTTATCACGACATAATAGCATTATTAATATTATTATTTTATCAATATAGTTATTTTTGATGAATAACAAGAACAAAACTTTCGTGTGTTTGATTAATCGACTGCTAAAGATCAAGGATTTTTTTGTCTTTCTCTTTTCAAAGAATTAAGCACGACTTTCACCCCTTTCACGCATGTTGGGATGACTTTTTCTAGCCTTCAATGATACTTTGGTCTGTTTCACCTGTTCAATGTTTGTTTTCTGTCATAAATGCTCTTTTTGTTGCATAGAGTGCCTCTGATTTCAGGAAAAGGTCATCTTCATATGGAGTCCATTTCTTAATACGTTTGCATTTCTCATATACGTTTCATAGGCATGCTTGGCTTTCTTCATTTCTCAGATGCAGCTGTGTTGCCCCAGCACCAACCAGATCCCATCGAAGTGTGATTCAGATTTTAGATATATGAAGAAATCAAATAAAAAATGAGATTTGATTAGTGCAAATGAAACGAATCGTTGAGAAACGTGAGTTTTGAGATGGGTGGCCCTGTGCAACACATGTGACCAGCATTTCATGTGTCGTGCCAAGGTCATTTATTCTTGTGATAATCTCCTCTACCTGGCTACACATGGAAAAAACCCTCATTTCATTCTATTTCATATCTTATTAGCTCACGTTTCTTTTGTGAAATAAATCCATTCAAACGTGAATAGACACCTTCCCAGTAATCCCAAGAAAATCGTTCAAATAAAATGGTTGGTTGGCGCCCCTATGGAAGCAGATTCTGGTTAACCTTTTTAACATATCGTTTTTATTTGCCTTACAAGATACAAAGTACAGCGGTATTATTTAAAGGGAACATTTTTATTAGCCATGGTGCAAAAGTTTGAAATTTATGCGATCATGGATACATCCATAGGTTTGTTTTTTATCAGAAAAGGGGAAACTATTAGGACCATATAAAATGTACAATATGTATTAATTTATTCCAAAATCCTAAGCTTTATAAGCATAAAATCAACTTTCAGCCTTTAAATCCAAATTGAATGATTTAGATCGAATGCAAATGTCCTGCCCACAATATGAAAAGTGTTTGGCCGGAGAGACCCAAAGTGATAAAGGTAGAGGCTCCACCTATTGAGAGAATTGTGCAAACGAGTTCAGCGTGAGATATTGGTGTTCGGATGATTAAAGAATATGCTTTGTATCATAAATATTTATTGTGGTTACTTTATCTAAAGGCTATAAAAACGTAAACTTTTCTGTCACAGAATATATTTTTCATCGCAGTGTTCAAGTGGTATTTCTGTCATAAAATAAGTTGATATATTTCTCTTTATTATTATACTTATCATAGTTAATAAAGGATTGTGTCCCGGGGATTGTGTATCTCATCTTTATATAAACCAAATGACACCACCCTTGTATATAATAATCGCATGAACGTTTGGTGTTGGGACTTATGATATATAATATATGATCATAATGTGGTAATATTGAGAGAGATGAAGAGTTTACACTATACCATTACAGTGGGTAGCGGCAAACACAGGCCCCGGGGGGGGGGGGGGGGGGGGGGGGGTACTCTCATGATTTTAACCCGCGGAGGCTGGGATGGAACTGAAAACCCCAGAGCCTGAATTAGGGAAATATTCTATCATTATTGGTACCCTGATTTAGGACTAGCTGAAATTTGGTACCCTGATTTAGGACTAGCTGAATTTTTGATACCCTCATTTAGGGATGATGCAGAAGGAGGAGATTTGGAAAAGGGAATTGTGATCCCTGTTTTAGTGAGAAATTTGAAAAACAGTACCCCGTTTCTAGGGAAAATGATAAAATATCTTAACCCGGATGGAACTGAAAACCCCAGAGCCTGATTTAGGGAAATATTCTATCATTATTGGTGCCCTGATTTAGGACTAGCTGAATTTTTGATACCCTCATTTAGGGATGATGCAGAAAGAGGAGATTTGGAAAAGGGAATTGTGATCCCTGTTTTAGGGAGAAATTTGAAAAACAGTACCCTGGTTTAGGGAAAATGATCAAATATCTTAACCTGTTTTAGGGAAAATATCAGCGAAAAGGACCCTATTTAGCCCAGCTTCCCCGGTAACCCTGACTATGAGAGTACCCCCCCCCCCGGGACACAGGCTCAAGTATAAATATGGAATAATATACAATAGAAGTATGCGGTTAGTGTCTGTCAATGTCTGGGTTATTATCACAATACTTCCAATTGAACCTAATACATAAGGCAAAAAAGTGATGCATAATAATAAATATATCAGACTCCTTTTTATACTGATAATCCTGGCTGTATTGGAAAGAGTATTCGCCTTGAGATCCAGGATGCTTTTTGGTAGTCTTTTTCTTCTAAAGGAATGATGCTGGACCAAAATGGACTTAAAATCGAGCCACGTGTGAAAGCATTTCTGTCAACTTAACAATTTATTGAATGCTAATTCTTTCCGATGGTGTCCCAGATGTCTGATGACAATATATTATTCCATATTTATACTAAAGTATAAAATCTTGACTGTTGCCATCCCTTATAAAGCCTTTGTAATGACATTGACCCAGACCATTTCCGATGACACTGACCCAGACCATTTCCTATGACACTGACACAGACCATTTCCTATGACACTGACACAGACCATTTCCTATGACACTGACACAGACCATGTCCTATGACACTGACCCAGGCCATTTCCTATGACATTGACCCAGACCATTTCCTATGACATTGACCCAAACCATTTGCTATGCCATTAGAGCAGACCATTTCCTATGACACTGACCCAAATCATTTGCTATGACACTGACCCAGACCATGTCCTATGACACTGACCCAGGCCATTTCCTATGACATTGACCCAAACCATTTCCTATGACATTGACCCAGACCATTTGCTATGACATTGACCCAAATCATTTGCTATGACATTGACCCAGACCATGTTCTATGACACTGACCCAGACCATTTCCGATGACATTGACCTAGACCGTTTCCTATGACATTGACCCAGACCATGTCCTATGACACTGACCCAGACCATTTGCTATGACATTGACCCAAAACATTTGCTATGACATTGACCCAGACCATTTCCTATGACACTGACCCAGACCATTTGCTATGACATTGACCCAAAACATTTGCTATGACATTGACCCAGACCATTTCCTATGACAATGACCCAGACCATTTCCTATGACATTGACCCAAACCATTTGCTATGACATTAGAGCAGACCATTTCCTATGACATTGACCCAGACCATTTCCTATGACACTGACCCAGACCATGTCCTATGACACTGACCCAGACCATGTCCTATGACACTGACCCAGGCCATTTCCTATGACATTGACCTAGACCATTTCATATTGCATTGGAGCAGACCTTTTTTCTCTGATATTGACACCAGACCATTTTCAGCACCAGACCATTCATATCCACCATTAATTTAGCATACTTCAGTTCTAATTCCATGTTGCTATCCAATACTGTTTTCTTCGGATCCAATAACTAAGGGGTGAACCATTAATCATTCATGTGGTGGGGATGAGACCATTTGTTGGGTAAAACATATTGACTAAACTTAGAGAATAAATAGTTTGAACCGAAAATACCATTTAAAGAAAAAAAACTCAACAGTAACAGTTAAATATATATTAAAAGTAGAAAGGAAAAAAATCCTACTTTCCTGTTAATCAAAAGAAATCATAAGATGCCGAAGCGATTCCTCTAACTGTCTCACATCACATTAAAAATCAGTTCCAAGTAAAAAAAATAAAAATAAGGGCGAACATTGTCAACAGTAGATTGCCACCAAATTTGATGTTAATATCGGCATTAGTATTTAATATTTTACAGCTGAGAATGAGGTTAACAAATAACCTCATAGCAACAGCCTCATGCTCTCACATTTACACTTCTTGATTTATATTAGATTTTTTTATAGATTAAAGATAAGTTAATCATGAGCACTGTAATTATTCTATCGCTAATCCACATGATATAATTGTGGGCAACATTGTTCATTGAATTACTCTAGGAATCATATTCTCGGTTATTGTTCATACATTATATGGGCAACATACAATTTGTAAGAAAATGTGTTGTTATCGTAGTCACGCGAGATTAACGGATTTTCACGAATTCATACTTATATTTTCAAATGAGATCTACTCTCAACAACTATATTATCCTATAAAATTGATACTTGAGTGGTTTACGGGCTTCAGTTAATGCACATGAATTTTGAAATAGCCATTTGTATACTAAATATATCAATGTAGAAAAAATCATTATTTAATTGTTGAAAGACTAGAATTCAGAAATACCTGTCCTTATTAATCCATCAAAATGAAAGGCTTTTATATGGACAACCCGGCCATATGTTAAGAGATAATAAACGCAAATTACTGCAGAACATATTGTTTGTTACTGTGTCGGGGAATGATTAAAACCCTCTCGCGGGGCGATCTCGCAGCCCGGGGCATTGCGTCTCCATGTCTCGCAAGCCGGCTTGCTTTGATGTCTCCAGCAAGCATTATAACAAATCACACAACCCGAACATGCCCGGGGATCTTACACGTCGGAGCACCACAAAATTACCGGCATAAAATACCTCCTTATTTGTTTGACATTGCAGATCATTTTTCATGTGATTCCTCGAATTTAATTAGTGTAGAATGAGGTTTTTGTGTTAGGCCGATGTTGGGGGACGCACCTGGCCATTGGAGAAGTCCACTCGTGGCACAGAGCGCCATCTAGGGGAATTAGTAAATCTTTGATGTTTGAGATTTATCAATAAGAATATTTGAGGATCGCTCAGCAGCATTGTGTATTATAATTCAAGGAGGTGAGTCAGTGCACAATTTATATTATTGTGTCTGGATATTTCTGAAGACTCAAACTTTTGCTTTACCATCAATCGCTAATTGTTCCGAATGTTGTATGTGGTATGTGGTATTTTTGTGCATTACCCAGTTTTCATTTCCAATGAAGTGACATTTTAGTAAGTATCTCTGTGTGACATTTTAATTAGTGTCTCTGTATGACATTTTAGTTAGTGTCTCTGTGTGACATTTTAGTTAGTGTCTCTGTGTGACATTTTAGTTAGTGTCTCTGTGTGACACTTAGTGTCTCTGTGTGCCATTTAGTTAGTGTCTCTGTGTGCCATTTAGTTGGTGTCTCTGTGTGACATTTAGTTAGTGGCTCTGTGTGACATTTTAGTTAGTGTCTCTGTGTGACATTTTAGTTAGTGTCTCTGTGTGACATTTAGTTAGTGTCTCTGTGTGACATTTTAGTTAGTGTCTCTGTGTGACATTTAGTTAGTGGCTCTGTGTGACGTTTTAGTTAGTGTCTCTGTGTGACATTTTAGTAAGTGTCTCTGTGTGACATTTTAGTTAGTGTCTCTGTGTGACATTTAGTTAGTTTCTCTGTGTGACATTTAGTTAGTGGCTCTGTGTGACATTTTAGTTAGTGTCTCTGTGTGCCATTTAGTTAGTTTCTGTGACGTTTGAGTCTGTAACATTTGCGTTGTGATATTTAATTACATAAACATATAAATGTAGTCGTTTGGGAAGAAGTAAAGTTAAACCTGTTCATTTTTATGACCCCTTTTCTGATATCATCGTAATTCGATAGTACTTTATCTATTAGGAAACATACATTTGATATGTAACTATGCATTTGATACAGACTTTCCCTGATGTACAAGTGATAAATGCTCAGATGGTGGCTGCCTCGAGGACGACACAGCTCTGCCCACCCTTCCCCTCCCCAAGTTATAATTGCTTAACCTTCACAAAGTGTTTGTGTATTTTTATCAAGATATGTTTGAGTTCAATTTGAAAGATTAGACACAAATTATAAAATATTTTTTGGTGGCCAGGGTTCTATTCCCGATTTCTCTGTAATGTAAGAAGTCTTTCTTACATATTTAGTTACACTGGGAAGGTCAGAAATATCCAATTGAATTGATTCTCGCTCCAACCAGTGCCGCATGACATGATTACCAAAGGTCGTGTGCTTTTGTTTTACTAAATCTATTTGATAATGCAAAGAAACGTCCACATTCACTCTTTGGAACAAGAACATAGTGCATTGAGTCTCGGTGACGGGGTATAATATATCTCTGGAATGGGTATCAAATCAACATGCATGTGGGCCCAAGCATGATATATTCATATGTATCTGTGATGAAGTGATTATAAAGGGAGTCTTCGTCTGTGCATGTTAGTCAAAACATGAAACAAATATGTCACCTTCACTTATAGCATCGCTTCAAAACTAATTTCAAGGTATTCTGCATAATAACTAACAGTGGCTTCCAAAACTGTTTTTTTTTACCCAAGTTAATAAGTTTGTATTTTCTGAAATGTAACCTATGACTGACACTCCAGAACAGAGTAAAACTCTTTTAGATCTGTACAATGCTTCGGCCCATTGTATGTCACTTGAAATATTATTTACAAGATATATTATATAATTAGCTGTACTCACCGACAACATGCTACTTTATGAATTGGTCTTAACAAGTAAGGCAAATGGTATCAGGGAATTTTATGGCATAAAAATAATATACAAATCAGGAGATTGCATTACTCGGTGTGCACTGAAGGTCGTTCTGAAGGTCATTCTCAACGAGTATTATTACCATAAGAAAGGTCCTTCCATTATTAGCCAAGGACCTTTATTTGGATTTTAGCCCCAGATTTACTGGCTGTTTATGGAATTCGGTATATTTTGTTCTATGTTCAAACTTTGCTGCACATTTAATTTTGGAATTAAAAATATCTTAGCCTTTTAAAATGTCGGAATAATGACACAAATTATCGTGTGGGGCCACGGACACAATATGGCGACATGACGTGATACCATTGAAACAAACGATTTCACACCATTTCTGACCAAAAGAGTAATCTGTGGAAACCCTTTTGACAATAAAAATAACACTTGCAGATATGAATGGACATTACAATTCAGAAACATAAAGGCTTTCAATTTACCATGAATTTGAGTGTGAATTTCAATGTTAATATGATGATAAAGGTTTTCTATGAGGTCATCAGTCGCACGAAGTACGGTTCGTGTCTTTTCAGTGCCCTTTTCATCGACCTGCAAAAAGTAGCCGGGCGGTACAACAGGGTAATAATGATACTTTTATTTTCTATCAATGCATTCACGCCAAACTAATCTTTGGTAATATAATTATGAATAGTGTAATTTCATATCAGATTTTCGTGTGTGGTAACATTTTCTAAACTCACCTCATGATCACAATACAGAAAGGGATAATGGTAATTTACGACTGGTTATGGTATAATATCGACGCAGTGTCCTCCACAAACGACGTCATGTCAGTTGTTTAGACCAAACCACGATTTGTTCCGCCGAGGCATTGTGTGGATTTGAGGTAAGCCAGTCAGAAATTGAGAGGCAATTTGTGATTGTCGGCAATGACCAAAATTAAAGACAATTTGCTTTGTGAGGGCGCTGGAGGCTGGTGCAGACTGGGCCCAGGATGAACACCAGTAACATGCTATCACACGATATATCTGGGCGTAATTGTGGCTGCATGCATGTCTGAGTAGGTATAGCTTTGTGTTGCTAGGCACGTGCACAATGAGCGTGTCAGCATGCGCTCTATGCAGTTGCTCATCTAGAACAATGGGTGAAAGTCATCCCATTGTCAAAGAGTTGAAAGAAAAACACACATTTATCAAGTATTTTTCATAAACTTCTTACACATTAATAATCACATTACCAACAAAATGCGCTGCAAAACAAATATTAAAATACAGTACATGACAAGTGTGTATTAATCAGAGAGTGTGAAGCTATAGCTTTGTGAGCTCACTATATTTCCTCTATGGACTGCTGCTATAGGTGACTGACATTTAGATTGTTATCAGCAATGCTTTATGATACTTGTCATGTTGGCTGTCTGTCACTTGTGTAACGGAACACCGACAGCTAAATGACCAACATAATACACGTATAACGCATCCTTACACAGAGCTGGTGATCTGTGCCAAATTAAACTAGGTCTGCTTGTTCCATTTTGATACTATAGAAATAAATATCAAAGAGGATATGACCAATTAACATCAAATTAATAAATATCCATTTAAAATATGTCTTCTTGTCAAAAATGTTCTCAATGTTCTAATACACATTGCATGTTGGTTGTAAAATAGCTCAAAATCTCTTAAGAGTCTCACGTGTAATGCTAAAGTCCACTTGTAACTGAGACATTAAGAGATGTTATACACGTATTTAAACAGCGGGAAATTAAAATATTTACCAACATCTGAAGGATCAATTAATTTGCTCAGTTTCTTCACATTTTTCCGAGGATGATATTCTCAAGTCGTTTATTGCCAATATTGCAAAAATTCTATAGAATGCAAATATGGCATTTGTGTCATATAATTCTGATTGTTGTTTAAAGTTTAATTCACATCACAAAACATAGAGTTTGGCAAATATAAAGTGACCTGATCGGTCCAACATCAGCAGTAAAATGATGCTTGAAAGGTTTTATCAAAGTGTTGACAGCAATGTTATATACACTTGTTGCTTTATAAAAGGTGTCACTTTGGTGGCAATCTCTAATAAGGAGATACTCATCAGAATGATACAATCAGATATCTAAAGACCTTTATTACAATCAAAGACCTTTATTATAACCAAAGACCTTTATTATAACCA
Organism: Amphiduros pacificus; assembly: GCA_949316495.1. Lineage (NCBI taxonomy): Eukaryota > Metazoa > Annelida > Polychaeta > Phyllodocida > Hesionidae > Amphiduros > Amphiduros pacificus. Next base: position 2,339,045 of record OX439000.1, on the reverse strand, counting down.
AAGAGCTTTATTATAACCAAAGAGCTTTATTATAACCAAAGAGCTTTATTATAACCAAAGAGCTTTATTATAACCAAAGAGCTTTATTATAACCAAAGAGCTTTATTATAACCAAAGAGCTTTATTATAACCAAAGAGCTTTATTACAATCAAAGACCTTTATTATAATTGTCTACTGCCGGCAGAGACTGAATTATGTTGGCAAGATTTTACTTTATTCGTTTGCCTTTGTTGTGACAATTTATTTGAGTTTGTTACTTGGACATATAAAGTTTGCACCAATTTCAGAAGTAGCCTGTTTCTTCTTCTTTTTATTTGTTAATTGTTTTTTTTGTTTTTGTTTTGTTGTTGTTGTTTTTTTTTTGGGGGGGGGTGCATTTGAGTGTCAGGAATGTATATATTGCTAACAGATATGAGCATGATTAAAGTACAACTCACGTACTGGTGGAGGTCTCCGGTTGTCCTTTACGTTTCTACTCCACCGTATCTTCCCGACAAGTTGCCTAAAATCTCAGTCATTTCTTAATCTCAACCACAAGATTCAAGATTTTACCAATTTTGACTATTAAACACTAATGAGTTTACGTTTCTTAACTTAAACGTAAAAGAAAAATTTGAAATTTAGAAGAATTTTTTTTTTCACAAAGATCCTCAACAAAATTAAAAATATTTGAGCCTAATTATGACTAATTTTCAGCGTGGCAGCTGCCCAGGTGCGAAGTATACGGGTATGCACCGGCAGGCCTTTCTTATATTTGTATATATCTATGTGCCATATATATATATGTGAGATGCTAATTGTCAGGTTTGGGTATAGAATCTTTGACAAAGCGACCATATGTTACCGGCGCATGATCAGCGCATGGGCTTCAATGACCGGGCTGGTATCATTAAGTAAAACCACCATCTTGCTGAACAATTGACACCAACAATTGCTATAACAAACACAATTAGGTCCAGCAAGTTTATCAAGAATGTCGGTAGAAGTATGATCATATCTAAACAGCCATTGTTAACATTCTCCAAATGCATCAAGAAATGCGAATGCCTCTCTGGCGACCTTGACGAAATAATGCCCATAACAATGGTTGGGGTTCACTGGAAAACCCGTGTATGTGGTTCAACATTTTCATTTAATATAACATCGTTATAAAAAAAAGGATGAAATTATCAACATGACATAGATATAGATAGGTATGCCATACAAGCTCACAGTCATGTTATTCAGTATGACAATATTTACATAACTATGGGACTAAGTGTCAATAAATCATATAAGACCTTTGTGAATTATTGTCCTACATGTAAGACAAACTGTCCATGACCTCCGGATATACGCCATGTTACGTAGAGTCCGGTTCCACAGGGTCATATGAATGACAAATAATACTTTTTATCATGTACATTTTTTTACGGGAATGGCTGAAAATGCAATGCATGCCAGTTTCACAGTAAAATATACTTAAAGATTTGTTTCTAAGTGTCTAATTGTTTATGAATTTATGTTCTTACTATATGAAAAGCCAGCATTACGTATATATATATATATATATATATATATATATATATATATATATATATATATATATATATATATATATATATATATATATATATATATATATATATATATATATATATATATATATATATATATATATATATATATATATATATATATATATAATAGTGAACCATCCTAACTGCATGAAGTTCTGAGTCCACAAATCGTGTCTAATATCTTATCAAATGCCGTTGCGAGTAAAATGTTTTGTGAAAATTACAGATAATCTTGCGTCTTAGGAATTCAACTTATTTCTGGAAACTCTAACATATTCATTTCTGGAATTATGTTCTTCAGGAAACCCTTGCCAACTTTTCTGGAAACCACTATTGCTGTTGCTTTGACTGATTTATCGCATATAAAACATTAGTTTTTCAATGGGCTGTGCAAAATAGTATAAAATAACAAAACGTTTGATAATTTTTCTTGTGGAGGATGGAGTAAATTGTGTAAATTAGTAAAAAAAAAAAAAGGACAAAACTTTAAATAGAATTTCTCTTTTTATGGAGGATGGGGCTTCCTGTAAATCTACTTCCCTGTTTAAGACAATTTGAGTGTTTCGACACGTGCTTGAGGATGCAGGTTCAGAAGATCATTTGTCACTGATGTGCTGGGCATATTGTCCGCTTGGGGACGCCTGTGTAGCTCAGGTGATCGTCTCCCAACTGTTTTTTAATTACTGTCTACGGCTTTACATAGTCTGGCACAAAATTGCTCTAATTAGGCTGTGTCATAGCATTTTTTTGTTTTTATTGACTAAGGTTTGCATTTTAAGTACTTGGAACCGTAAAAAAAGTGGTATTCAATGAAGTATGGATAAAAAGACCCCCATCTCGGTATCACTGAAATGTGTTTAATTATCTCACACGCGACCACCAGCTCTGGTATTATGATGGTCTGTAATTGACGTCAGGTTGAATCAAAATATGAGAAAAGTTATTTTTAAAAAGCAGACTCTCATATTCATTAATACTTTAATTGATGTAATTTTTGTATTTCTTACAGACTTAATTTATTTGACAAAAAATGCTGTTTATACAAATAGCATCCTCCTGCAGTAACGAGATATGTCTCCGGAAATGGCCTCCCAACAAATAGCGAAAAGAGGACGTCCGAACTCTTCAAGGTCAATACTGCACCATGATGATTCCCTCTGAGTTAGTAACAGAATGTCGATGCATATTACAAATATGTATGTCAAATAGAAAATATGTATGTCAAATAGAAAATATGTATGTCAAATAGAAAATATGTATGTCAAATAGAAAATATGTATATCAAATAGAAAATATGTACGTCAAATAGAAAATATGTATGTCAAATAGAAAATATGCATGTCAAATAGAAAATATGTACGTCAAATAGAAAATATGTACGTCAAATAGAAAATATGTATGTCAAATAGAAAATATGTATGTCAAATAGATAATATATATGTCAAATAGATAATATTTTTGTCATATTGCATGTAAAACATGATTGCTTTTCAACCTTCAGTTATGTACGTGGAAGCGTGCAGTATCCAGGACGTGCAGTATGCAGTATCCAGGACGTGCAGTATGCAGTATCCAGATCTTTATGCTGAAATTGCTAACAAAAAAATGTTATCAGGTTCTATATTTCAATGAGTGGGTTTGTTTTAGAATGGTGGTGCGTGGTTAGGAGATCAGTGCGGTAATCCACCAATAAGGGCGTGCATGCGGGCCGGATATGGGGCACGCCGACCCGACCCACGGCCGCTATTTGCCGCCCCTCTCCGGCCACCTCGGTCTGACCCGCCGCCGCTGTTTGCCGCCCCTCTCCGGCCACCACGGCCCGCCTTGCCGCTGAGCCCGGCCGGAAATCTCAGAAAGCGGAAGGCGTAGGAGGGAGGCTGAGGGTCTGGCACAAGACCAGCATCATCCTAACCAACCAGAGGGCGCTCATGCATGGGTGGCGGGCCTTCACACTCCAGGCAGCACCCCACACCAATAGGCAACAAAAAATGGCAAGAGTTTGCCACTTGGAACAAATACAGGCGATGGAGCAGTTCCAAAACTGTTGTTCTGTTGAAGGGTGGTGTGTCATTATTTTTCTATACGAAGTAACTCATAACCTGCCTAATGACATTATTTTTTTTAGATTATTATAAAAATCTTTTATTGGGGTAAACTGCCAAAGTACCTGTAATAATTGGCTTGCTTGGCACTGTTTTTGTTGTGTTTCTTATAGTATAAAATTCCACGATGACAACATATTTTTATCATAACCATATTTCTTTAAGATTAGGACCAGGAAGAAAACCACTCATTTAAACTCAATAAATGTATAAAATGCAATACGTGAATGTTAAATGTTATCTGGATTGTTCACTTAGTTGTACACGTAGGAATACAGGATTACTCAAAACTCAATAATAACCGATGGTTATTCACCGGCAACAAATAAGGAGTGGATTTCTGTTATTTGATGTAATATTGGGTTGAGGCGTTATTAGCCAGACCACATTCTGAACAAAAGACTGCCAACCCCGGGATATCATAACTACCTTCAATTACATGAAATTGGCGTAATTATGTTTCAGCGACCGATTTCAACTCTAGGGGGCCATGTTGAAATTGACAGTCAAAATCAACACATCAGGTCAATGAAAGGATTGTCAAGATTACTCCTAACTTTTTAAGTAAACTTGGCAAAAATCCCATATTTGATTAATCTAATATGGAGAAAATCAGATCCGTTGGTAGATTAAGTGGGGATTATCTTCGCATTGAACGGGGTTTAATGGGTTTTGTGCGGTTTCAAATGACTCGTCAAGTGAAAGACGGGCTTACTTATTATGTGCTGCTAAAAGGTTGTTGGTTTTATCTGCTGCGAAGTAATCCACAAAACATGATGGAAATGCCACAACCATCCTCCTGTTACCAACATCCTCTTGTCAAAAACATCCTCCCACAAGCTGACCACACTTTGACATCATACAAAGCCAGCGTAGCTAGTCACCATACTCCCAAAAATTTACCACATGATGTGACATAACACAAGGCCTGCGTAGCTAGCCATCATACTGCCACTAGCTGACCACACATAATGTAACATAACACAAAGCCTGCGTAGCTAGCCATCATACTCCCACAAGCTGACCACACTTGATGTGACATCATACAAAGCCTGCGTAGCTAGCCATCATACTCCCACAAGCTGACCACACTTGATGTGACATAGCACAAAGCCTGCGTAGCTAGCCATCATACTCCCACAAGCTGACCACACTGTGACATCATACAAAGCCTGCGTAGCTAGTCACCATACTCCCAAAAATTGACCACATGATGTGACATAACACAAGGCCTGCGTAGCTAGCCATCATACTCCCACAAGCTGACCACACTTGATGTGACACAGCACAAAGCCTGCGTAGCAAGCCATCATACTCCCACAAGCTGACCACACTTGGTGTGACATCATACAAGGCCTGCGTAGCTAGCCTTCATACTCCCACAAGCTGACCACACTGTGAAATAACACAAGGCCTGCGTAGCTAGCCATCATCCTCCCACAGACTGACCACACTGTGAAATAACACAAGGCCTGCGTAGCTAGCCATCATACTCCACAAGCTGACCACACTGTGACATAACACAAGGCCTGCGTAGCTATCCATCATACTCTCACAAGCTGACCACACTGTGACATAACACAAGGCCTGCGTAGCTAGCCATCATACTCCCACAAGCTGACCACACTGTGACATAACACAAGGCCTGCGTAGCTATCCATCATACTCTCACAAGCTGACCACACTGTGACATAACACAAGGCCTGCGTAGCTAGCCATCATACTCCCACAAGCTGACCACACTGTGACATAACACAAGGCCTGCGTAGCTATCCATCATACTCTCACAAGCTGACCACACTGTGACATAACACAAGGCCTGCGTAGCTAGCCATCATACTCCCACAAGCTGACCACACTGTGACATCATACAAGGCCTGCGTAGCTAGCCATCATACTCCCACAAGCTGACCACACTGTGAAATAACACAAGGCCTGCGTAGCTAGCCATCATACTCCCACAAGCTGACCACACTGTGAAATAACACAGGGCCTGCGTAGCTAGCCATCATACTCCACAAGCTGACCACACTGTGACATCATACAAGGCCTGCGTAGCTAGCCATCATACTCCCACAAGCTGACCACACTGTGAAATAACACAAGGCCTGCGTAGCTAGCCATCATACTCCCACAAGCTGACCACACTGTGACATAACACAAGGCCTGCGTAGCTATCCATCATACTCTCACAAGCTGACCACACTGTGACATAACACAAGGCCTGCGTAGCTAGCCATCATACTCCTACAAGCTGACCACACTGTGACATCATACAAGGCCTGCGTAGCTAGCCATCATACTCCCACAAGCTGACCACACTGTGAAATAACACAAGGCCTGCGTAGCTAGCCATCATACTCACACAAGCTGACCACACTGTGACATAACACAAGGCCTGCGTAGCTAGCCATCATACTCCCACAAGCTGACCACACTGTGACATCATACAAGGCCTGCGTAGCTAGCCATCATACTCCCACAAGCTGACCACACTGTGAAATAACACAAGGCCTGCGTAGCTATCCATCATACTCCACAAGCTGACCACACTGTGACATCATACAAGGCCTGCGTAGCTAGCCATCATACTCCACAAGCTGACCACACTGTGACATCATACAAGGCCTGCGTAGCTAGCCATCATACTCCCACAAGCTGACCACACTGTGACATCATACAAGGCCTGCGTAGCTAGCCATCATACTCCCACAAGCTGACCACTTAGAATGTGTCAATTAAAAGTGACTTTCATGTAGACGAAATCAACATATCACACACAACAATGTTAATGTTGCTTGTTTCGTAATTTTGTCTTGAAATAATACATTTTTAGAGCCACTTTAGAAAATTTCCATTTCCATAACTGATTACAATGATAAACGTTAATCTTAACAGTTATATCTTATTTTATCATTTATAGATTTTGAATAAGAATACACAAACTGATAATGAAAACTTGTTTTTGAGTGAAAAATTCTCTTTCATGATTTGAAAAAGAAATCAGATAAAATGATAAATTAGTAGTAATTGTGTACAATTTGGCGTTATTACCTGCGTTTATCCACGCACATGCGTGGCATCAAATTGGGCCAGGGATATATACTTTGATAGATTGTTCGTGTTCCTAATGATCCTCAATGTTGACATGATGATGTGCGACATTAAATCATTGCGCTGTGGGTTAGCTACATGTATTATACCATCAAATATTACACATGAAAGAAGTCTCATTAGTGAAAACAATGTTAAGGTAACAAAACAGATTGTGTCTGTGACCTGGGGCAAGGTTTTTATAACTTACATTCACGCACCTGTGTTTGTCTTTCATTAATGTTTGTCAGGTGAAAACTGAGAAGATGGATACATATAATTTGTTGTCTGGCATGAATGTAGTGGTGGGCTGGGCAACAATAAGGTCACAAGAACGGATAGCACGATAACATCACAGCTTATCCACCAAGCTAATTGTACCATTCATTATGAGAGTGTTGCACAAAATATCAAATACGACATCAAAGGGCGCTGCGGTGCCGGCGTGGCCGGGAGGGTGGGATGTTTTCCCCGGGAGGGCGGCACGGGTGCCCCGGGAAGAGGACCGGGGGTGCCGGGACTGGGCTGTGATCATGAGGTGACTGTCAGACCAGAGAGCACGGCACACATAATTACATCACAGCCTTTGTGTGTATGATACACAAACAATATGTCCATCATGAGGGGTCTTTGTCTTTTAACCTTGTCCACACGAATAGAAGTTAGCCCCAGGACACTCACTGACGAACTATGGCGAGAATTTATCATTCTGAAGTATTTGTTTATTGAAATATTTTATTGCAATGAGTGCCTCAAGTATCAGATAAAAGTGCGCAAGGATGGAAAAATGAACAACCGGGAGGGGCTAAAGGCTTCACTCAAATCCCAATTATTGAAGTCATTTTATCCTGCACTATTAAAAGGCTTATTTCAAAATCTTTTTCTCGGGAATACAGATTCCCATATGTATGTTCCTGTAACCTATAGCGGCTATTTCAAATACTATGAAAGCACTGGTTACCTGTTGTATCTTGTCATTCTCAATTTTGATATGTGTATATATTTCATATATGTATTTAATGTATGTATAAATCATACATTTGCTACTTATATAGCTGGCATCTATATCCTTCTGTCAGCCCAAACACATTAAAAAAATGCAGGTATTATAATGATGCGCATATTAAAGATTTCTGTTATTGATTGATTGATTGATTGATTGATTGATTGATTGATTGATTGATTGAGTGATTGATCGATCGATCGATCGATCGATTGATTGATTGATTGATTGATTGATTGATTGATTGATTGATTTGGTCACACAGTCAGAATGACTTATATGTCATTATTTACATTCAAAACTTTGTCATTGAAAAGTTTGATGCATCTTTCCTCATAACATGTTACGATAAATGTCACCTTATATATGACATATACAGTTATGGAGGTAATACCCAATAAACAAAAAGAAATATGACGATGTATACTTTCAGATATACAAAGATGAGATTGTATTCCCCCTCCTGATCAGAGCATGTTCTTTTAGGCTGTATCACCACACATCAAAACAATGCTCAACACCAGAATTACATGATACGTGTAAATTTGTCAAAATAATAATTTTAATAATAAATTTAAATGTTACATGTAAGTTTTTTAAAATGATAATTTCAACCAAGACTAATCTAGAGTAGAAATAATCTGGGAGAAAATTTATGATGTATAAATAGCTTCACAATCACAAAAAATTTGATCAAATTTAAAAGGATTGCAACAAGAATATCGCCATGACATTGAAAGTACATCCTTTTTAACGAATCGAGATTTTATTCTTAAACTTGTGAAGGTACATGCAAAAATGACTATAATTGCCCTTTTCAATTCCAAGGACACATTACTTGTTTAGAGAAAGCTGTCGCCGGTTTCATGGGGTCATTTCCCAAATCCAGTGAAAGGCAAAACAAATGGTCCCAAATTTCCAATTGTGTGTCCAGGTGGGCTTCGTCTCTCTCTCAGATATCCACGTGCACTACGCCCCCTGGTGACCACGACCCCTGGTGACTACGCCCCCTAGTGAGTCAAGTCCGCAGAGGACTCGTTACGAATCATCATTGTTTTCATGTTTAGCATTTCATATAAGATAAACCCAAAGCGATTTTGTTTTTTAGAGATATACTCTAAAGATCAACGCAATTCATAGGCTCACTGTGTCAAACTAAAGATCATTAAAGGGGAACTATTTTTGGTTTCCAAACAAAAAGATACAAAAATAATTAAATTAAGCTCTCCGCAAGAATCGAGTATATCAATTTTGCGGATCAATTATTGGTGTAATAAAATGATAAGCAAAATTATCGTTGTGATATAATGATAAACAAAATACAATATCACAAAGACGGCATATCTATATATATATATATATATATATAAATATATATATATATATATATATATATATATATATATTATATATATATATATATATATATATATATATATATATATATATATATATATATATGCGAATAAAGATTAAAGATAATAGTTCTTCATTATTAAGTCAACATTCTCATTATGATTTTAGCTTAAAATCATCATTAGGAGCGGGCACAATTGGACGGTTAAGTTAAGATAAAGATATTGAATTGGGTGCAAACAGTAATTCATCACTATCTAATTTCAAATGTACAACCAGGATATGACACTCAATATTTGCATATGTGTTTGGCTTGTTAGTTTGGGTGTTTCAATCACTTTCAACATTATTTTAGTTATTTCATGACGAGACCTAGTTGTAATTGTTACAATGTTGCCTTGTCGTGTAGCAAGCAAGTGTCCGAAAGCTCAACATGTGACCAGCTTTGTGAAATGTGCTCACGCATGTCAGTATATTTTCCACACTTTTCAGTAAGTTGTTGATGTCAGTGATGGTGTCACATTTACCTGATTTGGTGAAACAGTTCACTCATTCATCAGATCCGCGAAGCGTGTGTTTGAGTCAGTTCTGGGAAAGGCGGGGCCGGCGATGAAAGCACGGGCGCTGATTGGCCGAGTAGGTGTGGTGTAGGCCGCCCAGTGAACGTGTCAATCTGGCGGCATCGTGAAGCGTGACCAACAATGCAGAGAAGCTTATAAGGTGCTCCATGAACCTTTGCCATCACAACAGGTGTGTGACAGTCATACACACAACACCAGGAATATAACACAATATATACACCTACAAAACACCTCCAAAGTCTGCATTCTGCTGACAGTCTTTACACAGTGAGCCCATGAATTGCCTTTATTGGGAGTCCTGTGCATTCTGAGAACTTTGGGACTTTTTCCTCGTTTATGCTGTTACTGGACTTACCTCTTCATTATTTAAGATGACCCTCCCTGAAGAGAACAGTCCTCTAGGTGACCACCACAAGTTAGAGCCAGTCTCCCTAGATGAGGAGGACAACGACAGTCGCCATCAGTGGGACATCAACGACAACAACCTACCTGCAGTGAGTAGTCCTAGAAATATCTAATTAACCACTTTATTTCATTTCACTTTTAATTTGAGTATATCTTCCTGTACTTTTTTAAAACATAATATTCACATTTGGCAAATAAGCAAATAAGTAATTAGATTAGATAGAGATAAACTAATTATATTTGTTAATCATAACTTTGAATATAGGCGTTTATAAAAGTCGATCTTTTAGCTTGAGTCGTTTTACCTTGTTCTAATAATACATGTAAATCAGGTTATTGTGTATTGGGACGACATGAAATTAATCACATTTCTCATATGCGCTGCAGTTGTCTGGCTGTGCTCACGGTCAGCAGGTGTGCGCAATTCCAACACATCTCCTTCTTCTGATTTGTGATTTAGATTGGTATCATGAAAGTGTTGACTTTTCAGCTAAAACTCAACCTTTTACAAACAGATAGTAAGTTATAATAATACGATTATAGGCAGTGTCTGGTTGGTGCAATGACTACTGACTTGGGTATCGCATATCATGTTTGACTTTTTTGCCGCTCCTTGACTCTCAAGTGTCAGTCTGGGAACAGTAAATATCCACAATGCAAAAAATGCCCATCTCCATCAACTGGTCAAACAGGCAGACTTAACAGCACAACCCAGCCACTTCATCACATCTATCAAATTATATGGAATGGGGCAAAAAATCACTTTCCAACTGAATACAGTAGCCAAAGTTTGATGGCTTCATAATGGATGTGGGCAAACAAGTGAGGACGTTTTAACATCCATTTTCTCCCGACAGGTATAAAATATCACAAAGCCACTCTCACGTAGTGTGTACAAAATGTTTGAAGACAACCGATTAAAGCATTTTCTCTCTGAAATATTTACTCTATTCTGAAACCCACAAGCCAAACTGACTGACCTATATTGCAAGTTGGAGACTTTCTGACCTGTCAGTCTGTATATAGATATATAAGCTCTGAGTTAGAGTCGACTTAAAATGATTTTATATAATCTCGGAACATTCGATATAATTTGGTAACATTTGATACAATTTGGGAACATTTGAGAACATTTGATATAATCTGGGAACACTTTTATCAAAGCGACTCGCACAAACTACAAGAGAACGTACCGATTCACATTTTGAGAACATCTCGTATGTTGAGCATTGCAAAGTGACAACTCGGAACGAAAGCGGCGCAGGAGTTAGAATCCGGCACTTATCTTCTTAAAATGACCACCTGTGATGAAAGAAGACAGCTTGCCAAGGAAAATGAAATTGTAGCTTTCTTGTACATAACCTTGGCTTAATGGTGTGTGTAATACACGTGAATTACCGGTGTCAGTCCGTGGGGAATCTATGCATCACTTCTCTGCCCTCAAAACATCACCTTTCAACCATGCTCTTTTTAATTACAAACACATAAATACACTTGAAAATTCAATAAAATCTCCAGAGGTGCATTTAAGCTAATTGTCATTGAAAGTCCATTATACTCCGTAGGCACATTAAGAGTACAAGGGTACAACAATTGAATTGTTACTGATGCGGTTTGAATGTCTGTAAAAGTACATCTACTTTCTTGGGGGCGAAATTGCGAAAGGCACGGGGTGAGACGACCTGGGTTGAGTGACCCACCGCCCCGACAGAAAGACACCCAACCCCGGGAGCTATACACACCAACCCCGGAACTAAACAGGCCATTCAAAACACTTTTAACACGTAGGAACATTTCTGAAAATTACCCATCAAATTACCTGAAACCTAAGTTCACTTTTGAATAGATATAAGAAATTCAATAAAACGTCTGGCAAAGTGAAAATAACAACCAAAACGACACGGCAATTACATCAATCCAGTAATCTATTACCATAGAATAGACAATGATACCTCAATTATTTATCTTAGGATTTACTCTACCGCCTTTTACTAAGACTTCTCAAATTGCTTAGGATGATAACTTTCAAAATGTTGACGTTCCGGATCATTGTATTATCACGCGAAAATTTCACGGTTGTTTCAAAATCTACATGCACCGTTTGTCGTCTGCACCGAAACTTGAAAATGATAAAGATGGTAAAATTAAAATTCATCTGACTGTTTAAAAAGTTAACTTAGGAATCGTGGCGTGTGAGATTTGTGGTTGACTATCTGTTTTTAAGGGCTCATTGCTATGCACCTAACCATATTATTTGCATGTATTAAAGTGGTGATGACTCTCAAATAGAAATGAAGTGGAATAATTTGATGATGAATACACATCTCTGGCTCGGTCCTGACGGCCCTATTAGGGGAAATCTCGGGGCTATTCCTTGCTGAATTATCATGAATATATGGATAGTTGTTCCTAATAGAACATAATAGAAGCTTAAATATACAGTCGTCAACCGTGAGGCATCTAATACGGACAAACCAAATATGTAATGGGTAAATATTCAGTGGCTAATTTCGCCTGGTAATTACCCCGATAATTACCATAATATCTCCCCCGGATCGATCTGGTCACGGATATGATAATGAAAAGACTTTGTCCAACATCAATTACCCCACTGTGTTTCAAACTTTCATTCGATTTTGGTTACACTTATAGTGGGGTGAATTGCGGGATGTTGGGGGATGTGACTTAAGCTGGCTGGCCACTGGTCAAGGGAGGCCGGACGAAGTTGAGCTTTGTCTGGTCCGTCCACCCAGCACGTGCAGGTCCAGATTCCCGGGCCGGCATGCCCTGAGTTATGTTCTGACCTCGTGTTGATGGTCCAGGGATGCATGCACCATGAGGAAATCACAATCATAAACATGTCCTGCTCAACAACAAAAGTAGACACAACAATTATCCCAGAAGCCACAGGGCAGACACACTGGGCCAAGCCGTGGTCAGCGCCAAATGCTGTAAATGTCACTGAAAACTTGGCCTCTCAGTTATTTATCATTTGATTTTTACATTAATGATATTTCATAGATGGCCATTAAGAGGTAACTCTATCACCCGGTGTAACTGACCACTCTGTTGGGTTTGTAGGGGGTCATTCATCCCTTAACTGACTGCAATAATATATCATTTAGTCTGTGATTTCCAGATAAAGTGACACCCTCCCAAATGCATGGTTACACATGACGCGCTTATTGGATTTATTATAAAAAATGTATAAATATTTTATTTCTGTGATTTTTCACCACACTATTTTTATCATTTCAGATATCGGAGCACGATGATTTTCAAGACTGGCCCAATAACCACTGTCGGTTTGTGTACCCGGATGAGTGTGAGGACGCAAGGAGACACGGCTCGGGATGGGCGATGAGAAACACCAACAACCACAACGTGAACATCTTAAAGAAGAGCTGCCTGGGCGTCCTCGTCTGCAATCGAAATTGTACCCTTGACAATGGAAACAAGGTCACTCTCAGACCCGCCATCTGCGACAAAGCCAGAAAGAAACAACTTGGTAGGTTCCATCATGACATGCAACTCATTTAGATAATTGCCTTAACTCCAAAAAGTGAATTGACCCATGCTTCATCATTGGGATGTGTTTCTATGCAATTTTGACATTCAATATATCCTGGGGCTATTTCGCAAATGAAATTCAAACTTGTCCAGGTGATGTAAGAGGGTGACATTGGCGAAGCAGCACTGGCTACATCGTGTAGTTTGATTGATCATCAAAGAGTAAAATAGATAATCTGAGTCACTGTTACTGTCACAACCCGAGTGTCACCGTCAGACAATTACAGGAAATATTCCTAATGTGCTCTCCGTACTTCAAACATAAAAAACTACTAATCTGCCGGAAGCCACCGTAGCATTCATGCGTAACTGGAGATGAAGTTAAAAATTAAAGCCAATCCGTGTAAGGTCAGAATATTGGTTGGCACAATGAAGGGCAATGGCCTGTGGGGTAAAATGGCTTCACCCTAGAAATGTGGCTAGGTGATTGCCATTTAGATGGTGAGATAAGCCGGGGCAGGGAGAGTTGCAGGTGCCTGTTGTTTGATGGGGGCGCTCAGGCGTGAAGCCTTCAGGCCTGATGATGAACTAGTCTGTCCATGCCTCGCTGTTTCATGACCACTCAATGGCACAGTCGGGACAAGGGACTTTTCAGCCTGTCACTCCGTGCCTCACATTCAAGTGCTAATCGATTGAAATAAAAACAAGTCTCCATCTATCCTTTCTCCGGGGTAATTATGCAGATGCAATTTTCTCCTTGTCTAATTGAAATGAGAAAATTGTCGGTGCTTAACGACAACCAAGTCAGTTGTAGATGAAGAGGGGGCAAAGATCATCCGAGAGGGGGTCCTAAAGAGATACCAATATCACTAATCATTTCAGCAAATACAAAAATTACAGAAAATTATGTGATATTTGGTGGTGACATGTCTCCCGCTGTGATGTTTAACTGGCCACTAAAAAAGCAAAGTGGTCATCAACACTGCAGGAAGGAAGGGAGGCTTCAGTATTTGATAGCAAATAGAGGCACGTGCATAATCAGGAGGTGACAGTGTTTCTACAGCCTGTGGTCCCCACCCTGACATGCTGCGCTACCCGGGACGTGCTGACAACTTAATGCTCTGTCAATCCTGTCTCATCGCAGGAACAACAAAAGTTACTGCAGCGCTTATTGTGCCGACCCACACCGCCTCCTTTGTACCCTCTCCGGGAGACCCTCAGCAACACAATGCGTGCGCAGGAAGTACTCCCGTCCAAATCTCGTGAATCTCGTGAATTCAGATCCCCACTCAATGCTCTCAAATTTGCCTGGAAATCTATGCCATCCGCAACATTTCACGCATCACAATCACCGCTTTTTTCTGTTTAATTACAAATATGAAGGAGCGAACTTTTATGGGGCGCAGCATGTGTGACATGAGAAGTGGTCTGAGGCTATACCGGGGTGTCTAATGGGTTTTGTGGCACCACCAATAGATCACCGCTCACCTGCTTGGCAGATATGATACCATCATGCCATTCGCAGACATTATGCAATTTGCGTCCATTGTTTGCCACAATTTGCCATTTTATTGATGCGATAGAGATCTGCACAAGAGATCGTGTTGCATAAATTAAGTTCATTGTTTGTTCACTTAAATAATTATGAAGTTTTATTATCTCCATATAAAGGTTTTTTGACGTGACTATAACCCGTTCCACCCAAGTCCTTGTGGGTATATTGAAGAACCCTTCGTGACTTCCATGTTAAGTATGGCAACAGTTTAGTCTTTTCATGCCAATAATTGGATTATGGTGGGTTTTTGGTGTCACCTTTAGTTGTGGTGGCACTTGTGGCGTCTCATCACGATAGCAAGGTGTATTCTATGAATAATCGCCGCAATATACGAATAGCCGTGTGTCTAATCACGACGATTTACCACAAACTGACATCTCCCCCGAGATATACATGCATTTATCATCTCATTACCACTGATACACTCTCAACTAGAATTAATTGATCCTAAATACAATTTCAAATGGCTGCGAGCGGTAGAGATCGCCAGGAAAATGTCTATCAATGGTCCCAGTTTGTTTCAAAATATGAGACAAAAAGCGTAAGAATGAGAAGTTGGCCATAGAGATAATATGGCACACTAATTGCACCTAGCTGGCACGTGTTGCACGAAGAGACAAACGTCTTAATGCACAGAAACAACATCGATAAATAGTGATTAGGCTGTGCACAATGGGAATGTAAACACATCAACTCGCAGACAAGGCATCGCCTGTGGGGAGGCGCTTTATCTATTGTCTGGGGGAGATGATTGTCAAAAAGGCAGCTGAAAATGCCTTCACACAACAGTATCAGTGAATGGTCATTTGGGTGGTCAGTGTACTCCTGCAGCTGACCAGCGGTCAAACTCTGGTGGTCATCAATGCTCCACTGGCCAGAGGCACAATGGTCAAGTGGTGGTCACTTGCAGGGCAAACAATAGCCAGTTGTGATAAGTGTTGGAACTGCCAGCTTCACGTTTCACAGTGGTCACTTAAAGCAGCTTTGTGCCACAACTTTGTATTGTTGCACAAAATTAACTCATTTCCCCACTTCACGGTTCACTTTCAAATAGACAACACAATAGCTAGTTTGCACAACATTATTACCAACTTCCCGAGTACGACGATGAAAAAAATTC
Source organism: Amphiduros pacificus (assembly GCA_949316495.1). Classification (NCBI taxonomy): domain Eukaryota; kingdom Metazoa; phylum Annelida; class Polychaeta; order Phyllodocida; family Hesionidae; genus Amphiduros; species Amphiduros pacificus. The sequence continues at coordinate 2,322,760 of OX439000.1, read as the reverse complement.
AAGTGACTTGCATTTCTGCACAGCATATATATATATATACATATGGCGTCTATATGCGAAACTCAATTTTGAAAACAGCCCAAATTACATAAGAAAGAGAGGTAACAATAGCAGGAAAAACGTAACAAAACACATAACAACCCACCCTCGGACAAGAAAAGCATTGTTCTTATACCTATAATGTGTCCAGCCTCAGTAGCTATTTGGTATGGGAATTTACGCCGGTGAACCACGTCTCCGGGGTTTCTGGGGTGTCCCAGGTGTTTGACATTTCACTGCCGCAGTTCCCGGCCACCTCACAATCGCCCCGGAGTCGATGACGTCTAATTGTCTTAAATTATTTCACCAATTGATCATCAAATTGCTTTCTGTTTGCTTTTTGGTACATGTCACTAAAGTCCCCTTCCCGTCGATGGGGCGTTTCCCTGGCCCCCAGGGTGGGTCTGACCCCGGCTGAGGAGGAAATGGGACTTTTTTGCAGTGAAATGCTACGGACACGTGCAAATTATAATCGTGCAACACGTAATGACACGTCTTGACGTTAACTTGTTGGCGTACTTGGTATGAGTTGACGTTAAACTTCAGCAATTAACTTGCAACATGCATCTCAGCGGGGATCAGCAATTTTACCAAAATGTTAGATTCTCGATTTGGCGATAAATCTGACAGCCTGAACTACCGTACTCACAGACAACTCATCTACAAAGAGAAAAAGAAAACAAAAGAAAACACTCTGATTTAGAATAAAAAAATATATAAAAAATAAGTATATAAATTTAGATAAAGTCAGAACTAAGTACAATGGGGAATTAATGTTTAATGGTTATAAGGGCAGCACCGGGAGACACCTGCTCCGCGGAGGACCGTCACTGCCTCCAGGCCTACACTGGCCCTGTTTCCTTCAGACAGAACAAGCACAAACTTAAGGCACGAACATAACCAATGCATCCAAACAAACGGCAAGTTAATACCATATCGCCCTGCATCACCTCGGTCCTTTCTGCCTCCACTTTACCAAGCCGGCAATTTGGTGGCGTTTGCCGGCTCATTTGCTCACCTAGACGGCGGAGTAATGACGGTGCTCCGCGAAGCTTGGCGACCCGGCCCCGACCCGCGGCCCGCCGCCGCTCCTCCGTACCCCGGACCCCGTCATTGACTGCCCTCTGTGTCAGCCCATAAAGGAAGGCCAAATGAAGAGTGTGGCCTGCCGGAACAATATATATGATATAGCTGTCAAAGCCATTGTGAGCAAGGCACTTTCCACACCTGTCCAGCCTCAGCAAACTTTTGACAAGCACTTTAGTTCTACCTTCATATATAAAACCTGTCATATTCATAACACATGCCCCCCGTAAAACCCATTGTCCACCTTAAACCGTTTTATAAACTCCAGAGCATTACACTTGAACCTTATGGTAATAGAAACCGGTACATAAAATTCTGCTAAAACTTCTTAAATAAAATGCACAGCATAGCGCAAAGATCTGTTCTGCTTCAATGTTAAAAAAACTTAATCAAAAACAATTTTAAGTGATCCTTTTAAAGATCTTCACTGTTACAATCCTTTATGAACCTTTTTAGTGCTGTGAAGGTCTATATGAGGGCAGAAGCTCAGTCAATTAAAGATCCTGTTTTGTTATAGAAATTATATATCTAATGTGTTGTTGACTTGGTGTAATTGCAGGAAAGCCTTGTCCCAACCCTGCCTGTGACGGACGCCTGGAGTTACTAGCATGCCGAGGTCACTGTGGTTACCCAGTCACTCACTTCTGGAGACACACCAACGGCTCCATCTTCTTCCAGGCCAAGGGCGTCCACGACCACGCCCGCCCCGAGGTCAAATCCTCCGCCGAGGCTAGGAGACACTCGTACCTTACCAAAGAGAACAGAAATCCACTGGTAAGCTTCTAAGCATTTACATTATAAACACAGATCAAAGTTTCGTTGTAGAACAGTATTTGTTTAACCGGGACAATGTCCTAATGGGGTTTCTTGATTGTGTTTTCCAGCTTGGAGAGCGCCGTGGTCGCAAGCGAGCTTCGATGTTTGAATCTTCTCAGATAGAAATGACCTTCAAGATCCCACGTCTCGGCGAAGGTCAACTTCTCCGTCATGGTAAATATATATTCAGCTCACCTTTGAATACTAAAACAATAGAGGACTTTCTTATATAAAAAACCTATTATATATCAAAATCAAAAGTAAGTGACAGAGCTAAAAAAAAAGAAGTAAATAAATAATAAATAAATAAATGACTTTCTTATAACAAATATCTTTTATATATCAAAATCAAAAAGTCACCGAGCTTTGTTTTTGATTTCAGGCAAAGATGTAATATGTTCGTGCCCCCCGTTTGAGTGTCTGTGTCGGTCAGGTGCCGGTGCCTACCATTCTCCCCCGCCGGACATGATGCACCCCGGGATGACCTCCCACCCTCCCCACCCTCCTCACCACGGCATCCCCGAACACAGAGACAACTTCGAGATGAACATGCCGTGGAGAGAGAACTACTCTGAGTACTTTGATCTGGGAGCTGATGTCAAGTACCACGCTTCTGTGGAGATGATGACTGCTCCTCCTCCTCTGAACCACGGACTTCCTCCCTACGTTAAACCGGATAACGGTATGCAGCTTCCGGTACATGTCTCGGAGACCAGCGCATTCACCGCCGTCTCCAGGGATGGCAGTCTTCATGATTGCATGTTCTCTGCTAGCGGACCCACCGGTCTGGAACAGTCAGCGTCTCTCTACAGCTCTGCTATGCTGACCACCACATCTCCTCACCACTCACCTCACATGTCCTCTTCTATCAACAGCCCCACCTCTTCAGCCAGTAGCTGTGTGATGACGTCATCACCCGTCCCTCTCAACATCACCCCTATGCTGACGCAGCAAGCTCCAATCAACCCCCAACCAGCCTACATCGCTGCAGATTTCAGCTCGAAGGTTTTTGAAGATTTTGAGATCAACAACCCAGCAGATATTCTGTCCCTGGACCAGCCTATCAACAAGGACCTTGTTCAGCCGCCTAGGTATACCAGGAGGTCATCATCTCCAACCTTGCACCAGGAGAGCAGTGAGAAGGCCAGTTTTATCAGCACTCTGGACCTCTCCGCCCTCCTGCCCTCCATCAGCTCCTTCCTGCCAGAGGAGGGGACGGTGAATGAATACATTGACAAAATAGTAGGCTTATCTCTGAACTACTCCAAGCAGGACACTTCCAGTGTTTCTCAGTCCTCCCTGTCTCCGGCGTCATCAACTGATCAGAAGGTCCCGTCAGAGGGCACTCTCTCTCCCTGCAGGGGGCGATCTCCACCATCCCTCACCGAACTCCAACCAATAAAAACACCCAACTGCATGGCTAGTCCCAAGAAATTCACAGACATTTTTTCTCCAGTTCCAGTCAATGGACTTTTACATCCTGAATCTGGAGAAAAGCTAGCATTCCAAACATATAGTGAACAATCTTTTAAAGACTTTCAGCTTGGTGGGTGTTTCCTGAACAGTCCCGACCCCATGAGTTTGTATCATGACAATGTGTTCCAGTTTCCATCAAATAGTTTATCTTCAAATGCTATGCCATCGCAACGTGCGTCACATAGATCATTAGTTTCTCTGTAAGTCAAATTAAAAGAAAAAAAATCAACTTAAAATAGACACTTTCATAAAAGATTTTCTTTTTAATTTAACAAAGTGTGTTACCAGTCATATGTACTAACACTAAGATAATTCTAACCAAACGGGCCAGCTCCGTCCATATCAAAACCAAAAATATCATAGAAGTTGTGAGTCAAGTTCATTTTTTTACAATGAGTCATTAAGTATTATCAGATATTTTGATCAGGATAGATCTACATATGTATTTGAGGGTATGATCAGGAATTCTCAAAGTATCATATAGTGGAGCTTAAATCTCATTAGTAATTTCAGATATTGCAATTAAGTTGTTTTTAGATAGGGCAGGTTTACCCTCTGTATTGTAATAAAATGCCACACAGCATTTATATAACATTTTAATTGAGAATCGTGTATTCCCATCCTCCCCGTGGTTTCGTTTGTATATAGTTCTGAATATACGTTAAGGTGCAAATGTTATATACAAAGGAATAAGTGCATGGTATGCATGAAATTAAATGATGTTGATGTTTATAATGGTGCGAAAGTATATTAGTATAGACATTCTAGATGGGATGGAGTACAATGTTAGTCCATGGGGTGGGTTGCACAGAACAGGGCTTTAATCTATTTATTTATTATACACTTACTATTTGAACTGTTCATTAATGTATTGTATCTCAGTGCATAAGCACACTGATATTCTAGTATTCTTTGTAAAAAGAGACAATCATATATTAAACTTGAATAGCAGAGGTGCTGAGCAAATAACAAACACAAAGTCTTCCACCGTCATGTATCATATGTACAGACTGGGCATTTTTATTCTCACATTCGTCCACCATGATGTATAGATATATATAGACAGTGCCTTATCATCCCACGGTCTTCCACCATGATGTATAGATATATATAGACAGTGCCTTATCATCCCACGGTCTTCCACCATGATGTATAGGTATATATATATAGATGGTGCCTTATCATCCCACGGTCTTCCACCATGATAAGTTATAATTCTTGCAGTCTGCAATATTGATATCGCGGACAGTGCATTGGTGTTCACGTCTTCCAAACAAGGTTGTGAAATTTATGGCAGAAATATTTTCATATCAAATATTGTCTTTTTTTTAATCAAATTTTTGGATCGTTGGTCCAGGTAAATTATGTAACATATCATAAAATTATACAGTGTTATATGCACATTCAACCATTCCATAGTTTAATTATTTAAGTGCACATATTATTTGTATATGTAAATATATGTAATGTTTGGGAGCTTTATATGCAAGAAATTATCTATTATTTATTTGACTAAAGATGAATACAAAGAAAATACTTTGGTGTTTGGTTTTCTTCAATCTCGATAATAATTATGACCTTCACTAGTGTCCCTACTACATATCCTGTGTCTCTTAGAGATATCATCTGTTATGGTATTCCCTTAATGATATTCCCTTAATCCTACCCACTTTACATTGAAATCAACCCACTGGCCTTCACAGATACCGGTAATAAACTAAAAAATCTGACATACCCATTCCCATGTCTCAATGAAACTTTCCAACTTTGATTATGATTTATTTTTGTCCGTTATGAACAATGTTTGATTTCATCACTCGCAGAAAATATTTTAAGCATCAAACCTTTGATATTTCGTCATTCTAAACTATCTCTGTTCCCAAAATAAATGGACCCACACTTGCACCCTGCATTGCATTTCACAATTTACATTTCATTAAATATTTTTAGAAGATCAACAATACTTAATCATATTTTTAAAATAAAAAATACGCGTATGAAATGGTTGGATCAGACGTCCTCATGACTCCTACCATTTTATGTGCTAACTTTACAACTTTAGAGGAGTTGTATAGTTCTGGTTCCGGTAAAGTTGCACACTTCCGTAGTGTACTTTTCAGTGGGGGAAAACAGCAACATGGATATCAGCAATAGGCCTGTAGTTAACATTCATTGTGCCCAGAGAACTCTATCTTGAACCTTAAGATGATCTCACCCGATCTTCCCCAGCCTTCTCTGCCAGTGGCTGAACCTCTTGGTACAAGGCTTCGGTAGACACAATTAAGATCTCAATAGGGCCTCCACTCATTCCTTGAGATCCACCACTCTCATTACCATTAATTGGCGTGTTGTATTGTTTCAGATCAGCAAGCAAACGTTTGGTTGCATATACCAATAAATAGACCATTAACCTATCAGGTTGGATGGAGATAGAAAAAAATGTCAGTGTTGGGCCAATGTCAATTTTATCAAGCCACGTATATCTCTATATTTGTCCATGCCATGCAGACTCAACGACCTTATTTTCTCTCTGAAGACCAAATAGCATAGCCCTCTTCAGTCAATGGTACTGTTCTCAATATTTTTTGCCCACCAAACCACATTTCTCCACCCCCGCCCTTGAGTGTTAAATGGTCCGAGTTTCTGAATCGCGAGATTGTTATAAAATATCGCACCCAGTGACCTTGCCGAAATCAACATGACCCTTATGCAGGAGTGAGTTTTTGTTATGCAACTATAAATTAGTGCTGTTCTTTGAGTTTTTGACCAATTCTTATGAAACCATTCTCATTGACAACTAAAACTTTGACTCGTGGGTAATTGTTCCCGGTTCGCTCAAGTTTTACGCCACCGCGTCAAAGTGCGTCACGGCGTGAAAAGAATTTATACAGCACAAAATTGTCAAGGTCTGAAAATTTATCGGTTTTATCTGACAATTATAATTTAATCTTAAACAGTTATTTTTGTGTCATCAAAATTCATTTACATTTCTTTCAATGACTGCAAATTAAATCTGGAGAATGTGACAATTTGTCAGCAATCTAAAGTCTGTGTCTACTCTCCACAGCTACAGATTCTCCTATCTCTTTTAAAACAAGGAACTGCGGAGAAGTACCGGATCTCTGAAGCTAAGCATTTTTTCCAGTTCAATATTATTTTTAAACAGAAGAGGTCCATCTTTTGTTTTTGACGATATATAATGTTATGTATACACCACAGGGCTTTGCTTGTTGAAATTTATACCAGATAAATTAATGGGAAGCGAGGTAGGACCATGAGATTGGAGAGCCTGGTCGATAATACAGAGGTCATTTCCGCAGGACTAACGACCACGCGGGATCCTTCAATTCTATGCAAATGAAGACGGGGGATGTTTTCTTTCTCATTGTTTTCAGAATGAACTTTGTTCAAACTTTGAAGTTCAGTACAATAAAAACGAGACTGATTAGAAATCAGGAGACCACTCAGCTATCACAGAATGTATACTGACTGTGAAATGGCAGGCCTACAACATTATTAGGAAAAAATTGTGTCACATTTATTTAGTAACATACACTGATAGTTGATTGCGTAAAATCTGTACTATTATACACATATCCTTCATTATCAAACTAAAATCCTAGCATGGTAGCTCCCATGCTGGCATAGTTTATTTAATAATTACTTCTTTTTTACTAAAAAAAGAATTTTATGAAATTAAAAGTGTCATATTTAAAATCTGTGGACAATTTTGTGTGGAATTGACCCAAAATTTGTCATGTTCTGACCATTACGAGTAAATTTGTAACCTCAAGGTCACAGCACCAAGGTCAAAGGTCATAGAGGTAAAAAAAACTGATAGTACACATCTACTGTGGATGATAGTCATGCATGCCAAATATGAAGTGCCTGAGGTTTACGGTTGCTGAGATATAGCCTGCACAAAAATACAAAGGTCAAGGTCATTGCATCAAGGTCAATGATAAAAACAAAGAAAAAACTATATAGTGCATTTGTGGTTACTAAAATATTGATGTAAAATAGATATGAAGTGCCTGTATTGCATTTTTTATGAGGCTGACATATTGTATACACAACAATTTTACGTTCAAGGTCACTGAGCCAAGGTCAAAGGTCAAATGACAAAATGAATATGACAAGGCACAGCTATACTCCAGGACGGTCATTCATGCCAAATATGAGCTTCCTGCTATTTACGGTTGCTGAGATATGCTCTGCACAAAATTTGTAACCTCAAGGTCACAGCACCAAGGTCAAAGGTCATAGGGGTCAAAATATCTGACAGTGCACATCTACTGTGAATGGTAGTCATGCATGCCAAATATGAAGCGCCTGCTATTTACGGGTGCTGAGATATAGCCTGCACAAAAATTCAAAGGTCAAGGTCATTGCATCAAGGTCAACGATAAAAACAAAGAAAAAACAGAACAGTGCATATGTTGTCACTAAAATATTACTGTACAATAGATATGAAGTGCCTGTATTGCATTTTTGATGAGGCTGACATATTGTATACACAACTCTTTTACGTTCAAGGTCACTGAGCCAAGGTCAAAGGTCAAATGACAAAATGAATATGACGAGGCACAGCTATACTCCAGGACGGTCATTCATGCCAAATATGAGCTTCCTGCTATTTACGGTTGCTGAGATATGCTCTGCACAAAATTTGAAACCTCAAGGTCACAGCACCAAGGTCAAAGGTCATAGGGGTCAAAACACCTGACAGTGCACATCTACTGTGGATGGTAGTCATGCATGCCAAATATGAAGCTCCTGCGGTTTACGGTTGCTGAGATACGGCCTGCACAAAGTGTCACGCCCGCCGCCCGCCGCCGCCCGCCCGCCCGCCAAGGCAACGACAATACCACATCAGCCCTATGGCTGAGTGGTAAAAACCCTCAAACATCTATTGAATAAGAGAGATAGTTCCCACCCCTCAAGTATTATTTATATGCTTTAAATATTGAAACATTAATTTACAATCTTTATGATTTGTTTGTATAAATGACCTTTTAGAACACATTTAGGCCTCGTCTGGGCAGATCGGCGCCTGTCACTCGGACTCAATGCCCTTCCCTCTATAAAGCACAATTTTGATAACTCGTTGTGGGGCTTTGGACAAAATTATATGATATATGATACTTTATATTTGCAATAATAATATTCAAATTATAAAGGGGGTAAATATTAGTTTGTAAAGTGAAGCTCATTCACAGCTTATACAAACGATTATATTTAAATGGTTATAAAAATCAGCAAAATGTTCTAGTTTATAAATTTTATTTCCATCATTCTGATCAATATCTTACAGCTCTTGATATGAACAATGAAAGCACATGTTAATCATACATATGTAGCTTTATACAGGCGCTAGGTGGCGCTAATATACCAACAGTTCCAGAAACATTAACAACACAATATCCTAAGATTCATCTCAAGATCTGGACTATAACATGGGACATAGCAGTTTTACATTTGTGTGATTTTACAGAAAAATCCACCATAGAGACTCTCCAGTATCTTAAGTCTTTATAATTGGATCACAATAAGCTAGAACAATTCTCACCATAAATGGTATATAATTGATGAATAATCTTAACAAATTTAATAGAAAATGTGTACATTACAAGCCAAGTACCTCATAATACACTATATCACAACATCGTTCCCATATCAATGTGGAAAGCTCAGGGGAGGACCAGTTGATATTGTGAGAGGGGTGTGGCCAAATTAACGTTGAAATTTAGTCCCCCATATCTTGTCATTTTTCCTTCCTCACAATATTAACTGATCCTACCTTAATTGATCACAAAATAGAAGCGAAATAGTCCTCTGTTATCTATGCATGGAATAGGAAATATAATATATTTGTAAATGTTACCCTGTAGTTGTTTATTTGAGGGTTTTCCTTTCTGTTCTTATATGTTTCGGTCTGAATCAATCTAAATAATAGTAGTTGCTTTTTCACAAACTATAAAAACAATTTTTAATCGTTCTAATCTTATCAGACATATAATACCAAATTTGAAATGATACTTCTTGGGAAACAGAAAATTAAATGCAATGAGGAGGTTTCAAAGTGCTAATTAATATGCACCCATTTCATGCTGACTCTGACAGTCTGACCTGTGCACAGTATATATGTAAATCATTCAAAATATACATTTTGAAAATAACATCACAAAACAATCCGTAACATAATATGACTACAATCACAAATTATTCTGTACATCAAAATATATAAACAAAAGGTACCTTTATAAATCAGTATACCAGTAACTTATATTTCTGATTTCTTGCCATTCATGAATACAATTCATGTACTTTGTTGTTCTAGATTACAGTTTGCTAATCGGTAATGATTTATACAGATATCGTGCAGGAAATATAAATTTGCCATACTGTGATGTCGACAACATCAAGCTGAACATCTACAAGTATAAGCATAAATAATTACAAAGAAATGTGATGATTTTTTTGGTGAAAAACCCATTATTTACATTCTATAAAAACATTTTGACCCAATCTGAAATATAGAATACCTTAAAAATATTGGAGGAAAAAAAAACATTATGTACATTCATAGGAAACTTATAATTGAATGCCAGTTATTGTCCCGATAGAATGTGAAGACAATGTGAAATATTAAAGGAAAAACTAATACACAAGTTAATCAACAATCTGCTCATCGTTTTATTTAATATATAACTATATCAGCTATTGTCAATTAGTTATTAGATCTGTGTTAGTTCTATGAATTACTGAGCTGAGAATTAATGTCTAAACATATTTGCTTGGAATTCTAAGTGAAGCCCTTGCCACAATGTGTAGATAATGTGGCCGGCCCACTGGACATTGAGCAGTAACAATTCTGGCTTGATTGACAATGTATCAGAATGGCGTGGTAACAGGAACATAAATAATTCAACTGTTTTAATTGTTCTTGAAATTATCATTAGTGAATCTTGGTGACTGGGACTTTTCCATTTAACTTTACAATATAATGTGTCAGCTAATAATATATGTCCATCTATTAAAAGTCAAATATTTACTTTTAAGATACTTCCCCTAGAAATATATAATGCCATCTAGTTATTTAGCCTATTTTAAATACACCCAGACACAAAATATACAATTTCATTTGACCATTAGTATGCACACTGCAATTAACTCATTCATGAACACACTTTATTTTAGTCATCAAACCCAAACTTGATATCAGTGGAAGCCCAATTTAATAGTGTATCTGGCGTTTTACACACATTTTTACACACATATTTATATTTGTTCATCTATCCGTCACTTCATAAAACGTTACCAAATACATTTGATCAAAGCCATTCACTCAGCTTATTTGCAGATTGCTTTGTACCTAACACATGTACAAAATGCATTACCCTAAACAGTGTATTAGGAAAACAAGAGACCTGTTATAATGTGCTAGTGCCATTATTATCTATTTACCCCACTGATCTAGCTGGATGTTGGTATTTAATATGACGAGGACTTGAGTCATCACAGACCTCTGTTTTAAGTACAATAATCCATTACAGTACCACAATTGCATAATCCCTAGCATAAGAAATTAATATTTTTATGCTTGACTTGATTAACATGTTTATGCTTGAATATAAAAAAAAGAAAAGCTTTAAAGTCACTGATTGTATATAATACCTCCCTGATATCATGATGTATCAAAGTGATGATTTACAAATTGCTGAGAGATAATTTGCAAATATCTACAAATACCAAATGAAGGAAAATGCAGAATATTGAATAATAGTAGGGCAGCCACGTGAATCATACCAGATTGCTTACTGTGTCATAGTGCATATCTATATCACCAGATTTGTGTGATCTCCAGTGGCTCGCACAAAACACTTTCCTAAAACCTGTGTTCATCTATCCTGTGTTAATAAATATTTTTTTGAAATCTATTTTTAACAGATTTTATTGGCCACACTTGCTCTGATCACACCAATAGTCTGGACCTATATGTCAGAATGGGGTCTTTGACATCACTGTGGCTTATTATTGTCAGTACTCCTTGCTTGATATAGAGAACTGGTGACTTCAAATTAACTGCCCTCTTGATGTACAATTTAATATCACTCATTTGATCATATTTCCCTGTGTTTTAACCATGTACACATGAATTATATTTTTTTCCCATACACATGGACACTAGAATGTTACAAAACTCGTCAGCATCTGTACATCATAATATATATTAATATATATCAAGAGTATTTATGTACATTACACACCAATCTTTATATTTAACATATAATCTTATTCACTTGCATGTGGAGCATCCCCCTTTCTCTCACTCTCTTGGGATCATTTGCCATTTCACATCAAATGCTCCACAGCTCACAAATGCTCCACAGCACCCAAATGCTCCACAGCACTCGTATGCTCCATAGCACCCAAATGCTCCACAGCACCCAAATGCTCCACAGCACCCAAATGCTCCACAGCACCCAAATGCTCCACAGCACTCGTATGCTCCATAGCTCACAAATGCTCCACAGCACTCAAATGCTCCACAGTACTCATGTGCAGGCAGATAGGATAAACAATGCACAACTTGGATCACATGACAACGACTCGAGCAACATTGAGCTTATTTACAACTCTACAAAATCACTCTTATATTTACCAGATTTTGATGCTATTTTTTCTAATGTTTCACAATTCATTTGTATTTTTTTAATGAATATTTTTGAAAATATGAGAATGTCTTTAATAAAAAAAATATTTAAAATAATCCAACTGAAGGTATTGAGCTGTGTGTAGTTTCTGATATAACTGATTGGTTTGGTAATGTTGTATACCATGAATCAGCCAATTCGAATGAAACCTAAATATGATTCAAATGAAAGATTCATGTATCAAAACACCTGCAGGTTCCTTATCATGTACATTATTCACTATACTACACTTGCTCACAGAAGCCATTCAATTAGAATTTAATTTAAAGCTTGTCTTTTTGTTTTTTTCTTCTATTTCTGCTATAGAGCGAAATATAGAAAAATTCCAGGGTGAGTAACAGTGAACTTAAACAAGATAACATCACTTTTATAACATCCAGGATGATCATCCATCTTTATTTATATACAGTTCTGGATGCAGCCTGGTCTCGTGAGACTGTCTGGTCTCATTCAGATATTCCCCTGTCTGGTCTCATTCAGATATTCTCCTGTCTGGTCTCATTCAGATATTCCCCTGTCTGATCTCATTCAGATATTCTCCTGTCTGATCTCATTCAGATATTCCCCTGTCTGGTCTCATTCAGATATTCCCCTGTCTGGTCTCATTCAGATATTCCCCTGTCTGGTCTCATTCAGATATTCCCCTGTCTGGTCTCATTCAGATATTCTCCTGTCTGGTCTCATTCAGATATTCCCCTGTCTGGTCTCATTCAGATATTCCCCTGTCTGGTCTCATTCAGATATTCTCCTGTCTGATCTCATTCAGATATTCCTCTGTCTGGTCTCATTCAGATATTCCCCTGTCTGATCTCATTCAGATATTCTCCTGTCTGATCTCATTCAGATATTCCCCTGTCTGATCTCATTCAGATATTCCCCTGTCTGGTCTCATTCAGATATTCCCCTGTCTGATCTCATTCAGATATTCCCCTGTCTGATCTCATTCAGATACTCTCCTGTCTGATCTCATTCAGATATACTCCTATCTGGTCTCATTCAGATATTCTCCTGTCTGGTCTCATTCAGATACTCCCCTGTCTGATCTCATTCAGATATTCTCCTGTCTGATCTCATTCAGATATTCTCCTGTCTGGTCTCATTCAGATATTCTCCTGTCTGGTCTCATTCAGATACTCCCCTGTCTGGTCTCATTCAGATATACTCCTGTCTGATCTCATTCAGATATACTCCTGTCTGGTCTCATTCAGATACTCCCCTGTCTGATCTCATTCAGATATTCTCCTGTCTGGTCTCATTCAGATATTCTCCTGTCTGGTCTCATTCAGATACTCCCCTGTCTGGTCTCATTCAGATATTCTCCTGTCTGGTCTCATTCAGATACTCCCCTGTCTGATCTCATTCAGATATTCTCCTGTCTGATCTCATTCAGATATTCTCCTGTCTGGTCTCATTCAGATACTCCCCTGTCTGATCTCATTCAGATATTCTCCTGTCTGGTCTCATTCAGATACTCCCCTGTCTGATCTCATTCATATATTCCCCTGTCTGATCCCATTCATATATTCCCCTGTCTGATCCCATTCATATATTCCCCTGTCTGATCTCATTCATATATTCCCCTGTCTGATCTCATTCATATATTCCCCTGTCTGATCTCATTCATATATTCCCCTGTCTGATCCCATTCATATATTCCCCTGTCTGATCCCATTCATATATTCCCCTGTCTGATCTCATTCATATATTCCCCTGTCTGATCTCATTCATATATTCTCCTGTCTGATCCCATTCATATATTCCCCTGTCTGATCTCATTCATATATTCCCCTGTCTGATCTCATTCATATATTCCCCTGTCTGATCTCATTCAGATATTCTCCTGTCTGATCTCATTCAGATATTTCCCTGTCTGATCTCATTCAGATATTCCCCTGTCTGATCTCATTCATATATTCCCCTGTCTGATCTCATTCAGATATTTCCCTGTCTGATCTCATTCAGATATTCTCCTGTCTGATCTCATTCAGATATTCCCCTGTCTGATCTCATTCAGATATTCCCCTGTATCTCTTCTGTCTTTACTCATTATCTAATCGATTTTATTCAACATGGAACAATTCTCAAATACTCAGATATGATTTTCTCCTAAACTCTACTACCATGACAAAGCAAAACTATGTTTTGGAGTATAAGAAATTTTATGTAAAATGTTGGTGTTAATCATGAGAATTCTTTTGCTATTAGAGGAGAAATTATAGTTGATATTATGTAAAGAAACTTGCATGGTTTGATTCATAGGTTTACATTGATGTAAAGAAATAAAATGCATAGAGTATGTACTTCATTCTGCAAGCACTGATAAAATACATTCAATGTGAAATATTGTATTAAATGAAAACAAAGCCTTTCCAAACATATGAGTGTTACCAAATTACAAATGTTACCAACCCTGATATGTATATTTCATATATTAAACCATTCACAATCATGCCATCAAAATCAACATTAAACCAAGTACTTTACATCACAAGGAGATATTTCTGAAATCGCTTGAGAAAACATTTCTCTTAATGTAATGCATTTTTGAAACTGTTTTATTTCAAGCAATATTTTTGTACACAATGCATTTGTGAACTTCCAACTACCTATCAGTGAAAACCCAACCAGTTCCTATTCAAATTGTTAATATTTTATGTACATGTTTGAGATTTGTTATCACCCAATAGAAAGCGGCAAAACCTGGTAATGATTGCTGCACGGGGCATGTTAAAACATGGCCATTGGTGTCATTTGGCGGCAGTGGCTCCTTGCTTGCTGTCGCTATGGTGATGGGCCGGGGAGGAGGAGGATGGCGGTGAGTCGCGATGCAGAGCAGCTTCACGGTCCCAACTCTTGGCTTTTACTCGGTAGAATTTGGTGCCCAATGGTACCTTGAAGCGATTTTGTGCCTGAAAAAAAAATAAAAAATCAAAAGCATATCATTTTGAAAGTTTTCCATGATTATTTGTGTTAAAATTTTGCCACAATACTTAAACGGTAAATGCTATAAAAAAAAGTAAATGTTTGTACTTGGAAGTAAGCCTAGAAGCTGGTTTGACCACAATTTATCACCTAAATGTAATATTATACATAAAAGACTTCTTTAAATTATGACTGTGAAATTGATAAATACTATGAAAACAATCCTAGACTTTTAATAAACACCATAATTCAAAAGAAAAAATATCTGAACCTACTTAAATATACCTGTGATAAGCATTAAAAAAACTGAGAATGCCTTCTCTTTTATTGATATAAAGCATATCAGATTTCTTTTATGAGCAGAGACATCCCACCTGCTTCATGCAACAGGTATGAGGTGTACGAACTTCAACAATGTGTCAATCATGGTCAATATCCGATTCTTAGCATCTGATGGTGTTAAATATCAACCAATAGCATTGTCCTTATCTCTTCCAGTAAATTATGCAACACTTCACTGCATGTATGGCCCACACTGTGCAAACTGACATATGAAATTTTAATACATAAACCTATCCGTGTGAAGATCAAAAAAAAACTTCTGTTAGGGGTTCAGTGTCCACTGAATAAGGGTATTGAATAGAATAAAACATCAGGTTCTCCTTAATTTTAAGGTTTTTTGCTCAAAAGTAACTAAATACTTGCATAGAAAGTTAAGCTTTATTACTATTTGCACATGTTTTGTTTATGGCTGAAGGCTTCTGTGGTCACCTTTTCCGTTTGACTTTGTGAATATATAATAGAAACATCTGATGCTTGATGACTGATGGATTATGAAATTCATGCAATTCAAATAACTTAAAATAGCTAATAGAATTGAAATGAACTCTATCAAAGTTGCTGACCGGCAACATATTGAAATAGCAGGTAACAAAGACAACAAAGGTGTTGCGATGTGAACCTCCCACAGTATACCAGCATGCACCTCCTGGGTTCCCCGCTTGTAGCTCTCAACATCTAAACCTACAAAGCATGTTTGGCCTCCTTCATTACGACTTAACTCATCCCAGTGGGTCTGTTGCTGCCGTTTTCTGCCATTGTCTATGTAACACTCTCGTTTGTTGATCTCCTCTTTAGCAGCCTTGTGCTAATTGGTCATATTGTGTATCCCCCTACAATTGCTCTCTGATCATCCCTCTGGGCTGGCTGTATCAGCAGTGTGGGTCCAAACAGGGGGTCTAAACTCTAAACCAGGTTAAACCACAAAATGGACAACAAACCATAATACAATTCTAATAACTCAACCCAAATTGATATTTATGAAAATTGGTGGGCTGTAAGAGATACTCCATGCTGATATTCTGTGCAAAGCTAAATTGATGCATAAGTTCTTCTTTAATACTTGTAAAGTGGCATCCCAATTTGTGTCCCCCTTTGGGCCTCAAGATGTTATCATAAAACCTGTTAGTGCCCCCTTGATAAATAGGTCAAATCATTCTGTCAGAAAGTGTCAACAAATTGATGTTTGGTCAATTTCAGCAGTATATTACGGTCTTTCTTGCCATATGCTGTGTGTCGCCCTTAAAGTGTCACAAAAGATGAAAATGTAGTGCAATGTCAAATCATCAAAAAGACACATGATCTACGTCTCAGGTTCTAGTTCAGTGTTTCGGAACCCAGACCCTAATCTTGTTCATTCCATACATAGAGTCCAACCCTGATTTCTGGGCTTTTGAACACCAATTTGAACCCCCTATTTGGAGCCTGTTGATACAATGCAGCCCTTGTGGCACTTCCCAACTCTGGAATCCTGGATCTCAGGTAAATGAATCAATATACTGTATCATGTGCAGTAATACCGTTTCTTTTCCAAATCCTTGTATTTTCTTACATATCACATAAATTTACACTTCTATTAGATTTTGAAAAGGATTTCTTGTAAATTTTGTGCTGAAATTACTTTTAATTGAGTTTTAATCTCCTCCTATAATTCACATAAAAACACTGACGAAGAGGGCACAGTGTTCAGTTTTATCAATATTAGCATATTTACCTATAAATCAATTAAAGCAGCTTAAATAAAAACGAATCAGTGCTTATATTTGTACCTCTGCCACAAATCTTTCAAATCTGATAAAACAAAACTCCATTCTTATCTACCTATCATTGACATCATCAAATGACATTTAGGTTTGTGGCATATTTGGTAGGATATCCGACTTGGCGATCTTCCACGGCAATCTTGGCATCTGACTTATTAGCATCCTTCCTTACAAAGCTCTCTCTTACAGAATACATTAATTGATTACAAAAATCAAACCATTTTATGTTCTAAGTAGTCCTGTGTAAAAATTGAGAATTACCCATCTTTGTGAAGTTTTGGTGCCAAAATGTGATAAAACACATGATAAGTTTTGTAACTGGGTGCATGTTGGGTTCTGCATGTTATCGGTTGAGTAATGTCCATTGTTCTATTTCATCAAATTTTAATTTGAATCTACAAAAGACATGTTCTCAGTTGTCACCAAGTTGACACGTGTTGTTTTATCAAGTGTCAAATATATTATTCACCGTATACTGGCTGGTCAACTTCATAAGATTGCAATTCCTTTGTTACTGGTCTGGGCACACAAAGCGGCTCAATAAATTGTATGGGGAAATGCCAAAATCAAAGTAGATTTTAAAATGTAACAACTATGAGCATATTTAATATTTGATGGCTATTTGCCGCTCGTTGGTAGTGCTTCTGACTACTGTGCTCGTGGGTTTCAATGGGCTGTCAACAGAGTGGCGTGCTCGGAGGGTTACACGATCACAAACCGTCAAACTAGATGCAATCTGTCGGTGCCTAGAGACTGCTCACCAAATAGGCAGGGCCACAGGGGGAAAGAATAGGTGATATAAATCAGCCGAGGACATTGTGATCAAACCTAAACTGATGATGTATATAGACAATACATTTACCGACACCTGTGATACGCTTGAGTGATTTTGCACCTTATCCTATATTGCCACTGTTTAAAACTCATCCAAATTTGTGAAATTATAATCAAAGATTAGCGAGTCCCACTTCACTTTATATTCCAATATATCACAAAACGAGAAGAATATTCACTAAAGCATATCAGGCCCAATTTTCCCCTTTATGGTGAGTTAGGTCTATAAATAAGTAAGTAGTGTAAGGGTTAAGCAGCTGCTGCTTGGTGTCCACCGTATCACTGGGCTGCTCCCTGCACATGCATACACACCAGAGACCACACAGTGAACACTTTCTGAACCCATCCATCATCGCAAGTCTCACCTGCCTAGACCAGTATGTACTTCAAACACCTCTGCGATCACCCCAGAGCCTTTGATAGCCTTCCCAGCACCTTCCCAGCCTCAACTCTATCAAAGGCCCTGTGCCCTTCACAACAGTCAACAAACTTGTCTATCATCTTATCAGACTCTGATATAAATCATCTCAATCAACTCTCAATAATCATATATTCCATCTGATTTATAGTTTTTGACACTATTTTGCTTTCTCTGCATCAACATCAGGGAAATCGTTTTTTTTTTTTTTTCAAAATGCAAATCAATACAAAACTGAACCCACCTTTTTGGCTTGGCAATATTCTTTGTCGACGATTGCAGCCAGCACCCAGGATTTCTTTGGCTCCCCTGGACCTGGAAAGACAAATGGAGACATTTTATTCCTCGCAATCTCATATAAAAATATATTTCATTCATATTTTTAAATTTCCATCTGGCACTGTTACAAGGTAGCCCATATATAATATTCTCATTCACATATGAACTATTTCTTTTAAAGAGCCATCAGTCATTATTTAGACAATTAAAACATAATCAGTACAAGCATATGAAACTTTGTTATTGTGACAATTTCCTGTTCTTCCTTTTTTCAAATTAATCTAAGTGAATACTAAAAGTAATTATACTTATACTAATTATGGAAATGAAATTATTTTAATGATTATCAGAACTCAGTATTAATAAAACGAATGGCATTACAGCCATGAATTGTTTGATATATGAAGAGATAATGACAATGGAATCTCCCAACATTAATAGGATAATGAGGGATGTGTATGTTTGATAGTACATCCACCAATGTGCTAAGTATTTGCTCTGCAAGACTGGCGCCCGTTGGCCATGATGGATGACGGTTAATGCTGTCATAAGTAAGCCAGTCCGGGTAAAGTAAACATGTCACACAATAGGACGTTTATCACTTGTGCCATGATTCATCCATGTCTAGTAAATCTGTTCAGAATAATCCAAATTCACCAGATGAGATAATTTGTGTCAATTTTCTATGTGGATACATTACAAATGCACATGGGTGAATTTCCTGCTTATTGTTATTCAAGGCAGTCAGCGTAGACGCACACTTATTATGCAATATACCCACTCACATGTGAAGCATGCGACTTATTGACTTCATGCGTTATTGCTAATTAAATCGGAGAGCAGGAATTATATGGAATAATGTTCTGTGTCAGTGCGCAACTGTTGACCTGTTAATTACAGTCAACATGTATCACTTGCTCCTCATGTCACATGGTCACATGCATTGACATGAGTTGGTTTTGTATGAAGGAGAAGTGCACCACGTCTCTAATTGCTTGATTGAGAGCGTTAGCGGCTCCCAGTCATAAAGTCAGCTGTACCTAAGTCTCACATGAATGGACCCACAATGCACTTTCACCAATCTTTATCAAGCCGCAATAAACTACCCCGTTCAAGGACATTTGAATATATTGTTTGTAAAGTGACGCCATAGATGCTTTTTTATGTGGTCACAGACTGATCACTGTGTACATCCTACATTGTCTGACATTAAGGTCATAGAGGAGGTATAATGTTTACCTCCGTCACTTTCACCTGCGTGGAGATTCTGCCTCCTCCTCGCACGCAAAGCCCCCATCCTACAGCTACATTACTCACCATTCCACCGACATGTACATCTATTGCCTGTCTTCCTCGCTTCATGTTAGCACAATTAAACCCCAATAGAAAAGCATTGTTTTCATATCCCCTATGCACTTAGCAGAGAATGTCCGTAAATATTCTCTGCTACATACTGGATCTCTGTGGCATTCCACTTATCCGGGACAATCGAGGACAGCCAGGATAGTTAGTTCCGCCCCTTTGTAAATGCCCCGTCTTGTTGTGCCGCATATCTCTCAAGATAATATACATGTCATAATTGTCGGTCATTTACATGCTTTCTCAAATCTTTGCGTATTTTCCCACGATCTAAAAAATGTTCTGCCTTTTAGAACGACAGGATTTATTTATGAAATTCCACTCATTCTTTCTTCTTGTGTTATTTATTATTTGATATATAAATTTGCATACAGTTCACTCTGCCCATATATGTTAAAACTCTTGAAACAAACAAATACCAAAAGGACAACATATGAAAGATTGTTTTATTTACGCATGAAAGGAATAAAGTCAAAGCCCATAAATAAACAAGTAATAAAAACTCAACTATTTCGTTATCGTTTTCCTTTGACACCTTATCTTTTGTCTCAATGGTACAACATGAGTAAGGGCGTATTTATCTTTACTTTGAGGCATATTTTATTCATCCTGCCCATGCACTATGTAAAGCTACAAGCAATAAACTGTTGAAGAACACCCTTAATGACTTTTATCATTTTGAACATAATTTAATGGTATGTTCATCTCGTATGTTAGATATATTGTTTGCCTGTAAAGGCGTAGGGGATGGATGTTCATACTCTTTATTCATGTATTTCTATAGCATAATACCAACAAACATATCACATTTAAGATCTGTGATGTTTTCTGTCAGGGTGTTCAAGTAGATTTCCCTATTCGACAGAGAAAGAAAACATTTTTACTAACTTTTTTTGTTCTTACATTTTTTTGGAGGGGACATTTGGTTTGAAATATTGTTTTTGTTTGAATTTGATTAAAAATATTTCCAGTATTAATTCATTCAGAATAAAACACACATCACTTTTTTTGACATAAACTTTTTGTTAATTTTTGTTCAATATTTGTGCAAATCTTTTTGGCATATAATTAAGTTCAATATTTTCAATATATACCATCTGTTCATGATTAGCTTAAAAGATTATTTATCGCTGTAAAAGAAATAGAAAACTTTTTAGATACAGGCAGAAAACTGAATAATTATGGAAGCTTTCATTCATTTGTATGGCTAGAATCAAAGCAGTATGTTTTATGCTGACTTTTTGTCTGCCAAGACCGGCAAATCAAATGAGACAAATTACAATGACAAAAGACTCGTGAGTTAATCAATAGCAAGTGTTAAATGTGCTATGATAACTGTGTAAATGTCCTGCATGTACGTGGACAAAAGTCTCCCCCTTTCACCACCACCACCACCATGCAGGGATCATCAATTGTGGCGCGAGTCGCCATGCAGGGATCATCAATTGTAGCGCGAGTCAGCAGCAAACAATCGAAGCTGGGAGGAAGCAATTTTGGTGATAACTGCCCTCATATTTCATGTGGATTATTAGCGTGAGGGTTATTACCAGGGAGAGGTAATTAACACAAGGAAGTGGGTCTATTGTCTGCTAGCCCATCTCTGATGCAACAGTTTGTGATTAATCATCCTCAATACAAATTACTGAGAACTTAATTCACTCTCTCCTATTTTTCTCTTTGCCTAATAACCACCAGGGCAATAATCATATTATGATACATGTTTGGTGAAGTTTTTATATGGCCACTTCTAAGGGCGTGGAGGCCTACTTGGCTTAATAACCCTCTCAGTCTTGTGAAAAAAAAGGGCGAAAACCATAATATTGCTTTCATGCTTGCGCCTGAATAATACCACGCTGAAAATGTGTTAGTTATTAAATTTTGTCATGAAACATAATGAGTGGTGAAATTTGTACCACTAATTGGTATATACTGGTATCAGAGTTGTAAACAGCAACCAGCAGCATCCACCAGGGGGTGGGGGGGGGGGGGTGGGGGGTGGTGAGGAGTGAAACCAAAAGACAAGTGCTCGACACATGTAATAATTACCACTGTCACCGCAAGGAGATGACAGGTAGCACTTATTAGTACCTCTATTAGTGCCTCTATTAGTACCTCTATTAGTACCATATTAGTACCTCTATTAGTACCACAATTAGTACCTCTATTAGTACCACAATTAGTACCTCTATTAGTACCATATTAGTACCACTATTAGTACCACTATTAGTACCACTATTAGTACCACTATTAGTACCACTATTAGTACCACTATTAATACCACTATTAGTACCACTATTAATACCACTATTAGTACCTCTATTAGTACCATATTAGTACCTCTATTAGTACCACTATTAGTACCTCTATTAGTACCATATTAGTACCTCTATTAGTACCACTATTAGTACCTCTATTAGTACCATATTAGTAACACTATTAGTACCACTATTAGTACCTCTATTAGTACCATATTAGTACCACTATTAATACCACTATTAGTACCTCTATTAGTACCATATTAGTACCTCTATTAGTACCTCTATTAGTACCTCTATTAGTACACAACTAGTACCACTATTAGTACCTCTATTAGTACCATATTAGTACCACTATTAGCTCCTCTATCTTGTAATAATTGTCACATCAGCAATCACTATTCGATCACATTGTTTTTTGTTATAATTTGTTCCTCATCCATGAGCTTGAATATTAAAATTTAAAAATCAATTTTTTCCTGGAATTTTACAAAAGTTTATTCAATTACAAATGGTTGTAGTTTTTATTAATCAAATATTATTTATTGACTGAGAGTTATAAAAAAGATGAATATGAATATGAAATGATGAGTTGACTTTGTTGTAATTAATGTATGAGGGCTTTCTGCGTGACTGGTAAGTGTGTACCCTGATGCTGGCTGGCTAGGAAGTCCGGGAGGCCCTCTGACTGCTCCCCCTACCAGCCACTCTGCTCACCCATGTAGGATAACTAACAGGACAATACGGGAACATCTTCTGACCCCTCACAGCCCAAATATGACATAGGGGATGGCACTCACTGTCATGAGGGACCATCATCCTATCTCATATGTCTGTATATATAAATATATCCCACCCTAAAACATATCACAGCATCAGTCTGCTTCTCTCCTCTCCACGTATCACTGCCACTCGCACAAAACAAGGCACTGGGTATAGGACTACCTCCTCCGACAAGGTCATTGTCTGGGATTACCTCTGCCGACAAGGTCATTGTCTTGGATTGTCTCTACTGACAAGGTCATTGTCTTGGATTGTCTCTACTGACAAGGTCATTGTCTGGGATTGCCTCTACTGACAAGGTCATTGTCTGGGATTGCCTCTACTGACAAGGTCATTGTCTTGGATTGCCTCCTCCAACAAGGTCATTGTTTTGGATTGTCTCTACTGACAAGGTCATTGTTTTGGATTGTCTCTACTGACAAGGTCATTGTCTGGGATTGCCTCTACTGACAAGGTCATTGTCTTGGATTGCCTCTACTGACAAGGTCATTGTCTGGGATTGCCTCTGCCGACAAGGTCAATGTGTGGGATTGCCTCTACTGACAAGGTCATTGTCTTAGATTACCCCTGCTGACAAGGTCATTGTCTGGGATTGCCTCTACTGACAAGGTCATTGTCTGGGATTATCCCTGCTGACAAGGTCATTGTCTCGGATTAAAATCATTGGAATAAGAATCAGGGATTTGTGTTATCTTGTAATGGATTCTATCATCTATGATAAAGTCAACATCACCAATCTGTATCTATTTGATGCTTTTGATCTTGGATCTCAACAAAGGTATTCCACTATGCCTTTGTGACGATATGTAACTATCCCAACATACCAAATGGAATAATATGGAATGTGAATTTACCCGCTGTTTTAATTGTTTCAGGAATGTGAATTGTTATTTGTTATGAACAACCGATTACTTATTTACTTTATATGTATTAGTAATATATACAAAAAGTCTTAAAGTCTATGAGTACATAGATTATCAAGTTTTGATCAAAATAACCAATTATAATAGTTAAAAAAAATATCATTCAAAATGTTCATGTGATTGTCAAACAAAAAGGTTAAGTTGGCAATTTCAATTCTAATGTAATACAAGAAATTGTCAATTGAACATCTTATTGTCTCTTTGACATATTTTTCTGCTAACAGTTCATCCCTAACTTATTTCCATGGTAACGACTCAGCCCCCTCCTCACATCAGGACCTTGTATGGACCCTCACAGATGAAAAGGTTCATAACGGATACTAGATATTGCTATAGTAGAATACTCGCCTGTTTTAAGTCCTAATGTTTCGAGACAGTCTGTGTGCAGGAAGTGTAAGGTAGTTCCCATGTTGAAGACGACGTAGTGGTCGTGGCGTTCATCCAGGCACAGCAGTACAATATCTCCCACCTGACACCTGAAAGCAAATCCCACATACATTAACACACCTTGCTCTTCTATCCAGAAATGTTTTCACTAATTGAGGAAAATATATATATTTTTTAAAGCATATGTTTATTTCCAAAGAGACTTGTAAACAGTGAATACATTATTTCAACAATGATGAAAATTTACATGCGATACAAAAAAAAAAAGAAATCCAGGGAAAAATAATTATTAAAAGATTATTGATGTCAAATACTTGATAATTTCAATGGTTTGTATTTGCATCAAATGATAAATTAATGTGAATTTTACAAAGAAATACTTACGTTGTTATTGACACTTTGTCTTGAATAATATTTCTTGAGCTCACTGACATGGACAAACTCGTCTGAAAACAAAAAAATAGATTTTTGATTTATTAGTGAGGATCAAAGTCGAGATGAGAAGAATGTTTACGGAAGCATACTTCATACAGATAAAATATCGCTATTGATGACTGATGATGATTTATGACATTAAGTTCAGTAACTGTTGCCAGGAATTTCTCTCGGTGGTCGAACCTCACACTGGCTGTGATGGGCATAATTAGCGCAGAATTTATGGATTTCTAGCGAGACTTTGACAAAAAAGATCTGAGTGGGCAGATGTTATCACTGAAGAGGCAATGTGTGTAAAAATTGAACTAATGGATGAGTTCCAGGAGGGCCATCTTTGAACTGACATGTCAGACTTAATCTAAATGTTTCACTACACTCTATTGCTGAACAATAAGCTCATAAAAATCCTGCTCAAAAGGTGTGTGAAAACAAAATCATCAGATTGACCTCTGCTCGAGTGTTCATCTATCACTGACCTTGTTTGAGGCTTATTCTACTCTTTTACAGGGAAATTGAAAAATGTCATGACGGTAAAATGCTAGCTTGTACGCAAACACCAGGTGCCTGCCGAGAGTCTATTGTCATGGAAACGCCACCATTTTTTCAACTTTCCCTTCATAAAAATGTCTAATATGTAACGTTGTATTCTGACAAACTTGAAATGTTACTTTCTATAAACAATACGTCTCCAAAAAGCCAAGTTATATTGATTAACTTTGACAATGCTTTTGTTTTACATCTTTTGTGGTTTTGTTTTTACTAAAATTCCCCTTTATTACCCAGTTATTACAATAAGAATAGATCCTGTTTGAAGTCATGACATGGCATTTCAATGTGCTCATTTTTTTGTCGTTACTTGTTGTGGTTTGAGTGTAACCTGCTTTGATTTCTTTGTTCATTGTCTTTGAGGACAGGCAGACATGATCTGTCACTGATCCACCCTCATGGCTATTTATGCAGTTAAGACATACATCTTGGAGATGTTTAGCCAATTGTTGATGACAGGCAGCGCAGTGGGTAACATTCTTGCTGCGCCAATTATACGCACATTATCATTGTTTCATGGAGCAATGGCCAGCGAGATAAAGGCGGGTGTTGTTGTGGTTAAGAGCCGGGAGTGTGGGAACTGAGGGGGTGGTCATAACTGCTAATATGAAGGTGTTACTCTGGCTCAAGGTCAACTACCTGGGTCAAGAGGGCAGTTTGGCGTTGCCTTTTTAGCGGCGACTTTCCCAGGCTGGCAGTTGTGAGTGGACGTCGCCCTGGAGATGAGACTCACTGTACTAACTATCACCCACTTATCTCCCCTCACAACTGACCCTCACTGGTCACTTATCTCAGCCTCAACCAACTGACCACTGGTCAGAGCTGTAATCATGCAGCCTTTTACTGCACTGAAGTTTGTTTTTCAGGCCCCAGACATCCATTAAGTCTTTAACATTAACAAATAAGTAAACGTCAGGCAGTCAGTGGGGGGATAATAAATACATAGAAGTCTGAAGCAAGTCAGAAATCATGAGATACATCAACAGGTCAATTTATAAAATATTAATTAGGGCTGATGACACCATGAGGGCCATGGATGCGAGGGCCATGGATGCCAATTCCAGGAAGGTGACATGTCCAAGGGTCATCTACAGGTACCCTCATAACCACCCCACCCAGCCCACTCAGCCTACGCAGGCCACCCAGCCCACACGCAGGCCAGGCAGTGTTCATCACCTCCCTCCCTCATCAGCAACTCAAACTATGCTGCATTAATGACCTCTCTCCCTCCCTCATCCCCAGCCAGGTCAGACAATGCTGCATTAATGACCTCCCTCCCTCATCCTCATCCCCACCCAGGCCAGACGATGCTGCATTAATGACCTCCCTCCCTCATCCTCATCCCCAGCCAGGCCAGACAACGCTGCATTAATGACCTCCCTCCTTTGTCCTCATCCCCAGCCAGGGCAGACTATGCTGCATTAATGACCTCCCTACCTCCCTCGTCCTCATCCCCAGCCAGGGCAGACTATGCTGCATTAATGACCTCCCTCCCTCCCTCATCCTCATCCCCAACCAGGCCAGACGATGCTGCATTAATGACCTTCCTCCCTCGTCCTCATCCCCAGCCAGGCCAGACAACGCTGCATTAATGACCTCCCTCCCTCCCTTGTCCTCATCCCCAGCCAGGCCAGATAACGCTGCATTAATGACCTCCCTCCCTCGTCCTCATCCCCAGCCAGGCCAGACGATGCTGCATTAATGACCTCCCTCCCTCGTTCTCATCCCCAGCCAGGCCAGACGATGCTGCATTAATGACCTCCCTCCCTCGTCCTCATCCCCAGCCAGGCCAGACAACGCTGCATTAATGACCTCCCTCCCTCGTCCTCATCCCCAGCCAGGCCAGACAACGCTGCATTAATGACCTCCCTGCCTTGTCCTTTCTGCCTCTTACCATACTCACACTATGCAGACAACACTTCCTACCTCTGAGCAGGAAACACTTTCTTTGTGCATTGCTTGTACCTTGTTTTTTGCTGGACATCCCACCCTTCTGCAGATGATGAATTATACATCAAGAGAGCATCCAGTAAGTGCCAGAAAAGACTCGCTTCCTGACTGACACCTCCGCTTGGCTCATAATGGCTCGCATTTCTCCATCCATCTCTTCACCTATTGTTCTTTGCATCCACTCGGAACTTCTCTTATTTACCAATCACCCCATTAAACGCTCATTAACCCTTGCCCCACTGCCCATTGTCCACATCTACACAGATACAGTGACCACTCCCCGGGACATCTTTGTCTCCATTTTCCGCTCCTCTACAATTTATTGCTCTTCCGTGTACACCGATACCTGGTCAGATGATCTCAGTTCTCGGACACCTTAGCTTTATTTTAGCCAGCACCCCTGCTGATGTACCTGGCTAATGCCCAAACGTCCAGCACATCTAATTAAAACTTGATTGCTAATTCATTATCTGTGACTGGTAATTTAGTGGTTGATGTGTTTATGGCAGTGTAGGACTTGTAACTAATGAGTGTGTCAATTTTTGACACTTTGCTTCTCACTTTGTCACCCCGTCCAGCTGTCTCTCGGGGGTTTTAACCACAACTTACTGCAATCTCCTATGTATGTCTTGGTATTGGCTAGACCCTCGATGAAACTGCAAAGGACTTCTAAATTATTTTATATTGTGTAATATCAATATAACTATTTAACACCCTATTTAAGAGTTGTTACACTGTAAGGACTTCTATCTTCTGCAGGCATTCGGGACTCCATAGGGTATCTCTGTTCGGAGATGTGGTTTAAGTAAAGTAAAGGTGACATTTATATACCGCTGATTCCAGACAATGTCTGCTCACAGTGGTTGATAGTAACCAGCCAGGATTTGAACCCAGAATCTCTGGATCTCAAGGTGAATACTCTACCAATTGAGCTATATCAGCCAGATTAACCATAGGGTAAAACAAAACAGGTGCATTACAAAAAGGTTTCACAACAAGGATGATTATAATTTATCTTTGTGTAAAATAGGATATGTTCCTTTAAACATTTAGATCAGATCATATTTCCATAAGAAAAACCCCAATCTATGATGATTTTCCTCTCATTAAATTGATTTTGTAATGGTTACCCATGGTGCATCAACCTCAAAGACAATATTTGGAAACCAATGAACATATGGATTGTAAATAATAGCAAACTTGAGTTGAAATAATCACTCTTAATTTTGGCCTGAAATGTTTACATCAAGCAAATTAAGTGTTTGTATTACATTTTTGTGAAGCTATTAGGTAACACCTGTGTGGTGTTTTCTGCTTGTTGATTCAATAAATCAGGCCAGAGTGACTACATGTCTGTATTAATGTATGGAGTCATCTTGTGGGCCACTTTGCAGGCTACATCAAAGCCTGAGCCAGTGAGACGAGACCGGCCAATATGCCACTCTGCCTCGCTGGTGGCACATCTCCCTCCTACCCAACCACTCGCCTTTCATGGCTAACACAGCTGCAACCAATTAGAGTATTGCATATTAATTACAACAGTATTGGAAAACAATTTGTCAGTGACTTTTTCCACTGGGTGAGCCTGGCTGGCTCTGCTACTTTCATTGCTGTGCCGTGACAATTAAAACATGAGAGACGAGCCCACCGAATGCATCAAAGCAAAACCAAAAACTAAAGTGGCAAAATCGTCGCTCCGCCGTCAGTTTGGCCATATGGTCATAAATTCGATCCATCTATTGTTCCCCAATCTAAAGTTGCAATTTTGCCAAAGAGAAAAAAAAATATTAGGAAGGGGAAAAAAAGCACAACAAGCGAGAATATTGGATATTACTGGAGGCCAATTGGGGGATTTAATCACAAGAAGCTCGGTCGGACTCACAGCTCCCGCTGCGTACAAAAGGTGGTCATCAAAGCGGGTACACCCAGCCAGAACTAATGCGTCTTTCAAACCAGAAAATGGTCAAAGTGGATACAATTACCACTGCTTTGGTGCGGATGAATCACTCAATAGAAAATGCCACCAAGCTGATAGTGATTTGGTCCCGAACACGCTCAACTTAAACACTGACTTCCCTTGCTTTGACACCGTCCTCCGCTGAGCACTTCCTATCATTTAGCTAACATCACAACTCCTCTGTATTGTTGCTTCACACAAAGAAAAACAGCTAAATAGTATTCAATTATAGTGACACCAGATAAGTAAATTAACTTTAAGAGGAACCTGACACAGCGATGAATATCCTTAACATTACCTGTATGTCGTCAATAATAACGTGTATATATAAAATGGAAAGGTGTCTAAAAGATCACATATACGGATATCATTGTTAAAAATGAAAGTGCAGATTACAGGGTGTTTTTTATGAATGAAAACATAACTAGTGATTTGTGGCAGGTAAGAGTTTGTGATGTTACACAGCAATACACGATATTCCTCTCTTTATCATTACAATGATGATGTGGGATAAAATCTTAACCATCTGTTTCATCTCGGTATCATTTGATGAACTGCTTGCACACAATACAAATCTTCCGCAGTTGGAAGATAGCATGGTTTCATATTTCTGTTATGGGCAAGCCGAGTGTTGGGTCGATATTACAGGGTAGGTGCTACTGACGATATAACCATCATATTTCACGGGAGGAAGGCAGAGAACTGGAAGCGGTACAATACCAGTCATTCTTATATCAGCTGGTGGGCTCAACACCATTTGTTAGCAGGAAACTTGCACTTTATACAAATCTTCTAACTGTCACCATCTGTTACTTTGGAGACTTGTATTTGTACGATTTGATGATGATGGTAAGTGCTAGTTTGTTCCTGCAGACCTCTAACTAAACTCGGCAACAGTTAGGATCCTCGGCCACCGCTGGGTGAACTTGGGCTCACACCACGCTGGACACACATTCTTGACTGACTAAACGACAGGAAAAACACATAATTGGCAAATATTTTCCACAAACTATCGTAATGCAAAGGAGCACTGTAGCAAAGTTGCTCCTGTCACGAAAGTGTACTTAGAAAATTGGTGTACAAACGGATGGTAGCTCATCGCTGTCACGAAAGGAACGCTCTCGATTGCGACCAATCAAATGACCTAATTGTGGATGAAAATGCCTGTTTTGGCAGACAACAATAGTAGAGCAAAATTTCCATTTTCATCACCTGTGTTGAGCCCATTGAGTTCCCCCTACATCTTAATAGCAATATTTCCTCTGTCCTGACACAGTGTACTGGTAAAGATATACTACACGAGTAACAGTTACCTGTGTCTGACACCCTATTATGAACCGCTAAGTGATTAAAAATGGTATTTTTCCAAATTTGTGAAATTTGGACAAAGTAAAGCATATGTTTCAGCTAGCGGGGTTATTTTCTATGAGTGAATACATGAGATAAGGCAACAAATTGACACCCTGCTCACATACCAACTCTGCATGAAGCAGCCATAGCCCCAGGCCATAACATAACTTAATGCTTTGTTCTTTGACTAATTCCACACAATGAATATGGGAAAAACAATGAAAATCATAAGCAGTAGAGGTACTTGAAAAAGGAAACCAGAAGCCCACCCAGACGTGCTGACATAATCAATAGGGACGGCCAGCATTTCTTAGCTGTGATACAATTAGTAAAGCTGGGTGTTGGTTTTATGGAGAGAGGTGTATAAGGGCATGGGGTACAAACCCTCAACACCCCTCAGCTATCTCAGAGACCATCTCAGTGGCCACTTTACTCTACAAATTTGAAACACCACCAAAGCCCAGGGCATGAGCCATCACCACCTCTGCACCACAATAAACGTCACCGTGGTGTCACTGTGGTATGTACACAATCAGCACCATACATAGCAGGCCTAACTCAAATCTCACCTATCTCGCACACCGCTTGGTCTTAATTACCCCTTTTTTACACCCTTTTGTTTATTCTGGCAGAAAACTCTTCTCAGTTGGATAGGATCCAAATGGGTGCTTTGTTTGTGTTGCGGAATAAATCTCTTTTTTTTAAACACTCGCTGAATAAACTAATTGAAAACTCATTTTGGCATATAATGAGTGATGTGTATTAATGAATGATTTGTCATTAATCTCGACACAATCAAATCCATATTGGTGATTTACAAACTGACTTGAGGCAGCTTGACTGGAGCTTACACAGCAAGCATACGAGCCGCACATTAGCAATATCACTGGTGCGTCCCAATTATAAATAATTCACAACTCTCATTCAAACATGTGCAACTGCTCTTGTCAAATGCATCATTTTGGAAATGTTATTTAATCAGATAAATTAAATATAGATATGTTAGCTAAAAAGCGCATTTGTATGATACCCATTATTTGCTCATTGTGAAAGGTGAAAGATATGACATGTACATCCAGGCACTTTAAGAACCTGACTTTAAATTAGGGCCAAATTAAGGCAAAAAAAATCACATGACAATATGGAAGAATTATTGCGATTGTGATTTTGGTTTTTAAGGCTTGAGCACATCTGGTTTCATCTCACTGGAGATAAAATGCCCGAGTGATACGCGACATATGCATGAGTCTGAATTACGGCCTATATGCATGACAGATGATTAGGACCAAATCATGAGGTTTCATGAGTGATGCATGAATCCACGCAGGGACTGCACAATTAGCATGAGGTTATTACATTAACAATGCTATAGATGGTAAACGTGCTGCATGTATATTTAACACAATTCTCACTTCAACGCCAATCATCTGGTCATGCTGTTCACCAAAATCAAAGATATCCTATTTTACATATAAATATATAAAAAATAGAATTTCTTTGAGAGATAAAGGGGATCATTAATTAAAAAAGATCAACTTGTCTTTTCTCCATCGAGCCAACATCATTTCAATCTTATTTTGATATCAACCAGGCTTGCTTTCTTTCAACATATTTGAACACATTCACATTAGAAATGTTTCCTTTTGACAACTTTATCTGTGATGGATCATGATTTAAAACCTTCTTCATAATCACTGACTTTAATGTACGGGCTCATTTTTCACAGCGTGGCATCTTACATCACCAAGTCATGTGACCTTTTCAGAAATATCTGTCTGGGGAATATCTATATCCCAAGCTTAACTTACTTATACCCTAATCAGCCTTTATAAGCTAATACCATATTTGTCATATATCTGCATAAAAACCTGGTGATATATCATTTTGATATATGTCAGATATGTCTCATCAAAGTGAACATAATTTCTATTTTATTGGAAAATAAAGAGTTACTATACTTTTGGAAGAATTAAAACAGAATTTATTTTAGTTGCAAAATTTAAACTGGATGTTCTTTTTGACTTGGCATATCATACCCTGAAATCGGAAAGAAATTAGGGTTCCTGAGAAAAGATTTATAAGTGCCAAGATTGGCAAATTGGGCTGGTGCTGAGCTGTGCGTATTCTGGCAGGGTCAAAACAGTGCATCTCATCTCTCATAAGTACGCTTCAAAAGCACAAAGCCATGTTAAATATGATGGACACTCCTCCTGCTTATTATATGTGCAACTTTTACAAATGGCTTGTCATGGACAAATGTAAGTGGCAACAATTGCTGGTGGTGGATCCCGGTGCGTTGGCAATGACCTGTGGCCACACCAGAGGTCCATCAAGTGCATATCCCAGCATTCCTCACTAACCATCTTCTATGCCTCAAGTAACAACCATCTTCTATGCCTCAAGAAACAACCATGCTTCTTCAATAATAAGATGGCTTCATCATCCACGCTGGACTGCTTCTGTCTCTAATATACTATCATAAATTATGAGCCCTGTTTAAACCATTATTGATAGATGATTGCTGATATAAAATAATTATTGATACAGAATAACATTTTAGAATTATCGGGCTCGGAGTGACACTGAGCGATTCATACAAAGAGTATAATATGGGTGGGTAGTCCACCACAACTGCTATTTCATTTATTTCTGGACATATTTATATCAAAACTAATTAAGGGAAGTCTATATATGCAGAACAACTCAAGTGTCTCTCATGATAAGCCACCACAAAATATATATCACTATTTCCAGAAAGTTTCATTGTGGCCAATCATTGGACGAGATTGCCGTGATTTTGAATGAAGAGAATTGGATTGATGCACAAATACACAAGCCTACAATGGACCTCAAGGCATTAGGGGGTCTTGTCCAGTATATAATGGAATAAAAGTATCTTCTCTGCATTATCTAAAAAGTACTTCGCTTTTTATATCATTTTATGTGCTTTATAATATTGAAACCATATATTCCGGTAACTATTATCAAAAGGACATACTGGTATATTTGTAAATATATCTTAATAATAATAATACTATGAGCGCTGCATGCACATCCGGTTGTTCACTGACCAATCACGGCAATCGAGACAATAATGGGAGACAATGGCAATTAATTTGACCAATCAGAGAGCAGCTAACAGACGATTATAAGAAGTGTCCATATAATAGCAACAATAGCAGGAAGCAGTGATCACCACGTCAACATTTCAGCATCGTATAGATGGCTTTCTCAAAATAAATGAGAAAAAAATGTTCAAATTTATTGGCAACCGGGCTATTTGGGTTAGCTACAGATGGCCTAGTATATATATATGGAGCAACGTTGTGAGCACATCAATGTATTACATGTAGGATTAGACGTTGTCAGTTGTTGCCCCTCGGCACTACCATATGTTGCTGGTATTGCATTCTATTCCAACACTGCCATTAAACCAATCTTGCTACCTTAATAATGATAAACAACTTCCATTTCTCACTACTGGCATCTTTCAAAAATATTTTGCACACATTTGGATGATATGACTATAAATTTGCACCAATAGAGAGAGTATGATTATTAATTTGTGAGCTTTATATGTTATAATATTCCATAAATACAAAGTTTTACTAGAACTGGTTATTAAATGGTTTTTCTGCCACAGAGGGGCACCACTGCAGTGTGTATAACAACATAATGGGTAAGTTTGAGTGACAGCAGTGACCAGTGTCCACCCTGTTATCTATAGCAATTTGTACATGGCAACTGAGTCATCAGGTTTCAGGATGGAATGATAATGGTACCAATCAAGAAAACACAGGCAAATGCATCGCCCAAACATGGCCAACAACTTGGCACTGCCGGTCTGTGTTTAACTTGTATTCAAGCCGGTCACTCATCCAGAGAAAGTGTCCGGTCATCACTGTCATCAGCTAAATGCCTCAGCCTTGCACTTGACCACCAGAATAGTGGGCCGTTTACTGCCTCAAACGGTCCAGTCACGCGGCTCACATCTCCGAGCAAGCTCCACGTCGGCGACCCGACCGCAAGATGGCACCTCGCATTAAATGCTTCATTTTTTGGATATTTACCCTCCAAAATGCAACTAGTCACGAAAGGAAAGTGACAAAAGTATGCAGATGAGGCAGTTTACGAATATTGACTTGTGCTCGTTTCTGTGCTTTCCGCAGCTGGGAATGTTAATAAGGCTCAAATCATATCATTGTCCGCTACTGTTGCTCCCCGCTTTGTCCCATTTTGATCATGCTAAATACACCTTTTAATCGAGCGGGAACAATTTGCTGAGCACTGTAAACATTCCTACAGCCCGAGTGATAATTGCCCTCCACTTGTAAAACCACCTGTACCACGCACACAAGAAAGCACAAAATTGTACAAATCCCATTATCTGGTATGAAATGTGCTCGGAACAAACACATGCTCCAAGAGGGGCAATCTATAATTTGGCAGTAATTTGGAGTGATATCAACTAATAATTGTGGCTTATTTACAGTAGATGAGAATCTGACATTATAATTGTTATTTATATGTCAAGAAACTGCAGAAACTCGTCAATCAAATCAAGAAAACCTGCAATATTTTCTCCATATATAATGTCACTGCTTTTGACATTTAGACGCATTGAATGACCATTTTTTTTATATCAAACTGAAGCTGTGCAATACACAATATGTCATTTTTCCTCATTCAACTTAAACCACCTTTAAACTGGGATGTCAACATCTCTGCAATAGACAAGAATGCTGGGGACAGGTTGTGTTGCCATGATTAGCCCATTATAGATGCCACATTGATCTTGAGGTTGGGATGTTGTTTTGTTTGACATATGACTGCACCTCCAGGATGGGTACAAGGCCAGGCTGTGATGTGGGATCTGCCAGCTTGGGGAGGGGGAGTATCATGTTGACACATTGACTTGACTTGGACAAGACATTTGACTTTGTGTAAGAGGGCACACAGATCACCCCCATCTCACTGCCATCTTGTAATCATGCTAAGTGGGGGGTGGGACATGTAGGATTTTTTCCCTCTTCGACCCGCACGCCTCCGACCTCGACAAGACAAGCCTCCGACCTCGACAAGCGTGGCAGTGCAGATAAGGTTACAAACTCCTCTTATGTAAGTACAAAGTGAAGATGGCTGAGCGAAAGAGACCGCTGACAAATTGGATGTTAAATTGTTTGGGAGCATTCCTGTTAAAATGTTTGGGAGGCTCATACGGGGAGTGATATATATCATGATGAGGCTCCTATGGGGAGTGATATCACGATGAGGCTCCTATGGGGAGTGATACCATGACGAGGCTCATACGGGGAGTGATATATATCATGATGAGGCTCCTATGGAGAGTGATATCACGATGAGGCTCCTATGGGGAGTGATATCATGATGAGGCTCCTATGGGGAGTGATATCATGACGAGGTTCCTATGGGGAGTGATATCACGATGAGGCTCCTATGGGGAGTGATACCATGACGAGGCTCATACGGGGAGTGATGATGAGGTTCCTATGGGGAGTGATATCACGATGAGGCTCCTATGGGGAGTGATATCATGTTGAGGCTCTTATGGGGAGTGATATGAAGATGAGGCTCCTATGGGGAGTGATATGATGATGAGGCTCCCATGGGGAGTGATATGATGATGAGGCTCCTATGAGGCTCCTACGGGAGGTGATATCACGATGAGGGACTACTCAGCACTCCTGACATGTTCTCCTCCCAGTTCTGCCCTCCTCTCCTGCTCTATAATTTCTTTTTGCTTTTTTTAAAATGCATGTCACATTTTTTTTCTTGGGGGGTGGTTCTTTTGCGATCGGATCATTGAGTTATTAAGTTCTGGCTCTCAATCCGTGTTTCAAATTACACAATTTTTTTCATATAAGGACTATTTAATTGCATAATTAACTCGTACCACTGGAGACAATGAAGGCATTTTTTGTCATAAAGAATGGGTCTGGTTGAAGTATGTGGAATGTGGACCCAGTGAGGGTTGCCATCGGAACATTCCAGACTGCGTGAGGTGTCCGTGAGGTGTCCGCTGGAGGTGTCTGCTGGAGGTGGAGGTCATTAGTGGCCGAGCTATGCTATCAGTGCTGGTCAGATCTGCAGGCCCTTCCAGCGGTCCAGATGGACCAGTGATACCAAGGTCAGCAGGCCCTTCCAGCACTCCAGATCCTAGGTATGATAGGTATGGAATAATGGGCACTAGCCGCAAAAAGTGTCAAGACCTGTAAAGGTCAACAGGTCCGATGCCGGGGTGGGGAGGATGGTCACTACTACCCGAGACCTGCTGAGAACTTACCCAGCATGCAGTTCTAGCCATGCCCTATATATCAGCATTAGCTGACCACGAGGAGATCCTCATGTCTGTGACACCAGCCTCATTATGGCCACGGTGTCGCCACCTAGAGTCAGGATGACTGTCCCGCGGCAGCCGAGAGACAAGGAGAGACAAGGCATTCCTGTCTTAGTGGACAGGAGAGGTGTCACCTTGACCACGGTGTCATCCTCTAAGCTCTTTTGGGTAATGCTCACCTTTCACTACCCTGGTGATGTATGGACGCTAAGGCGACGCCCACACCAATTTATGCATTCACTTCTGCTCCTCCCGATTACAGGTTGCTCCCTGACCCCTTTTCTGACGGTCGTTTATGCCCTCAAGATC
Organism: Amphiduros pacificus; assembly: GCA_949316495.1. Classification (NCBI taxonomy): domain Eukaryota; kingdom Metazoa; phylum Annelida; class Polychaeta; order Phyllodocida; family Hesionidae; genus Amphiduros; species Amphiduros pacificus. The sequence continues at coordinate 2,285,459 of OX439000.1, read as the reverse complement.
TACAAAACATCTCTGTTGTTTTGGTCATGCTGTTCTCCTCCAAGCCCTTCATTAGATTCAATTAAGCTTTTTCAAAGCTAGACAAGCTTATTTTTATCAGTTTGAATTTTGTACTAATAAAAAGACTGTAATTTCCAAGTCGCCCTAGCAAAAGAAAACTGCTTTAATGGTATAATAGCATCCCTGTGCAACTTTTAAATTGATTTGAGGGCAAAGCTGAACTGAGTCAATCCCCCAAAGTAACAAAAGTACACCGAGTTCAACTTGGTGCAACACGTTTACGGAACTCAGCCACTTGAACTTTTGCATCTCTGGTCACATAATTATGTGCAACTTAGAACTATTTCACTCCCCAACAGGAACCGTTTTGCATCATGAAAGATGACCATAATTGCATGAAATTGGCCTGCAATAACGCCGAGACCACAAGTTACGTTTGCCCCACTCACTCACTTCCTTATGCATTCAAACTGCTCCATTAAAGTCCCCCAGTCCTGCCTTGTGGCAGTCATTTACAGTTTCCTGTTCTATTAAATGTCACAGTTTATCCTCATTTTGTGTGCTTGAAACTGTTTTATCATTTTATTCTACCTTCATTTCTTAATATTTTATCTTAAATTTCATTGAGGAAAAAACGCATTACCATCGACATCAACTAGAACATTTCTAATCACACAGAAATAACCTGTAGAAACTACTTATAATTGCTAATAGATTTCACATCATCATCTGCATATTAAAATTTAAGAAAAATTGAAAAATGAACTTGGATCCATGGCAAATATATATCAGGTCTGATGATTTCTTTTTTGATACTAATTGTAAAAAGAAAATTATTTTTTTTCCAAATTAAGGTTTTAATCTCATATATGAATTGTTTTGATCACCCAGCAATTGGTTTTGGTTGAGATGAATAATTGTTGGATATTTGATGACTCATGCCTCTTTTCTAGAGTAAAGTATATAGCGATTTGTCTGCCACCACAAAAAATAACAACAAATACCTCAGACAAAGGCGCTATCTGGATTCAGTCTGCTGATAACAATAATATACAACATCCAGTCTCATTTCACCAGATCTGAGTCACAATTCCTCAAAAATCTGCCGTCTCTAAAACCAGCTGTAATTTGAAATTATTATGTCTTTAAGCGGTGAACTCTTCTCCTGCAAATTGCGCCCTATCATTGTGGATTGGCCATTTTTGGAGGCACTATCAAGATTAGCATCGCAATTTTCTGAACACGCTAAATATCAAATGATAAGATTATATTTTTATTGGTGCACTTTTATGCCACATCCCTTCTCTATAATAACTATTTCTTTTGAATAATATAATGGCCTAGAAATAAAAAATTGAGTGCAACTCTAATTTGAAAAAATTTAACAATATTCCTGATAAAATCTGAGTTGTGATAAATCATCCGACCTTCTTGTTCAGAACCTGTAGCTATATAAATGCAGAGGAGGGGAATCTCGCAGCTATAAACTAATTCTGAGCACATCAGCCGGCCATCTTGTCTAAACCAACATCTGATCAAGATATAAGGGATGGGTCTGTCTCACCCGTAATATATTTTTTGACAAAAGGAGTCAAGATAAGTGCGATATGATCTCCATATGTAATGAATTTACTGAGATTTACCTGGGGTATAAAGCGAGTAACATTAAATCACAGTGGCTGAGCACAAAGCGGCTAATGACTAGGTGATCATCGTCATGTTAGGCTTCCTGATATATGGACCACTGCTATCGTTTGGTATCGCCAGTCAGCGCCAGGTAATATATAGAGAATGTTATGAGAGGGAGAAGGTCACCGCTGTTTATTGTCCAAAACCGCCTCAGCACATCACATTGGATCATTAACTTATGACGGAGAGAGACTTTAAGAGGCGCTCCGCTACGGCTTCTTGTGACCGCCCTCGATGAACTCGTAGATTACGATTCAACCCCTGAAACCTGATCTTCTTCCACGGCCAAAATAACATAGAGTTTTTGCAGCTTTCCCCCAGTCAACTGTCAGAGTTGATCATGGGTTGTGTCGGCGGTGGAGCATATTTTGATACAGGCTGCACATATTGGCATGGGGCGACATGCTCCCCTTGCTGTTTAACCTTTTGATCCTATCACCTGCTGACAGCGTGCCCCCAAACCTGAAACTAGCAATTTTTCTACAACTCTTCTAAAAAAATGTTATCTATACCTACACACGCCACTATAGATATACATGCAACTGTAGACTTCTATCGTGTTTTGATAGTTCTATATCTCCATAAACCCGACCATGGTGACGACTTCATTTAAAATGTGAAAGTCATCTCACTGTCTTGGCAAGTAAATCATGCACAGTTGACTTGCCTGCTCAAGAATTATGGCTCTAGGTTTCCCAGTAGAAAATAAAGGGCATGCACTGAACAGATTTTTGTCAAACATCCACTTTGTCAAATGCTTGCCTGAATCTCTACACTATTGTGAATCGGACAAGTTTCTGAAGCATAAGTTGTGGCACTGACTGCTTCTGCATAGAGTCCTGGCTCATCGGGTTTGCAAACACAGCCTAATGTAGCATATGGGTTTAAAAGAGAGTGAAGTTTTGGCAACATTCCTCAGCTTATCACTGCATACATTCAAGGTTTTCTATTCTATGAACTGTCTGTGTCAGACAAGCTGATGAATGGAGATGGCACAGTGATGCCTTCTGCTCATCTTCAACATAACCCCCTCACTGCCACGGAGAACTCTGCTACAAGGCTATTAGTGGTAGGAGGTAGTAATGGATAGTGAAAGTACTCTGAAGGCACATTGTATAATAAGAATTTAGATGTAGTAATCTTCATTATATATTTCAAATATCATATTTTAGTTCACCATCACTGAAAGTTTAATTAATCCAAATTGTTGCATTCATTTCCTTTAAAATAAAAAAATCAATTTAAATGAGGTATCGGTATATCAAATTAGACCAGGTTTGCGATAAGGGTCCAAATTTTTCTGGTTACCAAAATAGATGGCACTCAACATTTGGAGTTGATGGTCGTGGAAGTCATCAGGCCACTGCAGACACAGATAAAATAGCCTCTAACTGACAATTAACTCACAATGTGGATAGAAGTTGGTCAGCGGACTGCGCCACATCAATTGGTACTGAGATGTATGATGATGACTTATTTTTGTAAACACGGGGCTCGGAGGACACGACCAAGTTGCGCTGAACAAGTGGAGGAGCCACCGTTGTCAATAGATAATAACAGGGCTGGGATGACTTCTCTTTGAGGGGAAATCAATTAGTGTGACACAGATAGGTACAGGTGCACCCCTCACTGAGGGGGGGGGGGGAGGGGGGGGAGCATCTTCTCACTCAATGCACTGAAATCTACATGACAAAGTGCAATGAAAGGGACGAGACTTTTTAGGCCGCATAGCTCATTCTTCAGACCACATCACTGTTATCTGAAAATGATTTAATTTGCAGGAAATTTATCAACATGCCACAGTTAGTGAAGTCAAGTAGGGAGGGATGCTTGACTTTATTCTCTCTTAATGAATGGCGCCATCTCAAGGGAGGAGTCTGACTGTCAGAAGATGCAAAAACTCTGCCTACTAATGTGGCCATGCAGGAAATGCTGTGTAATTCCCCGGCACCCATATTTCACTATTGTTCAAACAGGGCAGCTTACAAGTGTCTGTATGCGAGTCATCCCGACCCATCCCACCCGATACTGTCTCTCTCCCTGTCAAGACACTCTCCACTTCTTACACCTGACAAATGTTGTCTATTTCACTTAGAGTATAGCCGTCACAAAAATGCAGTCAAGTCAATCTGACATGCCTCCTACGGTCCACTGCTGGGCCCCGTAATATAATCTCACCACCAATTCTTACATGGAAGGCTTTCAAATATGCCCCGTTTGGGTAAATAAATTCAATTACCCCATGTCACAGGGACACCTTGTCAAGTCAAATATAACTTCAATCAGTTGAAATCTAATCTGTGTGAAAATAAAAAGGTGAGTTATAGAAGCTGTGAAGATTGAATCATTGGAGTAATAATAATAAGAGCAGACCTGGTCTGATATAGCGCTATATAAATCGTTATTATTATTATTATTATTATTATTACCTCCAATAATAAAGAGAAAAATCCCAGCAATGATGTCAAAGATTAGAATCAACCCTAAGCAGTCAAATCAAAGAAACCAATTCACATCAGTAATATCCAAGATAAAATATGAGTTAATGATCCTAAAAAAGTTTGGTTCTTCCTTGAACATTGTATAAAAATCTCTCATTTTTGGTGGGTTTCCAGATTATAATAAAATAGTCCTGGTATATATGAGGTAAGTATAAACAAAATATTTCACTGGATATAGAGTTCACATCATTGCTTTGACAAATAAAAAGGTCAAAGACGCCAACGATGCCATTCTGCCAATTTTGGCGTTTGAGTATCTCATTGTAAGAGAAAGTTTGCCTCATGAAATGTAATTAATGAAATGCAAGTGCCACATCTGATCATTTCAGCAATAAATGAGCTGAGAGAGTAAACACTCTATTAATTAATTAATCGTTATATTATTTAACTAAAATATTCTATAACAATATATCATTTCAAGTACATAAGATTGGGGAGTCTGGCAGAACATTTTCCCATGTTCACAGAATATTTTTCAGGCATTGTGCCAAGTAAGAGAACAGGATCAAAGGCAGGTGACCACGGCTACGAGCATACCAAACCACTTGCCACCACTGATAATTTGACACAAAACCATTTCTCCATCTGATAAGACCACCAAATAAGTTTCTTCCTGTCGGTGAGCTTTGCAATTTTGGTTCGTTCTCGTCCTTCGTTCATTACTTCTCATATATACAGGTACTTTAAGTAGCTACCTGCCGATGTTGTGAGTTGTGGAATTCTGACTGGCAAGGAGCTTGGGAAAGATGTAACGGCCAGGTCAAAGATCACAACTGTCCCTCATACCTGTCCATATGCTTGCAGTGTTCACCGCTATCTCACCACAATGTGGGTAGTGTTTGCCCCTCAACTTACCTCTCCTGGAATTTCAATTGTTTAACAAGATCACCATCATTTGTGATCATGATAATTTTTCACGGCTTGTCTTTCAAAAGCACAGTATTAGTACGGAAAACACACACATGACTGCAGGCTATTCTGCTGATTGCAAGCGGTCAAGACAATAAGTACTGACCAATGGTCACTGCTCATGTGATCTGCCTTCCAATTAAGGACAATTTTTCATAATTGTGAGTGGTTAAATATCAGCACCCCCTGCTGGCTGTGGAACTTTAAACATATTAGTATTAGTAGGATGGAAACACAAATACAAATTATCACCTTCAAACTGAAGAAATTACTCCTGTGAGCTTCTCTAATTGACATCTCCCAGACCCTGGGGACATAGCATTGCCGAGGAGCTTGCTTCTAAAACAAGGGGTTGGCCACATACCTCAAATATGCACTTCAAGACCCCAACTTCAAAACATACAAACCAACATTGCAAAGTCTTAACCCACTTATTTTTGACCACAAAATATGTAAACCAAAATATGTAAAATGTTCCATCCTGCCTGCAGACAAAGGGTCGTATACTTACAGACAATGCTCTCTTCAAATTCTGTGAGCTTGCGACATAATTGTACCAAAGAGAATTGCTTGCACCAACCAGTGGTGGGTGTCAATGCTTTGAAGGTTGCTGGCTTCAGCAGGCTGACAAACATTTGACATACAATTGGCCATATTATTTAAAACTTGCTTTGAAAGTTATTTAAGTTATGTTAAATATGATACTTGAATTTTTTTTTATCATATTGTTACTTTATTTTCAGAATAAGATATTTGTTGGCATTTTTATATTGATTCATTACTCAGACAATATATTCAATCATTGTGCAGAAAAGAAAATGAAAGCATTTCAAATGCCAGCATTTATCAATTAATCATTCCCCCAAATCTGTCTTTTTTTCTGGCTATTTTTTCTCTCATATTTAACAATGAGTGAGTCTGTAATCTAAATTTCCAAGAAATGTGTATTTAACCTAAATTCTTTGTGATGCTGATTTCATTTCAATAATCCAAACTGAGAACTGAAAACTATTTCTTGGAATTTGCTACCTTTATGTAAAAAAAAAGTTTACGAAGTGTTGAAGTTAATGTCTTTTGTTCCATTTTAAACCTGAATGACATTATTCAAAATCGCTATCAATTAGTATTTATCACAAAAACTACTTGATCTTGAACCCATCATTACAAATCAATTACAGATTTATATCATAACATTAAGTCAATGGGGCTTATCACCAAACTGTCCTCAGGCTGTGAAAATATTACACAATATGTCAACTTTCAAGATTGCAAACATGTGACCCCTACCACAATGCTTGTGTCATAAATTCAAATATTTACCAAGTAAATACGTAATACACCGGCCATAATTTCTGGTAAAATTACACTTGACACATGGCATCTTGTGCCCCGCAGAAAGTCAAGTACTGTGCCGAGTGCATAAAATCTTATCTTTTTTTTTATCGAAAGTGATCTGTTGTGCAAACTGCACAGTGGCAGAGTTAGCTGGTGGCAAGCAACTCTTCCGCCCAACCCAAGCAAACACCAGGGGCCATTAGAAGTGACACAAGAGATGATAAGGTCAAATTAATACTGATATACACACATCATTTGAATGAGGAGTTCCGTGAGTACAATACTGGGCCGGGTATATCGGAGCCTCCCATCTCTACCTACATCTTTTAATTGAGTCTAACCACTATAAAATTCAAGACTGCACATATAATGACTTAATGGTGGTCACTTTTTTATTTGTCTGGTCAGTCTCCGTGGCACTTCATTGTTTTGGCTTTATTTTTTAAGTTTGGCATTTGATGCCTGAGCAAGCAGTGCATTTAACGTTGAAGTGCAGTAGCACGTCTGTGCTGTACTTGGCAGTGTCAGACCTCGCCAGATGACCTCTGTCCAGCCACCTCTGACATAGCAATGCTTGGTGACACCCAAATATTCAGTGGTCAAGTATGGCCAGATGACCTATGCCCAAGTACCTTAATTACCCATGCCCCAGACCACCTCCTTATCTGCATTAACAAATAATTCACCACCATTCTCAAACTTTCTCCCTTGAGTTACCATCCTCATTATTAAATATCTCGTATTCTAATGAACTTGTGGTAAAAATTGTTTTTGGAATCATAACTGGTTCATACTGTATATCTCATTTAAATCATTTAATAAGAATACCCAGAGAGAATTGAGTGCCTTGATAGGACCTTAGAGTAGTATATTACTCTAAGATAGGACAGCCATGGTGACATCTCCACTTGAGGTTCATTTTGTCTGCCTATTCCCTAATTAGAGGCAAATAATTTATGTTCAATATGTCTGTACAGGTCCATATTTTCAGCTTCATAGAGATATCTTGTCTTCTGAATAATATAAGATAAATAATATTTTTACGTCAGAAATAATAAATTGAGCAAGATGAAGACAAACTATTAAAATTTCAAAAAGTCAACTCAAACACCAAATATAATCATCTCCATGACAACAGTAAGGAATTGAGGTCATTGTCTCAGTTTCCCTTCTCCACCGTGCCAGCAGACAATAAGCAGTCTCCTTAGCATATCAACTCACTTGTGAAATAGCTTGCCACGGAAACATCTGCAAGTGGCACTCTAAATGCCCTCAACCCACAATTAACTACCCTTAATTGATTAGCAAGAAGCTCATGGGTGCATCTCTTAAATTCTTTCTCCTACAACAAAACACACTGTTTGAAACATCTCCTGATATCATTCGTTGATAAAGAAATCTGGCATCTTGGATTAATGGCCACCACCTGTGGAGTAATTAGTGACTACCAAATGTTTCTTTAATTTTCAACCACTAAAAAAATATGTTAGTTTTAGGCATATAATATTTGCTCTGATAACCTACAGCTGACACCATTAGGATTAGAAAGTTCTCTCCCTCAGATATGAATACTTTCATTGTAAAGATATAATCAGAGTAATACCTTGCACCATGTGTTTGATTTGTGCAACACAAGACAATGGTTGCTATGCTAGACAATGGGATGACTCAATTCGCAGTAGGTAACAGCTGACTGCCATGCTGGTATATTCTTGACACACTTGTGGATCGTAATATATATGTCAACATTTATGACCCACCTCAATATATCCTCTTTGATGATATGATCAGCTCTGGAAAGCGTGATAAACATCACGGTCGTATGTGAGATAAACATCAAGGTCAACCATGTGACCACCATAAAAGTTGCTTAATTATTAGATCCAGGAACCTGGTTATTCATATTTAGCTATCCAAAGAGTTTTGCAAATATTATCTTTGCTTGAGCTACTCTTTACAAACATTGTTTGTGTGCTATTAAAGTGTTTGCTAATCTTCTAATTGTTATTGCAATGATATAACAATAAAATCCTGTTTCAACCTAGTTAATGAATAGATAACTCGCAGATTAAGCACAGATAATTAAGCACATTGTTATATCTAGCCCTGTGTATATTAATATACTGCAGATTATATAGATAGCTTAATCTTTTAATTGTAACAAACATCATACAAATTATTCACTTTTATAACCTTCCCAGGAGTTATTATAAACATGGATGATTTGTTCCCAAGATTAATACTTGACATTTCAAACAAAATATGTTATCTGAAAAGAAATAAACTTGTTTTCCTATTAGTCTTTGTTAAATGTTCAATCAAGCAGTCAATACATAGCAGATTCGGATTTTTGTATTGGTAAACTTCTGAGCTTAACATTCAAGTATGTCCTTATATGCAGGAAATAAAAACATTACTCTTTATTTTCAATAATACATTCAAATGATTCAATGAAACAAAAAGAAAAAGAAAAAAAGCAATATTCATATCTGACACAGCCCACCCTCTTTAAGGTAAGATTCCTTTGTTTCTTATGATGTGACAATACTTTTAATTTCTCAGACAACACAAATGCCACAAAGGTCCTAATTATAAGGTTACGTCTCTAATTTAGTTCTCAACACATGCCTGGCTATCAGTGTACATTTCCAACTTGAGATTGACACCAAGTCTTTTATTTCCGTAATAATACTAATATGGCCTTGTTTGTGTGTGTCATCCTGTCAGCGCCCTCTAGTTCCTTCAATCATACCAAATGTCCCACCCATCTCCTTGTCACAGACCTGTCAAATGGCTGTTTATTTTACGCTGACAACCACAATCTTCTCGCTGACGTAACCTGTCATTTTGCATGTGTGCCGTTCCCGTTTAATGTTTAATTCCTGTTTACACTTGAGAAGCCGATCACGGAATTAGCTGCGTTATCGTGTGGACAACTTCTGAGAAGCTGTTAACTGACCACAAGTGTGGCCTATGATTGGTCAGCGAGGCCGCGGGGTGTCCAGGTGAAGGTGTGGATATCACCTGCACACGCTCCTCACCTGGACCCAGTCAACGCCATCTTACGCAATACACAAACACTGCATGTGTCCCGCTGCCCCCCAGGTCTCTATATCGCCATCTCTGATGGCCACCTTGTTATCTCTATCAGACCCATCACAGTTAATAGTGAGGTTTAAATGTGAGGGGTGTATTGTTGCAGTGGAGTGGGTGATGGTAGCATACAGGGCTCTCATCCCCGCAAGCTTCTCCCCTCAACTCTCCCTTTGATGTGCTTATAATATGCCCCGGCTTATCCCCACATTTTCAATTTGTACGTTATAGTATAATTGCCACTAAATGGAGTCTTTGATGTTTTCATAATAACTCTTGATGACTTTGCACACTTCAGTGGTCATTCAGCTACTTATATGATTATTCATAACCAGTTGTCACTGATACTCTCATGCAAGCAGACAGTACAATAGCCTCTCCTAGCTCCCATACTGCTGATTAGGGACAGACTACAACTCGCCTCAATCCCCTGCAATATGGTGCATCCTTAACACCCGATTATCAAAGAATCTCAATAATCATCCACCAATTACTCACTACACAAAACACACAAAAAGCAACACTTATCTCGCCGTGTTGGACACAATTTACCCACAATATATTCTTTGAAAGAAATTAAAAAAAAATAAAACCTGAGTAACTCTTTCAAAAAACATTTCATTTCCTCTTCATATTGGTTTTAATAATGAATTTGTTGTCCAACTCTAACACCTGTTTTCACCTGAACAGTATCAGCCTGGGAGTATACATATCTACAAATAACTGGATACTGCCACTGGTCATTTGTGTGCTGCCCCCGAGTGGTATTTCCATGAACTAAGTTGTATCTGCTTGAATGATTTCACCATCAGACAGTTTTAAGAGTAACAACTGAATGACACTTACCATTCTATTCTGTAACGATGCTAACTCTGATTCTCTGTTTTTCAATGTCTGAAAAAAAAATACAGTGATTATAATTTATTTGACTAGAATTCTGTCAAATCCCGATGCATACATTTTGTTATTAAATTTTACATTAATTCAAAACCTTGAGCACCCCAAAGCTCAGCTCAATGATACAGGATGATTATAGCTTTCATGAAATGGATTTTCCTTTTATCTTTTTTATACAATTTGCAATATTGAAGAATGTTAGAAACATTGTTTTATCTCCACATCTTTTGCTTAAGAATATATATTTGAATATTGACAATACTGTATTGTTCCTCTGCAAACTCAAAATAAAAATGACTGAATTTACAGAAAAACATTTAATTCCACAGGTTATGAAATCCAAAGCAAACAAAAGTTTGCACTTGAATAACTGGTTTAGGCAAATGTGACAATTATTTTTCCTTGTTTTAAAAATATTCCAAATGTACAAGCTGGTAAAATGTGTTGTACCAAAAATTGATGTGTGGAAATAGCAAAAACCTTAGGACAATATTTTTCATATTTCTAACCTCAAAATGAAACTTTGGCTATGAGTGGTTTATACTAACAGAAAATGGGTCACCAGGTAGCAGTGCACCCAATATTTCCAACTACCACACGAGGGCAGCACAATACAGTATCTTTAACTCCACATTCAAGAGTGTAAACACGCTCAAGGTGTGCCTCAATGTTTTGGGACAGACTTACTGAAAATTTATAAAAATTATTCTACTATCATGTTTTCATTGCTTTATAAATGATTGGCCTTGTCTCTGTCTCAAAAGAAATATTTCTCTGCAAACAATGACTGCTAATGAAAGTGTGCCTCGATCGATTTTGAAAGCTGAGCTGTCATTTCTTGTGGGGTGTTCTTTAGCTTATTGACATTATTATAATTTCGTGATTAATTTCTGAAAATGAATTACCCATACTATCATGTGGTGGAAATATCTAATCTGGGACATCTGGTCCATACTGACTAGTCTGAACCAGAGTTAAAAGAGTCTAACATTTCATTAAAACTCAAGTATATATAAAACTATATTAAATGAAATTCCTACCACAACTAGCATGGCAAAGTGGTCCAATATCTTGTAAGATCAGTAAATAAAACGAGTAGTCTACCCGTCATTCAAATACTGCAACATCTTGAAAAACATTGGCTAATGGTCTTTGACCTATGCTGATCATTGCTTTTTTTGTAATGTTTGTGAACATTTTTTGGAAATGCCTGCAAATTGCTTCATAATTTATCATTTAAATCCTTTCCTAGATGATAATTTCAGCAAATCAAAATGAACATATCAAACTGAGTTTGTAATGTCGATTCTCATTGAATGAAATTTGTCACATTATTCAAAATGGCAGCCTCCTTGAGAACTGAGTGATAGATATTAGATTTTTTTCAATACGTCATAAAAAGATGCAAAAAAAGGCTGAGCCTATTTCTGTACCTGTTCTAGTTCCTGAATTCTGCCGTGCATAGCTGCTGCTGAGGTGGGTGATGAAGAGTGCTTGGGAGACTCGGAGATGGGCATAACAGACGCCATCAGAGACTGACCCATAACGGGCACCGCACGACCCGGGGATCCAAACGGCAGGGCCTGGGAAACACTGCGGCTGGGAGAACCCTGCAGTCGCATCCCCGACTGAGGCGGTGAACCCTGGAGTCCCATCCCCGACTGAGGCGGTGAACCACTCTCTGTAGTGAGGTGAACCTCACTATGCATGGCCGCCAGCTGCACTTGTAACTGGTTCATCTTATATCGGGCCTCTCTCATCTCCTCATCATGCTGCTTCTGCGAGTCCCTAGAAAATACAAATCACTTCATCATCAGAACAAGATTATCTATAAATAAACAAGAAAAAATGAATAAACAGAGATAGCTATATATTGTAATATATATTGTCATCAGCTTCTTCAAAGCTGAGCCTTGTGTCACCGAAAAGTTGGTCAAGGTTAATAAAAATGCTTGATATTACCATGTGAATTCTACAAAGATATTACATTCTGTCTCTATTAGGAAAGGACTTCTCCCTCGTCTGTTTATAGTGACAGTGAGAAGTTTAGAGTCAAGAATGGGAACTCACTGTAGCTGTGCTTCCTTGATGCCCAGTTGTACAGCCAGGTTCTGACTTTCTTCTTCTGATGGTTTGTGCCCCAACAACTCTGATAACCGATCTGCAGATTAAATATAATTGTCTCATTTACCTGGCTTTGTCTTAATAACAGTCATATAATTTATACTTTAAAGGTTTTACTTGTTTTACTTAGTGTCAGCCTCAGCTCAATAGTAAAAACATAGCTTCAGTTACTAGGTTCATTTAATGAGCTGCCTTTAAATTTATGAATATTCCTTTTCAACAGCTATTTTGGTATTTTAACTATTTGCAATACTCAATTTACTCAAAACTCAATAAATGATGCTGAATTTTATTTTCTTTTTTAAGTAATATATGTGTTCAATAACATTATCCAATTGTTTCGGTTAGGTAAAGCTTGAAATCTATTTTGCAATATGTTTATTGATAGTTTAAGTGACGAAAACAGACCCAAAAGTCAGTCAAAACCATTAGCTTTTACTGTAACATTTTATAACTTTAAACCACCAAATTTAAAATTTGACATGGGGACAGAGTACATGATAAATGTTATTGAAACCTAAATATTTGATATTGTGTATGTGGAGAATTGTGGAGGTGCTCACCTTTCTTTTCTGTCAGAAGTTTCTGTTCTAACTGCTCAATTATCTTGTCTTTTTCTGCAACCACTTTTGTCATCGCCTCATTAAACACAACCTATAAGTTTCAAGAAAAGGAAGAAATAAAGAATTTTTTTTTAAAGGAACATTTATTGCTTTTGAGTGAAAGGGCAGTAACTTGAATGTAATTCTAATGGTATTAGTTTCCCGTCCATCAAAATTAGGAGATTTTCTTTAAATGTGTTTCACAACATTTCACAAAAAATTAGGAGTAAAGGTAGTAAGTTGTGTAGGCATGTATATATAAAATCATCCAAATGTAACATTTCAAATTTAATATCTCTTTCACAATTAAATTGGCACTTTTCAATATCCTAAATTCCAGCCTCAAAGTACATTTATACATGGTAAGAAGTTGATGGGAAGACAGGAAGATATCCCTTTTCATGTATTTTGAAATGTGTCCTTAGTATTCTCAAACATATTGTGTGTGTACCTGTTTTTCTGCTGTGATGGAGGTTTTCATGGACTGAATGGATTCCTCTTTGTCTTTGCCTAATGTGGCCTGGATGACCTTGATCTCTGAGGCATGACGCGCTCGCTCCAACTCCACAGCCTGCATATATATGATAATAACCATATCACACACCACAATCAGAACTCTCATTCAATGCATTATGCTTAAACTAATTGTTTCATAATGTTTAACAAAACATGCAAACTCCACCAGAGGGCGATGCAGTAAACCTTGCTTGTAAGTCCCTCTGATAGACAGTGTAATAATAGAAGTAAAACATCTTTAAATTTCATCTTTAGAGCTTCAAATTCCTTTAACAACCATCTACTTTTTAAATGTTGACATGTCACCAATAGGTAACTTAGATATGTCTCATATTGGGCTATAGGTGTTTAATTGAGATGGAAATCTATAATTCTTAATTTCAAAAAGTTAGAATAACCAAATATACATATATATATATCATCTTATCTTGATCATAGATGCGACTGACCTGATTAACAGCCACAGTTTTCTCCCCCTCTAGTGCAGACCGCAGCTGGCTGATGATCTGGGCATGTTTCTCTGAGGACATATGTTCTGCTTCTGTTGATGCCTTCTGCTTCTGTTCTTCTGACAGCTTCTGCCTCTCTGTCTCCATCTCGCTCCTTAAGGCAGTTACAGCAGCATCCCTCTCTTGCCTGGCCTCTGCTTGTATTCTCTTAATCTCATTGTCTTTGTCTATCTGTGCTTCCTGTATTGCCTTCTTTATTTCTTCATCTCTTTCTTTACCTAATGTTTCTTTAATCTGTTCTACCTCGGCCTCTTTCTTGGCTAATAATGTTTCTGTCAGTTCTTTCACTTTATTTTCATATTCATTCTGTAAATCTGTTCTTAATTTCTCTAAGGAATCCTCTTTTTCTTTCTGCACCTCCTCTCTGACAGAGGTTTGTGCCTCTTCTATTTTATCCGCCATTTCCTTTTTCATTTCATCTAAATCTGCTTGGTGCTTTGCTTTGAGGGACTTTTCAATTTCCTTTTCTAATGCTTCTTTCTTGGCATTATATTCCTCATCCAGAAGTCTCTTTATCTCCTCCTTTTCCTTCTGAAACTTCTCATTCATAGATTCCATTACAGTTTCTTTTTCCTTCTCTAAGTCCTCAATGACTGTATCTTTATTATCCACTATTATTTTCATCTCCATGACCTCTTGGTCTTTATTCAGAATATCAGTTTCCAGGTCTGACTTCACTCTCTCCAGCTCTAGTTCATGTTCCAGTATTAAAGCTTTCTTAGTGTTATCTACTTCCTCGGCCCACTTCTGCTTGAGATCTGCAATTTGTGATGCCAAATCTTGTTTCAGTTGCTCATTTAGGTCATCACATTCTTCAATTTTTATTTGGTAATTCTCTATTTCTTTCTGAGCATCTTGCAGTTTGTTTCTGTCCACCTCGAGCTGTTCTGACAGTTCTCTCATCTGAATCTCATACTCATTTTTCAGCGCTTTGATTGAGTTTTCTCTCTCCTCTTCTTGTTCTGCCTCAAAGCGACTGATCAGACTGACGAGCCGAGAGGTAATACTGTCCATGTAGGATTGGAACTCATCTTTATCTTTCTGGAACTGCTTCTCCATGCTGAGCACTTCACACTTCAGCTGCAGGGTACTTTTTTCAGCTAAATCGTGTAATAACCTAAAACTCTCCTCTGATTTCACCAGCTTAGATTTAACCTCATCCACCAGATGGCACTGCTCATCAATCTCCTTGTCCTTGTTTTCAAGCAAGGCCATTTTCTCATGAAGTATTAGTTGCAACTCAGCCATTTTCTTATTTGGGGGCGACTCAGTCATCGATGAGGGCATTGACTCATCGATGAAGAAATCTGCGGTAGTGAAGCCGTCCGAGTTAATCTCCTCCAGGTCAGGCGATGTTTCCGGTGAACTCTTGCTGCCTGGTTTGTCTATTTTCACTGGAGGCACTGAGGCTGAGGATTGAGACGTGGACTTGTCCATGGAGGTGGAGGATACGGTGGTCACTGCCTCGCATGCCGCTGGTTCTACTGGCTCCGCCTGCAGAGATAGAAACTCCTCCTCCTCATCCTCCTCCTCCACCACATTCCTCCCACCACCACCGATCTCATCCTCTTCGTCTAATACCTCCACACTTTGTGTCACATCCTCTTCTGTATTCTTAACTTTATCCTCTTCTAAGTTTGCATCAGTGCCTACCTTGTATTCGTCATTGTCAAAGAGGCGTCCCATGACAATGCTGCCAGCGCCACCTGGCGGCCCTAACATGGAGTCACTGGCGTGATTTAAGATGACGATATCGGAGGCGGAGGGGTCCTCTTTGACCATGCTCAGGTGAGGGTTGCTACTACTACACAGAGGAAAGATGGACATCTCCGACTCCTGCTTGAGTGTCGCCGTCGAGAACTTAGCACATAACGTATTCTCTGAAGGCAACCTGTCAAAACGAAAATTATCTATTTATTCGCTATTTGATCTTGCCTGGAGAAAGACATGTTAAAACATTTCAATTGATATCACTTAATCACAAGTTCCAATTCTCTCAAAAGTGTTGAAAAAGAATTTATATATTAATTTTTGCTTTTGTCTCAAAACCATACTTCAATTTATCCAACAGTCAGAGCAAAAGGAAATTTTTCGTGTTGAAAAATTTTTCCAGTATTGCTTAAAATTATGAGATCTTACCACCTGATTTTGTTAAAACTTTTCATCTTGTTATGAGTTTGCAGTTTAAAACAAATGTCCTTACTATCATCTGCACAAAAACTGAATTCTAAACTGTTGCATCCATCACAGGTTAACACAACAAATATCAATGTTAATAATACATACACAAGTTTATCAGCGAGTTCTGGCACTTGAGATTTGAGAAACTCCACATCGTCGGGTGTGATCGGGGGAAGTTTGGTGTCAAAGTTTTCTGGAGCTTCAGTCTGAAATGAATCATATTCACATACTCATCCAACACCAGGAAACATTTCACTCTTATCAATATCAGAAAACCTAAAATCTAAAATAAAAAATATCTCTCTCTTTTACTTTATTCTTTTTGGCAGACACAGAGAGTACACAAAACAATGCATATTTTCATTTATTATAAAAGGACAAATAACTTGCTTATCATTTTCATTTGCTATTTGTGAGGAGATTGTTTTGTTGTAGATATACTTATATTTGGTGATACATACTGCATATTGTGAGGGAGATATACTTATATTTGGTGATACATACTGCATATTGTGAGGGAGATATACTTATATTTGGTGATACATACTGCATATTGTGAGGGAGATATACTTATATTTGGTGATACATACTGCATATTGTGAGGGAGATATACTTATATTTGATGACACATACTGCATATTGTGAGGGAGATATACTTATATTTGGTGATACATACTGCATATTGTGAGGGAGATATACTTATATTTGGTGATACATACTGCATATTGTGAGGGAGATATACTTATATTTGGTGATACATACTGCATATTGTGAGGGAGATATACTTATATTTGGTGATACATACTGCATATTGTGAGGGAGATATACTTATATTTGGTGATACATACTGCATATTGTGAGGGAGATATACTTATATTTGGTGATACATACTGCATATTGTGAGGGAGATATACTTATATTTGGTGATACATACTGCATATTGTGAGGGAGATATACTTATATTTGGTGATACATACTGCATATTGTGAGGGAGATATACTTATATTTGGTGATACATACTGCATATTGTGAGGGAGATATACTTATATTTGGTGATACATACTGCATATTGTGAGGGTGTCTCTTCAAATCCCGGGAATAAGGACTGCAGGAAATGACGCTCTGTAAACCAACAAAATATAACCATTACTAACTGCTGTCGTCATGTATAGTATCTGACAACTTCATCAAATATTGCATATATTAATCTAATCATGATTGATTAAGGATCAGTTAGAATATACTTTTATGTTTCTGAAATTTTCTGAAACTTCTCACCTGCATTGTGTCAAATTGAATACATAGAACCAATTGAAGTTTCTGCTGATATTTTGGGCTAGAGTGCCACTTCATACTGATCAGAAACTGTTACTCTGTACTTGTTACTCTGTACTTGTTACTCTGTACTTGTTACTCTGTACTTGTTACTCTGTACTTGTTACTCTGTACTTGTTACTCTGTACTTGTTACTCTCAATTACTCTTGCATTATGCATACTCAACTCTTTTATTTTGCAGAAACTATCAGCATAGTTATTTATATAGAGGACTAAGTGTATCTTCCTTGTTTGAAGCAATGATATATGTTAAAGGTAATATTGACTTACTTAATAGACCTGAGAATTGTTCACGCTGCTCCACTTCTTCTTGGTGTAAATGGTGACAACGTTCTGCTAGAGAACCCGCCCACTGAAACACAATAAATACAGAAATCTTCATTAAATCTTGACATCTGCAAGAGAACCCGCCCACTGAAACACAACAAATACAGAATTCTTCATTAAATCTTGACATCTGCAAGAGAACCTGCCCACTGAAACACAACAAATACAGAAATCTTCATTAAATCTTGACATCTGCAAGAGAACCTGCCCACTGAAACACAACAAATACAGAACTCTTCATTAAATCTTGACATCTACAAGAGAACCCGCCCACTGAAACACAACAAATACAGAACTCTTCATTAAATCTTGACATCTGCAAGAGAACCCGCCCACTGAAACACAACAAATACAGAACTCTTCATTAAATCTTGACATCTACAAGAGAACCCGCCCACTGAAACACAATACAGAACTCTTCATTAAATCTTGACATCTGCAAGAGAACCCGCCCACTGAAACACAACAAATACAGAACTCTTCATTAAATCTTGACATCTACAAGAGAACCCGCCCACTGAAACACAATACAGAACTCTTCATTAAATCTTGACATCTGCAAGAGAACCTGCCCACTGAAACACAACAAATACAGAAATCTTCATTAAATCTTGACATCTGCTAGAGAACCCGCCCACTGAAACACAACAAATACAGAACTCTTCATTAAATCTTGACATTTAAACATAAAACATAATTTATTCAATGTAAATATTTCTGATATAAAGTTATAAACAAAAAGGTCAACTCTCATATTCTCAAACAGCTCAAACATCTGTAAAACAGTGACACACTGCACTGGATGTGTGAGGCCTTCACTTTGTCAGGATGTGTGGAATCCACTGATTATACCAGGGATTCACTGCACTGGATGTGTGGAATCCACTGATTATACCAGGGATTTACTGCACTGGATGTGTGGAATCCACTGATTATACCAGGGATTTACTGCACTGGATGTGTGGAATCCACTGATTATACCAGGGATTTACTGCACAGGATGTGTGGATTATAGCAGGGATTTACTTACATCAAGGAAGTGCCTTGCAAACATTTTCCTTCGTACGACTTCCACGATGGCCTTGGCATATACGTTGGGTGCATCGTCCATCTGGTGAACGATCTCAAGTTTACGCCTCAGCTTCTTCAGCGTGTCATGATGTATCATAATCTTGCTGTCCAAATCGCTGATGGATTTTTCCACAAACATCACCCATCTGGAAGCAAATCAAAATTAATAATTGAATTGAATGCCACATTACGAAAAATTCTCAGGGCACAGGCTGGGACAAAAACAGGGACTCAGCAAGATGCACATAGCAGAGGTTAGAATAACATCGCTACTTTGCTATACATGTACATAGTCATATTTAATGTAGACAGGCCTGCTGACTCATAAATTCCTGGAGCTGACCAAGTCTAATGTCAAAATTGGGCCAAGTATGGGATACTTCAACTTCTGGTTTGAAATTTCTTGTTTTCTAGCCAGCCACTGTGACCTACCTCAGCCTGGTGTGGAGGTTGGCAGAGAGCTCCTCCTTGGCGGCGGTACCTACCTGAGCCTGGTGTGGAGGTTGGCAGAGAGCTCCTTCTTGGCGGCGGTACCTACCTGAGCCTGGTGTGGAGGTTGGCAGAGAGCTCCTCCTTGGTGGCGGTACCTACCTCAGCCTGGTGTGGAGGTTGGCGGAGAGCTCCTTCTTGGCGGCGGTACCTACCTCAGCCTGGTGTGGAGGTTGGCAGAGAGCTCCTCCTTGGCGGCGGTACCTACCTGAGCCTGGTGTGGAGGTTGGCGGAGAGCTCCTTCTTGGCAGCGGTACCTACCTCAGCCTGGTGTGGAGGTTGGCAGAGAGCTCCTCCTTGGCGGCGGTACCTACCTCAGCCTGGTGTGGAGGTTGGCAGAGAGCTCCTCCTTGGCGGCGGTACCTACCTGAGCCTGGTGTGGAGGTTGGCGGAGAGCTCCTTCTTGGCGGCGGTACCTACCTCAGCCTGGTGTGGAGGTTGGCAGAGAGCTCCTCCTTGGCGGCGGTACCTACCTGAGCCTGGTGTGGAGGTTGGCGGAGAGCTCCTCCTTGGCAGCGGTACCTACCTCAGCCTGGTGTGGAGGTTGGCAGAGAGCTCCTCCTTGGCGGCGGTACCTACCTGAGCCTGGTGTGGAGGTTGGCGGAGAGCTCCTCCTTGGCAGCGGTACCTACCTCAGCCTGGTGTGGAGGTTGGCAGAGAGCTCCTCCTTGGCGGCGGTACCTACCTGAGCCTGGTGTGGAGGTTGGCGGAGAGCTCCTTCTTGGCAGCGGTACCTACCTCAGCCTGGTGTGGAGGTTGGCGGAGAGCTCCTTCTTGGCGGCGGTACCTACCTCAGCCTGGTGTGGAGGTTGGCAGAGAGCTCCTCCTTGGCGGCGGTACCTACCTCAGCCTGGTGTGGAGGTTGGCAGAGAGCTCCTCCTTGGCGGCGGTACCTACCTCAGTCTGGTGTGGAGGTTGGCAGAGAGCTCCTCCTTGGCGGCGGTACCTACCTGAGCCTGGTGTGGAGGTTGGCGGCGAGCTCCTCCTTGGCAGCGGTACCTACCTGAGCCTGGTGTGGAGGTTGGCAGAGAGCTCCTCCTTGGCGGCGGTACCTACCTCAGCCTGGTGTGGAGGTTGGCGGAGAGCTCTTCCTTGGCGGCGGTACCTACCTGAGTCTGGTGTGGAGGTTGGCGGAGAGCTCCTCCTTGGCGGCGGTACCTACCTGAGTCTGGTGTGGAGGTTCGCGGAGAGCTCCTCCTTGGCGGCGGTACACCTGCGGCGGATGTCTCGCAGACTCTGGTGGTTCTTCAGCATCACCAGCAGCTGCTGCTTGTGACTGGCACATAAATCAGGCAGAATGGACGGGTCACGCAAATTACTCGCACGGTTCTGGTTCTGAACAAAACCCTACAAACAGAAAACAACAACTACATACAAAACAATGAAATGAATTAAGCAAAACTCTTTACTTTCTTCTTTTAAAGAAAAAAACTAATTCTTAAATAAGCTGTAGTTTAATTTGTGTATAGACCAGATACAGCCAGAAATGAATTTTCTGACATCAGCAGGGTGGGTGTGGGTACCTGAGCCATATCTTGTTGTTCCTTGACCAGTTTCCTGGCTCCATACATGAGCTGCTCCAGGCCGTAGAGTCTGTCCTCCAGTCCCTTGACCTCCTTCATGCCGGGATTATCTATGGCCTCTATGAGAGATGTCACCTCCTTCAGCAGACCCTCCTGTACACTCTCACAGAACTGCTGCTCAAACAATCAAAGTCAGAACATTAGCAATGCCGAAAGTCTTACATAGAAGTATTGATATCAAGCTTCAAAACATTAATGTTAAACATTAGTATCACTAAGATATTAATCTCTCCAGGTTTACAATAGACCCTGGATCTGGTTGTGGTCAATGGGCAGAACATAATACATATCAAAACAAATCACACATTACTCATGTCCCAGTGGAATGATAAGAATTAGTATTGATATCTACATTTGTAGGATTGATCCAAAACTTATAATGACTATGCACACGTTATGGCAATTTATATCAAAATCTAATATTGTACAAAATATTCAAGGCCATTTATGGGTCTTTTCAATGAGTGCCCCCTAGTGGCAGAGAAGATAATAACCAAAATATCTACTTGAAAGGAAGTGATACATTTACAGGGTTATACACTCCCTGTTATCAATCAAAACATCAAAGACTTTTAATAAATATTTATGCCTGACAATATATTAATCACAAGATATGATTATACATATATCTCATTCAAAATAGTATTATTGTCTTCATGTTCCTTGGTAATATTTTCATAAGATATGAAGAAGACAAGCAAGATGGTTCTACAGATTACACAACAGGGAAAGGCTTGTTTTTAACTGTATTGAGGTCATTTTTGTGTCAAAAAGAATTAACTGTGATCCTAGTGAAGCAGTTTTTTCCTTTCCATTTGTATACTTAGAAATATTTGGAAAGTTTGTCAATCAGATATTTAGCGACCTGAAAAAAATTATATTTTTCTATTTAAAAAAGCACAAAATCTGTTTCACTAGGATCACAGTAAATATTGTCACAATTAATTTTAAAAAGTTTTTTGGAATACCATTTTATTATGGTCCCATAATCTGTGGAACATTTTATTTTTAAAAGTTTGACATGATAAAAGAAATCTTGGAGCAGTGATATATTACTAAAAAACTTAAGAGTAAATAAATATATGAAGCTTCCAAAATATCAAAGAAATTTCCATTGTGATTATGGAATAAAAAAACAGGTTTTACTCTAAATATAGATAGCGCTTAATGCTATATCATGACTAGAAAGTTTGAATGAAGGGGGAACCCTTTTTGACAGTTGAGCAATTTTCCAATACTTTTTTGAAAACATTCTTTCTATTTTTTAGTTTCCTAAAAAGAATTGGTAACCTGAGGGCATTCACCACAAACATCCATAAACCGCCGTAAATACAAGTCAATAGAATTAATTCACAAAATAGAATCACAAGAAGCGTTTTTCATGTCACAGATTTCTAGCCACAATTTTGCATTCATGCACGGGAAGTTGATGGGTTGAAGCACTAAGCTCACCTCAATCAACACGCCCTCCTGTACATGTGTAATTCCAAACTGTGGACAAGAACAGAGAGGAGAATACAGACACTATTAACAATCTATTAGCCACTTAGACAAAGTGAAAATATCATTATGTATCTTAAGCATCTGAGAATGAATTGTATACTGCCTTATCTTCTCTAGGTATGATATGGGGAGGTTTCAGTGGGGTTCATACTGCCTTATCTTCTCTAGGTATGATATGGGGAGGTTTCAGTGGGGTTCATACTGCCTTATCTTCTCTAGGTATGATATGGGGAGGTTTCAGTGGGGTTCATACTGCCTTATCTTCTCTAGGTATGATATGGGGAGGTTTCAGTGGGGTTCATACTGCCTTATCTTCTCTAGGTATGATATGGGAGGTTTCAGTGGGGTTCATACTGCCTTATCTTCTCTAGCTATGATATGGGGAGGTTTCAGTGGGGTTCATACTGCCTTATCTTCTCTAGGTATGATATGGGGAGGTTTCAGTGGGGTTCATACTGCCTTATCTTCTCTAGGTATGATATGGGGAGGTTTCAGTGGGGTTCATACTGCCTTATCTTCTCTAGGTATGATATGGGGAGGTTTCAGTGGGGTTCATACTGCCTTATCTTCTCTAGGTATGATATGGGAGGTTTCAGTGGGGTTCATACTGCCTTATCTTCTCTAGGTATGATATGGGAGGTTTCAGTGGGGTTCATACTGCCTTATCTTCTCTAGGTATGATATGGGAGGTTTCAGTGGGGTTCATACTGCCTTATCTTCTCTAGGTATGATATGGGGAGGTATCAGTGGTGTTCATACTGCCTTATCTTCTCTAGGTATGATATGGGGAGGTTTCAGTGGGGTTCATACTGCCTTATCTTCTCTAGGTATGATATGGGGAGGTTTCAGTGGGGTTCATACTGCCTTATCTTCTCTAGGTATGATATGGGGAGGTTTCAGTGGGGTTCATACTGCCTTATCTTCTCTAGGTATGACATGGGGAGGCTTCAGTGGGGTTCAGTAAGGATCAGGGAGCATGTTCTGTGCCTCACCTGTTGTAGTCCCATCTGACATTGCTGTATCATCTGCTCCACACTGCTGCGGTTATCCTGAGCAGATATCCACTCCAGCAGGGTGCGCGGGCTGAGGTGCACGTCAGAGCCCTCTAGTGACGTCAAGTCGGAGATCGGTGGCGTCTCCCCAATCAAACAAGGTAGTAATGGGACTTTTCCAAGCAACTGGATAGTGCTTGGAAAACTAAAATAAACCATTGTATAAAATACTTAATGATATCAAAAATAATCAAAATAATGAAATTCCAGTTAACTTCTTAACAGACATTCTTACCTGGCTAAAACTTCTATGTAGTGGTCTCTCGATGATAGGTACTCAGTAAAATTGCCCTTGAAGCCTTGTGATCGCAACTTGAAGGCACTATATTAGAAAAAATAACAATATACCAGATCACATAAAAATCTAACTGAAACTATATGAAAATACTCCTTCCATTATATTTTGTGAAATATATCCATAAAAAATAATCTTTTTAAAAATTAGTTCAAAACTGGTATCATTAAAATGAGATTAGTATCAGTCTAAATGCTGAAGTATTGAACTCACCTTGTGATATCCTCCAGGTTAGCAATGACTGCCGCCCATCCTAAATGCTGAAGTATTGAACTCACCTTGTGATATCCTCCAGGTTAGCAATGACTGCCGCCCATCCTAAATGCTGAAGTATTGAACTCACCTTGTGATATCCTCCAGGTTAGCAATGACTGCCGCCCATCCTAAATGCTGAAGTATTGAACTCACCTTGTGATATCCTCCAGGTTAGCAATGACTGCCGCCCATCCTAAATGCTGAAGTATTGAACTCACCTTGTGATATCCTCCAGGTTAGCAATGACTGCCGCCCATCCTAAATGCTGAAGTATTGAACTCACCTTGTGATATCCTCCAGGTTAGCAATGACTGCCGCCCATCCTAAATGCTGAAGTATTGAACTCACCTTGTGATATCCTCCAGGTTAGCAATGACTGCCACCCATCCTAAATGCTGAAGTATTGAACTCACCTTGTGATATCCTCCAGGTTAGCAATAACTGCCGCCCATCCTAAATGCTGAAGTATTGAACTCACCTTGTGATATCCTCCAGGTTAGCAATGACTGCTGCCCATCCTAAATGCTGAAGTATTGAACTCACCTTGTGATATCCTCCAGGTTAGCAATGACTGCCGCCCATCCTAAATGCTGAAGTATTGAACTCACCTTGTGATATCCTCCAGGTTAGCAATGACTGCCGCCCATCCTAAATGCTGAAGTAATGAACTCACCTTGTGATATCCTTCAGGTTAGCGATAACTGCCGCCCATCCTAAATGCTGAAGTATTGAACTCACCTTGTGATATCCTCCAGGTTAGCAATGACTGCCGCCCATCCTAAATGCTGAAGTATTGAACTCACCTTGTGATATCCTCCAGGTTAGCAATGACTGCTGCCCATCCTAAATGCTGAAGTATTGAACTCACCTTGTGATATCCTCCAGGTTAGCAATGACTGCTGCCCATCCTAAATGCTGAAGTATTGAACTCACCTTGTGATATCCTCCAGGTTAGCAATGACTGCCGCCCATCCTAAATGCTGAAGTATTGAACTCACCTTGTGATATCCTCCAGGTTAGCAATGACTGCCGCCCATCCTAAATGCTGAAGTATTGAACTCACCTTGTGATATCCTTCAGGTTAGCGATAACTGCCACCCATCCTAAATGCTGAAGTATTGAACTCACCTTGTGGTATCCTCCAGGTTAGCAATGACTGCTGCCCATCCTAAATGCTGAAGTATTGAACTCACCTTGTGATATCCTTCAGGTTAGCAATGACTGCCGCCCATCCTAAATGCTGAAGTATTGAACTCACCTTGTGATATCCTCCAGGTTAGCAATGACTGCCGCCCATCCTAAATGCTGAAGTAATGAACTCACCTTGTGATATCCTCCAGGTTAGCAATGACTGCCGCCCATCCTAAATGCTGAAGTATTGAACTCACCTTGTGATATCCTCCAGGTTAGCAATGACTGCCGCCCATCCTAAATGCTGAAGTATTGAACTCACCTTGTGATATCCTCCAGGTTAGCAATGACTGCCGCCCATCCTAAATGCTGAAGTATTGAACTCACCTTGTGATATCCTCCAGGTTAGCAATGACTGCTGCCCATCCTAAATGCTGAAGTATTGAACTCACCTTGTGATATCCTCCAGGTTAGCAATGACTGCCGCCCATCCTAAATGCTGAAGTATTGAACTCACCTTGTGATATCCTCCAGGTTAGCAATGACTGCTGCCCATCCTAAATGCTGAAGTATTGAACTCACCTTGTGATATCCTCCAGGTTAGCAATGACTGCTGCCCATCCTAAATGCTGAAGATGCTGATCATGAACCAGCCTCTCACAAACTCGCATCTCCTCTTTGCCTACATCATGGAATTGCTGCATTAAGAAAAACAGTAAAAGTTAGTCACCTTAAGAAAAAAGACAACCCACAAAAATGCATTTAAACATTGTCCTTTTTAAAACAAAAGAAAAAGTACACACACAGTCTGTGGTAGGTAGATACCACATACATTATAAGGTTTAATAAAAAAAATTACAATTATTTTTGTGAGACAATGATAGTTTGTAGTATGAGGAATGGAGTAATATAATAAATTGTTTATACACAAGACAGAGTCAGCGAAACTGTAAAATTCAAATGTTAGCGTTTTGAGGTTTTACATCATTTAGAACCTCAAATCACATATGGGCATTGACAAATGTTTTTATGAATAAACAATATTATTTTTTTATCGTGACCTTAAATACTTATTGTTCTTATATTTTCAAGTTACAGAAAAATGCACACCAAATGTGGATATATTACACAAATTTGAAATCCTCTTGGGTGTTGGAAATGTGTTATCAATGAAGAATCTTATTCATAAAGATCACCATGGTCGCATTGATATCAAGGCATCACAACACAATTCACTATACATCAAGAGGAAAACACTTTATCAAGAATACACACCTAACCAACTATAGTTGAAACAATTACATGCAGATAACACTTCCTGTGGTGCAGTAGTATTTATGTTGAGACCAAAATATTTTGAAATAAACACCAGGTTTTTTTTCCACTGTTCTGATCAACCTTTATTTTCAACTTGACGGTTATCTCAGACCAGGGAAGATTGTACAATGATACACCTGAGAACAAGGAAAGGTAAGATGAAGATACCAACCAATGCCAACTGAGCTCTCGCCACTACTGTCTCATAGGTGGCGGGCATGTTGAGTGATCCTTCCACCTGCTCCCGAAGGTCAGACTCTGCAACAACCATACCAAGTATATAACTGGGAACTGAGCATATATATTACTGGGAACTGAGCATATATATATAAATACAAACTGTTTATATTAATATAAACTACTGTAGGCTGTAAGGTATAGATTGGATTTGGATTTTTTTGCACTTTTTTTCTATCAATTTTCACCATTTGCGATATCACCAATATTTACTGAAATTAACACTACTTAAATTTGGATTAAATTTAAATTTAATGATAATTTAAGAATCTTTTATATTGTTGTCACAGATACTATACACCTCTATATTGCACTATGTGTGGGAAAATATTGACAATATTGTGTATCTGTGACCAGTTTAATAATAATACACCAATCTAATCACCCAGTATATACTATCTGGGATACCTTTAAGGCTTACTGAACAATTCTCATCCCAGGTACACAATATCTGTGATTATATCAATCAATCAATCAATCAATCAATCAATCAATCAATCAATCAATCAATCAATCAATCAATCAATCAATCAATCAATCAATCAATCAATCTATCAATCAATCAATCAATCAATCAATCAAAAGGGATATTTATAAAGCGCCCTTTCCGTAATGCTCAATATCAGTGATATTGTCTGTGAAACCTTGCTACATGAATCATTGAATTAAAAATTTGGAGAAAAATGAAGCAAGTTTTTACCTGATCCATAGTTGACACTTGCTGATGGTGGTGTGGCCGACTCTATGCTGCTCTTACTGAACAGGAATATTGGGTTGGTATCCTGCAATGAAATGTAGTGACCTTTTAATTTCTGAATAATATTAATGTGAAACTCGGGATTAAAAACATTTTTAATTAATTTAAGCTTGTTTTAGAAAACAATTTTTTGTTGATTAAGATTATGAGAAAAGTAAATTTTGCTTACAGTTCCTGCACTGTAGCTGCAGACTCTCGCCTTGGAGTCCAGATTCTCTCCACCACTGATCAGCAGCACCTGTTTATCCGCAGGGATACGGTAGGTTCTACCGATCGCTTCCTGCAGCTGAGCCACACTGAAACAACAATGCTTTTATTTACTCTTTAATAGTTTGAGACACTCATCTATATGGACTGGAATAAACAAATAAGACCATTAGAGCTGTATATCTTTAAATAAAGCAATTCCTAGTCTGGTCTGTTCACACAATACAATCCCATATTAGCTGCGGACCTTCCTAACTATTTTCTAATGCCTTTTTTAGCCTTGTATGAATCCATACCTTCATGTCCTCAAATATATTCAAAATTTTTAAAATCTTTTACTTGTTGAATACAAGGAGTTGGGCAAGTGTATTTAAGTTTGCTCACACTAAACTGTGTCAAAAAGTTGAATCATCTTACCTTTCCATGGCCAAATTCATATCAAAAGTGAGCATTGTGCCCGTATCCACATGGAAGACATACAACATGATGACGGCAGGCAGCTCTCCTTCCTCAGTTCTTGCCTCCTACTCTTCTCCCCTCTATCTCGCAAAAGTCACTGTGTATCAGCTGTTCATCCTTACTCTAAGCGCAATCTGCAACAAGATATTCACATGTCACACAATGACTTATTTTTCACGTTAATAGAATCAAAATGATCTGTAAAATGGTGCTGCACATGTAAATTGTATATAGAGTAAGATAGAGTAATGCATGCCTGTGGATTTAAAAATAGACATTATTCACCTATTGCATTGTCGAGATCTAATCAATAAATATTGCAAGCAGACACCCCTGACACTTCTATTATCATATCATGCCTTGATATACTATACAGTGCATATTTGTAATGTCATACTATATCTCAATGTTATTATCTAATTCCTCATTATTCTGTCATTTAACACAGTTATTTGTCACTAATTTTATACACACATTAAATTAATGATATGTTAGCTAATCCGATGATATTATCACTCAAACCATGCATTTCCTAATCAGGTTTTTCAACTGGCAATTGAAAATTATAGCATCAAAATAATAACAGGTTTAAGTCAGTTTTTATCACAAACTGCATTGTCACTGGCAACCAATATTGTGAATCTTCATCACTCTTTAATAGGTTGTTTCACACCTGCAAATTCTGAAAGTTGACAGCTGATTCAGTTTAAAATGACACAAAGGAATGCAATGTTTACAAATAAACAGCTGATAAACATCGTCAATTTACACCACACTGCACACAATGACTACACTGAAATTACAAATATGGACAACCAAAATATTTAGAATTGCGCAAACATATGTTTTGTGTTCCTCAACACGTCAGATCATGAAATGGTTGGAACAAAGTGTGACGTGCACTGGTGTGTTTTGATTCTGGGGTCAGACATTTGGTTGGAAAATGAATGCAATGTTTTGGTTCATTTTTGGCCTTGGTGCCCCTTATTTCCGGCTCACATAACAACCAAAAAGTGCACATTATTCAAAATAGAATCATTCTCTTGGTACTCACCTTGTTTATATTTGCTATCTGTTAAATATAAGCCAGTTATTTCCATGTCATCATAACTTCCGAAGTGCGATGACATCAAACGCCATTTTTGTTTTCGATATCTTTCTTTCCTCCTGTGGGAAGAGTTCTGAGTTTATCCTTCACCTTGGTCAACTTGGCGGTGACGTCACGGAGCGCATAATTTGAAGTTTGTATTTTAAAGGAGACCTATACCCTATATATCATTCGACCATGCTTTGCAATTGGGTAATTGAGGACCGCATGAAAATGTAAGCCGATTTTAGCAAAGTAAGTCTTTCTTGTTAATGTATTATAATAAAAACAATGAAATTGTTCGGGCCAGTCATCTGTTGGTAGGTTTATTTTCATGAGAATGTTTGTGAAATGAGTTTTTTTAGTTACATACATATATAAAAAAAGCATGAACGTGATCAGAGAGGAAGGGTGACGAGATTTGAAAAAAAAAAAAAAAAAGTTGCTGTGTGAGGTATTGGCCGCAACTAAAGTCGCCACTGATAAGTGTGTGTCATCTCGCTGTTCCGTCACCACGTTGCCTGCCCTCTGGTGGAAATGACACTAAACTAATCTCCACTTCACTTTTGTTTTGCAAGTTTATGTGAAGGGTTGCGCTTTTAACATATTATGAATGCCATAGTTATCACTTATTTGTTGTCATAATTACATTAGAAATTATATATTACCTCCAATATGCCTAAATTTCTGTATTAGAGCTTTGTTTTCAACCATCGATAAATTGACCTATTTATTGACCTACTTATTGAGGCCCTGCTAGGTTTTGTACAAAGGGGCCTATATGGGTGAAATGCAGATATTTTTAGCCACCACGATCATGCAATTGGGAGTTAGCTGCACAAGTGAGAGATAGCAAGTGATAGACTGCTACAACAGCAAGAGATAGCTGCATAAATAAGAGATAGCTGCACAAATAAGAGATAGCTGCATAAATAAGAGATAACTGCATAAATAAGAGATAGCTGCATAAATGATATAGCTGTATAAATAAGAGATAGCTGTATAAATAAGAGATAGCTGCATAAATAAGAGATAGCTGCATAAATAAGAGAAAGCTGTATTGAGACATGAAAAATAGCTGCACAAATAAGAGATAGCTGCATAAATAAGACATAGCTGCATAAATAAGAGATAACTGCATAAATAAGAGATAGCTGCATAAATAAGAGATAGCTGCATAAATAAGAGATAGCTGTGGGAGAGATAGCTGCACATGGTGAGACAGCTGCATATGGTGAGAGATAGCTGCACATGGTGAGAGATAGCTGCACATGGGGAGAGATAGCTGCACATGGGGAGAGATAGCTGCACATGGGGAGAGATAGCTGCACATGGGGAGAGATAGCTGCACATGGGGAGAGATAGCTGCACATGGTGAGAGATAGCTGCTCAGTTTGAGAGATAGCTGCACATGGTAAGAGATAGCTGCACATGGGGAGAGATAGCTGCACATGGGGAGAGACAGCTGCACATGGTGAGAGATAGCTGCACATGGGGAGAGATAGCTGCATATGGGGAGAGATAGCTGCACATGGGGAGAGATAGCTCCACATGGGGAGAGATAGCTGCACATGGGGAGAGATAGCTGCACAGTTTGAGAGATAGCTGCACATGGGGAAAGATAGCTGCACATGTGGAGAGATAGTTACAACAGTGAGAGACAACTGCACAACTGAATGACAGCTGCACACGTGGTAGTTGCACAAGTGAGAGACAGTTGCACATGTGAGAGATAGCTGCACATGGTGAGGGATAGCTGCACATGGGGAGAGATAGTTACAACAGTGAGAGACAACTGCACAACTGAATGACAGCTGCACACGTGGTAGTTGCACAAGTGAGAGACAGTTGCACATGTGAGAGATAGCTGCACATGGTGAGGGATAGCTGCACATGGGGAGAGATAGCTGCACATGGTGAGAGATAGCTGCAAATGGTGAGAGATAGTTACAACAGTGAGAGACAACTGCACAACTGAATGACAGCTGCACACATGGTAGTTGCGTAAGTGAGAGACAGCTGCACGTGTGAGAGATAGCTGTATAGGTGAGGGCCGGATGGCTGCATAGGGGAGAGATAGGTGCACAATAGAGAGACAGCTGCACAGGTGAGGGATAGCTACAACAGTGAGGGACAGCATCACTTCCCAGCCGAAGGCACTTGTTAAATAAGAAATTTGCATTTCCCAGTGATAAGAAAATATTATATACAAATTAGAAACCATTTTGGAAGGCTGAACCTAAAGATTTGTGCACCATATTATGTCAAAATGAGAGAATTTATCTCAAACCATTAGATACACAGAGAAAAATAATGTAAATTTGACATCAGCTGTAGACATGCATGATACATCTTATTGAGAGACAATAAGGAACTGCGGCAAAATAAAATCATTGAAATTGTTTAAGTGTGCACTTAGTGTCCTCAGACCTTTTAGATATTCTTTGAAAAAAAATAGGACCATGGACAATACAAGACATCTCATTCGAGATGTTGATCATTTCTCCATTGGAAATATAAATATAATACAACAAATAATTAAGAGTTATTTGGGAAATAAATCATTGTCAACCTCAATCACCAGTCTAATATCAGGGGTGGGAGAGCTCTGAACCAATCTGGGCGGTAATTGAAACAAATCTGGATGGCACGATGTCATATTATTGTTCTGAATCAATTCCTAACCAATATGGGTGGTTCTGTTATATAACGACTTTTTTTTATGTCTCACAAAAGGTATCAAAATTTTATTAAAATCCAAGAAATTTGTTAAAGAAATTTGTTAAACAAAATTTAACAAAATCTTACATGAAACAGTGTCTTGTTACTGATAGTGTTAATTCTATGATACATTTATAACGTTTTTACGGTAATATTTGTGCCCCCAAGTCTGGAATTACCCCTTGTTATGCAATCTTAAACTGGGGCACAGTCTTGTGTTAAAATTATGCAAACATCTCATTAAAATGCAGTTCTAGAAGATCATATTCTTATGTGTAACTGATGAGCATGTTATTTTCTTCAAAATTTGGGTATGATAGTCGATATAGAAAGATTAAAGAAAACAACTTTTTCAGTCTAAGCCATTGTCCACCGTATGGCAACGCTCAGATACCACTCAGATTTGCTATCTTTTAGTGCCCAGATGTGTTGCGAGCATCCAGAATGACACGATTTAGGGTCCAGATCAGTTGTGAGCGTCCAGCTGACGTGAGTGGAACAGAATGTTTCAGATTTACTGTACAGATTGGTTCAGAGCTCTCCCACCCCTGAATATGTCCTAGATTATGATATAAACTAAATAGAGATGAGAAAAGAGATTAAAATTATTGAGACTCTGTCAGTTGGAATTGACAATTTACCATATTAGATCTTTAAAAATGACAAATCAGATGAATTACTTCATTATTCAGATATATGTACACAATGGAATTTGGCAATAATCAAGCAAATTCTAGAAAGTTATATGTTAAACCCACCTCTTTTTTTTCGGTTCCCAGCCATGGTCTATTAGGCATCTTCAATGTATACAAGAGAAATGATGAACACATGAAGTACCACTTCTCCATGCAGCATAAATTCCAGAAATTTCATAAAAATGTGTCACCATTTGTAAAAATACATATCAAGGAAATATTTTCAAGAATCAAAGAAATTTTAAACACTAAATTTGGTTCGTAGCTGCCCCAAATGACCCTGTTCCCAATTAACTTGACAATTATACCATTATCGTTAGCATTAAAAAATCAATATCATTTTTCTCGGTTGTTATATATCTGCCTCTATCATTTATTCTGAGAAAACCATCTATGATATGTGGAAGTGTAGACATGTGGTGATCGCCATTTCCCACCATTGTTACCAGGGACGGGACACCAAAACTCATAGAAAACAGGGATTTATCCACTACCACCCAAACTATTCATTTTTCTCAAATGATTCACCGCAAGAAATATAAAACAAAGGTCATGCGTATTAAGATAAACAATAAGTTTTGATGGTCACAATTGATTAAAACCTCTCCAAACTAATTTTTTATGAATGGAAATTAAATCTGATCATAGAATAAATGGAATGGTGAAGAGGGTATTAAGGGTTCTTAACTATTTCGTCCAAAATATTATCAAGCCTCAACGTGTTTGTTTGTTTTTTTGTGAAGACGGGGTTTTGGATATAAAAACTTGTTTTCTGTTATAATATAACTTGTACACACAAAGACTGAAAACAAAATTGCTATTGTTACACTCATTTTCTTGTAATGAATTTGTATGGGCGTAGTTCCCCTTTAAATTGTAACTTTATTTTAACGCTAGATGTCGTAAGTGAACCGGAAACCTCGTTTTGGATTGCTGTGAAATATGCTAATGAGCCAAACAGAAGACAAACATGGTGGAGGTGAGTGAATGATATCTTCATGTTCTATTAATCGGATGTTTTAAATGGTCTGTTCACTTATGATATCAGGTTTTAAATAAGAAAGTGGGTCAAAAACAAACGATTAACGAAGTGATGCAAAGGTGTGGATGTGTATGCATTCATTTTCCCGTAAACAAGACAAACGTCTGACATGTGTTCTCATTTCTTGGCAAAAATTCCTGCGCTTGTGGTTGCTACCCAAACTCATTTTGTGTTTCTGAACCAGAAGGACTCGATTGACCATAATTTTTAATGTCGATCTCAAGTGTAGCAAATTTTCTGGTATGACATTGATTATAATTGAAAGATTTGTTTGAAAAGTGCTTTATAACAAATGAATATCTTGTGTTCAGGCATAACTCGGACTTGTTATTCTCTTAACAAAACGAACCAACAAAACACATCAAAACAAAACCAGGAAAGGGACCCAGTGACATCTGTTGTCTCAGCTGATTTACCCTTCATTTATAATTAAAATAAAAACAATGGTATCAATGATACAATTTGCTTTAAACTTGATAAAAACATAAAGTGTTTCCCCTCTGTTCATTCGATGCATCATTGCAAGGTGTGAAATAAATCACAAATAATATAAAGTATTAAAAGTAAACATAGCAAAGCAAAATATAATAATAATATGACGAATAATATGACAACTAATAAGGTATTGTCAATTTAGGAGGAGCAACATTTTATTCATAGAATTTGTTTTTAGTTTTGCTATTCATTTTCCAAAGCTCCTTGCAACTCATTAGGTGGAGAGAAATCTATTTTATATTTTCATTAGTTACAGAATTCTCCAACCAGATTGCAGTTCCAACTTGATCATATTTTAAAGTGACCGGCAATTGTCCGAGACTGGCAGTTGAATCTTAGACATTTTTAACACAGTCAAACATAAAGCAAACCTTGCTGTACTTATTGCAATTGAGCTGAATGTTGTGTATCACACGTATTCTTGCAATTCCACTGCCTTTCAAAATGTTAAAATTGTTTTTCTGTTTTCACGATGTCACTGCAAAATTACGTCAGAAGTGGTCGCGTGACCAATCGTCGTATGACTCGATAAAAAACTCGGACAAACTGCAGGTTTGTTGAATGCGTGACCATAGCAATTTCACAATAAAGCTGTTAATAGCGGATATATTTCAATTTCACTTTACGGGCACCCAAAGCAGATGATCTACTTGAGGTGTGAGAAGTTTGTTCTCAGTTTTAACAGATCTTCTGAAAATCATAAGTGAAAAACAAGTATCCAGATTTGGCTGCTATTAAGTGTAGTTCAGACCAATAGACCTGATCAGATATTTAAGCTTTCTTTAATCTGCTTTGGATTAAGATGTTGTCAAATGGATGTTTCATTTGTTTTGTTCTTTTTAATCATATTACAGAATAGCCTTGTCTGTTATCTCTTATGAAAGAAATATCAGATTTTTTTTCAATTAGCAATATATTTAATAAGCAGATTATGAAGGACATTTCTAATATAGGAATGTCTTGGTAGTTCAAAAGTACTTTTTCCTGTTTCACATGGGAACTACATTTACAAGTATATAATTCTGGAGTATTGCATATTTTTTAAAAGTCATCAGAAATCCAATTTTGGTCAGGCTTAAATGGTTAGTGTGAGTGTTTATTTGTGTAAATTAATTTGTAATATATGGATTTAATACTTTACATGAATATGCAGATGAAATGTTTCAAAGGAAGTATGGATGAATAAGGTAGAAAATACTATAATTTTGGTTGAATTTAATGTTTACACTTTACATAATATGATTACAAATTCATGAATAAGTTTAAATGAAGGAAATCATGAAGATAATAAGAAATCACAGTTCAAGAACTTATATTCACTTGAGTCAATTTTAGAAATAATTTTAACATGAAGTACCCAACTACATATATAAAGCAACATTTGGGATAGCATACAATAATGACCAATTTATACCATGGATATGCATCAAACTCAGGTTTCATGGAGTTATTTGATACGCATTGTAAAGAAAGATAAAAACTTCTCGCCGTTTACTAATGGAAGGATATATCACATGACCATTAAAATTGCTGGAAACATTTCAAACAGGAGCAGTGTCAAGATATGGCATCTTGTTATGAATTATTATCCCATACAAATGACACAATGTGGTATACATATATCACAAAGTGGTTATATAAATATCACAAAGTGGTTATATATAACAAAGTGGTTATACATAAATAACAAAGTGGTTATACAATATATATCACAAAATGTCACAAGCTTGCTCAATTTATGCTGCCTCATTATTGTTTAATCATTATGAGCAAACATAGGTTGGTAAATATGCCTTGTACAAATCATTTATTATTGCTATTATAGTATCAAAGATTAACATGATGATTTTCAATACATTTAAAATCACTCTTTGGAACAACAGCAGTCTAAGTATGGGGGTTACAATTGCATAAATATTGTAGTCTTTAACCAGGGATCAATAGTCTTGGCCCATCTTATAGTGGTGTATTTTCTTTCATTTTTATTTTGTGAAATACAGAAATGTAGGCAAATTTGAGGATTGACGATGTCTTCATCACACTTTCGGAGACTTTTGAATTTCCAGGGGGGGGGGGGACTTTTTAATTACCTGGACATCAAGCCAATAATATATATCACTTTTTTTCCCTTGTTAATTCACAACAATAAGATTCTAAATGAGTTGTTTGATATTGTAGATACAGCATTACTCAAGATGACTGAGAAAGGGAACTGCTGATGTGAGTGGTGATTTAAGAGTCATGGAGATTATACAGACTCATCTACAACTAAGAGGATAAACTGCCTCCACTCACCCAGAGGATTCACACCTCACTCACCCGGAGGATTCACACCTCACAAGATAACACAAGATTGTGCCCACTCATAAAGTGCCAAATTGTCACTTTTTGATAATAGCATCTTCTCAACACTTAGTACTTATATAAACTGGATTGGATAGGATTATTCCATAGCGTACAGTCATGAATCGTTATCAGACAGTGAAGCAACTTGGAGATGGTACTTACGGCAGCGTTATACTGGCCACTGTGTGCGAGACTGGCGAGAAAGTCGCCATCAAAAAGTAAGTACAAATTCTTATCATTATCATGATAGATATATTGTTCAGTAAAACTCGCTTGGGTTTTCATTATATATGACACTTGTAATGTGTGTGCACAGAATTTTTGACTATATTTTGAAATGCTTTATCATAATAATTGCAAATAATCCTTGTAAACACCAAATATTGATTGAATCCACTTAAAGTAGGGTTTGTTTGCCAAATTAAATAAACAGGAAAATGTTCCGATGATGCCAGCTGGTGCAATATACTTATTTGATCAGGCCTGCCTGAAAGCAAGCAACAAGGAAGTGTGACTTCATTTGGTTATGCTTGGCTGTAGCTTGTCTTTATGTAGCACAACACAATATATAGGTGTGGCATTGAAACATATATATTAGCCAAGGAGCCATTATAGCCTTCATTGGCCTTCTTTAGCTTGAAACTTTCAACATCTATATTTGATTTTATTTAAAAAAAATTTTTAATTAATTTTTTATTTTTTGAATACTGAAAAATAAAACATTTATCTTCATGGTCAGGGCCTTTAATTTATCGTGGAGCTATCAAGTTTGAATCATAACTCTCTTTATGATGCAAAGTGAAGTAAAACTTGGACTTTTCTGGCTTTGCAAGAGTAAAGTTCCTACTTTGTAGCACACAAGTAGTAGCAATGGTGCTTCCTATGTCAACAGTATTTTATATCGGGTACATTGATTAAAAACAAAGTAAAAAAAGCCAATGAAAAATGGGCAAATATAGCCTGTTCACAATGTTTAAAAAGCCTTATTTTAACTTGTTTTAATTGATTACGTTATGGCCCTCATTCAATCCTGTTTGTACTTTGAAACGTGACAGCAGCAAATGAAAGTTAATAGATTATTTCATAGATGTGTCATTTCCAAGAAGCTGTGATCAACTTGACAGCAAGCCTCATCTGATATCTTTTATTATTATTTGTGTATATAATTGTATTTCCATCAACACATTCTTTCTCTCAGCACATTCCTCTTTTTATCAGCACATAGGTTTCATTGTATTGTGCCAATATTTGTATCACAAATCTGACAAAACACTCAATGATCCTTTTCTCTTATAAAAAATATCAAGACATCTGCAACAAGGCAAGAAGTCCTTGACATGAACATTAACTTAACATAGTCTTTAACTATGTGTTATAGAAAAGAAAAACAAGTACAGTGCTTACCTCATAAACACTAAACACACCTGTGCTGTGGTATAACTAAATACCTTCTAATTATGCAACAAATAATGGTGTACTCTGCACAGCTATCATACATTATTATCATTCTAGTCTTGTCTGTTATTAATTAAACATATCTTGGAATGTATTTTGTTCTTCTGCAGCTGTAAAAAGTTCCATGCAAATAGACGTTAAGCTGCACAATTATATTGATATGTGAGATTATCAACACAATTCGGAAAATATTACATAATTAACAAGCAACAAACACTCTCTAGACTTAAGCCCGACATTAAATCAGCTAGCAAAAATAGCCAGAATGTGTTTATGTGAGTGCTTCATCCCTGAGCAGGCAGCAAGCTATACAAGAGATATTACTAATGATGTTGGCCA
Source organism: Amphiduros pacificus (assembly GCA_949316495.1). Lineage (NCBI taxonomy): Eukaryota > Metazoa > Annelida > Polychaeta > Phyllodocida > Hesionidae > Amphiduros > Amphiduros pacificus. The sequence goes on along the minus strand of OX439000.1, from coordinate 2,246,904 downwards.
CACTCAGTATATTGGTCTGCAATGGAAAGCATCCAATCATTAATATTGTATACCTGGCAGCCACACCATAAACAGTGCAGGCCGGGCTATATTACCAGACAAACTGGGAGTCTGAGAGACCAGCAAAATACACCTGATTAGAAATCAATAAACATAATTACAACAAATCATAAAATTATCATTTTGTTAATAAAAAAATTAATGTTTTTGTGTTTGACGTTGCAGGATGAAGAAGAAGTATTACTCATGGGATGAATGCTTGAATCTACGTGAAGTAAAGGTGAGTTAGTCTCAGCAGGTGATCTGCATCTAGTGGTTACCATGGTAACTGAATAATCACAGAAATAAACAATGGAGCCTGGATGCCCTTATGCAAAGTATAACCGTGATTAAATATATCTGGTGTTTGATAAAAAAACAGAACATTGGACAATGTCTGCTAACAAAATAGAAAATACCACTCAAGAGTTGTACATAATCTTGATAATTTTATAAATGTATCTCAAGTTATTTGCATGCATATATAGGAATTTTTTGTGACTACTTTGAAGAAAGGCCTGTCAAACAGAATTAAGTTATTCTGTAATTTGTAATTACCAAGTCACAAATTTGAACTTAAAAAATCTGAGAAAAAAATCTAAAAAATTTGATGGACCAAACGTTTGGTTTGATGGACAGTCAATTTCTCAGATGCACATTCACTTCTTACAGCACTGTCTATTCAATGGGCTCAATGGTTAAAACCATAGGGGAGTTAATTCTTCAGAACATGGTCTTGGTTGACTGGTAATTTGGCCTAGTAACACAGATCATGGCATCCATGCAGTAACCTTGATAGATAGATGTGTGGATGAATGCCAAGGTCACCACCAGGTGTAAGGTAAACCAAGGTCACCAGCAGGTGTAGAGTAAACATGGTTAGTTGCACCTGAGGTGTCAGCAACAAGAGCAGGTGGTGCATCTGATCCCAGCGTCCTTTCATCTGCTATGATCAGCTCGCAACAAAGTCATATACGCTCAAATCTGCTTCAGGCATTCAAGTGCAAGTTGCAGTCGTAATCAAAAATGGAACCAATGGCTTAAATGGTTCATACAAAATATCAAATCTGTGTTTGGAATATGACAAAAAGAGTTCCTTCCCATTTGCCTGTTTTAGTAGAAAAATGCTCCTAAAGTTGCTGGCCTTGATCAAAAGTTGGACGCCTCAGGCAACAGGACAATCTCAAATATTGAACATTGTATGAATCAAACAAAAATATTGATAATGTTGTTGAAGAAGTGGAGGAGTAAATGACTGATGCTGATGATATTGATTCCGGTATCGCTTTTCTTTATCTCATATTACTGCATAATAGTCATACCATCCGCTATTGATATGATATTGAGCAGGAATGTTAAAATATATCTCAAGATCACCACTGCATATTTGTCATTGTAAATATCACTGCCTTTAAGTGAAAGCAATGTTAGAATATCCATGTAACTTGTGTTGATATATTGCTTGGAGTATGTGAACAGGTAAGTGAATCATAGTCCTGAACAAATGCCCTTATGATCCAAGATCACATCAAGAGGTAGTGTATAGCAAGTACAGGCACTTGAAAGCAGATTATAATTTACAGAGGCTAATGGCGTCTATCAACATTTTCATTTGCTTCATATTTGTATGAGGAATATCTTTACAGTTCATATGTCATGTATTTGCAAGCTGAGGCACCTGTATCCCGATCTTCTGTCTCCCACAGTTCACTCCAGTAATGTTATACTTTGGAAGCAATTATTTATCTTCTTCCCAATGTTTAACCAGAGTTGCTGTGAGATAGAATTACTCATCAAACTGCCTCAGTTATTTTTGATCAACAAATTTTATATAATTGCAACAGGTCCAGTTGCTAAACATGTGAATAAACATGATGCATTTATTCAAATCCCAACCTTTGAATTAAAACAAGCTTTTTGAATTCTGATATCAATCAATGTACTAGATAACTCAAGATAACTCATGCAATCATTGCTTATTTTTACAAGATTGACAGATTGTTTGTTATGATTATGGAGCCTGAACTTCCTTGTATCATTAGAGGCAGATAGTTCAGAACACTGCCATATTAGACTACCCATTAGCATGCTTATTGATTTTGGTCCCCAGAACTAGTCCAGAGCTCAACATTGGTTTTAAAATTCTGCTGGTTGTATTTTATGACAAAAAGCTTGTGGCCAAAATACTAAATGTCAAGAGTTGTTCATGAATTAGCATTTGCATTATTTGCATAATTTATAAAAGTGCTACTGTACATGTACAGTGTATATTGGTTATGATATGGCCGTAAACAAAAGAACACAATTTTATTAATTTTTGTTAAAAATAATTAATTTTCATTGCAGTCATTAAGGAAGTTAAATCATGCCAACATAGTGAAGTTAAAAGAAGTGATTCGAGAAAATGACCAACTCTACTTTGTATTTGAATATATGAAAGAGAACCTCTACCAGATGACAAAGGACAGGTGAGTAAAGCAAGGGAGCTGTCAACCTGATATGTTGTCATAAGAACACATTCAGGACAGCAATTACAGTGATTAAGGTAAATTGGCTGTGAAAAGTAGCACTGCTAAATTAATATGATAAATGACTCCCAAATAGTGCTATGGATAGCCCCTTGAGTGTATTTGCTTAACAAATTTGGCGGTATTATAACTTCATTCAGGCTGGAGTTTATCTATGCTTGGCTGGCAGTTAAACCACCTCGATACTTTTAAAGGAGGGGAAAAGCAGTGAAAGACTGGCCATCTCCCCTCAAGAGCTCTCCCATTGCCAGTCAATATCAGTTTGTACATTTGCCATATTTGTTCATAGGCTTTAGGTCAGTGTTAAGAATCAGTTTGAATATTGGATAAAATTTAGGCAGGGTTTAACATTAACACTTGACCAGAGATAAATATTGACCAGTGGTTTTTAAATCCAGTTAAATTTGTTTTTTTAATTAAATAAAATTTTTAAAAAACGAGGTAATCTGAGAATGTATGAGATCCTTAATATGTTGGTTTAAAGGTACCGGTATTCACCATGTGTGCTATTTTATGAGATTATAACTTTGTGTTGAATAGTGAACATTCTGAGCGAGTTTCAGTCCCCTCCTCATGTCAGGAGCCTTGCAGCATAAAAAGGTTCAACAGGGATTTTAAAAATCAATGAGTGAGATGTGTCTAATAATGTTATTTGTCCATTGTGAGAAACAAGTTTACTGTATGCATACGGGTGTAGACATATGAGGTGTCACTAGTTTTCAAGATTATACACAGTGCTGAAATTATTACACATCATACTTTAAAATGCAAAAAAAATTGAGAAAGGATTTGTTTATATTGCATAAAAGACTGCTGAAAAAAAACTGAACATATCACTTGACTTTGCTTAGGCACTGTGCATATGTTCAAACAGCATTCATATGTACATAATATTATATGGTGAATGCAACTGCTCTTTGCCATTTGCACATTATGTTTAGCTGAGCATTGCAATCACATTTGGACATTATTGGTCCATGGATGTGGAATTAATGGCTGTGAACGCGGTGAATGACCACAAAGTAATGATCTATTCAAACGCATTCAAGGTCCAAGCAGCTTTCAGATAAAAAGTTAATGATATCACATGGATGACAGAAATGGTATTCAGATTATAATGATATTCAGCTTTGTCTACTTCATGACAGATACATAATCAATGATCCTTGACAACCTTATTATATTTTAGCCAGTTTAACATGATCAGTCATACCATTGATGCCTATGTGGCTTGACTTACATGATGCATATATGATGCTAAACTTTGTGGAAATCTCTATCCAAATTCTCATGGGGCCTAGCAATAATCAAATATGTATCTAGCACATGATCAAGATTCATGTTGGGAATTAATTTATGTGAACTTGATGTTTATCAGAATATATACAGGATTTCAATATATGTCATCATCATTTGAAATTAATAATTGATGATTTATGTTGTGCAGACTGAAATCAGTAATATTATTCTTTTGTAAGTTCTGAAGTTAAAAATCAATAAAATGGTCTGATGGGGGAAAAAGAAAATTCCCTGTGGTTTGTCTGCTCTGAAAAATGCTCTTGAGATGAGCAGCTATTTATAGGATCATGAAAAGCTAAATGCTCATGCTGAGCTCAATATTTTTACATAAAATCTCAAACCTTCTCAGTAAGGAATGTTTTCTTTTTTTCATTGTAGGTCCAAACTTTTCCCGGAGTCTGCTGTAAGAAATGTGATGTATCAGGTGTTACAAGGCTTAGCCTTCATGCATAAACATGGTAAGTAAACATTAGTAAAACATTATATTAGAGGATACCCTGTAACGCTCTCTAGTCAGATCAGTAACCCTGTATGGTCAGATCAGAGCATGCTCAGTAACCCTGTATGGTCAGATCAGAGCGTGCTTAGTTACCCTGTATGGTCAGATCAGAGCGTGCTCAGTAACCCTGTATGGTCAGATCAGAGCGTGCTCAGTAACCCTGTATGGTCAGATCAGAGTGTACTCAGTAACCCTGTATGGTCAGATCAGAGCGTGCTCAGTAACCCTGTATGGTCAGATCACAGCGTGCTCAGTAACCCTGTATGGTCAGATCACAGCGTGCTCAGTAACCCTGTATGGTCAGATCAGAGCGTGCTCAGTAACCCTGTATGGTCAGATCAGAGCATGCTCAGTAACCCTGTATGGTCAGACCAGAGCGTGCTCAGTAACCCTGTATGGTCAGATCAGAGCATGCTCAGTAACCCTGTATGGTCAAATCAGAGCATGTTCAGTAACCCTGTATGGTCAGATCAGAGCATCCTCAGTAACCCTGTATGGTCAGATCAGAGCGTGCTCAGTAACCCTGTATGGTCAGATCACAGCGTGCTCAGTAACCCTGTATGGTCAGATCACAGCGTGCTCAGTAACCCTGTATGGTCAGATCAGAGTGTACTCAGTAACCCTGTATGGTCAGATCAGAGCATGCTCAGTAACCCTGTATGGTCAGATCAGAGCATGCTCAGTAACTCTGTATGGTCAGATCAGAGCGTGCTCAGTAACCCTGTATGGTCAGACCAGAGCATGCTCAGTAACCCTGTATGGTCAGATCAGAGCATGCTCAGTAACTCTGTATGGTCAGATCACAGCGTGCTCAGTAACCCTGTATGGTCAGATCAGAGTGTACTCAGTAACCCTGTATGGTCAGACCAGAGCATGCTCAGTAACCCTGTATGGTCAGATCACAGCGTGCTCAGTAACCCTGTATGGTCAGACCAGAGCATGCTCAGTAACCCTGTATGGTCAGATCAGAGCGTGCTCAGTAACCCTGTATGGTCAGACCAGAGCATGCTCAGTAACCCTGTATGGTCAGACCAGAGCGTGCTCAGTAACCTTGTATGGTCAGATCAGAGCATGCCCTGTAACCCTGTATGTTCAGATCAGAGCATGCTCAGTAACCCTGTATGTTCAGACCAGAGCATGCTCAGTAACCCTGTATGGTCAGATCAGAGCATGCTCAGTAACCCTGTATGGTCAGACCAGAGCGTGCTCAGTAACCTTGTATGGTCAGATCAGAGCATGCTCTGTAACCCTGTATGTTCAGATCAGAGCATGCTCAGTAACCCTGTATGGTCAGATCAGAGCATGCTCAGTAACTCTGTATGGTCAGATCAGAGCGTGCTCTGTAACCCTGTATGGTCAGATCAGGGCGTGCTCAGTAACCCTGTATGGTCAGATCAGGGCGTACTCAGTAACCCTGTATGGTCAGATCAGAGCGTGCTTAGTAACCCTTAATGGAAAAAAGTTGTGGAAGTAGCTGAGACCCTTGACAATATGTGATATTTATCACAGAATGTACCATTGAGCTCGTGTAATAACTTTAAATCCTATTGCATATAATCAAGAATAATACCTCAGGCTCTCCCTATTAAGAAATAATTGATGAATAACAAATCGTTTTATTGATGGCCTGAGCCAGATTATCTGTGTTCTCATTAATCAGGGGGTCCATAATAATAGTGCTGATGTTCCATGTTACTTTTACCTGTCTCTACTCATACTAGAATATCCGGAATTTGCATATTTTATAAAGTAGTGAATTTTAATGATTATTTGTGCCATTATTAATACATCATTATTCACCATGTTCAATTTTGGTATGAATAAAAAAAGAAATGAATGGTTTGTGATATATATATAAAATCTCATGAAAAAATGTTGAAAGTGGCAGGATTTTGCAGTGTTTCACATGTAATACAGCATTAGTGTATGGATGTAGTGTGCATAATGTACAGGTTTAGGTGTATGCTTTACTTGAATACAAAGAGTATAAATCATTTCATTGCCTCCCTGGATATCCACAGCAAGGTCGAAACTACTGTCCCCTTTAATCCTGAGCTTCTAGCCAGTTGATATTTCATACTGGACTATCCGTAGCTGTCCCAAATGACCCTGTTGCCAGTTAATTTGAATATTTTTTTTTCTCAGTTGTTTTACTGATTTTTCTCTGTAATCTACTCTGAGAAATCCATCTTATGCGATGCTGAAATGTAGACACCTGGTGATCGCTGCTTCCCTCTATTGTTACTGTGGACACTTCTGCTGTTAGCTGCTCTCTGATTGGTCGAAATAAAAACAATTCTGCAGAATTTTGTAATTGTTGCCAGGTGCATTGGTTCTTATTGACGGCAGTGACCATGATGACCAGAGTGATTAATGTATGTCCTCTTTGTATGTATTCAGGTTACTTCCATCGGGACTTGAAGCCAGAAAACTTACTTTGCAATGGCCCAGAACTTGTCAAAATTGCTGATTTTGGCTTAGCACGAGAAATCCGCTCCAGACCTCCATATACAGATTATGTGTCTACAAGATGGTCAGTATTTGAAATATTTATATTTATTCTACTGAGCTTAAAGAAACTGTCATATTCATTTTATTTTTTCTTTCCATTTTCAATTAATTTTTTATACTCATTATCCTTTCTATTCACACAAGAGAACTAATCACTAATCATGCAAAATTAATCTTTCTCAAGAATTTGACCCTTGTAATATCTGAACTAATGAGTTGATATTCCAAAATGACAAATAATATCTAAATTATCCTAATGCTCAATTTAATTCTGAAAAATGCATTTTGAAACCCTTCGATTACAAGCAAATGATATTCTCACCAAAGGCAATAGGAGATGGCATGTTAAAAATAACCTTGTATATTGCCTGATTATCCTAAATTATCAGCAATTCCTAATTAATTATTTAGTCCTGTGAATAAATGCTGTTGTATCACCTTAACCATCTTTGCCTAGGTCCTTTTTTTGCAATTTATTTGTTTATTTATTTTTCTATGCTAATGTGTTCTTATATTCCAGTGATGAAGTTTTGTGTCCAAATGATTTTGTTTATTGTCTAAATTCTCAGATCTTGGCCATTAAACTATTTAAAGAAAACAGACAAATTGTTCATTTGTGATATTTAAACAAATATTTAATATATCAATAGATAAATGTTTTGTAAGGATAACTAAATTCCTCCACCTTAAATAATGTTTTCTACAACTTGAGTCACGAGGAACTCGAGTGATTGATATTGTGATGTGATTTAAGGTACCGAGCGCCAGAAGTCTTGATATTGATATTGTGATGTGATTTAAGGTACCGAGCGCCAGAAGTCTTGATATTGATATTGTGATGTGATTTAAGGTACCGAGCGCCAGAAGTCTTGTTGCGGTCAACAAACTACAGCTCTCCTATTGACATCTGGGCCATAGGTTGTATCATGGCGGAGGTTTACACGTTACGGCCCCTATTCCCGGGAAGCAGTGAAGTCGACCAACTCTTCAAAGTTTGCTCAGTACAGGGAACACCCTCCAAAGTAAGACTACATTCTCAAACCATCCGAGTTACATAGAAAATCACCAGCACTTGAATCATGTTTAGTCCATTATTTCTTTTAATATATACACTGCACAAGTTGTACTTGTGCAGTATACATTATAATATGTATTTGGTAGGAAATTTCCTTACATGTATTTTCTAGGTACTTAGTTAAATTTTATAAATGAGTATTTACACTGGAATTTGTTCACAAAAATGTTGTTTGAAACATAATCTTGGATCAAGAAAACTAAAACTCGAACTTGCCACCCCTCATAAAAAAAAAGAAAATTGTGAACTGATTTCATGGCGCATTAAATGCAAGTAACTGACGCTGTAATTATCCTGGTTTGACATCCGATGATAAAAACCCAAGATAACTTCCCTAATATTGGTCTGGTTAACATCATTTTGGACTGGAATGTCACATTTCTCACAAAAATATCAAAACGGTAAAAGAGTTTAAAAATATAACATCAATATTTTGGCTGCATCAATTTATTATTTGATGGTTTTGTTTAGTGTTGTAAATTTTGACACACACTTTATAACTGTATTATGCTTTACAGCAAGAGTGGCCGGAGGGACAGAAGTTGGCGGCAGCCATGAACTTCCGCTGGCCGCAGTGCGTGAAGACGCCGCTGAAGCAGATCATACCCAATGCCAGCAGCAGCGGTATACAGATCATGGAGCAGATGATGGCGTGGGCCCCGGAGAAACGACCCACGTGTCAGCAGTGCCTCAAACATGACTTCTTCCAAGTGGGTGGTAACCTCGGTCCCAGGTTACCCGCAGTGCCTCAGGGCCAGCAGCAGTCACATCTACAGAGACCCATACAACAGAACTCACCCATGCAACAAAAACCATTTGCAAACCAAAATAAATCATCGTACCTAGACAAGACAGAATACAAAACAAATACGCTACCTGGAATCAATACAAATAAGCAGGCGCCAAAACCACAGCAGGAAAACAAGGTACATTCCTTCTCATGCTTTGCTTCATATCTTGTGTGTTTTCATCTTTTAAACTGAAGCTAGCAAGTGTTCAATAGCACAGACATAAGTATTCAGTGGAACACATGTACATTTTATTATTATTATTATTATAGGAGCCTTTTTCACAGCCGAGTGGTCAGAAAAGTGGCAGAAGACGGTGGAATGTGGGAGGCTTCCAGGATAGCATGGATGACTTCTTAGATGAAATAGGTTCAAGCACAGCCTTGACCAGCAAGAAACAAGCACCTATAAAACAACCTGTAGCCCAGCCGACGTGGAAAACTAACCCCATAGCACCCATATCCAAGAAACCATCCATATTTAACGACTTTGATGACGACGATGATGATGACTTCTTTTCGTAAGTTTCCATTTTCAAAAATGTTGATATTTATATAAATCATATGCTGTGTATATATATATATATATATATATATATATATATATATATATATATATATATATATATATATTACCCAGCTTTACTTGGCCTCTTCAATATAGGCCTAGCGATGACGCGACCAATTGTTGTACTATTTAGGCGCTCATGAATATTAATGAGCTATAGAATTGAGTTACGTCATTGTATCATGCACGTGCCGTCAGACTCAGATGCTGTAATTACGTGGACATGCTGTTGGATACATTCAGTGGGCGGGGCTTATGGAACGGGCCTGTTTGATCATATCTGATCACATAATCGGAGAGGGTGTTATATACTGAGCCCAATGCAAAGGAGAGTATATATATATAAAACAAAATGGACTGACAACAAGTCTTGGAATCTGAGTCTAAAATTGACAAACTTTTGATATTTTTCAAATGGCCTTTTACTCTGAAAGGGGCAGCTTTTGTTTCAGGATACATTTCCCTAATATTTGCTTCTTTTTATACTTTTAGGAGCACATTTGGTCGTAAGAAACCAGGGGCACTGCCACAGATGGGGGCAACCAATAAGGACCGAATAAATTCTGGCCGATCGTCAGCGTCGTCAGCCAAGCAGGTCTACATGAGTAAGACCAGGTATATGCCAGGTAGGGCCACTTTCCTTATATTATGTATTCTCTTGCAGTTAGCATAAAGGGGAGTGATTCAGTCAGAGTATGTGTGTAAAAATAATAAGCGATGTTAGAATTTTTTAAAAGGGTCTCTGAGGAAGAAAATTGTTGGGAACACATGAAAGGCTTTAATATTTCCAAATCAAAGCATCACCCTTCTAAAGCCCCAACCCCTTTTCCTTCTACAACTCGGCAGTAAAATGCAGGAATACTGCTTTTGTATAAAGGCATCATTAAATTGCTGAAGAAATAAATTGCATTTTAAGAATTTTGATGCTAGGTTATTTTTTCATCAACTGACAGAGCACCAAAAAAATAATTGAGGCCATTTCAGATTGCTACAGATGGTCTAGTTAACTATTGTTTCCATTTCTGTTTTGCAGGTAAAAAGTCAATTGGAAGTGGAAAGAAAGAGAGTCCGAGCCCGTGGAATAAACCCTCTAATTATGGCATGAATCTGAACCGAGCCAATCCCCTAGGTGAGATCATCCACTGATAGGAACATAGCAAGCTTTACATTTATAAATACATTAACAAATATAACTTGAATATTTCACCATGATACTCAATACTATTTTTGGAATTGGATATGTTGTGATGGTTAAGTCAACTTTAAATGAATATAATGAACTAGCCAACCCTCTAGGCGAGATCACAGACTGATATCAAATAGAAAACTTTACTTTTTAAAAAAATATAGTTTGAATATTTGATCATTATATCTCAATAAAATGCAATAAGATTTTTGAAATTGGATGTGTTATGATAAAGTAGACTTTAAATCTGTGTCAAAATGATAAAAGTTGCTAACCTAGCTGTGGCAGATTGTTTATACATCATGCAATATTTACAGGTCCTTCTTCATTTGGTAATACAAATTCAACCACTGGCTATGTGCCCACATTTGCTGGATCTGCAGCAACCAATAAAACAAGTGAGTATTATTTCATAAGTAAAGTGCAAATTAATGTCGTCTCATTATTTGAATACTGATCAGATAATGGGTTTTTATATTTATAAACTACTAAAAATGAAAATAAAATGCTGGTTTTAGTTCATAATTTACTTCCCTTTCTTTCTCATATTTATGAATTAAATGTTTTTAAAAATATTAATCTGCTGCCTGTTGTTGCACATTATGGCACTCTTGTTTTCACAATATTTGGTATTTTCACGTTTGAATATAGTGGTCACCTGTCCAGTCCAGTAGTTATTTAAATGACCCAAATGCAAAGGACCGTTTTGCAGAGAATATTAATGATGATTTCAGAGATAAAGCATTTATCAATTTATTATCAGAAAGTCAAATCAAAATCAAAGTATACATATGGACAGCACCAATATTCCTTGTGAAAATTTTGGGGTGGGTTATATTGTAAATTTTATCCAGCAAAAAATTAATAGGATTTTATTTTGGCCCGTACTTCAGACTACCGCACTGGTGGGTGGAAGCGTGCTGAGCCTGCACCCCTGCCAATCAATAAACACTCTAGCACAGTAGGAGGCGCATCCAATCGAACAGACTGGGCAGCAAAGTAAGTCACACCCCTGCTGACACCTGCTGATAAACATGGTTAACACAATGTTAATCATGCTTCTTCCTCAGTTTAATTCACTAACAGTGGTAGACCACAAGCAAACAAATGGCCAATCTATCACGTAAATGCCTTTCACTAAGTTAAGCTTTCCTAGGGCAGCTTGTTTGGAAGCTAACACATTGTCAAACATCAGGAAAAATATATTTAAGCTCATTTGGTTGGTTGCAGTCTACCCAGATAATAGTGTTGTTGTTGTAAGTTTTGACAACATGCCAAGCTCGTTTTATGAAGCAGGTAATTCAGTACTCTTACATAATAATTATTTTGATGTTTTTTTTTTTAAATAAGAAAAATCTTAAGTTGGACCATTGTAAATAATGAAAATGAATATCATCAATGATAAAAATTCTAATCTGCTTTTCAGATATCTGAAATGAAGTGCCATCTGGTGGCAGATTGAAGTGCCATCTGGTGGCAGATCTGAACATCCACAAGGGTGTGAATTGAGCAACTCCAGGGGAAGCGAGGGGACAATTTTAGTTGAATCCACAAAGCAATTTAGAAAACTTATGTGCCTTAAAGGTGTCTATTATATATTACCATGATATTGATGATAAGTCATCAGGTGGTATTTGATATCCCTTGGAATATGTTCATTCTTCAAAGCAAGTGAAAACAAAATTGTGATTTCTTTGGGACAAATGAAGAATTTTAAGAAGAAGATTTTAACTCATTTAAAATTTTGATAACATTTTGTTTTCTTTCAGTCTTATATATAATGTTTTCAGTAAAGCAATTTAAAAGTAATAAAAATAACAATGCACTTAATTACTTGATATTAACAATGTGCATCATGTTATACAAAATGATTAGTACAAGTAACTGTGTGTCAAACTTGCTAAGATTATCATTCACAATAACACCTATATACCAGTAGCTGTATGTCAGACTGGCACATTGTTACCTCCTCAACATATAATAACATATAGCGGGCAAGTCAAGGGTTTGTTTATATTGTACAGTCTTAATCAGGATCTCAATCCTTATCAACACGTAAAGATTAAAATCTTTACTTTATTTTTGTGTCAAAAGTAATTTTAATGTTATCATGAAGTATACATTGATAATTGTAAATATTAAATGTGTACAAAGTGTCTATGGAAATATCAATATGTATAGATGAGCAATCACATTGCCTTTAAATAAAGGCACAACTTCAACTTTATGTTTTATCATTTTCCTTTTCAAGGGATACAGTGCTTTTATCACAGTATTTTTTATAAATGGGTATTTTAAGTGAACAAAAGGTATATATATGTATATGTACCAGATTTGTCTCATTTCTTGTATGTTATTGAAAGATATTTGCAAAATGGATCTCCTTATTTTCTGAACAAAAATGTGTAAATTGAAGTAGTAAATATATTCAAATCATTTCCTCCAAGTTTATGGAAGAAAAGGTATGTCATAAGAATATGTGAAGATAATTGGTTTCCGTCCAACCATGGGGCACAATTTGTGCAGCAAATATTTCTGCGTTATAATTTGACATATCAATATATGGCATAATGTCTGTTCAAGATCATGTCAAATTATATGGGTTTATTCATTTGATTTCTGTGAACCTAGTCTATTAAACTTAATAAAAACACTTTTCTAAAATATGAGATGATCCAAAAATAAGGACCAACCATAATCTTCCTAAAGATGTATTTCTAAGTTTTATTTGTCTCTGGAATTCATAGCTTGACCCAGTTTCTAACCTGGAAAAAATGTTAGAATAATACAATTTTACATAATATGTGTGAATGGAGATAAATATACAGACTCGAACTATACAATGTCAGGCCAGAACTTATGACTGTTTAAAAAATGTAAAATTGCTAACAAAAGAATGGGAAAAAATACAAATTATTTTAAGGACATTGATAGTTGTTCTAATGCAAATGACTGTATATTTTATGTCAGTGAGTATTTCTTATCTGAGAAAAATATACTGATACACCTTAATATAACCATGTTCTGCAAAATTCAGTGTTAGTTTCAATATTATACTGTGTACATATTAAACAAAAAATCTAAATCTCAATAATGCATATTTGTATGGAATCCAAAGACATGTTCTCATTCTTAAAAGGAAAGTAATAAATAATTTACTGAATCAATAAAATATATATTTCAACTAATATATTGAGATTTTATTATTATTTTAGCATCTTAGTTTCATAAAAAGGTGCCTCATGCTGGCAGTTAACACCAGGTTCATCATTTGATACTCCCTCATTTTATCTGAATTCCTTTTGAAATTTCCACTTTTAGTATTTGACCATTTAAGATGCTAAAATGGAATTTGACCTAACTTTGTAAAGTGGCCTTACTGTTGAACCTTTTTTTTTTTCAAGATTAAAAAAAATTGATTTGGTGGAGATGGAATTTTCAATATTTTCAGTAAAGAAAACTGATTTATTCAAATAATAATTTACCAGTATCTAATGAGGTAATGTTTTTCTAATTTAATAATTTGATAAGATATTTTTTATACCGACAGTTTTTTGTTCATCTCGAAAACAATTGTAGTGAAGTACACTTCAAATAGCCATACTACACCAGTCATATAAGGGTTACTTAAAGGCATTAAGCATCAATTTTATATTTAAAAAAAACATTTAAAATACACATTTTGATAATAAATGTATGTCTTTCAAGTCTATTAACTTTTTGATTGATGCATCCCCATCAGTGTCTGAAATCTATCATAAAAAGACCTTTATTTATAGCCTACTTGTGAAAGGACACTTCTTTTTTGGCATCATATTTATGTGGAGTGTCATCATTGAGGCACTGAAAGGTAAAATATGCTTATGACATCATGAAATGTATTATCCTTTGAATAGTGCCAGAATGACGTCAAACAGTGCTACCCTTCTTTGAGCCTCAATTGAGGTCAAACAAAGTTCATGCTACCCGTTTTTACCCGTCACGTGCAGCTGATGGCTCAGACAGCTCGGACATATCTTATTACTCTTTGTAAAAGTTCACATATGCATTATGTTCATGTGTGGAAAAGCTTTCAATACACCAAATTGTTGGATTAATGCTTAATGTGCAATTTATAAGCTTAATTTATAATGTAATCATAATCACTCACAGAAGATTTAGTATTACATTGAGTTTTGGTCTCTATGGCTATTAAATGAGCTTTAAAAATGTAACTTTTTGTTTTTTGGGGAATTTGTTTTTTGTTTTTGTTTTTGTTTTTTTTTAGTTGTGGTAAGTGGCCTTATCATCGGTCAAACGACAAAGGACAACATTACAACTTTTATGTCAAATAGGCATACAACTAACTAATCGGACACACAAGTTGTAAGCTGATGGCTGATGAAGGAATACATTTAGTGATGGTTGGAATCATGAGATGAAGTCAGTTGATTTTGCACATGCTACTTTGCCATTTACTTCCAGATTTAAATAAGAGTCCTCAAATCATTGATACTAGTATCTATAGCATATTTGATATCCACTATATATATATATATATATATATATATATATATATATATATATATATATATATATATATATATATATATATATATATATATATATATATATATATATACATATATATATATATATATTTGATTTTACTCAAGAGTGGTCAATGCTCTGATATTTGACCCCACTCAGCCAGTCTTCTGTCTTAATTGGCTTGCAAAATAATATGGAATATGAAAAAATATTAAGACATTAAAATATGAAAAAAAATGTAATAAATATTAGTGACCAGGGAATTTGTCAAGTTGTGTGAATGTTTAATACTTTGTAAAGTTTGTTGTTAATTCGATTGTATGTGAACCAATACACTGATATGATTAACATTTTGGAGGTCCCAGGTTTCAACAGATGATCATATTTTGTGGGGGTTGCATGATGATTTTCATCATTAGCAAATGTTAAAATGTATGCACCCACAAAGGCCAGGAAGCAAAATCTCAAGAGCATATTACTTATAATAAATCTGCCTGAAAAAATGGAAAGGTTTGATATAAAATAAAAAATAAGAAATGCAAATTTCCCACCAGTCCCACATTTAGGATGTTTATGCAGTATGACAAAGCTTGCAGGAATTTATTCATATTTAATTCCACAAATTTTCATCCTTTTTGTTATATCCATGAATTTAACACATTGGAATGAGATTTTAGAATGGAAGTTTTTTTCCCCATGAATCCATACATTGTAGGCATGGAATACCTCACAGAATAGATTCAGCTTGGATTCCAGAAAGGCCAGAAAGTAAAAAAATATGTTGGCAAAAAAAGATAATGGAAGAATTTTGTCTCAATTGATTCATTTTTGTTGTTTCGAGTACGTTCTCACGTTGTAATCTTCTAAATGGTCAAGCTTGCTTCACCGTGTTACTCAACGGCGCGCCATCATGTTAGTAGGATAGCACCTGGCTGGCATTTGTTGCCAGGTGCTTTGTGGCAACATCTCCTGACTTGGGGGTCAGCCAGTTACAACCCCCGGATGAGGAAATGACTCATTTACCTTGTTCCCGGCGAGAGACTTCACATCGCTAGCCGAAATGACGTGTACACTTTTATAATTATTGACACAATACACTCATTGCTAAGTTGCTATAAATAAGAATATCTTGCACTGTATTTTATGCGTAATTGAGTTACAGCAACAAATACAGCATCGTGTTTTAGGAAAACGGAAGTCAGTAGAGAACGTGGTAAAGCAGCCATATTGGTAGACTGAAACTTCAAAATGGCGAAGAAAACTTACGATTTACTATTCAAATTACTGCTTATTGGCGACTCTGGAGTCGGAAAGACATGCCTGTTATTTAGATTTTCAGACGACGCATTCAATACAACATTTATATCAACAATAGGTGAGTATGTTAACTATTAATTCTAGTGAAAGCGAAGCTTCAAAACTGCACCCATGATCAGATTTTGTATGATGTCAGCTGTCAAATAATTTTCTCGGTCACTGACAGAGTAAACAATTATCATTTTATAAAATTCCACCAAGAGTCTACATTATTTAAAGGGAAACTTTCACTCCTCTGAAACTTGTTTGTAGTATGATGGAGAATTATAACGCACATTGATCTGTGGATCTGTTCGTATGACCGCACAAGGGAAACATGTTTTTTGGGAGAAAAATAGCTCTTTTAAATGCACGTGCTAGAAAAAAAAGAATGACGTCATCGTGCGGCAATTACCTACTTACATAAATAATTAGTAAACAAACATCAATGCAACCAAAATAGCGGTGTCACGATTTTCGGTCTTAAAATGGACGCATTATAGAATGGTTATGTTCATCGGAAAGAACATGAAAAATGTGTTATTTTGGTGTAAAAATCATGTCAATCGGACTAGTATTAACAAAGTTATGACTAAATTTATGAAAATTGAAGATCACTGCAGCTTGAGTTGCACGTGTGTAAAATCCCGCACGATGACGTCATAGGCACATAGTGCAATAAATGATCATAATTTATGGGGGTTGCAAGATTAGTTTTAAATGTCGATTTGTGTTTCCTTGGTTACTGATATAATTATTTTGTCAATGAATTTCAATGTATTTACACATATAGGATCATCTAATAATGTAATTTATATATTTTATTTTACTAGAAAGTATCTCTTTAAACATATATTTGGAGGTGTTGTGATTAAATTGTTTCAAGCTCAAACTGTCCACATTGGAACAAGACCAAAAATAAAAATCACCAAGACAACACCCATGCCACTACCACTGGTAACAGACAATGAAAAATTAAGTCTTGACCAGTAAGACTACAAACATGATAAAGCTCACTGCACCTTTCATGTAATCCCTTCACATGTAGCAAAATATAAAAGACTTGCAAGTTAATCTGTGTGCAAAAATACCATTCTTGAGCAAGACAAAAGGACAAAAAATCTGATCATGTGACTGAAAATTTCCCTCTCAAACTTAAACCCAGAAGGACCAGCTGATTTAAATTCTGTTGATTGGCAGGACAAGGCATTTATTTATTTTTGTCCAGCACATCAGTTATTCATTTGATCAGAATAATGGGGACATTGTTTCCGTTTGTGCCAGTGGTGGATGTTGATGTCCTTCCTGTCTGTTAGGCTGAGAGCATTATAGAGCGAGACACAATTTCTACTGTGTTTACAGAATACTATCTTTTGTTCTGTTATAAAGCTTATATCCAAGGAATACAATGCTTCCTCCAATAATTTTT
The DNA here is from genome assembly GCA_949316495.1 of Amphiduros pacificus. NCBI lineage: Eukaryota > Metazoa > Annelida > Polychaeta > Phyllodocida > Hesionidae > Amphiduros > Amphiduros pacificus. The sequence goes on along the minus strand of OX439000.1, from coordinate 2,229,157 downwards.
CAAATGGATAGAGTTACAGACTAATCTATTATTTCTGAATATTTTACCTCAAAATTGCTATCATTTAAATAAGCATTCAATGCAAACATATCCTATACATGCCAGCTGAGCAATGATATTGGATTAACCAATAACTTTACTGTGTTAGGTTCAGAAAATATTTTATCGTTGATTCTTAGCCTTGATTACAGTCAATCGAGCATAACTCCCTCTAGGTTAGCAATATAGGTCTTATGATGTTAAGATATTTCTTAAAAATTAAAGAAATTTTCAATGTCAGGGATTACATCTATGATTAATTCTTTAATTCAATATTTTCCCAAAACAACAACCACAAGTACAAAGTGCTCAGATTTCCTTGATTTTCCTGTGTTTTGATCTTAAATATTTTTTCTTATGTGCCGAAAATTTGTCCCCATATTTTCCTATAGATTGGGGAAGAACACTGTATCTTGTTTTAAAGATCTCAATGCCTTTTTTTGTCAAAATGATATAGTGTTATTTCAGACTTTTCTTGAAAATTTTGTCATTGATTTGGATAGTCTGCACATAATCTGCTCTCAGGAAGATTTTCACAAGAAATACTAAAATTAGATGACAGATGACAGATTCCAGTAGAATCAAGAAGGCCTATCTTATCATGGTTTTATAAACTGATGTGAATTCGAGCAAATGATTTCTTCCACTTGGACAACGTTTTATGTGCAAAAATTGTTGATCCTTTCATGATATTTCAAAATGGAGGGCATATCCAGAAAACTCGCCTAATTTTATGTACTGAGTCAAACATGGAGGCAGAGTTCGTGTTAAACACATGTTAAATGATCATTTTGTATTTATTATAGTTTACTTGGTTCAATGATCATTGGAATTCAATGATGTAACATCTAGTTTTCATCTTATTCTACTTCCCACTTTGCTAATGTTTAACGTCATCCTCTAATTATGGCACTATTTGGTTCATTGATTATGACAACTCATTAATGAAATTTGATTGAAAGGTGGCAAACTGGTATTGACTATTGAAGTATGTCATGTATGATGTCAACATGATCATATGATTGTCAATATGGTTATATGCAAACAGTATTTCTGGCAAAGTTCCCAAACGGTTATCTTAGTTCATTGTTATTTTTAACTATTTCACATGTGTCAAGAGTTTTCAATATTTCAAGCGATTGTGTGGAATTTTTGTGTTATGATTAATTGTATGTCATACTCATGAAGTCATTGATGAATTAAATTTATATTTTAATATCCATTTTCAGGTATTGATTTTAAAATCAAAACAGTAGAATTAGGAGGAAAGAAAATAAAGTTACAAATATGGTAAGTGAATATTTTTCTGAAATTTAATAATTCATTAAACACTCTTAACCATTGAGATGGATGGTCTGCTGACAATTATGGCAAATAAATCCTCCAAAAAATAAAAATAGCCTTTGCAATTGGATTTATTCGCAGTATAATTTTTCATCAGAACAACAGTGGTTTTAACAGAGGGTGCATCTGGGATTTCGAGGCTAGAAAAGATCTCCAAAGGAAATTGATGTTTAATGTCAAAATGGTTAGATTTTTTGCCCCACAAACCTTATGCTGTTGGGGTTACTGTTGTCTACTGTGGGTGTCAGCTTGAACAAAGTCATGATCATTTGCAAATAGAAGGTATAAAGGATGAACTTTAGTATTTATTGCAAGCTTGACTCAGTGGGGTATTGCCTTTGGCTACAATGGGTGGCTGACTGCCATAATGTTTGTCTTGACAATTTCTCATTTACCAGAATTTTTGAGAAACCTTGAGAATTATGTAAAAGATAAAGTCACAAAAGAATAAATTTATAATCAAGAATACTTGAGCTGAGACAGACATTTCAAATACTGTAAAACATGGATGCCTCCTCAAATTCCAGTGAAAAATTCACATATTGGTTAAAATTGATATAAAATTATTCAATATGATGAATTGTAATATTTCAGTTTATCTGTCAGGAGAATCTTAAAATAGCATATATAATATATCTATCCTTTATGATTGTATATGAAATTAATTCAGAAAGAGAGTGGGTTTAGTTGTAATTTAGTGTCCACTTTGTGAAATGTGTAGCACTGGGCGTATGTAGCATTGAGTACTCGCAGCCTCACTGTATCTCAGGTCAGTCACTGACAATGGGAGGATCTCAGACAAGTCTGGCATAGTGCCAATTATATCACGCTGGGCTGATAGATACTGCTGGTATGGGAGGGGTTAGGTATCAGTTTTTTGTAAATCAGTTTTTAACTGTAAGAGCTCTCTGGTTAGATAAAAGTATTTTGACTTTGACTTTGATATGTACTGCTGGTATGGGAGGGGTTAGGTATCATGCTGGGCTGATATGTACTGCTAATATGAGAGGGTTAGGTATCAGGCTGGGCTGATATGTACTGCTGGTATGGGAGGGGTTAGGTATCAGGCTGGGCTGATATGTACTGCCGGTATGGGAGGGTTAGGTATCACGCTGGGCTGATAGGTACTGCTGGTATGGGAGGGGTTAGGTATCAAGCTGGGCTGATATGTACTGCCGGTATGGGAGGGGTTAGGTATCACGCTGGGCTGATAGGTACTGCTGGTATGGGAGGGGTTAGGTATCAGGCTGGGCTGATATGTACTGCTGGTATGGGAGGGGTTAGGTATCAGGCTGGGCTGATATGTACTGCTGGTATGGGAGGGGTTAGGTATCATGCTGGGCTGATATGTACTGCTGGTATGGGGGGGGGGGGTTAGGTATCACACTGGGCTGATATGTACTGCCGGTATGGGAGGGTTAGGTATCATGCTGGGCTGATATGTACTGCTGGTATGGGGGGGGTTAGGTATCAGGCTGGGCTGATATGTACTGCTGGTATGGGGGGGGGGAGTTAGGTATCAAGCTGGGCTGATATGTACTGCTGGTATGGGAGGGGTTAGGTATCACGCTGGGCTGATATGTACTGCTGGTATGGGAGGGGTTAGGTATCACGCTGGGCTGATATGTACTGCTGGTATGGGAGGGGTTAGGTATCATGCTGGGCTGATATGTACTGCCGGTATGGGAGGGTTAGGTATCATGCTGGGCTGATATGTACTGCCGGTATGGGAGGGTTAGGTATCATGCTGGGCTGATATGTACTGCTGGTATGGGGGGGGGGGGGGGGTAGGTATCAGGCTGGGCTGATATGTACTGCTGGTATGGGGGGGGGAGTTAGGTATCAAGCTGGGCTGATATGTACTGCTGGTATGGGGGGGGGAGTTAGGTATCACGCTGGGCTGATATGTACTGCTGGTATGGGAGGGGTTAGGTATCACGCTGGGCTGATATGTACTGCTGGTATGGGAGGGGTTAGGTATCATGCTGGGCTGATATGTACTGCCGGTATGGGAGGGTTAGGTATCATGCTGGGCTGATATGTACTGCCGGTATGGGAGGGTTAGGTATCATGCTGGGCTGATATGTACTGCTGGTATGGGGGGGGGGGGTAGGTATCAGGCTGGGCTGATATGTACTGCTGGTATGGGGGGGGGAGTTAGGTATCAAGCTGGGCTGATATGTACTGCTGGTATGGGGGGGGGGAGTTAGGTATCACGCTGGGCTGATATGTACTGCTGGTATGGGAGGGGTTAGGTATCATGCTGGGCTGATATGTACTGCCGGTATGGGAGGGTTAGGTATCATGCTGGGCTGATATGTACTGCCGGTATGGGAGGGTTAGGTATCATGCTGGGCTGATATGTACTGCTGGTATGGGGGGGGGGGGTTAGGTATCAGGCTGGGCTGATATGTACTGCTGGTATGGGGGGAGGAGTTAGGTATCAAGCTGGGCTGATATGTACTGCTGGTATGGGAGGGGTTAGGTATCACGCTGGGCTGATATGTACTGCTGGTATGGGAGGGGTTAGGTATCATGCTGGGCTGATATGTACTGCTGGTATGGGAGGGGTTAGTATCATGCTGGGCTGATATGTACTGCCGGTATGGGAGGGGTTTTCTGGCAATCACAGGGTTTTCTGGCAAGTCACAAGCATTATTTTACACACAAATTGCTCAATGCCTATCAAAGTGAGCTATGAATAATTTTTTAACATGTGTGAGATAAAAAATATAAAACTGAGAATATTTGATACAATTTCTTTTTTGTGTTACTATGTATCATGTATATCTTTTTACTTGGAGATAAGATGTTTGATTGTTCAGACATTGCTTGAAGAAAACAGTATTATGACTCCTTAGTATGAGACAATGCAAATTTAAATGAGACAGTGATACATGAGGCCTTCAAAAGCGTTTGTACTGTGAATATAACCAATCACAGTACTGCTGTGCTCATATGCAGAGTGGCATTAATGTCGATAAATGGCCAGATCTGAAATTGACAAATTAGAGGTTTTATTTCATTAATGCCTACATATATTATCCCAGGAAAATTGTGACCTGTGACTGCAAATAGCTATGCAGTACATTGAAGAACACAACAGATTAGGTCAAAACTTACATGTGTTCATTGTCCCCATTCATTGGAATAGATTGAGGCATTTGTAATTTTGACAAGTGATTGTCTCATGTCTGGCCCCAAGAAGATTCCTACGTTTAATTGCCCATAATTTATTGAAGGATTGGAGGTGGATGAAAAGAAAGATGGATGCATATCTCTAGGCTGTGTGTCCCTCTTGTCCGTCTTGTCAGTCTTGTCAATCTCAAACTCTAGGTGATGCTATGACAACATTGCTTAAATTTGATATTGCCTTTTCACAGAATCACCAAAATTGCTCCATGCTAACACTTCTGGTGAAGTCTTTGATAAGCTCACTCATGTGTGACCTTGACCTACAGAGCTATTTGTCTATGAAAGTCTTCTTTGGTAGCATCATTTCAAGAATTACTCCTAGAAGTATCATAAAATCTGCCAAATATGAACCTCAAATGGAGTCCTTAAATTGGTTACCACATGGATGACCTTCACCTATTTTTAAGGTCACCTATTTATTTAGAGATAATCATCTCAAAAGCAACTAATAGCAGAATAATCAGACCTGGATACAAAAACTAAATAGCTGAGACTTTAAAAGTGATTCGCTTTTATACAACTTCAATGTATTTTTGAAGGTCATGGGGCTATTTTTCTTATTTTGAGAACAATTTATAATTAGTTTTTTTTATCCCTTAGTGGAAATCCCAAATTTGGATGACCTTGTCATAATTTCACACAGCCACCAAGTCAGAAAGCTGGGTTTGTGGATGTCTGTAGGAAGGTCTTTGGGCAATTCATGTGGAATCTATAGCTTGTCAAGGCAATAACAGAAAGTAACTAGCTGAGTTGACAGTTGTGATGAATATCTGAGATGACTTCCCACCTGGGTGACCTTGACCTTATATGACAGGGTGCCATTATGTGGTGGCCCCCGGGGGTGAGGAGATCTGTGCTGATATTGTTGTTTGTATGTTTGCAGGGACACAGCTGGCCAGGAGAGGTTCCACACCATCACCACATCCTACTACAGGGGAGCAATGGGCATCATGTTAGTCTATGATATCACAAATGCCAAAACATTTGACAATATATCGAAATGGTTACGGAATATAGACGAGGTAAGAGAGGTTTTTTATGAATTAAACCTGCAGAGAGCATTACCTGACAAACAAACAGTTGTCCCATATATAGAAATACCGAAAGATTGTAAATAAAAATGACCGTTGATTTCATTAATAAAATAAGTGACAGATTAATGAGTGAGTATGATTATAAAAAGTTAAAATATGTCCCAAATAAATTTGATCCTTTCCAGTAGCGCAAGAAAAATTGAGACAGATTGTAGCAAACACAAACACTACTAGTCCTACTTGAACATAATTCTGTATATAGATCTCAAGATGCAATTAAGAACTTATGGACTATTCAGATCTGGATCCAGCAGACCAGAGGTTTGCAGAAGTTGGGAGTTTATTTGGGGTACCAGAATCAGGACATTGACATGATACTTAAGGATGTTGCTTGTTATTTTATATTTGATGCTTCTGTGTAATGACAGTCATCGTGATATGACTGTCAATGTGGTATATACTATGTGGGATATAGGTTGGCATTGTTTTACCCCTACATGTGATCCCATTATACACACAGTGAGGGGCTTTAATTGAGTAGCTAGACCACCACACCAAATTACTTTATGTAAATGGTTCACAATGCATATATATTATGGTTCTGAAATAAAACATCATGCTTGTCATATTGTTAGCTTGAGTTAGTTTTCTAGGATAATGTAGAGCAAAAATAGTAAGTTAATTAAAATTGATGCCAGAAAGTTTAGATGTTAATGACCATTGAAGCGAGCAATATTCTGGTTTCATTTTTGCAGACATTCTAGACCTAGACCTCTATTGAAAGCAAGAGAGATCCTCCTAGTTCACATCAGATTGTGAACTTCTCACAACTATTTCACCAAAATAGGACATTGTGATGGGGTATTTTTAATGAACACTCCACACAATGGTTTTATACACTATCTATTTGCCACTGTTCAATGTGTGCATCTCAATTATTTGATCTCTAAATGAGATTCAAAATGAAATGTAAGAAATTATTTTATGTGTATTATAATAAATCTATGAAAAGAATTCCATCAAATGGCATTAAGATCTTCAGATGGTGCTCGCCACAGGATCAGGGAATAATAATAATAATAATATCAGAAAGTCGGCAATGCTCAACATTGACATGGGTGCTGGTCCTCCGTCTACAGACGGATTTCCGTCAAAATTTAAAATCTGTGAACGGAAAATCCGTCAAATCGAATCGATTCCTCCGTAAAAAAAATAATTTCGTGTCATCAAAATTGAAACAAATCGACCCAAAACATCGAAAATTCAGTCGTTCGCTTACCGCTTGTGGCCGCCGCCTTGTTTTGGTGTTGCGGGCTGCTTCGGTAGAGTTTGACGGATTTTGATTGGCTAATATTTTGACGACTCGGCTACCCACACCAATCGCTTTTCGGTTAAGTTTGCGAGGCTCGCTTTTCGCCGAAAATGTTCCGTCAAAATTTTTTTTCTCACCAGCACCCATGCATTGACAATGATAGTGTGGAACATGTATAAGGAGTAATAATCAATGTTAGAAGGGAAAAATCATTGTAATAACTTTATATAAACCAGTGTTACAGTAACAATAGAGGGTCAAATGTCACATTCCAGTCCTGTCAAAGAGAAGGACCTACAGTGTTGACATCAAAATATATAGTGCTCCAGTCCTGTAGAGAGAAGGACCTACAGTGATGACATCAAAATATATAGTGCTCCAGTCCTGTCAAAGAGAAGGACCTACAGTGATGATATAAAAGTGTAAAAATAAAGTAAATTCTTGATTTTTTACTTATTAATGATGTTGGCCTTTTGTTTCAGCATGCCAATGAAGATGTTGAAAAGATGATCCTGGGTAACAAATGTGACATGGAGGACAAAAGACAAGTGAGCAGAGAACGTGGAGATGCTGTGAGTAGGGGTTGTTACCTGGGGGTTATTAACTGGGGGTTATTAACTCAGGCCTTAGTGTGTACATCCTTAGGCAAGACCAGGATGTAAAAAACAGGCTTGAAAATTGAAAATTTACAAGATAAATTTCACTTGTAAATTTCATTCACAACAGCACTGTTTCTTGCCAACTGTTGATGTTTTTAATGTATTTTACCTTAATAACTCCTATTTTGGAGGGAAATGTAGGATAGGGTACAGATTGATTAATGGATATCCTCATCGTGCAGCCCTGCACCTGCTTATTCCTGCTACATAGTACACAATATTGGTAGCAGAGAAATAGCCCTTAATATCTAAATCATCCTGCTACAGCCTTGTGAATATTTTAACTTAATCACATTAATTAGATAATGAAAATACAAGAGTAGAAAGTATTGCTTGCATACAGATGCATATTGAAAATATTGACCATTAACAAATATTACTTATAAAAGTAAATATTTTAATAATGAATGGATGATAAAGAAATAATGAGAGTGAGAGGCGGCTACAAATCAGATGCTATTAGCACCTTGTACCTGCCCTCTTAACACATATGTGAGGCAAAGTATCTTTCTGATACCTGATACCTGTGATTATAACTTGCAAGTGCAGTATCAATTTAAAGGTTGAAAAGCCAAAATGTACATATGATTATGATGGCAAGAACATTGTATTTTATGTCAACATTCTCTGAAGCAAATATAAATATTGATTACAGAAATTATGTTTCATTAATATTCAATATGATAATGAGATGTGGGTGTTGTTTCAGATTGCAAGAGAACATGCAATCCCCTTCCTAGAAACTAGCGCCAAGGCTAATGTCAATGTAGAGAAGGCTTTCATGGACCTAGCACAAGCCATTCTTAACAAGGTGAGATCTTATACAATGCATTATAGCTGCAATAAATATTTAGTCCTTTAGGCCTACAGATATAGGATGAGAAATATACTTTTTTTTCTCTTTAATATATTTTATTTCATTTTTAACATAACAATAACAATAGAAATGTATCTACAAAAGAGAATCACGCAGTCATGCATTATTAAAACACTGACAGACTGAACATAATATACAGTTCACAATGACAGACACACACAAATTTCCATGGGCAATATAAAACAAATCTGAGCAATAATGATCATATCTTTTCATTTTTTCTTTACTCTGAAGATAATTTTGTTTTTCTTATCCTAATTCTTCAATAATTGTGTTCCACCTTTCTTAAAATATATCAATTGTGTTGTTTTTTTGTATGAATGAACTCTTCTATTTCTAATTTGTATTTGAGAACTCTAAGGAAATTATAAAAACATACTCTTTCTTCCTTAATCTTTTGATGATAACTATACATCTTTGCAAGTAAAACAATATAGTTTATATTGGTAAAATGTTTAAGATCAAAGTAAAATCCAAATATTACATGTTTTACTGTTATTTTAATTGCATTAGGTGTTGTTCTGTTCCACCATTTTTCCAAAGCTATCCAGAAATCCTTAACTATAATACATTCATACAAAAAGTGGCCAATACCACATATAGCAATTTTTTTTTTTTTTTTTCAAATCTCGCCACACTTCCTCTCTGATCACGTTCATGCTTTTTAGCTCTGCTGAGACTTAAGCTCGCAGAGCTTTAGGAGTGGGGAAAAATTCTGTCCGTCCGTCTGTCAACATTTCTTTAAAAATCTTCTCCTCCAAAACCACCAATAATATTTGTTTCATATTTAATACAGAGGTAGATAGAGAGTTGAAGATTCAGATTCCTTCAAATCTTAGTGATGTCACCATTGACCTTAGTGATATGGCCTTGATGTCACAAATTTTGTGAGGAGTATATCTCAGCAACCACTTATAAGAAGAAATTAAAACTTAGAATATAGAAATGTCTTAGGTCATAGCCGTGCCTCGTCATACTTTCTTAGTCATGTGACCTTTGACCTTGACATTGACCTTGAATTCAAAATTTGTTTGCCACATCACAGCCATTAGAAGTGAATTATATGCACTTCATATCTGTTATATACCAACACTATGTTTTAAAATCTTCTCCTCCAAAACTGCCAGTAATTTATGTTTCATGTTTTATACAGAGCTAGATAGAGAGTTGAAGATTCAGATTCCTTAAATTCTCAGTGATGTCACCATTGACCTTAGTGCTGTGACTTTGATGTCACAAATATTGTGAAGAGCATATCTCAGCAACCACTTATAAGAAGAAATTAAAACTTGGTATACAGAAATGTCTTAGGTCATAGCCCTGCCTCGTAATACTTTCTTAGTCATGTGACCTTTGACCTTGACACATTGACCTTCAATTCAAAATTTGTGTGCATGCAAAATCTCACAACCATTAAAAGTGGAGCAGACTTGAGGAGATGATGATTTTGACCAATCAAAATGCATGTTACATATCAAATTTGGCCCCAACTTGTTATCTTGATTCTCATTGGCTATGTTATTCAAAATGGCAGATAGCTATTAGATTATTGAAAAAATCACAAATTTTGTGCATGAAATATTGCATTGGTAACAAGATAATGATTTACAAAATATTAATGAATATCTCATCAAAACTGAATTAGGATCTTGTATGGAAAATCACAACCTGGTTGCTTGTTGCACTTTTTCTCAGTTCATGTGTTTTCATTCAAGTCAGCAGAACTATCAACCCATGGGGTTATGTTTTATAACCTGTATTGTATTATCTTTAGCTGTGCTTAATATATGTGCAATATAAGTACTCTATTATTAATATTATCTTGTATTTGTTTCAGACACCTGGTAAAGATGCAGATGGGCACAGCAAATCTGTGGATATACATAAAACAGAGAACCGGTCAAAGTGTTGCTAGAAAAGCCGGTTACATAGACATTTAAATGTGAGAGATATAAAGACTCTGAATGAGCCAGCTACTTGTTGATTTGTTGTACAGACCAAATGACTTGCTGAAAGATTGGAAAAGAAATGTTTCTGGCAGAAATCACCACCAGATGGCAGTGTTACATGAACAATATAGGAACTGCCCTCTGGTGGACATGGCAGAAACCCTATATCATAATTTTTATGAGTAATTTGGAAAACAAAAAGAAATATAAATTCCCAGGAGATGGCACCACATTGATGGAGCGGGAAGTCATTGTTGGGTAATCATCCTGTCTATTAAGGCCATGCAAAACTAAATGTCTTGTTTCTCAGTAAGTAGAAGGAATAATCGGAAGTTTATCTTTAAATGGTCTAACTCTCAAATATAAAATTGAAGTGGTGGATGTTGAGTTTGCTTTCTTGTTGTAAACAGCAACGTAAATAACAAGTGGCATAGAGATGTGTGAAAGAAACAGGTAGTTTTGTTTGCTGGCCTTATGTAAGATTTTGGCCACAGATGGCGCTTTGTATATGTCCCACTCTGCTTCCAGTGGTCTGCGTGTGTCTTCAAGATTGCTGACCATCACATTTACTTGTGATAAACTCCACACGCAGTATATGAAGATTGTATCATTGTATTTTATACCAGTCCTGAGCTGCTCTAGTTTTCTGTCCCTTCATGGAGGCAATTTATATCAAAGTGGCAGTGAAACACCACAAATAATGGGGGAAATCAATAGAAGAAAATAAGATATGTTTGGTCATAAATATCATTTGCTTACAATGATGATGCTGAGGATTAAATGAGTACATCAATTTTTATGTTTTATATATATAAATATATATATATATTAATGAAAATGATGATTTTCAAAGGTCAGTAAATTTTACATTGAGGTGTGCTATTTTATGATATTGATCTAATAGTATTATCAAGTAGAATTGGCAAAAACAAAAACAAAAATCAAGACAATCTTAATCACTTTATTAAACAGTATGTTACAAAAGTGGCAAATGTTTCAAATTTTGGCAATCAGATCCTGATCATAGATTGTATGGTACAGGAATGCTAGGTGAATATGAAGAGCTTTATTAAGATAAAGCTGCTTCCAAACAGCATAACATCCAGCCACTCGTCTAACTCTGAAAAAGCATTTATCAGACTGAAGAGATTTATTGGTATAACGAAGGCAGACATTTTACCCAAAATAATGGAAACTGTCAAATGCAGATTTAATAGTAATTATTCTTTTTCATGACACAGCAAAATGTGTCTCTCAACTTCTTTGAATTTATTCACATACATTCAGGTATCTATTTGAGGTTCAATTTTTAATATCTTTGGGTTTAAGACAATTTGTCAGGTCATGAACGATGTGTTATTTTGGTTTATCTATATTAAATTTAGCTTATTTTATTGTATAGATTTATTGTTTTGTTGTCTTTATTGCCCATACTTTTTGTATGAATACTATTTTTGTGATCACATGGTTTAATAGGAATTTCAAATGTTCTGCTATGGTTTGTATGATTTCAATTATATATCAATGATTTAACTGTAATAATATGTCAAACAGGCTTAAAAATGACATAGATCTGATTTTAGGCAAAACATCAGTCTTTCTGTATTTTCATGTTCCTTTAAAGATAACATATAAAACTTAAGTTAATGACAAAAATGGAGGTATGATACATAAATGTTGTTTCAAAATTGTTGCTCTCAAGTCTTTTTGTTCTTGAAAATGAAATGCTGATTAAACAAGCAAGGGTGATAACAAGAATGATGCGAGACTATAAGCTAGAGGGAATGTGGGTCTTGTGTTTGGTTTCTGATGCCTTTCATGACAAGCATGATGTAAAGCATACATGGTATTTGGTATTTCACATTGTTAGTCAGCCATGTATATTGTCATTCGTTGCTGAGAAAACAAGCAGTGTGTTCAAGTACAAATAATAAAACTAAATGTTCTATGAGATTAGGTTTCTGTGTGGCAAGTTTTTTTCATATGGACAATGCTAACTATGTTTATCTTATTAATGCATGTGAGAAATAAAGTTTTTGATGCCAGACATGAACATTAATAGCACAAAGTCTGGAATTTTATGATGAAAGACATTGCACTTTAATCATTAATGCCTGTTGCACTATCTTATTATCTAGAAAAACAGACAAAAAATATATTTCTAAATTGGTAAAATATAATGTAGCTTTAGGGGAGATAAAACGTGATGCTTGTTTTACAACCACATCTTAATTTTGAGATATAAATATTACAAAGATTTCAATAATGTTGATGTTCCAGCATAGCAGGCATGATGCAGTGCTTGCTTGAGTGCATCTCTGTACATTTTGTATAAATGTTTGCTTTGTATGAAAATATAACAAAATGCATATTTCTACAGAGTGAAATCAGGCTATTGGCATCTTAGTAGATGAACGATATCCCATAAAATGTTGCATTTTGGTTTCAATTCTCTGCGATGTCTTGAGACTCAATTCCTGCAGGCTAAATTGCATAATTCCCGCGAGTTGATTCATGGATGGGCAATCACTATGTCTTGATACAGTGCCAATGTATGTGATCTTTTCTATCTTATCCCAGCGTCAGATTATTTCACAGTGATGATTCAAAATTCATTGGGATTTAAAATTATTTGGGATGAAAAATGACGACCAGAAGTTTGAGATAAATTTTGTTTATTGTTATCAATGTTTTTGACAAAAATATGAACCATCTGATGGAAATATCTTTTTCAACAAGCATCAAAACAAGCATTTAAAATATTGAAGACAAACTGTTGATCCATTGCACTTCTGTTTGCAGGCATGGTTATATTGTTATGATGAAAGTTTTTACCTGATGGTTTTCACAACGGATAGATCATTATAATTTTGATCATAAGTAGGAAATCTCATGTAACTAAACAACAGATCACTTCTCAAATACCTAAGTTTCTAAGATACCTAAGTTTCTAAGATACCTAAATTTCTAAGATACCTAAGTTTCTAAGATAGCTATGTGTCTAAGATACCTAAATGTCTAAGATACCTAAGTTTCTAAGATACCTAAGTTTCTAAGATACCTAAGTTTCTAAGATACCTAAGTCATTTCTTGTTTTAGTTAACAATTGGAGCTATAAAAAGTATCCATAAGCATCAACAATAGGATAAGTGGAACATTTTGCTAACATCAAAGGTGTCGTCACCATAGATCTTAATGTTTTCTTTATGAGGGTGCCTTGGTTTGGCAAAATGTGACAATTGAGTAAAGAGTTCTGTGATTTTAACTCCACAGGTGGCACCACTGGTAGTAGCATTTATCAATTTTGCAGATGAAGTCTTATTTCTTTCTGATTAGTGAGGCAAAAATATATTATCTCCAACTTGCTTTATTTTGTGAATATGCTATTTGGTAGCAAGAGAAGAGACTCTAAAGAGAACATGTAATTTGTCATTTGCATGAGTATAAAATATTATGTGTGTGTAAGTTGTTATACTTATACTATTTGGCTATGCAAAGAGAGTAAGCTGTATATGCCGCAGCTCACAAGATGTGTGCAAGGCTGTAGTCAGGTCAAAATATATAATCCTTATATTAAAAGAGAGGTATGTAGTTATTGCAGTCAGATACCCAAACAGTTCTATATTTTGACACATGGTTGCCATGGTTACTACTATTGCATAGCAGTGCATAGTGATGTTTGGTTATAAAGCTTGATTCGTGATGGCAACCACTATTCTTAGAGAAGAAAGGTCAATTTATGATTTATTTTGTGTACATAAAGCTGTGGAGTATGTTATATTATTTTGGGGAGGGTGGATACCAGGGGATAAACAAAGACATCTTGTAACATAGGAATCCTATGTCTTTCAAGATTACCACATCATTTTGAATGTTAATAGTCCATATATATAAAGAAAAATAATGTAAACTTGGTGACTTTTAATTTCCCTATTGCAAAATAAAACTCTTAATTCAATAATATTATGGTGTTTTATGAATACTTTTTGGTGAAGGCTTACTATCTCCAGTTTCATATCATAAATAATTGCAGTATGTATGATGTTGTCTTCACCATATTGGCCGTAGTCTATTTACCAGAAATATATGCAGGGTTAATTACAAGTCTGGCCAGGAAACTGATTCTGATTATGCTGACTGTCATATTGGCCTTTAAGAGGTTACCCAGGAGATGAAATAGCAGAGGCCAATTGATCAGGATTAATTGGTGTTTGTTACCTTAAAGGGGAAGGAAACCTTAACGAAATATTAATATACATTTCAAATATCCTTTATGTGTAGAAATATAAGACACTGGAAGAATTTAACATTAAATATTAAATATTTTACTCTTCTCAGTTTTGTTTAAGATTTATGGTCATGATTTTCTTGTGGCAGCCATCTTGTTTAAGGAATTTTAGAAGTACCGGCCCATCTGTGTCCCTGGACCACTACAAACTGAGGTGAAGAAAGGTACCTTTGACACGAGGAGATCATTTTAAGAGGTTGAAATTGATCAAACTTGACCTACAGTTATGCCAGAACATGAACATAACTGACTTCAGAGGTACTTGTGAAATCACTAAAAATATGGCAGCTGGAAGTTAATTGAAAAGGGCCTCAAAATTATTTGGGGGGTTGATTCATGTTTGCAAGTTATATGAGGTCATATAATATCTAGGACATAACGGGGGTTGATATTTGTTTGCTAGTTCATAAGCTTATGTAAGATCGGGGACATTGGGGGGATTAATCCTTTGATCCTTGATTGCTAGTAACTTGGTAAATCATTTTTGGAAATGTGTGTCAATAATTCTTGGTTAATAGCTCTGAGATGAATGCACTCTTTGTCCAGAGATTGTTTCCTTGCTTATGTAGGATACCAACAATACCTCATAAGAGGTATTGATACCAAGCAATAGGTACAATATAGTTTCAATGAATATGCACGTTGAAACCTATTTCATATACATATTCAAGCCAAGTGTTAGTAAAATGCACTTGACATCCATCTTGTTTATTCTGAGCAATAAACTTTCAGACTTTTGCACCATTTGTTGCCTTGAAATTGCATTTTTTTAACATTTCAAATGCATGCATTATTTGAGATAACATTATGAATAATTCATCTTGTTATTTCTTGATATTTTTTCAAATGTATGAGCTTTTTTGTCTGGAAAACACTCTTTGACAAGTCTCCACAACCATGCAATTTTCCTTTTACTGCATATTGGCAACTGCCAAGCCTCATGGAGCTCTCACATGAGGTGTATGCAGTGGCATCTATAGATGGTATAAGCCATTCAACACTGTGAACACTGTCATGGTTGAGATATAACTACGTGACATAAATAATGGCCGGCTAACATGGGAAGCATAAATTTGTGAGCAACCATTGAGGTTTGGCGGAATCAGGTTTGCATACAAATATACTAAAATAAATTAACCCATTAATATCTTGCCTATTCTAAAATGCAATAAATGTTTGGAGATCAAGATCCCAATTTACATACATGTATTTTTCTCATTGGTATCAACATTTAATATATATATACTTAATCGATTCCCTGGTATCATAAGATAGGTAAGGAGTTAATTTAAGGGATTGTTTTTTTAAGTGAAATAACAAGTATCTTGGAAATGCTTTTTATTCTTTTTCTGCCAGGTTATCTTTCAAAATTCTAAATTTTCTCATGATTTCACAGTTTTTTCTTGGACAATTATAACATCTCTCTCAGCACCAAGAAAAATAGTTTTATTCATTTTCTATTCAATCCATGGTTTTATCCAGATTATGAGATGATTTCCTTTTGAAAGATCTGTCACAGGATATATCTATACAAAATGATTAAACATAATTTTTGTCCCATTTTTCATAGAAAGATGGCCAATACATAACTGCAATACCTCATATATATATGAGGTATTGATAACATCCATGCAGTCAGCCTTCATCTCAGGTGATTTGTTTGATCACGTGACACATGTCAAAGGTCATTAGGTGAGAACTGGCACACAAGGCCATAACAAACCTGTATTTTCGCTCGTCTGGGCGAATTTTTCAGACTTGATGTTTACTGTCCTCGAGTTGGGATACAACTATACTTGTAGGTATCTATTACACATTTATAGGTTTATCTTCGGTTTGAACGCTCAGAGAACAATTGACTTTAGATCCACGGCTCCAAATATGGACATCAAAGGAAGAGTGATAGTGTATTCCATTGTGGGTTGCCCGCATTGTATGCAGGCAAAGAACACACTGCAAGAACACAACCTGCCGTACACAGACATCAGCCTGGACTCCTACCCCCAGCTCAGAGAATATGTCAGGGGTAGGACAGGCAAAACCTCAGTGCCTCAGGTATTCTTCAACAACATCTATGTAGGAGGCAATGAGTCTCTACAAGAAAAGGTGAGAACTTCCTCATGAGTCATGTTAGGCACAAATGCATGTTTAAATTATTTTTATCATGTGGCTCTGAGTCAACTTTGACAGTTCATGCCAATGCCAGGTATATTAAAATAAAGAATGAACAGTTTTCAGGAAAAATAGATTTTAGTATTTTCAATGACCATGGCCTAGCGCTCTGCACTATTTGCAGTTTGCACTTGATTATAATGTATTTAAAAGGGAAACAGACACACCTTTCTCATGTCATATTTTTCTCGCTACTTAACTTCCTCAATGTTTCTTAGTCTCTTGCAGTCAAGATTCTAGAATTTTCTTTTAGAGGACTGTCATTTAGTGAATATATAAATACCACAACTGGATGTTCCCAAGTTGAAAGCAATTTGTTGCACTATGACAATGTTTCCCCAGATACACATACAAAATAAATAAACCTTTTTGGACAATCTCATTAGTCTGTTGCCATTAGTCTATTTAATGGTTATGTTTTTTTATTAATGGATTTGGCAATTTCACAAGTTTTCTCTGGGCCAATGGAAATATGCTTTATGGCTTTTAC
This sequence comes from Amphiduros pacificus, assembly GCA_949316495.1. Classification (NCBI taxonomy): domain Eukaryota; kingdom Metazoa; phylum Annelida; class Polychaeta; order Phyllodocida; family Hesionidae; genus Amphiduros; species Amphiduros pacificus. Next base: position 2,211,798 of record OX439000.1, on the reverse strand, counting down.
TAAGGGACACAACATTATATTTCACCTGAACTCAATTCTTGACCCATTTTTTGCTCATATTTACTTTAATAGTTATTTATCTTTGTTTCAAGAATGGAGCTTAATGACATTGATATAATTGTGATAATTCTTGTCTGCAATTAAAAAAAACATGTTAAATGACTTGTGTTGATGATTTAAACAACATTCATGTCTGTGAACATAATAAAGGAGTAAACAAAAGTTCATATGCATGACCAACACAAGCTTTTACTAGATATATACCAAAAAAGTCATTTAGACAACACAATTACAAAAATACAGACACTTCCAACATACTTTGCCAAAGGTTTAGATGTTGAAGTCCCATTTGTTGGAGATTTGTTTAGGATATCCCATTGTTTGTATGCAAATATGGTGATGATAATGTAATTGACATAATGTTGTAAACCATGTATTTTTCCTTCCAAAATTTTCAGGTTTAAATAGGTCAGTTTATGGTATTTATTCAAGATGAACATGGTGATGTGCAGGATGGTGAACTGAACTGTCATCATTACTCATCCAGCCCATACCAATCAAATCTATCTCTTGTATTATCAAGATATTAGCAGAATTACAAACTTGTGCTGGTGTGTTTCAGGTGAAAATAGCATCCGAGTGGGAAAAGTTGGTGGAAGAAGTGAAGAACAATGCTCCCCCTCCAGATTCACCAGAGATACCAGACCCTAGCACCGCTGCCAAGGGTAAGTTATGCCACACACAGCCTCAGACTGACCAGAGATACCAGACCCTACCACCGCTGTCAAGGGTAAGTTAGGCCACACACAGCCTCAGACTGACCAGAGATACCAGACCCTACCACCGCTGTCAAGGGTAAGTTATGCCTCACACAGCCTCAGACTGACCAGAGATACCAGACCCTAGCACCGCTGCCAAGGGTAAGTTATGCCACACACAGCCTCAGACTGACCAGAGATACCAGACCCTACCACCGCTGTCAAGGGTAAGTTATACCACACACAGCCTCAGACTGACCAGAGATACCAGACCCTAGCACCGCTGTCAAGGGTAAGTTATGCCTCACACAGCCTCAGACTGACCAGAGATACCAGACCCTACCACCGCTGTCAAGGGTAAGTTATGCCTCACACAGCCTCAGACTGACCAGAGATACCAGACCCTACCACCGCTGTCAAGGGTAAGTTATGCCACACACAGCCTCAGACTGACCAGAGATACCAGACCCTAGCACCGCTGTCAAGGGTAAGTTATGCCTCACACAACCTCAGACTGACCAGAGATACCAGACCCTAGCACCGCTGTCAAGGGTAAGTTATGCCACACACAGCCTCAGAATGACCAGAGATACCAGACCCTACCACCGCTGTCAAGGGTAAGTTATACCACACACAGCCTCAGGCTGACCAGAGATACCAGACCCTACCACCGCTGTCAAGGGTAAGTTATGCCTCACACAGCCTCAGACTGACCAGAGATACCAGACCCTAGCACCGCTGTCAAGGGTAAGTTATGCCACACACAGCCTCAGAATGACCAGAGATACCAGACCCTACTGTAATGTATATGCATGACTTGTCATGATCTGATTATCGACCAATCAGAATGCAGCTATCAATAAAGCCCCGATCAACATCCAACATGGCCTCTGAGTAGTTTGTCTGTATATTATAAGGTGTCAGAAGCGGGATTATTTGCCAAAAATGAGTGGTCTCAAGCAACCACCACCACTTAAGATGGTTGGTAAGGTGGCCCAGAACTTTGATGAATGGATTAGGGCTTTTGACTTCTACAATATTGCAAGTGGTTTTAGTGTCAAAGATCAGGCAGCACAATGTGCTCTTTTTCTACACGTGGCTGGGCCAGAAGCCCAGCAGGTGTTTTCCAATATGACTTTTACACCGGAAGACAAAGACAAAATCAAACCACTCACAAAGAAATTTAGGGATTTTTGCAAAGGGACAGTCAATATTACAGTTGTTAGATATGAGTTCAACACATGCAACCAAAAGGCTGGTGAATCATTTGACTGTTATCTGACCAGGCTGCAAAGTAAAGTGAAAGATTGTGCATATGGTGACTTGAAAGATTCTTTGCTAAAAGACCGCATAGTATGTGGAATTAATGATTCAAAACTCAGGGAAAAGTTGTTACAGACTGCAGATCTCACCCTGCAGAAATGCACAGACTTATGTAGATTGGCTGAAATCACGCCTGATCGGCTAAATCAGGTATCACAAGTTGACACTGTGAAAGCACGTGTGAAAGCCCCACCCAGTAAATCTCACCCCCCGAGAGCTCAGCAGAGTGCTAGTTTCCATGAGTCATGTGGAAACTGCGGCACCAGACATGCACAGGGTCACTGTCCTGCTGCAGGAAAGTCTTGTCATGCATGTAACAAGACTGGTCACTTCAAACACATGTGTCGCTCAACTTCAAGTAAATATCGTCACCAGGGTAACCGTGGTCACCGTGGTAGTCATAGGAGTCATGGCTATGGTGGTCGTGGAAGGGGTCATAGACGTGTGCATGAGGTGGAAATAGTAAATGACCCGGAAGAGGTAGATGATTATGACACGTTGTTTGTCGGGGAAATCACAATTGACAGTCCACACAAATCTCCATGGACAGAAACCTTGTTCATCCAAGGTCAAGGTGTGAAGTTTAAGCTCGATACCGGATCTGAGGCGGATGTGCTCCCGTATTCTGTAGTGCAACAGTTGGGTTTGTCTCAGTCGCTGAAAACTTCCCGTGTGAAACTTATGTCATTTTCCAAACATGACATAAAGCCTATTGGTCAGTTAACCCTGAAAGTAAATGGCCATGAATTGACATTTCAAGTCGTCGAGAATGTTGAACCGATCCTCGGAAGAGACTCATGCCAACAGTTAGGCTTGATCAAGCGTATACTCTCAGTGTCTGAACATCTGGATGATGTCCGGAGTCAAAACACAATTCTGGATGAATACCAGGATGTTTTCAACTGTGAAATTGGATGTGTCACTTCTAATTGCCACATAGAAGTGGATCCCTCTGTTCCACCATCAGTAGATCCTCCGCGAAGGATCCCATATGCTTTGCGTGAACCGGTCAAAGCGGAACTGGATCGCATGGAGCGTCTGAATGTGATCACTAAACAAAGTGAGCCCACACCATGGGTCAGTAGTATGACTGTTGTCAGGAAATCCAATGGAAAAGTCAGGGTGTGTCTGGACCCGACTAAATTGAACAAGGCTTTGAAGCGTCCACATCACCCAATGCAGACTGTAGAGGAGGTATCAGCATGTATACCAGGAGCTTCTTTGTTCTCAGTCCTTGATGCTAACTCTGGATTTTGGCAGATGGAACTTGATCATGAGAGTTCGCTACTCACCACATTCAACACACCTTGGGGTCGTTATCGTTTTCTCAGACTGCCATTTGGTCTTAATGTGAGTAGTGATTTGTTCAACCAGACAATGTTAGATATATTTGGTGACTTGGATGGTGTGAAATTAGTGGTTGACGACCTGTTGGTTCATGGTGTCACCACAGCTGATCATGATATTGCTTTACGCAGGATGTTACAGAGGTGTCGTGAGAGTGGTCATCTGCTCAGAGATTACTCACAGGAGAGAAACCCGCAGCACAGCCTGCAATGTTGCCTGTAGCGCAACCTATGGTAGAATCACCAACACACACAGGAGAGAAACCTGTACGTACCCCGTTGAAGCCTGCAGATAGCCTGCAGCAACCTAGTGTAAATCGCACAGGAGAGAAGTCATGTGACAGTCGCCGTCACAGAATGGATACGCCTGCTCGTCAGTTGCAGTTTCCAGAGAGCTCAGGTGTGAGCATCAGTAAGCCTGCACGCGTCCAGTTGCAGCAACCTCAGAAACCAAATATCAGTATTTCAACAAATGTACAATCACCAGTTGTGACCACACGCAGTGGTCGAGTGAGCAAGCCCACAAAAAGGCTTGATTTGTGAATAACCAAAGTAATACGTGCCAAGATACTGAAAAGAGATAATATGCAAATCAGTTATTGTAAATAGTCCATCTTCATAATCATCATTTATTGTGAAACTTGAATAATAACTTGCCCAGATACTGATATTGTTCCGAATGCACTCAGGAGAGAAGCCATTTGTGTTCAATGTGTGTATTGATTATGTGATGAGGAGCATTTTATTGTGTTGTGCATAATATCATACACTCAGGAGAGAAGCTATGCTATGTGCCATTCATGTGAGATTACTAATTCCATATCTTCCAGTGGATGGATGTGCTATGTTGAAATGTGCTTATATCAAAATGTGTTTAAAATTTAATGTCCATCCTGATGTTGAATTGTATGTTGAAGTATTATCATGATTATGATATGTATTTTTGCATGTTGGATTGTGCCAAGAAAACTTACTTGTGTGTATTGTAATATCCTAAGTCACTGTCTATATTTTTGTACCTCAAGAGATATTTTTGTACATGTATATTGCTTATGATAGTCATAAATAACCCTTGAAAAGTCTATCATTGTATATAGAGAATTGTTATGCTAAATGTAACTGTAAATGATGTTTGAAACATAAATGTCTCATTCTTGGTCTATGTTTGAATATAGAACAGTGTTTTTGTCTAATGTGCCATGTCAGTATGAAAGTTTGAGTGAGAAAGGTACCACAGTTGTAATGTTGTTCATTGTTTTGTCAATGTGTCTATAAAAAAAAAAAAAAAAAAAAAAAAAATTATAAAAATACCAAAAAAAAATATAACAACCACCAGCTCGTCATAAGATCTCAGATATCAATGGATCTGTAAAACAAACTGATTCAGATGCGAGTCAGATAAAGTGAGAGACAGTATACAAGTCAATTTTGAAAGACACTTTAGATTTTAGTGGGACTATGGTCAATGAAGCCAACACATAATACTATGGCTAAGTGCATAAAATGTCATTATGGTACAAAGTGAGCTAATGTCACCTAATGGAGTACAGAATATAAAAGTTCATTTTTTCTCTCAAAAGAAAAGAGGTGAAAAGATAATATAAAATCATTGAAATTGTATTATTATGTTATAGAACATCAGCAAATGTTAAGTCATGATCTTTATTATATGTGTAAGAAAAAACATCTAGGAGAAAGGATGTAATGTATATGCATGACTTGTCATGATCTGATTATCGACCAATCAGAATGCAGCTATCAATAAAGCCCCGATCAACATCCAACATGGCCTCTGAGTAGTTTGTCTGTATATTATACCTACCACCGCTGTCAAGGCTAAGTTATGCCTCACACAACCTCAGACTGACCAGAGATACCAGACCCTACCACCGCTGTCAAGGGTAAGTTATGCCACACACAGCTTCAGACTGACCAGAGATACCAGACCCTACCACCGCTGTCAAGGGTAAGTTATGCCACACACAGCCTCAGACTGACCAGAGATACCAGACCCTAGCACTGCTGGTCCAGAGGGCATTGTAAAGGATGCGTTTTTGCCGTTACATGTTCTTCAAACCAGCCCGTTTATTGATTTTTGCTTTGGAATTCTCCTAATTCAGCCTTTTTTATCCCCTTTTCAAGGAACTAGCAGCATAGAGTTTGTCTGTGAGCCAGATGAGTATGCGAGATTTGTGGAGGAACTCAAGTCCTCAGGCCTCATCAAGGACCATAGGTCAGGTCTCAAAACCATCAAAAGTTCCTTCATTGGCAGCGAGTTTGTGGACTGGGTCACCAAAACAAAAGGACTTGGTGTGTATATACTAAAACAAATATTTGATTTACCCCATGTTTTATAGTGAAAAAACATTGAAATAGTATCATGATTGGAAAAGAAAAAGAGCTCACTAAAAGTATCATGAAATAATGTGTGAATGATCTATCTATAAGTTTACTCTGCAAAACCAATTGGCATCCCGCCGAGAGTGAATGATAGTGAAGGTATTGATAGTATTTAATAAGTTTTGAGTTCTTAATGATTCTATGATATAATATAATCCAAGCAGCATGGGTGCTAAATGAAAATCGCTTTTTGTTTATTCTGAGCTGAGCAACTTTTATCTTGTTTTAGAAAGATTAAAAGAGATTTTGGATCTTAGTACTTGTTTATTTATGCTTCAATTCTATTGATACCAGACCGCAGTTGTGCCATTGACATGGGGCAGCAGTTGATTGATAAGAAGTTTGGTCGTGAGGTTCATCATCAGGAGACGTTCCAGGACGGGAAGGTTCACTATCGCCTCCTAGAGGATGACGATAGCACAGCCCTCAACGGAGGAGAAGTGACACAGTGTGAACCGAGGCCCGCCGCTGACCTCGGCGAGGATCTACGCAGACTCATTCTCAAAATCTACTCCGCATTCCTCTCGGCAGATGGCAAGGTAGATCTTTACTTGCTCTTAAAAGAAACTGCTTTAATTTGAAAACAACATGTAAAATTCATAATTGCCTTTAATGCCTTTTTACTATTTTAATAAAACTAATCTGAACAAGACCCTTATCAATAGCACTTTTCTGAGATCAACCTCCTTTATATTAGGGTAACTATTTGAAGGAATTAATATTGAGGCACTGGAAGGTAAAATAACATCTTGGAAATATGACATTAGCTTTGATGTCATCAAATTTTTAGCCTCATCTAGGGTCATACAAACTTCACTTACCGGTATTTAAGTTTAATCAAGATTTAAAGCTTTGTATTCTCAATTTTTGATCAATTTTCCATTGATTACATAGGTAGAGAGCAAAAGGAATTGACAGGTGCTATTATCATGTGTTTCTAGTTGATTTTCACAAGCAAATAGAAAATCAAATAATCTGTATAGAAAATCTACTGCGTCTCTGATGCCTATTATTGAAAAGGCAACCACAGATAAAATCAAATTATATTTGTTTAACTTGATAGACAAATTTAGAAGCAGATAAATGACATGAAATATATTGAGGATCATGTGATATTTATTTGCAGAAAGTAAACTATAAGGCCATAGCAGGGAATGATGAGTTTGCCCTCTACAAGAAGCTGAGCAAGGAGCTGGTGAGGGTTCAGCTTGGCAGCGCCACACGAGAGGAGAAGCTGGCCTTCTTTATCAACATCTACAACGCCTTGGTCATACATGCCAACATAGAAAGAGGACCTCCCACCAACCTCTGGCAGAGATATAAGGTACATACTCTAATACTGTGGCCAACATAGTAAGAGGACCTCCCACCAACCTCTGGCAGAGATATAAGGTACGTACTCCAACATTGTGACCAACATAGAAAGAGGACCTCCCACCAACCTCTGGCAGAGATATAAGGTACGTACTCTAACATTGTGACCAACATAGAAAGAGGACCTCCCACCAACCTCTGGCAGAGATATAAGGTACATACTCTAACATTGTGACCAACATAGAAAGAGGACCTCCCACCAACCTCTGGCAGAGATATAAGGTACGTACTCTAACATTGTGACCAACATAGAAAGAGGACCTCCCACCAACCTCTGGCAGAGATATAAGGTACGTACTCTAACATTGTGACCAACATAGAAAGAGGACCTCCCACCAACCTCTGGCAGAGATATAAGGTACGTACTCCAACATTGTGACCAACATAGAAAGAGGACCTCCCACCAACCTCTGGCAGAGATATAAGGTACGTACTCTAACATAGTGACCAACATAGAAAGAGGACCTCCCACCAATCTCTGGCAGAGATATAAGGTACGTACTCTAACATTGTGACCAACATAGAAAGAGGACCTCCCACCAACCTCTGGCAGAGATATAAGGTACGTACTCCAACATTGTGACCAACATAGAAAGAGGACCTCCCACCAACCTCTGGCAGAGATATAAGGTACGTACTCCAACATTGTGACCAACATAGAAAGAGGACCTCCCACCAACCTCTGGCAGAGATATAAGGTACATACTCTAATATTGTGGACAACATAGAAAGAGGACCTCCCACCAACCTCTGGCAGAGATATAAGGTACGTACTCTAACACTGTGGCCAACATAGAAAGAGGACCTCCCACCAACCTCTGGCAGAGATATAAGGTACATACATTGTGGTAAATTTAATTTCAAAACTTTGATATAAAAATTATAGAGAATTTCTAATTGGTTCAGAGAGGGACCTAATATTCCAAATTATAAAAAAATATTTACAAACAATAAATTTGGCAGGCTATCTACATGTATCATTTCAGGGTCTGTTAAGACATTCAGAGTCACAGAATCACTTTAATTGTTCTTGTGTGTCATCAAAGATTCAGCATTGTCCTATATCGTTAAAAGAAGTGAATTTTTGTTAAAGGAAGCATTACATTTAACATGTGATATTTGTTTTTCATGTTATTAACAGTTCTTCAATACTGTGAGATATATTATTGGAGGTGATATATACTCGTTACAAGATTTGGAAAATGGTGTGCTCAGGGCCAACAGAAAAGGTGTAGGTGAGCACAACAAATTATTTATATATTAAATTATTTACCCAATTTTTATTTAAAAAGTAACTGATATCAAAGGAGGTGGTGCCATGAAGACATTTTAGGGAATTGTTTTATCTTTGCATACATTCCAATGAAAAGAAAGCATTCAACAACATAACACCAGTGTATTCTTGACATGAAATGTATTGATGACAAGGATATGAATGAATGAATGAATGAATGAATGAATGAATGAATGAATGAATGAATGAATGAATGAATGAAACATATAAAGAAACAAACAAACAAAAAGCTGCAAGTCAATTTGCTGTGAAACATTGTCTGCTAGTATTCTGATCAAAATGAGGCAAGGGAGCGACACAAGGGGGCACCACAAGGGGGCACCACAAAGGGGCACCACAAGGGGGTTTCCACAAGGGGGCACCACAAGGGGGCACCACAAGGGGGCTCCACAAGGGGGCAACACAAGGGGGCACCACAAGGGGGCACCACAAGGGGGCTCCACAAGGGGGTTCCACAAGGGGGCTCCACAAGGGGGGCACCACAAGGGGGCAACACAAGGGGGCACCACAAGGGGGCTCACACTGCACACATACACACACTATGTCACACTTTAGTTTTCTAACAAGTAGTATATATCATTCCACAAACCTGTTTCGACATATCATATTTTTTTCGGTTGAATATTTAACGTTTCATATTAATTTAACCAAAGAAGTTTCCAGAAATAAAAGAAAACAGTTCGTTGCTGGTTCGTTGCTATATGATTTATGATGCATTAAATATGTGAAAACATACAAATCATCTTATAGGTCATTTGACAACTACTTTTTGCAGGAATGTTCACAAGGCCCTTTGGTAAGTCTGACCCTCGCCTGAAGGTGGCGCTGGAGAAAGCAGAGCCTCTCATTCATTTTGCATTGGTTTGTGGAGCTAAGAGCTGTCCTCCCATCAAAACTTACTCAGCAAATGTAAGAACTTCTTTCTGAAATTACAGTTCAGATATTTTATGTACTTTTCAGGCATATCATTTTAAACTTTGTTGTGTCAACATTAACGTTCTTGACATCGACAGTGCTTCCTTTCATTAATTTAGAGAGGGATAGGAGTTGTTATTATGAAGTGTATGACAGTCGCTTGATGTTTGCAGGGTATAGATGATCAGTTGAGACTGGCGGCAGAGTCCTTCCTAGAAGGCGAAGATGGATGCCAAATCAACATGGCCAAGAAGGAAGTCAAACTCTCACAGATCTTCAAATGGTACAGAGAAGACTTCGGAAGTAATAACAAAGAGGTTTGTAAATTGATTGTTATGAATGTTCTCTCTCATTATATCAGCCAGTACTCAAAAGTTAATATCTTCAACAGAAATAATTTACTTCAACAAAAATTTGCCCAAATGTTGCTGGCCTGGATATTATTATCTCATGATAAAACATCATTCTGTTAATCAGAATTGTAAATTAAAAGTCACAGTTAACATCCACCACCGGCAACAAACAGGAAGGACATTAACATCCCCATTGTTCTGGCTTAATAACGTCATTTTGTAGCATTCTGAAGGGCAGCAACTTGTTACAATGTAATCATGACAAAGATGTCAGATTGCTTGGATCATGAACTTTTGACCCCAGTACTTTATTAAGCATACTTAATAACCATCGTTATTAATTTTATTATTTTAGTATGCAGATATACTTGTCCAGAAAAAATTGGTTAGTCCAGCCAACCAACAAAATTTAGATAGGCATGTCCGTTAGTGGTTAATAACCAAGATAGAAATGGTATTTATTTTATGTGTGACCACTGATGTGTGATGAAATGAAATAATTGATTTTTCTATTGATTGTGTGGCAGGTTGTTCAGTTTGTAGCGGACCATATGGCAGACGGAGAAAAGAAGAGACAACTGTCGGAACTCATTGGGAGCGGCAACTTCAAAGTATCACATTTGCCATACGACTGGGGTGTAAATTCTAAATAATCTCATCACAATTCTCAGAATGGACATTACAGGCCTTATAATCAACCATGTGCAAAATATGGGTCTTGGAGGATGTATTCTGTTTAATAGATTCACTGAGCGAAGTTTCCTTATTAAAGGTTTTGGTTGCAAGTTTTGTTTAAAATATTAATGCTTAAATATTTTTATATGAATTATACAGATATATTAATGTATTGCACAATTTGCACAGTTATGAAGAGCAGGATTATGTTAATGAACATAGCATAGCTTAGCTGTGTTTGTCTATTTAAATATCAGCATCAGCACAAACTCCACCAGAGGGCGACATGGTGGTGATAGTTTGTGTGTGCCTCGAGTGGACAGTGTGGCATTAACATTTACTTATACAAGATATTAAAATCTGTGATGGCTCATTTTATTATGCCCCAGATTTGCATTACAATGTTTAGATGTGATAAAGAAAAAAATAAAGATTAAATAAATATATAGTTGATGTCCTTTGATCGTGTTTTCCCAACTCTAAAATAGGAGAGGGCAGCACTGGGCAGCACAACCACTTTTATCTTCCCATCAGCTTTTATATCAAAAATATTGAAAAGACTCTATTAAGTGAAGGCTACAAAAGAGAAGCATACCAGTAATCATTGTGAACAATCTTTATTTAATATTATATTGCACATCAGCATAACACAACAGATTATTCCATTACTTACAGCTTGCCATTGAGGTTAAGTGTCACATCTCTGAAGTTTCATTATATTTCTTTTTTTTAGCTGATTAATTCAGCCAAGTAAATTTTACACTATAAAATTTTGTTTGGAATGTATGTTATACTTTATTCAGATGTGATTGTTAACTTTTGGTTTCTAGAGCCCAAAAATTAAAGTTTTATGACTGAATCCATAATTTGCCACACGTCTCAGAATGACCAAGTAGTTTGGCAAACTGGTGAAAATCCAATATTTGAACATTCAAAATGTCTCTAGAATTCAACTCATTGGACTTTGACATTGAAGAACTAACATATATTACCACAAATATTTCTCTCCATCATCTGGGACATTTACATCTGAATAACACACTCAATATATCCAAATATAAATAACAAACAATGATTGAAAAATATGGTCATATTGTTATAATCTAAAGATAAAAACAGTTTATATATTTTTAATGAATTTAAGATTAATTTTTTATTTGAGAAATACTTGTACTTGTAAAATTTACTATTGTTGATTGAGTAACAGAATAAAACAATAAAAATATACGACTTTATATCCATGTTGTTAGGTCTTAACTTTTGCTCATTATCTCATACTTGGTGCTTCAAGAGGGTGTTCTGCACCTATCAGATATTCTTTTGCAGATCACCCCTCTGCCGAACTTCTTTCGCAGATCACCCCTCTGCCGAACTACTTTCGCAGATCACCAATGTGCCGAACTACTTTTGCAAATCATCCTTGGTCCAAATGACAAGTGAGATCCTTCCACCAGAACCAACAAAAGAGATCTGTCAGGCTGAAGAGTGCATGAATCCATGCTCTTGACTTTATCTCATATTTATCTTCCACAAATGGTTCATATACCAGACCAGTAAAGAAAAGAACATGTGAGTGCAGTGTTCAGGCTGACAGATATCTCTCAAGTTGGTTCTGGTGGAAGGATCTCAATGCCTACCTCTCAATGACGTCATTACATAGTAAAATATATGTTGTAATGACGTCATTGAGTGTGACGTCATTAAAAAGGGGGCGTGGCATTGTTTATGCTGTTTGACACACACAACATAGATCCACACATGCTGCAATGTTTTCCACACAGTTTTGTTTTAATTAATTGGACATCAAACCAAAACATTATCTCATACCTATTTACAGGAGTTAAGTATGAGATAAAGTCAAGACCATAGGTTTGTGCAGTGTTCAGGCTGACAGATCTCTCACGTTGGTTTTGGTGGAAGGATCTCACAATATAGAGTGGCACTATTCCCACCTTTCAATGGCGTCATAACATAGTAAAATATATGTTGTAATGACGTCATTGAGTGTGACGTCATTAAAAAGGGGGCGTGGCATTGTTTATGTTGTTTGACACACACAACATAGGTCCACACATGCTGCAATGTTTTCCTTTCTGTTTTGCTTTAAATAGATCGGACATTAAGCCAAAACCTTTATCTCATACCTATCTGTAGGAGTAAAGTATGAGATAAAGTCAAGAACATAGGTTCGTGCAGTGTTCAGGCTGACAGATCTCTCTCGTTGGTTCTGGTGGAAGGATCTCACTCGTCCTTCGGACTCTTGAGATCCTTCCACCAGAACCAACTTGAGAGATCTGCCAGCCTGAACACTGCACTCACATGTTCTTGCCTTATTATCTATTTTTTATGCACACTCATTGCAGATGATATGCATTTAAAAATATTGATGTTCTATCCCAATTTCCACATTTTATCAATAAATATCAGTCCTGGGACTGCACTTTTCCACATTTAAAAACATGTAATTTTTTCTGTAAAAAAAAACAATAATTTTTTGGTAATTTTCGTCAATAGGGCAATATGTATGAGTAACCCCTTGGAAAATTAAATTGATATATATTTTTTTCCCGAATCATTTGATGTGTTTTGATAATATCTTTCCAGTCATATATTTCTATGGCCAGTCCCTAATCCTGGAAATGTTTGTAAAATATCAGAGCAATATTTTATATTTCGTGGCCCTTGGTACTCGGTTGATGACGAGTCTGCCGTCGTAACTGAGGGAGGCAAAGAGCCAAGGATCTGCGGTGGACCACTCTGCAGCATAGACACTGTCCTCGTGCTCCTCGTAGCTGGAGATCACACCATCCTGCATCGGCTGACTCCTGAAATACAGCGCTTATAAATAATCATATATAAATGATTGATGGATAATGCATAGATAGGTGACTTTAGTGACACAAAGATTCATCTGGAATTGTAGAATTGGCTCATTTCCAAGAACCAAAATATTAAAAATGTGTTACACACATGCACAAACGCAAAGACGTACAGACACACAGACACAGGACAGACATAGTGATTTCTAAGAGTTTGCCATCATCTTTCTTTATGAATTACCGGTATATGCTAACTGACCTAACAGCTAAATCACTTTTATACTTTCGGGCAAATTTCAAACATATAGCTAGAATTCATTATTATGACAAGTAGATTAAATATATAAAGTAGCATACAAGGAAAGTGAAAAATGTGTAATTTGTCTAGAATTGTTATATGGTTATTTTAAATAAAGAAGATTATTTTATGAATGGCTTCGGACAGACATAAAATATTGATTATTATGGTAAGCAACAAATGTCAATGAATAAAATACCTTTCTTTCATATCTTCTTCCTCTTCACTATTTATATTTTCCTCCTCGTCCACCAGGTGGCCAAAGGGTTCTGATGATATCGATGCTGCATTGGTCAGGGTAACTCTCGAGTCACTACTAGAGGTCAGCACTAACTGGTCATGGAAGTGATTATAACGAATGCTCCAAACCCTAAAAAAATATCAAACTCCCTTTACTTTCTTATAACATCAAAACACGTACATGAGTTGAAAACTTTTTTGGATCTCCATGAATTTAAGTTCCTGTGGGCTATTCATGGAATTACATGATGATAAAATGTCTTAATATATGGGATATATTTACCAATGTGAATGGTCCGAGAGAACTTTAAGAGGTTCATCTGGCTTTCGTATATCCCAGAACTTGGTTCGACAGTCATCCCCACAGCTGGCAAGGTAATATTGTTTATTGGGGTTGAAATCCATGTCTCTCACAAGCTGGCCGTGGGCATTATCTATGGTGTATGCTTGTCTGAAAACATCCAGCAAAATAGACATGCAGCTTAACTTACTTAGCAGATATTACTGATTTTCTAGGTAAATAAACAGATATTTATTAATATTTAATTCCCAAATTATGGTTGGACTAATACTTGGATATTTTTTGCCAGGAAAAATAGTTTCTCATGAATTTGAAAAGAAGGGTTAGAGAGACGGTTAGAGAGACGGTTGACTGTTACCATCTCTTATGAATCTTATTATGCTGTGGGGTCCATACATATCGAGTGATGAAGCTCAGTCAATGAGAGAGGAGATTTATGTCAGACATATAAATAAGATCATTTGTGCAGGTATACAAATCTGTCCCTTTGTCCTCATACTAATAAATAGCTTACTTCATGGTTCTCAGGTCCCAGCCCCGTATACACGTATCATTGGCTGTGGCTATTTGTGTACAATTATGATGGGGGTTCCAACGACCGCACGTAAACTTGGGTTGGCCTTTGCCTTCTAAAGACGTTGATGACGATAACTGGAAGAAAAACAAAAAATCATATCTGACAAATATCTAGTCCCTTGAAACAGGAAGATGCTCTGATGAGTTTACTGTTGAGGTGATAATTGATTACCCATACCTTAGTTGATGCTCCACTGGCCTCCACATCCCACATCAGAATGTGGTTATCTGCCAAACTTAGCATGCTGGAACTTTCTCCCGACGGGTGCCATAGAATACTGAAATACAAAATACACATAGGTTAAAAATACAGATTTTGGCACATATCTAAAACTTTTGTGAAAACAAGATAATTATATTTTCGTTATCAAGCATCTCTCTTGGGTCTAATCATTCTTAAATTTTGACCATGTGATTTTTAAAAGACATTTCAAAAACTGTTTGATAAGCATGTTACATTAAACGATGCACCTATACTCTTTTTTTTAATTAAATGAATCGTACCCAGAAAATTTTTGGGGACCTTCAGTTAAATCACTCAACTATTGTAGGCCCTAAGTGCAAACATGGAAGTCCACCGAAAAAATAAAAATACAGTTCTAAGAGATATATCAAGGTTTATTTTTACCACTTCATATCTCCGTAATTTGCATTGTCTACTTGTGAGAGCATCTCTAGTGACTGGGCGCTGGCTGAGGTATCCTCATTGACTGACGTGTCAAAGTCAGCAGGGATCTTCCACAATGCTGCTTTCATCTCCGCCTTGGCTTCTGTTGCTGAAAACAAATGATAAATATTAACTTAGCCATGATCAACATCACCTTGACAGTTTCCATCCCTTTCTCAAGTCACTAGGGGTCCATACTTATGTAGAGACGGGAGTCAAACCATTACCTTTAGTCATTTACATTATATCTCAAAACCATTGCCCCATTGTTTATAACTTAAAATAGGTTAACAGGTGATCTATTTAACACTGTTATTGGTCTAAATGTGAATTCTGTCCAACTTACTTTTGTTGTAGCAAGTGGTGAGTATGTTTTTGTCGAGGGGGCAGGAGCTGATGTGCCAGATCTCCCCCTCTTTGTGAAGGAACACATTCTTGTTGATCATGTTATTCTCATCATCAAAGTCAATCTGATGAACCTGAAATCATGGAATATATATATCTATAAGTTGATGTTTTCCAGATACAAGACATAAGTCATGGATGTATATATGGCATATATTATATGCAGTGCAGGTGGGTAAAATAGTTTGCATAGTTGATTTTTTTCTTTCACAAAAAATAAAGATCTAATAATTTGACACAATTGATACTGTGACATAGCCTATTGACACTGACTGTTACCATGATCCTTTATGAACAGTTTTATGCTGTGATGCTCCATCCTGCCCTGTGGAGGGGGTCTTAAATTCACTCATATTGACATCAACTTGACCAAATTTATTTGCCTTATTTCAAAGGATTGGCAGTTGACACAGTGTAGTAAGATTGGAATTAAAGCATTTTAAACTTAAAAGCACTGCAGTAACTTTAATTAAGTAATGATTGAGTCATAGAATACCAGTGAAGTTTAATGAAGTTTAACGAAGCCCTTTAAGTGTAGTCGGCCCTACACTCCCGAGATGAAATCTCCCAGAAAACTCATGAAGCCCTTTAAGTGTAGTCGGCCCTACACTCCCGAGATGAAATCTCCCAGAAAACTCATGAAATCTCCTTTGAGAAGATTATTTGATCCTAATTTAGGGCATAACCCTACAGACTCTTGATAATCTAGCCATCCGACTTTTCCTAAAGGCCAACATCTGTCCACCAGAGGCACACGCAGACTATTACAGATAGGTTCACAACATCGCCCTCTGGTGGAGTTTGCAGGTTCACTTGTTACCCTGTCATCAACAATAGTATAACTGTAAGTGTAATCCTTTCTGTGACACAGTACCTGGTTTTCAAAGCGAAGAGATTGTGTTCCCACCAGAAATCGGATGGCATCAGTTTCAGCAACCTGGGGAGTGAGAGCTCTGGCCTGTAATTGTAAAGCACTCAGCATTAATATCTGGGAATCTACATGTACGTATATTGGGGGAATTCTAAAGTCACATTTGGCATGAATGGATACAGCCACATCATTGATACCAGTATCAAAATATCATTACTGACAGAAGGAAAGCAATGCATTTGGAAATATTTCTCAGATGAATAATATATAAACATTTAAACACAATTTGACACCGAATTCGGATAGAATGAGACATTTACCTGGAATTCCAGGCCATAAATTACAGGAGCATCATCCTCCATCCTCCTAGCAGACAAAATATTTACGACAATCTCCAGTTTCCGGCAAATACGTCACTCGAAGAGGAAAGTGTCAAATTATCAGCAGTATTTGAAGGTAAATTTCATCTTAGTGAGAGCAATTTTATCACAAAGTTTATTATATTTGGGTAAATGATTTATATAAGATTATTATTAATCAATAGATATCATGATTTATTGTCATTTAATACCGTGAAAGGGGGAAACTCTATTATCGCCCACCTATTGTTTTTGGTCAGTGCAGTTTGATTGAAAAGGGGCGGGTCCATTTTTGGGAGCAAATCAAGTAAATCGGGGAAATGCATTCAGTTGGACAGCATGAATTGCACTGCTTATACTGATTACAACTAACTTGAGTGAATGGAATGTCTTCATCTGTTTGCTTTGAAATAAATGTTAAAGATGTGAGGCTTTTAAATTTTGCTTCACTTCTTTGGCCTCAAGACTTGAGTCAAGTCACAGGCCCGATGCATGTTAATATTCCACTTTCACGTCAGGCCATGCCGATCAACAGATTCATGTATTGCATTAGGGAAAGGTATTGAACGTGTGGTGATTGCGTCCATAGACTCGTCATTTCCTGTTTATGTTTATCAGTTGTTAATTGGTCAAAAATCCAGGTCAATGCTCAGCACCTTGATTTCAAGCAATGAGAATCAGGGTATACATTCATTTCAGGTTGAAAGGAAATGACGATGTCATGGTTGAAGTCAAATGTGAACCGGGAGTTCCCTGACAGATTTGAGCTAAAATACACAATGTCAAGTGGTGTGTGACACACAGCAAGGTGGGCGGAGAACAGTTTGAGGACTGTTTAGTGAAACAAAGGCAAGTTGAATGGTCAGTTTGGTCAAAAAAGCAAATAAATCTGGTTGAAAAGTCAGAAAGTCAGGGCATGATAAAAAGTGTGTTAAATACCTTTCCCTTATGCAAGACATGAAACTGATGATTGGCATGGCCTGACATGAGAGTGGAATATAAACATGCATCGGGCCTGTGGTCAAGTAGAATGGAGGCTTTATGATAAAATTTAGATCTTTCAAGCTGTCAATGTCTTATCAACCTGTAAGCACTTACAACTTGTGAATGGCTTCAAATATTTCTATATATAAATGAAATGCTGGTAGGTCCACAATAAATGAAGTAGGATACAGTGCATACAACTAATACAAATACAGCTGTCAGAGTAGATATTGTTCATAAAGTATATTTCAGTATATAGCTTCTTGTCCTAATGGACCCACACCAGTGCCAGAATGAAAGCTTTGATTTTTATCTTTTGTAGTAGAATAAGTGGCATTAATAATGAGTGGTTCTGACGCGATTCCGGCGGCCATGGAGGAGTCTATTCTTCTGGATGATGACGGTCTCATGTCTCCTGTCACAGAAGACCTTCCTCCAGAGAGCCCACTAGCACAGTTGGATAAACCAGATCCACCTCTGGACATTGATCATCTTGATCTGGATCTTAATGCTGGAATGCCAGAGAGCAAGTCCATGGAAAATATCATGTTAGAAACATCACCTACTTCAGAGAGCATAGATCTCGGAAGTGAAAGTCTAGCAGAAGGCAACCATGGAGCCTCAACATTGGAATCTCAAACTGAAGATAACGATAAGTTAGGCTCTCCTGAGACCGAGATTGCTGCTATAGAAGAGAGCCTGGAAAGACTAGGAATGTCAGATCAGGCTCTGGGAGAAGGAGAAACTAGCCAACCAAGGACAGATAATCAGGATGATGATGTTAAGACACCAAAAGCTGAGGCAGATACGGTCAAAGACATCAGTAGTTATTTTACTATGTCGGAGGGTCCAAGTGGGTCTGATTTTTTTGATACTTTATCAGCTCCAGTAGATCCATTTAGTAAAGTTGATGAGGCACATATGGATGAGATTCACCGGAAAAGGACGATATCTACAAGTTCTGTAGGGGCGACTGAAGCTACCACAGTCTCGTTTGAGGAGGTCAAGGGTGAGGGGATGAAGTTTGTGGGAAGCATGGCAAATGTCAGTCAGTTCTTCACAGATGACGCAGAGAAAGATGAAGAAGCTAAAGACTTTTTTGAGAAATTTACAGCAGCAGAGACAGACGGACTTGACCCCATTAAGTCACCTAAACAAGATATGACAGTGGCGCCATCTGGATCGGTATCCATTCCTGAGACACCTCCCATTCCAGCGCCATCTTCTCCGGTGCCAAGCCCAGCCCATCATGCCGGCCCAAGGTCACGCACCACCAGTATGTCGTCTCCGATGCCAAGCCCTGCGCACATGTTCACCCAAGCAGAACCTCCCCTGCCTACCCCGGAGACAGCGGTCACATCTCCTCCGGTACAGAGCGCCTTTCAGGGCGAGGAGGATGTCTTCTCTGCCAGTCTAAGCATGAGCGATACCGACCGCAGAAATGATGCCTGGATTCCAAGTGAACCATCACGGCAGGTTCTAGTCAGTATGGTGACCAGTTCTCCGGGTACCTACTTCCCAGATCATGACCAGCTCACCATGCCCGGCCTCCTCATAGATGACCCACAGGTAACACGTCAAATGCATCTCTGAAATTGCCTCTTAATCATTTTATGCAATATGCATTAAATTTCAACAAATTTAAAATTGTCGTTTGAAAAAAGAATAGTTCACTTGTGTACTCTTCCTTTTGAAAAGAAACCAACAGTAATCATTCACAGGTATACATTCTACGTCAGTCAAAACAATAGAATGCAATCAAAACAAAAGTACTGTAATATATTTATGTATATTTATGGTCAGGGTGACCCAGTCAAAGATTTGGTGGCCCGATTCATGGGAGAGCAAGAAGCAGCTAAGCGAGTTACTCAGACTCCAGACGAGGTGACACAGGATGAAGCAGGACTCAGAAAACTTATTGTAAGAAAATATAATGTGCACTTCTGTTATCTGAATAATTATATTTATGCTTTAAACTTTAAAATTAGCTGAATTGTTCCACCCCCTTGTCCGATAAAATTAAAGGTCTACATTTCTTCAAAGGTTGTTGATCACTAATATCATTATTTATTTTTTTTAAATCATTATTCCTTTCAAAATTTGTAATATTATTTTTTTTTCAGGCAGCTGAATGCTATCGTGCGGCAATTGACCTGACAGGTCGTTTGTTGACCCTGCAAGGTCAGGGTGCAAACAAGGTCAACGTGGCCAGCAAGCACACCCCACAGTCGCTTCAGGTCAGTCTCAATCTAATTACCTTCAACTGAGCTCAAATGATTATGATCTGGCGAGGCTTGTTGCTTTATTCTGATAACTTGTATAGAAATGTTAGGAAACAACTTCAGGCACCCATTTAGCTCATTCATAAACATTGCCAGATGATGGATGTTACTTAATTTACACCTCAGATATGTTAATAAGATCATGCAGTGGCCCAGTCTCACAACTGAAAGGTGTTGAGACCCAAATAACACTAATAATATTCATTCTGGTTTGAAACCAACCAGGTGGCACCAGTGGTATATCAAATAATCCTCTATAAATGTCTCATGCTCTTCATCAAAGATTTTGTTTCAGTGTAGCTCAGTTATTTTCTTGGTGATAATAATTTGTTTATCTCACAATATTCAGATGACCATGATTATCTCACAATATTCAGATGACCATGATTATCTCACAATATTCAGATGACCATGATTATCTCACAATATTCAGATGACCATGATTATCTCACAATATTCAGATGACCATGATTATCTCACAATATTCAGATGACCATGATATTTGATAGGAAAGAATCTACTGTTTCCTTTTCGTGAATTATCAATTAATGTTTGAGGCAATTAACTATCAGGACATAAACAAGGATATCTGGAGCCATTTCTTTAAATATTCCTTTGAGGTCTTTTATAATATTTCAAAGCCTGCAAATAGCCTCATTTCCTATAGATTCCTTTCATTTCATTTATAACAACATTTTTTCATTTGCCAACATTTTCTTTTATATTACTGTAAGTAATACAGAGAACTGTTTGGGTTGAGGAGTTGTTTTTTGAGAGAAACAGATATTCTTGTCAACCAGTGCTAAATGGAGAGTCTCAAATGAGCAACTATGGCAGGGGCCCGTGCAGTTAACCTTGATTGCTTTCATCTAAATATTGACCTTTTCAAGGTCATTATTGTCCCCCAGTGGCAGCACCAGGTAGGAGGTTCACAGTTCCACCACTAGGGATAGTCCTGAGATTGTTCACTAGGTGGCAGCACCAGGTAGGAGGTTCACAGTTCCACCACTAGGGATAGTCCTGAGATTGTTCACTAGGTGGCAGCACCAGGTAGGAGGTTCACAGTTCCACCACTAGGGATAGTCCTGAGATTGTTCACTAGGTGGCAGCACCAGGTAGGAGGTTCACAGTTCCACCACTAGGGATAGTCCTGAGATTGTTCACTAGGTGGCAGCACCAGGTAGGAGGTTCACAGTTCCACCACTAGGGATAGTCCTGAGATTGTTCACTAGGTGGCAGCACCAGGTAGGAGGTTCACAGTTCCACCACTAGGGATAGTCCTGAGATTGTTCACTAGGTGGCAGCACCAGGTAGGAGGTTCACAGTTCCACCACTAGGGATAGTCCTGAGATTGTTCACTAGGTGGCAGCACCAGGTAGGAGGTTCACAGTTCCACCACTAGGGATAGTCCTGAGATTGTTCACTAGGTGGCAGCACCAGGTAGGAGGTTCACAGTTCCACCACTAGGGATAGTCCTGAGATTGTTCACTAGGTGGCAGCACCAGGTAGGAGGTTCATAGTTCCACCACTAGGGATAGTCCTGAGATTGTTCACTAGGTGGCAGGATTTTATGAGCAACACTCCCGAATGTCCTAGAATGTTCTGGGAGGATCTACAGACCACACACATATATGTATATACTGATTGGTTTTCTATGCAATTAGGCATCAGGCAAGGCGATATAATAGCCCCAACCATGTTCAGTGTCTATGTGAATGACTTGAGTCAAGAAATAAAACAGTTGGGAGAGGGTATCCCTGTTGATGGTGAACAAATTAGTCTGTTGATGTTTGCAGATGACATTGTTTTGTTGAGTGATTCAGAGAAAGGTCTTCAATCAATGATAAATGTTGTGAGTGATTGGTGTGAACGCTGGAGATTATTTCTGAATGTAGGAAAAACAAACATTGTACACTTTAGGAAATCCTCTGTTGAGAGGACACAAACCCAGTTCAGATACAGAAATAAGACACTGAATTATGTTGACACTGTGCGATATTTGGGCATGGAAATATCAGAACACTTGGACTTCACTGTCACAGCCAATACACTGACAGCAGCTGCAAGTCGAGCACTTGGAGCTTTAACCTCAAAGTATTATACCATACAGGGTATGACATTCGATGTTTATGAAACACTATACAACATGTGTGTTATACCTGTGATGGACTATGCCTCAGAGGTGTGGGGACAAAAATTGTATCAGAAAATGGAGACAGTACAACACAAGGCTATTAAATCTTTTCTTGGTGTAGGGGTAAACTGTCCAACACCAATGATTATTGGTGATACTGGTTGGTACCCCACACATCTTAGGCGTAAATGTAACATGATTAGGTTGTGGAACAGACTAGTGGAAATGACAGATGACAGATTGACTAAAAGAGTATTTCTGTATGACTGGAAAATGGCAAACATGGGGAAGGATTCATGGTGTAAAGACATGAAGAGCATATTAGCCTCATGTAATTTGAATGATATATTTATGAACAGATGCACATCACCAGATATAACTGACATGTTAATAGAACAATACAAAGAACTGTGAAATACAATGTCAAAGCTACAACTGTATTCTAACTTAGTAGATGAAATACAAACAGGTGATTACATCAGGGCTGGTTTCTTAAGCAGAAAACAAAGATCCATTATTGCACATGTTAGGGGGGGTATTTTACAAATTGAAATAGAAAAGGGGAGATGGAGAAACGTCAGCAGAGAAGAACGACTGGAGCCCATTGTATCAACGGCGTGTTAAATATTTTGTGTGTTAACTAAAATGGTTAACACACATTTTGTGGGTTAAAATGTGTGTTAGCGACTAACCGCATTGTATCAACACTTAACACAGAAAAATTGGGTTAGTTTCCATGGTGATTAACCGGAAAAGTTAACGCGGTGATTTTGTGGGTTAAATATTGGGTTAACTCAGATTTTGTGGGTTAAGCCTCGTTTTGAAACCAAGAATACAAGATGGCGGAGTCTGACAGTGCGGTTTTGGATGCTGCTGCAGCGCATGCAAGGCTGTTTCGCACGGAGAGACGGTTTGTGGACCGGGAAAACCCGTTGGAAGTATTTACAGAGAGGGAGGTCCGACAGAAATTTAGGTTTTGGCCTGCCACAATCCTGGCTTTATGCACCATGGTAGAGTCTGCATTGGGCCCTATCACTTCAAGAACAAGGGCCTTGCCAACCCTACTCAGAGTGTGTGTTGGCCTCAGGATGCTGGCCTCTGCCACATTTAATCATGTGGTGGGGGACCTCCGCCCCATCTTCATTGACCAAGCTACTGTCCATAGGTCACAAATAAGGTTAGGGCAGTTCCACTATCAAAAGTCAGGGGGGGGGGACTGGAGAATTTTTCGGACCCCCCCCCTACAACTTTTAATTAAATTTTTACTATGGAAATAAATCAAAAGTTGCCCGTTGGAGGGTTGATTGACCCCCCCGCCTACAACTTTTGATAAAGTCTCCAGTCACCCCCCCCTATGACCCTTTTAACACGTTCCAGCCTAATTTGCATAAATTTGCATATCAGTAAAATAGATTTTTTTTTATTTATCTATATTTCATGTCAGCTGCAATAAAAATGGAATCTGTGGAAAATTTCATGTGGAATTAACATAAAATTTGCTATTATCGGACCAATACGGGCCGAGAAATAGCTTATCTTGCCCAACGAAGATGCTAATTAGCTAATTAGCATAATTTATGCATAGCTGACCTTTAATTGCCCATATCTCCAGAACCGTTCCTTGTATCTTCATGAAATTTATATCAAAATAGCCCAGAATTTTATGAAGATTTCATTTCTGTCATAAAAATATACATTTTCAGAGAAAAAAAAATTATTTTTTTTAATGATATGCAAATTTATGCAAATTATGCAAATTTTTTCCAAAAAATTATTTTTGCTGTTTGCGGAAAATAATTTTCTCAAAAACGCTTTTTACTGCATGTGAATAGCTTCAATTCCATTTTTATGAGATTTTTTTATGTATGACTAGGTCCAAATTAATTCAGCACTACCCGGGTTAAAACATTCGAAAAAAATTATTTTTTAGGTCACATGACCTTATTTGCATAATTATGCATATAATTAAAAAAATATTTTTTAAAATATTTTTCAAAGCATATTATAAGCATCTTTAATAGATTCCTTGGAAAAATTTAAGTATATTAGATATTTCATTTGTGAAAATCCTCCAGTAATTTTTTGGAGATATGGCATTTAGAAAATTGGCTAATTAATTATGCATAAACTCTGACAAACTCACCTGCACTGCCACTGACTGCTGCTGTTGTTAGTCTGAGATTTGACCCACTTTTGGAAAATGAAAGTGAGGCAGCTCAAAATGTGGGTTAAAGGCCCCTTAGCACAAAGACAAGTTAACCAGAAAAAAGTTAACACAGAAGTTTGTTGATACAATGCAAAGTTGACACAGAGGAAAAATCCGGTTAGTAAACCCACTTTTTAACCTAACACACAAAATATTTAACACAGTGTTGATACAATGGGCTCCTGTGTAAACAATGTAATTTAAGTGTTGTTGAGGACAGTGCATTTTATGTTAAACTGTCCTAAAAATAGAGCATTAAGATTGCAACTTTTTAACAATGTAAGAGACAATTTGCACATTTCTATAGAGGAGCTTACAGAAATTGAACAATTGAAACTGTTGCTTGGAACCAAAAGCCTGTTGCAGCATACTGCAAACTATATATTAAAATCAATGGAGAACCGGATATAGTGCCTTATAGGCCAGTAATGGTCGGGCAATAATATTTTTGATTTATGACCAAGCAATGTCTTATTCTTTGTATGGCACTTTAATAAAAATTTACATACATACATACATACATACATATATTTTGTAAATCTCCAGGCATCAAATAAGTTTTTTCCCTCTCACAAAGTAAAAAAATGCAAAGCCCCGTTTCTAATGAAAGCATTATTTGAAATACCAAGTTGTGCAAGACAAAAATGTAGTTAGAGACATCCTGTGTTCTTGGGTAACAGAAATAAAGAATACATTTATGGTGAATCAAGCAGTCAAGGTTATCTATATACTGCCCAACAGCACCTGTGAGGGACAGTTGATGACAGGAATTAATAGATCTCATGAACTGGTGTAAAGCGAGCAGCATGTTGTTACATAAGACATAATAGGGTGTGCATTAATACTGAACAACAAAACAACACAGATGTCAGTAGCACATTGTTATTGTAATATTATATAATATCATCTTTAAAAAGTGGGTATGGCACCATTAGTATATAGAGATGGAAAAATGATTTATTTGATGTACAATACATGGTTCCCATTCCTATACCCATCTATTAATTTTAGACA
Source organism: Amphiduros pacificus (assembly GCA_949316495.1). Lineage (NCBI taxonomy): Eukaryota > Metazoa > Annelida > Polychaeta > Phyllodocida > Hesionidae > Amphiduros > Amphiduros pacificus. The sequence goes on along the minus strand of OX439000.1, from coordinate 2,186,204 downwards.
GCTTAATTCCTCCATTTATTTAAAGGTTGCTTTCCCGACAAATCTATCTTTTCAAAATATTATAACTTTGCTTTGAAAGCAAGAAGTTGGAAGGATGGGGTTGGAAAGAACCCCAATAATTTCATATATAGAATATATTGTTATACCCTTGGCTGGTTTTCATGGGGGCATGAAAGATAGCGCTGTTATGACTTGTTGCTGGTATGACCTGATGCTGGTATGACCTGATGCTGGTATGACCTGATGCTGGTATGACCTGATGCTGGTATGATTTGATGCTGGTATGACCTGATGCTGGTGTGATTTGATACTGGTGTGACTTGATGCTGGTTTGACCTGATGCTAGTATGACCTGATGCTGGTATGACCTGATGCTGGTATGACTTGATGCTGGTATGACTTAATGCTGGTATGACTTGATGCTGGTGTGACTTGATGCTGGTATGACCTGATGCTGGTATGACTTGAACAAGCCAATTTTCACAGTCTACACTGCCCCGGTCACAATATTTTACAAGACTGTCCAGAAATTGGCACGATTGCTATTTTAGAGGGGTACAAGAACATAAATTTGTTGATATTATCAGATAAAATATTTTAGAATGGTCCAAGTAACTCTTACAGTTCACCATTTTAAAGCAACCTTTTCTAATTTTATTATTAACCAGCCCAGCTCAGAAAATGACTTACATAATCCATTAAAGCAATCATGAAATGAGATTTTCAAGCACCTTTTCCATGCATAATATTAATGTTTACACCCTAAGCTTTCTGATCAAATGTTATTACCCATCATATTTCCCCGACACAAATTTCTGTGCTATTTCAAAGTAGATGAGTCTCCTGCTAAAATCCAAATCATCCATTGCACAATTTGTCAACAAACTTTCTTTACCTAACAATGGGGCACCTTCAGATTGGGACATTGAAGTAATTTGGCTTACCTGTTTGTGCATTTTTGTTTGTCTGTTGATACAGGCCTAAGACAATAGAGGTCACATGCTTGTTCACATGTGACCACACAGATGAGAGAGGCAAGTTTCTAATTATCAATGTATGTAAACATGCTAATTCCTCTAACTCAGTTGTCAGGAATCAGTGATCCAATTTCCAACCATTATCCAGATTCACAGTCATGTGATAGTGTCTTATTTCCTGATCAGCAAATCTTTCAGTGTGTGATAACAAGTTTGGTCAATTGTTACAATCAATGTGTGTCTGCTACTTTTGCATTTTGTTTTCTTCCTCAGTCTATGCTGGGACGCAAGGACTACACATGTAGATGATATGGCATGATAACATGTTGGGTTGGGATATCTTTTGGACTGAACCTTTTATTGGCTTTGGGTCAAGGTCAAGGTCAAGACCCACAATATTGTTACTTTTATTGATTATGCTCTATTGCCTGTTAGAATTTATGTGAATTTATGAAATCAGATAAATATCTTAGTTTACACAACACCAAATACCACTATTGGTACTACAGGTTGTGGTCTGTAAGGGTGTTAGGCCTGTGGTCTGTAAGGGTGTAAGGCCTGTATCAATAGAAAAACATTAATGGAAAACAGGCCTCTGTAAGCCAAATCACTGCATTGTCCCAATCTGAAGATGCCGCCATTGTTAGCCAAACCTTACCAAGCAGGTGAGATTGCACTGGATCAGCGGTCAGCGAAGAAACATTTGATGGATGATTTAGATTTTAGCAGAAGACTCATCAACTTTAAAATGGCACAGTAATTTAGGGGAAATATGATGGTTAATAACATTTGATCGCAAAGTTTGGGCTATATACATTTATATTATGCAAGGAAAAAGTGCTTGAAAATCTCATTTCATGAATGCTTTAATTCAGTACTGACTGCAATGACGTCAGTTTTGTAACACTTTCTAATTTTAATAGTTAATACAGGATATGTAAAGCAAAACAACCTAAGACATATGACAAATTTAAATCATCATGTAAAGAGTTTTTTATTAATGAAATCCTATATTAGAAAATGAATCAAAGAAATTGATTCTGGAGACAAGAATTTACTTTTTATGTCACAATTGACATTCTGAAATGTGGTCAGTTTACTCCCCCCCCCCCCCCCCCCCCATTTGAGGCCTCATCATAATTGACCCTATAATATCTCCCCCTCAGCATTATCTTCCCGAATTTGCTCAATTGATAGAGCATTTGCCGTGAGACGCAGGGATTTCCGGTTAGAATCCTGGCCAATTATTACCAAGTGCTGTGAGCAAATATTGTCTGGAATCAGCGCTATATTAATGTCACTTTTTTATTATCAGCATATCAGAGTTCAAGACTTTATATTGAAAATTAGACTTGCACATTTGAAGAAGAGAACCCAATAGCTAAAGTTTGAGTAGTCATTGATATGGGTCAGCCAAGAACTGTCAGAGCAGTGCCAATCTGTTGTCTTCGTAACACACTGCTACTTTTGTACATGCACATTATCACATATTCAAAGTCACAAGATGCAATTTTCTTAACAATTCATTCATGTTATTCATATCAGCTTTTCCTTTTCATATGTCTCAAAGGCAATTATCAGTCAATGTTATGAATGTGTGAATCATTGAGCATTAGCCCAGATATTAATCCAAGTCATCGGTGGTGAGTTCAGGCGGTGCTGAGAGCAGGCATTGATCCAAGTCATCGTTGGTGAGTTCAGGCAGTGCTGAGAGCAGGCATTGATCCAAGTCATCGGTGGTGAGTTCAGGCAGTGCTGAGAGCAGGCATTGATCCAAGTCATCGTTGGTGAGTTCAGGCAGTGCTGAGAGCAGGCATTGATCCAAGTCATCGGTGGTGAGTTCAGGCGGTGCTGAGAGCAGGCATTGATCCAAGTCATCGTTGGTGAGTTCAGGCGGTGCTGAGAGCAGGCATTGATCCAAGTCATCGGTGGTGAGTTCAGGCAGTGCTGAGAGCAGGCATTGATCCAAGTCATCGTTGGTGAGTTCAGGCAGTGCTGAGAGCAGGCATTGATCCAAGTCATCATTGGTGAGTTCAGGCAGTGCTGAGAGCAGGCATTGATCCAAGTCATCGTTGGTGAGTTCAGGCGGTGCTGAGAGCAGGCATTGATCCAAGTCATTGGTGGTGAGTTCAGGCAGTGCTGAAAAAATGCAAGAGATAAAGGAGCACAGTGGTTATCTAAATGACCAATTCAGCATGCCTGGATAGCACTGTCGGACCAATTCAGCATGCCGGGACAGCACTGTCGGACCAATTCAGCATGCCGGGACAGCACTGTCGGACCAATTCAGCATGCCGGGACACCACTGTCGGACCAATTCAGCATGCCGGGACACCACTGTTGGACCAATTCAGCATGCCGGGACAGCACTACCGGACCAATTCAGCATGCTGGGACACCACTGTTGGACCAATTCAGCATGCCGGGACACCACTGCCGGACCAATTCAGCATGCCGGGACAGCACTGCCGGACCAATTCAGCATGCCAGGACACCACTGTTGGACCAATTCAGCATGCCGGGACACCACTGCCGGACCAATTCAGCATGCTAGGACACCACTGCCGGACCAATTCAGCATGCCGGGACACCACTGTTGGACCAATTCAGTATGCCGGGACAGCACTGTCGGACCAATTCAGCATGCCGGGACAGCACTGTCGGACCAATTCAGCATGCCGGGACACCACTGCCGGACCAATTCAACATGCCGGGACACCACTGCCGGACCAATTCAGCATGCTGGGACAGCACTGTCGGACCAATTCAGCATGCCGGGACACCACTGTTGGACCAATTCAGCATGCCGGGACAGCACTGCAGGACCAATTCAGCATGCCGGGACACCACTGTTGGACCAATTCAGCATGCCAGGACACCACTGTTGGACCAATTCAGAATGCAGGGACACCACTGCCGGACCAATTCAGCATGCCGGGACACCACTGTTGGACCAATTCAGCATGCCAGGACACCACTGTTGGACAAATTCAGAATGCAGGGACACCACTGCCGGACCAATTCAGCATGCCGGGACACCACTGCTGGACCAATTCAGCATGCCAGGACAGCACTGCCGGACCAATTCAGCATGCCGGACACCATTTTGCCATCTTTATCTGTCTGGCCATTATTTCTGCACATTGCTAGCATCAATTGCTACCTCCTCCACAGTCCTCAGATATGTTTAGTGTTACTTTCAATGATATACATGATTTAACAATGAAGATATTCCCCCCGGAAAATCTGTTAAAATAACACATCGCCATTTCAAAATTCCCGCACATTTGCTTAACCTTTAATTAACCTGCTTGCATCAATTATTTTGTAACCAGTCAGAATTTGAACTAATTACAGTTATGGGATTTCGGTGTGGTAGACAATGTGCACACTTTGCCTTATTCCTGTCTTCTCCAACCAAACACTTTATAACAAGATATAATTAAGGCATCTAATACAATGTATGCGACATGACAATTCAGTGAGGCAGCACTATATCTGCTACAAGTAGGTCTCATCACGAAATGACTGAAATAATGTTGAAAGTGATGTAAAACCCCAATCAAACAAACAAATACAATGCAAAACATAGATGACAGCATCACCAAATTCCAATATGGTGGACGACTTCTTAGCTGTATTTTGTTCCTCTGTCTGTGGTCAGGTTGTTGTTAGATTTACATTTTCTCCACTAATGAGCACAAGTTACACTGAAAAACATCTCAATTGATTTAGAATTCTCAGAACTTGCGAATTCTCAGAACTTGCCCTTGAAATCCTGCTTGGTTCAGTTATTATGGAGGATAATCAAGATTCTAGAGGCCAATACACATTTTAAGTACGGTAGTGAGCCTGCCGGTAATAGAAACTTCATGATCCAAGCTATCTGACTTTATTATCATGATTACATTGTAGCAAAGTTGCGGCCCAAGGAAATGTTACAAAATTACGTCATCGAGCCTGAATAATGGGGATGTCAACGTCCCTCCCGTCCGTTACCGGTGATGGACGTTGCTGTCCTTCCCGTCTGTTAAGGGGTAATGTAGTATGCAGGTACACTGGTCCAGTTTAAAAAAATAGATAGTCTCACCAATGTCTCAAATATTGGGGGAGTTGCTTCAAAGATAGTTTGAGTTCAGGCATCTATTATATTATAATCATTAGATTATTATATGTGTAAGAGACATTTGGTCCAAATTCATTGAAAGTTCTGAGCTCTTTAATGATATAGAAATAGACTTGTGTTCAAGTGTTCACTTTAATCAATTACAATGATGTTTATTTCCTCCTAAATGGCACAATGTGTTCCACGAAAGGTGAAATATATTCCCCTCAATTATATCATTGATAACATTAAAAAAAACAAGCCATTATTGTACAAAAGACAAATGGTAGACTCAGGTTAAATCATGTGACAATCCCAGACTATGATTTTCAATTCTTCCTAAATGGCATAATTTCTAGCATGAAACCTGAAATATAGTCTCTTCATTTAGTCTCAGTATTTTATTGATAACATTGCCAAAACAAGCCATTATTGTATTATGGTGCAAACAGTAGACTGAGGTTTAATCCTGAGATAATCCCTGTCAGAGGTCAGCAGAGATAAGCCTGCTTAATACAATGCAGGAAACGTGCTGCGGTGAGCTTATCCTTTTTGCAGCAGATTAACATTAAGCATTTCCTGTTCTTTAAGTTTCTCTGTCTAAAATGCTGATATTGTGTCCAATGTTTTATCAAATATGGCCAAGGGCTGTGGCACAGTTGGTTAGAGTGTCAGCTTAGTAGTAACAGTTCCTCTGTGCTGATCCAAAGGTTGTGGGTTCGATGATACAATTTCCCATAGGAGCTGAGACCCGATCATTGAGATTCTCTGCACCTCGTATCTTTCTGGTGCAGTAGAGCTGATTGTAGCAATTATCTGAGACGATAGGATGGTCTCAGCATCAAGTTAGTGTTTCTTGACAACGCTAGAATTTCTGATGACAAACCGTATCAGAATGTTGTGTTTTGAAACAAAAAATACTTGGCATTTAGGGACAAAATCTTTGGTGTTAAAAATCACTATTGAACACAAATTGTTTATTTACTCAAAAATATAAACAGTTGAGATAGGTTTTAATATGTAGAAGTCTTATAGTCACTAGATACACTTTAGAAAAAAAATACAATGTCTTGGGAAATGGTGTAGGTGTTAATTACTTAGGCATTACATCGGTAGTAATGCAAGTCATTCATTATTCTCACTACCTCTGCGGAATTGATATCTGAAATTCATAAATATACATCATACTCACCAATATCATCCAATCAGAATTGACCAAATTCAGGTCACAAACCGAACCAATCAGTTCAGCTGTCAACACGAAAAGGAATCTGTATGAATATTCATGTATTCTTTCACCAATCAGTGCACAGCCTGATTGTTATGAATTGTCATGACTTGTGACCAATCCTGAACTCACATTATCACTAATGACGGCAGGAACTGATATGAGAGAGAAGCCGAATATTGGAGCGGAGGTGTAGATAGGATGCATCTGCAGTTTATGCAATGCAGATTATTGACATGAAAGTTGTTGACATGAAATTTGTTATTGATTTACCTCTAATTTATTTGGAACACTACCTGTCATGGTGTAATAATTGTTGTCTGGAAATTGGAGATTGATTTCCGGGGAGCACCATGGACATTGAGGAAGAAGGTCAGCAACTTCATGGTTAAAGCTGTCGTCTCTTGTGAAATACATCTCAGTCATCTCTAGTGAAATACATCTCACACAGTCATCTCTTGTGAAATACATCTCACACAGTCATCTCTTGTGAAATACATCTCAGTCATTTCTTGTGAAATACATCTCACACAGTCATCTCTAGTGAAATACATCTCACACAGTCATCTCTAGTGAAATACATCTCAGTCATTTCTTGTGAAATACATCTCACACAGTCATCTCTAGTGAAATACATCTCACACAGTCATCTCTAGTGAAATACATCTCACACAGTCATCTCTTGTGAAATACATCTCAGTCATTTCTTGTGAAATACATCTCACACAGTCATCTCTAGTGAAATACATCTCACACAGTCATCTCTTGTGAAATACATCTCTCACAGTCATCTCTTGTGAAATACATCTCACACAGTCATCTCTTGTGAAATACATCTCACACAGTCATCTCTTGTGAAATACATCTCACACAGTCATCTCTTGTGAAATATATCTCACACAGTCATCTCTAGTGAAGTACATCTCACACAGTCATTTCTTATGAAATACATCTCACACAGTCATTTCTTGTGAAATACATCTCACACAGTCATCTCTAGTGAAATGTGAAATACATCTCACACAGTCATCTCTTGTGAAATACATCTCACACAGTCATCTCTTGTGAAATACATCTCTCACAGTCATCTCTTGTGAAATACATCTCTCACAGTCATCTCTTGTGAAATACATCTCTCACAGTCATCTCTTGTGAAATACATCTCACACAGTCATCTCTTGTGAAATACATCTCTCACAGTCATCTCTTGTGAAATACATCTCACACAGTCATCTCTTGTGAAATACATCTCACACAGTCATCTCTTGTGAAATACATCTCTCACAGTCATCTCTTGTGAAATACATCTCTCACAGTCATCTCTTGTGAAATACATCTCACACAGTCATCTCTTGTGAAATACATCTCACACAGTCATCTCTTGTGAAATACATCTCACACAGTCATCTCTTGTGAAATACATCTCTCACAGTCATCTCTTGTGAAATACATCTCACACAGTCATCTCTTGTGAAATACATCTCACACAGTCATCTCTTGTGAAATACATGTCACACAGTCATCTCTTGTGAAGTACATCTCACACAGTCATCTCTTGTGAAGTACATCTCACACAGTCATCTCTTGTGAAGTACATCTCACACAGTCATCTCTTGTGAAATACATCTCACACAGTCATCTCTAGTGAAGTACATCTCATATAGTCATCTCTTGTGAAGTACATCTCACACAGTCATCTCTTGTGAAGTACATCTCACACAGTCATCTGTAGTGAAGTACATCTCACACAGTCATCTCTTGTGAAGTACATCTCACACAGTCATCTCTAGTGAAATGCATCTCACACAGTCATCTCTTGTGAAGTACATCTCACACAGTCATTTCTTGTGAAGTACATCTCACACAGTCATTTCTTGTGAAGTACATCTCACACAGTCATCTCTTGTGAAGTACATCTCACACAGTCATTTCTTGTGAAGTACATCTCACACAGTCATCTCTTGTGAAATACATCTCACACAGTCATCTCTTGTGAAATACATCTCACACAGTCATCTCTTGTGAAGTACATCTCACACAGTCATCTCTTGTGAAATACATCTCACACAGTCATCTCTTGTGAAATACATCTCACAGTCATTTCTTGTGAAATACATCTCACACAGTCATCTCTTGTGAAGTACATCTCACACAGTCATTTCTTGTGAAATACATCTCACACAGTCATTTCTTGTGAAATACATCTCACGCAGTCATCTCTTGTGAAGTACATCTCACACAGTCATTTCTTGTGAAATACATCTCACACAGTCATCTCTTGTGAAGTACATCTCACACAGTCATCTCTAGTGAAGTACATCTCACACAGTCAATTTTTATGAAATACATCTCACACAGTCAATTCTTATGAAATACATCTCACACAGTCATTTCTTGTGAAATACATCTCACACAGTCATCTCTAGTGAAATACATCTCACACAGTCATCTCTTGTGAAGTACATCTCACACAGTCATCTATTGAGAAATACATCTCACACAGTCATCTCTTGTGAAGTACATCTCACACAGTCATCTCTTGTGAAGTACATCTCACACAGTCATCTCTTGTGAAATATATCTCACACAGTCATCTCTTGTGAAATACATCTCACACAGTCATCTCTTGTGAAATACATCTCACACAGTCAATTCTTATGAAATACATCTCACACAGTCATCTCTTGTGAAGTACATCTCACACAGTCATTTCTTGTGAAATACATCTCACACAGTCATCTCTTGTGAAATACATCTCACACAGTCATCTCTAGTGAAGTACATCTCATACAGTCATCTATTGTGAAATACATCTCTCACAGTCATCTCTTGTGAAATACATCTCACACAGTCATCTCTTATGAAGTACATCTCACACAGTCATCTCTTGTGAAATACATCTCACACAGTCATCTCTTGTGAAATACATCTCACACAGTCATCTCTAGTGAAGTACATCTCACACAGTCGTCTCTTGTGAAATACATCTCACACAGTCATCTCTTGTGAAATACATCTCACACAGTCATCTCTTGTGAAATACATCTCACATAGTCATTTCTTATGAAATACATCTCACACAGTCATCTCTTGTGAAGTACATCTCTCACAGTCCTCTCTTGTGAAATACATCTCACACAGTCATCTCTTGTGAAATACATCTCACACAGTCATCTCTTGTGAAGTACATCTCACACTGTCATCTCTTGTGAAATACATCTCACACAGTCATCTCTTGTGAAATACATATCACACAGTCATCTCTTGTGAAATACATCTCACACAGTCATCTCTTGTGAAATACATATCACACAGTCATCTCTTGTGAAATACATCTCACACAGTCATCTCTAGTGAAGTACATTTCACACAGTCATTTCTTATGAAATACATCTCACAAAGTCATTTCTTGTGAAATACATCTCACACAGTCATCTCTTGTGAAGTACATCTCACACAGTCATCTCTTGTGAAATACATCTCACACAGTCATCTCTTGTGAAGTAGATCTCACACAGTCATTTCTTATGAAATACATCTCACACAGTCATTTCTTATGAAATACATCTCACACAGTCGTCTCTTGTGAAATACATCTCACACAGTCATCTCTTGTGAAATACATCTCACACAGTCATCTCTTGTGAAATACATGTCACACACTCATCTCTTGTGAAGTACATCTCACACAGTCATCTCTTATGAAATACATCTCACACAGTCATCTCTTGTGAAGTACATGTCACACACTCATCTCTAGTGAAGTACATCTCACACAGTCATTTCTTGTGAAATACATCTCACACAGTCATCTCTTGTGAAATACATCTCACACAGTCATCTCTTGTGAAGTAGATCTCACACAGTCATTTCTTATGAAATACATCTCACACAGTCATTTCTTATGAAATACATCTCACACAGTCGTCTCTTGTGAAATACATCTCACACAGTCATCTCTTGTGAAATACATCTCTCACAGTCATCTCTTGTGAAATACATGTCACACACTCATCTCTTGTGAAGTACATCTCACACAGTCATTTCTTGTGAAATACATCTCACACAGTCATCTCTTGTGAAGTACATGTCACACACTCATCTCTAGTGAAGTACATCTCACACAGTCATTTCTTGTGAAATACATCTCACACAGTCATCTCTTGTGAAATACATCTCACACAGTCATCTCTTGTGAAATACATCTCACACAGTCATCTCTTGTGAAGTACATCTCACACAGTCATCTCTTGTGAAATACATCTCACACAGTCATCTCTTGTGAAATACATCTCACACAGTCATCTCTTGTGAAGTACATCTCACCAGGTACATCTCACACAGTTATCTCTTGTGAAATACATCTCACACAGTCATCTCTTGTGAAGTACATCTCACACAGTCATCTCTAGTGAAGTACATCTCACACAGTCATCTCTAGTGAAGTACATCTCACACAGTCATCTCTAGTGAAATACATCTCACACAGTCATCTCTTGTGAAGTACATCTCACACAGTCATCTCTTGTGAAATACATCTCACACAGTCATCTCTTGTGAAATACATCTCACACAGTCATCTCTTGTGAAATACATCTCACACAGTCATCTCTTGTGAAGTACATCTCACACAGTCATCTCTAGTGAAGTACATCTCACACAGTCATCTCTTGTGAAATACATCTCACACAGTCATCTCTAGTGAAGTACATCTCACCAGGTACATCTCACACAGTTATCTCTTGTGAAATACATCTCACACAGTCATCTCTTGTGAAGTACATCTCACACAGTCATCTCTAGTGAAGTACATCTCACACAGTCATCTCTAGTGAAGTACATCTCACACAGTCATCTCTAGTGAAGTACATCTCACCAGGTACATCTCACACAGTCATCTCTTGTGAAATACATCTCACACAGTCATCTCTTGTGAAATACATCTCACACAGTCATCTCTAGTGAAGTACATCTCACACAGTCATCTCTAGTGAAGTACATCTCACACAGTCATCTCTTGTGAAATACATCTCACACAGTCATCTCTTGTGAAATACATCTCACACAGTCATCTCTTGTGAAGTACATGTCACACACTCATCTTTTGTGAAATACATCTCACACAGTCATCTCTTGTGAAGTACATGTCACACACTCATCTCTTGTGAAGTACATCTCACACAGTCATCTCTTGTGAAATACATCTCACACAGTCATCTCTAGTGAAGTACATCTCACACAGTCATCTCTAGTGAAGTACATCTCACACAGTCATCTCTTGTGAAATACATCTCACACAGTCATCTCTTGTGAAATACATCTCACACAGTCATCTCTTGTGAAGTACATGTCACACACTCATCTTTTGTGAAATACATCTCACACAGTCATCTCTTGTGAAGTACATGTCACACACTCATCTCTTGTGAAGTACATCTCACACAGTCATCTCTTGTGAAATACATCTCACACAGTCATCTCTAGTGAAGTACATCTCACACAGTCATCTCTAGTGAAGTACATCTCACCGGGTACATCTCACACAGTCATCTCTAGTGAAGTACATCTCACACAGTCATCTCTTGTGAAATACATCTCACACAGTCATCTCTAGTGAAGTACATCTCACACAGTCATCTCTTGTGAAGTACATCTCACACATTGATTTCTCGTGATTGAAGCCAGAACTCATTGTCCTGCATCATACTTCTATGGAAATGCTGAGAATATAGATCTAAACAAGAACAATTTGTCGTGGAACACATCTGTTTCACACCTAAGGAGCTACTTATCCTTACTAGTAGTTATATTCTGAATTACCACATTATCAAAATATTAATAAATAACAGCATTGCATATTGAGGTTATATTTGCAAGGATTTATGCCACTGGATGGAAACTTAGCATTTTCATTTTTATCACTAATGACTCTATTATGGGTTACGCTGTATTTTGCGCTACGGAGCACAGATATAGGTCTCAAAGGTCAAATGACTTTTCCCTCAGAGATTTTGCGGGCATGGAGAATTATTGGGGAAATCAACATGGAAAGGTTATTTATAACACTGCATTGTTGATATCATCCCATCAGGTCTCGTCATGAAATGACTGAAATAATTTTGAAAGTGATGTAAAAACCCTAAAGAAAACAAACTGATATATAAACGACGTACTTATAAATGAGGAAGTTCATTACTCTACCTCACTGTGTAGAGTTCCCCCATGCGTGACACCAGGTGGCAGCATGGCCCACTGGAGCAGTGAGAATTGCTGATTTAAGTTTCAATTGTAAAGTAGAACACTAATGTTGATGATATTTTAGATGATGTTCAGCAAAGGTTACTCATATTTACATTCATGTTTCAGTAAACAAGGTGTTGTCTTTCAGGATTAAGTGACTGATTAATTTTACCTGTTTACATGTCCTATGGGAGAAAATGATCAGTGGGTTCACAATATCTGAACTATAGGTACTAATGAGAGTAAAAGAGATTGCACTGTATGTGTTACCTACATTGTTTTCTCACCAGATTTCCAATGAAGTCAACATTGTGTGTGTGCATGTATCTGTGTGAATGAATGAAATCTATGCAATATTAAATTGCAAGAAGGCCGTAGCCTGGAGAGGCGGCCCTGCAGTGTGATTGCTGTGAATACAATATCTGTGTGAATCTGTGTGTATGTGTGTGTGAATGTGTGTGCATATGTGTGTGTGTGTATGTGTGTGTGTGCGTGTGTGTGTGTGTGATACATTATTCGGCAGCTTGGATGTAAACTTGCCATATGAGTAGTTGCTGGCGTACGTGCCACACTTCTACGGACTTCAAGGGGAATATCTGCTGCCATCACTTGAAAATTACTTAATTTGCACTGTGAAGTTGCAAAGTCTCTGATAACAAAAGCATAACACTCATACCAAGCACATACCAAGCACAGAGAAAGATCGCCACCAATATGGACTGTAACATTCTGTACTAGGAGGAATGGTTTGGCAGAGATTTTGATGTATCATCTCGAGTATTTTGGTGTTATTATAAAAGGAAGGCCCAAGGTTTAGCACATCAGGATTAAGGCTGATATAATTGACTAATTAGTGAGATGATGGATGCGACCAATTATGGAAGTGAAAGCTTTGCCTGTCCGACGTCTCAATGGAACCTCAGCGGGCAGTCCGTGGAGGCCGACGACCCAAGCTTGAATGTGTGGTTGGTAACTTTCCTGGTCATCATGAGCCTGCTAATAGTCCTAGGCACTGTCAGCAATCTTATGATCCTCTTATATTTTCCAGGAAAACGGCGACATAGTTTTATCGCTAATTACTTCATCCGTACGCTTGCTGTTCTTGACCTCCTGACCTGTTTAACCATCATACCCTACAGCATCTTATTTGAGTTAGCCTTAATTCAGAACTTAATCATCTGTAGGTTCATGGAATTTTTCCGCTATCTCCTCATTGCTTTTTCACTACTTAATCTTCTTGGAATTGCAATTGAAAGACATTATGTAATCTGTAAACCCTTCAAAGCATTTACTCGTAGACAAGCTTTTGCTGTGATTGCAGGAAATTTTGTTCTGGCGATAGGTCTTTCACTGCCAGTGTTAAGTATCTATGATATACGGGAAGTGAAGCTCGCTGGGGAGCACGTAAGATACGCATGTCATCCCGGGGAAGGAAGTTTGAAGCGAGCCCACGGGGTGGCGCTCCTCCTCGCCTTCCTGCTCGTCATCACCACACTCTGTGTCATATATGGACAGTTATTTCATACAATATTTTTGAAAGACTGGCACAAGCCAAGCACAGAGATCGGTGCAGGAAGGGGGAACATGAAGGTGAAATATTTTAAAAGGTCAAAAGGAAGGCATCTGAGAGTGACTGGGGAGAGCAGTGATTCTGAGAAATCATTATCCAAAGGGTATTGTTCACCCACTTCTTTACCCAGGTTTTCTTGTTTTGGAAAAAAAACAAAAAAGTCTGAAACTGAAAAATCTGGAAGCCTGAAAAAACAGAAAATGGCTGCAAATGATGGAGGTGTTTGCATTAAGAGTGCACCAAGTTCATCGTCGCAGTCCGAGAGTAAGTTTCATGTGATGCAGTATCTGGAAGTCCCGTCCCGCCCGGATCTGAGGAGAGCCAGGAGGGTTCATCCACTTCCTATCACGTCCCCCCAGTCAGATCCAGGTCACGCCAGCGGAGACAACAAACATACAGCAGCAGGGAAACCCCCAGCACACTCCCACCCCGGGGTCATCAAGGAGGGTGCATTAAATCCTGCGGTGGTGATCACGCAGAGGGACCGCGCACAGCGATTGTCGCAGGCGCATTACAAGATGGTGTTCATGTTATGTGGCATCAGCGTCATCTTCGTGCTCTGCTGGATACCGTTTTGGTTGACCAAGCTTCGGATCATATCTTACGAGCCTATTCTACATTATATCTTCTTCCTCAATAATGCCACTAACCTATTTGTCTACATTTTGTTCAGCAATTCCTTCAGAATGAGATTGAAAAATAAACTCTGTACTGTGTTCCAAGTTATTAAGTGACCAAGCATACAACATATGTTTTTAATGGATATTTTATTTGAAGCTTGTGAAATGGTGAGGTTCATGCATATTCATGGATCTGAACATCTGAGATTAAATATTTGTTTAGTTGAAAACATATTTTATAGAAATATCTTGAAATTTGGTGAAAATGAGGGACTCCTAAATCTCTACTCCATCTAATGATGCCATGTGCCGAGGGACACAAATCTTAAATTTCTTCTCCTTCCAATTTTGCTATAAGCCAAGGGGTGTGCACTTTCTGATCGGTAATGTTTTAAAATTTGTGAAACCAAAACAAAAGCTTTGTACTACTTAAGAGAATGTTGCCTGAAATATTTCAAAAAGCCAAATGAATTATACCCATCCAAAAGTGTACTTGGTAACTGTCAAATTTACAAAACAAAAGTGTTAATATTGATGCATATAATCTCTTAATTAACACATTTGATTAAAAATTGCCAGTTGTTGATTATCATCCTAATAATAATATTTAGACTGCCATCTGGTTTGCTGACCAATCATGGCAGCTGACACAATGGAAGGCTAGCCATTTTTTGTGACCAATCAGAGACTTGCAAACAAGATCTCTTCATTTCAACTTTGCAAAACTGCAGATAGAGTAGGAATATGTTCAAATTATTATTTGATTCTTGATTGCAGCCCCTATTGCAAATTGATCTAGTTTGAAATAAAATATATTAAGAGATAATTTGTTTTTTTTGCATTATTTAATTAACAGCAAATTGCTGTCACCATTTTGTCTGTGTTCACTTGTAGTCATGCTCACTGACTTAGAATCCATTGAACAGTAAAAGGTGCCGTGATATTTTATGATTAATCCCTCAACAAGTGACTACACCATCAAACCTGATCACTGCCCACTATTGTTTTTGTTTTTGTTTTTTTGAAGAAGAAAAACCAATGTATCAGTTGCTTGAAATTTCCCATCACTTTGGATACAGAATTCTGAATATGTCCATTTTTAGTTTTTTTTCTATTGGTTTTGATTTTAGAAATTCCCTGATCTTCTCTTTGAGATAAAACATTTTTTTATTAAATCACAAAAAAACTTTTTACTCATGTTCATATTTATTCCACATTGAGTCCAGTTGAATTAAAATTGGCATGCCTTTGATGAGAGATGCATGTTTAAATTGCATAAATTGGTGGCATGAGTGGTCATCCTCAGAATAAACCAGCTGTGCCAGACCTGCTCTATCAGATTACTGGCCTAGTGTTTATGATCAAAATCAACATTCAAATTGGGCACTCATCATTATTCATTCAATCTTTAGAATTTTGAATGCCATGACAAAAGTCAATTTCATTAAAATGGCATCGTTTGAAGCCATGTCTTGTTTCGTTATGCAGACCAGTAAGGGTCATGTCACGTAGCATAACATCATTTTATAGATCACTTCATGGACCGTGATGTCATTTATGGGTGGGTATATGACCAAAAAGCCACGCCCGATCTATAAAAGACACACAGTAAATTTGATACAAGTAATCACATCATTGGAATCTGGGTTATAGCAAAGGAGAGCATCTTAAAACTGTCCAGTCTGAAAACCACGAATTGGAAAATATGACGGAGAACAACGTTTTTTTGCAGTGACCTGGCAAAACTGTAAACAACGAATCAAGCTCTATGGAGATGGGATTAGGGAGAGTCGGTATAAGATGGCAGCTGTGTCATTGTGCCTCGCCCATTAACTGCAGATTTGCGGCTATATAGGTGCCCATTAATTATTGGCAATGTCAATTTACACAGCATTTATAAGATAACAGTAATGGACCCCAGCTAACTGCTCACTCAATGCCTCACTCAACAAATGTTTATGGCAGGTACAGGTTTTGTCAGATAATTGCTATTTCTTGTCGGAACCAATAACGTTCCTGGCAGGTGTAAAACAAATTATCAGGGTTTACAGATTGCATTTAGAAAGGGTCACGGAAATGTTTAAAGTTTAGGATACACTTTCGATTTAGTTTCTGTGTTGTGTAATTCTTCCATATTTTATTACACCTTCATATATTACCAAAACATTTTTTGTTTTCTCACAAATTCTCTCAAATTAATCTAATGCTATTATGTGACACACGTCTTGGGAGCCTTTTCAACACAACATGTTGACAGACTTGTAGGATACCAATTTGTGTTATTGATGAGGTGACAGCCATAAGTGAAACTATTGTTGGAGAGCCGTTAGCATTAGCATTAACAATAAAGTCAGGGTTTCAATGCAAATACCAAGATGTGCTTGTAAAATGCCAGAGTAAGTGAACCCTCCATAGCAGGACTGCTCTATCATATCAGTCCCTGCCACCCTCCATAGCAGGACTACCCCCCCATAGCAGGACTACCCCCCATAGCAGGACTACCCCCCATAGCAGGACTCCCCCCATAGCAGGACTTCCCCCATAGCAGGACTCCCTCCATAGCAGGACTGCCGCCATAGCAGGACTCCCCCCATAGCAGGACTCCCCCCATAGCAGGACTCCCTCCATAGCAGGACTCCTCCCATAGCAGGACTCCCTCCATAGCAGGACTCCCCCCATAGCAGGACTCCCCCCATAGCAGGACTCCCTCCATAGCAGGACTCCCCCCCCCCCCCATAGCAGGACTCCCTCCATAACAGGACTCCCCCCCATAGCAGGACTCCCCCCATAGCAGGACTCCCCCCATAGCAGGACTCCCTCCATAGCAGGACTCCTCCCATAGCAGGACTCCCTCCATAGCAGGACTCCCCCCATAGCAGGACTCCCCCCATAGCAGGACTCCCTCCATAGCAGGACTCCCCCCATAGCAGGACTCCCTCCATAGCAGGACTCCCTCCATAGCAGGACTCCCCCCCATAGCAGGACTCCCTCCATAGCAGGACTCCCTCCATAGCAGGACTCCCCCCATAGCAGGACTCCCCCATAGCAGGACTCCCTCCATAACAGGACTCCCTCCATAGCAGGACTCCCCCCATAGCAGGACTCCCCCCATAGCAGGACTCCTTTATCATATCAGTCCCTGCCACCAAAGAAAAACAGATGCGCACAGGTTGGTGAGTAAAATGAGTATGACTTCCAAATATCAAATGACATAGCATACATGTACAGTGATGGCAGAGAAGACAACTAGCAATGCTACCGATGTTATGCAGAGGAGAAGTGGTGATGTCGGCAAATCACTTTGGTAAAGATTGCTTTTTTGGGGGTTTACATGCATCATTCTCAACATTATTTCAGTCATTTCGTGATGAGACCTACTTGTAGCAGATATTGTACTGCCTCACTAAATTGCCATATGGCAGGTCCTTGACATGACAACCCACCCGGTCGAAGATTTACAAGGACAACAGGTTAACCCTTTAGGCGCGGGCCTCAGCTTTAGCTTGTGAAATTTCATCATGATTTTAATCTCAGCATGGCCGGGGATCGAACCCAAGACCTGTGGTCACTTTAGTATAGGTATAAGGGAGCTTCCATGCACTACTTCGTAGGTCTTCTTGTGACGCTTAATGAGGATCCTTGTATCACTCAATCAGTAGAGTATTTGCTTTGAGACCCAGGTTCAAATCCTGGCAAGTTGCTATCAAGTGTCGTGAGCAGACAGCTGGAATTAGCACCATATAAATGTCGAATTTACCTGTTTAATTTACCTGTATAAATTTGTTGTAAGTTTGCCCTTTGTGTAAACCTTTGTCGAGTGAGATGCACAGTCTGTTTGAGGTGAAGCTTGATTATTTTTAATGATCTTGAGCTTCCCTTCACCTGATTTTTAATGTTAATGGCTATCATAATGATTAAAGTACTTGTGCAGTATTGATCTCACATCGGCCATACCACTTCTAGAGTTATCCAAAAGGAAAATCTGATTAGAATAACGAATAACATGTAAGTGATCAACTTTAGCCACCTGCTAAAATGGATATAATAGGGCAGTTATTGTGGGGGATAGAGGGGGTGGGTGGATAGAGGGGGTGGGGGATAGATGGGGTGGGGGATAGATGGGGTGGGTGGACAGAGGGGGTGGGGGATAGAGGGGTGGGGGATAGAAGGGGTGGGGGATAGAGGAGGTGGGGGATAGAGAGGGTGGGGGAAATAGAGGGGGTGGGGGATAGAGAGGGTGGGGTTAGAGGGGTGGGTGGATAGAGGGGGTGGGTGGATAGAGGGGGTGGGTAGATAGAGAGGTTGGGAGGATAGAGAGGTTGGGAGGATAGAGAAGTTGGGTGGATAGAGAGGTTGGGAAGATAGAGAGTGGGAGGATAGAGAGGTTGGGAGGATAGAGAGTGGGAGGATCGAGAGGTTGGGAGGATAGAGAGTGGGAGGATCGAGAGGTTGGGAGGATAGAGAGATTGGGAGGATAGAGAGGTTGGGAGGATAGAAAGTGGGAGGATAGAGAGTGGGAGGATAGAGAGGTTGGGAGGATAGAAAGTGGGAGGATAGAGAGTGGGAGGATAGAGAGGTTGGGAGGATAGAAAGTGGGAGGATAGAGAGTGGGAGGATAGAGAGTGGGAGGATAGAGAGGTTGGGAGGATAGAGAGGTTGGGAGGATAGAGAGGTTGGGCTCTGTGTGCACCAGCCCACATCACCATAACAGGTACAAGGTATATCAGTCTCATTCTGCCCATAAGTCATTTCAAAAGGCTTAAGGATGAGCCAATTAATATTTTGATGTTTGGCATGACAAACCAATTTTTTTGTGGACTGGTGTATCTCTAAACTAAATTAATAAAATTTATAGTCATGGTTGTTCAATATACTCAACAAAGTACTGGAACCAAAAGCTTGTGATTCAAACAGTTTGGCATCATTACTATGATTACATTGTAACAAGTTGCAGCCATGAGAAAGTCACAAAATGACGTCAGTAAGTCTGAGCAGTGGGTAGGTTAACGTCCCTCCTGTCCGTTGCCGGTGGTGGGTGTCAACATCCTTCCTGTCTGTAAAGGGTTAATGAATAATACGTCATACAGCACAGCTGTGAACATAAGATACAAAGCAAGCTGTCAACATAAGATAAACATTTATTTAACAGATCATAACAAATATAATTCAGAAATATGATAAACCCATGAGAACCATTACATGATTACTGTTAGATGTCTTCCCAAAGGTCATATAGACGACATATCACAGCAACAAATACAGAAGTACACTTTAATAACTGATGTGAGTCAAATTGCTGGCCTTAAATGGTATATAAATGTGTGAGTGATCCCTAGAAAACTCTGAGTTATTTACTGATTTACATCATTGGGGTCCTGCAAGTCAATCAAAATATTTTTTTTTTTTGCAGAATTTGCAGAAAAAAGAGCTCTTTTCACAGCCATCAATCAAATTTTTAAAAAAATTAAGAAAATGATGTATTTTTGGAAGCTTGAAATATTTAATTTAAGAAAATTAAAAGATAAAAGATTTTGCTTTTTAAAATGTAACTACAGCTGTGATCCATTAGCTCCAGTTGCTCTTTGTCTCAATGGAGTGAAATACAAGATATTCCAACAAAGGAGGTCGCAGGTCAAATTATGTCAAAACCAATTATCAGCATTCACAATATTTCTCTTCAGGGTCATTAATAATAATAATGATAATGGTATCTTTATTCAGACTAAACATTTATACTTATCAATATTATTTACATTATATAAAAATATGGTTACAGTAAAATACAATTATGAAATCACTTAAGACATAAGAAGCTGATGATATGACATGCATCTGATGTCTCAAGCACCCACCGACTGAGGCTGTCCCTTTCCAAACACAATCCAGTGATCTGACATCCTACTCTCATATTCTCGTCACACACACACACACACACACACACACACACAGACACACACACACACACACACACACACACACACACACATTATTATTCTATACAGTCTCAATTTTACTCAGAATATCACAGACGGTATACTTATTTAACTCATTATGTCAATACCATATTTAAAACAAATACATGTACATCTCATAATATTACCAAGTCTTGATACATTAGATAATGGTGTCCTGAACACATTTCTGATGGCTTCATTGTCACTGTTGTATCCTGATATAAGATCTGACGTATTGTTTTGTCAGTATTATGTGTATTATGTTCATTTAAATTAGTTAATTAGAAAGAGAGATTTCTGTAACTATGAGGACATGAGAAAGGCAGTTATGGATGATATAAGTAGATTTTACTGAGCTTTGACCTTGACAATGACTGCCATATGTGCAAATGTCAAAACAAGATGTTGGCAAAAGTCTATTAAGTGTTTTCACATTACCCTCTTGGGAAATTATTCGCACTGACATTGTTGAACTTCAAAGACCTTGTGGTCTCCATTGTAAGGCCGAATCGTAGGAAAGTTGACTCTTGGGATCTCCACTGCAGTCAAAGCTGAGGGGAGATTCTTTGTAGCCTTTGAGGGGAGATTCTTTGTGGCCTTTGAGGGGAGATTCTTTGTAGCCTTTGAGGGGAGATTCTTTGTAGCCTTTGAGGGGAGATTCTTTGTAGCCTTTGAGGGGAGATTCTTTGTAGCCTTTGAGGGGAGATTCTTTGTAGCCTTTGAGGGGAGATTCTTTGTAGCATTTGAGGGGAGATTCTTTGTAGCCTTTGAGGGGAGATTCTTTGTAGCCTTTGAGGGGAGATTCTTTGTAGCCTTTGAGGGGAGATTCTTTGTAGCCTTTGAGGGGAGATTCTTTGTAGCCTTTGAGGGGAGATTCTTTGTAGCCTTTGAGGGGAGATTCTTTGTAGCCTTTGAGGGGAGATTCTTTGTAGCCTTTGAGGGGAGATTCTTTGCAGCCTTTGAGGGGAGATTCTTCACAATCTTTGAGTCGTGCCTTTCCATTTGAAAGGAATATAGCAAAACTATTTTTACGCATTTAGGTATTTGTCATCAGTTATACAATCCCACATAACATGACCAGGCGATAATATGTGCTATAATGGATTACAATGATCTGTAACTAGATGCAGTTGATTATTTCATGATTGTATGAATTATCGTATGTTTATGCTGTTTTGATGGCCGACACAGGTTTGTTTTCAACATGATTGAGATTGCCATGACGTGAGAGCTTCAGACATGTGAACGCATTCAGTATGGCTGCCCCCTCTTGGATTTATTTTACCACATTTTTAGTGTAATTTGATATAGATTTGTTTCTTAATGAGGCTAATTAACCCTCAGATAAGAATAGATATACATATACACAATTTTACGAAGGATTTTTTGACATCCTATCACATTATAGTACTTTACAAAGCTTGAGGTTATTTTTATTGGGGGTTATAACTTTCATTTAAAGATGGATTTATCTTTGCCACTGACAAGATATGTTGCAGAATGCTCAAGTGGCAAAAGCAAAAGACCAGAAGATCTGTTGTCATCAGGTAAATTTGATGATCCCGTTTTGATCCCCCATTTCTTTTCTCTGATTTCACAAAAAAAGATAAGATATCGCTTTCTCGTCAATTGATCTCACATGACTATATTTTGCTCGTATCATCAGGACGGTTCCAATGCAAGTTGAAACATGTTTCTACTCTTATTTCTGATGGAAAATATGAATAATCAAACCTTACACGCCAACCGGCAAGCGGAGACAGAAAAGTTTTTTTTGTTTGTGTTCATAAAGTCATTAGACTGTTTATAGGGGATACTCTATTCTAGCATTTCAATGACAACTTACAGCAGTACAATACATTGTCATTAAGTTTATGGAAAGGTTCAAGACAGATATGCTTATATTTGCAGGTTTGGTTCTGTCGCATTGCCCTGCTGATGAGACAGATATGCTTATATTTGCAGGTATGGTTCTGTCGCATTGCCCTGCTGATGAGACAGATATGCTTATATTTGCAGGTATGGTTCTGTCGCATTGCCCTGCTGATGTGACTGATATGCTTATATTTGCAGGTATGGTTCTGTTGCATTGCCCTGCTGATGAGACAGATATGCTTATATTTGCAGGTATGGTTCTGTCGCATTGCCCTGCTGATGAGATAGATATGCTTATATTTGCAGGTTTGGTTCTGTCGCATTGCCCTGCTGATGAGACAGATATGCTTATATTTGCAGGTATGGTTCTGTCGCATTGCCCTGCTGATGAGATAGATATGCTTATATTTGCAGGTATGGTTCTGTCGCATTGCCCTGCTGATGAGATAGATATGCTTATATTTGCAGGTTTGGTTCTGTCGCATTGCCCTGCTGGTGAGATAGATATGCTTATATTTGCAGGTTTGGTTCTGTCGCATTGCCCTGCTGATGAGACAGATATGCTTATATTTGCAGGTATGGTTCTGTCGCATTGCCCTGCTGATGAGATAGATATGCTTATATTTGCAGGTATGGTTCTGTCGCATTGCCCTGCTGATGAGATAGATATGCTTATATTTGCAGGTTTGGTTCTGTCGCATTGCCCTGCTGATGAGATAGATATGCTTATATTTGCAGGTTTGGTTCTGTCGCATTGCCCTGCTGATGAGATAGATATGCTTATATTTGCAGGTTTGGTTCTGTCGCATTGCCCTGCTGATGAGATAGATATGCTTATATTTGCAGGTATGGTTCTGTCGCATTGCCCTGCTGATGAGATAGATATGCTTATATTTGCAGGTTTGGTTCTGTCGCATTGCCCTGCTGGTGAGATAGATATGCTTATATTTGCAGGTTTGGTTCTGTCGCATTGCCCTGCTGATGAAGCTGCGTCTGTACAGTCATGCAGAGAGCGAGTGTCAAGCCTTCGGTAACCTCGACCGACCTGACCTCTACTACGATTTCTACCCAGATGTTTACTATGGCAGAAGAGGTAATTATAATTTTCTGGTGTTTTGTTGTTTTTGATATGCACATAACTCATCGTCTCTGTGTCAGAAGAGGTAAAACATGCTTGTTTTGCTTTTGTATTGTCACCCCATGTCATTAATTGGTGGCCATCTTGAGACTATTCTGTCACTGAAAATTGGAATGGATCAGAAGCAAATAATAGTGCGTGACCAAGCATGTGGCCCAAGTATCAGAAAATCTCAGGCCAAGCTTACAAGACTTTGTCAACTAAAATTAATACTTGACTTTGCTTCTCATTTTGTTTTGCCTGATTTGCCTGAGCTTGATTTTTTTTAATCACCAATTTTTACACCTCAGTAAATTTTAAGGTCATGGGACCAAATCTCTGAGAATCTTGTGAGCATTAATGATTTGATCCAATCTCTGATAACTCTGTTGACAACAAAACAAGATAGCAATGTCTTGAAATAGTACCCTTTTTGGCGACCTTGACCTACACTCCAAGGTCAAGGTCACCAAAGTGTCCTTAGCTGATAATCTCAGAACATAGTAAATTGAAAACATATTTTGATAGCATTACCAAATTACCAAAGTTAAACTATCGATGCATGACTGAATTTTTCCTTCCACAGTTGCTTAAAGCTGAGTGGTCTGCAGTCTCTGATCTGTATTACTATGCTGTACCATCAAGGTATCATGCAGCATATTGTACAGATATGATCTGTATTATGCTATACTATCAAGGTATCATGCAGCATATTGTACAGATATGATCTGTATTATTATGCTGTACTATCAAGGTATCATGCACCATATTGTACAGATATGATCTCTATTATTATGCTGTACTATCAAGGTATCATGCAGCATATTGTACAGATATGATCTGTATTATTATGCTGTACTATCAAGGTATCATGCACCATATTGTACAAATATGATCTGTATTATTATGCTATACTATCAAGGTATCATGCAGCATATTGTACAGATATGATCTGTATCATTATGCTGCACTATCAAGGTATCATGCAGCATATTGTACAGATATGATCTCTATTATTATGCTGTACTATCAAGGTATCATGCAGCATATTGTACAGATATGATCTGTATTATTATGCTGTACTATCAAGGTATCATGCAGCATATTGTACAGATATGATCTGTATTATTATGCTGTACTATCAAGGTATCATGCAGCATATTGTACAGATATGATCTGTATTATTATGCTGTACTATCAAGGTATCATGCAGCATATTGTACAGATATGATCTGTATTATTATGCTGTACTATCAAGGTATCATGCACCATATTGTACAGATATGATCTCTATTATTATGCTGTACTATCAAGGTATCATGCAGCATATTGTACAGATATGATCTGTATTATTATGCTGTACTATGGAGGTATCATGCAGCATATTGTACAGATATGATCTGTATTATGCTGTACTATCAAGGTATCATGCACCATATTGTACAGATATGATCTGTATTATGCTGTACTATCAAGGTATCATGCAGCATATTGTACAGATATGATCTGTATTATGCTGTACTATCAAGGTATCATGCAGCATATTGTACAGATATGATCTGTATTATGCTGTACTATCAAGGTATCATGCAGCATATTGTACAGATATGATCTGTATTACTATGCTGTACTATCAAGGTATCATGCACCATATTGTACAAATATGATCTGTATTATTATGCTGTACTATCAAGGTATCATGCAGCATATTGTACAGATATGATCTGTATTATTATGCTATACTATCAAGGTATCATGCAGCATATTGTACAGATATGATCTGTATCATTATGCTGCACTATCAAGGTATCATGCAGCATATTGTACAGATATGATCTGTATTATTATGCTGTACTATCAAGGTATCATGCACCATATTGTACAGATATGATCTGTATTATGCTGTACTATGGAGGTATCATGCACCATATTGTATAGATATGATCTGTATTATTATGCTGTACTATCAAGGTATCATGCACCATATTGTACAGATATGATCTGTATTATTATGCTGTACTATCAAGGTATCATGCAGCATATTGTACAGATATGATCTGTATTATTATGCTGTACTATCAAGGTATCATGCAGCATATTGGACAGATATGATCTGTATTATTATGCTGCACTATCAAGGTATCATGCAGCATATTGTACAGATATGATCTGTATTATTATGCTGTACTATCAAGGTATCATGCAGCATATTGTACAGATATGATCTGTATTATTATGCTGTACTATCAAGGTATCATGCAGCATATTGTACAGATATGATCTGTATTACTATGCTGTACTATCAAGGTATCATGCACCATATTGTACAAATATGATCTGTATTATTATGCTGTACTATCAAGGTATCATGCACCATATTGTACAGATATGATCTGTATTATGCTGTACTATCAAGGTATCATGCACCATATTGTACAGATATGATCTGTATTATTATGCTGTACTATCAAGGTATCATGCACCATATTGTACAGATATGATCTCTATTATTATGCTGTACTATCAAGGTATCATGCACCATATTGTACAGATATGATCTGTATTATTATGCTGTACTATCAAGGTATCATGCACCATATTGTACAGATATGATCTCTATTATTATGCTGTACTATCAAGGTATCATGCACCATATTGTACAGATATGATCTGTATTATTATGCTGTACTATCAAGGTATCATGCAGCATATTGTACAGATATGATCTGTATTATTATGCTATACTATCAAGGTATCATGCAGCATATTGTACAGATATGATCTGTATCATTATGCTGCACTATCAAGGTATCATGCAGCATATTGTATAGATATGATCTGTATTATTATGCTGTACTATCAAGGTATCATGCACCATATTGGACAGATATGATCTGTATCATTATGCTGCACTATCAAGGTATCATGCAGCATATTGTATAGATATGATCTGTATTATTATGCTGCACTATCAAGGTATCATGCAGCATATTGTATAGATATGATCTCTATTATTATGCTATACTATCAAGGTATCATGCAGCATATTGGACAGATATGATCTGTATTATTATGCTGCACTATCAAGGTATCATGCAGCATATTGTACAGATATGATCTGTATTATTATGCTGTACTATCAAGGTATCATGCAGCATATTGTACAGATATGATCTCTATTATTATGCTGTACTATCAAGGTATCATGCACCATATTGTACAGATATGATCTGTATTATGCTGTACTATCAAGGTATCATGCACCATATTGTACAGATATGATCTGTATTATTATGCTATACTATCAAGGTATCATGCACCTTATTGTATAGATATGATCTGTATTATTATGCTGTACTATCAAGGTATCATGCAGCATATTGGACAGATATGATCTGTATTATTATGCTGCACTATCAAGGTATCATGCAGCATATTGTACAGATATGATCTGTATTATTATGCTGTACTATCAAGGTATCATGCAGCATATTGTACAAATATGATCTGTATTATTATGCTGTACTATCAAGGTATCATGCAGCATATTGTACAGATATGATCTGTATTACTATGCTGTACTATCAAGGTATCATGCATTAAACTGTACTATCAAGGTATCATGCAGCATATTGTACAGATATGATCTGTATTATTATGCTGTACTATCAAGGTATCATGCACCATATTGTACAGATATGATCTGTATTATGCTGTACTATGGAGGTATCATGCACCATATTGTACAGATATGATCTCTATTATTATGCTGTACTATCAAGGTATCATGCACCATATTGTACAGATATGATCTCTATTATTATGCTGTACTATCAAGGTATCATGCACCATATTGTACAGATATGATCTGTATTATTATGCTGTACTATCAAGGTATCATGCACCATATTGTACAGATATGATCTGTATTATTATGCTGTACTATCAAGGTATCATGCAGCATATTGTACAGATATGATCTGTATTATTATGCTGTACTATCAAGGTATCATGCAGCATATTGTACAGATATGATCTCTATTATTATGCTGTACTATCAAGGTATCATGCAGCATATTGTACAGATATGATCTGTATTATTATGCTGTAATATCAAGGTATCATGCAGCATATTGTACAGATATGATCTGTATTACTATGCTGTACTATAAAGGTATCATGCAGCATATTGTACAGATATGATCTGTATTATTAAACTGTACTATCAAGGTATCATGCACCATATTGTACAGATATGATCTGTATTATTATGCTGTACTATCAAGGTATTATGCACCATATTGTACAGATAAGATCTGTATTATTATGCTGTACTCTCAAGGTATCATGCACCATATTGTACAGATATGATCTGTATTATTATGCTGTACTATCGAGGTATCATGCACCATATTGTACAGATATGATCTGTATTATGCTGTACTATCAAGGTATTATGCACCATATTGTACAGATATGATCTGTATTATTATGCTGTACTATCAAGGTATCATGCAGCATATTGTACAGATATGATCTGTATTATTATGCTGTACTATCAAGGTATCATGTACCATATTGTACAGATATGATCTGTATTATTATGCTGTACTATCAAGGTATCATGCACCATATTGTACAGATATGATCTGTATTATTATGCTGTACTATCAAGGTATCATGCAGCATATTGTACAGATATGATCTGTATTATTATGCTGTACTATCAAGGTATCATGCAGCATATTGTACAGATATGATCTGTATTATTATGCTGTACTATCGAGGTATCATGCAGCATATTGTACAGATATGATCTGTATTATGCTGTACTATCGAGGTATCATGCAGCATATTGTACAGATATGATCTGTATTATTATGCTGTACTATCAAGGTATCATGCACCATATTGTACAGATATGATCTGTATTATTATGCTGTACTATCGAGGTATCATGCACCATATTGTACAGATATGATCTGTATTATTATGCTGTACCATCAAGGTATCATGCACCATATTGTACAGATATGATCTGTATTATTATGCTGTACTATCAAGGTATCATGCACCATATTGTACAGATATGATCTGTATTATGCTGTACTATGGAGGTATCATGCAGCATATTGTACAGATATGATCTGTATTATTATGCTGTACTATCAAGGTATCATGCACCATATTGTACAGATATGATCTGTATTATTATGCTGTACTATCAAGGTATTATGCACCATATTGTACAGATATGATCTGTATTATTATGTTGTACTATCAAGGTATCATGCACCATATTGTACAGATATGATCTGTATTATGCTGTACTATCAAGGTATCATGCAGCATATTGTACAGATATGATCTGTATTATTATGCTGTACTATCAAGGTATCATGCACCATATTGTACAGATATGATCTGTATTATGCTGTACTATCAAGGTATCATGCACCATATTGTACAGATATGATCTGTATTATTATGCTGTACTATCAAGGTATCATGCACCATATTGTACAGATATGATCTCTATTATTATGCTGTACTATCAAGGTATCATGCACCATATTGTACAGATATGATCTGTATTATTATGCTGTACTATCAAGGTATCATGCACCATATTGTACAGATATGATCTGTATTATGCTGTACTATCAAGGTATCATGCAGCATATTGTACAGATATGATCTGTATTATTATGCTGTACTATCAAGGTATCATGCAGAATATTGTACAGATATGATCTGTATTATTATGCTGTACTATCAAGGTATCATGCACCATATTGTACAGATATGATCTGTATTATTATGCTGTACTATTAAGGTATCATGCAGCATATTGTACAGATATGATCTGTATTATTATGCTGTACTATTAAGGTATCATGCACCATATTGTACAGATATGACATTTAGGTAGATTATAGACAGCCAAGGATAATGCCATCAGTATATTTTACTATATAATAGATCAGAGCAGGAGCTGCTCGATATGACAGTCTGCAGTTAGTTAACAATTCATTTTGAACGTCAGCGGCTTGTGAGGTGATAATATGAGCTCATAGGAAGCTAAAACTAGCTTAACACTGTTTGGTATCATTCTAGCATTGTCCAAAGAGCAATACCTTTGATGACATCATAAGCTAATGTAATAAATCCCTGATGCTGTTTGGGTCCAATTGTTTTAATCAGAAAGGGGGCAAAAAATGACAGTTAAACATATTTATCACACAATTATTAATTTGTTTTTATACCTTGATACATAATACCTTGAATGTTCCAAACAATTTTTCAAAGCATATTAAATAGGAAAATGGTGACTGAAAACCTATACATTATTACAAAAAATACATGAGCTTTCATTATTGATTTCTAAAGGCATATTTCTAAGATAGTCTCTTGTTTTAGCTTATTTTATCACCACCCTACTTGAGGCCACGGGCCGTGGCGCAGTTGGTTAGAGCGTCAGCTTATTAGCTCCAGTTCCTCTGTAATGATCCAAAGGTCGTGGGTCAGCCCAGCCGTGACGAGATTAAACTCATGATACAATTTTCCATATGGGCTGAGGCCAGTGCCAAAAGGGTTAACCCATTGTCCTTGTAAATCTGTGACCGGGTGTATTGTCATGTGAAGGACCTGTGACATGACAATTCAGTGAGGCAGCACTATATCTGCTACAAGTAGGTCTCATCACGAAATGACTGAAATAATGTTGAAAGTGATGTAAAACCCCAAACAAACTAACAAAACCAGCCTACTTGTTGATATATCAGGCAATGGTGAACATCATTAAGGCCTCAAGCTGATAATAAACCTCACACATCATTTACATGTTATTCTCAAGGAATAGTCATGTGACAGACCTTCTGTGCTTTGTTCATAACAAACATCAGACATATCAGATATCAGAGAATTTTTCCCCCTTATAAAATAAATGGCACCACATCCACTCTTAATGAAGATGTTATATCATACATGCTCCAGGTCGCCCTTACCCAACTTCCTCCAACTTTAAAATCCCCGACTAAAGCTTTGAAATCGTCAGCCCTGTGTTAATGAAAACTCACTGATCATAGACAAATCAACTTAAGATTATTTATCTCATTGTTTCTTAAGGATCTTTGATTTAAGAACCATTTAACTTTAACCCCTTAAAGACTAGCCTCTCTAAATTTTGTTGATTGGCAGGACTAACCAATTCTTTTCTGGACTAGTGTATCTGCATTCTAAATTGATATGGTTATTCAATGTGCTTAACGTTAGGGGGAACAGGGACGCTTCATGCAGAGGATCACAGATGTATGAAATGTGTTGTTGATGGTTGCTAAGATACCAACAAGTAAGACGTCACTATTTCATTGATAAATAACCAAAGCACCATTATGACGTCATTGCTCCTTCAACTACATGAAATAGTGCACCATTATAACCCATCAAAGCTAACTAAATAGATAACATATTTCTGTTGAAAAAGGATCAATGTTTTTATATACATATGGAAACATCATTTAGTAATCTTTTATGACTAATCCAATAGCCAGTAGCTGCTGCATTCGACCTCATCACTGCCCAGTGATACAATAAAGAAAGTTTACAAAATATCATATTTCTCAAAATTTCCCACGCTTTTTATGACAAAATTGAGAAGTTTTGCAATTTTAATTACCAAATTTTAAGAACAGGTTTATTCCAAATATTATTCTAATTAGTTTAAATAGAGGGAATTTTGATTAATGGTCTTTATTTTGAGATATCTAACTTTCTTCAAATTCAAGTCAAAAATTACCAAATGGTGTCAAAAATTTACATTTATTTGAATAATTTTATTTACAAAAACACAAATTACTTGAATTATAAGACGTCTTTTAAAATTCTGTCTATTTAAACTAAATAACATCATTCTGACTAAAGATCAATGTCTTAGTTCTGCAGATTGTTAGTGTAGTTATTCCCAAAAATGTTTTTCAAGTAAGCTCTATCCCTTCTTTAATTGTTACAAAAAAAACATCTTTTTCTGATTTTTGCTTCAACTTTAAATCTAAAATGATTGAAAATGATAAAATTTTAAAAACAAATTAAAAATCAAATCAAAAGAAAAATCAATCCCGAAGCATTTGATACATTAAAGGCTGAAATCCGTTTTGTAGTTATTTTCACACAGCAATTATCTTGCACCATGTCATTTTTTGTGGTTCAAATGACTTTTTTTGGCGGGAAAAAAGAACTTTAGAAGACACTGTTCCCCCTAACGTTAACAAAACACTGGGGTCAAAAGGTCTGATATCATTTTAATGATTACATTGTAACAGGTTGCAGCCCAAGAGAATGTAACAAAATGACATCATTAAGCCATAACAATGGGGACATTAACATTCTTCCTGCCCATTGCTGGTGGTGGATGTTGACGTCCTTCCCGTCCATTAGGGGTTAAATCGTTGCTTTTTAGGTTTTCTTTGTAGGGATATTAATAAAAATTCATTTACCATCTCCAAATCTAATCATTCTAATATAATCTATTCTAATCTATTTTAATCTATTCAAATATATTCGATTCTGATCTATGCTAATCTATTCTATTCTAATATATTCTAATTTATTTCAATTTAAACAACTCTATTCCAATCAAACCATCCTGATCTATCTAATCTATTTATTTCAATCTAAACTAAATTTAATACAATCTTATAATACCAATGACCAATCTGCTTGTGAGGTTTCGTGACAGATATCGTGACAATCTGCTTGTGAGATTTCGTGACAGATATCGTGACAATCAGCTTGTGAGGTTTCGTGACAGTACTTCTGGTTGTGCAACCAAGGTGAAGGTTTGGAATACAAAATGATTGGATTAAAGATTTACTTCCTGGGACGTTTCCCACCAACTCAAAGATAACGGTCATGAATATGCTATTATATTAAGTAATAAAGGCAAACAAAGTGTCACACCATTTACACTGTCAGGTGAGGGTTTGGATATTTTGTTGATAGTAACTAGAGAAATTAGAATGATAATTACACTCTTAAATGTCTATAATCATTTGTTGATAATCATCAGCAAGACTTAAACATTATGTCCTATACTATATAAGATATCCAGTTTTACTTGAAACCCAGTTTCATAAAATGGATTAAAGGTATTCAAGGATGAGAAAAAAAACTCATTTTATGAGAAATATATGGTCTCTTATTAGCTAACTTTACAGTACTTTTATGCTGCAAAGCGACACACAGTGTGGAGTCTTATATCTTCCTCTGTGAATGTCAGAGGTCAAAGGTCACTGCGTGGGTGGGATTTTAATTTGTTCTCATTTGAAAGATAAAGATTAAATAATAGCAATGCTGGAAGAGACTGAGCATACATGTATATACCTTTTATTTCAAGCCAAAATTGGTAAATAAGGCATTTTGTTTTATGAGATATATACACCTTTCTCGATATAGCTGCACAATCTTTTGATTTTCTGGGCTATATTTGAAAGCCAAGAAGTCAATACAACTTCTTCTTGTTAGATTGACAATAAAAGTCCTTTAGCTAAACCCAGAATAAACTCTCGGAAACAGAGCTACAATCATATGATGAGATGATATGCCTGAGATTAAATGTCACAAACTCTCTATCACACTGATATGATGCCTATAGCGCCTGTGAGGGGGCGCCACTTGAGATGGAGCTCATCCTATTTCAGTTTACTGCAGAGCAGATGATCTGATGCTGCTTTACGTGAGAGCGAATTATGTCAAGAGAATGTAACAGTGACATTTGGATATATACAGGTCACAACAATTGATATTTATATGGCATATCACATATCGTATCATACTTACTTAAAGTTTATTCCGAATAGAACTTCTGTTGCACTTACTCTGCATTCATTGGTTGATTTGTAGGTCATTTAATCCTCTCACTTTGCTGTCATTGACATCATTTGACATCAATTGACATCATTTGACATCATTTGACATCATTTGACATCAATTGAAATGTGGCATTCCCTGAGTTATAAATCCTTGCCACCAAAATATGATACAATTAGAAATGATCAACATTTAAGATCAGGTTTCGGACATCAGTTTTGACATATTTCAAATTCATGTGTCCCAATCTTTAAAAACCTTATGAACACAATAATTTGATAACAAATAAAGATGGTTTTATCAAATTTAAATCATAGATGCACCTAATTTATGTCTCAAATGGTGACTTGTTAGAGACTTTAACCTAAATTTCAAGGTCATAGGATAAATTGACTAGAAACTGAGAGCTATATAACAATATTATTACAATATAACAATATTATTGCTCTCAGTTAGAAATAAAGAAAGAATTACCAAACTTAAAACATGGATGCATTTTATCAAGGTATCAAAAACATGAGCTTGTCAATGACCTTGGTCAACACTTGAAGGTCATGTGCCTCAGTCTTGTTTGCAGCAAATAAAGATGGCATTATCATATTTAACCCATAAAGACATATTATCAATGTCTCAAATGGTGCATTTGTTGGCGACCTTGACCTGCAGTCTAAGTTTATGTAACCCAATCTCTGAAAAACTTGGAATATATAAAATTGACCACAAATTCAGATAGCAAACCCAACTTTAAATGCACAACTGCCATAAATCATTCAACTTGATTTTGTGAAGAGCAAATCTTTAAGTACAACATGGAATTGATATGCAAACATTTAAATTGCTTGATAGGAAAACTTTCAAAATCAATATTGTGCTGGTTTTTGCACGTGCATCATTGAGGCTGCATTATCGGATATTTGCTATCTTATCATGTAAAGCTGGAGTGTGGATATGATTGATTGATTTGATTTCAGGTTGCATGGTGCCATTTGCATTCAGATTATTACATGCAGAGTTACCGCAGTATCTGGGGAAATCTCAGGAGAGTTTGGATCGGCTTTACTACATCCATGCAATCACGGTCAAGGTAAACCAAGAGGCAATATCACCACTTACTTTGCAAATCCTAAATTTATTTAATTAGAAAGAAGAAATAGCTGGGCAGATTTTAACAATTATGGCGGAATCAGATACTTTGTAAAATTAATAACAGGCCTTGAAAGTGAAGGAGAATAGGAAGAAAATGACACCCTGTCTTATATTGTATTTCATGTGTGTTTTTTGATTAACGTTTTGAAAAGTCACTGGGCTAGGCAGATAAAAGATTATTTGAATGCCTTTTACTATGCATAATACACCTGGCTTTACTGAATTTCAATAAAAAATTATATTGTAATGGAATAATAATTGATAAAATAATAACATTCATGGCAAAATTTTATCAGTCAAAAATGCTAAATAATTACTTTGAATCTAAGAATATGTGTTCATATTACCGGTAGTTAATTAACTATTTTGAAGTAACTGTTCAATGTCATGAAAATTTCACCTTTTTGACTTTGAGTCAAAAAGTTATTCAGTAAAAATACAAAAAAATGAATAGGGGGGTTCAGGAGGACAAGGTCATGCACAAGGTCATATTACTTTGATATTGATGCAAAAACCTTGGATTCAAAAAAGAGCAAATCCAATAGAGTATATTCTGTCAGCATGGTGGACTTCAGGGGTTTGACACAAAACTTTTCACTTTTATACTTGTTTAAATTGATGGACACTACTGTCAAATATTCAGCCCAGATAGGTACAAAATCTCACCAAATTTGAATGATGTTAGCCTAGACTATTCCAGGCATCTTGAGAAGCTGTAATCTGATCAAGGTATAATATTATCGTGTTGTCATCTGATCAAGGTATAATATTATCATGTTGTCATCTTATCAAGGTATAATATTATCATGTTGTCATCTGATCAAGGTATAATATTATCATGTTGTCATCTTATCAAGGTATAATATTATCATGTTATCATCTTATCAAGGTATAATATTATCATGTTGTCATCTGATCAAGGTATAATATTATCATGTTGTCATCTGATCAAGGTATAATATTATCATGTTGTCAGGTGTTATCCAACCTGGAGAGTGGACTGGCAGAAGACGGCAGCATGCTCACCCTCAGCGAGGACAGTCGCAAAGGTACGTCATACAATCACATAAACACCCTCAGCGAGGACAGCCGCAAAGGTACGTCATACAATCACATAAACACCCTCAGCGAGGACAGCCGCAAAGGTACGTCATACAATCACATAAACACCCTCAGCGAGGACAGCCGCAAAGGTACGCCATACAATCACATAAACACCCTCAGCGAGGACAGTCGCAAAGGTACGCCATACAATCACATAAACACCCTCAGCGTGGACAGTCGCAAAGGTACGTCATACAATCCCATAAACATCCTCAGCGAGGACAGTCGCAAAGGTACATCATACAATCACATAAACACCCTCAGCGAGGACAGCCACAAAGGTACGCCATACAATCCCATAAACATCCTCAGCGAGGATAGCCCCAAAGGTACGTCATACAATCACATAAACATCCTCAGCGAGGACAGCCACAAAGGTACGTCATACAATCACATAAACACCCTCAGCGAAGACAGCCCCAAAGGTACGTCATACAATCACATAAACACCCTCAGCGAAGGTACGTCATACAATCACATAAACACCCTCAGCGAAGGTACGTCATACAATCACATAAACACCCTCAGCGAAGGTACGTCATACAATCACATAAACACCCTCAGCGAGGACAGCCACAAAGGTACGCCTTACAATCCCATAAACATCCTCAGCGAGGATAGCCCCAAAGGTACGTCATACAATCACATAAACACCCTCAGCGAGGACAGCCACAAAGGTACGTCATACAATCACATAAACACACTCAGCGAGGAGAGTCGCAAAGGTACGTCATACAATCACATAAACACCTTCAGCGAAGGTACGTCATACAATCACATAAACACCCTCAGCGAGGACAGCCGCAAAGGTACGTCATACAATCACATAAACACCCTCAGCGAGGACAGTCGCAAAGGTACGTCATACAATCACATAAACACCCTCAGCGAAGGTACGTCATACAATCACATAAACACCCTCAGCGAGGACAGTCGCAAAGGTACGTCATACAATCACATAAACACCCTCAGCGAAGGTACGTCATACAATCACATAAACACCCTCAGTGAGGACAGTCGCAAAGGTACGTCATACAATCACATAAACACCCTCAGCGAGGACAGCCGCAAAGGTACGCCATACAATCACATAAACACCCTCAGCGAGGATAGCCCCAAAGGTACGTCATACAATCACATAAACACCCTCAGCGAAGACAGCCCCAAAGGTACGTCATACAATCACATAAACACACTCAGCGAAGGTACGTCATACAATCACATAAACACCCTCAGCGAGGACAGCCGCAAAGGTACGTCATACAATCACATAAACACCCTCAGCGAGGACAGCCACAAAGGTACGCCATACAATCACATAAACACCCTCAGCGAGGACAGCCCCAAAGGTACGTCATACAATCACATAAACACCCTCAGCAAGGACAGCCCCAAAGGTACGTCATACAATCACATAAATACCCTCAGCGAGGACAGCCGCAAAGGTACGTCATACAATCACATAAACACCCTCAGCGAGGATAGCCCCAAAGGTACGTCATACAATCACATAAACACCCTCAGCGAAGACAGCCCCAAAGGTACGTCATACAATCACATAAACACACTCAGCGAGGATAGCCCCAAAGGTACGTCATACAATCACATAAACACACTCAGCGAAGACAGCCCCAAAGGTACGTCATACAATCACATAAACACACTCAGCGAGGATAGCCCCAAAGGTACGTCATACAATCACATAAACACACTCAGCGAAGACAGCCCCAAAGGTACGTCATACAATCACATAAACACCCTCAGCGAGGATAGCCACAAAGGTACGTCATACAATCACATAAACACCCTCAGCGAAGACAGCCCCAAAGGTACGTCATACAATCACATAAACACCCTCAGCGAGGATAGCCCCAAAGGTACGTCATACAATCACATAAACACCCTCAGCAAGGACAGCCGCAAAGGTACGTCATACAATCACATAAACACCCTCAGCAAGGACAGCCACAAAGGTACGCCATACAATCACATAAACACCCTCAGCGAAGACAGCCCCAAAGGTACGTCATACAATCACATAAACACCCTCAGCGAGGATAGCCCCAAAGGTACGTCATACAATCACATAAACACCCTCAGCGAAGACAGCCCCAAAGGTACGTCATACAATCACATAAACACACTCAGCGAGGATAGCCCCAAAGGTACGTCATACAATCACATAAACACCAACTTCATCAAATATAGGGGGAAATAAACCTTATCAGAATCTATTTTAATCATATTTTTACAGAGTAAAATGTGGCTTACAAATTTACCAATATGCTATGGCTTTATATGTTATGATATGTTATTTAACCCAATTTATTTATTTTTTATTTATGTTTATGAAGACATTTATGTAGTGTATTGACATAGGAGGCTTCCCATGTTTTAGATAAAGACATTTGTGCATGTTATTTAATGAAAATATTATAATAGATTTGATCATTATTTCTCATTTGCCGTTTGATATTAGCTTCCAGGGAATTGTGGGAATCGCGGGAAGTGCATCTTCTCTATGCCATTGGGAACTGCTTGCTCAACATCAAGGTAATCCTAAACCTGCAAATTACTATGCATTCTTAGAATTAATATGGTCCAAATATTAAGAAATGCAATGTGTTTGGCTCTTTTTTTCTTTAATATGATTCATTTGATATGATTCATTTGGGATTTAAAATAATCCTAAACTTAATATGACCTTTTTTTCATTCAGGATTACATGACAGCCCTCACTATTTTTGAGTCACTCTTAAAGAAGGATAGGAACAACAGTGCTGCCCTCTTGCCGGGGATTGGCAGGATCTATTTACAGGTGAATAGACAGATTGATGACTAAATACATTACAGTTGTGTAAGCATTATTACAAAAAGGTCAAAAGTAATCATATCCATTTGCTATTTTGATTTGGAATGACCTGGATTAAAAAATGATATGTCTGAGCTGAGTAGAATCGTACAATTTGATGAGAAGCTTTACTCTGCGATACAGCAGTAGTCAGGCTGGTTGCTCAGTCTTCTTGCTATCTCTGCTGCCATTGCCTCATCTTTGATATCAATTGAAATTTAAAATTCCCCAAGTCTAAAATACTTGTCTTGCCACCAAAATGTCATCTAATCAGTTGGCAGGCTGAGATGCTAAGCAGGCAGACTGACATGAGAGAGAAGTGGTGTGATGGAGGGTAAACAAGCTACCAATCCAATTTAATTGGCAGAAATAGCTCCATTAGTAGAGTATTCAGCTTGATACTAGGGGAGTCCCAGTTCAAATCCGGCCCATTACTATCAAGTGCTATGAGCAGACATTGTCTTGAATTAATACAATATATATATCACCTTTAGCTTCTACCTTTATGAATAATGTATATGTTTTCTGTTTATCATTGAACACGATCTCATAAGATATCATACGTGCCCGATATATACAAGATTGGAATCTCAATGCACTAGAGGCCCAGCAGTTGAGCAGCCTTAAAACAATGCTACATGGAAACCAGAGATCTTTAGGCTTTGCAAGATATTATGTCTTTCACATATCACTTAGAATTATGATGCATTTAATAAATATTGTGCACAATTTAAAATATCTTAATTATTGTAATATTCAAAATTACATTTCATTAATTGTCAATCCAATCCCTCTCATTATTGTCCCAGATGAACAAAAAAGATCACAATTGATTATACTCGGGATTGACCCCACTGAACATTGTAGATGGGAGATATGAGAAATGCTCAGAAATACTTTGAGAAGTTTGAGGCTGAGAGTGGAGAGAACCATTCCTCCAAGATAAGAGCCCTGATGAACAAGTGAGTAAAACATGATACCAACTTATTAAAATACTGCGCTATAAATGGATTCAGCTCTGTCAGACACTATCCAGCCTTGTTAGGCAGAATTCTGGTCTGTCTGGCTAAACCTTTGGCTGATTAACCTTAGCTCAAAATGATACCAACAAGTCATTAAATAAGTAGATTACGTATCATTCATGGAAAAAGAGCATTATGTATGTTTATCATTTTATAAATATATTCTTCATCTAAATGACTACAATAGAAAAGAACGTTGTGTAATATTTATCAGTGGCAAATCATAGTTGAGAAGAATCCTCTGAGGTATATTTGAAGCATGGATACCATATGTACGTGGTTTGTTTTATTTCAGGGGATTTATAGCTGTGGGTTTGTTTTATTTTCAGGGGATTTATAGCTCTGGGTAATAACCAGTTCTCTGAGGCCCAGCAGTACTTCCAGCAGGCAGTGGAAGCAGATCCTAAGAATGCGGTGGTGAGTTCCTCCCCCTGGTGGCAGTGGGGTCTTAGCTTGCCATATGTCCCATGTTAGTTTGTGCCATATGCTGCCAATGCTTACTTCGTCATGCAGCTTTCATCACCATATATCATCAAATACTATCAGGAACAAAGGTCTTTTTTTCTGGCTGAATATAGGAGGAGATAGTCATTCTATTCCAGATGAAGAAATTGCATTGTAAATTGGTTAGAATTGCAAACGCAATATTTTTTAAATGTCTGACTTCTTGGAAAAACTTGATTCAGCCATAAGCATTGATCAAGCTTTTTACTCAATAGTTATATAAATACATTGATATCTTGGAATGCACTGTATATGATTGAAATTTGTTGTTCACTGTTTCAAATATTTCAGGCTGTGAACAATATGGCGGTATGCTGGTTATACATGGGCAAGTTACGGGAAGCTCTTAAAACACTAGAAGACTTGGTACAGAAAGACCCCGCCAACTTCCTGCAGGAGGGAATACTATTCAACCTGTGCACTCTCTATGAGCTGGAGTCATCAAGAGCCATGGTGAAGAAACAGGCTCTGTTAGAGCTAGTCAGCAAACACAAAGGAAACGGGTTCAACACTGCATGCCTAAAAATGACATAACCGTCCTGCTAACATAAGTTTAATCAGGTTTTAAGTATTCACAGGCTTTATCCGTATCATGCTATTCTGCATTCCAATCGGTTTTGACATTAAATAATGTAACTATTAGTAGTTGTGGAACATCCAGACAGGTGTATGCAGCACTTGTACAATGTATGCACATAGTGTGGATGGCTCAGTCTCCTTCAGTAACAGCAAACCCCAAATATAAAATATACATACCTATACTACTGTAGTGCCGAATCTTTACATACGGATGTATGGTTATATAGATGTGTGGATCTATGGATGTGTGGATCTATGGATGTGTGGATCTATGGATGTGTGGATCTATGGATGTGTGGATCTATGGATGTGTGGGTGTGTGGATCTATGGATGTGTGGGTGTGTGGATGTGTGGATCTATGGTTATATAGATGTGTGGATCTATGGATGTGTGGATCTATGGATGTGTGGATCTATGGATGTGTGGGTGTGTGGATCTATGGATGTGTGGGTGTGTGGATGTGTGGATCTATGGTTATATAGATGTGTGGATCTATGGATGTGTGGATCTATGGATGTGTGGATCTATGGTTATATAGATGTGTGGATCTATGGATGTGTGGATCTATGGATGTGTGGATCTATGGATGTGTGGATCTATGGATGTGTGGGTGTGTGGATCTATGGATGTGTGGGTGTGTGGATGTGTGGATCTATGGTTATATAGATGTGTGGATCTATGGATGTGTGGATCTATGGATGTGTGGATATATGGATGTGTGGGTGTGTGGATCTATGGATGTGTGGGTGTGTGGATGTGTGGATCTATGGTTATATAGATGTGTGGATCTATGGATGTGTGGATCTATGGATGTGTGGATCTATGGTTATATAGATGTGTGGATCTATGGATGTGTGGATCTATGGATGTGTGGATCTATGGATGTGTGGGTGTGTGGATCTATGGATGTGTGGGTGTGTGGATGTGTGGATCTATGGTTATATAGATGTGTGGATCTATGGATGTGTGGATCTATGGATGTGTGGATATATGGATGTGTGGGTGTGTGGATCTATGGATGTGTGGGTGTGTGGATGTGTGGATCTATGGATGTGTGGATATATGGATGTGTGGGTGTGTGGATGTGTGGATATATAGATGTGTGGATGTGTGGGTGTGTGGATGTATAGATGTGTGGATCTATGGATGTGTGGATGTGTGGGTGTATTTATCTGTGTCATTATTCCAAGCACAACCATGACTCCTCTGTGACCTTTTTGCCCTAAAAAAGCAGGTCAGGTTGGAAAATTCCAGGCTTCTTGTCTGTAAGCACAACAATTTTGACAAAACAACTTCGATTCCTTTCAAACTTGGTATATGATTTGTTTTGTGGAAATATCTTGGATGTTTGGATATATGGATTTGGATCTATTATATATATATGTGATGTTATTCAAGTGTCGTTTCAAGTTCAAACATGACCTCTGACCTTTATATTCAAACCTAGTGAGTAAAATCTGAGGAAATGTTTTTGACACATTCAACCCTAACCCCTTGTTGGGAGTAGACAAAACGGATTATTGAACTTTGTTGGTTTTTGGAGATGTATGAAAAACTCAATGCTCTTTAACGTTATGTAATATATTTATGAATCAAGATCACATACAGTTTATTTAAAAGACATTAATGATTTCCATGTTGATGAGAATAATGTTGTACATGTATATAGTGTATCTCCATAGGATGCTTCCACTGGATTTGATATATTAATTACTGTATAAACTGATAATAAATTGTTATTATACTGTAGAAGTTTGTGTTTTGGCATGTTCTATTTTTATCATTTTCACCAGTCAAACAAACCCTCTCAGTTCTTTCTTTGTGAATGTCAAGGTGAATAATCAAAGATATTCCAAGAAGTGACTGTTGTCTCCTTATAAACTTGTGATGAGACAATTCAATGTCAAGTGAGACAATGTATATAATTAGGCAATGTCCATGGCTGTTATATATGGGCTATTTATGGGGATTATTTAAATCACCCTTTTGGTGATATGCAATATCCCAGCAAAATGGGGACTGCGAATTATCTACATAGTACACTGAGGAACACAACCAATTATGTTGAAAACATACATGTAGATGGGTCTATTGTCTCCTGAGACACTGATCTGAAAGAGACATTTGTGATATTAGTGAGTCATTGTCTGGCCTCTTAATAGATTCCTGCGTGATCATGATGTCTTTTATCATGATGAAAATATACCTGACTTTGGCAGTGAAACACAGGAGTAAGAAATATAAAACCCACCAGCATAGAAATAATCAGAGTTTGTTTAAAGAGGACAAGTACTGTAATAGTCAATATCATGATGTGTTTTTCCATACGTGAATATACCTGACTTTGGAGGTGAATCAATGGAGTAAGGAATAATCGTGGGGATTAAAAAGTTGAATGGTGGCTCTAGGTTGCTTGAATATTGTATCAAAATCTCATGAAATGACAGAGGTCACAGGCAATATTTTTAGATTGGGGTATGCTTAAAGGATATGTGATCATGAAACTATTTCCCCGAAATCAACTCAAGTACAACTGCCAGGATTTTGCTGAAAGTGCTAAATATGTAACCACTGATGTGGTCCATAAGGGTGTTAAGGCCTGTAGCAATAGACAAAAAACCAATGGACAAACAGGCCTGTATAAGCCAAATTACTCCAGTGGCCCTATTATTAGCAAACCTTTACTAATTAAGTAGGCCACGGGCCATGGCGCAGTTGGTTAGAGCGCCAGTTTATTAGCACCAGATCCTCTGGGTTCGATTCCCGGCTGTGCCGAGATTGAAATCATTATACAATTTCAAACATGAGCTGAGGCCCATGCAAGAAGGGTTAACCCGTTGTCCTTGTAAATCAGTGACTGGGTGGGTTGTCATGTCAAGGACCTGCGACATGACAATTCAGTTAGGCAGCACTACAAGTAGGTCTCATCACGAAATGACTGAACTGAAATGATGTTGAAAGTGATGTAAAACCCCAAACAAACAAACAAACTGCCTAACTAACATATCCGCACATACACCATAGGCTAACTTTGCAACCTGATGTCCTGAAATGATTAAAATAATTATTAAAGCCATGTGAAACCCGCAACAAACAGAAATCAAAATTGATATAGTTTTGCTTAAATCTTGATTCCTCATACTCACAAATCCACAAAGTCTCCCCTGACCTTGGCTTCTTCCATTAAGACCACCTATGTCCACTATTATCCTTCACCAAGATTTTAATGAAAGAAAACCAAATGAATTATTTCCAAGTCATCCAATTCTTTCAGATATCATCTGCTCTTTCCGGGACATTTGCCTTGGCAGTGGTGCCGTTGGTAAATCTGCAAGGTTATTAACACCAATTCTTCGGTGGTGATCCAAGGTGTGGGTTTGATTGCTGACAAAGCCAAAATTGCATTCATGATACATTCATGATCTAATTTGAGCAGAGGTCATGCCTAAAGGGTTAACCCATTGTCCATGTCAACTTGTGCCTGTCTGGGTTATCGTGTCAAGGACCTGCGACATGACAATTCAGTGAGGCAGCATTACACCTGCTACAAGTAGTAATGCAGAAATAACTGAGGTAATTTTGAAAGTGACATAAACCCTGAACAAAAGCCTATCCTACATGTA
This sequence comes from Amphiduros pacificus, assembly GCA_949316495.1. NCBI lineage: Eukaryota > Metazoa > Annelida > Polychaeta > Phyllodocida > Hesionidae > Amphiduros > Amphiduros pacificus. The sequence continues at coordinate 2,141,821 of OX439000.1, read as the reverse complement.
CATGTCCCTCACCAACCTCATATACCATACATTGGCCTCCATACATTGGCCTCCATACATTGGCCTCTATACATTGGCCTCCATACATTGGCCTCCATACATTGGCCTCCATACATTGGCCTCCATACATTGGCCTCCATACATTGGCCTCCATACATTGGCCTCCATACATTGGCCTTGCCCATGGAGTTTCATAAAGACATTCTATTTTCGTCTTCATGATGTGTTTTCCCTTGAGCTAAATTACCTGACTTGGAGAAGAAGTCTGTGGAAGGGTGCCAGCAGGGGAGATAAAAAATGAGCAGGTTTTATGCTGGGTACACATTTACATCTATAAGTTTACTCAGCAAAACCAATTGGCGTCCCGCTGAGAGTAACACATGCTTGCTGAGATAAGTGGGGTGTGTGGGCAACTTTACATATATACATCTGAGCATCATTACTTAACATATTTCTTGGAAGAGAAAACACTAGAAAACAATTTTGGAGGCATTCACACCATTTCCAAAAAACACATGCATTTTTTGCTGATCTTGGGCAACACAGCATGAACAAGATGATTTACTGATACATTTTTTGAACACGAGCATTTTTGTGGGAGGTAGAGTACAAGCCCTTGAGAAAATGGACATTGGGTACAAAGGAAAGCTTACAGGTTTATATTGCTCTAAGGGTGATATATGGTGAGCTGGACTCTTCCGATGTTGGACTCTTCCCATGTTGGACTCTTCCGATGTTGGACTCTTCCGATGTTGGACTCTTCCGATGTTGGACTCTTCCGATGTTGGACTCTTCCGATGTTGGACTCTTCCGATGTTGGACTCTTCCGATGTTGGACTCTTCCGATGTTGGACTCTTCCGATGTTGGACTCTTCCGATGTTGGACTCTTCCGATGATGGACTCTTCCGATGTTGGACTCTTCCGATGTTGGACTCTTCCGATGTTGGACTCTTCCGATGTTGGACTCATCCGATGTTGGACTCTTCCGATGTTGGACTCTTCCGATGTTGGACTCTTCCGATGTTGGACTCTTCCGATGTTTGACTCTTCCGATGTTGGACTCTTCCGATGTTGGACTCTTCCGATGTTGGACTCTTCCAATGTTGGACTCTTCCAATGTTGGACTCTTCCAATGTTGGACGCTTCCAATGTTGGACGCTTCCAATGTTGGACTCTTTTTTTACATATTTGTCAATTTCTATTTGTCATTCATCAGTAGAAATGAAAGACATAGGCATATAACATTTTTACTGTGTGGGACACATGATGTCCATTCAGAATTAACAATATTAGAGCAATTTTTAATTTTGGACTAATCTGCAAAGTAATTTTGATATGTTGAGCTATTTTGAAATAATATCTATAATAACAACTTATTGTTGGTTAAGTTATGAAAGTACATATTAAACCACAGAGGAAAAAAACTTAAATGCTGAAAATAAAATGAAAATAAAGTCCATCAATTTCGAGATTTATTAACAAGCTAAATTTGGTTAGAAATAGCTTGAATGTGGTAGGTGTATGAAAGATGAAAATTGACGGACTTTGAATCGATCCAATAGTTTAAAGTTTCACACATATAAAATATATGTGTATTTTCAGAAAATAACCCCCAATAAGCTGCTTTAATCATAATGGTACATAAAAAAATGATATTAAACTATCAAAGTATGTGAAAATGTGCTAAATTTGCAATAGAAAAAGCATCAGGTGACAAGAAATGTATTGAATGTAGAGACAAATAGATTAACTCATTGAAAAGCTGATTTCTTTCTGCAAATTTTCATATATCTTATTTTTTCTTCAATAACAGGAAGGTGCTAAAATTAGCTTTTGAATATGAAAATAAATTGGAAAATGTGTTCTATTTTTGTAGACAGTAATAACATGTCCATATATATGGACAGTAAACCAGCTCGCAGGTGCCCGTATGCCTTTGCCCGGAATTCCGGTCACACGTCACTGGAACTTGTGGTTGTTGTTTAGGGTTTCCCTGTTCTATATTTATGTCAACCAATCAGAGCAAACCCTCCATAATAGTGACATTATTCGCCCGCTGCACAAACCCATTGCAACGAGATGTCCTTGATAGTCCTATATATAGATTGGACTGCATAGTCTACTGTTTTTGGCGCCATTTATGCTGGGTGAAAGTAACACCATGTACCCACTGCAATAGGAACTTTTGTGCTACCCTTTTCATGTTCAATGTCTCTCTCTCTCTCTCTAGAGATAATATTTCCTTCTGGCGTGTATTGTTCTGGAGAAGCCATAAGTAAACTAGTCCAGTTAGATGAGAGCTAATCTGTTGATATATACTCAAATCAAGATGGCCGAATAAAGGTTGAAAATATGCTTGATTTCTCTTAAGGAAAGTACAGGTCATACAAGCAGGCTTTCTGTTCAAGCAGGCTTTCTGTTCAAGCAGGCTTTCTGTTTAAGTAGGCTTTCTGTTTAAGCAGGCTTTCTGTTCAAGCAGGCTTTCTGTTCAAGCAGGCTTTCTGTTCAAGCAGGCTTTCTGTTCAAGCAGGCTTTCTGTTCAAGCAGGCTTTCTATTCAAGCAGGCTTTCTGTTCAAGCAGGCTTTCTCCCAATAGGATATCCATGTGTTCACACAATAAGCCCTATTTGTTGCTCATCGCTCCTGGATATGTAGTATTATGTGTTATATGAGCTGAGTGATAGCAACATTAGCAGATATAAGGATTCTAGTTTATTGGCATATATCTTTATCAACCTGATTATCCAACTGCTGTGTGAAAGCAACAGATATTGAACTTCAAGAAACATCTAAAAGATTCTGTTATGTTCCGGGTTATATATGTTTATGTATTGACACCATTTGGCATTTAACAGCGCTTTGAATAAACAATATTACATATTAATATTACAATTAGTGTTTCTAGGTAAAGAGGACTTATTGCATAAGGATTTGTAATATCAGAGGCTTGTGGTTTCTCTGAACTTTTGGTTGCTAAACAACCGTGGGTAAGAGGTGAAACTGATGGCAATAATCTGCTTCTTTTGTTGCCTTCTGTAATTACAATGAGACCCACTCATATTGGAGGATACATCTCCTATGATATGATGTTGCTAGGCAACCGCGGTAAATAAAGAGTAAACATTTGCTGTAAAAAACTTTAAATAACGTACAATCTCTATTATTAGTTTGATACTATCAATGGAAGGTTGCATGATTTGAAGGCAAACTTCACGTCCAGGCGACTGCGGTTAATCCTGAGACAGTTGCAGCATCATCAATTCTCAACTGGTCACAATTTCATGGTGAATAACCAACAAGTGTTGATTTAAAAAAAATCAAGCTCGCGTAAGTAAATCCCAAGGCAAAAAAACTCAAGGCAAAATCTTCTTACTCTACCACTCACTCACAAATCACTTCTCAAACAATAGCGACATCTGACGGTGTAAGCAGAATTATTGAGCCAAAACATGGCCGCCATGGACCGATAATCGGGGTAAGCTCCATAGACTTATAGCCTAATCATCTTGAAACCTCGAACATCTAGCCCTAAAGGCAAAACAAACGCGAGCGAAAAAAAAAGACCAAGATGACATTGAAGGTCATACAGAATATATCAAGATATCTGACATGCAGATCAAAATGGCTTGTAATAATAGACCTTCCCAGAACAATATTGGTTAATTAGCCAGATCTACGTGTTGTTTCTGAACTATCAGTCTGGAGTAGTCACTTCTGCAGGCATATTTTATATGGGAATGCACCAATCCTACCTTTGAACATAATAAATTCTCAATAAATATTGTGCGACTTCATACTGAAGGGAAGGGCGTTTCGGTTTCCCATGGCATAATTTATGATATTCTTTGATTATGGAGTTTTGTAATTTCAATTTGTTTTCATAATAAGCATGTCTTTTAAGATTCTTTCAGCCCCCCATATTCACTCAGTGATGTTTCAAGAAAACTGGACCCGGTATTAATCATTAGTTAAAGTATAACTGTGGAAATCAATATTCAGTTTCTTAATTTTGATGTTCTATGTGACTCAGTACAAGTGACTCAGTACAAGTGACTCAGTACAAGTGACTCAGTACAAGTGACTCAGTACAAGTGACTCAGTACAAGTGACTCAGTACAAGTGACTCAGTACAAGTGACTCAGTACAAGTGACTCAGTACAAGTGACTCAGTACAAGTGACTCAGTACAAGTGACTCAGTACAAGTGACTCAGTACAAGTGACTCAGTACAAGTGACTCAGTACAAGTGACTCAGTACAAGTGACTCAGTACAAGTGACTCAGTACAAGTGACTCAGTACAAGTGACTCAGTACAAGTGACTCAGTACAAGTGACTCAGTACAAGTGACTCAGTACAAGTGACTCAGTACAAGTGACTCAGTACAAGTGACTCAGAATCTGTATGAATAATCATTTATTTTGTCAGCACAGGGAATCCCGTTATGGCGGGTATGATAAATTTGTTTTGACTGCATTTCTTTGTTCTTCCTTTCTCAACCCCACACATTATAAGTAGTTTCTAATTAAATACTGACTCTCGGTCGGATGTATTATCCCTGCATATATCACCAGTTTGGGCTTTTGGGTCCATTTGATATTTGACCGGGATGGGACGTGGCTCAGTTGGTAATACGTCTGTATCCCATGCTGAAGGTCCGAGGTTTGAATCCCGGATTGGACAAGCGCTTCGGTCATGCTGCATAGTCGAGAAGGGTGGATATCTGTTATAGAGTTGTTTCCCACTTTGCTCCGTGACTTGTTATCAAATGCCGTGTTTTTTAGAACATGTGTAGTCACTCTTCGAAAAGAGTAGGGCATTGAGTCCCAGTGACAGAATTCTATCACTTTCACGGCACTTAAATGGTCCTCAAAATACAAACAAATGAAATCGGAATATGACATTTGCCCTTTTCTTTTTTAACAAAATATACCTACAAGAATATACCCGCAAAGATAACTGATGAAAACTCTCCGATAAAAGTATCTATGCCCTGTTAAAAACGGATATATCCTCTTTTCCATTTCCTCATACAGGAAAACATCTTGGAGGAGAGATATGGCCCTTTTCCTCTGACAATGTCAATACTACGTATATGTTACAGTTTTGTAGGTGTGGCACTGTTAAGTGGTTTGCTTTGCTAATAGAGGACTTGATAGACATATATAGAACATTAACACGGTGAGCAGGCAATGTTTGATGGTATAGGACACGAGACTCCCTATGGCATAGAACATGGTGTTGGCATATCTACTAAATATATCTTATCCCCTTTGTGCCACTAATTCACGAGAGAGTGTCACGTGCCACGCCTCTCAGACTTATCATAACACCCAGCTGCTGACTTGAGCTGTGCAAGTAAATAGTGATTATTAAAGATATATTGCTGGCAAAAAGTACAACCGAAAAATTGCACCTGTTGCTGTAAATGGATTTCTTGAGAATATATTTATTTTTCATTGGTTAAAAATTAACAACATAACTTTTGCTTTTGCTTTTTTTTAAATAGATGAAAACATGACAAAGTAAAAATATTTAAAGATGAAATGTCCAACATTAGTGGCATGTGTCCACAGATGTACTTTAGTCCATTTTATTTATGAACATGACTTTTCACACCCAATACACTGCTTGATTATTTCATCTTATTTGGTAAATTATACCGTATTGACTTAAAACCATATTTAACATTATAAACCTTTGGTTGGATCAGAAGAATTTGATCTCTTACGTAATGTGACACATGTTTTGAAACAAAAATACATTTTAATATGTTGCAAGTAACTCATGATGACCTACTTGACTACCAACCAATCCACTGACTGCAGCACTCTGACATCATCACTCATGATGACCAACTTGACTACCAACCAATCCACTGACTGCAGCACTCTGACATCATCACTCATGCTGACCTACTTGACTACCAACCAATCCACTGACTGCAGCACTCTGACATCATCACTCATGATGACCTACTTGACTACCAACCAATCCACTGACTGCAGCACTCTGACATCATCACTCATGATGACCTACTTGACTACCAACCAATCCACTGACTGCAGCACTCTGACATCATCACTCATGATGACCTACTTGACTACCAACCAATCCATTGACTGCAGCACTCTGACATCATCACTCATGATGACCTACTTGACTACCAACCAATCCACTGACTGCAGCACTCTGACATCATCACTCATGATGACCTACTTGACTACCAACCAATCCACTGACTGCAGCACTCTGACATCATCACTCATGATGACCTACTTGACTACCAACCAATCCATTGACTGCAGCACTCTGACATCATCACTCATGATGACCTACTTGACTACCAACCAATCCATTGACTGCAGCACTCTGACATCATCACTCATGATGACCTACTTGACTACCAACCAATCCACTGACTGCAGCCCTCTGACATCATCATTCATGATGACCTACTTGACTACCAACCAATCCATTGACTGCAGCACTCTGACATCATCACTCATGATGACCTACTTGACTACCAACCAATCCACTGACTGCAGCCCTCTGACATCATCATTCATGATGACCTACTTGACTACCAACCAATCCACTGACTGCAGCACTCTGACATCATCACTCATGATGACCTACTTGACTACCAACCAATCCACTGACTGCAGCACTCTGACATCATCACTCATGATGACCTACTTGACTACCAACCAATCCATTGACTGCAGCACTCTGACATCATCACTCATGATGACCTACTTGACTACCAACCAATCCACTGACTGCAGCACTCTGACATCATCACTCATGATGACCTACTTGACTACCAACCAATCCACTGACTGCAGCACTCTGACATCATCACTCATGCTGACCTACTTGACTACCAACCAATCCATTGACTGCAGCACTCTGACATCATCACTCATGATGACCTGCTTGACTACCAACCAATCCATTGACTGCAGCACTCTGACATCATCACTCATGATGACCTACTTGACTACCAACCAATCCACTGACTGCAGCCCTCTGACATCATCATTCATGATGACCTACTTGACTACCAACCAATCCACTGACTGCAGCACTCTGACATCATCACTCATGATGACCTACTTGACTACCAACCAATCCATTGACTGGAGCACTCTGACATCATCACTCATGATGACCTACTTGACTACCAACCAATCCACTGACTGCAGCACTCTGACATCATCACTCATGATGACCTACTTGACTACCAACCAATCCACTGACTGCAGCACTCTGACATCATCACTCATGATGACCTACTTGACTACCAACCTATCCACTGACTGCAGCACTCTGACATCATCACTCATGATGACCTACTTGACTACCAACCAATCCACTGACTGCAGCACTCTGACATCATCACTCATGATGACCTACTTGACTACCAACCAATCCATTGACTGCAGCACTCTGACATCATCACTCATGCTGACCTACTTGACTACCAACCAATCCACTGACTGCAGCCCTCTGACATCATCATTCATGATGACCTACTTGACTACCAACCAATCCACTGACTGCAGCACTCTGACATCATCACTCATGATGACCTACTTGACTACCAACCAATCCATTGACTGCAGCACTCTGACATCATCACTCATGATGACGTACTTGCAAAATACATCTTACAATTTACAAAACTATATCTTTGGTATATCAAATTTGATTGGAGTCAGGAGGAATCCATATTTTATGTATTCTTTCCTTCAAAACCTAAATGGGGGGGTCATCCACTAGGAAAATCGTCATGAAATGTTTTGAAATGCATTATATTTTCTTCAGGATAAATCTGTACTGCATTTTTTAAAAGAAATTTGTATTCCATAAATCTCCTGGAAAAAAGTTCAGATCACTCAATTATTCAAATGATTCAGACCTATTGAGAAAGACTATTTATAGATTATGTTTATTGGGTTTGACTGATGAAGACGATGGAGACGATTTATGATCTCTTGGCTTTGCCCATAAAATGAATTCTACCATTTCATGTCAAAGTCATCACCAGGTGGTGCTATGCAGCCAATTGTTTAGCTTTACCAAGTGGTACTATGCAGCCAATTGCTCACCAGGTGGTGCTATGCAGCCAATTGCTCACAAGGTGGTGCTATGTAGCCAATTGCTCACCAGGTGGTGCTATGCAGCCAATTGTTCACCAGTTGCTATGCAGTGGTATCCACTGGGGGAGGAAGAAATCTTGTGGCGTGTACCATCTGCTGACTGGAGAGTCTTTACTTGTGAAGTTTTCCACATATATGACCTCTCCACCAGCAAGCCACCCAGCCCACCAGCCAAACGTCCCTACCGTCATGATAATATGATCACACAAACTCAGTAAAACCAAATCCTTCTCTGCACTAACATTAGTACTAACCAATGTATCTCGGTAGCGAATGCTTCTCTTCACCCAAGCTTTGTCATCACTACATATAATAAAGAAGACATTTCCTTTGAATTTAGCTCTAAAGTATGTGATGGCACGATACAGGTAGGTACGGCTCGCGACCTTCCAGCCATAGTTTTGTAGCTCCGCGGTCGCCTTGTCTCCACGGCGCACGTGCACTCCAACAAACACCACGTCTTCCCGCAAATTCAGTCTCTGCCTTAGGCCGCCCAAAAAAGAATTTGCTGACTGCAAAAGACTTGGTTGAAATTGAAACTGCTCTTTCAAATCTTTCTCACTGTCCTTAAAATATTTCCAAGATTCAAAATAACAGCAAAGTTTAACATCAGATTTCAGAGTTTTGATCTGATTTTCAAATGATTCTTGGTAAGTTCCACCCCTGTTATTTGTTATGTAATATGCATTCCCCGGTGGCATATGTGTTGTGATCTCCACGTGCTTTAGTAATCCAGGAAAGAGCTTCCACATGGGATAAGACGTAATTAATACAGGTCTCCTTCCTGTTCTCTTGGCCATTGCATATAATACTGCATACTGGAAGATCAAGTTGCCGAGGCGACCTCTTGTTTCCATGATTAGCAAATATTGATGGCGCTCTGGTCCTGCGTGCAGATCATTATAAACCTTAATAAATTCAGTTCGATTGAGCACAGCACCGGAGAAATGTCCTTGATTTATATCTTTGTCTCTGTGTTCTTCTTTTATGACTTCTTTTAATTGACCGTCACTGTTGTGGTGTTGATATCCTGAAGCCGCCATCTTTGTTGTGGCGTTCATGTTTACTACTGGCTTAACTTTCTCCTGTCTCCATGACAACAGACACATGTTTAGACCAATGATGACGACCAGTGAAAGGAGCCCTCTTCTCAGACACTTGACATGACAAGCCCTTTCTACCCTCAAAAATATACACCTGCCCATGATCAGTTGAAAATCTGCTAAAAATGGAAAATATAATATTTATTTTACAAGTTATCAGGGTTAATCTCTTCTTCCATAATATCTCAATAAACCTTTCTGGATTCGGTTACAAAAGAGTGTAACCTTGGCTATGTCCAGGTATCAATTCTAATCTCAATTTGGTGTATTATTTGTCAACAGATTATATTGGAAATATTTATTTAGATAGAGTGTACGGATTGGGAATGTCCCGTTTATATTTAAGAATATTAGTTTTTCAAAAATTAAGGAGTGTCTCTTTTTTCTATTTAAATAAAAATAACATGGCTGAAATTTATCGATTATCATATACAGTGTATAAGTCGATTGCTGACAATTTCCGGTTCCGATTTTTGTAAACATTAATATTGATTATATTTGTGGTTTGTATACTTTTTGATATTGGAAACAAGTTGGACACCGGCCTCTTATAACATTACAAGTTTCCTGTATAAAAAACACCTTTAGTAAGAGTTCCTGAATGATAACAGAATGTGGGAATTATAATCAATAATCGTTTCAAGTTGGGGTACTTAAAGCGTTTATTTGGGGCAAGGGATTTTTAATTTTAATCAAATATTATTTGATTCCATTATAGTACACTGTAACTGTGTATTAATTAATAGGCCAAAGTTAGAGAATTGGAAAGTAAATTATAAACAGTGCGAATGGAATGCAACCAAACGTTTATATTGACCTCCCGCATCCCGGAAGAATCAATCGACCTGCAGATGTACGTTTTTGGCATGATTAGGCTTCGTGTTTTTATCTTTCTCTCTCTCTGCAGGTAAACATGTGCAGGTAAAATGACAACATGCTAATAACATATCATTTCCCCATAAAAATACCAGCGACACCTACTTAACCCAGTGAGTTCAATTAGATATTCCTATGGCAACCTCAGAGCAAATATCTACAAACCTGAAATGATGGCAAATATCAAGTTCTGGATCATAGAATTACCGTAACAGTCAATACAGAGAGACAAATGTTTATTTTCTCAGTAAATCAAAATATCGGATCTGGAATGCACACACTACCAAGCGTATAAGCAATAAAAGTGTCCCCCTAATTTTGGGTGATAATACAGGAATAGCTCACCTGTGCTGCTTCATTTGCAAACAGTTACATCTTCAGAATCAACACAAAATCAAGCTGAAGTGGAGTCCGCCATATGTGCATCCTATCAGCCCGGGATGTACAGAAAACATGGCGCCTTGGGCTACCATCGCAAACTCCCTGCAGCCCTGTGGGTGCAAAGGAGGGGACTCCATTTTTAGTTATTTAGTAATATGTTTAGATGTTAACCAAGTGTGTTTCAGTACAAGGTTATATTTGGGTATATGTTGTCTATTTGACACGCCACCCGAGTTACAAAATCATCCATCCAAAAACTGGTACAAAGACAACCGGACAACAGCGGAATAACGCAAACATTATCACTGTTCTCCGCATGAGCTATCTGCAAATCAAATGATATGAATAGGTTTGATCTAGGTTGTGTCTATTTATAGTATTACTATATATACAATTATTTGGTTGGCAAATTCATTTGTGACAGTGGTATGTAGCTAAACTCTGGGGGCACTTACACCAGATAACATGAGCTATCTGCAAATCTGCCGACATTGTAGGGTATGATGGTAAGGATACTGGTACTGTAGGGTATGATGGTAAGGATACTGGTACTGTAGGGTATGATGGTAAGGATACTGGTACTGTAGGGTATGGTGGTAAGGATACTGGTGCTGTAGGGTATGATGGTAAGGATAATGGTACTGTAGGGTATGATGGTAAGGATACTGGTGCTGTAGGGTATGATGGTAAGGGTACCGGTACTGTAGGGTATGATGGTAAGGATACTGGTACTGTAAGGTATGATGGCAAGGATACTGGTACTGTAGGGTATGGTGGTAAGGATACTGGTACTGTAGGGTATGATGGTAAGGATAATGGTACTGTAAGGTATGATGGTAAGGATACTGGTACAGTAGGATATGGTGGTAAGGATACTGGTGCTGTAGGGTATGATGGTAAGGATAATGGTACTGTAGGGTATGATGGTAAGGATACTGGTACTGTAGGGTATGATGGTAAGGGTAATGGTACTGTAGGGTAAGATGGTAAGGATACTGGTGCTGTAGGGTATGATGGTAAGGATACTGGTACTGTAGGGTATGATGGTAAGGATACTGGTACAGTAGGATATGGTGGTAAGGGTACTGGTACTGTAGGGTATGATGGTAAGGAACTGGTACTGTAGGGTATGATGGTAAGGGTACTGGTACTATAGGGTATGGTGGTAAGGGTACCTGTACTGTAGGGTATGATGGTAAGGAACTGGTACTGTAGGGTATGATGGTAAGGATACTGGTGCTGTAGGGTATGATGGTAAGGATACTGGTACTGTAGGGTATGATGGTAAGGATACTGGGACTGTAGGGTATGATGGTAAGGATACTGGTACTGTAGGGTATGATGGTAAGGATACTGGTACTGTAGGGTATGATGGTAAGGACACTGTTACTGTAGGGTATGATGGTAAGGGTACTGGTACTGTAGGGTATGATGGTAAGGATACTGGTACTGTAGGGTATGATGGTAAGGATACTGTTACTGTAGGGTATGATGGTAAGGGTACTGGTACTGTAGGGTATGATGGTAAGGGTACTGGTACTGTAGGGTATGATGGTAAGGATACTGGTACTGTAGGGTATGGTGGTAAGGATACTGGTACTGTAGGGTATGATGGTAAGGATACTGGTACTGTAGGGTATTATGGTAAAGGTACCGGTACTGTAGGGTATGATGGTAAGGATACTGGTACTGTAAGGTATGATGGCAAGGATACTGGTACTGTAGGGTATGGTGGTAAGGATACTGGTACTGTAGGGTATGATGGTAAGGGTACTGGTACTGTAGGGTAAGATGGTAAGGATACTGGTACTGTAGGGTATGATGGTAAGGATACTGGTACTGTAGGGTATGATGGTAAGGATACTGGTACTGTAGGGTATGATGGTAAGGGTACCAGTACTGTAGGGTATGATGGTAAGGATACTGGTGCTGTAGGGTATGATGGTAAGGGTACCGGTACTGTAGGGTATGATGGTAAGGATACTGGTACTGTAGGGTATGATGGTAAGGATACTGGTACTGTAGGGTATGATGGTAAGGATAATGGTACTGTAGGGTATGATGGTAAGGATACTGGTACTGTAGGGTATGATGGTAAGGGTACCGGTACTGTAGGGTATGATGGTAAGGATACTGGTACTGTAAGGTATGATGGCAAGGATACTGGTACTGTAGGGTATGGTGGTAAGGATACTGGTACTGTAGGGTATGATGGTAAGGGTACTGGTACTGTAGGGTATGATGGTAAGGATACTGGTACTGTAGGGTATGATGGTAAGGATACTGGTACTGTAGGGTAAGATGGTAAGGATACTGGTACTGTAGGGTATGATGGTAAGGATACTGGTACTGTAGGGTATGATGGTAAGGATACTGGTACTGTAGGGTATGATGGTAAGGGTACCAGTACTGTAGGGTATGATGGTAAGGATACTGGTGCTGTAGGGTAAGATGGTAAGGATACTGGTACTGTAGGGTATGATGGTAAGGGTACTGGTACTGTAGGGTATGATGGTAAGGATACTGGTACTGTAGGGTATGATGGCAAGGATACTGGTACTGTAGGGTATGATGGTAAGGGTACTGGTACTGTAGGGTAAGATGGTAAGGATACTGGTACTGTAGGGTATGATGGTAAGGATACTGGTACTGTAGGGTATGATGGTAAGGATACTGGTACTGTAGGGTATGATGGTAAGGGTACCAGTACTGTAGGGTATGATGGTAAGGATACTGGTGCTGTAGGGTATGATGGTAAGGGTACCGGTACTGTAGGGTATGATGGTAAGGATACTGGTACTGTAGGGTATGATGGTAAGGATACTGGTACTGTAGGGTATGATGGTAAGGATAATGGTACTGTAGGGTATGATGGTAAGGATACTGGTACTGTAGGGTATGATGGTAAGGGTACCGGTACTGTAGGGTATGATGGTAAGGATACTGGTACTGTAAGGTATGATGGCAAGGATACTGGTACTGTAGGGTATGGTGGTAAGGATACTGGTACTGTAGGGTATGATGGTAAGGGTACTGGTACTGTAGGGTATGATGGTAAGGATACTGGTACTGTAGGGTATGGTGGTAAGGATACTGGTGCTGTAGGGTATGATGGTAAGGATACTGGTACTGTAGGGTATGATGGTAAGGATACTGGTACTGTAGGGTATGATGGTAAGGATACTGGTACTGTATGGTATGATGGTAAGGATACTGGTACTGTAGGGTATGATGGTAAGGGTACTGGTACTGTAGGGTATGATGGTAAGGATACTGATACTGTAGGGTATGATGGTAAGGATACTGATACTGTAGGGTATGATGGTAAGGATACTGGTACTGTAGGGTATGATGGTAAGGATACTGGTACTGTAGGGTATGATCGTAAGGATACTGGTACTGTAGGGTATGATGGTAAGGATACTGGTACTGTAGGGTATGATGGTAAGGATACTGGTACTGTAGGGTATGATGGTAAGGACACTGTTACTGTAGGGTATGATGGTAAGGACACTGATACTGTAGGGTATGATGGTAAGGATACTGGTACTGTAGGGTATGATGGTAAGGATACTGGTACTGTAGGGTATGATGGTAAGGATACTGATACTGTAGGGTATGATGGTAAGGATACTGGTACTGTAGGGTATGATGGTAAGGACACTGATACTGTAGGGTATGATGGTAAGGATACTGGTACTGTAGGGTATGATGGTAAGGATACTGGTACTGTAGGGTATGATGGTAAGGATACTGATACTGTAGGGTATGATGGTAAGGATACTGGTACTGTAGGGTATTATGGTAAGGGTAATGGTACTGTAGGGTATGATGGTAAGGATACTGGTACTGTAGGGTATGATGGTAAGGGTAATGGTACTGTAGGGTATGATGGTAAGGGTAATGGTACTGTAGGGAATGATGGTAAGGATACTGGTACTGTAGGGTATGGTGGTAAGGATACTGGTACTGTAGGGTATGATGGTAAGGATACTGGTACTGTAGGGTATGATGGTAAGGATACTGGTACTGTAGGGTATGTTGGTAAGGATACTGGTACTGTAGGGTATGATGGTAAGGGTAATGGTACTGTAGGGTATGATGGTAAGGGTAATGGTACTGTAGGGTATGATGCATCAGTCCCCAGATACTGGTACTGCACTTGGGACATCAGTCCCCATTCCCTCCCCTCTTTACATCGCACTGGAGACGTCCCCTGCCATGTTAGTTCCTGTCACGGTTGCCTGGGTTGCGGGGCGCAAATAGAAACATTGATCGCACTCTGTCCGACTTCGGAACAATTGAATGGCATTCAGTGCTAAAACAGAAAAACCTTGAGACATAAAATATTGACTAGAGTCGGTACACGCAAGGCAAATGATAAGAATAAGTTTCATCTCGGCCATGTGTTTATTTGTAATTGTATATGACACAAGGAAGAATTGATATTGCACAGATCTATCAACATGGCTTCTTTATGACTTCTTGGATGAACTGCTGCCCTTCATCAACTAAGATGAAGCGCCACTTGTAAAGAAAATGGGCCTTAAACTAATTGAGGAAAATAACTGGCCAGTCTCGAGCTCCATTCTGACCTTTTTGAGTCTCAAAATTGACTGAAAGGGCTAAATGGCACAACACAGGAAAATGTTCAAAGAGAGGACACTACCATAAGAAACATATCAGCTAAATTCTTAACACGTTCCTTTGTCACACCTACCCTAGATTATTGCAATGACCTTCTTTTTAGCCTTCCTACAGCTGATGTAAAAAAACTACAATATTGGCATAAATCTACGTGTAGTGGGGAAGGCCAGGAAATTTGATCACAATTCTGAAACTTAAAGGACCTGCACTGGCTCTCAGCACGTGCGAGAATCAATTTTAAAATCCTCCTTGCCACCTCGAAGGCTCTAAATGGTAAAGCGCCACCTGATCTATGGTACCTACTTACCATCTTATCCAGGAGTGAGCTGTGTGGTCAAGTGGTAGACTTGACCTTGAGATTCCACAAACTCAATAGGGATGTAGCCTTCTCGGTCATAGCCCCTAAGCTCTGGACTGATTTCCCTAATAAGATGATGTCACTGTAAGTTTTGATGATGTCACTCTACGTTATGGTGATGTCATAAAATATAATATTTTATTGGAAACATAAAATAAAATCTAAAGTATGGTTTATTTTTCTTTTGGACAGAAATGGTTTGAATTATGGATGATACGCATGGATGATATGGATCAATTATTGTCACATATCTTTTTGTTTATTTTTTCCTCAATAAAATATGTTGCTTAAGTTATATACTGTGTTCTTAGGTATTGTCAGTGCACACTATTTATTTCAAGAAAGCGCCCCACAACACAGCAGAGTAATATTATTCGGCTGCGCACAAACATTTTATATAATTAATATAAACAGAAACATCAGATTGATTTAAGTACATGACCTTCTTTCACTTGCTTCACGGTGAATTTGGCATTTAAATGGTAATTGCATACCTATTTCTCACTGTGCTGAATGGCTTGCAAAGTGCTTAAAGTAGCAGCGAGCGTATATGAGGGCTTTCTGAGGATAGATTACACAATGAATATCCAGAGAAACAACAAGGGAAATGACACATCCAATAGAGAAAGGGGTACATGTTGGGTGAATGGTTTCTATTTGGCACAACATTGATGCATTTCATTAGATAAATTATCTTTTTTCTTGTTAACATAATTATTATCCTCTGTAGATTTACGAAAAAGATAGGTTTTACAAAACCTCTAAAGATATGCATATTCGATGCAGGCAGGCCAATTTCGCCCATAAAAGCCTTGCACTGACCACGCATTATCCCAACAATGTTTAGAAAATTATTTTTTTATTATTTCAAGTCATTTTATGTCAATGTGAAGAATGTTGATGCCAATTATTGCAGAATATGTCCAAATGTAACCATCATCTTAGTTTGGGTTTCACCGATTCATTTCCATGGTAATTTTACCCAATTCTCTCATCCAGACAGGGTTTCATTACAGCCTGCATTTTGTCCACCAGATGTCACACCTTGCCAATCCATGTTGTAGCAGTTCTGTCATACATTTCCCCACATTTCATCAAATCTTATCACATGTTTCAAGACATCCGATTTTTACCACCGATGTACGTCATTTAGGACTACTATAGTTATTCGCAATCATTTCTTTGACCTATATCTTACGATCACATATTTCTGAAAGAATTTAAACAATTCTATATCAGTAGTGTAACAAATATTCTGAATGATGCTATTTCAATGGCAGATCTGAATATATTCGTGCATGTCCTTAAATTCCTCAAATGAACAGGTAAGCAAAGTTATTATCTGACAGGGAGATGCTGTACGATAAATGTGGCCTGAGACATGACGATCACTGAGTGAGAACTATATAATGAAAACTTGACTACATTTTATTTCTCCTATAAGCCTTTATGTATGTAATTCTTTCCTGGACCCACGATAAATTAATATTTGTTTACTGCTCTTTGAAAGACTCTTACATATACAATCAGCATAGATAATTTCTTTTCTTGGTGAATAATTCTTCAGAACCTGAGACAAACCCATCAGAAGCCGGAGATTCGATGTATAAGATCCTGTCACATATCGAGTGAGGCAGCACTATATCTGATGCAGCTATGTTTCATCATGAAATGATTTAATATCGTTGTAAGTGCATGAACAAATTTACATGTATAGGTCCTGACAAACATGTAAATGCACATATAAATGTATATGGAAATTCATCCCAGCATATTCACGCATTTTTGCACACATTCATGTAGGTGCACGCATTTATTCCATACATGTGTCCGCATACAGCTGATCGCAGATACATATCACATATCACAAAAATAAACTCCGATGAAAGACATCATGAAACAAATAACACACAAATATTTTCCCATTTTTACTGTTCAGCTTGTTTTTATTTCTCGAAACTATGATAAAACTTTGATAAATGTCGAGAGGAGAGAAGTTGCATGTACACACTGGTGCAAATACCCCACGATTCCTCCCCTTGATGCAAGGATTCCTCCCCTTGATGCAAGGATTCCTCCCCTTGATGCAAGGATTCCTCCCCTTGATGCAAGGATTCCTCCCCTTGATGCAAGGATTCCTCCCCTTGATGCAAGGATTCCTCCCCTTGATGCAAGGATTCCTCCTCTTGATGCAAGGATTCCTCCTCTTGATGCAAGGATTCCTCCCCTTGATGCAAGGATTCGTCCCCTTGATGCAAGGATTCCTCCCCTTGATGCAAGGATTCCTCCCCTTGATGCAAGGATTCGTCCCCTTGATGCAAGGATTCGTCCCCTTGATGCAAGGATTCGTCCCCTTGATGCAAGGATTCCTCCTATTGATGCAAGGATCCCTCCCCTTGATGCAAGGATTCCTCCTCTTGATGCAAGGATTCTTCCTCTTGATGCAAGGATTCCTCCCCTTGATGCAAGGATTCCTCCTCTTGATGCAAGGATTCCTCCTCTTGATGCAAGGATTCCTCCCCTTGATGCAAGGATTCCTCCCCTTGATTCAAGGATTCCTCCTCTTGATGGAACTATTCCTTCCCTTGATGCAACTATTCCTCCTCTTGATGCAAGGATTCCTCCTCTTGATGCAAGGATTCCTCCTCTTGATGCAAGGATTCCTCCTCTTGATGCAAGGATTCCTCCTCTTGATGCAAGGATTCCTCCTCTTGATGCAAGGATTCCTTCCCTTGATGCAAGGAATCCTCCCCTTGATGTAAGAATTCCTCCCCTTGATGCAAGGATTCCTCCCCTTGATGCAAGGATTCGTCCCCTTGATGCAAGGATTCCTCCCCTTGATGCAAGGATTCCTCCTCTTGATGCAAGGATTCCTCCCCTTGATGCAAGGATTCCTCCCCTTGATGCAAGGATTCCTCCTTTTGATGCAAGGATTCCTCCCCTTGATGCAAGGATTCGGCCCCTTGATGCAAGGATTCGTCCCCTTGATGCAAGGATTCCTCCTCTTGATGCAAGGATTCCTCCTCTTGATGCAAGGACCTCGGTGTGCACAATGGGCATAATGAGCAAAATGAGCACAATGAGGATTATGAGCACAATGAGGATAATGAGTATGATGAACACAAAGAAGATAATGCGCACAGTGAGGATTATGAGCACAATGAGCATAATGAGCACAATGAAGATTATGAGCACAATGAGCAAAATGAGCAAAATGAGCACAATGAGCAAAATGAGGATTATGAGCACAATGAGCATAATGAGCAAAATGAGGATTATGAGCACAATGAGCAAAATGAGCAAAATGAGCACAATGAGCAAAATGAAGATTAAGAGCACAATGAGCAAAATGAGCACAATGAGGATTAAGAGCACAATGAGGATTAAGAGCACAATGAGCACAATGTAGATTCATTCACACAATGCTTTTGGTGCACAATTGACTATACAGTAAGTCTAATCCCATTTACTTGGTGCCAATTTTCATTATGAGGTACCATTCATAACTTTATGTTCGTCACTGTTGTATGAAAGGCAGTGTATTTCTAAGAGATTTGTTGTCAGGAAATATTACTCAGCACTTTCATCATGTTTCCCAGCACATCCGCACACACCAGTATTATCACGTGACCTTAGGTAAAAGGAAATTATCTTTAAAATAAGAACACCCTACAAAACATTGGCGATATTTATAAATTCACATTTTGTGAGGCTTAATATAAATAAAAAAAATATGACTATTGATTTCTTGAATAATAGGCAGGACCGCTGAAGGGCACATGATAATACTGAAGCGTAAAAAATGTGGTGGACAATATGATATCCTACTGGGGTGTGGTTGATTACAGGTGTGCTCTACCTGGCTATATTATATATATGATATATATGATATATATATATATATATATATATATATATATATATATATATATATATATATATATATATATATATATATATATATTGTTGAAAAATCTAACTTTCCAACCTCAAAATCTAACTTTCCAACCTCAATTCAACCAAAAACCTTTAAACTTCATTTTTCCATTTTAACATTCATAACTTCAACTTGAATAGGATACGAAGCAGCCATGATAATCTCGCACTTTTCTATATTCTCAGCAAGCGTCATTTCCCATGTTTTCACCAAACGTTGGCCCGGTGCAATATGCATTGATATGACATATAGCCTTCTTCGTCCTTGCTAACTTGTTATACTTTGATAAGGTTATGTCAGAGAGAGATAAGAAGATACATTTATGGTCACTTCCACGCTCCTTTCAGCGGTGAATATTCTGGAATATTATGGGAATTACCATGATCAGTTATATTTTGGACTGTTAAGTAGTGTTAAGAGATGAGGTTAGTTTAACCTTTCAGTGGGGAAGGCTTGCGCTGTTGTGATTGGTCCATCCATTTCTCCAGTCTCATCCAGTGGATGGCTTATGTAAGGTGGAGAATATTCATATTCAATGGTTATACAATCATAAGTGGAGAATTCTTCCTTGTGTATGTTTAGTATGTGATTAGCTTGAGATCAATCAAGTGGCACGAGAAGTCACCACACACAGCAAAATGGGGGTTTGCTGAAAAGAATGTGAAATGGTGATTTTACGGCCCTTTAAAGCATTCATGAAATCACAGAGGTCACAGGCAATTTTACATAAGTTTGAAGTATGATCAAATGATGTGGCAATGAAACTGTGATACAAGCAAGCTATCTCACTAAAACCATCCAAAATACACCGACCATGGTTATCATGTTTTGCTGAAAGTGCCAAGTACTGGCTGTACTCTTTTGACCACCAGGTGGCCAAATGTATACAATCATGTGACCTCTATTGTGGTCTGTCAGGGCGTTGTACAAACATTAATGGACAAACATGCCTCTGTAAGCCAAATCACTCCATTGTACCAATCTAAATGTACCCCATTGTTAGCAATACTTTACTAAGCAGGTGTTTGCACAGGATCACTGGTTAGCTAAACAAAGTTTTGGACAAAATGTCCAATGGATATTTTGGATTTTAGCAGAAGCCTCATCTATTTTCAAATGGCACAGACATTTATGTGGGGGAAATATGATGGGTAATAACATAACTTTGATCGCAAAGTTTGGGGTATTAATATGTTATGAGAGGAAAATGTGCTTGAAACAAACCATCATTTCATGAATGCTTTCATTGTCATGTCAAAGGTTCTTAACATGACAACCCACCCAGTTATAGATAAACAAGAACAATCGATTGACCCCTCAGCCCCTACAGAAAATCTAACATGAATGCAATATTGGCATCGCCAGGAATCGAACCCACGACCATTGAATCATCACCGAGGAACTGGTGTTAATAAGTTGTGCTCTGACTGCGCAGCTGTCAGCTTTATGGTGAAATCTTGTAAAATGTGATATATTCCACATACATTTCACCACAGGCTTTCATGTATGTATCCAAAGTGTAAAAACAAGACCACACCCATCTCCAACTATCTTATATAAATATATGAATATATACAATGCTTTTCATTATTCGTTGTTTTGTGAAGTTCAAGAGTTTGACTATATTATGAATATTGGATGGAAGCCAAATTTAATAATGAATATCATATGTCAATAAAACTTCATCTCTTTCACACACACAGGTACACATTCTAATCTACTGGCATTAAAGTTGCAGAAAACATAAATAAACTACACAATTAAATAAACTATCATGGAGACATCAACGTTGTTTTGGACCTCTTCTTCTGAGGGCCTGTATAGTAGGTCTTGGAAGGTCTGGAACACCTCGCATCGTCCATCTCCAGGTGTCGCCACTGAGGAACCCATCCTGGCCGCAGACCTGGCTGATGGCTTGTGGAGATACGTTTCCCCGTTCATTGTGATCCTTGGCACAGTTGGCAACTTGCTTTCCTTCATAGTTATGTCCCAGAGGCAACTGCGTGCGACCCTAACCAGTTTTCTTCTTCGGATCCTGGCTGTAGTGGATACGTTCTTTCTGATGTCTGGTTTGGTTCGTCAATGGTTGCGCTTGGTTGCAAATGTCGACATTAGGGCTTTATCCAACATCGGCTGTAAGATACATATATTTCTCCTCTACTTTTCTCATCAGTTCTCAGCATGGGTTTTGGCTTCTGTCACATTTGAACGCTTTGTCAGTGTGGTATTTCCCCATCAAAGTAAGCGCTATGTGAACAGGAAATCGGCTACCACCGGACTGCTCATTGTTGCATTTCTTATTGTGTGTATTTGCGGTCATTTCTTTGGCTCTATGGCTTTGCTCTCTGAAGTTACAAGTACAGGTCAAACAATTTACTACTGTGGATTAGTGAGAAACCTCCATTTCTTTATATATGTCTGGCCATGGGTTGATTATGGTGTATTCTTTGTTGTTCCTTTTCTTATCATCCTTAGTGGTAATTTGTGCGTCATCGGACGCCTTCTGCACTCTCGCTTCCGGTCGGCCAACCAATCAGATCGTCGGGTTAAGATGACCAGCATGACCTCCATTCTCCTGGTGGTGTCTTTATATTTCCTCCTGTCCAGTACTCCAGGCGAGGTCTTCCTGGCCATCCAGCACATCTGGGACGATGTGGATGACCCCCACGCTCTCGCTTTGATTGATCTCTACTGGGCCATTAGCAATATGCTCATCTATTCCAATAATGCAATTAACTTTTTCCTTTATTGCCTGAGTGGGCCAAAGTTTCGGAAACAACTGGTTGCACTCTTTTGCAGGCACAGAGTACATCCCGAAGAATCTCAGGCATCAATGACCCTTGAAATGAAAACCCAGAGCAGGCAGGTAGTTTATAACTCCCAGAGCAGGCAGGTAGTTTATCACTCCTGATCGGTAAAGACCTTTTATTATCTATTTTGACACAGTAATGTTAGGCATGTACCATATCATAAGGTAGCTTTGTACCTTCTCTGCGTCTGTGTTCTTTTGAAGTTTCTCGTATTGACCATTACCAACCAACCCCTTCATACAGAAAAGAAATAAATAAACATTGCTAGGAAGGTTTAAACTTTTCAAGTATCTTTGTAACATCGAAAACAAACGATATTTTTGAAATTGGAGCTGAATTTGACTTTTTTCTAGATGCAATTCGCTAGTTTTCTATTTTAGAAAAAAAACTAATAAAACACAGACTGTATGTGTGCTCCCAAGGATACCGGCTCCCCATGATGTGTTGACGATATTCTCAGTGTATACAAATCCCTGTGAGCAATTTCAGTTTTAGATTGATTATCCTCGACCGGCGATTGACTATTGTATGTCAATGTCTTTCCCATTCATAGTTTCTCCAAATACAGACCCCTGTGTTCTCTGGAGCCAGCCTCCTTTCTTCAGTGTTTTTACCCTTAGCGAATCTCGAGGGCATTTATATGAGTCAAAAAGATGACATCATGGAAATACAAAAGGAAATACAAAAGGGAAACAAATGACATCAATGATAATGCGTCGTATCAGCAGGCTCGTTGCTGTCACACCTGTGAATGGACTCACCCACTGCGTCGTATCAGCAGGCTCGTTGCTGTCACACCTGTGAATGGACTCACTCACTGCGTCGTATCAGCAGGCTCATTGCTGTCACACCTGTGAATGGACTCACCCACTGCGTCGTATCAGCAGGCTCATTGCTGTCACACCTGTGAATGGACTCATCCACTGCGTCATATCAGCAGGCTCATTGCTGTCACACCTGTGAATGGACTCACCCACTGCGTCGTATCAGCAGGCTCGTTGCTGTCACACCTGTGAATGGACTCATCCACTGCGTCATATCAGCAGGCTCGTTGCTGTCACACCTGTGAATGGACTCACCCACTGCATCGTATCAGCAGGCTCGTTGCTGTCACACCTGTGAATGGACTCACCCACTGCGTCGTATCAGCAGGCTCATCGCTGTCACACCTGTGTATGGACTCACCCACTGCGTCGTATCAGCAGGCTCATTGCTGTCACACCTGTGAATGGACTCACCCACTGCGTTGTATCAGCAGGCTCATCGCTGTCACACCTGTGAATGGACTCATCCACTGCGTCATATCAGCAGGCTCGTTGCTGTCACACCTGTGAATGGACTCACCCACTGCATCGTATCAGCAGGCTCATCGCTGTCACACCTGTGTATGGACTCACCCACTGCGTCGTATCAGCAGGCTCATTGCTGTCACACCTGTGAATGGACTCACCCACTGCGTTGTATCAGCAGGCTCATTGCTGTCACACCTGTGAATGGACTCACCCACTGCGTTGTATCAGCAGGCTCATCGCTGTCACACCTGTGAATGGACTCACCCACTGCGTCGTATCAGCAGGCTCGTCGCTGTCACACCTGTGAATGGACTCACCCACTGCGTCGTATCAGCAGGCTCATCGCTGTCACACCTGTGAATGGACTCACCCACTGCGTCGTATCAGCAGGCTCATCGCTGTCACACCTGTGAATGGACTCACCCACTGCGTCGTATCAGCAGGCTCATCGCTGTCACACCTGTGAATGGACTCACCCACTCGCCAAGAATGGTAAAAAAATACTGAGATCAAGAAGCATAAAAGAATTGTTTTGCACAAGTCAAGCAGATGTTTAATTGATAGAAACCTTAAAAACATTGCTGGAGAACGAATTTTATAACTGGAAAAAAGATAGGAATTGCAGAATATAAGTCTGAAACACAACAATAAATGTGAATGGTTGCAAATCTTAGGAGTTCAAATCGTTAAAAATAAATAAATAAATGAAAAAAAATGAAACTTTATATGCAAAATGTTAATATTCAGGAACTATTCTTATTGCTGTAATTGCTCACTGCTTTAGTTTTAACCTTTGTGATCCACCAGGGCTGTAGTGTATCAAAATTGGGTTCAAATGAACCAAATAATTGGTTAAACAAATCTTTGAGCCAAATGTATTGTATCAAGCAGTTCCAGGTCCGTGAACCCGATTTCAGGTTCTGGTTCATTTGATCCCAAAATCAGGTTCATTTTGAATCAAAAATCTCCTGCTCGTCAGTTTTATATTGTTGATTTGTACGATTTTTCTTCATTTAACAGTCAATTTTGAATTCCTATGTAACTTTTTCAGAAGACGTACAATATTTGGGCAGTTATGTTTTCATTTTTGCCTCTGATTTTGGGAACCCGATTTTGAACCCAATATTGTTGATATTGTGAACCTATTGATACAATACAGCCCTGGTGTCTCTGTTGTCATGCACAATGCGTGCTGGGACAGGGCTAAGGACAGCCGATATGATGACTAACATTCTTTATTCTGTGAAGAGAATACATTAATATTTTGGCTATAAATGCACATGCATAGAAAAAAACCAGTTTTGGATCTTGAGAAGAATAGAAAGACAGTTATGTTTGTAATAAACTGAATAAAATAAAATGATATGTCATTCAACATTTAGTTAGTTACAACTTCAAGCCAAGCTGGCATGACCCAAATTCACTATGGCCCGCTTTAGCAGTGAGGATTGAATGTTCGCAATATTACTTGGTTAACAGTATACGTAATGTTTTATATGCGAATAGCTCATAGAGACTGAGTTTTGCTGATATTTTATAATGAAATGGTTTTAGTATACCAACAAATATCATTTATGATTGATAGTTTTATTATATTAGTACATTTTTTAAAGGATTCATTTGTTTTCATGTTGAAATGTCTCAATAAATAAATGTCTAAATGGAAACCCAAATGATTATGGTGCCAATCATGATCTGGCCCACCATAAACATGTGCTAATTTGACCGTTAGTGCGCTTTAATCTTTCACATTTATCACCAACTTATCCTTAAAATGTAGTACTAATCACTTTAATATGTTCCACTATATATCTGCGATCCATTTGTTGAAATGTGTGAATCTTGGGTAATTCAGTGTCCATGCACAATTCAAACATTATGCAAGTTTCTGGTCATTTAACTTTTAAGCAGGTCAATGCTTTTTCCAAATGATAAAACCAGGAAAGTGTAAACTGAAAAATTATTTATACTGATGATCTTAAAATGTCAGGATCTCGGGTGCACACCTAATACCCCAGTCACATTTGCGCCGATTTCAGTTCAGATCGCACCGTGAGATCATCGGCCACAATTGGAAAGTTTTAAGGCGTCGTACGGGTCATCGGGAACTTTTAGCTGCAACATAAAAGTTTCCGGCGTTTCCACGATTTCCTCTGACCCAAAATAATCTTAAAGTACAAAGCAGGGTCCCGTGAGTGTCCCGCAGGCACATCTTTAGAATATGACGATATTGAAATTTTATGTGTACACAGGCCATCGTCAGATAATCCAAAGGACTCCCTACGATATCCCACAGACGTCTGTTTCATTTACCAGACGTCTTTATGATATCTCACACACGTCTGTCATAGGATACAGACGCCTTTATGATATTCCACAGACGTCTTTGTCATCAAATACTGCACGTGCCATGCGGTACCCTTTAATAATGTGACCACAGCTATGGCATATGTCTGATTGTCGCTGATAAACTCCCCGGCACCGGGACCCTGTGAGGGCAGCCAATGTTTACTTCCCAGCCGGGGCCTAGCGCAGATGTGACTGAGGCATAAGCCAGTTATACAGAATGACAATGGAATTTCGTCACATGATAATCATTGTCAGAGTGGGGATAACACTACTTTCCCGTCAAACGCCAATAGCAGGTCATATTTTCAATATGACCTTTGTAAACGCAACTAAAAAGGAACAATAATTTATTTAATAAGTTATCCCTTCCCAAATTGGTAAATATCCAAACCTTGAGTGGAAAAGAATATTGTCAAATATAAGACACATTAATTCCTAAAACTAAATGCTTTATTATTACACATGATTTCACTATCTGGACGAAGAGATCAATTATAAAACTAACCCTATTAGATAAAGTCCGAAGAGATCAATTATAAAACTAACCCCATTAGATAAAGTCCGAAGAGATCAATTATAAAACTAACCCCATTAGATAAAGTCTGAAGAGATCAATTATAAAACTAACCCCATTAGATTAAAGTCCGAAGAGATCAATTATAAAACTAACCCTATTAGATAAAGTCCGAAGAGATCAATTATAAAACTAACCCCATTAGATAAAGTCCGAAGAGATCAATTATAAAACTAACCCCATTAGATAAAGTCCGAAGAGATCAATTATAAACTAACCCCATTAGATAAAGTCCGAAGAGATCAATTATAAAACTAACCCCATTAGATAAAGTCCGAAGAGATCAATTATAAACTAACCCCATTAGATAAAGTCCGAAGAGATCAATTATAAAACTAACCCCATTAGATAAAGTCCGAAGAGATCAATTATAAAACTAACCCTATTAGATAAAGTCCGAAGAGATCAATTATAAAACTAACCCCATTAGATAAAGTCCGAAGAGATCAATTATAAAACTAACCCCATTAGATAAAGTCCGAAGAGATCAATTATAAAACTAACCCCATTAGATAAAGTCCGAAGAGATCAATTATAAAACTAACCCCATTAGATAAAGTCGGAAGAGATCAATTATAAAACTAACCCCATTAGATAAAGTCGGAAGAGATCAATTATAAAACTAACCCTATTAGATAAAGTCGGAAGAGATCAATTATAAAACTAACCCCATTAGATAAAGTCCGAAGAGATCAATTATAAAACTAACCCCATTAGATAAAGTCCGAAGAGATCAATTATAAAACTAACCCCATTAGATAAAGTCGGAAGAGATCAATTATAAAACTAACCCCATTAGATAAAGTCGGAAGAGATCAATTATAAAACTAACCCTATTAGATAAAGTCTGAAGAGATCAATTATAAAACTAACCCCATTAGATAAAGTCGGAAGAGATCAATTATAAAACTAACCCCATTAGATAAAGTCGGAAGAGATCAATTATAAAACTAACCCCATTAGATAAAGTCCGAAGAGATCAATTATAAAACTAACCCTATTAGATAAAGTCCGAAGAGATCAATTATAAAACTAACCCCATTAGATAAAGTCGGAAGAGATCAATTATAAAACTAACCCCATTAGATAAAGTCCGAAGAGATCAATTATAAAACTAACCCTATTAGATAAAGTCGGAAGAGATCAATTATAAAACTAACCCTATTAGATAAAGTCGGAAGAGATCAATTATAAAACTAACCCCATTAGATAAAGTCCGAAGAGATCAATTATAAAACTAACCCCATTAGATAAAGTCCGAAGAGATCAATTATAAAACTAACCCCATTAGATTAAGTCGGAAGAGATCAATTATAAAACTAACCCTATTAGATAAAGTCCGACATCTTTATTCACTGCCAACTTAATTGAACAGATGTGATAAACAAATAGGCTAATAATGCTAAATGTTAAAATAAGAGTGATAATGATCGTTTGAAGAATTTAATCTGTTCTGTTCCATTACATTCTATCGTATGGTTTCTTTATTTGTTCGATTTTTGTAGATTGATGCGCAAAATATAGCAGATGAGTCTCGTCACACCACAAAGCGTACATTTAATGCACTCCAAATATCCTTTGATATAAACTCTTTTAATGTTTTACACGGTCCACAAAAGAGATAGGGGTGGGAAATAAGACATGCATCATTATTGTGTTGGCAATGATCTGGGTCAACAAAGTCTGCACAGGTTTTGTATCCTTTATATGTCTTGGAGATAGAGCAACCCTCCCCGGATGAGAGTAGAAGTAGGCTTTGATGCCCCTATCAAGTTGCTGATTACATGTCTCACATTGGTGGTGCCTTGGGAAATTCGGTAACACAATGTTCAAACTCTTTGTCTGCTAAAAGGTTACACTATGTGCAGATGATGAAGAAAGACGTTGATGGTGAGGTTTTTTTTCCTTTACATGCATTCAGTGCATAATTCAAAACCAGCTTGTTCAAATGAAACGTAATTAGCAAAGGCAGCAGAGGCAGCACCAAAAATGTACCCACAGCCCATGTGAGAATGAAAGCTTTTCTAATGTTGAAACATCTCCTTCTTTTTGTGGAGTTGAAATTTGAGTTGGGAACAAATGAGTAATATATGTTTTTCTAAAGGGGGTTTTCCTGTTGAATTTTGAGTTTCCATGCATGTTTTATAATGCACTCTCTAAACATGCTCAGACCTCTGCACTATGGTCGATTTCAGTTACATATTTTTGTCTTTCTCACTAAATATGATTTATGTTTTTATATTGCACTCTCTCGACAACCCTTTCGCCTGATCCCATTGGCCAGCTTGACCAGATGTCACGTGACCTGTTTAATGTGAGCATTGCTATGTATCGCTCCCAAGGTATCACTGACTTCCCTTTGCAGTTCAGGTAGATTCATTCCTGTTTTCACTGAGATCTCCCAAGATAGCAATAGAGTATGAGGTATTGTGATGTTTATTGACAGTTTTCCTTATCACGTTTACCCTGAGAGCAATAATAAATATTATTATTATAATGTTATATTGCTCTCAGGTTTACCTATTGATTTGTTTTCATACTGGTTCAAGTTTTGGACACACCCTTCCGATTCATTGTCATCACAGAGTTACTGTAAATTAACACACTAGCGATGCTGGAATAGAAAATGAACATAGAATTAGATAGAAAAATGCATTTGTCCATACTATAACGGGTACGTGTTGACGGACCTTCCAACAAGAACAGGATAAAACTAATATAATTATTAATAAAATTCAATTTTAAACAACATACACAACTTTTAAATGGCGTACGAGGGCTCCCCTAATTTATTTACCTCCCAAATGTATTTGCCAATATTTTGTAAAACACAAACCTTGAACAATGTGAATCAAACTGCAAGACATGCTCCCATTTGACACATGTTTAAATGACATTTTGTATACAGCTCTTAGAGCAGTAATAAATATATGCTATGATATATTATAACATACTGTATACTATATTGATCAGAGACGATAAGGGCTAATAGGTAATCTTCTAAATAAATATAAATTCTTCTAAATAAATATAATAAATTAACTGAGGTTCTGGATAAACACGCTCCAGAAGTTGAAAGAACCATAAACATCAGGAAGCCCATTCCATGGTTGTCGGATGATATACATGCTGAAAAGAGACACAGAAGGAAATTAGAAAGGAAGCATAAGAAATCCGGACTTATATCAAATACAGCATAATAAATACAACAACATGATGAAAACTGCAAGATGCAATTATTTCTCTGAAAAGATAGATTCAAATAAATCGGATCCAAAGAAACTGTTCAAAATATTGAATAAACTACTTCACACAAAGGAAGACACACCATTCCCCAAAAATAATGATAGGAAAGAATTGGCATCAGAATTTAATAATTTTTTCTTGCAAAAAATTACAAATCTATGGCATGATATGGACTCTAATAATTCGAACACTGTTCCTATAGTCGAGAAGCCAAAATTTAAAACTAGACTAAATACATTTGAACCACTTGGAGAGGATGATGTTAAAAAATTATTAAAAGAAGCAGCCAAGAAGTCGTGTGAACTGGATCCCATCCCTACATGGCTTCTAAATGAGTGCATGGTATATTTACTACCGTTAATTACTGAAATTATTAATAAATCCATTACACTAGGAAACATGCCGGATAGCTTGAAAGAGGCAATCATCAGGCTACTAATCAAAAACTGAGTCTGGAATTAATTAAGAAAAATTACAGACCAGTATCTAACCTGGCTTATTTATCAAAACTTATTGAAAGGGCAGTAGCAAAGCAATTTGTTAGACATTTGGTAAAAAATGACATTCAAAGCATGTTTCAGTCAGCATACAAGGAATTTCACAGCACTGAGACTGCCTTGCTGAAAGTCCAGAATGATTTATTAACAGACATTGACAAAAATAAGGCAGTGATGCTCATATTACTTGACCTCTCTGCGGCTTTTGACACTATTGACCACAATATACTATTAAATCGACTTGAAAAAAGATGTGGTATTGGAGGTACTGCACTTAAATGGTTCAATTCTTATCTGTCAAACAGAAAACAATGTGTTACCATTGAAGGGAAAAGATCTGAAAATATGAATATTGATTATGGCGTTCCTCAGGGTTCTCTATTGGGCCTCATCCTATTCACGACATATATGGAGCCCCTATCTGAATTAATTGAACAATATGGTTTGAGGCACCATGTCTATGCAGATGATACTCAGCTATACATCAGCCTGGATCCAAAGTCCACTGATAGTATGGAAAAATCTGTACAAGAAATAGAAGAATGCATAGGCAAAGTTAGAACTTTCCTATTAGATAACAAGATGAAGATTAATGATGGTAAAACTGAGATGCTTATCTGCAGGAAAAACTCTGAAATTAAAAATAAAAATATACCAGAAAAAATGACTGTAGGTCTATCTGAAATCCCTAGTTCAAACAAAGTTAGGGATCTAGGTATAATTGTAGATCAAGAATTATCCATGAGGCAACAAATTAAAAAAATATGTAAAAATGGATATTATCATGTTAGGAATCTTGAAAGAGGCTGTATGGATGAAAAGACATCAAATACTTTGGCACACCCATTTATCACTTCTACACTGCATTATGGTAATTCTCTACTGGCTGGAATGCCAAAATGTGAACTGGCTAAACTTCAAAAACTTCAGAATGCTGCTGTGAGGTTTGTAGGAAAGCTGAAAAAAAGGGATCATATCACAAAAAAACTGATGGATCTGCACTGGCTTCCAGTAGAGGCTAGACTTGACTTCAAAATAGCTCTACTCACATGGAAGATACAAAATGGCTTTGCCCCCAGTTATCTATTGAAATTATTAAGCCCAAAAAATGGTGAGAAAAACTTAAGGTCTAATGAGAAGAATGAATATATAATTCCAAAAACTAACTTGAAAACTTATGGGGACTGGGCTTTTGCTGCATACGCACCGAGAACCTGGAATGCCCTGCCCCTGGAAGTGAAAAATTGCAAGACTATAGAATGCTTTAAAAAGTGTCTAAAAACTCATCTATACAGAGAACATTATCTTCGGAAGCGTCATGAGCAGACTGGGTCTGAAATAGCGCTATAGAAATTTATTATTATTATTATTACTATTATTATTATTTTTATTATTTTTATTATTATTATTATTATTATTATTATTATTATTATTATTATTATTATTATTATTATTATATTATGTCAGTTATTTGTGTAGATGCATTTGATTCGTACTCTCGTGATCTTATAGTTTCCAAGCAGGTTTGCAGCGTGTATGTGTTGTTTACTTGTAGCTCACTGCACATGCTAGTCAATGACATCTATTATTTACGGCAACATCAAAATGATGAGAAAATATAAATATCGTTTTCAAAAAGGAAGCTGAATATGAAAAAAGACTTTCTTGTTATGTCAACGTTTGAATTGGCTTCCGAGCCTTTTAACCAGTGTGAAAGTAACAGTGCCGGCAGTGGGAGTTGAACCCTCCACCTCCCGTCCTCCACTTATCGACCAGATCCTACACTCTACCAACTGTGCTAGTGGGGACGGTCAACATTTGAAATGAAACGGAATGTTGACCTTGCAATGCTGGACTGCCATGTGTAATAGGAAGTTAAGGTTTTCCTTAAAGCATTCATGAAACCAGACTTTCAGACACATTTTCGTTACATAACATGAATGTTTATACCCTAAACAGTGCTTTTATGTAGTATTACCCAAAATATTCCCTGTTAACAACTTTCTGTGGCATTTGAAAGTTGATCAGTTGTATGCTGAAACCTACACCAGCAATTGAACACTCTGTCAACAAGCTTTGTTTAGCTGGTCTGTGATCTCATGTAAACACCTAATGAGTTAACAGTTGGGTACCTGTCGAGCTTGGAAAACAGGGTGAAGATGTTTTGTACAATTAATTGCCAGGAGTATACTTCAGTGTTAACAACATAAGATTATATTAATATTATTTGAATCAATGAAATAACTGTCATGGTTGTGACAAATATCTTATGGTTGTGAAAGATATATCATTTATGGGAAAAGTATACCATTTATTTGAAAAAATATCTTATGCATGTGAAAACCTTTCTGTCAAAAAGGGAACACATGACTCAAAGGCTGCATGGAATCCCCCTTAACTTAAAGGCTGAGATGAGGAAAAAGTGACATTAAACCCTTTGATCACTGGTTTGGCCTTAAATCACAAGGACTTTGAATGGCAAAACTGTGAATGCTGATAATTGGTATCAGTGAAATTCATGATTTGACCCTCTTTGATGAAATTTGGGGTTTTTCACACCACTGAATGGGAAGACATCAAAGGCTGCATGGATTCCCCTTAAAGGCCGGGCTGTTTAGAATTGATTTTTTTTACTTTTTTTTGCAAACATATATAATATAAAAAATAATGATTTTGTATAGAAACTAAAGATGAAATCTTCATAATGGGGTTCTATTCGAGAGAAATGCACATCAGAACATATAGAATTGAATTATATTTTGCAAACGTAGAAAATATTAAGAATAATGACTTAATATAGAAGACAAAGATGAAATCTTCATATTGGGTTCTATTTAAGTGATTTACACATCAGAACATATAAAACTAAATTTGCAATTTCAGCAAAATCTTCTTGGATGTTTGTACTCATAACTTCATAAATATTCATCTACTTTAATTATACCACCAAAAGAAAGCCATGAAAGGGCACTATCATCTTGATAAGTGTTATCTTCTAATTCATTCTCAAAATAGTGAAAAAAATGGCCGAATATATGTTGCTCCAATTGTAACAATTGGTAAAAAACACCTCCTGTGACTTACGGAGCCCCCTGACAGTTCAAAGGTCAAGGTCACACAGCACACTTCCTGTCCAGTACTGGCAGTACTTGGTGGTCACAAAAAATCATAATTCTCAGAGCAGATGTTCTTTTGTGGATTTCAGACAGATAGCCTGTATGTATGTCAATTTTAAGATCATATATTTTTCAGATACCTTAAACCACTGTAAAATTGCCTGGAACCTTCCAGGTTCCATGAATGCTTTAATGACCTATTGGAAATAATATACACTAACTTTCATATCATATATTATACATTTATAAAAACAATCACAATAGGCCATTCTAGAAAAGAATTATGAGAGACACATTATACAAGATAAAATGACATTTATACAAAATAGTCTGGCAGGCCCAAGCACTATATTTAACAGATTTCTCATTATCCTTACAATCATCACAGATTCTAGAGGCATTCATATCATTACATAAAGGACACCTTGTAATTACATGAATTTCATTTTCAATCTCATGTCATATAGCAATATAAATTAGCAATGGGGCGTACCCCGCCAAGGCATTGGGGCGTACCCCATTGTGACAGCTGTCAATCAGCCACACGCGACACTCTGTATATAACGCTTGACGGGAGGTATCTCTTGGTCAGTAGAAGGTCAGTTGTAGGTCAGTACTAGGTCTCTCATAGAAATAAAGGAAGCAATATAACATCAATCCTGCCTCGTGTTGTACATAACAGCTAGATACCACACTCATTCAAATTCAGTAGAAATAAGACCCAAATATCTGTATTTATCTACAATTGTAATATTGCACATTCAGTACATGTAAATGTGCACTCTGTTCTTGAAGTACTTGAACCTCTCCAAAAGTGGACAATCTGAATTTTATTTGCATTAACCTTTAACTGCCACCTTTGATACCATTTATTGAGCTTATTTAATATGGTCTGTAAATCATTTCTCAAGAAGCAACAAATGCAATGTCATCAGCATAAAATAATATAGATATCAGCTCATCATCTATTTTTACACCACAGTTAAGACTCTTAATCTCTGAGATGAGATTATTTAATATACATATTAAATAACAATGGTGATACTAAACAACCTTGCTAAAGGTCAACTGACACATCAAACCAGTCTGTTGTGGACCATTAACTCTCACACAGCATTTGGCATCATGATACAAAGACTCATTTGTGAATTTTAAAAAAATCTTTCAGGAACACCAAGTTTTGACCAAAGTAAGGAACGTGATATTCAGTCAGAAGCCTTACTAAAATCTATAAAACCAAAGGTGGATTGGTTGTTCCTTTTCCTGACATCAATAATTGTGACGAGTGTATTGAGATGGTCAACACAGCTTCTGTTACTGTGAAAACCGTTTTGTCCATCACAGATTTGACAATTGGTTTTTTGCCCACCCTGAGAGTCTGCTGTTAAGAATGCCCACATGCAGTTTGTACACAGATGCGGCAAGGGATATGCCTCTGTGGTTGGAGGGATCCCTAGCATCTAATATAGAGTTCTTTGAGATTGGGTTGATAATTGCACAACACCAAATGTCAGGAATAATACCATTATAAAAACATGAATTATATAGTTTATGCAAATAATGAATTATACAGTCAGATTTCAATAACTCAGTTGGAATTTAGTCCAAGCCATCTGCTTTTTTTAGTCCAAGCCATCAGGTTTAGCTCCAGCCACAGACAGTTTAACTTCTTGTAGAGTTATGTCTTCCTAGTTTGGGTAGCCTCTGCTGCCATGTGTGGTAGCTGTAGCTCAGGTTCAGAGGGAACAGAGTCTGTGTCGTCCACGTTCAGTAGGCTGTCAAAGTTGATTTCTCCATGTTTGTATACTCATGAGAAACAGTACCGTCAGTCTAAACCACCTCCCAAGGTATCTTATTTTTCCTATCCTTGCTCGTACCCAGTTTTCCCACATACTTCCAGTTTTCCTTTGAATCACTACTCTGCAAGTTAAGAAGGTCTGTTTGCATTTTATACCAGTATTTCCGTTTTGCAGATTGCACTGCCCTATCAGGTTTTTTCTGTTTCTCCCTTGCAGTAGCCTTCAGTCTTTGTTTGTCTACCCCGGATGCCTTAGACATGACAACTTGGGCCTAAATTAAGTCCTTATCATATACAAGCCTCAAAAGATAAGATGTCTACTGGCTTTGTCATGTAGATACATTGAGGTAGGAGGCGTATATCTTATCCTACACGAGCTACATTCATATCTTCATACATATTCACAGCCATTTTTGTTACTAATATTCTTTAATTTAACAAGGAAAATTGAATTTGTCCAGGTTTATAGCAGTGACTGGCTGTTTTGACCATAACTTGTTCGATCTTAACCTTTTCGACCGTGCCTGTTCGACTATATAACATGAATTAATTACCTACTTTCTACTTAACCTTTTATAACATAAGTTTGACACAACCCTTTAATCAATATTTATATATAATCACTATATTTAATTATTTCTTCGTGCACATTTGAAGATGAACACATAAAAATGACGTTGTAATTAGTGGGTCCATGCCAATTAGATATAATGACTGGTTGATCCCTTCGCAACTGTAATGACCTTAATCTATTCACAGCTTATTTATTATATTGATGCACGCAAAGTACTCAGCGTGAAGTGTGTTATTAGGGGCGCTAATGTTTCCTTATGAGTATCGCGTGAAACCTCTTTACCTCAGGCCATGACGCCATGAAACCAGGAGCAGCCAAATAAATTAGGAATAATGAGAATTCACAGGTAATATTGGAATTAGGTATATAGAAAATTATGTGATACGAATTCACAAGTAATACACTTATTTCGTCATCATTTTCCTTGAGGGCCATCCATGCCTTAATATGAGGAATAGCCAAATATATGTGAAATAGATAACAGAATGTCAAGAAAGACTGATTTGCCACCATGCCGTTCTCTTGGAATTCCGAAAAACACCTGAGATGTGTGTGTGTGTGTGTGTGTGTGTGTGTGTGTGTGTGTGTGTGTGTGTGTGTGTGTGTCATATGACATATTTAATAAAAATTGGGGGCGCTATATTCCAATGGATAATTTTACTCATAGAACCCCACTTTACATTATTCAACTGCAAATGCATTTTATTTGGAAACATACATTTCCATAAGACAGTGGACAGTTTTCTTTTGTTTGTATCAATGACCTTTTCATATCAATTATGGCTGAATAAGGTCATGTGTAAACTGTTATCGTCGGCTTGAGTACGTCCTGTGCTTTGAGCTTGACCACCGATTTCCTGGATTCAATCGTATGCAAAATAAAAATCCCGGTTGATGAAAAAATGTTTTGGGGAACTGGTTGCCATTTTATTCTGAGGGCTTAAAGTGTAATGATAAGGTATGAAAAGAACATTTTTAGATATTCTTTCAATACCTTTACTATTCTCAGATATTTTGAATTTATTACCATATCAGAAATATGTTTTAAAGTTATCGCAAATTGCAGAAAGAATGTGGCTAAATAAATCACTGAATATATGTAACACTATCATTGTTTACCACAAACACAGGACATAATTTTATCTTGATTACCCGTTCATTTCAAACTGTAGTTAAGAAAGGTTTGATGCCTTCACATCTATGACAAAAAACAACCATTTTGATACAGAGGTAGAACTTTTTTTAATATTTAGCTTTATGAGACTTTGTCCTTGTTTTATGGCAAAAATATAACATATAAAGTTACTTAAATGTGTGTGTGTGTGTGTGTGTGTGTCATATGACATATTTAATAAAAATTGGGGGCGCTATATTCCAATGGATAATTTTACTCATAGAACCCCACTTTACATTATTCAACTGCAAATGCATTTTATTTGGAAACATACATTTCCATAAGACAGTTGACAGATTTCTTTTGTTTGTATCAATGACCTTTTCATATCAATTATGGCTGAATAAGGTCATGTGGAAACTGTTATCGTCGAGTACGTCCTGTGCTTTGAGCTTGACCACCGATTTCCTGGATTCAATCGTATGCAAAATAAAAATCCCGGTTGATGAAAAAATGTTTGGGGGAACTGGTTGCCATTTTATTCTGAGGGCTTAACGTGTAATAATAAGGTATGAAAAGAACATTTTTAGATATTCTTTCAATACCTTTACTGTTCTCAGATATTTTGAATTTATTACCATATCAGAAATATGTTTTAAAGTTATCGCAAATTGCAGAAAGAATGTGGCTAAATATATAAATCACTGAATATATGTAACACTATCATTGTTTACCACAAACACAGGACATAATTTTATCTTGATTACCCGTTCATTTCAAACTGTAGTTAAGAAAGGTTTGATGCCTTCAC
This sequence comes from Amphiduros pacificus, assembly GCA_949316495.1. Lineage (NCBI taxonomy): Eukaryota > Metazoa > Annelida > Polychaeta > Phyllodocida > Hesionidae > Amphiduros > Amphiduros pacificus. Next base: position 2,104,175 of record OX439000.1, on the reverse strand, counting down.
ATATATGACAAAAAACAACCATTTTGATACAGAGGTAGATCTTTTTTAAATATTTAGCTTTATGAGACTTTGTCCTTGTTTTATGGCAAAAATATAACATATAAAGTTACTTAAATCCAAATTCACAAGGTTTTATGATTACAAATAATAAAAACATGCTTTCATGGCAGACATGATTCTTCTATTCTTCATGCTAATCACAGGAATCATGACAAAGTTGCATTATTTCCTTTCTTCAAAGTACCCTCCAGAGCAGGGCTTCTTTATCATAACAGTCCTTGCCACCAAAGGTATAAAGGTGCGCAAAGAATCGAGCGCAAGTCATCATCAATATTCATAAAATCTGGCAGTGAGCTGATTGGTGAGGAATAAATGCTAACTGAAATAGATATTATGTTTTCTTCTGACTGCAGTACTTGGTCAGTTTATGTGTCAGTTTGTTTGTTTGTTTGGGGTTTTACATCACTTTCAATATTATTTCAGTCATTTTGTGATGAGACCTACTTGTAGCAGATATAGTGCTGCCTCACTGAATTGCCATGTCGCGGGTCCTTGACATGACAACCCACCCGGTCACAGATTTACAAGGACAATGGGTTAACCCTTTAGGCACAGGGCCTCAGCTCATGTGTGAAATTGTATAATGAATTCAATTTCAGCATGGCCGGGGATCGAACCCATGACCTTTGGATCACCACAGGGGAACTGGTGCTAATAATCTGGCGCTCTAACCAACTGCGCCATGGCCCGTGGCCTGGTCTGAATGTAAAAGTCCTGAGTTTGCAAAATTGATAGCTATGTTACATGTATACAACAGTTACAGCAACAGTACCAGTAACTCAAATATATGCAATAAGATATAAGTATATAGAATAAATATAAAGAAAGAAAGCAGACACAGTGAATCAAACATATAATAACTTTAAATAGCGTATTTCTCTTGACACTATCAGGATTTAATCATGCTTTACCATGCACCAGTATGTTATGGTATGAAGGCACCTTGCAGTGCAACAAGCTGCAGAGACATTTACCAACTATACAAACTGAGGGCATTGTGGGACAGCTTGGTCTTGCATGTTTTGTTTATTGTAAACAAGTGCCTTCGGCTGGGAAAGGATGCTGTCTCTCACTGTTGTAGCTATCTCTCACTTATGCAGCTGATTCTCCCTTGTACAGCTATCTCTCATTGCTGTAGCTGTCTCTACCTCTCACTTGTGCAGCTATCTCTCACTGATGCAGCTGTCTATCTCTCATTGTTGTAACTGTCTCTTACTGTAATTATCTCTCAACTGTGCAGCTGTGTCACCTATGCAGCTGTCTCTCGCTTGTGCCGCTATCTCTCACATGTGCAGCTATCTCTCTGTTGTTGCTGTTTCTCATTGTTGTAACTATCTCTCACTCATGCAGCTGTCTCTCCTTTCTGAAGCTATCTTTCTCTTATGCAGCTGTCTCTCACTGTTGTAACTACCTCTCAATTGTGAAGCTATCTCTCACTGATGCAGCTGTCTATCTCTCATTGTTGTAACTGTCTCTTACTGTAATTATCTCTCAACTCTACAGCTGTCTCACTTATGCAGCTGTCTATAACTACCTCTCACTTGTGTAGCTGTCTGAGTAATGTTGTGAAGGCCCCTTTGTGCAAAATATAGGCATATTGTGGCTAATATTTCATATCTAACGTAATTAAGTGAAAACAACTCTATTCCTAACCTACATATTGCGCAAAACATCGCATAAACTTGCAAAATAAAACTGAAGTGGAGACTAGCGTCCACCAGAGGGCAACGTAAAAACGCAACAGCGAGATCGCACTCTCTTATTAGTAGCGAATTTTACTGCAGTCAATGCTTCATACAGCAACTTTTTTTTTCAAATCTCGCCACACTTCCTCTCTGATCACGTTCATGCTTTTTTATATTGTATGTAAACACCATGACACCTATCAAGGTTTCATCAACTTTACCATGCTATAATAATATCTATTCACAAAAAATCATACCAGACAACTTTCTCGTGATATTATCGGGGTTTAACCAATGTCACCATGCTTTATGTCAATATCTATTCACAAAAAAATATACCAGACAAGTTACCCACGAAACTATCAGGGTTTCATCGACTTTACTATGGCTGTACACGATTGGCACCCGCTGTCTAGCCGGCGACGAGAGCGGCAGATCGCCAGATCCTCCATTTTGTCCCGCCGAATTTGCCAAGGGTATTCAGAGGGCGGAGGTCGGTGTCCGCCGCCTTTCGCCACCGGCTCAATCGTAGAGAAACGGAATAACCCGGGCTAACTTGCCAGACCCAATCGTGTACAGCCTATGCTTTATATCAATATAATTTTTTTGATCAGGAACTTACCATGAAACAACAGATTAAAAAAAATGCAAAAATGGCTACTTTCATGTTAAAAATATATGCTACACCAGGATAAAAAACTGCTAATACTCACGTCACATCTCCTCTAGATCATACCAGACAACTTTCTTATGACACCATCGGGGTTCATTGACTTTACCATGCTTTATATCAATATAATATCTATTCACATGAAGTCATACGAGACAACTTCCCCATGACACTAACAGGGTTTCGCCGATTATACCATGCTTTATATCAACATCTAGTCACAAGAAAACATACCAGACATAACAAATTGCACAGATTCGCTTTTTCTTTTGTGTATATTTGCATTCTCCGCCTTCTTTACATATCTGACTGCTAACCAAGCATATTCGATATAAAATCAATAGATACAATACAATGCATACGACATTATATAAGGTATTTCCCGTGTCAGATATTCATTCCGATGGATATGCTTGTTTAACTAGTTTCACTTTGCTTGAAAATAGATATAGTATTTGTATTTGTTTTTTATTTTACTTTTCAAAGTGATTTTTGAAATTTTCTGTTATTTTCTTATATAAAAAATGGTGCAAGCAATATGATAATGATAATAATATCTGCTGCCTTTGTCTCTGGATGTGCTTCAACAACACGGTTCCATGGATGCTGGCCCTTCAAGGGATATTTCCGGAAGAGACAAACATGACACTGCTGTGAATGATTTTACTCTCTGATGGTATTCAAAACATTTGTTTTATTAACCCCCCCCCCCCAATAAAAAGGAGTGAAGGATTAAGAAAAAAAAAAGATTGAAGGATTAAGAAGTTGTGTTCATTTTTGCTCGCGTTTGTTTTGCCTTTAGGGCTAGATGTTCGAGGTTTTGACTGATTAAGCTGTAAGTCTATGGAGCATACCCCGATTATCGGTCCATGGCGGCCATGTTTTGGCTCAATAATTCTGCTTACACCGTCAGATGTTGCTTTTGTTTGAGAACTGATTTGTGAGTGCGTGGTAGAGTAAGAAGATTTTCGTTGGATTTTGCCTTGGGATTTTGCATTTGGATTTTGCAAACTTACGCGAGCTTGATTTTTTAAAATCAACACTTGTTTGTGATACTGTGAGCCAAGGTGTGAAGGCACCGAAAACATGGCGACCGGAAGTTGGTCGAGATATGCCTCAAAATGCCTTCAGGGCATAACAAGTATACTCTGCTCCCGGGACTCTGCTAAGCCATGCAAACAGAGATAGTCGATTCTCTGCCTACTCCTGCCTCCAAAGCCCTATCACCGTTTGTGCAAAGGAATTTGAAAACCCCAAGTCATTGATAAATATCCAGATAAGTTATTTCTAATCAGGCAGAGGGAGGTTGGGGATCGACTTGCTTTGTTCAGCAAAGTAAACAAGTAATGAAATATAAGCAAGTCTGGTTTGGTTGCCCATCAGGCGAGTTATTTAAGAGGGAACAAATATAACGTATAATGGGGCTAAGACTTGAAACAACAGGTCAACTACTAAGTATCTTGTAACAATCCAGATATCTTTAGCGTTCTACAAGTATCTTGTAACAATCCAGATATCTTTAGCGTTCTACAAGTATCTTGTAACAATCCAGACATCTTTAGCGTTCTACTAAGTATCTTGTAACAATCCAGATATCTTTAGCGTTCTACAAGTATCTTGTAAGAATCCAGATATCTTTAGCATTCTACTTAGTATTTTATAACAATCCAGACATCTTTAGCGTTCTACTAAGTATCTTGTAACAATCCAGACATCTTTAGCGTTCTACTAAGTATCTTGTAACAATCCAGACATCTTTAGCGTTCTACAAAGTATCTTGTAAGAATCCAGATATCTTTAGCGTTCTACTTAGTATTTTATAACAATCCAGATATCTTTAGCATTCTACTAAGTATTTTATAACAATCCAGATATCTTTAGCATTCTACTAAGTATCTTGTAACAATCCAGACATCTTTAGCGTTCTACTAAGTATCTTGTAACAATCCAGACATCTTTAGCGTTCTACTTAGTATTTTATAACAATCCAGACATCTTTAGCATTCTAGTAAGCATCTTATAACAATCCCGGCATCTTTAGCGTTCTACTTAGTATTTTATAACAATCCAGACATCTTTAGCATTCTAGTAAGCATCTTATAACAATCCAGACATCTTTAGCGTTCTACTTAGTATTTTATAACAATCCAGACATCTTTAGCATTCTAGTAAGCATCTTATAACAATCCCGGCATCTTTAGCGTTCTACTTAGTATTTTATAACAATCCAGACATCTTTAGCATTCTAGTAAGCATCTTATAACAATCCAGACATCTTTAGCGTTCAGACGGACCACCCTATTTAGACCGTCACCTGTCATTATTAACTTTTTTCTGTTTCCGTAATCTGTTTTCTTCAGCTATTATTTTATCTCTATTCAGTTCTCAGCCTTGTTTTTTATTTTGTCTTTATTCTGTATCTATATAATTAGGATACTTTGGTACTCAAGATCCCTCCCCCCCCCCCCAAAAAAAAAAAAAACCAAAAACAAACCACGATCATGTAAAAGGGCAACGTTTCGACATTGAGAAAAATTATTGATATATTATTGTATATTTGAGAACACGCATAATCCTCTATAGATATAACAATTACAATGAATCCAGTTTGCTTCCAATCGGACATACATTTCAAACGATTGCCATGGAAATGTGGAAATGTGAATAATTGTAAAAACATAAAATATATTTGTGGGATATCTTGGGCAAATAATTGCCGCCACATTTTAAGTGCTTTCATAGATTGACTGCCTGTATCACAAATGAACATTGGTATAGGCGAATGCATTCGCCGCTGTGCCCTACTCAACCTTTTCAACCCCCCACCCCCCTCCCACCCCACGCTGGTTCCAAACTGAAGACTTTCCTTTCACAGTTTGGTATTTTCTCTTCGGGGAATAACACGTCATGTATATTCTGAATCTAAAAGCATACATAAGAGTACTGTGATAAAAAATCTATTTTTTCTTCATCATCATTATAGTTCCAACCAAAATTAAGTCTTTCATAAAACAGATTCCAGGATAATACGAAAAGTTTTAATTGGAATAAATTCTAAATAATTATTGTCTTTTGAGCTGACATTCCCTCGTCAAAAGGTAACATTTTTTCCATTTATTTAGAAGTATTTACACACTCATATTCTAGTCATTAGTAAAAAGATATCGAACTAATTGTTCACAATGAAATTATCATACTCATAGATACAAATACATAGATATAAATGTTTTCTGACATTTTTTGATTTATATAATTCCTATTTGGCGCCTAATTAGACTGGTGCTAAAATGCCTGGCCCAGAGTCGTAACAAAGTTGATTGACGTGTTATTTTATTTCTATGCATTTGTCACATCCATAGGTATCTTTCTATTTGTTTCTGAACTGAGAGCAATAATAAATATATTTAGTTATATTGCTCTAAATTCTATGGATTCTAAAACTGATATTCCCTATTATAAGTTTTTATTAACATTTCAAATTTATTAATATAATTATGAAGTATTCAAGATATCAGGTTAAGAAAATATTATATCACAAAATCTATCAGAGATTCCATTCAGACTGAACAAAATGGCGACTGCCCCCAGTCCAGGTCAAATCTGAGAAATCTCTTGGATTCCTTCATAATTGGTTCACGGATTAGTTTAAATCAATGGTCTGATGTCACATCTCTGTTATTTGCTTGATCTCTACTGACATGGATTATTAGGAGGACATTGTATTCAACACGTCCGATTTTGCATACTTTCAATTATAATTTGACAGTTCACCCACTGGGTTCATCCTGATACACTGAATCAAATCTAAAACTTCCTTCGCCCCCTGATAGGGCCAACTGAGTAGAGAAGTTACATGAGGCAGCTACGCAGGCAAGGGTCACACGCAGGCAAAGGTCAGACAGGCATTGGTCACACGCAGGCATTGGTCACACGCAGGCAATGTATTCACATATATTGACCAATGGCAGGAAGCAGAGGCCGCAGTCTGCACCTACACATATACAACAACTCCGACCCAATAGCATTTACCTCGCATCAACAATCAACATGCAGGCTGCAAAGCTCTTCTCCTAAAGACAAGTTTATATGAACTATATTTGAATATATTGTGAGGCAGAGTATTTGTTTACCTATCTTTCAAAGTTTTATTCATATTATTTTTATAATATATATTTATATATCTATCACATTCCGGAACAATGAGTTATCCAAATGATACAGTCACAACTACTTTCGGTGACATAACGATGGAGAATTCTTCATTTTTTACTGCCAATGTGACGGACAATAACATCACTATCCAAACTTACAATGAAAGTGATATAGGACCTGCTGGGCCAGTTGTGGAGTACATAGAGGATAAGATAGCATTTGCTTTGTGGCGCTACATATCTCCCCTTATAATCATCATAGGGACCTGCGGTAACATCATGTCTCTGGTGGTGATGTCTCGTCGCCAGCTCCGCAGCTCCATCACCAGCCTCATTCTCATGGTTCTCGCCGTCACCGATACTCTCGTTCTCCTCTCGGGACTTCTACGGCAATGGGTTCGCAATCTCTCCGGTCAAGACGTCCGCACCTTTTCTCTCTCTGGGTGCAGGTTTCATATATTTATTGTGTACTGGTCAGTTCAGTTTGCCAGTTTCACTCTGGCAGGGGTGACCATTGAGCGCTTTATCAGTGTTGTCTTTCCACACCAGTCAAAGCGCTTTCTCACCAGGAGATCTGTTTCTCTCGCTCTAGTCGCCACTGCTTTCATTCTATTCGCTCTAAATGCGCATTTCTTTGGCACCATGTTAATCTTCGAATTTAATTTTGGCAATAACACACAAGTGTATTGTTATCATGACTACGAGGATCCTAACACAGCCACGTTTATTGAGGACACCTGGCCGTGGATTGACTATACTTTAGTTTGCATTATCCCTTTCTGCATAATCTTTTTTGGCAACATTGGAATAATTACACGACTGCTTCGTGCCCGATTCACCAAATCTACCAACGCTTCAAAAACAGTAAAAATGACGAGCATGACGGCAATCCTGATAGTTGTGTCCCTGTATTTCCTGGCAGCTGTCACACCTATAGAAGTATATCTGGTTATCCAGGACCGGTGGCGCGGCAACACAGATCCGCACGTCAATGCGCAAGTCAGCCTTTTCTGGGCGCTGAGTAATATCCTGATGTATTCCAACAATGGCATAAACTTCTTCCTCTACATTCTGACCAGCCCCAGGTTCCGCAGACTGCTGCTGAGTCTCTTCTTCAAGGGAATGATGCGAGATGATAGCCAGATGACACAGACACTGGAGATGTCCCATAGAGTGGCCCCCAACTGATGCCTCTCAGACACTGGATATGTCCCATAGAGTGGCCCCCAACTGATTCCTCTCAGACACTGGAGATGTCCCATAGAGTGGCCCCAACTGATGCATCTCAGACACTGGAGATGTCCCATAGAGTGGCCCCCAACTGATTCCTCTCAGACACTGGTGATGTCCCATAGAGTGGCCCCCAACTGATGCCTCTCAGACACTGGAGATGTCCCATAGAGTGGCCCCCAACACATCTCCTCCCTGATGTATCTCAGACACTGGAGATGTCCCATAGAGTGGCCCCCAACTGATGCCTCTCAGACACTGGAGATGTCCCATAGAGTGGCCCCCAACTGATGCCTCTCAGACACTGGAGATGTCCCATAGAGTGGCCCCCAACACATCTCCTCCCTGATGTATCTCAGACACTGAAGATGTCCCATAGAGTGGCCCCCAACACATCTCCTCCCTGATGTATCTCAGACACTGGAGATGTCCCATAGAGTGGCCCCCAACTGATGCCTCTCAGACACTGGAGATGTCCCATAGAGTGGCCCCCAACTGATGTATCTCAGACACTGGAGATGTCCCATAGAGTGGCCCCCAACTGATGCATCTCAGACACTGGAGATGTCCCATAGAGTGGCCCCCAACTGATGCCTCTCAGACACTGGAGATGTCCCATAGAGTGGCCCCCAACTGATGCATCTCGGACGCGGTGAGCGCACTTTCACTGAACGCACTCATAGTATTTACTTGCCAAACAATTTCAAATGATAAATACGTGATAACTGAAACAGTGCAGGATATATACTTCTCTCAAATTAAACTTATTCAAGCATATTCTTCAGGTAATGTCTCAAATATGATATTTTCAATGTAATATTTGGGCAATTACTGTTACTGCAAGATGAAATGGTCCATTGAACATATTTCCGAGAAAAGAATGAGATGAGACCAAATTCAGCTTATATCTAGACAAGACCTTACCCCCGTGTTGTTCTGACTTTGACAGGTTTTAACGTGGGCAATGTGATTTTATATCTAAAAACATTTAAAAATTAATTGCATATTGTGGAATATTCAATAAATATATTTTCATGTATTTCATCAATACTGCACATATGTAAAATTGATTTCATCTGATGACTAATAAAATATTTTACAGCAATTATTTCGTGTATTATCATTAAATTTGCTAAGAATAAGGTACTTGTGTCGCAGGGGTGGGAGAGCTCTGAACCGTTCTGGAATGAAATCGCAGCAAATCCGGACGTCATGGCATAGTTCTACATCAAATCTGAACCAATCCGGATGGTTCTGTTATGCAACAACTTATTTATGTCTCATAAAAGGCATGAAAATCGCATCACAGTTGGGTGTATATCAGTGAGTTTATTATGATGATGTATTTTTGATAGTAAATCTTTAACATTTTTAGGGTAATATTTCACTTTCCTGTGTTAAAAGTACGCAAAAATCTCGTTAAAATGCAGTTCTAAAGGATCATATTCTCATGTGTGTAACTGATAAGTGTATTATTTCCTCCATAATATAGATATAACAGTTGATATATTGAGGTTTAAGAGGTTTTTAGTTTTTTAAATTTTAAATATAATTTTTTTTCCAGCCATTGTTGACCGCATGGCAACGTTCAGGGTGATGATATTCTTCTAAATCAGATTTTATTAATGAAAATTGTACATTACTTGACAATAACTATTCTCCTTGAACTCCTGGAGTTATTTTAATATTTCGTCATCTCAATTTATATTAGTGGAGTGAGACCCTTGGTGGGGTGTAAAATGAAAAAAAGTGCCAACCTTGGAGGGAAATAAGACTCATCCGTAGCAAAGAAAGGACAGGGGGTAGAATTTCGGAGGAAAAAAATATTTTCAAGCTTGTCAAATGTGTTTCAAGCTTGTCTATTTTAGAAGGCAAATGTACAATCTTTATTTATTTATTTGTCTTGTTTACCCAGGGCCTCTATCAATGGTTACGTTGTTCTCCTTAGAGGCCCTGCTGACACCAGTGATATATACAATGATACATAAATTAAAGGTATGATATTTACAATGAAATACTATTAAAAGCTATATTAAAAACAAAGATAAAAGCATTACTATTAAAACCATCATTTACAGATCAACTCTTTTTATTTGTCTCTTAAAACCACTAACTGTCAATATTTCTAATGTCACTTGGCAGCATGTTCCATAGAACAGCTCTTGAATATTTGAGTGATCTTCTTCCATTTTCAGATTTGATCTTTGGCAGATATAATGTGCCATTTGCTGAATTTCTGGTGCGATGCCCATGCAGGTCTTTTACCTCTTGAAAGTAATTCATTAGGTAATCTGGTGGACTTTGCTTTGTAAGCTTGTATACCATACATACGTTTTGTTGATTCCACCTACATTCAATGGGTTTCCACCTTAGAGTTTCCAAAACTTCATGTGTAGGTGTAAGCTTAGGAACCTTCAGAATCATTTTGCATGCTCTCCTGTGTAGTCGGATAAGAATTTTTTTTTGCTTTTAATTTATGTTGCACCACACAGGAGAGCAATAATCGAAGTGTGGCAGGATAATGGCATTGAATAACATTTTTGTGTATTCTAATTTGAGATATTTTGCTAATCTTCATATTAAACTTATTTTGGAACTGATCTTTTTAGCTATTTATCAATATGATCTTTGAAATTCATGCATTCATCCAGCCACACTCAAAGATATTTGAAGCTTTCTAGTTTTTCTATCTGTTCAGAGTCTACTTTAGTATTCAATATAGATTCCTTCCTCAATCTTTGGCATATCCCGAACAACATGAATTTAGTATTTTTTTGTGGTCAGGGTCATCTTATGGAGGTCTAACCATTGTTTAACATTACTCAGTTCTTCATTCAATGCAGATTCTATTTCTTTAGCATTTTCTGTACTGTATATTATTGCTGTGTCATCTGCATACATGGCAACAACAGCATGTATAGCAACAGATGTTAGGTCATTTATGTACATGCTAAACAGAAGAGGACCCAAAATGGACCCTTGGGGCACTCCATAATCAATGGTCATGCTTTCCGAAATTTTACCATTTGCACTCACTACCTGTGACCTAGATGTAAGGTAGCTTTTCATCCACTCATTTTCACTTCCATCTATTCCATGATTCCAATATAAAGTTCGAGAAAATAAAAGTATGAAGCTCTGGAAGTATCATTTGTGATTCGCACTGACCCCTAAAATTCGCACTTTGCCTTTGCTATTTTCGCCCTTCTACTTCGCTATTTTCGCCATTCTACTTCTATATTTTTGCACTTCTACTTCTCTATTTCTCCATTCTACTTTGCTATTTTCGCTCTTCTCAAGAGTTTCACAGATACTATATAAAGTTTGCTAAAGGCGAAGAGAGAAGATTAGAAGGCGAAGAGCGAAAATAACAAAGTAGAAGTGCGAAAATAGTGAAGAGCGAAAATAACAAAGTAGAAGTGCAAAAATAGCGAAGTAGAAGGGCGACAAAGCAAAGTAGAAGTGCAAATATAGCGAAGTTGAAGTGCGAGGCACGAATGATACCTCCAGAGCTTAATATAAAAGAGATATTGACTTTGGCAGCACTCAGCAAGTCCAGGCATCTTCACTCGGACCATGCCTGGCGCCGATGGTTCCTATCTGTGTTCAAATTCATTGAGTTGCGAGAGTCTTCATGTGCAGCAGCCGTCACTTCCCACAAGGAGTAATTAGCAAGCGTGTGACAGTGCGATCTTTTCCCTTGTGAGGCCATTCTCAATATTTTTTCCAACCAAATCATGTTTTTCTGTCCGTTGGGCCACCATTCTTCCCTGGTGACCACGTACTATTATATATATATATATATATATAGGGGAAGGAAGATTTCCTTCCCCTTTATGGAGGGAGGAAAATAAAAATAGTATGACATGTATCAATGAACCACTTTTCCAACGAGATTTTCCAATATGTCCCCCATTATAACTGACCTGTTCTAAATTCCTTCTGAACATATAAAACATACAGCATGGGCATGAAACTTTACGGTTGTGACATTGTGCATTAGCAAGTACAAGAGTGAACCGAATGCACAGCTGTACAGCTGATTGTATGCTGATGTGCACCAATGAAACTGTGCATGATGTTAGATTCTTCAGTTTTGACGATGCTAAGGGGGGACCATTAACCACTCAAAGAGGGTGGAAAAATGGAAAAGGTGGGGAAAAATTATTAATCAGACCAACTAGTTAAAAGCACCATCTTTAAAAAAAAATCATTTTCTGAAATGAGACAAAGCTTTTTTTTAATTTCACAATTATTGTATTCAATAGTAATAATAATAATAATATGGATATATACGGAATGTCGTATCTGTCTTTAAATTGATAAATTGATAAATTGGCGTCATTTCACTCAACACGTTTATATATAGTAATTGGTTAGAGCAACGCAATTATTAGTTTCTTGATCAATTTAATTGCTGGTATAAGATTTTTCAACGTGCAAAACTGGGAGTAGCATTTTTTATCGAGTGTAGCCTCATTGTCTAAACCTGGTGATAACTCATTTTTGAAAATCTTGTCTATCTTGGTTCTTTTCACCTAATGGCTGTCATATATGTACGTACAAAATGTGCCACGCCCCTGCCGTGCCACGACCTTTGTTTGAGATCTTATACAATAAATGGTGTACTCATACATAAATATATCTGTAATGCTCAGGAATTTCATCGAAATGTTGCTACTTACACTAGTGAAGTACTTTGAATACATTTCAAAACTTTAATAGTTAGCCAACAAAGTTGGAAAGTACAATAATAGCTTTTTGTTTGATGCCTACGACATGAAAGCTGCAAACAAAACTGAGGTTCTATTTCCAAAGCCTTTTACTATCGCCTGCATGCAATTCTCTTTGAAGATCAACTCCTTATTCTCGACGTTTATCTTCTTGATAGTGTAAAATAATACAGGAAGAAAATCAAATTTCCTTCATTCCTACCACGTGAAAAGGGACGTGTGATATGATGGGTTCTTCAAGATGTCAACAATAGCATCAATATCAAATTAGATAAGATTATATTAGACTAAATTAAATTAAAATCAACTCTTAAGTCCCATGTAAACGCAACATCTGATTGGTCAACTCTTATATCCCATGTCAACTTCCTATGTTAACATCCTATGAAAACAAAATGTCTGCTTGGTAGGTATCTACCGGTACTTCCCATGCAAACACGTGTGATTGGTTAATATTAAATATCTCATTTGAATTCCCCAAACACCTGCTATATACACACCTGCTATATACGCACCTGCTATAGACGCACCTGCTATATACACACCTGCTATATACGCACCTGCTATAGACACACCTGCTATAGACACACCTGCTATAGACACACCTGCTATATACGCACCTGCTATATACACACCTGCTATAGACGCACCTGCTATATACGCACCTGCTATAGACACACCTGCTATATACGCACCTGCTATAGACACACCTGCTATATACGCACCTGCTATATACGCACCTGCTATACACACCTGCTATAGACACACCTGCTATAGACACACCTGCTATAGACACACCTGCTATATACGCACCTGCTATAGACACACCTGCTATATACGCACCTGCTATAGACACACCTGCTATATACGCACCTGCTATATACGCACCTGCTATACACACCTGCTATAGACACACCTGCTATAGACGCACCTGCTATAGACGCACCTGCTATATACGCACCTGCTATATATGCACCTGCTATATACGCACCTGATATATACACACCTGCTATATACGCACCTGCTATATACGCACCTGCTATATACGCACCTGCTATAGACACACCTGCTATAGACACACCTGCTATATACACACCATGGGTAAAATGAATATGAAATATGAAATAAAGAAAATATATACCTTTACCCATGATGTGTAGAGCACGAGAGCTTACAAACCTCATCTTGTGCCAAGTGTAAAAATAATATATTGAAGATTAGAATAGCTGTTTCGATAAGAATAAAATAGATATTAGAATATATCAGGATAGAGTAGAAATATAATAGAATAGATTAATAATGATTAAAAAAGTTCTGAAATCGTTGGAATAAGTTAAAAATGAAATAAGTTAGAAATGATGGTTCTGTAATCGAGTTGTCATTAACACATAGCTGACTGAAATGAGAATTAACACATAGCTGACTATAAGAAGATCTTAATCATGGATTTAATATTCAAGCAATTTGGCCAACCTTGAGCATGTAAATAAAATATATGAAATATTTCTAGATAGATATATGTTTTTTGTGAGATATAATTTGGAGAATTTTAATTTTCACATGTTATCACTGTTGGAAAACAATTTCAAACCAAATTCTTCCATTAGCAACTGTACCTTGAACATTCACACAACCAAAGTAAAAATATATTTTACAACTTAAATGTCTTTAAATTCAGTTTAGCAAGAGCAGTAAGAACAGTTGCCAGGTAACCAGTAGATCAAAGGACCTCCAACGCCAGGACCTGAGCACAGATCTCAACCATTTAGTCTATTTTATATCTTGCATTTCACCTGTCAGGTGTCTTAAGGCTGGTCTCTAATCTGGTCTCTAAACTGATCTCTAATCTGATCTCTAATGCCCCAGGTTTCCTGATAGAATATAACATTATGTAACAAGCAACCAAAGGTTCAAGGAGTCCCACCCACCGCCACCTCAGTGTCCTATTAATGATATCATAAGATGCAGCAGATCTACTAGTCTACTGACTGCACTCATGGGGCGGGTCCCACTGATGAGCGCAATCACTCCATTAATATACTCATCACATTTATATTCTCATCATACAAATCATGGTAGATAATCTCAAAATTGAGTAATTATCTACATTATCCTAGAAAAAGATGCCGGTCATCAATAAGCACATACTGACAATAATATCAGGTCTGACTAAACATAGGAAGTAGCATTATACAGAGAGGATAGGAAAGATGCATCCGCTCTGCCAAATGCCTCGACCCTGATGGTCAGTCTACACATCAAGCACACACTCTCTGTTAATCACCTTCTCCAGATGCCTCGACCCTGATGGGCAGTCTACATATCAAGCACACACTCTCTGTTAATCACCTTCTCCAGATGCCTCGACCCTGATGGGCCACGGGCCGTGGCGCAGTTGGTTAGAGCGCCAGCTTATTAGCACCAGTTCCTCTGTGGTGATCTAAAGGTCGTGGGTTCGAATCCCGGCCATGCTGAGATTGAACTCATGATACAATTTCCCACATGAGCTGAGGCCCGTGCCAAAAGGGTTAACCCGTTGTCCTTGTAAATCTGTGACCGGGTGGGTTGTCATGTCAAGGACCTGCGACATGACAATTCAGTGAGGCAGCACTATATCTGCTACAAGTAGGTCTCATCACGAAATGACTGAAATAATGTTGAAAGTGATGTAAAGCCCCATACAAACAAACAAACAAATCGACCCTACACAAGGTTGAGGGAAATAGGCCAAATTATCTAACTGCCATCTCATCAAAAAGCTTAGTTTAGTCCTAGCAAACAAGGGCAGGCATGGCATCACTTACACACGCTCACATAGTGAATGCTACAAAGGAGTGAGAGAACTGCTCCAACCACTCTGCAGGTCAGGCTTCAATAGTCAAATACACAAACTAATAATTTCAACTATATCAGTAGAAAAACACAATCTTCATAAACTAAAAACAAATTTTAATTTAATTTAACAAATATGATCAATAAATCATTTAGGGATTAAAATGAATCACTGCTGACAAAGATAAATAAAAATCAATCTTCGACTCATAGAATTATATGTAAATGCAAGTACATTTCAGGTGAGTTCAGAATATTCTGTTTCCTATCTCATGGATTGCTCAATGACTTAAAAGTAAATATATGCAATCCGTCTGCTGATTAATTAACAATGGGCAAAGACACAAATAAAATAAGCAAATGGTGCTTCTACAGATCAAATTGACTTTTATTTATTTTGAGGGAATATGATACAATATCACAGTCTATCACAGACATCAGAAGCTTTTTCTTTCTTGTTTTCCATTTTGGCAATCCTGGAGCCAAACTGTATGGCACGTTTGGGTAGCATTGCTGATTCTCCGAGCCCAAGCTTTGCTGCACAAAGCCGGAGCAAATACTTCTCTCCAAAACCTCTCGGCAAGCTCAGATCTGCCTGCAAGTACACACATCAACAGCTGGGGAATTCTCTGTGATACACAACACAAGGCAGAATGTCAGCCAAGGAAAACATCTTGAGGCTGCTCTCAAGTAAAGCAAATATGAAATATGAAGCTTAGGACTAATTATACGTACTTAATAACACCTATATAGCGATAATGTCCCCACTCACTATTAATAAATGGGGCATAAGATGACTGGTTGTCCCCACTCAATGTTACACATGGGGCATGAGATGACTGGTTGTCCCCACTCAATGCTACACATGGGGCATGAGATGACTGGTTGTCCCCATTCAATGTTACACATGGGGCATGAGACGACTGGTTGTCCCCACTCAATGTTACACATGATGCATGAGATGACCGGTTGTCCCCACTCAATGTTACACATGGGGCATGAGATGACTGGTTGTCCCCACTCAATGTTACACATGGGGCATGAGATGACCGGTTGTCCCCACTCAATGTTACACATGGGGCATGAGATGACTGGTTGTCCCCACTCAATGTTACACATGGGGCATGAGATGACCGGTTGTCCCCACTCAATGTTACACATGGGGCATGAGACGACTGGTTGTTACACATGGGGCATGAGACTACTGGTTGTCCCCACTCAATGTTACACATGATGCATGAGATGACCGGTTGTCCCCACTCAATGTTACACATGGGGCATGAGATGACTGGTTGTCCCCACTCAATGTTACACATGGGGCATGAGACGACTAGTTGTCCCCACTCAATGTAACACATGGGGCATGAGATGACTGGTTGTCTCCACTCAATGTTACACATGGGGCATGAGATGACTGGTTTTCCCCACTCAATGTAACACATTGGGCATGAGACGACCGGTTCTTACACATGGGGCATGAGATGACTGGTTGTCCCCACTCAATGTTACACATGGGGCATGAGACGACTGGTTGTTACACATGGGGCATGAGACGACTGGTTGTCCCCACTCAATGTCACACTTGGGGCATGAGACGACTGGTTGTTACACATGGGGCATGAGACGACTGGTTGTCCCCACTCAATGTTACACATGGGGCATGAGATGACTGGTTGTCCCCACTCAATGTTACACATGGGGCATGAGATGACTGGTTGTCCCCACTCAATGTTACACATGGGCATGAGACGACTGGTTGTCCCCACTCAATGTTACACATGGGACATGAGACGACTGGTTGTCCCCACTCAATGTTACACATGGGGCATGAGACGCCTGGTTGTTACACATGGGGCATGAGATGACTGGTTGTCTCCACTCAATGTAACACATGGGGCATGAGATGACTGGTTGTCCCCACTCAATGTTACACATGGGGCATGAGACGACTAGTTGTCCCCACTCAATGTTACACATGGGGCATGAGATGACTGGTTGTCCCCACTCAATGTTACACATGGGGCATGAGATGACTGGTTGTCCCCACTCAATGTTACACATGGGGCATGAGATGACTGGTTGTCCCCACTCAATGTTACACATGGGGCATGAGATGACTGGTTGTCCCCACTCAATGTTACACATGGGGCATGAGATGACTGGTTGTCCCCACTCAATGTTACACATGGGACATGAGATGACTGGTTGTCCCCACTCAATGTTACACATGGGGCATGAGATGACTGGTTGTCCCCACTCAATGTTACACATGGGGCATGAGATGACTGGTTGTCCCCACTCAATGTTACACATGGGGCATGAGATGACTGGTTGTCCCCACTCAATGTTACACATGGGGCATGAGATGACTGGTTGTCCCCACTCAATGTTACACATGGGGCATGAGATGACTGGTTGTCCCCACTCAATGTTACACATGGGGCATGAGATGACTCGTTGTCCCCACTCAATGTTACACATGGGGCATGAGATGACTGGTTGTCCCCACTCAATGTAACACCTGGGGCATGAGATGACTGGTTGTCCCCACTCAATGTAACACATGGGGCATGAGATGACTGGTTGTCCCCACTCAATGTAACACATGGGGCATGAGATGACTGGTTGTCCCCACTCAATGTTACACATGGGGCATGAGATGACTGGCTGTCCCCACTCAATGTAACACATGGGGCATGAGATGACTGGTTGTCCCCACTCAATGTTACACATGGGGCATGAGATGACTGGCTGTCCCCACTCAATGTAACACATGGGGCATGAGATGACTGGTTGTCCCCACTCAATGTTACACATGTGGCATGATGTTATTTATCTCTATTAAATTTACATATGATGCAGTTACATCTCTTTTTCATTTAATAAATCTGTATTTGTTTGTGGTTTAGTAACTCTTATAATCATATGTTGATATATATTACCTACGGGTTGGACACAATCAAGGTCTGAATGTACATTTGACAGTGTTACAATGCAATGAAATATTTTTTGACATCACCAAACATTCAAGATGCCACTTATGACAACAAGCTGAATGATACCTTTTAAATAAAAAAAGGAAATCACGAATCGGTGCATTACTTCCAACACAGTGAATATTTTAACGTCCGAAATTTATGAAAAATCAACTGTTACGAATGTTCATTATGTGTTGTACATTTCTGTCAAGGTAAATTTCACAATTAATTTAAAGGTTACATTGCAAAAATAAGTCATATTTTGACTAATTATTTCTCTAGTTTTTTTTAGATTGTCTGGTGTATGGTATCACCGCAAATTGCATATTCCACAATACCTCTGGAAAATATGTTTTGTTACGGAATTTCTGGTTTAAAACCCCAATAATAAAACACTGTCTACATTTCTAATACTAATAACACAAATGGATTAATAAATACCTTCATTTGACAATATCATATGAAGGAATAAACAAATAAATATTTTAAGTTAGTCAAATCATTGTTATGTGAATATTATGCCATATCATGTTTTGAGGAGAATTTCAACAAAAATGCGTAGAGTACGTACCCCCATGTGAATTGGTAATTCCAGAAAAGACAACTAATTCATATTATACAGTCATATTGAGCTACTGTTGAGTATTATTAGTGAGATAATTATTGGCTGAAAGCATGCTCCCAAAACCAGAAAATGAGATGTGAAGTCTGTTTTGTAGTGTACCTACCCCCTTGTAGAGTACGCACCCCCTTGTTCACAGAGGTGTTAGTGTTGGTCTTGATTGACTTTAAAATCATTTATATTGTTTGTAAAGTGATGAGATGTCAAGTGGACATCTCTGTATAACAAAACAACAGTTTTAGAAATTGTTTAATAATAATGTGTTTGCTCTCTACACAAAATTTCTTACAATAATTTTGGTAATATTTGACTTTCTACCAAATTCATTAGCCAGACCACGTGAAACTTTGAAGTTAATTTTGAATAAGTATATCAAAAGTAAATACAAATGGTTTGATAATTATTTCATTGTAAAATGAGTATCATAAAAGTCTGTATAGTCTACTCCATGAACTTACTAAAATGTAATTGCTTCTGGGGTACGTACACTACAACATTTGAGTAATATTTACCAAATACTGATCACCCTTGGACTAGGTGGCTCATAACAATTTATGAACTAAATAGAGCAAGGAATCCATCAAGTACAAAAGTTTGTGGACTTCTTCTTCAAAGAACACAGCCAAAATGAGTAAATTAAAGAAGAATACAATTAAAAATATGGAGGCAACGTCATGTTTCATATCTTTAGAAATTTTGTGTTAAAAGGCAAAACATAATTATCAAACCTGGTTTTTTAACAGAGTTGTCCACTTGACATCTCATCACTTTACAAACAACATAAATGATTAAAAATTCTATCAAGACCAACACTAACATCTCTGTGTACAACGGGGTACGTATGCTATGATGGGGGTACGTGCACTAAAAACAGACAAGACATCTCATTTTCAACCAACATTTATTTCACTTACAATACTTAACATTGGTCAAATATATTTTTGTACCTATATTGTACGTGTATAAACAACTATAAAAATATAATCAATCAATCATTATTAGAAATGTAGAATTTTTTATTACAGGGGTTAAAACGAGAAATTCCTTTAAAAAAAACACACATTTTTTTCTGGTATTGTGGAATATCCAGGTTTGCCATGATATCATACATGAGACAATCCTAAACAAACTAAATGAATAATAATTAGTCAAAATATACCTTGTTTGAGCAATGTATCCTTTATATTAGTTGTTAACTTTAACTTGACAAAAAGGTACAGCACACAATGCACATTCATAACAGTTTATTTTTAATAAGTATAGGACATCAAAATATTTATTGTTTTGGAAATAGTACAATGATTCATGGTTTATTTTTTTATCTAAAAGGTATTATTCAGTTTGTTATCATAAGCAACATCTTAAATGTTTGGTGACATCAAAAAATATTTTATTACATTGTAATACTGCCGAGTGTACATTCAGACCTTGATGAAGCCCATCCCAATTCATTAACAGAATTATTTGATGCTCAAGAAGATATCTAAGTATTAAAAATGTATGGAATGTCAATTGCAAGTCAATTCAAAATAAAAATCAGTTTTGTAAACATTTCAATTTCATTTTTTTGGTGAAAATCAGTGTTGTTTCTGTGTTAGTTTATGTGTAGAGTACGTACCCCAGGTAATGTATCAATTTTTTCAAAACAATAAGAAGTGAAATACTTAGGCAGTTGCATATTATATCTTTCAAAAATATTCTTTCTTTATCTGCAGTTGATAAGCATTATGAGTTAAGATTCATTTGAAGTTAATGTGTTGTCATAATCTTTGCTTGGTGCAGTACTGAAAATATCAAAATGTTATTTCCCCGTCTCAACATTTTTTCTCCATATATTTAAAATTTTGGTTGTTCAAATTTAGTTTTAACTATGTTAGAACATTATATACACTATATTAAATTATTTGCTTTATATTTGTTTCATTAATATAACTAATTTGGATAAGATTTCTTAATTATCCAAAATCAGTGTATACAGTTTGTAGAGTACGTACCCCCTGCAACACGCGTATGTTAAGCAGCCATAAAATTTCAATGGTATGTCCTTGTGCAAAAAGATTTTGGATTTAGGACAAGGAGACCTTGCATTTTGATAAAACATAAGTAAGAAATGCAGGTCACAAGTTTGATTTTTCATGTTTTTCTAGTGACCTTGATTGTGTCCAACCCGTTAGGATCTTCCATAGAGTCTTACCTCAGATGGCCAAATATAACTGTATGCAGCTGATTTGGAGTAAATGGCTCTTAATATCACCAATCATATAAATTACTGCTCACAATCATTGATTATGATAGAGTTCATGACTTAACCATTGTGAACTGACTGTGAACTTTTGATACCTATATTGGAAATATAAACTTGTGTGTTCAGGTTTATAATTTAAATACAGCCATAAGTCAAACATATATGTGTCGATAATTAACACTACTCACTTTCTGCCATACTGGAAGTAGATTAAGAAATGACACCACGTTTTCATCAAGGAATGGAAATCTGGACTCTTTCCCATGGTCGGTGATAATTCTGGAACCAATACAAGCGAGACCTTCAAGTACTGTGTGGGTCATATTGCCTGTCAGCAAGCAATCATTTCACACCTCATATTTTAGCCGAGTGTTAGAACAGTGATTAGCATAAATCTTCAAAATACAAGCAAATACCTACCTATCGTCTCTACCAAGATTACGCGAAGATATCCGGTCGATTTCCATTTTTATTTCTTCAATAAGGCCAGTCCACCCACCAGTGCTGTAATGAATAAAGACTTTTTAAGCTCCATTTAATGTGAAAAGTAACTCAAATCAATGTGTCATTCTGTGTAAATTCTCAAAACATTTGTTTTGAGCTTATTGGATCATATGTTAAAAAAATCATAACAAAAATGACAAAAAGTATTTAATTTTTTAAATCAAACCGAAGTGTTAATTCATATTTGATATGAATTGAAGAAGAATTGTTAGGATGAAATCAGAGGATTATATTCATGAGGAAATGTTACAAAATCACCAACTATATATGAAATATGAAATGTGTGACATACATAGGGCAAGATGGCGACACAGAATACTAAAAGCCACTGGAAATTGTATCATTATAAAATCAAATAGAAATTATAAAATTATATTACCATGACATATTATCACCAGCCAAATGAGCACATTCATGTAAGTATGGGGACACAATTAGAATACAGTTGAAAAATATAATCCCCACCTGATTTAGATCTCTCCAAGTCAGGTGTTTTTTTGGCTAATTTTGCATTCAGACATGGTTAGCTCCAATATATTACAAGTAAGAAGGGGCTGTCTACGCTGGTCTCACATGAATATACTATGAGAATGTAAGATACAGATTTGGTCATATACAGTTTCCTTGCCGATCCCTCTTACCCTGGCATACCCCTTGGGAATCATTCAGGCAAGAGGCTGGTGATATTTTGACACACTTTGTGACAATAAGGGGCAGGTCAACATTAACATATCGCTTTGATTAATACATGATGGCAAGTACTGATTTTTCAAATAACGTAATTCATTTACAAAAAATAATGTTTCTATATATATAGTCCTTAATTCGAGTACATTAAATGATATGACACTGGCACTGACTTGTATTTAACTCTGTGTCTGGAGTATCCAGCGAGCTGCTCATCCGCTCCCATCCCAACCAGTACCACCTTAAACACCACACAAATACACAGACGGTTAGTAAGCTGTGCTAACAAACAGAGAGAATAGGCAAGGATCCTAAGAATAGTCTGCGACAACGATCGCAGCCCCTACCAACTCTTTGCTCATAAACAGTCAATCATGACAAATATAAAATAATATATTAGTCCTCAATTTTGCTAAACAAAGAGCTGCCATAGTTTACAATTGGTTAACTTACCCTTGCTGTGCTAGAATATGGCTGAGATCTTTCTCCGTCTCTTATGATCCTGCCATTTCCTCTTGATGCAAACCAGATGGCGCAACCGATGCTGTCATCCAGGACAGTCCTCAGAGGGTATAGTAACTCATTCACATGACCACTCCTGTGGTAAACAAATAAAAGAAATACTTATTTTCCTGTAAATGCTCCTGTGGTAAACAAATAAGAAAATACGTATTTTCCTGTAAACACTCCTGTGGTAAACAAATAAGAAAATACTTATTTTCCTGTAAACACTCCTGTGGCAAACAAAATAAAAGAAATAGCTATTTTCCTGTAAATGCTCCTGTGGTAAATGAATAAAAAGAAATTCTTATTTTCCTGTAAACACTCCTGTGGTAAACAAAATCTATATATAGATAAAGGAATAATACAGACTTCTAAGAAGTCAAAATGGTGCTATGGTTTTGCCATGATATGTTATTATCTATTTTGGGAAGTTCTTTACTTGCTTTAATTCAAATGTTCAAATGAAAATCCTGGTTCTTGGTTTCATAAAAGAAATTCCCTTATTATAACTCGCCTAACTATATCTGATGAAGCATTCACACCTACAAAAATACTGATACGAAGGGAAGTCTTTAATCATGTCTTTAATCATGTCATCCTTACATAGATATGATGGACAACTCTAATCTACAGGGCATCGGTCCCTCAGACAACTGTAATCTACAGGGCATCGGACTCTCAGACAACTCTAATCTACAGGACATCGGTCCCTCAGACAACTCTAACCTATAGGGCATCGGTCTCTCAGACAACTCTAATCTACAGGGCATCGGTCTCTCAGACAACTCTAATCTACAAGGCATCGGTCTCTCAGACAACTCTAATCTACAAGGCATCGGTCTCTGAGACAACTCTAATCTACAGGGCATCAGTCTCTGAGACAACTCTAATCTACAGGGCATCGGTCCCTCAGACAACTGTAATCTACAGGGCATCGGACTCTCAGACAACTGTAATCTACAGGGCATCGGTCTCTCAGACAACTCTAATCTACAAGGCATCGGTCTCTCAGACAACTCTAATCTACAGGGCATCAGTCTCTGAGACAACTCTAACCTATAGGGCATCGGTCTCTGAGACAACTCTAATCTACAGGGCATCGGTCTCTCAGACAACTCTTATCTACAGGGCATCGGTCCCTCAGACAACTCTAACCTATAGGGCATCGGACTCTCAGACAACTCTAATCTACAGGGCATCGGTCTCTCAGACAACTCTAATCTACAAGGCATCGGTCTCTGAGACAACTCTAATCTACAGGGCATCGGTCCCTCAGACAACTGTAATCTACAGGGCATCGGACTCTAAGACAACTGTAATCTACAGGGCATCGGTCTCTCAGACAACTCTAATCTACAAGGCATCGGTCTCTCAGACAACTCTAATCTACAGGGCATCAGTCTCTGAGACAACTCTAACCTATAGGGCATCGGTCTCTGAGACAACTCTAATCTACAGGGCATTGGTCTCTCAGACAACTGTAATCTACAGGGCATCGGTCCCTCAGACAACTCTAATCTACAGGGCATTGGTCTCTCAGACAACTCTAATCTATAGGGCATCGGTCTCTTAGACAACTCTAACCTACAGGGCATCGGTCTCTCAGACAACTCTAACCTACAGGGCATCAGTCTCTGAGACAACTCTAACCTATAGGGCATCGGTCTCTGAGACAACTCTAATCTACAGGGCATTGGTCTCTCAGACAACTGTAATCTACAGGGCATCGGTCCCTCAGACAACTCTAATCTACTGGGCATCGGTCTCTGAGACAACTCTAATCTACAGGGCATTGGTCTCTCAGACAACTGTAATCTACAGGGCATCGGTCCCTCAGACAACTCTAATCTACTGGGCATCGGTCTCTGAGACAACTCTAATCTACAGGGCATTGGTCTCTCAGACAACTGTAATCTACAGGGCATCAGTCCCTCAGACAACTCTAATCTACAGGGCATTGGTCTCTCAGACAACTCTAATCTATAGGACATCGGTCTCTTAGACAACTCTAACCTATAGGGCATCGGTCTCTGAGACAACTCTAATCTACAGGGCATCGGTCTCTCAGACAACTCTTATCTACAGGGCATTGGTCTCTCAGACAACTCTAATCTATAGGACATCAGTCCCTCAGACAACTCTAATCTACAGGGCACCGGTCCCTCAGACAACTCTAATCTACAGGGCATCAGTCTTTTAGACAACTCTAATCTACAGGGCATCGGTCTCTCAGACAACTCTAACCTACCGGGCATCGGTCCCTCAGACAACTCTAACCTACAGGGCATTGGTCTCTCAGACAACTCTAACCTATAGGGCATCTGTCCCTCAGACAACTCTAATCTACAGGGCACCGGTCCCTCAGACAACTCTAATCTACAGGGCATTGGTCTCTCAGACAACTCTAATCTACAGGGCATCAGTCTCTCAGACAACTCTAATCTACAGGGCATCGGTCTCTCAGACAACTCTAATCTACAGGGCATCAGTCCCTCAGACAACTGTAATCTACAGGGCATCGGTCCCTCAGACAACTGTAATTTACAGGGCATCGGTCTCTCAGACAACTGTAATCTACAGGGCATCGGTCTCTCAGGCAACTCTAATCTACAGGGCATCTGTCCCTCAGACAACTGTAATCTACAGGGCATCTGTCCCTCAGACAACTCTAATCTACAGGGCATCAGTCCCTCAGGCAACTCTAATCTACAGGGCATCGGTCTCTCAGACAACTGTAATCTACAGGGCATCGGTCTCTCAGGCAACTCTAATCTACAGGGCATCGACCTCTCAGACAACTCTAATCTACAGGGCATTGGTCTCTCAGACAACTCTAATCTACAGGGCATCGGTCTCTGAGACAACTCTAATCTATTGGGCATCGGTCTCTGAGACAACTCTAATCTACTGGGCTTCGGTCTCTCAGACAACTCTAATCTACAGGGCATCGGTCTCTCAAACAACTCTAATCTACAGGGCATCGGTCTCTAAGACAACTCTAATCTACTGGGCATCGGTCTCTCAGACAACTGTAATCTACAGGGCATCGGCCTCTCAGACAACTCTAATCTACAGGGCATCGGCCTCTCAGACAACTCTAATCTACAGGGCATCGGTCTCTCAGATAACTCTAATCTACAGGGCATCTGTCCCTCAGACAACTGTAATCTACAGGGCATCGGTCTCTCAGGCAACTCTAATCTACAGGGCATCTGTCCCTCAGACAACTGTAATCTACAGGGCATCGGCCTCTCAGACAACTCTAATCTACAGGGCATCAGTCCCTCAGACAACTCTAATCTACAGGGCATCTGTCCCTCAGACAACTGTAATCTACAGGGCATCGGTCTCTCAGACAACTGTAATCTACAGGGCATCAGTCCCTCAGACAACTGTAATCTACAGGGCATCGGTCTCTCAGACAACTCTAATCTACAGGGCATCGGTCCCTCAGACAACTGTAATCTACAGGGCATCAGTCCCTCAGACAACTGTAATCTACAGGGCATCGGTCCCTCAGACAACTGTAATCTACAGGGCATCGGTCTTTCAGACAACTGTAATCTACAGGGCATCAGTCCCTCAGACAACTGTAATCTACAGGGCATCGGTCTCTCAGACAACTGTAATCTACAGGGCATCAGTCCCTCAGACAACTGTAATCTACAGGGCATCAGTCCCTCAGACAACTGTAATCTACAGGGCATCGGTCCCTCAGACAACTGTCATCTACAGGGCATCGGTCTCTCAGACAACTGTAATCTACAGGGCATCGGTCTCTCAGGCAACTCTAATCTACAGGGCATCTGTCCCTCAGACAACTGTAATCTACAGGGCATCGGTCCCTCAGACAACTGTAATCTACAGGGCATCGGTCTCTGAGACAACTCTAATCTACAGGGCATCGGTCCCTCAGACAACTGTAATCTACAGGGCATCGGTCTCTGAGACAACTCTAATCTACAGGGCATCGGTCTCTCAGACAACTGTAATCTACAGGGCATCGGTCTCTCAGACAACTCTAACCTATAGGGCATCAGTCCCTCAAATAACTCTAATCTACAGGGCATCGGTCTCTCAGACAACTGTAATCTACAGGGCATCAGTCCCTCAGACAACTGTAATCTACAGGGCATCAGTCCCTCAGACAACTGTAATCTACAGGGCATCGGTCCCTCAGACAACTGTCATCTACAGGGCATCGGTCTCTCAGACAACTGTAATCTACAGGGCATCGGTCTCTCAGGCAACTCTAATCTACAGGGCATCTGTCCCTCAGACAACTGTAATCTACAGGGCATCAGTCCCTCAGACAACTGTAATCTACAGGGCATCGGTCTCTC
This sequence comes from Amphiduros pacificus, assembly GCA_949316495.1. NCBI lineage: Eukaryota > Metazoa > Annelida > Polychaeta > Phyllodocida > Hesionidae > Amphiduros > Amphiduros pacificus. The sequence goes on along the minus strand of OX439000.1, from coordinate 2,076,931 downwards.
AGACAACTCTAACCTATAGGGCATCAGTCCCTCAAATAACTCTAATCTACAGGGCATCGGTCTCTCAGGCAACTCTAATCTACAGGGCATCGGTCCCTCAGACAACTCTAATCTACAGGGCACCGGTCCCTCAGACAACTGTAATCTACAGGGCATCGGTCTCTCAGACAACTCTAATCTACAGGGCATCAGTCCCTCAGACAACTGTAATCTACAGGGCATCGGTCTCTCAGACAACTGTAATCTACAGGGCATCGGTCTCTCAGGCAACTCTAATCTACAGGGCATCAGTCCCTCAGACAACTGTAATCTACAGGGCATCGGTCTCTCAGACAACTCTAATCTACAGGGCATCAGTCCCTCAGACAACTCTAATCTACAGGGCATCAGTCCCTCAGACAACTGTAATCTACAGGGCATCGGTCTCTCAGACAACTCTAATCTACAGGGCATCAGTCCCTCAGACAACTGTAATCTACAGGGCATCGGTCTCTCAGACAACTCTAATCTACAGGGCATCGGTCTCTCAGACAACTCTTATCTACAGGGCATCAGTCCCTCAGACAACTGTAATCTACAGGGCATCAGTCCCTCAGACAACTGTAATCTACAGGGCATCGGTCCCTCAGACAACTGTAATCTACAGGGCATCTGTCTCTCAGACAACTGTAATCTACAGGGCATCTGTCTCTCAGACAACTCTAATCTACAGGGCATCGGTCTCTCAGACAACTCTAACCTACAGGGCATCGGTCTCTCAGACAACTCTAATCTACAGGGCATCGGTCTCTCAGACAACTCTAACCTACAGGGCATCGGTCTCTCAGACAACTCTAATCTACAGGGCATCAGTCTCTCAGACAACTCTAATCTACTGGGTATTGGTCTCTCAGACAACTCTAACCTACAGGGCATCGTTCTCTCAGACAACTCTAACCTACAGGGCATCGGTCTCTCAGACAACTCTAATCTACAGGGCATCGGCCTCTGAGACAACTCTAATCTACAGGGCATCGGTCCCTCAGACAACTCTAATCTACAGGGCATCGGTCTCTCAGACAACTCTAATCTACAGGGCATCAGTCCCTCAGACAACTGTAATCTACAAGGCATCGGTCCCTCAGACAACTGTAATCTACAGGGCATCGGTCTCTCAGACAACTGTAATCTACAGGGCATCGGTCTCTCAGGCAACTCTAATCTACAGGGCATCTGTCCCTCAGACAACTGTAATCTACAGGGCATCGGTCTCTCAGACAACTCTAATCTACAGGGCATCAGTCCCTCAGACAACTGTAATCTACAGGGCATCGGTCTCTCAGACAACTGTAATCTACAGGGCATCGGTCTCTCAGACAACTCTAATCTACAGGGCATCAGTCCCTCAGACAACTCTAATCTACAGGGCATCTGTCCCTCAGACAACTGTAATCTACAGGGCATCGGTCTCTCAGACAACTCTAATCTACAGGGCATCAGTCCCTCAGACAACTGTAATCTACAGGGCATCAGTCCCTCAGACAACTGTAATCTACAGGACATCGGTCCCTCAGACAACTGTAATCTACAGGGCATCGGTCTCTCAGACAACTGTAATCTACAGGGCATCGGTCTCTCAGGCAACTCTAATCTACAGGGCATCTGTCCCTCAGACAACTGTAATCTACAGGGCATCTGTCTCTCAGACAACTCTAATCTACAGGGCATCGGTCTCTCAGACAACTCTAACCTACAGGGCATCGGTCTCTGAGACAACTCTAATCTACAGGGCATCAGTCTCTCAGACAACTCTAATCTACTGGGTATTGGTCTCTGAGACAACTCTAACCTACAGGGCATCGGTCTCTCAGACAACTCTAATCTACAGGGCATCGGTCTCTCAGACAACTCTAATCTACAGGGCATCTGTCCCTCAGACAACTCTAATCTACAGGGCATTGGTCTCTCAGACAACTCTAATCTACCGGGCATCGGTCTCTCAGACAACTCTAATCTACAGGGCATCGGTCTCTCAGACAACTCTAATCTACAGGGCATCTGTCCCTCAGACAACTCTAATCTACAGGGCATCAGCCTCTCAGACAACTCTAATCTACAGGGCATCTGTCTCTCAGACAACTCTAATCTACAGGGCATCGGTCCCTCAGACAACTCTAATCTACAGGGCATCGGTCTCTCAGACAACTATAATCTACAGGGCATCAGTCTCTCAGACAACTGTAATCTACAGGGCATCGGTCTCTGAGACAACTCTAATCTACAGGGCATCGGTCCCTCAGACAACTCTAATCTACAGGGCATCGGTCTCTCAGACAACTCTAATCTACAGGGTATCAGTCTCTGAGACAACTCTAATCTACAGGGCATCGGTCTCTCAGACAACTCTAATCTACAGGGCATCTGTCCCTCAGACAACTCTAATCTACAGGGCATCAGTCCCTCAGACAACTGTAATCTACAGGGCATCAGCCTCTCAGACAACTCTAATCTACAGGGCATCTGTCTCTCAGACAACTCTAATCTACAGGGCATCGGTCCCCCAGACAACTCTAATCTACAGGGCATCGGTCTCTCAGACAACTCTAATCTACAGGGCATCGGTCTCTCAGACAACTGTAATCTACAGGGCATCGGTCTCTGAGACAACTCTAATCTACAGGGCATCGGTCCCTCAGACAACTCTAATCTACAGGGCATCGGTCTCTCAGACAACTCTAATCTACAGGGCATCGGTCTCTCAGACAACTGTAATCTACAGGGCATCGGTCTCTGAGACAACTCTAATCTACAGGGCATCGGTCCCTCAGACAACTCTAATCTACAGGGCATCGGTCTCTCAGACAACTCTAATCTACAGGGTATCAGTCTCTGAGACAACTCTAATCTACAGGGCATCGGTCTCTCAGACAACTCTAGGAAACCCTTCAGAAAGAATAAACCATCAAAGCTTATCACTAAATGTCTCAGGTCACACAAAATCAAACAGAAGTTATCTTACGTCATCAAGACCATCACAAGATTATTCTTGTGATGGTGGCAGATGTTAAAATGGGGGAATGTCATCATAAACATCATAGCTTTCTTTTTCATTCATAGTTTTTCATTTTATAGTTTTAAAGTGAAAGCCCTTCCAGACCTTTCTGCTGAAGAGTCAATCATCATTCTAATAATAATATATAAGGTAATGATGCAGTGTGAACACAACTTAATCAATTAGTGATGTTTCATAGTCCAATTGTCACCTATTATATATTCTTCTTCCCAGAAGCTGCATTCTAAGTAATGCTGAGAAGAAAACTAGGCTAATTTGCCTCTGCTATGTTTTCTATCTTTATAATGAGAAAAGAGTTTCAGAAAATATGTATGGGAACTATTAAGCACCTGAATCCACATTATATGATTAAATTGACCTTTATCTTACACTTACCTTGCCTCTTGTAATTCTGAATGTGTAACATTAATCTAAAGAGAAAATAAAAACACATTATACTATAAACATAGGCATTGCCTCATATTCTGTCTCTTAATAACATCAATCGATCACAAGTGAATTAAAAATAATATCAAAGAGGAGATATCTGTAGTGAACCAATGGGCTTATACCATGATGATGCCACATCAATCTATTCTAAGAGACACTATTGGTTACACAATGAATGGAGGTAGAAATACACTGATAACAACGTGAAGCTGAGTTTCTATAATTAAACTGAAGTAGGTTTTGCCGTTTCTTCTGTGTATTAGTTGCTATATTTACTTTAAGTGACCAGAAATACAAAAATCTTTTCTTTAAATTATCTAAGTTTTCCAAAGTTGATGGACAGGGCATTATTGCTGGAGTTAGAACATTCTTTTTGCAGAAGATGTGCCAGGATATCTTTGTGTTTCATTTTGTTATCAATGCACTATCAAGTATAATATTGTGGAAGGTGCTGACTGAAGGAATAAAAGACGATTTAAAATCATACTGCCAAGTTAACTGTATACTCTCTGTATGACAGCAGATTTCTTGAACAAAGACAGATAGGCTCAATGAATTTGGCAGGTGAAAATTATAAATAAAGTTGGAAAAAAATAAATGATGAATATGTACCTCAACAAAATTCCATTTTCTATTAGGGTTGAGAACTTTAAGGCCTTGTCGACCAGTAATTCTGTCTGGCACTGAAAATGGGTCTCTTTGATTAAGACACAAGAAGAAATATTAATTATTTAATGGATTAAATCACATTGTAACATAATAAAAGTCATCAACTGAAGGACAAATCCTCAGAGAAGTATGCCAGAGGTGACAAGAGGAGCTTCACAATCAGTGCTATGAGAAGTATGCCAGAGGTGACAAGAGGAGCTTCACAATCAGTGCTATGAGAAGTATGCCAGAGGTGACAAGAGGAGCTTCACAATCAGTGCTATGAGAAGTATGCCAGAGGTGACAAGAGGAGCTTCACCATCTGTGCTATGAGAAGTATGCCAGAGGTGACAAGAGGAGCTTCACCATCTGTGCTATGAGAAGTATGCCAGAGGTGACAAGAGGAGCTTCACAATCAGTGCTATGAGAAGTATGCCAGAGGTGACAAGAGGAGCTTCACAATCAGTGCTATGAGAAGTATGCCAGAGGTGACAAGAGGAGCTTCACAATCAGTGCTATGAGAAGTATGCCAGAGGTGACAAGAGGAGCTTCACAATCAGTGCTATGAGAAGTATGCCAGAGGTGACAAGAGGAGCTTCACAATCAGTGCTATGAGAAGTATGCCAGAGGTGACAAGAGGAGCTTCACAATCAGTGCTATGAGAAGTATGCCAGAGGTGACAAGAGGAGCTTCACCATCAGTGCTATGAGAAGTATGCCAGAGGTGACAAGAGGAGCTTCACAATCAGTGCTATGAGAAGTATGCCAGAGGTGACAAGAGGAGCTTCACCATCAGTGCTATGAGAAGTATGCCAGAGGTGACAAGAGGAGCTTCACAATCAGTGCTATGAGAAGTATGCCAGAGGTGACAAGAGGAGCTTCACAATCAGTGCTATGAGAAGTATGCCAGAGGTGACAAGAGGAGCTTCACCATCAGTGCTATGAGAAGTATGCCAGAGGTGACAAGAGGAGCTTCACAATCAGTGCTATGAGAAGTATGCCAGAGGTGACAAGAGGAGCTTCACCATCAGTGCTATGAGAAGTATGCCAGAGGTGACAAGAGGAGCTTCACAATCAGTGCTATGAGAAGTATGCCAGAGGTGACAAGAGGAGCTTCACAATCAGTGCTATGAGAAGTATGCCAGAGGTGACAAGAGGAGCTTCACAATCAGTGCTATGAGAAGTATGCCAGAGGTGACAAGAGGAGCTTCACAATCAGTGCTATGAGAAGTATGCCAGAGGTGACAAGAGGAGCTTCACAATCAGTGCTATGAGAAGTATGCCAGAGGTGACAAGAGGAGCTTCACAATCAGTGCTATGAGAAGTATGCCAGAGGTGACAAGAGGAGCTTCACAATCAGTGCTATGAGAAGTATGCCAGAGGTGACAAGAGGAGCTTCACAATCAGTGCTATGAGAAGTATGCCAGAGGTGACAAGAGGAGCTTCACAATCAGTGCTATGAGAAGTATGCCAGAGGTGACAAGAGGAGCTTCACCATCAGTGCTATGAGAAGTATGCCATTAGACATGTACAATGTGAATTTTAATTATTCTTTATAAAGTATTTAATATATATACATTATTGAATGGTTTGACTATAAGTTTTGGAAATTTGATTAATAAATTACAATTTATGGAGCATATGAAGTATATTTCTTTATTTAGTTCCACAAAATATATGTTAGGGGTAAAACTGTGTAAGTTTAATCATAAGATATCTGTAAATAAACATAACCCCATGGGTTGATAGCTCTGCTGACTTGAATGAAAACACATGAACTGAGATAAAGTGCAATAAGCAACCAGGTTATGGTTTTCCATACAAGATCCCAATTCAGTTTTGATGAGATATTCATTAATATTTTGTAAATCATTATCATGTTACCAATGCAATATTTCATGCACAAAATTTGTGATTTTTTTTCAAAAATTTAATAGCTATCACTAAGTTGGCATTTTGAATAACATAGCCAATGAGAATCAAGATAACAAGTTGGGGCCAAATGTGATATGTAACATGCATTTTGATTGGTCAAAATCACTATCTGCTCAATTCCGCTCTTGAAATAGATTTAAATGATCATTTAGGAAGAAATATTCGAAAACATTACAAAAAAGCACTGATATGCATAGCTCAAAGGCCATTGATATATGTTTATTCACTTTTGATGGTTGTGAGATTTTGCATGTATACAAATTTTGAATTGAAGGTCAATGTGTCAAGGTCAAAGGTCACATGACTAAAAAAGTATGATGAGGCACGGCTATGACCTAAGACATTTCTGTATACCAAGATTTAATTTCTTCTTATAAGTGGTTGCTGAGATATGCTCCTTACAATATTTGTGACATCAAGGTCACTGCACTAAGGTCAATGGTGACATCACTGAGAATTGAAGGAATCTAAATCTTCAACTCTCTATCTAGCTCTGTATAAAATAGTGTTGGTATATAACAGATATGAAGTGCATTTAATTCACTTCTAATGGTTATGATGTGGCATGTTCAGAAATTTTGAATTCAATGTCAATGTGTCAAGGTCAAAGGTCACATGACTAAGAAAATATGATGAGGCACAGCTATGACCTAAGACATTTCTGTATACCAAGTTTTAATTTCTTCTTATAAGTAGTTTCTGAGATATACTCCTTACAAAATTTGTGACATCAAGGTCACTGCATTAAGGTCAATGGTAACATCACTAAGATTTGAAGGAATCTGAATCTTCAACTCTCTATCTACCTCTGTATTAAATATGAAACAAATATTACTGGTTGTTTTGGAGGAGAAGATTTTTAAACATAGTGTTAGTATATAACAGATATGAAGTGTTTTTTATTCAATTCTGATGGTTGTGATGTGACAAATTTTGCATTCAAGGTCAATGTGTCAAGGTCAAAGGTCACATGACTAAAATTGTATGACAAGGTACAACGTTAACATAAGACATTTCTGCATACCAAGTTTTAATATCCTGTAATAAGTGGTTGCTGAGATATGCTCAGTACAAAATTTGTGACCTCAAGGTCACTGCACTAAGGTCAATGGTGACATCACTAAGATTTGAAGGAATCTGAATCTTCACCTATATATCTACCTCTATTTAAGATATAAAAGATGTAGTACTGGTAGTTTTGGAAAAGAAGATTTTTAAATAAATGTTGACAGACGGACAGACAGATGGACAGACATTTTCCCCCCTCCTAAAGCTCTGCAAGCTAAAGTCTCAGCAGAGCTAAAAGCCAGGCATGTTTTATCTGAGACATTATTCTTAATAAATGGCTTCACATACCTGTCAATGCCTGTTTTATCTGTTTTCTTTTGTTTTCCAGCAGATGGTCTTGCCTTCTGTTCAAATGCCACGTTTAGTAGGTCTATAGGTTCAGAAGGGTCCACATACCTACAGCACAGTAAACTTATTATTGTTGCATTGTTTGACAATTTACAGTTAAACTGTCCTGATTTTATAACATTCATGACAATCTTCCATTATGATCATATTTAGCATCATGATTATTATATATAATAGTTTCCTTTGGGATAATTTCTCTGATACATACTCACCTGTCAACCAAGGCTGCAATAACAAGCGAATCAATCCCCCCAGAAAACAGCACCGCCACTCTGGCATGTCCACATCTCGGAGAGTTATCAGCACCTCGGCCTGGGTCAGCATGGGAGGTGCTTCCCTCGGGGGAACATTCTGCTTGCATAGGAACCCCAACCTTGGCAGCAGATATCCCGACGTTATCAGCACCTCGGCCTGGGTCAGCATGGGAGGTGCTTCCCTCAGGGGAACATTCTGCTTGCATAGGAACCCCAGCCTTGTCAGCAGATATCCCGACGTTATCAGCACCTCGGCCAGGGTCGGCATGAGAGGTGCTTCCCTCGGGGGAACATTCTGCTTGCATAGGAACCCCAGCCTTGTCAGCAGATATCCCGACGTTATCAGCACCTCGGCCAGGGTCGGCATGAGAGGTGCTTCCCTCAGGGGAACATTCTGCTTGCATAGTAACCCCAGCCTTGTCAGCAGATATCCCGACGTTATCATGCAGAGGAACATGCTTACTACAGCCATGGTTGTCATGTAAATGGCACTTAGCTAAAAAGTCATCAGAGTCTATGTGATTTGGTTTATCTGTAATTTTGGATGATTTGGTTAAGACGGATGAAGCGAGGCAGAGGCCGCACTCATCTGCCTGGGCTGTGACTCGGACACGGACCGCCTCTCCCAATACACTGATCAACTGATCTGAGAGAGAATCCTGCTCTCTGCTGGCTAACCTCTCCAGATCAGAAATCCCAAATTCAGCTGCATCTTTCAATAAACTCTCTGGTGCCATTTCTAAGCTGCCCTGTTCAGGAAGGCTGTCATTAAAATTGCTAATGCAGCTTACAAGTCCCAGAACTCCCAGTTTATTTGGTATTGAAGCCTGCACTGCCTCGTCAACATAAACATTTCTGATCCGAAATTTTTCTGATTCATTATTCATATTGACAACCAAAGCTTCTCTGGTGAATCTGTTTTCAGTCCGATTTATTCTCTCTGTCTTTCCTTCTTTACCAGTCTCTTCTTGACTTATTGCACCTTCCTCAGTAATATCAATGAATCCACCTGCATTGGTTTCACTTTGTGGATGTTGTGAGTCAAGCCATGGGTAGAGAGTAAGGTTAGAGTGTAGCCACTCTGCGGTGGATTCCTTCAGCTTGTCTTGGTCCTCATGTCTCAGGTCCAGGATGTATATACCGCTGGCAGGAAGCTCCTTCCAACCCTCCTGAAATCAGTCATATCAGGGTCAGAAATATGGCGTAAAGTCTCACTTTCCATTGTCCATATTCAAAGAATACATTAATTTCTGATCATATAAATATAAATTTTTGATCATATAAATTAGCTCATTTCAGTTTTATCAATTTAAGTCAATTTATTATGCGGGCAATAGGTGTTAACTGACCCAGCCATTGACAGCGACTGAGGAGAAGGCCAGTACTGGTGACTGGTCAGGTGAGATGTGCCACAGCAGACTGCGACGCCCAAATAGGTCTCGTCCAAACCATAGCCTTCCTGACGATTTCTGAAACAAGTAATTCATATTATATAATGTCCTTATGTAAAATGAACATATCATGTTATATTTCCTGTCATGGTACATTCTGAAATTATTCATATCTGTGACTGTGTTATTCATAATATAAAGAAATGCAAAATGGAAATAACCTGCCAATAAACTGCAGCCCATGGTCCCTGTATTTGCACAAGTACCTCAAGTACCTCTCTGTCATTTTGTGCCCGCCCAAGTGTCTGCAGAAGAATCTCACCATCATTATCTCCTGCTCCAACCTTAATTATAAGAAAGGTTTTATGTAGTTAATTTCCTATCTCATGAAATTAAAAGGAAAGAACTGAAAACATAGGAATATGATGAGAAAAGTTGTAGTTGCTAAAAATAAGCTGATTTCTGATTTGCCTTCCTACCCTAGTTCTAACCAGCGACCCTTAAGTTTACTCAATATATATTTCATGCATATATCTAATTTTTTTCAAAATATGTCATCACATTTAACAAGAAGAAAAACAATATACTTCCTATCCCACTATTTTAGGGCATGTTATCAGAAATAAGGTTACTATTTGTTTGCCTATATTTCATAATTGTACTTGGGACTAAAATATGTAATGCCCCACCAGTCATTATAATAGATTATAAACCACCTGACAGAGAAATATGCAAAGAATTTAATAACTGAAAATATACTCACTTCCAATCCGCCAAATATTTCTCCATTCCACAGCAAGATATTTCCCTTCAAGTCCTGTAATGGCTGAGGCGTGAGTTCTCCACGAAAGTGAAGTGTACATCCCACCCATACACTTTTCAGACCTTCCACCAGAGGACACTCTTTAATGTTCTGTATGTCAGGGCCTCGATTACCCAAAAAACTCTCACATAAAATGCACTTTCTCTGCAATAATTTAAAAACATGAGAATGTACAATAAATTATTTCATACTTGGTGCTTCAAGAGAGTGTTCTGCACCTATGAGATATTCTTTTGCAGATCACTTGTTTGCCGAACTACTTTCGCAGATCACCAATGTGCTGAACTACTTTAACCGGTCCAAAGGCAGAGTGAGATCCTTTCACCAGAACCAACCCAGGTCCGAAGGACTCTTAAGATCCTTCTACCAGAACCAACTTGGGAGGTCTGCCTGCCTGAACACTTAAGATTATTGTTGTAGTTTTTGTTGTCTATATAACTTGATTTGATGAACAACACACTGAGAACAATACCTTATAAAGTGACAATTAATTGAAAAAACATAGGCCAACGGCGTTGAGCAATGCTGATCAATGTTTTTGTAATGTTTGTGAACATTTTTAGGAAATTGCTTCATAAGTTTTCAGTTAAATCCTTTCTTAAAACATCCTTGAATAGATGATAATTTTGACTGTCATTCAAAATGTATGTAATAAATAATACATCAGTGTTGTGACTGTCGTCATATATGAAACTGTCAGTTTTATCAGATTTTAAATGTCTCTGGTTTTATATAAATTTATATATCTCCAAGTGATTTAACATGGAATAACATTAACAGGGGGTTAAATTTTCCTTTGACAGGTATTGAGGAATAAAGCAGTATTTTTTCCTCAACTTCAGATAACACAAAAAATATGATTTATTTTTGTTGGAAACTATTCTGATACCTGATACAGATACCTGAACAAAAGTAAACAAAACACTTTTAACTTAAGAATAACCTGAGTACCTTGTCCTTCTTGGTCGTCAGTCCTGTCGTTTCCGTGCAGTCTCCATCTATCACAAGAGCAAAGCATATACCACACATGGTTCGTTTGTATTCTCTTCCAAACAATACTTCTAGATCTAGTTTATTTGTCTGTTTGGACTAATTTTATTTCAATTTCAACATCTTTGCATCATCCACATGTCACTGTTTTGCTTGTAGCACATGTGAGAAGTTGGTAGTCATCAGTATTTTAAAGCAATCGCAACTCAGCTAGAAAGCAATTTCCTATTTGCAGTGCCCTCTTGTGATAAATAAATGTTGTCTATTTAATATACCAGTATAATCTCCTGCCGTCCAAAGACATTAATTTTGAGGATTTTAAATAAGAAATTTAGATTAGTAGAATAAGGCACTAGACGTCTGAGCTATATTTAGATTAGTAGAATGAGGCACTAGATGTCCGAGGCTATATTGAGATTAGTAGAATAAGGCACTAGATGTCTGAGCTATATTAAGATTAGTAGAATGAGGCACTAGATGTCTGAGGCTATATTTAGATCAGTAGAATGAGGCACTAGATGTCTGAGGCTATATTTAGATTAGTAGAATAAGGCACTAGATGTCTGAGGCTATATTTAGATTAGTAGAATAAGGCACTAGATGTCTGAGGCTATATTTAGATCAGTAGAATGAGGCACTAGATGTCTGAGGCTATATTTAGATTAGTAGAATGAGGCACTAGATGTCTGAGGCTATATTTAGATTAGTAGAATAAGGCACTAGACGTCTGAGCTATATTTAGATCAGTAGAATGAGGCACTAGATGTCTGAGGCTATATTTAGATTAGTAGAATAAGGCACTAGATGTCTGAGGCTATATTTAGATTAGTAGAATGAGGCACTAGATGTCTGAGGCTATATTTAGATCAGTAGAATGAGGCACTAGATGTCTGAGGCTATATTTAGATCAGTAGAATGAGGCACTAGACGTCTGAGCTATATTTAGATCAGTAGAATGAGGCGCTAGATGTCTGAGGCTATATTTAGATTAGTAGAATGAGGCGCTAGATGTCTGAGGATATATTTAGATCAGTAGAATGAGGCACTAGATGTCTGAGCTATATTTAGATCAGTAGAATGAGGCACTAGATGTCTGAGGCTATATTTAGATCAGTAGAATGAGGCGCTAGATGTCTGAGGATATATTTAAATTAGTAGAGTGAGGCACTAGATGATTGAGGCTATATTTAGATTAGTAGAATGAGGCACTAGATGTTCCAGGTGTATATGCATACAATTCACTGATTAAATTCATCTCCTGACTACAAATTTGACTATCTAAGAAACATTCAGTAGTTTCAGATAAAAATGGCGATGATGTATTTAACCTGCTCAGAAAGTCATTTAAATTCTTGTGAGTTACTTTAAATAAAAAGAATGGCAGTTACCCATTCACCGATACATTTTTTTCTGAAAGTCTCAAAATGAGGCTAAAATATAACATGGATGAGGCAGCGTATGTTGCAGTTTTCTGATTTGTTCAATGCCTAGGTGGAGCCACAGTATTGCAGACTTGACAACTCAGTTATGGCTGTGGGTGAGCAATTCCTATTAAATCCTGGGATAGGATATTTTAACTGGTCCTGGATAGAATGTTTTCCAGAACAAAGAGAATCTGAATATTTAAGATAGTGTAGAAACTATTCTCCAATGTGTTAAACACAATGATATTATATTATTTTAGAGGCAAATTGGAGATATTGTATTAGGTTTGCAGACAGCTCACATTCCAGAATGCTGTTTGGAAATTATTTCAAATATTTTCATCAATTATACCTTTCCATGAAAAATCAAATTTGAGTTGAAATTAGGAAATCTGAAATGTCAGGTAGCATTTATAAAGCCAATGCAATAATTACACAAGAAATACAAAATTGCTTTTACAGGTTAAGACTGATTATTGAAAAAGCCTGCAGAAATGAATAACAGCATGGTGCAACGAAAAATAACTTTCCCTTAATGAGAGCAGAATAATCTGTAAACAAAAGTTTCTTGTTCACAGTTTTACACAAAAGTACAAATAACTAGAAGTATATACTTTAATAACTAATTTTATTAAATTGATGTGAATTCATTGGTTACATAAAAATGACATGAATTTACTGTTTACATAAAAATGAAATGATACATTTATTTCCCTTTCACACTGGTCCTACCGAATAACTCATAAATCATTGAGGACACTGAAGACCTGCAGAAAAGTGTCCACCGACATATGTACAATTTGAGCAAAATCTATTCTATTTGTTAAGTATTGTCAGGAATATGAATACGAATTATAGTTCATGACATAAACATAGAATTTGAGTGAGTTTTAGGTCAGGTGTGATCTCTATAAAAGGTATTTTGAAATAACCTAACAATCCTTACTCTGCTAAACAGAGGAAGTCCATTCTCTACCTGGGCTGAGGATCAACTTGCTCTGTTTAGCAACTTGCTCTGTTTAGCAACTTGCTCTGTTTAGCAAATTGCTCTGTTTAGCAAATTGCTCTGTTTAGCAACTTGCTCTGTTTAGCAACTTGCTCTGTTTAGCAACTTGCTCTGTTTAGCAGAGTAAACAATCCCAGACAAGTGTGCAAAACAAGGCAGAGCCAATACAGGATCCAAGAAATCTGTTCTCTGCTCAGTACTCTGGTCTCAATAACTCAGACACAAGTGACAATGAACGATGAATATAATGACTGTGATAACATGTGACACATGCTAAAAGGTTAACATGTCGTATAACATTTCAAGTTCCATATTCATTTGCCATTTACTCAATATTTCATGTTTGTTAAAAAAATCTGGCATTTCATGACACAAGTGTAATATCCCAATTTAGTCTCAACCCCTGGTAAACTCACATGACATCCTGAAATATCATGCACACAAACAAATAATGAAGGTTGAGCTATAGCTATAATACCTCATTAACATAACTGCTCTAACAAACTCATCTTTGTTACTGCCACCCTCGGTGATTAGAAATATTTTACAATTAAACCATCAAGTTCGGCATTTGAAATAAAAAATCTGTCAAGTTAACATTAAGGTCTATAATCCACAATGAAACACTGGGACAGACTTATGTTTTTTTGGCTTAAATGTGTTCAAAGTCATGTTATTTGTTAATTTAGCACAAAAAAAGTAAACTTAACCAGCTAGTCTTAAACTTTTATTATTTAAATTGAACCCGTTTTAACTACCGTTAAAACAGGTTCGACTCAGTTATTGCAGCTGGACACCATGTGTGCTGTATGAGAAATACCCCCCACTGACGTCATAGCCTCACTCTCATCCTGGAATCCCCCAGAGCATGCAGAGCCGAAGCCAGTTACGTAAATATACGAGACCACACGAAGTTCTCTCCCGATGCTTCAAACTGATTGTGGATTATAGACCTTAAAACCATTAGGTTGAGCAATTCATTTGTATTGGACGCTGTCCAGACCACCCATATTTAACAGGCTTTATCCTTATATACACATATATACAAAAACGTCTGACATAGAAATAATAAACTACATATAAAATAACATTTTATGAATAATCGAGTACATTTTTTCAATACTGTTTTTGGTTTCCTTGGTTTTAGTGCATTATTTAGAGTTTATGTTCAGAACTGTGACCTAAACATAATACTGTATCTTGTATTCCTTTTTCAAGTAAAAATAAAAAGGATATTAGCTTGCATATGTATTCAGGCAGTATTTTTCCATCAGTTTTAAAACAAAGAAACACTTTATCTGTGTAGTTTATTATTTGGCCATGCTTGAAAGTAGGCGACCCTAACCAATCAGAAACCAGATACCCCCTTGGGATATTGTGTGTTCATATTCATGTCTCATTAGGGCAGCAGCCTGGACTATTGTGTAAACTACATGACAATCAGGACATAAACAGTACATTCTCAATCTGACCAGTCTTTTCTTAAACGTTTGACATAATTCTTGGCGGTAAAATGAATTATTTTGCTTCAATGTGTAGGTTATTTGGTTGAAACTAAAAAAATTAAGTTAATAAAACAGCACAAAAACAGTCTGATAAAAATGTGACCTCCTGACCTGTTACCTGTAATGTGAAATCATCCAACATTCAGCTTTATTTATTTACCTGTCAAAATGTTCCTAGATGCATAACTGTTCTCATTCTCACACCTTTAGGCCTGACCCCGGCAAAAAAAACCCCCAAAAAACAAAAAAACTAAACAGAAACTAAAAAATGGTGCACAACAAGTATACACTGTTCAAACACTTTGTATGATATTCTGACACAATACTCTGGTCTAACGTTATCAAGTACACTTTTACAATATGCATCCAGGGTGGTGTAAATCAAAGTGACACAAACATAAAATATTCAGTGGACAACAATATACTGTACTCATTTCAAAACTTAAAATGATCCTAAAAAACACATATCGATATCTTTTATTTGTGTCTAGTGTCAAAATACACTCATAATCTTGTTTGGGATGATAACATACACCATTTAAGTATGTATGACTTTGAACCAGGATGTACCTGCGGCTAGCTACCATCACCCCAGCAGTCTCACTGTCTCTAGTACAGTGCATTCATACCAGTCACACCAGACAGCTGGATATCACTCTGTTTTGTTTGTACTCACTCCAATATGGTATCATATTCCAGTCTTATTGTGTTCAGTACTTTAGAAGTTTGCATTATCTAAACTATGACCAAAATATTATCATCATTCTAATGTATTATGTTATCCTAAGTGCATGTCTTATGGAAACAATTTAATTTCTTAAAATAATAATAATAAATCAATCATTTTCCCTCAATTTGAATGAGATATAAAAAAGACTTAATAACATTTCTGTTTAAAAAAAAAAATTAATATGGTTTGTCATGTGTCTTTCCCATAAAACATGTTTATGTAAATTTAAATGGTCTGTGAAATCCCCGATATTGTAATGTGTGCCAATGCAACTACCGGTATTTGTGTCAATGCTAACCAGACCAAGCAAGCACTGATGAATATGATCATGGATTAAGTCTCACCCTGTCAAAATCATTACTGATTTATCTTGGAAGAAATTCAATGTTCCCCTAAGCAAAAATGACAATAAAAGAAGCTGTTGAGCAAACAGAGGTTCAATGCAGGATACATATGTAATTATACAGTCAGTTATAACACACTTATATACATGGATATATATTCTACTTCTATTAACTCTGACAATGATGTCTTGCAAAAGTTCCTACAATAATACAATTAGACTACATTTGGCACACACTTTGACACCCTGATAATCATAACATAACAATGTTTTAACAATGTTAGCAAATTCAACTAAAATCATAACATCATCTGCATATTTTCTATCAAACAAGTATTCAATTTACAGGTATTTGGCACCAGTTTTCTTTGAAACAATGTTATCATGTGGCATGCATATAATACCACTGGGAATGTGTTGACGATGCCTCCACACCAAACACTGTGCATAGTGTGCAGTGGCTGCATCATAGGACTGACAGAATGGGGTTGGCCAGTCTGAACTTTTACCCTCTGCTTCATATATTTAGAACATCATCCATTGCTAATGGTTTATTTTGTTGTTCAATACCAAACCCCAGTCTAGCCTGCTACATGAAGTATCAATTCCACCCACTGCTTTAATACTCATAACTCATCTCCAATTATCCAGATTAATTCATTATACAAATTATTTTTTCTGTGCACATTAATTTTAAACAATCCATTATTTGTGTTCTAAGTGTCAACTCTTTAATCATATCAAATTTGCAGATGAACTTCTGGACAGAGTAACATGCGTGTGTCTGATGAAGGTCATAGGTCATGACCTTCAGAGAGTCAGAAGGTCATAGGTCATGAGGCAAGAGTTGTGCTGGCATACTGACAACAACAAGGCTGGGAAACAGCATTCATTACTGCACACCACAGGAAAGAGAATCAACATCTCCGTACATCCCAAGTACTCCTGCACTACACCTGCAGGCTATTACACAACATGTCTATGCTCATATATATAAACCATGACACATTTGTCCAAACGTACAAATATATTAAGCAAATGATTTTCTGCTTTCATAATGCATTTTATATAAGGAATGTCAATAAGCTGATCATTACTAGAATCTCTTCTACATACCCTTTGACCAAGCATTTAAACATTCATTTTGTAAGAAAATCCCAGGTAACACACACAGTACCTATCTGTAATGCTATTCTGTGTTCTATTTTTAAATTTACAATTTACAAATACTCATAAATATATACATATATAAAATTTTAAATTCATTTACAAATGTGCATTGATGGCATTTGCATATTCATATCTAATCTATCTTGATCATGTTCAAGAAGAATTGCATTGTTTTGCATTATTTTGGCCTGGGACATTAGATATATTTACACCTTGTTGCTGCTTTGCAATTATACCAGGAGATATCATAATAAACATCTAGCTATATTTGTATCCAAAAAAAAAATTGTATATTTGTATCAAGGGCGGGTAGATTATTCTTTTGAGTGAATCTATAAGCCAACCTTAACCAAGTATTAAGAGGAACAACACAACTCAAAATAGACACCAAATTAACATCATTTAAGAAAATAAAATCATTTAAAAAAATAAATAAAAAAGATCTGTTTCTCATCAATTTGAGTAAAACATATTTGATCAAGCAAAGCTGTCTTTTTTAACTGGTCACATTAATGAGTAAGCGAATTAATGTTTGCTCCGACCGCTTATCTGGATATTGAGATGTGTAGGAAGTGGTCACTCTCAGATTGGTAATATTATAATGATTACATATATTTGAGGTTTGACCTGATGCTGCCTGAAGGTTGACCAGCTTCATGCTGTTGCAAAAGACTACTGCATAATGTTATTGTTGAACCCAGAGATACCAACTTGGAAGCACCAAATTCTATACGTCTGAAAACCTCCGAACTAACAGAGTGACAGGAAAGGAGGAGCTGATAGATTCACCTAAAGGATAATATATATGAATATATCATATCTACATATTTACAAGCATGTACCTCAATACTCACTTTGAGAAAAAAATCTTACAATCAAATTTGTATAAAACTATTAAATGTGGTAGCTCAATATAAAATCTATAACATATTAATTGACTCAAACTGTCTTCATATCTGACTTTTTTTTTCCAAAACACTGACAATTTGAGCAATTATGTTGATATAATTGCCTGGATGTGCTCAATAATTTGATATATTCTCTTGAAACATTATTCCATATTCTCCACGCTGGGACTATATCATGTACTAATTTTCATAATAACAATATTTTGCATTGTTCACTGGAAGGATACTAATATGTACAGCCAGAAATTGTTAGATAATACTGTTCCATGGTTAACATACCACATATTTCTTGGGAACAAAAATTACATTCATTTCATTACTTTCAAAATATAGTCTTTCTATCGTATAAAATAATACAACACTTGTAAATATGTTGTGTCTATAAATTTTTTGCTACATAGCACCATCCCATGAAACCTAGATCAATTGTTGATTGTCATATATAAATGTTTGTCAATTTGTACAGATCAAAATCACACATCCACTCTTTCAAAACCACACACACACGTACACTAAAAAGTCTTGATAAAAAATTAAATCAACACATCTAAATGGGATAATTTCTACAGGTTTTCTGTTAACTGAGCAATGAACACACATCCTGCAAATCAACAATAACAATAAAATATTTCTCTTTTTTGTTAAATCACGTTCCAATTTAAAATAAACATATAAATACATTTTCCAATTTTACCCTTCTCAATATGTGAAACAGATGAATGTAATGGATTGAGAAAAATAACCAATATATTCAGATGAAACCTTATATTTCTGACACTCAAATTGAAAACAAATATGGAATGTCACATTTTGTATGTGAAAACTAATTAGTACTCAAAACATTTATAATCTCTTCACTTCAATGTGATATCAAAAACCTTTTCATAATATTTATCACTGAAATTCACATCAACACTGTTCACTTTGTCCAAATCATTCTCGGATAATGATAAATTGCACTTCATAAAAAATAACAATCAATTAATTTCAAAGCAACTTATCTGCTTAGAACTGCATCCAAAGTGCTGACTCTGCATTTCTTTGGTATTAACCATAATGTAATATAATATTCAAACCTTTGCATATATGTCTATGGTGATTGGTGAGGAATAGGGAGGTGGTCAGGACCAGGTGGTGATCAGTAACTGGTCAGCACACTCCTGTACGGCAGCCAGTGATTGGTGAGGAATAGGGAGGTGGTCAGGACCAGGTAGTGGTCAGTAACTGGTCAGCACACTCCTGTACCGCAGCCAGTGATTGGTAAGGAATAGGGAGGTGGTCAGGACCAGGTAGTGATCAGTAACTGGTCAGCACACTCCTGTACGGCAGCCAGTGATTGGTGAGGAATAGGGAGGTGGTCAGGACCAGGTAGTGATCAGTAACTGGTCAGCACACTCCTGTACCGCAGCCAGTGATTGGTGAGGAATAGGGAGGTGGTCAGGACCAGGTAGTGATCAGTAACTGGTCAGCACACTCCTGTACGGCAGCCAGTGATTGGTGAGGAATAGGGAGGTGGTCAGGACCAGGTAGTGATCAGTAACTGGTCAGCACACTCCTGTACAGCAGCCAGTGATTGGTGAGGAATAGGGAGGTGGTCAGGACCAGGTAGTGATCAGTAACTGGTCAGCACATTCCTGTACGGCAGCCAGTGATTGGTGAGGAATAGGGAGGTGGTCAAGACCAGGTGGTGATCAGTAACTGGTCAGCACACTCCTGTACGGCAGCCAGTGATTGGTTCAGCATCTCCCATTGTTCGTCTGTAGACACGTGATGGATGACTAGAAAGTAAAGGAAGTTACATGTTGTCCAGTTCTGGCTGACCAGAGTGAATCTATGACTGTGTACTGGGGCAACACCGATGTAGTTAATCAGGATACCGATGTAAGCATCTTCATTAGGGAATGGTTTATAGAGACGGCTGGTGTCTATGATGTGAGCCACGATGTCGGAGGATATGATGTATCCGGTACCACTGGCATAGGGCGGATAGTGATCTGGAGCATAATCCTCACGATCTATTCCCCACTTACTGCCTCGCTCACGAATAACTACAGTCTCCTTCTCGGTGGTAAAAATATTTCCAACATACAATTCTTGAAATTTTCTCTTTTGTGCACTTATGAACTTTAACAGTACATATGTGTTTACAAAACAATCATCATCTGTCTTAAGGATGTAATCGGTTTTGCAGCTGTGAGAAACCCAATGAAATCCAGTTAAGACTTTCATGCTTAAGTTTCTGTAAGTATCCATATAATCCCCGAGAAGGATGTCTCTGAACTCTTGGATCTCTGAAATAACATTGGCTTTAACAACTGAATTGGCAGTATTCCCGATGAGGAAAACACACTGGCACTTAGCATATTGGTTGGCCATGCACTGTTCTGAGGAGCACCATGTTTCTCTGATAGCCTGTCTTTGGTGAATATGTTCCGGAGCGGAGGTGACCAGCACTATAACACTTGCATTGTAACATTTAGGCTCAACTGTGATAGAACTCATCAAACTGTTGTAGTCCCATAACGTGTGTGGTTTCCTATGATGTGGACTGTCAGCGTCATTTCTATCGGAGTGAAATCGGCTTTTAAACGTTCTCCGCCTGCCGCTGTGGAACCTGGCCTGATTGAACCCCCCTTCTGTTTCTGCCTCAGCATTGCTACTGTCAAATACAGTCAGAGCTGTGGAATAAAGCAAAGCAAACAGAAACATAGTGATCAGAACGGAGATGACGGTCGCCTTCATGAGCTGGCGTGCAAGACGTCTCGGCGTCATGATGCTCCGGGTGACAGAGAAAACAAAGATATGAGATGAACCGAGGACACTTCCCTGGCTATTAAGCAACTTCCACATCAATTCTGCATATGTCTCCAGCATCTTTTCCCATCTTAACAGCATCAGCGGTTAAATTCTCTGTTAATATGGCGACGCTGTATCTTGCATAGTTTGTTATGTTGTGATGCTTATTTCTTCATGATAAGCGCTTTGCATCCAGCTTTACTGTGAAAGTCTTTCAGCATCTCTGAGATGGATTATTGTATAAGTGCAGTTGTTCTCAGGGTGCACCGAGATATCCTAAGGGAAGTTGGGTTCAACATAACTTTTTTTCCTGGATATTTTTTTTCTCAGTTTCTGTTGCTATTATTTACATATCTGTGAGCCATATCCTGACTGACAGTGTAAACAAACAGCAGCTTACAGCATATCTTGCATTATACTGCCTCAACATGTACTGGAACCATCAATACTTGCAGAATCTACCAGACTCACATCACATCTCTACACAACATACTTTTTCCATTCACAGATTTTGGTTTTTTTTTCTCCTCCTTGTCTCTGCCTGTTATGATGTATAAAATGTTATGCAAAAATATATACGAAAACTATCTTCGCTACATATTTATATACATCCTGTGTCCGAGTCCAGATACATGTCCCACACAATCAATATTGATTTCCATCTAAAATTAATGCAAGTCGCATCTCTCACAAACAAAATCCCAGCACTGATCACGTTTGCTGGTCAACAAAGGTTTGGTTTAGTTCAGTTTCCATCCCTTCTATATTACTGACAGTGAAAACATTTCTTGGCAAGCTCAAGTTCATGGTATGTATATGGCTAAAGTGGAGACAAAGACAATTCCCATAGCCATGCAGCCTTAATGTACGCAGGTCCCAGATTCTGACGTTACAAGGGGCACATCACTGTCAACTCCAGGCGGGACAAACCATCTTTCTATGTGGTATGAAATCGTCCAAGACAAGTACATGCGTGTGGTTACTCCAAGCCTGATCAAGGCTGTTCATCCCTTTCTAAATATAAGAAATTTGAGGGCTTAAACCCCTGGGATCCCGGAGCGGAGAAGCCACAATCTTGGCAATCAGCTGGCTTTGGTAAACAGCTGTGACCCAGTTAAAAGTCTGCGCGAGCTGGTTGCTGTGTGAAGTTAACCAAATCCTGTCTCTCCCTCTCTGCAACCGCTACGAATGTAAGCAACCGAAAAACCATCCACACATTACCTGTAGTCACTCATAGTCTATCATTCCTAATTGGTTTACAGTTGTCAACATTGTGCGCGATTGTTTAGGCCGTTTTGTACAGCAAGCCTCCTGATGGTAGTAGGTTTGACGTGCCATACCGCTAGATGTCGCACCTGTATGTTTGTGCGAGCCAATGAACTGGTCAAGATAAGTGGGGCACTGGGGCAGAACGGGGGTCTCTAGGTCAAAATAAACAAAGGATGTCATGCTTGCAATTCAAAGCAGATCAAATCAGGTAGTGATGGGTAGATTAAGGTTTGGTGCAGCTATTAGTACATATTGGCAGATGATATATGTACTTTTGGACATGGTGGGCCGGTACCTACATGGGACCAATAATAATAATAATAATAATAATAATAATACTATTTACAATATGGCATATTGAAATAGTTGCTGGTTGGTTGGCCAGGAGTTTTCGTCGCTTTAAATTTTTATTTCAGGAATAGGGGGTGGTTTGAGGGTCCAGGAGAACGGTTCTGGGTAAGTTCATTAATCCGTGTTTTATTATAAGGCGGATGGGTGGTGTTTGGACACTGGAAAAGGAAGTCGTCAGACGGCAGTGACTGGTTGGCGGGAAGGTTGGTTTGTCGGGTACAGTGCTGGAAAGGTAAGGTATTTTTTCGATATTGTTTATCTTTAGTTATTGCAGGTATGTTTGTAGGTGTCAGTCCAGCGGCTGGAGGCAGATGGTTTGGAGAGTTAACAGGATGTTTGGTACTAATGATTTTATTTCTTGTAGGTACTTTTCAGGCGGAGAAAGAAAAGGAGTGGTAGTCATAGTTTAGTGGGGGTTGTCGGTTACTTAGGATGTAGGCTCGGTGGGATTAGAAAAGTTGGTAAGGAGGCAGCTGGTAGATATGAAGGTGCTGAAGATCACTAGGTACTCACGTGGAGGACATCTTTAGCCTCTAGTTGTGATTGGTAGGGCTTACGAGGATATTGGACGCCTCAGGCTGTATAGGGATATTGGACGCCCTTTAGTGCGCTGGGGATTGTAGGCCCCAAGGGAAGGAGTGAGTGTTGGGGTGAAAGTTGTCAGTGCAGAAGGTGATAATTAGATAGGGTAGCTTTACATCAGTGTAGGGGCCTGCACCGGGCGGTCAGCACGAGTGCCTTTCACAGATTGGGGATAGTGCGTATGGGTCTCCTCTCTAGCTGGATAGCCACGCTGCGTAAGCTCTGAGTGCCCACGAGACAAAAGTGGAGCGGCCAACATATCAAATCAAATCAAATCAAAATCAATCAATTTTGACACACACTGAACTCAATTTAAAATATAATAAAATAAGATTCATATTAATGCAGTTTTTATGCCAATTTTAATGGACTTCAAACCAAAGCTGGCAAATGAATATACTTGTAGAATTAAATTGGGAATCTTTTAAAAATATTTATTTCCCACTGGAATTATTTCATTATTATTCCACAGTGAAGAAATTAGCAAAAAAAAGAAAGGCTGACCAAAATATATGTGGTATTATTTCTTTATTAATTATTTATATTTTATTTGTAAATGTAATTAATTTATATTTCAATTCCAGTTGTTTTGGGCATTTTCACTATCAAGATTATGAAGAGCGAATTTGTACATAAATAATATGAATATCAATGTAATTTAAAGACAAGGAGCACAGAGGAATGGTATTCATTGCTTTATGCAGAATAAAATTTATGTACAAGCAGAGATAATGGTAAGAAAAAAAAAGTTTATAAACTAAGTAGGTTTTGTCATTCAGTATTGTACCCTTTTAACCCCTATTTATATGTTTGTGTTTTAATTGTAGCAGACATGGTGGTGATTTTGTGTGTTCCATAAAACAGGTGATTTTGTGGTGTGGATTATGCAGAGAAAGCTGTACTTGAAATATGACAGGATATCACTAGTCCACAGATGAAGTCACAAACTGGCATTAATGATAGAATAGATGCAGGACTATATTAGAGATTTCTATCAGGTCAAATATTCACAAAGTGTGGGTTGCAACTGTTCAGAATGGACTGGGCTATATGTTGAGAACTCTGCTCTCAGTTAAGCAAACATATTATCTTATGAATCGTGGACTAGCACTTACATGAGCTGGGACAAGAAAGCAGAAATAAGAACGTTTTTGGGTTTATCACTGTGCCTCTGCTTTGCCTGTGTGTAGCTAAAGATACATTTCAAACTGCTATCCCTAACATATAAAGAAATGATTAACATATAAAAGAAATGATTATTCAAAGGTTAAAAAACCAACAATAATTTTTTATAAACATTTATTTTTCTGTCATACATTTTCTTGAAATTACACAAAATAAGACATTAATAATGGAGATTGCAACATAAATAGGTTTATACTATTCTTTGAACTGAAACAGCATTAAACCATCAATTTGGATAAAAACAGGAATATTCATACAACACCCATTCTTCTTTTTAAAAATGCCATGAAAAGAATTGAACATAATAAAAAAATAAATTGCTCTATTTTTAGTTGATCTGCAATTATAAATACAAGCTGGCAGCAAATACAATGTCTCTCTTGATCATTCTGATTCCTGCAAAGAAAAATATTCCATTTCTTACTCGAAACTAAAGAATATTTTAATCAACAAGTCTCGAGGTATTACAAAATCTAGATCTCAAATGATCAAGGATAGTTAAATTACAAAAAATTACAAATATTTAAAAATTACCTTCTGAGAATTTGTTTTCTAGTTCTGTGTTTCCTATGGCCTTTGAGGCCTGCACCATCTGTCTGAGGGTTTCCTCCAGTCTACGCATACATCTGATTATGCTACCTGAGTATAACAGAAACCATAGAAATCAGTACAAAATAGGTGTTATTAAAAAAAAAGGAATCACCTGAAGAAAACCATCAGAATATAGAGGCAGGATCCGAGAATATAGAGGCAGGATCCGAGAATATAGAGACAGGATCCGAGAATATAGAGGCAGGATCCGAGAATATAGAGGCAGGATCCGAGAATATTGAGGCAGGATCCGAGAATATAGAGGCAGGATCCGAGAATATTGAGGCAGGATCCGAGAATATAGAGGCAGGATCCGAGAATATAGAGGCAGGATCCGAGAATATTGAGGCAGGATCCGAGAATATAGAGGCAGGATCCGAGAATATAGAGGCAGGATCCGAGAATATAGAGGCAGGATCCGAGAATATAGAGGCAGGATCCGAGAATATAGAGGCAGGATCCGATAATATAGAGGCAGGATCCGAGAACATAGAGGCATGATCCCAGAACATAGAGGCAGGATCCCAGAACATAGAGGCAGGATCCCAGAATATAGAGGCAGGATCCCAGAATATAGAGGCAGGATCCCAGAATATAGAGACAGGATCCCAGAATATAGAGACAGGATCCCAGCCTGCAGCATTTGCATGATCTGCAGAAGATTTTACAATTTTTATTCTGCCTCTCTATTAACCAGCTTGGAAATAATGATTCCAGTAAACTACTTTCTTGGAAATTATATAACAAATATGAAACAAATGTGATTAATTGCATTTAGAAATGGAAATGGGTGTACAGGTGGAAATCACTGAGGACTAACTGGGTGTACAGGTGGAAATCACTTAGGACTAACTGGGTGTACAGGTGGAAATCACTGAGGACTAACTGGGTGTACAGGTGGAAATCATTGAGGACTAACTGGGTGTACAGGTGGAAATCACTGACCTTCGAATATGTCGGTCATCTTGCAGATGTGGCTGAAGGAGGCTCCGTTACACCAGGCGTTGACGACGTCCATCATGTGCGGCCGGAAGCTCTCGATATATTCCTCCTCCTCCAGCTGTAACTTGGCCTCGGCTGACACCTTGGCGATGCGACGGGCCGTGTCCTGCAATGCCAATACTATTACTGCCAACCTCACACAACTACATATCTCAGGCTGCGAATAGGAAATGTAATGCCTTGCAATAAAGTATAGGAATCCCACAATAAGGTCCTCAGATCATACATGACTATCATAAATAGACCATGAAATCATTAATGCCTAAGGGCATATTTACTCAATGATCTCAGTAGATCAAAGTTGGCTAAGAAAGGACTTTAACAATTTACATTTATGTCTAAAACCCCACAAAGAATGCTCAAACAACTTGGCATGAGTCTGAGTGGCCCACTAGTCTTACCTGCATGAGTCGGAGTGGCCCACTAGTGTTAGTTTATGGATGTGATTCTTACCTGCATGAGTCGGAGTGGCCCACTAGTGTTAGTTTATGGATGTGACTCTTACCTGCATGAGTCGGAGTGGCCCACTAGTGTTAGTTTATGGATGTGACTCTTACCTGCATGAGTCTGAGTGGCCCACTAGTGTTAGTTTATGGATGTGACTCTTACCTGCATGAGTCGGAGTGGCCCACTAGTGTTAGTTTATGGATGTGATTCTTACCTGCATGAGTCGGAGTGGCCCACTAGTGTTAGTTTATGGATGTGACTCTTACCTGCATGAGTCGGAGTGGCCCACTAGTGTTAGTTTATGGATGTGACTCTTACCTGCATGAGTCGGAGTGGCCCACTAGTGTTAGTTTATGGATGTGACTCTTACCTGCATGAGTCGGAGTGGCCCAGAGAGCTCCTCGGTCAGTTTGGGCATCTCATTGGCTTTCTCTTGGAACACGAAGCAGCTGAGCAGAGCGCAGGCTTGCTGGGCGGTGAGGTCTCCAAACACACCATTAAAAACTAACTCCGTCACAAGCAATTCATCAACACTGAAATTCCACATTCAACATTTCTTAAAATACCATAGGAAGATTATTGATGGTGCAATCCTATGTTTTTTGAAAAAAATATGCATCTAAAATTTGGAAATATCTAAAATACAGAAATATCGCAATCCTCTAAAAATATATAAAGTTTGATAATAATTAATAAAAAAATATTCACAACTTTTTAGCAGACAGGTATATCGTAAACAATTTCAAAAAATTAAACTGTGAGAGACTCAAAATTTACTTATATTATGAAATATCAAGCCTTGACATAAAATGAAGAATGTTGGTTGCCCAGTTGGGCCAGTAGAGCATGAGAAGTGGTGGCCCAAAGATAATAGAATGTGTGATATTATAAAGAGCATTGTACATAGGGCTGTATAGTGACTAATGTCTGAATGGGGGTTGCCTATCCAAATCCAAATTTACAAGTCCATTGATCATGATATAAGACAAATATCTATCAAGGATTAGAATGAAATCAAGATAGTTTGGGCCACTAAAAGACCAAAAATATGGTTGCCCAACAGGGCCACTGCAACAGAGAATTAACTAGCCCAAACAGCCGATCTGGTGGCCCCGGTCACACTGGGCCAGTACCTATGTCAAGGCCTGAATATATATAGGTGGTAAGACATTTACCTGCTAATTTCGCAGGCTACTCTTCCTTTGAGCTCGATGACGTCAGAACTGTTGGCATAGCCCATTCTACGCAGCACTCTCTTCCGGCATTTAAGCTCGTCCATCTGCAGAAGTGACCTTTTCTTCTTCAGCTCAGATTTGACAGCTTTGATCTCCCCTCCCAGCTTTGCCTTCTTCTCGTACACCTCGTACAGTTCCTCCAACTTGGGGTCCTTGTGCAGGGCATGCGTGAATAACCGGTTCTCAAATGCTTCTATTTTCTGTGAAATAGAGGAAGTCACACATGCATTATAGTTGAAATTCTGAATCTGATTTATTTTAATACATAACCTTTGGCACATATATTATCATGGCAGCACATCATGCACAAGAGAGCAAATGTTGAGTAGATGCAAAGTAGATCAAAATTACATCTCTATTTTAAAAACCAAAAATAACTATAAACAGAATCTTAATATTTAGCTTTACATCCTTTTTTAGAATTCAAAATAGTAAGTTCTTTACTTACTACTAAGACCAGTCTAAACTAATTGTAGCACTGCTACCACCAATGACACACTGATAAGAGAAGTAAGTGTTCTTACTTTAATGGTTTCCTTGAGAGATCTGTCTTTGATGCCCATATCTTCAATAGGATCTAACAATGGTATGCCATCAGGGAATCTCTTCTCCACCTCCTGCGCACAAGCAACATTCATCAATTAACATTTACAATATATAACACATGCGTGCAAGCATCATTCATCAATTATCATTTACAATATATAACACATGCGTGCAAGCATCATTCATCAATTAACATTTACAATATATAACACATGCGTGCAAGCATCATTCATCAATTAACATTTACAATATATAACACATGCATGCAAGCTTCATTCATCAATTAACATTTACAATATATAACACATGCGTGCAAGCACCATTCATCAATTAACATTTACAATATATAACACATGCGTGCAAGCATCATTCATCAATTAACATTTACAATATATAACACATGCGTGCAAGCATCATTCATCAATTAACATTTACAATATATAACACATGCGTGCAAGCATCATTCATCAATTAAATTTACAATATATAACACATGCGTGCAAGCATCATTCATCAATTAACATTTACAATATATAACACATGTGTGCAAGCATCATTCATCAATTAACATTTACAATATATAACACATGCGTGCAAGCATCATTCATCAATTAACATTTACAATGTATAAACATCAACATGATGAAATAATAACATTACTCTACAAAAACCAGTGCACTGGACAGTTGCATTGTGGGATACAAATATCGAATTGTTCATTTTCATTATAATTTAATGGAAGAATGCTCAATTTATTTTTGGAAAAACAGGAAGAAGATGATGATAAATCCTGGTACCTGTATAGATTTGAGAACACTCATACGGTTGTCTAGAGGTCTGAGGTCCTGTGGGGTGTATATCCTAATAGCACTCACTGATTTTATCAAATGCAACAACACCGGAACCACCTTAAAGCACAACAAAAATGTATCTCATCCAATATAAAAACATGGATACTTCTTTGTTTGAAAACATCTTCCAAGTTAGAGCTCGGCAGGTTCTTTCTCTGAGATTGATACAACAAAAAACATTTAACAAGTGTGGGTAGGAAATGAAAATTTGTTAAAAGTTATAAAAAGACAGCAAAATGGGATCAGTGTTGATTGAGTTTGGGTTACACAATATAAGATATAAAGTTCTATTTGCTGGATACCTGCATCTCGCCCCTCTCGCCTTTGGGGCAGGGTTTGATCTTGGAGGATTTGCTGCTCCTGGCTGATTCCTTCGTGAGGTGGAGGAGACACTCGGCGATGTAGACAGGTTCAGCGTCTGGTGCCCCGCCCTTGGCCTGGTTGGCCTTCTTCTGGAAGTTCACCACTATCCCCCATCCAAACTTATCCTCACCATTTATCACCTGCAAAACATTCATCATTTTATCATCCAGACAAAACCACATCAAAGGAGGGAGTCTCAACTACTTTCTCTGCATCCCAATATCTCTTTCATTGCAGCAAGATCATAGATCAAACTAACAGGACACTGCATGTCTACCCATTCTGATAATCAAATATAAACCATTAATAACCTGATTCCTGTTTGTCAGGAAATAGCTACGACAGGCTTCTCAGCATCACTATTATCGCTACAAGTTCAAAGGTCAAATCTGGAAAGAAAAGATGATCTTGCACACCAATCCCTTAACATGATTCAGTAACTTGGCCTGTACCTGTATGAGCGAGCCTGCCTGCCTGGCTGTAGGAAGGGTAGGATGTACGTGGGGGATATATATCTGTGATTTGGCCTGTACCTGTATGAGCCTGCCTGGCTGCAGGAAGGGTAGGATGTACATGGGGGATATATATCTGTGATTTGGCCTGTACCTGTATGAGCCTGCCTGGCTGCAGGAAGGGTAGGATGTACATGGGGGACATGTATCTGTGATTTGGCCTGTACCTGTATGAGCCTGCCTGGCTGCAGGAAGGGTAGGATGTACATGGGGGATATATATCTGTGATTTGGCCTGTACCTGTATGAGCCTGCCTGGCTGCAGGAAGGGTAGGATGTACATTGGGGATATATATCTGTGACTTGGCCTGTACCTGTATGAGCCTGCCTGGCTGGAGGAAGGGTAGGATGTACATGGGGGATATATATCTGTGATGTGGTCTGTACCTGTATGAGCCTGCCTGGCTGCAGGAAGGGTAGGATGTACATGGGGGATATATATCTGTGATTTGGTCTGTACCTGTATGAGCCTGCCTGGCTGGAGGAAGGGTAGGATGTACATTGGGGATATATATCTGTGATTTGGCCTGTACCTGTATGAGCCTGCCTGGCTGCAGGAAGGGTAGGATGTACATTGGGGATATATATCTGTGACTTGGCCTGTACCTGTATGAGCCTGCCTGGCTGGAGGAAGGGTAGGATGTACATGGGGGATATATATCTGTGATGTGGTCTGTACCTGTATGAGCCTGCCTGGCTGCAGGAAGGGTAGGGTGTACATTGGGGATATATATCTGTGACTTGGCCTGTACCTGTATGAGCCTGCCTGGCTGCAGGAAGGGTAGGATGTACATGGGGGATATATATCTGTGATTTGGCCTGTACCTGTATGAGCCTGCCTGGCTGCAGGAAGGGTAGGATGTACATGGGGGATATATATCTGTGATTTGGCCTGTACCTGTATGAGCCTGCCTGGCTGTAGGAAGGGTAGGATGTACATGGGGGATATATATCTGTGATTTGGCCTGTACCTGTATGAGCCTGCCTGGCTGTAGGAAGGGTAGGATGTACATGGGGGATATATATCTGTGATTTGGCCTGTACCTGTATGAGCCTGCCTGGCTGTAGGAAGGGTAGGATGTACATGGGGGATATATATCTGTGACTTGGCCTGTACCTGTATGAGCCTGCCTGGCTGTAGGAAGGGTAGGATGTACATGGGGGATATATATCTGTGATTTGGCCTGTACCTGTATGAGCCTGCCTGGCTGCAGGAAGGGTAGGATGTACATGGGGGATATATATCTGTGATTTGGCCTGTACCTGTATGAGCCTGCCTGGCTGTAGGAAGGGTAGGATGTACATGGGGGATATATATCTGTGACTTGGCCTGTACCTGTATGAGCCTGCCTGGCTGGAGGAAGGGTAGGATGTACATGGGGGATATATATCTGTGATTTGGCCTGTACCTGTATGAGCCTGCCTGGCTGTAGGAAGGGTAGGATGTACATGGGGGATATATATCTGTGACTTGGCCTGTACCTGTATGAGCCTGCCTGGCTGGAGGAAGGGTAGGATGTACATGGGGGATATATATCTGTGATTTGGCCTGTACCTGTATGAGCCTGCCTGGCTGTAGGAAGGGTAGGATGTACATGGGGGATATATATCTGTGATTTGGCCTGTACCTGTATGAGCCTGCCTGGCTGGAGGAAGGGTAGGATGTACATGGGGGATATATATCTGTGATTTGGCCTGTACCTGTATGAGCCTGCCTGGCTGGAGGAAGGCTAGGATGTACATGGGGGATATATATCTGTGATTTGGCCTGTACCTGTATGAGCCTGCTTGGCTGGAGGAATGGTAGGATGTACATGGGGGATATATATCTGTGATTTGGCCTGTACCTGTATGAGCCTGCCTGGCTGGAGGAAGGCTAGGATGTACATGGGGGATATATATCTGTGATTTGGCCTGTACCTGTATGAGCCTGCCTGGCTGTAGGAAGGGTAGGATGTACATGGGGGATATATATCTGTGATTTGGCCTGTACCTGTATAAGCCTGCCTGGCTGGAGGAAGGGTAGGATGTACATGGGGGATATATATCTGTGATTTGGCCTGTACCTGTATGAGCCTGCCTGGCTGTAGGAAGGGTAGGATGTACATGGGGGATATATATCTGTGACTTGGCCTGTACCTGTATGAGCCTGCCTGGCTGTAGGAAGGGTAGGATGTACATGGGGGATATATATCTGTGATTTGGCCTGTACCTGTATGAGCCTGCCTGGCTGGAGGAAGGGTAGGATGTACATGGGGGATATATATCTGTGATTTGGCCTGTACCTGTATGAGCCTGCCTGGCTGTAGGAAGGGTAGGATGTACATTGGGGATATATATCTGTGACTTGGTCTGTACCTGTATGAGCCTGCCTGGCTGCAGGAAGGGTAGGATGTACATGGGGGATATATATCTGTGATTTGGCCTGTACCTGTATGAGCCTGCCTGGCTGCAGGAAGGGTAGGATGTACATGGGGGATATATATCTGTGATTTGGTCTGTACCTGTATGAGCCTGCCTGGCTGGAGGAAGGGTAGGATGTACATGGGGGACATATATCTGTGACTTGGTCTGTACCTGTATGAGCCTGCCTGGCTGCAGGAAGGGTAGGATGTACATGGGGGATATATATCTGTGATTTGGCCTGTACCTGTATGAGCCTGCCTGGCTGCAGGAAGGGTAGGATGTACATGGGGGATATATATCTGTGATTTGGTCTGTACCTGTATGAGCCTGCCTGGCTGCAGGAAGGGTAGGATGTACATGGGGGATATATATCTGTGATTTGGTCTGTACCTGTATGAGCCTGCCTGGCTGGAGGAAGGGTAGGATGTACATGGGGGATATATATCTGTGATTTGGCCTGTACCTGTATGAGCCTGCCTGGCTGGAGGAAGGGTAGGGTGTACATGGGGGATATATATCTGTGATTTGGCCTGTACCTGTATGAGCCTGCCTGGCTGTAGGAAGGGTAGGATGTACATGGGGGATATATATCTATGATTTGGCCTGTACCTGTATGAGCCTGCCTGGCTGTAGGAAGGGTAGGATGTACATGGGGGACATATATCTGTAACTTGGCCTGTACCTGTATGAGCCTGCCTGGCTGCAGGAAGGGTAGGGTGTACATGGGGGATATATATCTGTGATTTGGCCTGTACCTGTATGAGCTTGCCTGGCTGTAGGAAGGGTAGGATGTACATGGGGGATATATATCTATGATTTGGCCTGTACCTGTATGAGCCTGCCTGGCTGCAGGAAGGGTAGGATGTACATGGGGGATATATATCTGTGATTTGGCCTGTACCTGTATGAGCTTGCCTGGCTGTAGGAAGGGTAGGATGTACATGGGGGATATATATCTGTGATTTGGCCTGTACCTGTATGAGCCTGCCTGGCTGGAGGAATGGTAGGATGTACATGGGGGATATATATCTGTGATTTGGCCTGTACCTGTATGAGCCTGCCTGGCTGCAGGAAGGGTAGGATGTACATGGGGGATATATATCTGTGACTTGGCCTGTACCTGTATGAGCCTGCCTGGCTGCAGGAAGGGTAGGATGTACATGGGGGATATATATCTGTGACTTGGCCTGTACCTGTATGAGCCTGCCTGGTTGGAGGAAGGGTAGGATGTACATGGGGGATATATATCTGTGATTTGGCCTGTACCTGTATGAGCCTGTCTGGTTGGAGGAAGGGTAGGATGTACATGGGGGATATATATCTGTGACTTGGCCTGTACCTGTATGAGCCTGTCTGGCTGGAGGAAGGGTAGGATGTACATGGGGGATATATATCTGTGATTTGGCCTGTACCTGTATGAGCCTGTCTGGTTGGAGGAAGGGTAGGATGTACATGGGGGATATATATCTGTGACTTGGCCTGTACCTGTATGAGCCTGTCTGGCTGGAGGAAGGGTAGGATGTACATGGGGGATATATATCTGTGATTTGGCCTGTACCTGTATGAGCCTGCCTGGTTGGAGGAAGGGTAGGATGTACATGGGGGATATATATCTGTGATTTGGCCTGTACCTGTATGAGCCTGCCTGGCTGCAGGAAGGGTAGGATGTACGTGGGGGATATATATCTGTGATTTGGCCTGTACCTGTATGAGCCTGCCTGGCTGCAGGAAGGGTAGGATGTACATGGGGGATATATATCTGTGATTTGGCCTGTACCTGTATGAGCCTGCCTGGCTGCAGGAAGGGTAGGATGTACATGGGGGATATATATCTGTGATTTGGCCTGTACCTGTATGAGCCTGCCTGGCTGGAGGAAGGGTAGGATGTACATGGGGGATATATATCTGTGATTTGGCCTGTACCTGTATGAGCCTGCCTGGTTGGAGGAAGGGTAGGATGTACATGGGGGATATATATCTGTGATTTGGCCTGTACCTGTATGAGCCTGCCTGGTTGGAGGAAGGGTAGGATGTACATGGGGGATATATATCTGTGATTTGGCCTGTACCTGTATGAGCCTGCCTGGCTGCAGGAAGGGTAGGATGTACATGGGGGATATATATCTGTGACTTGGCCTGTACCTGTATGAGCCTGCCTGGCTGCAGGAAGGGTAGGATGTACATGGGGGATATATATCTGTGACTTGGCCTGTACCTGTATGAGCCTGCCTGGTTGGAGGAAGGGTAGGATGTACATGGGGGATATATATCTGTGATTTGGCCTGTACCTGTATGAGCCTGTCTGGTTGGAGGAAGGGTAGGATGTACATGGGGGATATATATCTGTGACTTGGCCTGTACCTGTATGAGCCTGTCTGGCTGGAGGAAGGGTAGGATGTACATGGGGGATATATATCTGTGACTTGGCCTGTACCTGTATGAGCCTGCCTGGTTGGAGGAAGGGTAGGATGTACATGGGGGATATATATCTGTGACTTGGCCTGTACCTGTATGAGCCTGCCTGGTTGGAGGAAGGGTAGGATGTACATGGGGGATATATATCTGTGATTTGGCCTGTACCTGTATGAGCCTGTCTGGTTGGAGGAAGGGTAGGATGTACATGGGGGATATATATCTGTGACTTGGCCTGTACCTGTATGAGCCTGCCTGGTTGGAGGAAGGGTAGGATGTACATGGGGGATATATATCTGTGATTTGGCCTGTACCTGTATGAGCCTGTCTGGTTGGAGGAAGGGTAGGATGTACATGGGGGATATATATCTGTGACTTGGCCTGTACCTGTATGAGCCTGCCTGGCTGCAGGAAGGGTAGGATGTACATGGGGGATATATATCTGTGACTTGGCCTGTACCTGTATGAGCCTGCCTGGTTGGAGGAAGGGTAGGATGTACATGGGGGATATATATCTGTGATTTGGCCTGTACCTGTATGAGCCTGTCTGGTTGGAGGAAGGGTAGGATGTACATGGGGGATATATATCTGTGACTTGGCCTGTACCTGTATGAGCCTGTCTGGCTGGAGGAAGGGTAGGATGTACATGGGGGATATATATCTGTGACTTGGCCTGTACCTGTATGAGCCTGCCTGGTTGGAGGAAGGGTAGGATGTACATGGGGGATATATATCTGTGACTTGGCCTGTACCTGTATGAGCCTGCCTGGTTGGAGGAAGGGTAGGATGTACATGGGGGACATATATCTGTGACTTGGCCTGTACCTGTATGAGCCTGTCTGGCTGGAGGAAGGGTAGGATGTACATGGGGGATATATATCTGTGACTTGGCCTGTACCTGTATGAGCCTGTCTGGTTGGAGGAAGGGTAGGATGTACATGGGGGATATATATCTGTGATTTGGCCTGTACCTGTATGAGCCTGCCTGGTTGGAGGAAGGGTAGGATGTACATGGGGGATATATATCTGTGACTTGGCCTGTACCTGTATGAGCCTGCCTGGCTGTAGGAAGGGTAGGATGTACATGGGGGATATATATCTGTGATTTGGCCTGTACCTGTATGAGCCTGTCTGGCTGGAGGAAGGGTAGGATGTACATGGGGGATATATATCTGTGACTTGGCCTGTACCTGTATGAGCCTGCCTGGTTGGAGGAAGGGTAGGATGTACATGGGGGACATATATCTGTGACTTGGCCTGTACCTGTATGAGCCTGCCTGGTTGGAGGAAGGGTAGGATGTACATGGGGGATATATATCTGTGACTTGGCCTGTACCTGTATGAGCCTGCCTGGTTGGAGGAAGGGTAGGATGTACATGGGGGACATATATCTGTGACTTGGCCTGTACCTGTATGAGCCTGTCTGGCTGGAGGAAGGGTAGGATGTACATGGGGGATATATATCTGTGATTTGGCCTGTACCTTTATGAGCCTGCCTGGCTGGAGGAAGGGTAGGATGTACATGGGGGATATATATCTGTGACTTGGCCTGTACCTGTATGAGCCTGCCTGGCTGCAGGAAGGGTAGGATGTACATGGGGGATATATATCTGTGACTTGGCCTGTACCTGTATGAGCCTGCCTGGCTGCAGGAAGGGTAGGATGTACATGGGGGATATATATCTGTGACTTGGCCTGTACCTGTATGAGCCTGCCTGGCTGGAGGAAGGGTAGGATGTACATGGGGGATATATATCTGTGACTTGGCCTGTACCTGTATGAGCCTGCCTGGTTGGAGGAAGGGTAGGATGTACATGGGGGATATATATCTGTGACTTGGCCTGTACCTGTATGAGCCTGTCTGGCTGGAGGAAGGGTAGGATGTACATGGGGGATATATATCTGTGACTTGGCCTGTACCTGTATGAGCCTGCCTGGTTGGAGGAAGGGTAGGATGTACATGGGGGATATATATCTGTGATTTGGCCTGTACCTGTATGAGCCTGCCTGGCTGGAGGAAGGGTAGGATGTACATGGGGGATATATATCTGTGATTTGGCCTGTACCTGTATGAGCCTGTCTGGCTGGAGGAAGGGTAGGATGTACATGGGGGATATATATCTGTGACTTGGCCTGTACCTGTATGAGCCTGCCTGGCTGCAGGAAGGGTAGGATGTACATGGGGGACATATATCTGTGATTTGGCCTGTACCTGTATGAGCCTGCCTGGCTGCAGGAAGGGTAGGATGTACATGGGGGACATATATCTGTGATTTGGCCTGTACCTGTATGAGCCTGCCTGGTTGGAGGAAGGGTAGGATGTACATGGGGGATATATATCTGTGATTTGGTCTGTACCTGTATGGGCCTGCCTGGTTGGAGGAAGGGTAGGATGTACATGGGGGATATATATCTGTGATTTGGCCTGTACCTGTATGAGCCTGTCTGGTTGGAGGAAGGGTAGGATGTACATGGGGGATATATATCTGTGATTTGGCCTGTACCTGTATGAGCCTGCCTGGCTGGAGGAAGGGTAGGATGTACATGGGGGATATATATCTGTGATTTGGCCTGTACCTGTATGAGCCTGCCTGGTTGGAGGAAGGGTAGGATGTACATGGGGGATATATATCTGTGATTTGGCCTGTACCTGTATGAGCCTGCCTGGCTGGAGGAAGGGTAGGATGTACATGGGGGATATATATCTGTGATTTGGCCTGTACCTGTATGAGCCTGCCTGGCTGGAGGAAGGGTAGGATGTACATGGGGGATATATATCTGTGATTTGGCCTGTACCTGTATGAGCCTGCCTGGCTGGAGGAAGGGTAGGATGTACATGGGGGATATATATCTGTGATTTGGCCTGTACCTGTATGGGCCTGCCTGGTTGGAGGAAGGGTAGGATGTACATGGGGGACATATATCTGTGATTTGGCCTGTACCTGTATGAGCCTGCCTGGCTGGAGGAAGGGTAGGATGTACATGGGGGATATATATCTGTGATTTGGCCTGTACCTGTATGGGCCTGCCTGGCTGGAGGAAGGGTAGGATGTACATGGGGGACATATATCTGTGATTTGGCCTGTACCTGTATGAGCCTGCCTGGTTGGAGGAAGGGTAGGATGTACATGGGGGATATATATCTGTGATTTGGTCTGTACCTGTATGGGCCTGCCTGGTTGGAGGAAGGGTAGGATGTACATGGGGGATATATATCTGTGATTTGGCCTGTACCTGTATGAGCCTGTCTGGCTGGAGGAAGGGTAGGATGTACATGGGGGATATATATCTGTGATTTGGCCTGTACCTGTATGAGCCTGCCTGGTTGGAGGAAGGGTAGGATGTACATGGGGGATATATATCTGTGATTTGGCCTGTACCTGTATGAGCCTGCCTGGCTGGAGGAAGGGTAGGATGTACATGGGGGATATATATCTGTGATTTGGCCTGTACCTGTATGAGCCTGCCTGGCTGCAGGAAGGGTAGGATGTACATGGGGGATATATATCTGTGATTTGGCCTGTACCTGTATGAGCCTGCCTGGCTGCAGGAAGGGTAGGATGTACATGGGGGATATATATCTGTGATTTGGTCTGTACCTGTATGAGCCTGCCTGGCTGCAGGAAGGGTAGGATGTACATGGGGGATATATATCTGTGACTTGGCCTGTACCTGTATGAGCCTGCCTGGCTGGAGGAAGGGTAGGATGTACATGGGGGATATATATCTGTGACTTGGCCTGTACCTGTATGAGCCTGCCTGGCTGCAGGAAGGGTAGGATGTACATGGGGGATATATATCTGTGATTTGGCCTGTACCTGTATGAGCCTGCCTGGCTGCAGGAAGGGTAGGATGTACATGGGGGATATATATCTGTGATTTGGCCTGTACCTGTATGAGCCTGTCTGGCTGTAGGAAGGGTAGGATGTACATGGGGGATATATATCTGTGATTTGGCCTGTACCTGTATGAGCCTGCCTGGCTGTAGGAAGGGTAGGATGTACATGGGGGATATATATCTGTGATTTGGCCTGTACCTGTATGAGCCTGCCTGGCTGCAGGAAGGGTAGGATGTACATGGGGGATATATATCTGTGATTTGGCCTGTACCTGTATGAGCCTGTCTGGCTGTAGGAAGGGTAGGATGTACATGGGGGATATATATCTGTGATTTGGCCTGTACCTGTATGAGCCTGCCTGGCTGCAGGAAGGGTAGGATGTACATGGGGGATATATATCTGTGATTTGGCCTGTACCTGTATGAGCCTGTCTGGCTGTAGGAAGGGTAGGATGTACATGGGGGATATATATCTGTGATTTGGCCTGTACCTGTATGAGCCTGCCTGGCTGTAGGAAGGGTAGGATGTACATGGGGGATATATATCTGTGATTTGGCCTGTACCTGTATGAGCCTGCCTGGTTGGAGGAAGGGTAGGATGTACATGGGTCTGTGGATGAAGTCCTGCATGTCCTGGCCGAGGTGGTGCAGCTGCTGTCGGATCTTATAGTAGGACGCCACCTGCTCCTCATCAGCGATCGACATCCCATGGTACTCCTTCTCCAACGACTTCAACTCTGAAAAGAAATAAATGGAAATCAATAAGAATATCCTAATCTTGCAAATAATAAATGGAAATCAATCTAGGTATCCTCAAAGTTTTGTCTTGGAATCAATCATGTAATCATGAAAATGGTGTCAGATAGATTGGATCATGAACCCCGCTGTTCAAGAAGTAAATAGAGATCCCCCTGGGTTGTATCATGGTGTTGTACTTACTGTCATAGAGTTCTGGAATAGCTGCGTAGTTCTGGAACTGATAGAAGGACCTCTCCAGCATGTACTCTGGGTTAATCTCCTCCACCCTCAGCAGGTTCAGCACCATGTTGTAAGTCAGATGAAACGCACTGTTCAGAGGATCTGGCTGCCCCTAAACGTACCAGAATAATCTATATGTCAGGCCAGTAGGGCTTATACCAGAATAATCTATATGTCAGGCCAGTAGGGCTTTATACCACAATAATCTATGTCAGGCCAGTAGGGCTTTATACCACAATAATCTACATGTCAGGCCAGTAGGGCTTTATACCACAATAATCTATATGTCAGGCCAGTAGGGCTTTATACCACAATAATCTATATGTCAGGCCAGTAGGGCTTTATACCACAATAATCTATATGTCAGGCCAGTAGGGCTTTATACCACAATAATCTATATGTCAGGCCAGTAGGGCTTTATACCACAATAATCTACATGTCAGGCCAGTAGGGCTTTATACCACAATAATCTACATGTCAGGCCAGTAGGGCTTTATACCACAATAATCTATATGTCAGACCAGTAGGGCTTTATACCACAATAATCTATATGTCAGGCCAGTAGGGCTTTATACCACAATAATCTATATGTCAGGCCAGTAGGGCTTTATACCACAATAATCTATATGTCAGGCCAGTAGGGCTTTATACCACAATAATCTATATGTCAGGCCAGTAGGGCTTTATACCACAATAATCTATATGTCAGGCCAGTAGGGCTTTATACCACAATAATCTATGTCAGGCCAGTAGGGCTTTATACCACAATAACCTACATGTCAGGCCAGTAGGGCTTTATACCACAATAATCTATATGTCAGGCGTGTATGGCTTTATACCACAATAATCTATATGTCAGGCCAGTAGGGCTTTATACCACAATAATCTATATGTCAGGCGTGTATGGCTTTATACCACAATAATCTATATGTCAGGCCAGTAGGGCTTTATACCACAATAATCTATATGTCAGGCCAGTAGGGCTTTATACCACAATAACCTATATGTCAGGCCAGTAGGGCTTTATACTCAACCAAACTTAAACTCATGCTTATTAATATAGTTTCCTAAGCCAAAAAATTGTACATAACATCTAATCAATATTCCCATCACAGTGGGATGAACTTTGCATCAAAGAACAAGACGTACATATTTCTAGGCTTAACACGTCAATAAATCTTTTTACACATTGGGGTTAAACTTTTGCATCAAAGAAAAAGATATGCATATTTCTAGGCCTAACATCTGAATAAAAATCCTCCTCTGTTCCCTATCCAGTGAGACTTGTATAAGGTAATTATTGATTTAAGTATTAAGAGATGTTAGACCTTGAGTATGGTTTTGCCCGCTCCTGGGCTCATCTTCTCGTCCACCATGAGGATAACAATTCCCTTGTCATCCAGACCGCGACGGCCGGCACGACCACTCATCTGCACGTATTCTCCCGACGACACCTGAAATCACATCCAACATTAAGCATTCCTCACCTATTCTTCTCACCTGAGAAAAGATTTTTTTTTCATTTGACATTGTTTTGTAAAATGATTGACTGAAATTCACTCCTCTTGGTTCGTTACAGCATAAAAAGGTTCATAAGGGATGGACACGTCAAATACAATCACAATTTCTTCTCAACTTGAATAATTCAATGCATAAAAGATATTATCATACAAATAACATTATAAACTTACCCATCGGAAATCTTTGCCATCAAACTTTCTTGCATTGGTGAAGAGAACAGTTCTTGCAGGCATGTTGAGTCCCATGGCAAAAGTCTCAGTAGCAAAAAGTGCCTAAGAACATTAACAAGAACAGAATATGCTTAATTATTTTGTATTATGACAAATCCTGAAATATATATTTTAACTTCAACATATAATGTTCATCAGGCGAAAAAAAATCATAATAATCTTGTGTCCAATAACCTGCCCTGTAAAAATAGGACAGGGGGTAGATTTCTATTTTATATTTTTTGTTGAAAGGGATGAAATATATTGAGAATGGATATTTCAAAATAATCTTGTGACTGAAATTATGTTGTTATACCTAAGAAGTCCAAAAAAACTGGTTTGAACTGGGGTAGGTAGAGAAATCGGAAACAAACTTCTTTTTATTTCAGGCCTTATGAAAACTGTACCTCATATTCTATTTGACTTTTTCTTTTAATATTAAAATGTCAAATTAGTCAAATTATCTTTTTTTGATATTTTGATGTATGTCTCTGAGGTATTAAGAGACTAACTGAATTCCTGCTGAGCAAGTGTGTGTGACTGTTACCTTGATAAGTCCCTCTGAGAAGAGGATCTCTATGGTTTCCTTGAGCAGGGGCAGCAGACCTCCGTGATGTATACCAATGCCTTTCTTCAGCAGAGGCAGAACATGCTCCACCTGGTGATTATGAAAATAACCATTAAATTAGCAGGGAGGGAGGGAGTCAGTCTATCCATCAGTCCGTTTGTTTGTCTGTCAGTCTGTCCATTAGTCTCTCAGTCTGTCAGTCAGTCTGTCTGTCTCCTATGAATTTGTATACTGTATATTTAGGATGTAATATATATAATTATAAACTTATATAGAGCTTTTTGTGGTGTGCTTGCCCTTTATATTATTTTTATAACCCTACTGTCTTTTAATTGCAATAAATATCCTAAAGGAAACTGGTCTGACAGGGAATGAGTCAGATCTTTCTGCACAAGGCAAGCTACAACTGTTTGGTCTTTTAAAAAGTTTCCTTCTTTTTATTCCAAGGTTTGTGGTGGAAAAGAGTTTTTTTTCCTGTTTGTGGCAGTTTTCTCACTCTTCCTGCCATCAATAAAATATGTTTTACATGAAGCGTTGTTTTACCTGGGGCAGTTTCTTATCTTCATCTGACAGGGAATCTATCGCATTGCTGAACACCTCTTCCACAAGTCCTTTTTCTTGATCTAAATTAAAAGTTGTAAACAATACAAAAGTTGTAAACAATACCAAACATTCTATAGAGATTCCAAGTTTTCAATGTTTGAAATTTTGGAAACAACAATCACATACTTTAATTCAACTGATTATTATTTCAATGACTTCTGCATTATATCTACTTGAAGCAGCAAACCAATTAACTGTTTCTATGTTTATAAGTGGCTTGGTTTAATGCATGGCATAGCACTCACCAGTATTGAAGTCAAGTTTGGACGTAGATGTGGCATAGCACTCACCAGTATTGAAGTCAAGTTTGGACATAGATGTGGCATAGCACTCACCAGTATTGAGGTCAAGTTTGGACATAGATGTGGCATAGCACTCACCAGTATTGAAGCCAAGTTTAGACATAGATGTGGCATAGCACTCACCAGTATTGAAGTCAAGTTTGGACGTAGATGTGGCATAGCACTCACCAGTATTGAAGTCAAGTTTGGACATAGATGTGGCATAGCACTCACCAGTATTGAAGTCAAGTTTGGACATAGACGTGGCATAGCACTCACCAGTATTGAAGTCAAGTTTGGACATAGATGTGGCATAGGCTTCACAGTCCTTCTTGCTGAAGCTGAACACTATCACCGGTGCAAAGTTCCTCTCCATTATCATCTTGACAATCTTAAAACAGTTGGGTTCTCCTAGAAAGAGAGGAACAAGAAAAAATCAATCAAATATATTTCTAGGCTTTTAAATCAATTAAATATATTTCTTGGCTATTTTCCCAAAAGAGAGCTGGCCTGAATCAATCCATTAAATGAGATGAAGAGACTGATTAAATATATGGTGTAAATATTAGGGATGTGGCCAAAGAAGGTATACTCTTGAACACTATCCCGATCCCTGTACAGAAACCCAGTGCATCAAATAAGTTTAATAAGGGATGGAAACCGTCTGAAA
This sequence comes from Amphiduros pacificus, assembly GCA_949316495.1. Lineage (NCBI taxonomy): Eukaryota > Metazoa > Annelida > Polychaeta > Phyllodocida > Hesionidae > Amphiduros > Amphiduros pacificus. The sequence goes on along the minus strand of OX439000.1, from coordinate 2,033,693 downwards.
ACTAGCTAATTCCTCAAACATGTCCCTCAGTTTAAGAATGCGAACCTTTGAAGCCTCCTCTGCGGCCTTTCTGGTCTCCTTTGCCAGCGTCTCCCGCATCTTTGAGTACTGCCATGGCGGTGTTGAAATTTTCCTCATGAAATTCACCCTGAATGAAAACAAAAATGTTCAAATTTGGGATATTTATTTGTGTAAATTTCGCTTATTTATTTGTACTCAGATGAAATTCACATTAATTTGGTTAGTCTTACATCAATTATCTTCCGTTATTACATTGTTTTCTTGGGATTGTTTGATTTTCTGATCTCACCTTTTCATCCACTACAAGATGTATGCCGTCGCCACCGGCAGGGAATATGTAATGTTGCAACGGAGTGGGTCTGTAGTCTGTATACACCACATGACAGGGCTAAAATCAGAGCAAACACATGACAGGGCTAAAATCAGAGCAAACACATGACAGGGCTAAAATCAGAGCAAACACATGACAGGGCTAAAATCAGAGCAAACACATGACAGGGCTTAAGTTATTACAAGCCTTCTATGTTTGAACATTGATTCAGTTAAAAAATATACTATTTTTGATCTGCACAGTGCTATTGCTTCGGTACTATTTGATAAAATATCATTGCTCAAAATAAGATTTATTCCTTAAAAAATATTTAAGGAATAAATATCACCCAGAACTAGAATTTTCCATAGGCCCCCTGCCAATCTCTATTGTTGATGATTAAATTTAGAGAAGTTGTACAGTTCTCGTTCTGGTAAAGTTGACCAGTTCTAGCATGTTTCAATGGGAAGGAAAAAAAAGATGTAGATCTGCAATCAGCCTATACAATCTACAGTGACTGTTATGAGGAACATGTACAGGTACTGAGGGCTGAGGCATACCTGTTTGTGTAGATGGCAGATCCACTCTGCAAACTGTCTGGCGTTGGGGATTGTGGCGGAGAGGAACACATAATGTACATTGTCCGGCAGCAGGATGATAGTTTCTTCCCATACCACTCCACGCTCTGTAAATACAACACATATATCTAGTCAAATAGCTCAAAAATCATCATCCTGTTAAATATGCACTTTTACAATAAATTTTTCTTTCAATAGATTTTTATTTTAAAGAGAAGTTTCATGGCAGTGGTTCTATTGCAATATTTCCATGACAATTTCACATTTCCTGTAGGATTTTAAACGAAGAAATATTCAAAGTCTGAAAAAGCATGTTTAATTGTGATTTTCTAATATTATTTTTTTTGCAGAATGGGTGGCCTAACTTAGAACATTAGATGTTTTTTTTTGCTGGGGGTAACAATTTTAGAAAGGGTTGGCCTTAACCATTTTGGAGAGGAAAATATGCAGGTCAAAATATCCTAAAATATCACACAAATTTTCTACTTCTTTTCACAACTTTTATGTTTAAACAAATCCAGTCAAGTAAGCATATTTTCACAGCTAATTACTGGTACAGTTCTATGTTTAAGAAGGTTTTTTTAAATATAATTGTCAATTTCCACATAAAAGTAACAAATAGAGTGTGCAGATAATCTAACTTTTTTATCATTCATAACAACTTAAAATGAAGTAAAGTAAAAATGGTGAAATACATTTCATAATTACTTTTTTTTACACAAGTAAAGTAGAAAATTGTAAAATACATTTCATGAATAATTTATGTTTTATAAATACTACAGAAATAAATTTCTTCTAACCTTTGTCTCTCATGTAATGGATTTCATCAAACACGACCCAGGCCACTTCTCTCATGACCTCAGACCCTCTGTATAACATGCTGCGCAAAATCTGAAACATAACAGCAGCCAATAATGTGTGGAAGTACTTAGCTTATTTTGAAAGGCAGGTGTCAGTCTTCATGTAATATTCCTCTATCCAATTTGCATAGTTAGAGCATGGATGTTTGCAAAAAATATTAGGGTAGCTGATTTGAACCAAGGTAGATAGGGGAATAGGAAACTAGAGGTATTCTATTTTTAGTCCAGTCAATATATGACAAAAAATGGCCTAACCCGGAACAAATTAGAACAGAAATGAAACTGACAGAAAATGTCTCAGAAGAGCCTAGGGAATAACATAGTAAAAGTCTACCAAAATCCAAGTAGTGGAACAATGCCTAATTTGCATAAATCCAAAATGGCCGACACACGGCAGGGCAAATCTTAAAAATTACATATCTTGGCTTCTATTTGACATATTTGAGTAATCTTAGAGTCTATTTCATGTTTTTTGGACATGAGGAATCCATTGGGAAACTTCTCAAATAGCTTAAATGCATAATTTGTACTCTTCCTATCAAAATCGACCTGTAAATGTAGAAAAATAACAGTCGAAAATTAGTATTTTGCTTGTATACTGATTTTGTTGGGGGGGGGGGGGGGGGGGGGGGGGGGGTGTGTTTGACTACCTGGTGTCATGCAACAAATCACTTCCATGCCATGAAAAGTGTGATGCCCATCAATTGTGCATAGATTGTGATCAACATTATCTGCAGCATACTGAACAAAGTTTCTACCAGAAAAACCTGGAATGTCTACGCCATCATAGACTGCTGCACTATATTCATATTTTGTGACTTCAGAATAACTGCATGAAAACACAAGTTTATGCAGAGTATCATTAAGGAATTTCGATCCAAAATGATGGTGCAGTTGGATACCAAGACCTAGCTGCAATGGAGTTATTACTACTCTTGGACGAGCTGCCTGGACCAATGCTTGGCCAACTGATGCTACTCTAACTTTTGCAGCAGCTCCTTTAATGATATTCTGTAGCAAGAGGACCACTGAATCTGGCAAAAATGAACATGCAGCATCAGGAGAAGACATCTGATCACAGGCAGGATAAATTTCACGCTCATGTGGCAATTTCTTAATGTCATTCATGATCAATTTGCTGCAGTTTGAATTATTCTAAATTTTTCATCCTCTGGACTATCCTGCTTTGGGTTTGAATAAAAATCATGCAGGATATTGGCAGCAGTGCTCCACATTGTAATAACATTGGATTTTCCATTAATTTCTGTAATGATAACTTTATTTCCATAATGTTTCATAATTTGCTGTTTCATGTATTTGTGACTGTATGGTTCACTGTCTGTTCCAAACAGATAGTCTGCCATCTTCTGTGTCAGTGAGTTGATGGTTAGTTGTTCTTCATCATTTTCCTCTAAATACTTCATAACTTTCTCAAATGCTTCTTTCTGTAATTCGTGTTTTGGTCGCCCTATTTTAGTACTGATTTCTGCCTGCTTGTCACTTATTTGGAATTTGTGAGGAATTGATTTGCCTGTGTGGAAATTGGTGCTGCATGCCTGATGGTAGACAGCATCTGCAGCATGTAGGTCATGAACAAATTCAATTCTAGCTTTGACAGTTTTGGCCCAGTCATCATCACGCTGTTCACAAACAGTGGCAATACTTCTGTCAAAGTCTTTCGTTCTAAATGGTATCAATGCATGCTCTTTTTTCTTTCCATCATAAATATCACCTTATGTGCAAAATATGCAATGTATCTCATAGTAGAATGATGATTCATGTGATCTGAGTGTGTGACCTGATACACTTTGTTCAAATTGCTCCCTAGAGGCTTTCTTTAAATCAGCTTCAATACATTTGGGGTTAACACAGAAGGTTCTTCTACATTTTTGATGGACATACTGGCCAGGGAGAGGACTTATATGTGTTCCCCTTGCCTCACTGGCGTTTTGAATCATCACAGCCTTTTTGTGTGAGTCTTGAACTCTCTTCATTTGGAAGGACTGGGTTACTACAGATTGGGCACCCTGACTGATCCATGTTGAAAAACTTACTTAGTATATAACACAGACCAAACCTGTCGCCCAAACAAAAGGAACCCAGCACCAAGAGGTCAAAGAGCCAGAGATGTACCAAGGCCAAATCCACCAAAAAAGGAAACCAATCACCAAATGATATTCACTGACTGCCTGTATTCCAAACTGGCCTTCCACTGTGTTGAAAGAAGACAATTCGGACTGGCATAATGGAGAATTAATATTGAAAGGTATAAACAAGAATATGGCTTGGTTGTTTATTTTGTAATTGCAGATCAACTTTAAGAAGATCTATTTCACTGAACCTATTTCTAGAGATGATATGCAATATTTTTCTTAACATTTTAATGATATTTATACATTGATATTGTGACCAGGTTACATCTAGTAGTATTTAGTAGCCAATAGAATGATATGACCTGTGAATGTTTCTGTTCTAAAAGATCAAATATTCTCACAAAGACTAGAATTACTACAATCATATAATCTGGTTTGATAGAAAATATAAGTGGTGCCACCAGCCACCGGGGGGTGGGGGTCATTTTAGTGTATTACTCTATTTGCAAATGTTCAGCAGACTATGGTATAACTGGTTCAGCAAAGGACATCTTTGAAACACATATGTATGATATTTGAATGGAAACCTGAGCATTAGGCTCATTGTTTTTTTATAATCAGTATAATTTACTGCATATTATGCTGACAATGTATGAAATACATTACAATAAACACTACTTATTTCCTTATTATGGCCTTAAAATAACTGTTTTATATCAACAGCAAGGGTATGATATGATTTCAGTATGCAGGGAACCTTTAATCATTAAAAATACCTGAATGCATGCATGAAATAGGATGAAACATCAATGAGAGGCGGCCATTTTGAATTTATGCAAATTAGGTAATGTTCCACTGAGTTGATTTTGGTAGACTTTTTATATGTTCATCAGGGCATCATTCTGAGACAAATAACACTAAAATGGTTTCTGTTCTAATTTGTTCTGGGTCATTTCATATTTTGACTGGACTATTTTGGCAAATAGTGTAATTGTGCAATCCAGACTATTTAGATCCCTTCACCCCCTTTGCATTGGGTAGCAGCAATGAGGTTTAGGCTCCTCTGATGATTAGTTCCTACCTCTGTCGTCATAACGAGGCAACTGGCTGTAGGGTTGATTGTAACATCTCCCGTCATGAGCCCCACGTCTGAGAACTCCTCAAAGAGTTCTCTGTACTTCTGGTTGCTGAGGGCCTTGATGGGGGTTGTGTAGATAACTCTCTGCTTGTCTCGCAGGGACATGGCGATGGCATACCTAAAACACCATTAATTCCAATGAGCACCAAATGAAATATCTAAACTTTCCAAATAAATCTTATAAAAGAAATTTGATTTAATATTTAAGGATGCATTTGTTCATTTGCTTAATAATCTCCATTATAACATATCATAACGTGCTTACTCGGCGACCACAGTTTTCCCGGCGGAGGTGTGAGCAGAGACCAGCACTGATTGGTTGTTTTCAAGACAAAGGACAGCCTCTTTCTGGAAAGGATCCAATATAAATGGATACTCCTTGGGGGGCTTTCCGGTGGGAGCTTGCAGAGGAACATATTCCTCATCCGGGGGCAGGGCTACCTGAAACAGTTCATCATCAAACAAGATTAATGTCATATTCCTCATCCGGGGGCAGGGCTACCTGAAACAGTTCATCATCAAACAAGATTAATGTCATATTCCTCATCCGGGGGCAGGGCTACCTGAAACAGTCCATCATCAAACAAGATAAATGTCAATAGATATCTCAGTAACTCTGTCTCTGGTGCATTGTAAAGTTTATTTATTGGTACTTAACTAGCTAAATGATACTTGATCATATTATTTTGAACATATTTCAATTAGAATAACATAAAATGATAATTTACCTCATGTGTACAGGCTTCCTGTGTTTGTAACTTGTGAATTTGAATTCTTGGCATTGCCTCTGTCAAGCTAATAAGCATAAAGATAACAACATATCATAAACAACAGGCAACAAATCACACAATTCTCCCTATCTGCTCTCCCGTATCCGCTGCATTTTCAGAGCGCTACGATCGAATTTCACCTCGATTGTTGCACTGGGTACTTCCGGTCCAATTATACACCAGTCAAAACAAACGCACGTTATTCCTCCGTCATTTCAATCTGCTAGATAAGTGTGAACAGGTCTTCAACGGTCATCTTATGTTCACTAATTGATTAATCATGTTCCAATGTAAATAAACTGAACTGCAATTTCAAAAATATGTGCTGCATGTGTCCTGAGTGCAGACATTCACTACGTGAGGTCCGTGGGCCAAACATGTGCCCCGGAAGTATAGCGTGCAACAAATCGGCCCACAATGCATTGCGAATCAACCGAGCTGACATCTGGTGTTCAATAAACCGGGAGAGCAGATAGCGAGAATAGAAAATAGTCACACACTTTAAATCAAATCACAGTTCCTTAAAGGTAATCCTTTATTTTTTTGGTTTTGGTTTAAATGATTCAGAATCATGAGCAATTTCTTATTGTTTAAAGTCTTTTGCACACAATAGGTGCATGATTATCCTGTATTCAAAATATAAAAAAGCAACATTTTAAACCATATTTGAAACATGCATATGCCCATGATAAAAGTGGACATTGGTAGTTCAATTGTAAATATAAGAAAAGTTATATCTATGTGAGAAACCTGAAAAAATTACTTTGGATACGACTTCTAGAGATTTAAAATCTGAGCTTAATGCAAGGTGGTATCACCCCGAGTACAAAAGCTCAGTGTCAATGTCTGAATTGAGGCAGTTCCACAGGTATATAACATAGCTTCCTTTAAATGCTTGCAACACCATGCACTTAAATATAAAGGTAAAATATGGCATACTTGAGTTCTTCATCAATGCTGGCTTTGAATTTCTTTTCTTGCTTTGGATCCGTTGGGAGTACATCTGTTTCTTTTCGCATCTTCTTTCCTTTTTTGACTTTTTTGATTAAATCCTCTGCTCTGAAATATAAAAAGCCCATGGTATATGACACTGACTCTGAGTACTTGTGAAAAGGATCTTATTTTGGAATTGGTAATATTTCATAACATTTTGGTGCAAATGTGCTGAAAACATCTCAGAATTTATTTATTTGAAACCGGCATCTTGTCATCTTGGTGCTCATGTGTTGGTGTTGCCAATGGTTTCTATTTAAATCACATGGTTGCCAGTCTGTGTTACTTACTCTCACTCTGCCTAATTGCAGTCCAGCCCAACTCAGAAATCTCATGAAATCCCTGAGACTGGCTATCTGACAGTGAGGACTGTTCACCCCAGGGATTCTGACAGGGTGCAAGGACTGAGGTGGAAAGCTGCATGATGGAGTGATATGTTCCCAATCACCGAATGGCCAAAGCTGACTTTGGTCAGTCAAAATATGTGATCTAATTCAGACGTTGCACCTACTTATGACCATATTGCACACAAGTCTGGCCTGAGCAAAGTTTATTGAGATTTGGCAGCCAAAAAAGCATTTTTGGCACAGAACTGACCTAATATTAAAAGACTTTGACCAAAATAATTTGAACTCAAGGGTGAAAAACAAATAGTCATAGGTGTGATTGTGTGAATAACGTAAACAATATACAGTATGTTTTAATATTACAGAGCCCAAAGAGGCTGATATTGATAAATCCTTTACCAGTTGAATGTAAAAGGTAAATTAGCATTGGTTATAACCATGCATTAATTACTATTTATAGGCACAAATAGAAATACACAGTGTGTTGATGAGAATGATAGAATCAAATAGGTGAAATACACGTATTATCACCCGTCTCATCCACGGCCATTAGAACACAACTTTGATCACCATTTGAAGGATATTTATGCATAAAAAGTGATCCAACAGAATGCATTGTGTAGATATTTGTCATATACGACAAATGAAGAGCTATACAATGTATAAAATTCGGGATAACAGCCGAAAACGAAAGTTATCGGACACCGGGGGGGTTTGACTTGGTGAAATACGCAAAATGAATGAGAAAAAGATCAAAGTTTTTACGTTGATTTCCTTTTCGCTGTCCCCGCTTCCTTCTCCTGCGAGCTCTTATCGTCCTTCTTTGCCGGAGCATCATCAAAAACACTAAACAGATCTTCTCCAAATGACCCTTCCATGGTCGTGTTTTCTGTTTACGTTTTCAAACCAACTTTCCACGTGAATTTTATATTTTCCCGGTAGATGGCGAAATATTAATTACAGATAGATCGATAGAGGGCACTAAACGACGACAGTCCACAAGATGGAGACTCCACGGGGCAACATTTTCGGTCACAGTGCACCAATTCGAAGCCACTGTATAATCCTATTTAAACATGCAACTTTCAAACTTCACTAAAAAATTGTTAAAATGTTTCAATTGATCCTTTCTTATTTTTTCCTAATAGAAAAATACTGTAATATTCATTTAAAGGCAAAGAAAATATACATTCACCTGGAAAAATTTTGGCTGTGTTGGTCTCAAACCAGACCTTATGTGCAAATGCGTTTTTTTAAGGCAGACTTCATGAATATCAAATAATTTTGGAACTGCCCCCAAATTTTTTTTAAAATATTAATTAGCTTTCATTTGAATTTTCTGTCATCATTACATGTTATATTTTAAATATTTATCAAAAGATTTCCTGTCATATGCTTTGTTTGGTTTTAATAGCCCTCATCTGACAGACACCCACGCATCTGTAATATAGGTTAATCGTATCACATTTTGACCCGGATCTTATTTGTGCACTGTGACCTGAACCAGGTGGCAGTCCAAAGGATCTGAAAAAATACTAACCAAATCTAAAACTACTGTGTGTTCTGCACCCCATGTGCAAATTTGAAATTTTTGGTGTGTCTTTTAGGGTGATTAAGGCTGTTTTTGAAGTTTTGGCCTTCAGGATATTGAGATTGCTGTTTTTCTCTGGATGTAGTGGACTGGTTTTTGGGCATGTGAAGCTGTCAGGCAGTACTCTATCTATTTGACCTGAAAATAGTGAGTACAAAATACATCAATGATGATGTTATAACCTTTAATCACCCTATTTGACATCAATTTGATAACTTTTTGGACTTATTTGGGTGGCCGACCTGAAAATCACTTGTGAAATTCAGTGAAATTTGGAAATGTAAATGTGTCGTTTTGATGATTATCAATCATTTTCATTCTATATTATTTAAATTTACAAATAGAGCTTATATGTGACATCACTTTAACATAATTTTCAAGAATTCATATGCAAAATATTTATTTTTTTTCAATATTTTAGATTTTGGTGACGCGTATGTGTAAATTTTGCTTATTGGGACAAAAATCTTTTTTTTAAAAAAGGTTACATTTCACCATTTTTCAATTTATTGTGATGAATTATGTTTTATTTTGTGTTTTGAAATTTAAATTTGACTTTCTTACACATAATAAGTGTTTGATTTCTTTATTTTCAAGATTTTGGTGTGTTTATAGGGCTTAACAGATATGCGGCCACCATGCCCAGTCAGTGTTCAAATCTGTGTAAGGGCTTCCAAAAAGGTATTTAAATGCATTCAGCTGGATGAATTCAAATTTGTGGATTGAGAAAGATGGCTAAATGAAAGTGCAATCATGAAAAATGTAAGAGAATCATTAATTTGTATCTGACTCTGTCATGGCAGAAGGGTCAAGTCGGCCTAAAATGACATTTTCACTCAGTGTCAATGCATCTCCCTTGTTTATGCTGTTTTGTGACCATCAAACAAGTGAGATGTATGAACTACTTATGTGATTACTGGTAAATTATAACTAACATATGGCATAAGTCAGTTACCTTGTATCACTTTAAATTTCGATCACCAGCTGGATAGACAGGCACATAACCATATGTCTATATTATGGGGTCTCGGCCATCATTAGAGCCTTGTTTGGACCCATCTAATAGTTTAGAATGCACATTTTTTTGCCATTTGCCTCATTCCACTCTGTAAATATAAGAAAAATACATTTCATGACAATTTTCACAATTTTCACAAATCACTGACAAATGCTGAAGGTCACAGTGCACCAATTCGAAGCCACTGTATAATCCTATTTAAACATGCAACTTTCAAACTTCACTAAAAAATTGTTAAAATGTTTCAATTGATCCTTTCTTATTTTTTCCTAATAGAAAAATACTGTAATATTCATTTAAAGGCAAAGAAAATATACATTCACCTGGAAAAATTTTGGCTGTGTTGGTCTCAAACCAGACCTTATGTGCAAATGCGTTTTTTTAAGGCAGACTTCATGAATATCAAATAATTTTGGAACTGCCCCCAAATTTTTTTTAAAATATTAATTAGCTTTCATTTGAATTTTCTGTCATCATTACATGTTATATTTTAAATATTTATCAAAAGATTTCCTGTCATATGCTTTGTTTGGTTTTAATAGCCCTCATCTGACAGACACCCACGCATCTGTAATATAGGTTAATCGTATCACATTTTGACCCGGATCTTATTTGTGCACTGTGACCTGAATTTCCTCACCTCCATTCATTTGAGGTTTTATCAAATATATATTGGAGTTTAATCATTACATTACAAGCTTATATAATACAATAGCACTATACTATTCAAATACAAATGCCAAAAAGTTTGCCCTGCTGGACCAAAAATGTCAACCAAAGTAAATCATTTTCTTTATGGAAAGAACTTGTGGATGAGGGAACTGCTTTTATTTTCCTTTACCAAAGCATGTCCTGGTCAATAAGATGTTCTCTCGTCTTTGTTAGGTTTTTGTAGTTTATGACTTATATTAATTGGAATAATGTTAAACTATTAAAACATTATAATGTGGTCACTAATTAAATGACGTGGACTCTCATTAATTTTGTTATAAAGACTTATTTTAAAAACAGACCCATACTTCCCAAATACGACCAAAACAAAAATTAAAGAAATATAATGAAAATAACACAATAACCTATTTTGTCTATTCGAGAAAGATTAAAATAAAATAGTTTAAGCATTACTTCAAATTTGAACACACTGTAATAACTGGGACGTGGTTAAATTACGTCCTGTTAAGAAAATCAAAAACATGTTTTTTAAGTCCAGCTGGTGATATTGATATATTTGTGTGTGTTTGTTTGTTTGTTTGCTTGTTTGAGGTTTTTCATCACTTTCAACATTATTTCAGTCATTTCATGATCAGACCTACTTGTAGCAGATATAGTGCTGCCTCACTGAATTGTCATGTCGCAGGTCCTTGACATGAAAACCCACCCGGTCACAGATTTACAGCTCATGTGTGAAATTGTATTGTGCTGGTACCTGGATTTTGGATCCAGGCACGCTACAGCTGGTAGACTATGAGGTCATCCAGTGGATATGTGACCCCATCAATGAGAGATTACCAGCTGGATCCAGGCACGCTACAGCTGGTAGACTATGAGGTCATCTGGTGGATATGTAACCCCATCAATGAGGGTTTACCAGCTGGATCCTGGCACGCTACAGCTGGTAGACTATGAGGTCATCTAGTGGATATGTGACCCGGTCAATGAGGGTTTACCAGCTGGATCCTGGCACGCTACAGCTGGTAGTCTATTAGGTCATCCGGTGGATATGTGACCCGGTCAATGAGGGTTTACCATCTGGACCCAGGCACGCTACATCTGGTAGACTACGAGGTCATCCGGTGGATATGTGACCCCGTCAATTAGGTTTACCAGCTGGATCCAGGAACGTTAAATCCCCACAAAACGTCTTAAGGATTTCAAAATTAAACAGATTGATAGTGGTTCATTAATAAAGTTAAAAACTTAAGTAAAAACACGTTTCCAGTTTTGTAATACAGCTTATAAAATAACACATCTTGTGAATATCTAATATTTTTATAGGCTTGAATCAGGCAAGAAAACCTTTGACAAATGGTATGCACAGAGAACCACTGAGGCTCCGGGGCAAGAGGATTGTGGGGCGGAGTCTCGCATGGAGGTCATCTGCGGGCTGAGGTCATCCAGTTTTGATGATTTTATTCTCTGCACCAATTGAGGAGGGTCAATAAAGGGGATGGCAAGACGAGTTATAATGATGTGAGGCACAATTCAGATGGTCGCAGTGAGAATCTTCAACAGAGAAAAGAACACTATCAACAATGGGAAAACTGGCTCTTGAGTGACCATGAGACAAAAGTGGAACGGCCAACATCACAACACATGACAGAAATAGATGCCAAACACTTTATTTCTGGTGATAACGTTGACCTATGCCCAGGTCATTCGGTCATCATGACCAAGATCAAAAACCCTGTTAGCAGTGGTTGTAGCAATTTATCAAGAGATATCTACTCATTTTATATGCCACTGTTTTTATGTTTCTATATGTATATAAAACCAAAATAAGAATAGAATAACAAAAGGAAGACACATTGACACTCACATCAGAGAAATAAAACTATCAGCAAAATTCATCAGCAAAATTGACTTGAAAATGATTTCACATATACCACCCATTGCCCATCATATTTTAGTTACGACTCCCAGGTATAAATGGTTCATAACTTAGTATCCAGCAAGAGGCCTTAAAGAAGCCATGTTCCCTTCTATTTAACATCAGATGCTTGTCAGAATTCGTGTTTTGTTTTATCTTTAGAGTTCTTTCACACTTTGCCACCCGTCTTAACAAGTTTGTAAATAGAAGGTCAGTTTATGGGTGAGACTGCAAGGAACCTGCCAATAAACCACAAAGGTTGCCTTGTGATGGCATATGTGACATCTACCTTATTGTAACTATGACATCATAGTTTGTAAGTCATCTTGAGTCGTCAAGCTTAATGTCGGGTAAAAACTGAAGAATGGGCATGTGAGATGCCAAAGGGTTAGTATACATGTCATTAAGATGGTCGCACCGATACTCAGTTTATTGCCAGAGATCGGGTCTAACCAGCATAAAACTGATTTGGTGCGCATAGATGTAGAATCCCTGTGAAAAACACCGGGGGATGGATTTATTTAGTTTATGTCAATATTTAAAAAATATTTTGAAATAATCAACACATGCCACAATAGTTAGTGTCTTATGATTTAACATTTTATTAGGTCAAATAGACATAATAATAATAATAATAATACTAACATTTATATCGCGCTGATACCAGTCAAGACTGTTCATAGCGCTAAGTCCAGAACATGCGTTCTGAAAAGATGGGTTTTAAGTCTATTCTTAAAAGAATCGACTGTAGTGCTAGTTCTAATGTTCGATGGTAGCATATTCCATAGTCTGGGTCCTATTACCGAAAAAGCCCTATCACCTATAGTTTTCAGGCGCGTTCTAGGGACACATAGATATGTACCATCATTTGATCTAAGGTCTCGTTCACCTTGTTTAACACGCAGGAGGTCACGCAGGTAAGGGGGTGCCTTACCATTTAGAGCCTTCCACGTCAATAAGAGAATTTTAAATTTTATCCTGGCATGCACTGGGAGCCAATGCAATTCCCTCAGTTTTTCTGATATGTGATCGAATTTCCTGAGCCTACACACTACCCTTGCTGGAGCATTCTGCACATATTGTAGTTTCCTAATTTCGGAATTTGGTAGACCAGCCAGTAGTCCGTTTCCATAGTCCAAAGTGGACGTCACAAAGGAATGAGTCAGAGTTACCGCTGTCTTTTCATCCAGACAGGGCCTAATGGCAGCGAGGTTCCTTATATGGTAATAGCCCTTTTTACACATTTTTTTGATTTGAGCCTTTAGGTTCATATTTGAATCTAGTGTGATTCCCAGATCTACAACACTGGTAGATGGTGATATAGATGAAGCACCCACCCTAATGGAAGTGGGCAAGTGAGTATCAGTGTCTCTTTTGTCTGTGCATATTAGCATTTCTGTTTTACTATCATTAATCTTCATTTTATTTGATATTAGAAAAGATCTTACCTCATCAACGCATTTTTCAAGATTAGTTTTACTAATTTCGCCATTTTTCTCAGATGAGTGATCAATAGGAATGTAGATTTGCGTGTCATCTGCATAAAATTTAAAATTCATTTACTGAAAACTCATCTTTTCAGGACACATGTCCTGAAAACAGCGCTATGAACAGACTTTGTCTGGTATCAGCGCTATACAAAATTTATTATTATTATTAAATATGGTAATTCATATTGTATTTCTTTAGGATATCCGCCATGGGGGACATGTATATTGTGAACAGTATTGGTCCTAGGACCGATCCTTGTGGGACCCCGTATTTTATTTGATTAAGAGCAGACCTCTGTAGTCCTACCTTGACATCAAGAAGTCTAACTTATTACGTGTTTAACGCTTAAAGGAATTTCATGCATTTCTCAACCAACCTTCGGCCACCATGCTCTTCATGATTTCACAGCTTGGCTACCATTGTAAAAAATATTTTCCCTCTAACACGACGCATTTGTGTAACTGTGAATGTATTTGCAATACTGCCCTGCTTAACTTCTTCATCTAACTGGTTCCATATCAAAGACTTTCTTCTCAAAGTCAGATATTTTCTCTCAAAGGAATAACACGTCATGGAATATTTAGGTATTTGTTTATATGTATGCAAAACAGAATACATAAATCAACACGAAGAAGTTTTTTTGGTATAATTCAAATATTTATAACGACATCAAATATATAAACCATTTATGTTTAACACAGAGGAATATAGATATCTCATAATAATAATAATGTAATACTTGTACAGCAATGCTATATTAAAGACTGAAAACCAGTTGATCAATGTAAATATATAGGAATATTTATGATTAATGGGACTAAAAAATAACCTTTGGCTAGACATATTATATTGAATAATGAAGATATTTTTCCTTGTAATTATTAAATAACTTGGCTTTCATATGATGTATCATGTTGTGATGATGTGATGTGTCAGAGCGAAACTAAATGACAAAATTGATAAAATATTGATAAAAGTCTTGATAATTTGACCTATTATAATACTTATTACTATACAAGATTACGAATTCTTGAGTAACTCTCCATATGTACATTATATTGATTGTGAGACATACATCTCTTTAGATATGATCCCATCCGGACCATACTGTGCCCTTTATTTCTGAATATTTGCTATGTTTCCCATCAGAATGTGTTTATGTACAAACCCTGTTTCCGATGCAGTTGTAGGGCATATACACCCATATTCCAGATGACAACGATGTCTCGCCCAGTTGCCACTATCTATAGCATATCAAGCATTTGTCCCATCACAGAGAATCAAATGCAGACTGATCTCACACTTGTTGAGTATGGGTGTGCTGTGCTCAATCAACATAAAAAATAATATTTTCTTTCAGAGTTAATAATAGGATTCCTTTCATCAATTTCAAATCAAATGCTACGGGTATTGTATTTTTCTAAGCTTCCTCGTTGGGTTAAGGAGACCCGGCCTGAGAGGTGGGTGATCCGTGGGTGGTGATCCGTGGGTGGTGATCCGTGGGTGGTGATCCGTGGGTGGTGATCCGTGGGTGGTGATCCGTGGGTGGTGATCCGTGGGTGGTGATCCGTGGGTGGTGATCCGTGGGTGGTGATCCGTGGGTGGTGATCCGTGGGTGGTGATCCGTGGGTGGTGATCCGTGGGTGGTGATCCGTGGGTGGTGGGTGAGCCGTGGGTGGTGGGTGAGCCGTGGGTGGTGGGTGATCCGTGGGTGGTGGGCGATCCGTGGGTGGTGGGTGAGCCGTGGGTGGTGGGCGATCCGTAGGTGGTGGGTGATCCATGGGTGGTCAAGTTGTCCGGACTGGTCCAGGTTATAAACCAGTAGTCACTGCAATACAATAAGATCAACTGAAATCTACTTAAACATAATACGAGAAGACAATTACAATTATTGCCATGTCAATTAAATAGAACATATTCCAGCCTAGGTCTTCAGTGCATAACAGAATAGTAGGAAAACATTAGGGAAACTAAACATTTGGACTACATTAGCCAGATTAAATAATTGCTGTAGATCATTGCATCTGAGCACAATGCTCTGAATCATGTCATGATAGGTTTGTTTTAGCGAGTGATCATTGACCGGGTCAAGTAAGACATCAGTCATTCTTGTCCTCCTCGACCTGTCGGCTGCGTTCGACACAGTAGACCATCACATCCTACTCTCTAGACTGTCAAAGCGCTTTGGAATTCGTGGTCAGGCTCTTGCATGGTTAGAATCCTACCTAAGTGACCGAACCCAAGCAGTCTGTATCCAGGGAGTAATGTCTTCCAAAAGAAAACTCTCTTGTGGTGTTCCACAGGGGTCAGTCTTAGGCCCTCTGCTTTTTACGGCTTATACTGCACCTTTGGGAGATATTATGAGGAAACATGGCCTTGAGTTCCACCTCTTCGCGGATGACAATCAACTGTATGTGGTGTTCAAACCGACAGTTGCTGGAGCAAAAATTGCCTTAGATGTGATGGAAAAGTGCATTCATGAGATTCGTAAGTGGATGGCAATCAACTTCCTCCAGCTGAACGATGACAAGACGGAGTTCCTTGTGAATTCATCTCGGTTCCAGAAGCCCCCACCAGTTGGTTCACTATGCATTGGATCAAATGAGATTACTAAATCTGTCTCTGCCAGAAACATTGGAGTAATATTTGACAACATAATGTCTATGGAGCAACAAGTAAACAGTGTCACACGTCAGGCATTCCTTCAAATAAGGAACCTTGGCATGATTAGAAAGTACATTGACACACATACAGCTGAAATATTTGTGCATGCTTTCATAACATCAAAGCTCGACTACGGCAATGCCCTATACTATGGGCTCCCACAGTCCCTCATACAGAAGCTGCAATATGTTCAGAACACAGCAGTTAGGATCATAAGTGGAAAAAGGAAATATGACCACATTTCACCAGTGTTGCAGTCTTTGCACTGGCTCCCAGTTCAGCAAAGAATAGATTTCAAAATCCTCCTCACAACATTCAAAGCGATTCACGGCCTAGCTCCCGAGTACATTTCTGAGCTTGTAAGGTCTCATACACTGGAGAGAAGCCTTCGGTCTGGGGAACTACATCTTCTGCATGTGCCCCGAACCAATATGGTAACTCATGGTGACAGAGCCTACGCTAATGTAGCTCCAGTGCTTTGGAACATGCTGCCCCTTGACCTTAGGAAATGTGAGACTGTCGACTCATTCAAGCGTGGACTAAAGTGTCATCTGTTCAAGCAATGTTATAGATGTTAATGCATGTCATCGTGTATATCACAATCTCAATATACTCTCTCAATCATACTGTCTTAGCGCCTTAGGGCAGGACACTGATACATGGCGCTGTATAAATTTCATGTTATGTTATGTTATGTTATCAGTCCTCACTATTTTCCTTGGAGTCTCGGATGGTGTGTTCCATCTGGTCATTGAAGGAGTTGTCATAGTAGGCAGCATTGTCGTGAGCCTCTGGACCGTCCTCCTCCTCCTCCTCCTCCTCCTCCTCCTCCTCGGCATCCTCTGAGATGGCGGGCATGGTTCCCTCGGCACTATAGGGCGGGGGGTCTGAGGGCAGGCCACCAGCACCACCTGAAACAGGCAAACGATTGTTATGTTAAATATAAACTGCGCCTCATACAAGATACAACAACAAACATAGTCCTAACTTACCTAAATGACATATAACCCCTAACTTACCTAAATGACATATAGCCCCAAACTTACCTAAATGACATACAGCCCCGAACTTACCGAAATGACATATAGCCCCTAACTTACCTAAATGACATATAGCCGCTAACTTACCTTAATAACATATAGCCCCTAACTTACCTAAATGACATATAGCCGCTAACTTACCTAAATGACATATAGCCCCTAACTTACCTAAATGACATAGCCCTAACTTACCGAAATGACATACAGCCCCCAACTTACCTAAATGACATATAGCCCCTAACTTACCTACATGACATAGCCCTAACTTACCGAAATGACATACAGCCCCCAACTTACCTAAATGACATATAGCCCCTAACTTACCTACATGACATAGCCCTAACTTACTGAAATGACATATAGCCGCTAACTTACCTAAATGACATAGCCGCTAACTAAATGACAAAGCTCCTAACTTACAGAACCGATTTCTTAGTGATAAAAAGAACAATTGACAGACACAAAATCGACCATATTAAAATTAACTTTCTTGTCAAATATCAGCATGATATCTCACCGGCATACGGCACTGCGAGCTGCGACGGATCCAGGTTGGCGGTTGGGTAGGGGAACTGGGGCGGGTAGACGCCAGGCTGGTAGGGGTAGGTGCCTGGAGGGTAAGTGGCTGGAGGGTAGGTGCCTGGAGGGTAGGTGCCTGGAGGGTAGGTGCCTGGAGGGTAGGCCGGGTTATTGGCAGGAGGGACGACGGTGAAGCCACTGCGTGATATTTTCCTCTGTATCTTGGGACTGATGTTCTGCTGGCCGATTTTGGCGCTAATCTCTTGCATATTCCGCTGCTGTTGTTCTATGTCGTCATTGGCTTCAGCTACTAATTGTCGGATTCTGAAGAAGTCAATTATCCAACCAATTCCCAATCCACCAACGGTAAAGAAATAGAGAACTCCCCATCCCGGTCGGCGCAGGTAGAAGTGATGAAGTCCGAGGAATCCCAAAGGAAAACACAACTTGTATGCTTCATCTACGTACTTTAATCTGCAAGTATATTACAAAATATAAAAATATCAGCGATCTTTCTTGATCATAGGATAACTGCGGGTCGCAATAATAGTAAGTGAAAAGTAAAAAAAATAAAAATAAAAAAATTAGACAAGAAAAAAAAAAGCATCACTAGAAATGGCAGACATAGGGATAAAACTTTTTTACTACTCAGAATACATCTACAAATGATATGTGATCGAATGTCAACCTTCTAAGGCTATTTTGATCAAATATTGCCAGGGACCTTGAAGTGACCGTTCAATGACCTTGAAAGTAGAAAACCTATTTCCACGAAATTATCTACATGTTTTATTATTCTATCATCTACATCTTTCAAATACGAGCCCGTAGAGTCCTTATTCATCAAAATCTGTTCATAATTAACAATTTGAGAGCAATTTATAGTTTTGTGGTCAATCTATAAGGGAAAACAGAGGAAAATACTATAATACTAAGTTTTTTTGAAATAATATAAAAATGCCAGCTTATTGGGGGTTAGTTTATGAAACTATATAAAATTCTGCACAGAAAAACGCATTAATACTAAAAAGAAATTGAAAAAAAAGTCCGTCAATTTCAAGATTTATTATGAAGCTAAAATGATTAAAAATAGCTTAAATCGGTAGGGTTACAAAAGTGACAAATTGACGGACTTTAATTTGACCTCACATTTAATTTTGAGATATTAGATAAATCAAATATTAATCTAATTTCAGAAAATAATCAGCAATAAGTTGCTCTTATCATAATAGTACCTAAAAAGGAAGAAATATTCCCTGAAAAATATGAGAAAATGTGTCATGAATAGAAATGATTAAAAAAAAATATTATAAATATATATTGAATGTTGAGTCAATTGGGTTATAACATTTTGATAATTTTTGAAAAAATGCATTCTGTATGGTTGATTTGGTGCATGGAAGTCGAACATGGCCAATATTAAATGTCACTGAAAGTGCTCTGCAGGGTGCTTTCTGGACGTCCGCTCCTCCCACTGCTATAAACCCGTTACATGCGCTATGTCACTCATTCTCGCTGATGGACCAGATGATATGTGAATATGAATGATTCTAAAGATGTAAGAATAACATATAAATACCCTGGGTGAATTTCATTTCTCCTGATCTTCATCGCCCTATCAAATAGCTTTTTGCTGAAGATGATGTCATGTAGCCAGCCGACACCACAGAGGCCCACAGTGAAGGTGTAGGTGACCCCCCATAGGTACCTCTCCATGTAGTAATGGTGGCCTCCCAGCAGACCAAGAGGCGTGATACTCAGCACAAACGAATCCGCCCAGTTCCTCTCATCCTCCTCTTCCTCCTCAGTGCGCCGCTGCTCGGAGGATGCAGGGTCATTCACATCCTGAAGTTATATTGCAAGAAGTAAATTGTTACATTACCGGTACTAATTGTATATGTTAAAGTATCGTCTATTGATTCGTCTATTTCTAAGTCATTTGAAAGAAATGTGTGATATGTAATCAATAATCAATAGGAATGCTCTAAAAGCAGAGTTCATTGCAGTTGTAATTGAATTATAACTGAATTATCATCAATCATTGAAAATCATGATTGCATATTAACATTGTTTTTATCTATTGCCCAATTATTTAAATGTTTATGTTTTTCTATGCTACTAATTGATAGATTACCGAGGAAACAATATGAGACTGTCGTCTGTATACCTTGACAAGGAAAGTCATCCTGAATCCATCGATAAGCCAACCAACGCCCAGGAGACCACACGTGAAGGTATAGGCCACACCCCACGCCAAACGTCCCAGGTAATACTGGTGGAACCCTACAACATATACCACACAGGAGGTAATACTGGTGGAACCCTACAACATACCACACAGGAGGTAATACTGGTGGAACCCTACAACATATACCACACAGGAGGTAATACTGGTGGAACCCTACAACATACCACACAGGAGGTAATACTGGTGAAACCCTACAACATACCACACAGGAGGTAATACTGGTGGAACCCTACAACATACCACACAGGAGGTAATACTGGTGGAACCCTACAACATATACCACAGAAGGTAATACTGGTGGAACCCTACAACATACCACACAGGAGGTAATACTGGTGGAACCCTACAACATACCACACAGGAGGTAATACTGGTGGAACCCTACAACATACCACACAGGAGGTAATACTGGTGGAACCCTACAACATATACCACAGAAGGTAATACTGGTGGAACCCTACAACATATACCACAGGAGGTAATACTGGTGGAACCCTACAACATATACCACACAGGAGGTAATACTGGTGGAACCCTACAACATACCACACAGGAGGTAATACTGGTGGAACCCTACAACATATACCACAGAAGGTAATACTGGTGGAACCCTACAACATATACCACACAGGAGGTAATACTGGTGGAACCCTACAACAAACCACACAGGAGGTAATACTGGTGGAACCCTACAACATATACCACACAGGAGGTAATACTGGTGGAACCCTACAACATATACCACAGAAGGTAATACTGGTGGAACCCTACAACATACCACACAGGAGGTAATACTGGTGGAACCCTACAACATATACCACAGAAGGTAATACTGGTGGAACCCTACAACATACCACACAGGAGGTAATACTGGTGGAACCCTACAACATATACCACACAGGAGGTAGTACTGGTGGAACCCTACAACATACCACACAGGAGGTAATACTGGTTGAACCCTACAACATACCACACAGGAGGTAGTACTGGTGGAACCCTACAACATATACCACACAGGAGGTAATACTGGTGGAACCCTACAACATATACCACAGAAGGTAATACTGGTGGAACCCTACAACATACCACACAGGAGGTAATACTGGTGGAACCCTACAACATATACCACAGAAGGTAATACTGGTGGAACCCTACAACATACCACACAGGAGGTAATACTGGTGGAACCCTACAACATATACCACACAGGAGGTAGTACTGGTGGAACCCTACAACATACCACACAGGAGGTAATACTGGTGGAAACCTACAACATACCACACAGAAGGTAGTACTGGTGGAACCCTACAACATATACCACACAGGAGGTAATACTGGTGGAACCCTACAACATACCACACAGAAGGTAGTACTGGTGGAACCCTACAACGTACCACACAGGAGGTAATACTGGTGAAACCCTACAACATACCACACAGGAGGTAATACTGGTGGAACCCTACAACATACCACACAGGAGGTAATACTAGTGGAACCCTACAACATATACCACACAGGAGGTAATACTGGTGGAACCCTACAACATACCACACAGAAGGTAGTACTGGTGAAACCCTACAACATACCACACAGGAGGTAATACTGGTGAAACCCTACAACATATACCACACAGGAGGTAATACTGGTGGAACCCTACAACATACCACACAGGAGGTAATACTGGTGAAACCCTACAACAAACCACACAGGAGGTAATACTGGTGGAACCCTACAACATATACCACAGAAGGTAATACTGGTGAAACCCTACAACATACCACACAGGAGGTAATACTGGTGGAATCCTACAACATACCACACAGGAGGTAATACTGGTGAAACCCTACAACATACCACACAGGAGGTAGTACTGGTGGAACCCTACAACGTATACCACACAGGAGGTAATAATGGTGGGACCCTACAACATACCACACAGGAGGTAATACTGGTGAAACCCTACAACATACCACACAGGAGGTAATACTAGTGGAACCCTACAACATATACCACACAGGAGGTAATACTGGTGGAACCCTACAACATATACAACACAGGAGGTAATACTGGTGGAACCCTACAACATATACCACACAGGAGGTAATACTGGTGGAACCCTACAACATACCACACAGGAGGTAATACTGGTGAAACCCTACAATATACCACACAGGAGGTAATACTGGTGGAACCCTACAACATACCACACAGGAGGTAATACTGGTGGAACCCTACAACATACCACACAGGAGGTAATACTGGTGAAACCCTACAACATACCACACAGGAGGTAATACTGGTGGAAACCTACAACATACCACACAGGAGGTAATACTGGTGAAACCCTACAACATACCACACAGGAGGTAATACTGGTGGAATCCTACAACATAATACACAGGATGTAATACTGGTGAAACCCTACAACATACCACACAGGAGGTAATACTGGTGAAACCCTACAACATACCACACAGGAGGTAATACTAGTGAAACCCTACAACATACCACACAGGAGGTAATACTGGTGAAACCCTACAACATACCACACAGGAGGTAATACTAGTGAAACCCTACAACATACCACACAGAAGGTAATACTAGTGGAACCCTACAACATATACCACACAGGAGGTAATACTGGTGGAACCCTACAACATACCACACAGGAGGTAATACTAGTGAAACCCTACAACATACCACACAGGAGGTAATACTAGTGGAACCCTACAACATATACCACACAGGAGGTAATACTGGTGGAACCCTACAACATACCACACAGTAGATAATACTGGTGGAACCCTACAACATACCACGCAGGAGGTAATACTGGTGGAACCCTACAACATACCACACAGGAGGTAATACTGGTGGAACCCTACAACATACCACACAGGAGGTAATACTGGTGGAACCCTACAACATACCACACAGGAGATAATACTGGTGAAACCCTACAACATACCACACAGGAGGTAATACTGGTGAAACCCTACAACATAATACACAGGATGTAATACTGGTGAAACCCTACAACATACCACACAGGAGATAATACTGGTGAAACCCTACAACATACCACACAGGAGGTAATACTGGTGAAACCCTACAACATAATACACAGGATGTAATACTGGTGACACCCTACAACATACCACACAGGAGGTAATACTGGTGGAACCCTACAACATATCACACAGGAGATAATACTGGTTGAACCCTACAACATACCACACAGGAGGTAGTACTGGTGGAACCCTACAACATATCACACAGGAGGTAATACTGGTGGAACCCTACAACATATCACACAGGAGGTAATACTGGTTGAACCCTACAACACACTGCACAGTGTCAGTCATTGTGGTACTAGTAATTTAACTGTGATAATTTGATTGTGCCATTTAAAAGTACATTTGATTTATGATAGCACAATCTATTTTACCTTTTAGCATGCTACCTAAAAAAATGCACAAAACATGAAATTAACCTCCTTGAAGCACATTTGTTATGCGTTCTTTGTGGCTCATAAACTGATATTCACAAACTTTTGAATATTGATACAAAGTTACAGGAAAAACATCTACTAAGGTAAGAACATGTGAGTCCATAGGACAAGTGAGATCCTTCCACCAGAACCAACGACAGAGATCTGTCTCCCTGAACACTGCACGAACCCATGTTCTTGTCTTTATATCATACAATCTGTTTTTGTCTTTATCTCATACAATCTGTTCTTGTTTTTATCTCACACGATCTGTTTTTATCTTTATCTCATACTATCTATTCTTTTCTTTATCTCATACTTATCCACTGCAGATAGATGGGGTTTAATACATGCAGTGAAACTAGGCCACCTAAAAATCACAATTTGAAATGGGTGTAATTCTGTCTCAACTGGGTGGATCAGTTTCGAGATTCATCAGTCATCAGTTTCGAGATTCCCACAAAAGGTTGCAGTCTCTACCAACAGGGGTCTTTGTGTTTCAAGGTCCCAATGATCCAAATCTAATATGTCGTCTGCTCCAGGTCAAAACAAACCCAGACAAACATCATGTTCATTTCAGAGAAATTAACATATGATTTTGTATGAAGAATTGGCCAAAGACTAATTAATTACATTTATTATATAATTGACAGATTTTATGCCATTTGTACACAAATATATTTAAACCAACATTTTATTCATTTCAAAATAATGTAAATAAAAAAAAGAATCTTTAAAAAAGATAAAACGAAAGTAGTTTGACAGAGGGGTGATCTGTCAAAGTAGTTCAGCACAGGGATGATCTGCAGAACACTCTCTTGAGGCACCAATTATGAGATAACGTAAAAGAACATGCGTTATGTCTGACAAAACCAAATGGGGCACAGTTAAAATTGGCACTGAAAATTTTACAGAAATATTTCCACTACTTTTACAGCTGCATGCATTTCATGTATCACATTTGGGAAGCTCAAAAAACTTTGTATTATTGAGGAAATATTGGTCTCTATCGAAAACAAATCAGAAGTGTTTAAGTCTTGTGGAGACAATTTGACATACTTCAAAATCAATTGAAAATAATGTTTTAAAAAGTACTTCAGTACGTCCTCAATATCACAACTTGACAATATTCCTACTCCTGATTGATATCTTTCCTTTGGAATGTAAATGTGAAAAAACAAACATTAACTTTAATGTTATCATGGTAGTTTTTTTAATAATTATGCTAAATAATCTAACCTAGAAGACCAAGTGGCATCCACAATATGTAAGCGTCCAAGACGGACTTCCTCTTCTTGAAGTAGTCAGGATTAGCGCTTCTATCATTGGCCTGCTTGACAATTAGCGGCATTCTCAAGAGGTCAAGTATCCAGCCAATCACACATAGTCCGACTGTGAAGAGGTAGAGCACCCCAAACCGAGGCCTGCCCAGGTAGAAGTGGTGCGCCCCAAACATCCCCAGAAGCCCCCATAGGTAGGCCTTCCTCAGGGACTTCGGTCTGTGCGCCGCTAGGTGGGGCTGCACCTGAGACGCTGGCACCATCGCCACGTCTCCTTGGTACATGGCAGAGTCTTGGCTTATTCCAGTGCTGACCTGACCTGGCTGACCTCTAGCCAGTCTACGTCCAGCCATTGTGTTATTATTCCTGGTTAGATGAAGAATCAATGCTGTATAATTTTACATTGCTGCGACGAATATTTCAACATGTATTTCAGTAATATGCTCCTTAGCACTATGTAGCGTCTTGAAAAGTCATGCTTCCTTGATAAAAGTCATAAGGAGAATGATTCATTTGTCCACATTTAACGCCGCTTATCATCACATACGTTAATCAGCATGATCACAGTATATGGTGTGATGTTAGACTTTGATAAACTGGGTCAGGTTGCTTATCACCACATCAATATTTTGAAGGTAAAACTCCATCAAGGGGACACTGTGAGGCTGACACGCCTTTACCAACTATGGGACGCCTTTATCAAAGGCAAATATTTACTCTGTTTCACTGATCCTGCCGATAAGCATGATAAGACAAAGCAGATGATCATGATAGACTGAGCTGTTTTGCCACTGGTATTTTGGCTTCTGACATGTTTCTGGTGTTATACCCTCTGCTGACATGTTTCTGATGTATACTCTCTGCTGACATGTTTCTGGTGTTATACTCTCTGGTGACATGTTTCTGATGTTATACTCTCTGCTGACATGTTTCTGATGTTATACTCTCTGGTGACATGTTTCTGATGTTATACCCTCTGCTGACATGTTTCTGATGTATACTCTCTGCTGACATGTTTCTGGTGTTATACCCTCTGCTGACATGTTTCTGATGTATACTCTCTGCTGACATGTTTCTGGTTTTATACTCTCTGGTGACATGTTTCTGATGTTATACTCTCTGCTGACATGTTTCTGATGTTATACTCTCTGGTGACATGTTCCTGGTGTTATACTCTCTGCTGACATGTTTCTGATGTTATAATGTTATACTCTCTTCTGACATGTTCCTGATGTATACTCTCTGCTGACATGTTTCTGGTGTTACACTCTCTGCTGACATTGTTTCTGATGTAATACTCTCTGCTGACATGTTCCTGGTGCTATACTCTCTGCTGACATGTTCCTGATGTTATGCTCTCTGCTGACATGTTTCTGGTGTTATACTCACTGCTGACATGTTTCTGGTGTTATACTCACTGCTGACATGTTTCTGGTGTTATACTCTCTGCTGACATGTTTCTGGTGTTATACTCACTGCTGACATGTTTCTGATGTTATACTCTCTGCTGACATGTTTCTGGTGTTATACTCTCTGCTGACATGTTCCTGGTGTTATTCTCCCTGCTGACATGTTCCTGGTGTTATTCTCCCTGCTGACATGTTTCTGATGTTATACTCTCTGCTGACATGTTTCTGGTGTTATACTCACTGTTGACATGTTCCCGATGTCATACTCTCTGCTGACATGTTTCTGATGTATACTCTCTGCTGACATGTTTCTGGTGTTATACTCACTGCTGACATGTTTCTGGTGTTATACTCTCTGCTGACATGTTTCTGGTGTTATACTCTCTGCTGACATGTTTCTGGTGTTATACTCACTGCTGACATGTTTCTGATGTTATACTCTCTGCTGACATGTTCCCGATGTTATACTCTCTGCTGACATGTTTCTGATGTATACTCTCTGCTGACATTTTCCTGGTGCTATACTCTCTGCTGACATGTTTCTGACGTTATACTCTCTGCTGACATGTTTCTGATGTTAAACTCTCTGCTGACATATTTCTGATGTATATACTCTCTTCTGACATGTTTCTGATGTTATGCTTTCTGCTGACATTGTTTCTGATGTTAAACTCTCTGCTGACATGTTTCTGGTGTTATACTCTCTGCTGACATGTTTCTGATGTCATACTCTCTGCTGACATGTTTCTGATTTTATACTCTCTGCTGACATGTTCCTGGTGCTATACTCTCTGCTGACATGTCCCTGGTGCTATACTCTCTGCTGACATGTTTCTGATGTTATACTCTCTGCTGACATGTTTCTGGTGTTATACTCTCTGCTGACATGTTTCTGATGTTATACTCTCTGCTGACATGTTTCTGGTGTTATGCTCTCTGCTGACATGTTTCTGATGTTATACTCTCTGCTGACATGTTTCTGATGTTATACTCTCTGCTGACATGTTTCTGATGTTATACTCTCTTCTGACATGTTTCTGATGTTATACTCTCTGCTGACATGTTCCTGGTGTTTTACCGACTACTGACATGTTCCTGGAGCTATACCCTCTGCTGACATGTTTCTGATGTTATACTCTCTGCTGACATGTTTCTGGTGTTATACTCTCTACTGACATGTTCCTGTTGTATACTCTCTGTTGACATGTTCCTGGAGCTATACTCTCTTCTGACATGTTTCTGATGTTATACTCTCTGCTGACATGTTTCTGATGTTATACTCTCTGCTGACATGTTCCCGATGTTATAATCTCTGCTGACATGTTTCTGATGTTATACTCTCTTCTGACATGTTCCTGATGTCATACTCTCTGCTGACATGTTTCTGGTGTTATACTCTCTTCTGACATGTTCCTGATGTTATACTCTCTTCTGACATGTTCCTGGTGTATACTCTCTTCTGACATGTTCCTGATGTATACTCTCTGCTGACATGTTCCTGGTGTTATACTCTCTGTTGACATGTTCCTGATGTTATACTCTCTGCTGACATGTTTCTGATGTTATACTCTCTGCTGACATGTTTCTGGTGTTATACTCTCTGCTGACATGCTTCTGGTGTTATACCTTCTGCTGACATGTTCCTGGTGTTATACTCTCTTCTGACATGTTCCTGATGTATACTCTCTGCTGACATGTTCCTGGTGTTATACTCTCTTCTGACATGTTTCTGGTGTTATACTCTCTACTGACATGTTTCTGGTGTTATACCCTCTGCTGACATGTTCCTGGTGTTATACTCTCTGCTGACATGTTCCTGATGTTATACTCTCTTCTGACATGTTCCTGACGTATACTCTCTGCTGACATGTTCCTGGTGTTATACTCTCTTCTGACATGTTTCTGGTGTTATACTCTCTTCTGACATGTTCCTGATGTTAAACTCTCTGCTGACATGTTCCTGATGTTATACTCTCTTCTGACATGTTCCTGATGTATACTCTCTGCTGACATGTTCCTGGTGTTATACTCTCTGTTGATATGTTCCTGATGTTATACTCTCTGCTGACATGTTTCTGATGTTAAACTCTCTACTGACATGTTTCTGATGTTAAACTCTCTACTGACATGTTACTGGTGTTGTACTCTCTGCTGACATGTTCCTGGTGTTATACTCTCTTCTGACATGTTCCTGGTATGATATTAATTCTCCTTCAACATGTTTCGGAGGATATACTATACAAGACCATCAATGTGTCATCTCATTTTAATTTGTGTGTTTTCCATAATTCTTACTGCTTGGGTGGGCCCTAGATGCTGCCACCTGGTGATTTAAAATCTGGCATGCATAGGTGATCATTGTAGACATACACATCTGGGGCCCCCATAGGGTTTTAGGATTATTGGATTTTTGGCCTAAAAAAGAGGGATTATTGGATTTTTGGGGTGAAATATCTGGGATTTTTGGATTTTGAGGAAAGTGTTTAGGATGTTATGTAATTCATTGCCAAATAAATTTGTACTAAATGTAAACATATTTTAGGATTTTTTGTTTTATACTTTTGGATTTTTAGATTTGAGGGGAAAAATATTTAAGGATTTTTGGCTACAAAAGATAAGGATTTTTGGATTTTTAGGTAAAAAAAGGGGGATTATTGGGTTTTTCATACCCCCCCTATGGGGGCCCCACATCTGACTCGCAGTATGAATAATTGCTGATTGACATATTATTTTATTTCAAACAATTCATTACACCCATAACCGTCTTCCTATTTTCCACAGAATATAGTCGTCATAATATCAGCTGCCTTGTCTACATATTGTCAGACCCCAGGTGCTATAAATGGTAGCTTGAAAAGAACAAGGAACTGGGACACAATTAATAAGATGTAATACATTACAGGTCTTCTGACAATAACAAGGCCAAATATGCACTGCACCTAAATGATGAAATTCCAATGGAGAGCCAGCTGCCAAAAGGGCCAGCTGGTATTTTATCAGCTTAGAGTTCTGTTAGCCAACTACTCAGGGGCCCATGCACCACCTATCTGATATGCAAAATATCAGATATTCACCCAAATGTGCCCTAGCTGGCAAGTAAAGTTACCGCTTAGCAGCTAGCTGGGAAATTTTGCCAGCTGGCAGTTTAAATCTTTCCTTTATCTGCCTTGTAAAATATGTTCATGGTGATAAATCGATGGACATATCAAGCTGGTAAAATCTTATTTGTAGAAATTAGATCAATATAACAGATGTAATTCTCCTGAATTTCATAAAAATATTGCTGAATCAATTTTTTCACAGAAAATCTGTACATAATATTATATAATGCTCAACACTGAAGTACTTGCCTAATATTGTTGCTGGTAAATGGCTTCATTTTTATTTATAGTTCTTCACAAGCTGGTAGTTTGCCTGTTAAATGCCTGTAAAATTCGAAATAACTCCCTTGTCTTGGATCTTCACATTGAATTTTAGAGAGAAGGCTGTTGATCATTTAAATTCATTTTTAGTAAATATAGTGATCTATAAAATTCTTTTAAATTTCAAATATTATGTCCCAAAAATGTCTAGAACATAAACTAAAAAACAATGGGATCACCAGGCATTGGACTTTGCAAAATTCCATGACAAACTGCAGAAACTGTTTAGTATCTGCCAGCTGGTAAAAAAGATGAAGTTGTCACAATTCTCATCTAACTAATAATAATAATAACGATTTATATAGCGCTATATCAGACTGGGTCTGCTCTAAGCGCTTACCCAGCAAACAATTATACGTTTTGAAAACGTCTTGAAAACGTTTTGGTTTGGTTTCCAAAACGTTTTGACAAAACGTTTTGAAAACGTAATTGTGTAGACACTCCAAAACGTTTTCAAAACGTTTTGACAAAACCTCTTGAAAACGTTTTGACAAAACCTCTTGAAAACGTTTTGGCAAAACCTCTTGAAAACGTTTTGACAAAACCTCTAGGAAACGTTTTGGCAAAACCTCTTGGAAACGTTTTGGCAAAACCTCTTGGAAACGTTTTGGCAAAACCTCTAGGAAACGTTTTGACAAAACATCTTGGAAACGTTTTTGATAAAACCTCTTGGAAACGTTTTTTACAAAACCTCTTGGAAACGTTTTGATAGGACCTTCTTAAGATATTCATTAAACCTTTCTGAGACCTTCCTACAACCTTTTTGAGAATTTCCCACAAGTCATAACAATATATTTTCATCTTACCTCTAAATTTGTACAAAAAGAACATAGAAAAAACATTAATTTTCGTTTTTTTAAAAATATTTATTATCATTTTAGTTTCTAACTCAATGTTACAATGTATTTCTACATATATCTGATAATTGTTGAAAATGTCCATGATTTCTGATAGTGTGGAGTTTGTGAGGAGTCCTCTTCAGATGAGTCCAGACATGAGGAAGCTGGTGTGCTGGGAGCAGACCCTCTCTTTGCTGCACCTTTCTGAAACAGAAATAACATTTTTTTAAGATTCATTGTCAAACTTTTGATACCATAAGAAATATTCCTTTAAATATTTAACATACCATATTCACCAAACAACCCCCCCCCCCCCCCCCCCCCCCCAAAAAAAAAAGCCGATTTTGTACAGATATTCTAAAATATCCTACCTGATATTTTGCCCCTCCAACTTGGTTCAAGTTTGGGGCATTCTTCATTGTTCTTAGGCTTTGCCCCGAAATGGCTATTGTCCTTCATGTTGTTTCAGATAAATCCTTCGACATGCTCCTGCAATTATTAAATTCAAAGATTTAAAACGTCTTCATAAACAATACAAACATATCATTTAAGCCATAAGATATGAATATAAAAAAAATAAATTACACAATCTGAAAACATGTGGTTTAAGTATAAATTAAGTCAAATTCAGTGACTCGATTAAGTCATAAACTTTTAGAGACAGATGTATAATGATAAAAAATAATAGAGCCCAGAATTCTTTAATTGTGCCAAACATTGTATGTGAGGATATGCATAGATTTGTGAATTGATTTTTCCTATATTTATCACACTTCACAGAAGCTTGAGTGCATGTTGGGGTTGGCAGGCCAGTACAGAAATAGCCACATGTGGGTCACAGCTTGTTGGCCTAACTGGGGTCATACAGGCCTGGTGAGGGCACAAGGTGCAACCCTCCCTTATGTAATTGGGTCAATTGACTAAGCCAAATTAGATGCACATGTAAAAGATAAATACTCAATGTCTTAACTCAGCATTTAAATATATATTCATGAATGTTCATGCCATAAGTCTCACAATAATTAACACACTCATGTACATACCTTAATTCCCGAATTGTAGCTCTAAAACAAAGATGTGGCCTTGAGTCGATGTTTGCTGTTGGAGAACCAAGTCTTCACTTTTCAAATTTGAGTGGTGACAGAGTCAGCATTACATACACTTATAATTCAAACATTCTGTATTGGCAGTTATTTCTTATACAGGTGTATGTATATTACCTGACCTGAATGGTATAATTATTAATCATATCATCATGTAAAATAACAGCAAATTTAGTAGTGTTAACCTATTTTTCTAATTCTAATATGCAGTAAGAATACGAAAATAATATGTGCAGGGGTGTGGAGTAGGACTCCATCTCATGGAGGTGGAGGGAGTATTAATAACCAACTAACCCAGTCATGTGTACATTGGTTTGAAATAACTGTCAAATGGACAACTTTGTAAGTTGTTGGAAGGATTCAGTATAATATATGAAAATATTACATCAAGGTCAAACATTGTTGTCATGTTTTCTAAACATTACCTACATGTGTTATTCTTAAAACAATAAAAAATGTGATTATGACCTCACCAAATAACACCAAAACATTCAGTTAAACTATTTCATGCCAGTTTCATAATGTCACTTTCCATAATTAGTGTCCAACATTATTAAAACATTTACCAACCATAATTTCTGAAGCTAAGCCAAACCAAGACCAAATCAAAACGTTTTGTATATGTTTTATCAAGACGATTCCAAGATGTTTTTGAAAAAACGTTTTCAAAACGTTTACAAGACGTATTTTATAGCCTAGCCAATCCAAGACCAAACCAAAACGTTTTGTAGACGTCTTGTGTTTGCTGGGTAACTATGATTAAACAGCTGGCAGATTTTATTATACAAGCTCGCTGGCTGGCAAAATAATTTCCAGGTACCTGGTGAAAGACAACAAAAATGAATATCAGATTATTTTTGCCAGTTAATTTTTAAAATCATTTAAAAAGGTCTCCTTTTCACAAGAGGCCAATTACAAACATGAAATGTGAAAATGCCAAAAAATATTGGTGGTGAGCCCCTGACTACTAAATTAATATTTCAGTTTTGACATGACTGGCAAATACAGTATGTATGTTGCAATCAAGATGAAGGAGTACACCTGCCGCCAGGAGTGATTCAGTGTTCAGTAAAAACTGGGCAGATGACTGAGGCAAAAACACCTGACCTTGATTGGGCAATATAAACAAAAGGATTCATTTTCAATTTTTCGTGGCATGATCAGGAGTCCTGTGAAAGATTCGCACTATATTTACATATTTTCCACCCGGTCGATGAAATAGCTAGCTAATTCTGATAATATTACACAAATAGAAGTATCCTAGTACCATGTATTTTATACATTTAATTGACGTTTACAAAGTAACAATTAGAATGTTGAAACATAAATTATTTCTTTGGATAGTGAATTTTGCTGTTAATAGTTATTTTTTCATTTAGATTTTATTTTTGATTTTTGATTTTAGTTTTTCTTTTAGATTTTAGTTTTTCTTTTAGATTTTAGTTTTTCTTTTAAAAAGTATAGGTCATTTAAGGAAGTGGGTTAAATAATAAATCAGTCTATTTCTAGGAAGCATTTGCCCCCATTTGATAGAATGGCATAAACAGCAAATATCTTGTTGGTTGAACAACATATCTTCAAAAATCATGAACGAATTGTTTTATTACTCTCGAATGATCAAGAATAATGTGGGACACAACATCAACTTATATTGCCGTCTAGATTCTGTAACATATGAGATAGCTTGCTGACAAAATATGTTTTTGATAATTGAGAAAAGACAACAAAAATGCCAACGACATACATTTACATAAAAATCTGCAAAACTTTTATTGCCCTTGATCAATAAACGAGGTTCATTGTCTATTCTGATTCATTTCTATATAAAATCGAGCTTTAAACGCATTTTTCCATTTGTATATATTATTCTTGAAAGTTTGAATGCTCTTTTGTTTCTGTGACATCATGTGCGTAAGCATGGTGAGGTACTCGGAAGCGGAAACGAGCGCCCTGTGTTGGCACGTGTAAACCCCGATATCAGTCCTTTTTGCCTAATTCCGGTCAGATCAACAGCCATGCCGGTAAGTAATGCGTAATAAATACTTAAAATCTTCCCCAAAAGTAATTCATATCGAAATAAAACCCAGATAGAGGGGAACATTAATTCACCACGATTACAACTATGCCAGATGTGAACCGGAGAGACCAAGAAAAGCGCATTAAATCGATGTGTTCATAAAACCATTCTCGCCAGGAATCCAGCATGTCTACGGCCATGCACGACATCGTCATCCATTTGTTTTGGTTGTAATATTCCACATCGCTAATATTCTCATACCATTGCTGGGGATTCCTGTTATTTTTTTCAATTGAGCAATGTGTTTATTTCCCGGTTGGAACCACATTTCTTGATGTCATAAAATTTTGGACAAATTTTTAGGCGTGTTGTGCGCAGCAACTGTCATCCCAGGGGTAACTTTATGTAACTATGACAAGCCTGAATCTGCAAGCGACATAGAAACTGTATGTGTACTTGTTGAATTGATGCAATTTGCTTGAACTCTGTATGTTTTATGGCATTTATATAAAATTAATAATAATAATAGTAATACCAATCTTTGGTACACACACAAGGAAACAAGATGGCACTCCATTGGCTGGTCACATGGTCGGGTTTGTTTATAAATGGACCTGGATCTTTCAGGTAGTTGTGCAACATTCAAGTCTCTTTTAGTATTGCGAAATCAGTTATTGTGAAATGTTTACATCTAATTTTAACATCTCCCAATATATATACAGAAGTGACACACTTTTCATTTGATTAACAAAGAGACTATTGAAACCAACAGGTTGGCAAGTGACAACTTTCAAGATGCCTGTAAGATTTTTTTTTACTAAAGCATATACACCTGAAGTAGGAAGCCATAGATGTGTGAAAGGAGCAGTGTTTCAATGATTATTATTTTCATCTTTGATTGTTTTGTATTTGAAGTACATTGTGAATATTCTTTTACAGCTAGCTAAAGACTTGATCCACCCATCCCTGAAGGATGAGGCATGCAAACACAAGAAGAAGAGGCTCGTACAGAGCCCCAACTCATATTTCATGGATGTAAAATGTCCCGGTAAGTATGATAACTAAATATATATTGCAGAAGTTATACTTGAGCTATGCTAGGTGGAGAATTTCAGTCACTTTACAAGCATTATATGTTTAATTTGAGCAATATTCTTCAAGTCGAGTTCATTTTGAGAACAGTTTGGTATATATCTCACGTCTGGCTTTTGACAGACAGCTACGGTTGTAAACATTGCAAAATTCTATGTCCCAGAATGTTTGATTTAAAATTTAGTTTATCACATCTTTTATTTCCTAAATTTTCCATGCCCAGGTTTATAATATATTGATAAAATACACCTATAAGGCAGACATTGTGCTTGATTTGTGGATTTATGTACAAAGGTAGGAGACAATATTGACAAGATATTTGTTTGCAGGATGCTACCGTATCACAACCGTTTTCTCACATGCACAGACTGTGGTACTTTGTGTAGGATGTTCAACGGTTCTATGCCAGCCCACAGGCGGCAAAGCACGCCTCACAGAAGGTAAGAACCATACTCTCTTTATCACATTTACTTTATAGATAAAATATTTAAAATGTTCACAGATTAACTCTCTATCTGCTCTACCATATACGCTGCATTTTCTGAGCGCTGCAATCGTATTTGACCCAATTCTTTGCACACGGCACACCCGGGAACAGCGGCGACATCTTGTTTGGGGCAATCTTGCCTCTGCCTTTCATCTTTCCATCGTTGTTTTTGTCAGTTTTGCCTCCGCAATGTTGACATAAATTACGTAGATTGCAATATACTTATATGAATATTACGCAACAAACACTCAATAGCACTGACATTAGCTTGTCAATGTATGATGTCAGTCTGAAATTTCCCCCCCATCTTGAAGCAAGGCGGGCGGAAGTTAACGCAACATCTTTCCCGTCATGCATTGCTCTCTCGCGCCAATCCCGTCATTTTTTCACGGACCAGCTAAAAAGCCGGGAGAGCAGATAGCGAGAATTGACAAGGAAAAAACAGTATACAATTCTTGAATTTTCCAAAGAGCAATACAATTTGACAAAAATCAACCAAACTTTTTAAATTTTTAAATTCATTCGGGTATAAAGGCATAACAATTTGTTTGTCCTTTCACATTGATTACAATAGACAATACATAGATACAAAATGTCCCAATGAAACAACTCCTGGCACACAACGAAGTTAACCACATGAATTTGATAACTAATGTCTTGTTACATAATATTAAGACTTTAACACCCCTTTCTAGATCATTTCACTAGCACAGTTGGCCAAATAAAGGACCTGTGCTGTTCTTGGTTATACCAGTTGAGTAGGTTTTACTCCACTGTTGACAGTTTTACTTTCACACTAATAAAGGCTTGAAAGTTGACCTGATATGGCTAAAAGGGTCATAAAAACACCATTTCTCTCTTCTGGGCCATTTCATTTCCTCTACTCCTACCACAATGATAAAGAATCGTTTCCTGACAGATGAGCACATTTTCTGGAAATATCTATAATGCAGTATTGTAATAATAATCTTCAACTTTGTAATCCATTTAGATCTATATAGATCTATGTTGAAATGAAGTGTATTATTGGAAAAAAATAGTAATTAAGATATTGGTCCAGAATGTTTCAACATCTTACATGTTACTGAAAATGAATACATTATTAAGAGTGAATACTAAACAGATAGGAACTAGTTATTGCTATGGTTAGATTCATCTACCAAATGATAATGTCTTGAATCATAGACTGGAGGTTACAATTAAAAGGCAAATGTTCAT
Source organism: Amphiduros pacificus (assembly GCA_949316495.1). Taxonomy (NCBI): domain Eukaryota; kingdom Metazoa; phylum Annelida; class Polychaeta; order Phyllodocida; family Hesionidae; genus Amphiduros; species Amphiduros pacificus. The sequence goes on along the minus strand of OX439000.1, from coordinate 1,997,068 downwards.
CTGATCAATCCCAATGTATATAGATTGAAATCTTAGCAGTCTACTTAATTTGATATTTTGTTTCTGTTGCATATGTTCAGTGAAGATTTACTGACATTACTTTGTTTTTTGTTTTCAGGATGCAGCTTCCGTAAGAAGGCACATTGAGAAGTGGGGGGGAGAACCAAGATAGGTAGCAGCTTCATGCAGTAAGAAGGCACACCGAGAAGAAATTCCAAGATCTTATTTTATAATGTGTGTGTAAATATAATAATAAAGTCTGCTGTGTCTTGGTGAATAAATTGTTTGTTGTTTTGTTAAGTTGCTGGTGACAAAGCTTCTGAGGCCATTGGGGAAATCTGACTGCCCATGCAAATCAAGGGGAAAATGGAGGTGTTTTCAGCATTTCATACTTTTGCTAGTGGATTAAAGTGATCTTGAAATACTGTTTTAAGTTTGTCCAAAACTGCTCTAGGCAACTGATTCTACACATAAATTCATTTGGGATTTGAAATTTGGGAAAAGGTGTCATAATATTGTGAATTTCAGGTTTTGGAACCTGGTGTATTTCAGTTTTAGAAGTGGGAAAGAAAATGTCAATTTTCAAACTGGTAGAAGCAAAACATATTTGGGTTATGAATTTTATTTATTTTCTAAATTTACCAAATTTATGGCAATTCACCTTTGAAGACGAGCTTTGAAAGTGAAATAAGTGGGTGTCTGAATGCCTGTAACCATAGAAAGTTGCCAAGAGGAATGGGTTTTTCCTTAAGTACACCTGAAACCTGCCTTGGAGGTTGTCTCCATTCCAGGAAGTCTTGAGTGATGTCTTTCCAGGCAGGAATATTTTCTGAAGAACGTTCAAAACTAATGAATTATATATCAAATAGTTTTGCTTGGAACTTTTTAAGATCTAAATATTCCCTTATACTAATACATTGCCAAGTCTCTGACCCACATGTCCCTCCCTCTTCGGCTTCCTTTATTAGGATCTCGTGTCAATTCAGCAACAGCAAATCATTTGAAAAACAAAGGCACATTTCACCATTCATGTTTTATTCCACTGTGATGTTTCTATTTACTGTACAGAAACGTATATACATCTGTAGAACCATCTGATTAAATTGAATATATATTTCACATACTCTTAATTGTTATTAAGCCTTTTTTATATGAAATATCTGGGTATAAATATAGGATATCCATTAATGATAGATATAGAATTGAATATTTGATGGGTAAATGTGAAAGTATTGAAATATTAAGAAAATAGTCTGTCAAATGACACTAGAATCTATAAGTGCTTACATAATATCGTGCAAAAGGGTGATCACACAAGATGATTTTCAAATTGTAAAAAAATATGCCTAAAATTGCAAAAACAAAAAAACCCCAATGATGCATAGGACGATATTGCAATGATACAGGAACTAACTTTTCTGCATTTCGGAAAATAAGATATTTATTTTAAAGAAAAGTATAAAGGACATGAAATTATGTCGAACATCCTTCCAAAAGGTCGGCATCAGAAGTGTATTACTCATCTAATGTATTTTCCAATCTTTGGTTATAAGATACGAAATTAGCAGCCTAATCAATTCGAGGAAATATTTTAAAACTGATAAGCTGCCACTGGTAGCCCCATTTTTATCATTAGGGGGCAGCACCAGTTTCGGTGAGTGCCCCCTGTGAAGAAAAGATCAACATGATGACGAATGTTGCTACCGACTTTCTCTCATTGTCTGCAGTCTGCAAAACCAAGACTAATGCATTTCCTTTTGTCCTTCCACACGAAAACCTTTTCCCGTGATATTTGTCAATGTGTAGCACACAAGCTAGAGACTTTGTGGAAATGATATCACACTGTTTTGCAAAGAAGCTCGTTAAAATAATATGCAAAGGAAAAGAGATTTGTCATATTCATTAACACTTAAGAGAAATTATTAACATTTTTAGATTGGCCCAGCTTGCGACGTTGCTAAAAAGTGATTTTCAAGATTTGAATTCTGGTCCAGTTTTCGACATGCCGTAGTTCAGATGATTTTCAACAAATGAATATTATTTACAAATTATTTCAGATTTTTTTATATGGGATGATAAAAGTCAACCGTGGACTGGTCAACCTCTGCACACTGATAGAGGCCATCTAGTGGCAGAATCGTAGAATTATTATTTCATTTTTAATTATTGATAAAAACTATTTTGAGTGCAAAACAGTGAATCATCTTAAAATATGCAAGCGACCTTTATGAAAGAGTATACATAGTTTGTCTCGCAAAGAAATAAAGGCAAACAATATGCCATTTGTCTCCAACTCATAATTTGCATTGTTGCTATATGTTGTACTTGGTGGAATTTCATTCGTGACAGGGACATTACCCAGCGTATGAGAGATTCCCACGATGACTAAAATTGGGCAAAAAGGGAAACCTATTTTGAGTCACTACAGCCAATTTGCACCTCTGAAACATTGATTAACGTTAAATATTTGTTCAAAAGTGAGTAATTAAGACTAGATAATTCTACACACAGTCTGAGAAAGACATGTTTTGATAACAAACAGCTTTTGTTAAAAATTAAGGTTTTATTTGCCAAAAACGCTAATAAAGGTTATAAAAGATACGTCACCAATGAGAATTAAAATGTTTCCCTTCCATTCCTGTCACAAGGTGGACAGAGATATGACAGAGCATGACACCCTACCTCCTGTATGGACCCTACCTCCTGTATGGACCCTCACCCTACCTCCTGTATGGACCCTACCTCCTGTACGGACCCTACCTCATGTACGGACCCTACCTCCTGTACGAACCCTACCTCCTGTATGGACCCTCACCCTACCTCCTGTATGGACCCTACCTCCTGTACGGACCCTACCTCCTGTATGGACCCTCATCCTACCTCCTGTATGAACCCTACCTCCTGTATGGACCCTACTTCCCGTATGGACCCTATACCTCCCGTATGGACCCTACCTCCTGTATGGACCCTACCTCCCGTATGGACCCTACCTCCCGTATGAACCCTACCTCCTGTATGAACCCTACCTCCTGTAGGGACCCTACTTCCTGTATGGACCCTACTTCCCGTATGGACCCTACCTCCTGTATCGACCCTCACCCTACCTCCTGTATGAACCCTACCTCCTGTATGGACTCAACTTCCTGTATGGACCCTACTTCCCATATGGACCCTACCTCCTGTATGGACCCTACCTCCTGTATGGACCCTACATTCTGTATGGACCCTACCTCCTGTATGAACCCTCACCCTACCTCCTGTATGGACCCTACCTCCCGTATGGACCCTCACCCTACCTCCTGTATGAACTCTCACCCTACCTCCTGTATGGACCCTACCTCCTGTATGGACCCTTACCCTACCCCCTGTATGGACCTTACCTCCTGTATGGACCCTTCCTCCTGTACGGAGCCTACTTCCTGTATGGACCCTACCTCCCGTATGGACCCTACCTCCTGTATGGACCCTACCTCCCGTATGGACCCTACCTCCCGCATGGACCCTACCTCCCGTATGGACCCTACCTCCTGTATTAACCCTACCTCCCGTATGGACCCTCACCCTACCTCCTGTATGGACCCTACCTCCCGTATGGACCCTCACCCTACCCCTTGTATGGACCCTACCTCCTGTATGGACCCTACCTCCCGTATGGACCCTCACCCTACCTCCTGTATGGACCCTACCTCCTGTATGGACCCTCACCCTACCCCCTGTATGGACCTTACCTCCTGTATGGACCCTTCCTCCTGTACGGAGCCTACTTCCTGTATGGACCCTACCTCCCGTATGGACCCTACCTCCTGTATGGACCCTACCTCCCGTATGGACCCTACCTCCCGCATGGACCCTACCTCCCGTATGGACCCTACCTCCCGTATGGACCCTACCTCCCGTATGGACCCTACCTCCCGCATGGACCCTACCTCCCGTATGGACCCTACCTCCCGTATGGACCCTACCTCCCGTATGGACCCTACCTCCTGTATGGACCCTACCTCCCGTATGGACCCTACCTCCCGTATGGACCTTACCTCCCGTATGGACCCTACCTCCCTTATGGACCCTACCTCCCGTATGGACCCTACCTCCCGTATGGACCCTACCTCCCGTATGGAACCTACCTCCCGTATGGACCCTACCTCCCGTATGGACCCTACCTCCCGTATGGACCCTACCTCCCTTATGGACCCTACCTCCCGTATGGACCCTACCTCCCGTATGGACCCTACCTCCCATATGGACCCTACCTCCCATATGGACCCTACCTCCTGTATGGACCCTACCTCCCGTATGGACCCTACCTCCCGTATGGACCCTACCTCCCGTATGGACCCTACCTCCCATATGGACCCTACCTCCCATATGGACCCTACCTCCCATATGGACCCTACCTCCCGTATGGACCCTACCTCCCGTATGGACCCTACCTCCCGTATGGACCCTCATCATACCTCCCGTATGGACCCTACCTCCTGTATGGACCCTACCTCCCATATGGACCCTACCTCCCGTATGGACCCTACATCCTGTATGGACCCTCCCTCTACCTCCTGTATGGACCCTACCTCCCGTATGGACCCTCATCATACCTCCCGTATGGACCCTACCTCCTGTATGGACCCTACCTCCTGTATGGACACTACCTCCTGTATGGACCCTACCTCCCGTATGGACCCTACCTCCTGTATGGACCCTCACCATACCTGTATGGACCCTACCTCCCGTATGGACCCTACCTCCCGTATGGACCCTACCTCCCGTATGGACCCTACCTCCCATATGGACCCTACCTCCCATATGGACCCATCCTCCGGTATGGACCCTACCTCCCGTATGGACCCTACCTCCTGTACGGACCCTACCTCATGTATGGACCCTCATCATACCTCCAATATGGACCCTTCCTCCTGTATGGACCCTACCTCCTGTATGGACCCTACCTCCTGTATGGACCCTACCTCCTGTATGGACCCTACCTCCCGTATGGACCCTCACCATACCTGTATGGACCCTACCTCCCGTATGGACCCTACCTCCCGTATGGACCCTACCTCCCGTATGGACCCTACCTCCTGTATGGACCCTACCTCCCGTATGGACCCTACCTCCCATATGGACCCTCACCCTACCTCCTGTATGAACCCTCACAGCATAATAAATGTTATTAAGTAATGGTAAAATCAAATAATTAGAAACTCAAATTTCCAACAGGGACTGCCTCATTCATTATTTGTTTCCTATAATTGATGTGAATCTGTCTGCTTTCATATGTTTTGGTTTGTTCTAATTTCTAAATATGTATAAATCAATATATATTCATACATCAACAATCACCTAAAATTGACCAACACCAGGTCATGGCCTGTGATCAGATAGCTGACCGAGATGCTTACCAATCAGTACAAAGCAGAATCTGTATCAATAGTGATTCATTTATGTATCACCAATCAATGTGACTTAAGGGTATTTATGGGTCTTGGTAGGGAGTGTCCTCTGGTGGCAGATTTTCTGAGGGAACTACTTTCTTTTTATGCCAAAATGGATCGTTTTCAAAAAAGTATGGGAAAAATGCTCAACTGTCAAAAAGAGTTCCTTTTTCATTAAAACCTTCAAGTCATGAAATGACATTTTATGGTATTCATCATTGAATACCATAAAATCATTGATTTATTATTTGAACATCACAATGGAATTTCTTTGATTATATTGAAAGCTTCATATCTTTTTAACTCATAAAAAGTAGTGTAGTAATATGTCACTGCTCCAAAATTTATTTCGTCATGTCAAAATGTTAAAGAGAAAAAGTTCTGCAGATTGTGGGACCATAATAAAGCGGATTTCCAAACAACTTTGTAAAAGTGATCTTAACAATATTTACTATGATCCTAGTGAAACAGATTTTCTATTTTTCAAATACATTAAGAGAAAAATAGAGGTAAAGTCCACACTTGATCATTTCAAAAATATGAATTTTTTCACCTCCCTTCACATATCTGATTGCCAAACTTCCCTTTTATTTCCAAATTACACAAATCAAAAAGAAAATCTGTTTCACTAGGATCACAGGGAATTTTCTTCCCAATGAAATGAAATAAACACAGCTAAAAACAAGCCTACTCCTGTTGTGTAATCTGCAGAACTTATTTGCATCAAGGAAAATTAGGACAAAATACTATTTTGAAAGAAATATACTTGTAATCATACCTTATAGTTCAAAATTTGAGGTGTTTAAATATTGATTCATGTCATTAATGCTTTTAATTTTATAGGGAATGTATTTTTACACCATAAATGTACCAATTCCCATCAAGTACAGTATTTTGATAATTTATTCCTCTCTCACCAGGGGGCACTCACTACCAACACCCATAAATACCCTTATAGTCAATAAAGTAGTGATGACTTGCGGCCGATCATGAATGCACCTTTTTGCCACTGACGGCAGGGACTGATAGTCCTGCTTTAGAGGGTACATTCTCACATCTGGTAAATCAAGCAGAACAGAGCCGAGGACAGTTTTCAAAACTCAAAATCAGTACCACATTTCTCACAGCTCCCATTCCCAAGAAGCCATGCAGGAGACGCGATCTCAACATGCTTCCTGCCTATCACGTGATGTAATCTATGATGTCACCCAGCAAACTCAATAATTCATTTTTTGCGTTTTGAAAGACACTGACTTACATAAGACCTTACCTGTGGGGCATATATCTTTTATGGGGCCTTTTGGAAATGCCCCATAAAAACACTTATATTTTTGCACATTAGAATGGTTTAATCCATGCATATTGGGCATAAATATCTATACAACTTTTGTTGGGCATACATATCTATGCAACATTTATGGGACATATATCTGCAACTTTTAGTGGGCAAATTTCATTGCAACCTTTGTGGGGCATATATCCATTAAACTTTTGTGGGGCATATATCCATGAAACTCCACACAACCTTTGTGGGGCATATATCCATGCGACCTTTATGGGCCATATATCCATGCAACTTTTGTGGGGCATACATCTATGCAACATTTATGGGACATATATCTGCAACTTTTTTGGGCATATTTCATTTCAACTTTTGTGGGGCATATATCCATAAAACCTTTATGGGGCATACATATCTACGCAACATTTGTGGGGCATATATCTATGTATCTTTTGTGGGGCATATATATCTATGAACTTATGTGGGGCATATATATCTATGAACTTATGTGGTTATATTTCATTGCAATTTTTGTGGGGCATATATCCATGAAACTTTTGTGGGGCATATATCCATGCAACTTTTGTGGGGCATATATCCAGGCATATGAAATAGTTCACACAAAAAACACTAGGTGGCTGCAGTTTATATACCCCACAACCACATGCCCCATATATAGTGATGTTTAAAATTTTGCCCCACAGTGATATCTGATACACGTGCCCGTGCGCATGATATCTAGAGCTACCCAGTAATGCTAGGCCTTCTCTCTCTGATCACTGGCCCAGTGCTTATGATATCTAGAACTACCCAGCAATGCTAGGCCTTCTCTCTCTGATCACTGGCCCAGTGCTTATGATATCTAGAACTACCCAGCAATGCTAGGCCTTCTCTCTCTGATCACTGGCCTGGCCCTTATGATATCTAGAGCTACCCAGCAATGCTAGGCCTTCTCTCTCTCTCTCTCTCTGATCACTGGCCCAGTGCGTATGATATCTAGAGCTACCCAGCAATGCTAGGCCTTCTCTCTCACCCTGATCACTGGCCCAGTGCTTATGATATCTAGAGCTACCCAGCAATGCTAGGCCTTCTCTCTCTGATCACTGGCCCAGTGCTTATGATATCTCGAGCTACCCAGCAATGCTAGGCCTTCTCTCTCTGATCACTGGCCCAGTGCTTATGATATCTAGAGCTACCCAGCGATGCTAGGCCTTCTCTCTCTCCCTGATCACTGGCCCAGTACTTATGATATCTAGAGCTACCCAGCAATGCCAGGCCTTCTCTTTCTGATCACTGGCCCAGTGCGTATGGTATCTAGAGCTACCCAGCAATGCTAGACCTTCTCTCTCTGATCACTGGCCCAGTGCTTATGGTATCTAGAGCTACCCAGCAATGCTAGGCCTTCTCTCTCTGATCACTGGCCCAGTGTTTATGGTATCTAGAGCTACCCAGCAATGCTAGGCCTTCTCTCTCTGATCACTGGCCCAGTGCTTATGGTATCTAGAGCTACCCAGCAATGCTAGGCCTTCTCTCTCTGATCACTGGCCCAGTGTTTATGGTATCTAGAGCTACCCAGCAATGCTAGGCCTTCTCTCTCTGATCACTGGCCCAGTGCTTATGGTATCTAGAGCTACCCAGCAATGCTAGGCCTTCTCTCTCTGATCACTGGCCCAGTACTTATGATATCTAGAGCTACCCAGCAATGCCAGGCCTTCTCTTTCTGATCACTGGCCCAGTGCGTATGATATCTAGAGCTACCCAGCAATGCTAGACCTTCTCTCTCTGATCACTGGCCAAGTGCTTATGGTATCTAGAGCTTCCCAGCAATGCTAGGCCTTCTCTCTCTCTCTCTCTGATCATTGGTCTAGTGCTTATGGTATCTAGAGCTACCCAGCAATGCTAGGCTTTCTCTCTCTGATCACTGGCCCAGTGTTTATGGTATCTAGAGCTACCCAGCAATGCTAGGCCTTCTCTCTCTGATCACTGGCCCAGTGCTTATGTTATCTAGAGCTACCCAGCAATGCTAGGCCTTCTCTCTCTGATCACTGGCCCAGTGCTTATGATATCTAGAGCTACCCAACAATGCTAGGCCTTCTCTCTCTGATTACTGGCCCAGTGCTTATGGTATCTAGAGCCTAGCGCTTATTCTCGATATCGGAGTTCAAATTGATAGCTCATTAATTATTCAGTCACGTATCTCTTGCCTTCGTCATGAAAACAGTCAATTACAATATGATGAAGTCATTTAAAGCCACACCTGTCTCGTTGTATCGACCAATAAGAGTCACTTCAACTAGCAAGATATCATTTTATAGGTCACAACCACTATATAAAGAGCACGTGGTAAATTTCATGCAATCAAGCCAAAGTAGTAGTGAGTCCGATGCAAAAACAGTATCAGACTCACTACTACTAAGTATCAGAAAATTGACTGCTGTGTGCAATCTTTTTTGTTATAAAATTATATCAGATAAAGGCATATACACTCTTGCTTCTGGTAGTAAAATTTGCCAATTTTGTTTTAATCTAAAAATGTCGGTCAAATACAAATACATCAGTACACGTGCCAGTTTCTGTATTTATGCACATATTCACATAATGCTCTCTTTAAAGCACCAAATGAAACCACCATCCATTTTTTAGTTGCTGTCTATGAATACAACATATGTTCCGTATCTTCTATTTCATTACTATGCCCACAAAGTTGAAAAGCGTTTAACATTACACCCACCAACATTCAATTCACAATTGACGAAATGGTGTTGAATTCTTTTATCTTTTTATATAGTATCATTAATATTTTCTGTAAACGTGACTCTGAAACGTAGAAAATTCTCAGTATCAAAGAGAAATTTTGCTTCTCAATCAGAATATGATAACAAAATTGTTGTGAGAGTCATCTATATTTACCTTTTGTTTTTATTTGTGAAATGTATAATGGTAAAAATTAATATAAATACTATTCATATTTAAACTTTCTTTGCGATATTTCCTATATATTTGTTGACTAAAGCATACACAGCAACCCAATTATTTGTACCATTTAATTTTGTCTGACGAATGTGTGTTCCCAGATGATTTGAATTTGGAAAGCTTCATTCTATAAGCTGTTAAAGGTAAAGTTTGACTGATTGCCAGGTCTCATTCTTTGCATTTGTCAAATGCTAAAGCCTTTTAGTCAAGCCTTTTAGTCAAATTAATTTCTATCTTTTTTTTCATCCCCACCAATGTATACTCCCAAACTTTTGACTCCCAAACTTTTGATTTTCAGTGAGTTGTATACCCTCGTATTTTCTTATACAATCCCTTTCCATATGCCTTCACTTCTGGATACATTTAACACTTGTCTGATTTCAAACCGAAGTAATGCTCTTTTTATTGAATCTAGATATGATAGCAATAATGTCGTATCCACAGGGAATCTGAAAAGCTATGATAGTGTTGAAATTGTGTGATCAATGTCAATTCCCTCTTTACTTATATACAACTAAAGGGATGAAAGCTGAAATCACACCCTTGGATGAGATCATTTTCATTCCATGTATAAAGTTATTAATTTTACATTTATGACCTTGAGGTGTGGATATTTCTAATCTGTACCATCCATTCTTTAAATTCAGTGTTTCAAAACTTAACCTAGCCTTACCTTAAGTAATATTTCTGCCCAAATCTGAGATCCCTTGTACAAAAATCAGAAAAGCCTGTGATCCAATAGAGGGAATGGTGGAAATCAATAGTGTCCCATATGATACTTTTATCCTGTGCTCAGTGGGGCGTGACAATGCCTTGTAGCTCTTTGCAAATAGTATGAGCTATTAAACAATAGGGGGCGTAAAATTTGTATGTTTCTTAGGGAATGATATTATTTCCAGGGTGTTCCACCACCCAACCACCGGTCTTTTCTTATTTCTCTTGGAACACAATTTTCAGCTTCATCAAACAAATATTTTTGAAAGCCATAAGGTAAAGTTTTCACTTTTTAAAAATGCTTTGGTATCTTATCATTGAATGGATGATATCCTTTAAATTTTAGGATGTACATAAGTATTTTTAATCTGATTTCAAACATCAGATTGACATAAATGTGGTGCAAGAGCTTTCATGCCCTTAGTTTATATATATAGTAATGCTATATATAGACACATGGCCGAGATCAAACCTATTTTTATCATTTGGTTTGCAGACAGCTCATGGTCGTATCATCTGCATCCTGTGTTAATTTCAATTTCATAATCATCTATCACCAACTCATGTACCTTTTGGGTATCCCTTAATTACCTTTTGGGTATCCCTTAATTACCTTTTGGGTATCCCTTAATTACCTTTTGGGTATCCCTTAATTACCTTTTGGGTATCACTTAATTACCCATACTACTTGCATAGTACATAACATACTAATCAACTGAATTAACTTAATCTCCTAACATTGTAATGTTACATCTTATGAGACAGCCCTTGATGTAACCATTATGATCTTCATCAACAACAGTTTAGATGACATGCTGCATTCGTTTATTTTAGTCATAAGTGGCCGGTAATTTTTTAATAAATGTTCACTAAAAAAGCGTTTTAATAAATGTTCACTATAAAAGCGTTTTAATAAATGTTCACTATAAAAGCGTTTTAATAAATGTTCACTATAAAAGCGTTTTAATAAATGTTCACTAAAAAAGCGTTTTAATAAATGTTCACTAAAAAAGCGTTTTAATAAATGTTCACTAAAAAAGCGTTTTAATAAATGTTCACTAAAAAAGCGTTTTAATAAATGTTCACTAAATAAGCGTTTTAATAAATGTTCACCATAAAAGCGTTATACTATCTTCATGAACTGATCTATAAATATTCTGGGCTCCAGCCGGACTAGGTGAGTTGTGACAAAACACAGTATCTTTTAATTCGAAAAGTGTTACATTTTCATCACAGGCCTCCCTTTGTTCACTATAAAAATGTATACATTAATGAATAAATGGCTAAACTAATTGTCAGCATCTGTTTTAAATTAAAATATGTTACTCTACCTTCATCATAATTTCTGACGGGACAAACACGTAATGGGTACTCCAGACTAGGTCTGCTCTACATTTATCATAACCCCATAAGAACCTAACATGTAATGGCTACTCTAGACTAGGTCTGCCCTACATTTATCATCACCCCATAAGGACCTAACACGTAATGGCTACTCCAGACTAGGTCTGCTCTACATTTATCATAAGGACCTAACACGTAATGGCTACTCCAGACTAGGTCTACTCTACATTTATCATAACCTCATAAGGACCTAACACGTAATGGCTACTCCAGACTATGTCTACTCTACATTTATCATAACCTCATAAGAACCTAACACGTAATGGCTACTCCAGACTAGGTCTGCTCTACATTTATCATAACCACATAAGGACCTAACACGTAATGGCTACTCCACACTACGTCTGCTCTACATTTATCATAACCCCATAAGGACCTAACATGTAATGGCTACTCCAGACTAGGTCTGCTCTACATTTATCATAACCCCATAAGGACCTAACATGTAATGGCTACTCCAGACTAGGTCTGCTCTACATTTATCATAACCCCATAAGGACCTAACACGTAATGGCTACTCCAGACTAGGTCTGCTCTACATTTATAATAACCCCATAAGGACCTAACACGTAATGGCTACTCTAGACTAGGTCTGCTCTACATTTATCATAACCCCATAAGGACCTAACACGTAATGGCTACTCCAGACTAGGTCTACTCTACATTTATCATAACCTCATAAGGACCTAACACGTAATGGCTACTCCACACTAGGTCTGCTCTACATTTATCATAACCCCATAAGGACCTAACACGTAATTGCTACTCCACACTAGGTCTGCTCTACATTTATCATAACCCCATAAGGACCTAACACGTAATGGCTACTCCAGACTAGGTCTGCTCTACATTTATCATAACCCCATAAGGACCTAACACGTAATGGCTACTTCAGACTAGGTCTGCTCTACATTTATCATAACCCCATAAGGACCTAACACGTAATGGCTACTCCAGACTAGGTCTGCTCTACATTTATCATAACCCCATAAGGACCTAACACTTAATGGCTACTCCAGACTAGGTCTGCTCTACATTTATCATAACCCCATAAGGACCTAACACGTAATGGCTACTCCAGACTAGGTCTGCTCTACGTTTATCATAACCCCATAAGGACCTAACACGTAATGGCTACTCCAGACTAGGTCTGCTCTACATTTATCATAGCCCCATAAGGACCTAACACGTAATGGCTACTCCAGACTAGGTCTGCTCTACATTTATCATAGCCCCATAAGGACCTAACACGTAATGGCTACTCCAGACTAGGTCTGCTCTACATTTATCATAACCCCATAAGGACCTAGCACATAATGGCTACTCTAGACTAGGTCTGCCCTACATTTATCATAACCACATAAGGACCTAACATGTAATGGCTACTCCAGACTAGGTCTGCCCTACATTTATCATAACCCCATAAGGACCTAACACGTAATGGCTACTCCAGCCTAGGTCTGCTCTACATTTATCATAACCCCATAAGGACCTAACACGTAATGGCTACTCCAGACTAGGTCTGCTCTACATTTATCATAACCCCATAAGGACCTAACATGTAACGGCTACTCCAGACTAGGTCCGCTCTACATTTATCATAACCCCACAAGGACCTAACACGTAATGGCTACTCCAGACTAGGTCTGCCCTACATTTATCATAACCACATAAGGACCTAACATGTAACGGCTACTCCAGACTAGGTCTGCCCTACATTTATGATAACCCCACAAGGACCTAACATGTAACGGCTACTCTAGACTATTATTTCTGATCCTAATTTAGCCGTTGATAATTCATTTGCTTATCTAACAAAATCGGTTTTTCAATATTGATGTGTGAAATGATTGTCAATAACAATTATTAGTAATACTGAACCCACAGAGGTGATCCTGTAAATATATGCTAGTGATTTCATTAAGACGCCCTTATGACATTTTGAGGCAAACTTTGACCAGATTACGACCGCCACGTTTTTTTAACTTTCACATCTTGGCTACCAGTTTCGTAAATGAACAAAATATGTGCGAATGCATTCGCCACTATACCCTATTTAACCTTTTAATCTCCGACGCTGGTTCCATGCCAAAGATTTTACTTTCAATGTTAGGTATTTTCCTTAACACGTCATGTTTGTCGATAATAGAGGCCATCAAAATATTATGCAACAAAAGGTTTTGTAACTCAAAGGTTTAGTACAATAGAATGAAAAATGCAGATGAAAGTCTAAACCATTCAAACTGACCTCTGTCCTGATAAGGGCCCCGTCAAATGTCGACTGTCTAAAACATATTTTAATAATGTGGAGAAAGATGGTTAAAGTTCAAACATATTAACACTGTGATGATCCACGGATTATTGATTCGATCATCGGTCGTGTCCGCATTAAAATCATGATACAATTTCCAATTCCTAGTATAAGCTGAGGCCATGACACGCTCAGGAATAAATGTCAACTGAAAAAAGGAAAATTCAAAAATCAAAATCTGGGGCTCTTCCACTGAATTTAATTGACAGAAAAATCTAAGAGGATTATTTTTAGAATCCCATACATCTGCCAAATGCCTCAAAGGGAGTGGCTGAAAGTGAGTGGCTGAAAGTGAGTGGCTGAAAGTGAGTGGCTGAAAGTGAGTGGCTGAAAGTGAGTGGCTGAAAGTGAGTGGCTGATAGTGAGTGTCTCAATGTGAGAGGCTGAAACTGAGTGTCTCAAAGTGAGTGTCTCAAAGTGAGTGTCTCAAAGTGAGTGTCTCAAAGTGAGTGTCTCAAAGTGAGTGTCTCAAAGTGAGTGTCTCAAAGTGAGTGTCTCAAAGTGAGTGTCTCAAAGTGAGTGTCTCAAAGTGAGTGCCTCGAAATGCATCAAAGTGCCTCAAAGTGAGTGTCCCAAAGTGATTGCCTCAAAGTGAGTGCCTCAATGTGCCTCAAAGTGAGTCCCACAAAGTGCCTCAAAGTGCTTAATTTCTTTTATGTAAAATGAACGTCATGCACAGTGCATTCTTTCACAATCTTTCAGGAGCCACTCAAAATGTACAATATACTCAGTATACAATTCTTAAGAATTGTGATTGGTTGAAATATCACAATTTCAATACAAATATTATTCCAGGTAAAAAAGCCACACTATTTCATGCTATTTCAGTAAAAATGTTTCAAGCACAAGAAGGAACAACAATCCCCCATGCACATTTTCCAAAAGAAAAGGAGAACGACGACCTTCGTACGTCCTTTCTCAAGAAACCGGAAATTCATCACTGCAATAGTAAAGAATAGCATTTTCATCTTCTTTTTTGGGTAATTAAAGTTGATCTCCTTCACGTACAGTCATGTCTTCTAGTGACGAAATTAAAATCAATATTAAATATACTTTTTTTATCAAAATGAGACACATCACTTTTATGCACTTCAATTACATCACATGCTTTTAAGAATGAACCTCAAAGTTTTGGATTTTAACATTTCAGAGCCAATCCATCCACAGTACATATAAAGACATCCATAGTACATTTATTTGAGTTAATATGACATTATGGCATTACATTTCACAAGGGTTAACATAATTGAATATAATTAACACGGTGACCCTGTATTCTTGTCCATGATCACTGCCAGACATGTTTGATGGTCACATAAGATATTAAGATGTTAGATGTAGAATGGTATTGATTTCGTTATTCTCATTATAAATGTTTAATAAAGGATTAAATTTTCACTTTAATCCAAAAATTATCAGATACTTTGATGCTTATTTCTGAAAAATATAGTTTATTTTATTATATTGAAGGGAAAATACTGTGAATTAAAATTATAATTTTTTAAAAACTTTTGGTTGGGGTTTTCATTTTTGACCCTCTGCTTGAAGTAAATAACTTTACTACGACACCAGCATTCTGTTCTATTATTCCCCAGCCAATACTTAATACAGATCATAGTTAAACCATTCACTGCTCATTGATGATAGACACCTCTGCACGTCCTACTCAATTTCTTTTTCGTGTGTGCAAAAGCCCAGGGAGACCTCGGCATACCCCACCTGGTGGCCAGTGGGAGCATTCATCTGGAGGATGCTGGGAAGGTTCTGTTGGGATCCATGTTTCCAATCTGCATGTGAATAGAGGAAAATGGGCAAGAGGGTGCAGAGGCCACCTGATTGGAATATCTACAATAAAAAGAGCGCCAGTATGGCATTCAGCTTTATAAACCAGGTTACCAAGAAAACAATGTCTGTATCAATAATTAAACAAACTCCATGTAACTGCTTGATTATATTCAATATCAGATATTCTGTGTGAGAAGCATAACTTGATCTGCTTTTTGCTACATCAGATTCTTTATTATGGGATATTGTATTGATCTGTGCATGGGCAGACATGAACTGGTTACTCAAGGAGAACTGTTTTACAAAACGCATATGTGTAATTACTATGGGCCCGTACAGCGTGTACGTCACAAAGACCTTATTATATTTGACTTCAGAACTAACAAAATCCCGAACTTGGCAACAATTAAAGGCGGTAATCCTGATGGTAGAGTAGCCGTACACACGTTTACATCTAAAGATTTGCAATGAAATATTTTGAAAAAATAAATTAAACGTCAAATTAAATGGGGTAAATGCCAATTTTATAAATGGTGTGTTTTGAGTTGGTAAATATAAATACGGAGACAATCAATGAAGGATGTTACCCTTTATTTGGAATATAATTGATTTAAGAACATTTCTCATGCAGGCATTGCACTTATTTAATCAGGTCCCTGATGTATATCAAAATGGTTTATATTAAAAGTAAATGTAATCAATTGAAGCCCTACATATATTTGCTGATTTCAAGTCACTCTTTGAATAGGGTAGGGAATTGAGTACCAGTGGCAGTCTTTTATCTGACCTTAAATAGCCTGAATTGTACTAAAAAGATCGAACAGATAACAGGAATACAATTGTGTAATATTTTCTTAAAGGATAGCTGTGAAATGTGACACGAGGATCAGAAAGGCCAACATTAGCACTTTCTTCATTCAATATTTGTATCTGAGAGTTAGTTTAGTTGAGTTGGTCCTCCACCAGGGGCGCTGTGGCATGTGGTGGCATTGCCTTCCCCCAGTCATGATGAGTGCTTTCCTCATCAGTAGAGCCAGCATCAAGCAGTGCTGCTGAGGCTGCGGGCATCAGGAACGGCCTGGGCTGTGCTACCGTTCCGTGGATCAATACTTGTGCAGTGCAACCAGCCTCTCTCCCCATCTGCAAGCTCCATCAGCCCAGCTAAGCCTTCAGTATACAAGCTCTACCAGACTTTTTTATTAGCCGAGCTGGTGGTAGTAGTTTTTATGATAATTGCGATGCATAGCAACTGCAGAGGTGGGTGAAGTGCCAAGCGAGTGGGAGCTGTATTCTCGGCCTGCCGACCTCGTCCCCCCACCACGTCACACTACCCGCGACTACCCTCAGCCAAAATCAACTGGCCCGACGGGCTCCGGACGCGGGTCGCAGCCCACACGTAGAGAGCCGCCTACCACAGCCTGCGTACCTGCTACCATTGTGGTGGGATCCGGGGCTATCGCCACCGAAACAATTGCGCCAACGCTGGCGCATCGACAGTGGCAGACACCCCCTCCCAGATGGGGGCAACTTGGAGGCTAATCACAGGCTTGAGAACGTCAGGTAGGTAGTTTATACATCCTCTACTCTGACCACTGCATCACAACCTTTCACTGCTCAGTCGATGACATCATCAACATGTGATTTGGTAGTACATTTGTATTTCCGTTGTTGCTGTATCTCCAGAAATTGAGTCAGTAAGAAGGGCTGGGTCATGTCCCCTACCATATCACAGGCGTGAAACTGCCCTGCTGGCTGCCACATCCAACCACAGACCACTCCACAACATATACCTACACATTACACCACAAACCACATGCTCCTACACCAAAATGATGTCCATGCAGTTTTTTTACTTAATACTATGTATTGATATATCACCAGTCTACAAGGTCAATCGATTCTCCTTGCTTTTATTAACTCCAAATACCGAATGGAGGCATATCAACTGGATAATTACACGCTCGCATGGAATGTATGCTACTTGAATATATGTTGGGGCAATTCACTGTAAATTAGACAAAATGTATGAAGCATATATGTGTAGAACGTCACTGATTCCTGGGTACAGCATATACGTCACAAAGACTTTACATATACCAAAGAGACCAGCCGTATATCAGAAGCGTGTATTTTTTACATATATATCTGGTTTCCGGCAGTTCCTCTTTGCCTTAATACTCTCGTTGTTTAAGATCGCATTGCATCTGTAATATCGCTTCTCACGAGAAAATAACATTCGATTACCCCACATATGAGTCACTTATGACAATTAAATTCTTACAATCCCAAGGTACACACAACCGGATAGGGTTGTAGAATCTATGTCTGTCTAGAATGCAGCGTGCACGCCATGATGGGGATGTTGGGAGGCTTTAAATGCAGGTCATGTACTGGCAACATGGATGAATGCTGTAGTCACTCACCAAGCTATACCTGACCACCGGTCCCTTCATCAACCCGCCACTACACAAATATTATCTCAAATAACACATGCATATCACCTATCATTCCGCAGTCTATCCTATTAAAACAGTTTGTTGCGTTTCGTGTTTTTTTCATATGCTGCAGTATGGGGACACTCACGTAAATACATGCCACAGGTTGGCAGACATTGACTAAATTTCAAAGACAACCTTAAATTTCTTGCTTCTGTCACTGCATTACTCACACAGCTTATAGTTGCTCAGAATAAGTATCCTAGTAACACACAAATGGAAATTGATACTCAATGATCACAATGACAAAACGCTGAAATATTGTGTCAGTAGTAGTGGATCTGGTGAACATATGACCTTAAGTGATAGGCAGAAGGCTATGTGACAGCATTACACGGTCTCTGAGGCTTTATGTGGGATACATGTATGGCATTAATGGCAGTATGAGAAGTGTAGTGAGACAGACACGCATCTCACACATCACTCATGTATTTTCAATACTCCTGCACACAGGGCTCTACCTTTTATAAAGCTGCTCTTTATGGTTGGTGCAGCACGTTATGGCCATTGCATTTATGCATCTGGTGATTAGAAAACCAGAGCATGCTTATCTGCTGTCATATAAATCGTATTCACACACTAAAGGATATCATTTTCACTTTGTACAATAGTTTTGAAAATCGTGATCCCTGCATGACTAATGATAATAGACAATGCATGTTGCATTATATTAAATGTATGCTGTGATGTATCACCGCACAAAAGCAATGCTGATGGATTGAAGCTAATGTGCTCTGACATATATGAGAGATAACTATACTTGCATGACACGTATATGTTCCATGAAGAATGGCCCAGTGGTGTTACCAGGCGGTGTTTGCCCGTGGAGATTACATTTAGATATGAAATATGCAAAAATATTCCGAGTTGTTGCATAAAACATATAGGTTAAGTTTATATAGGTAGTGTACCTCTTTGTTTTCTGGTCCGTTAGGGTATTGATGGATGATAATCAATACATATAAAACTAGAACATGGAGATGAAAAATGTTATGATATTTATAAAGTAATGAGGAATGTTGCATGTGAGAAAAACGCTATGCTATACACACATTCTACATTAATCATCTCCTATATATATATATATAATATAAACACATACACACATATATGTATATATATATATTTAAACATTTATAAATATGTATATATATATATATATATATATATATATATATATATATATATATATATATATATATATATATATATATATATATATATATATATATATATATATATATATATATATATATATATATATATATATATATATATATATATATATATATATATATATATATATATATATATATATATATATATATATATATATATATATATATATATATATATATATATATATATATATATATATATATATATATATATACATATTTATAAATGTTTAAATATATATATATACATATATGTGTGTATGTGTTTATATTATATATATATATATAGGAGATGATTAATGTAGAATGTGTGTATAGCATAGCGTTTTTCTCACATGCAACATTCCTCATTACTTTATAAATATCATAACATTTTTCAATATATATATATATATTTTTCAATATATATATATATATATATATATATATATATATATATATATATATATATATATATATATATATATATATATATAAAATACATCATAAGCCTGATTATAAATGTACTAAAGCCGAGATAGTGATCATCATGTGTTGTTTATAATAGAACCCATAACATCCCCAATGTGACTACTCCTATACGTGTGATAAATAAGCCTTTATTGGCCTCTAAGGGATATGTGTATGACATACTATTAGCTGAGTTGGATTGTTGCATCATCGGTTCTGCTCTGGACAAATGATGAGGGTCTGTGTCCCAAGACATTAGAATATTGAGAACAGTATTTGAACAATAGTGTTGATATATAACAGAATGAGTTGATCCCTGAGGAAAATAGGAGTGTTGATATTTATAAAACCACGAAGACAAGAGACAGAATCCCAAAACATTAGCATAGAGGCATTGTGTTATCGACTTTATCCACGCCATGTTATTGGCCAGGAGCAATGATTTCTAATCAGGCCATTGTACTAACAATCCTGCGGTGTGTTATAGATTTGTATTCAACATCAATGTAAATTCAGTTTATACATGTTTCCTTACTTACTATGCTGTTGTGTGGTCAATATATCACTGTACACGGAACATTTGCCCTAATATCTATTCATATATTATATAATTCACGCAAATATATAAATATAATTGCCTACTATTTTGAAGGTGGCCACCACATTCATGGTTCACCTGCCAATATACTTATCCTTACAATGAACTGGAATTACCAAGTGAATTCACACCAATCCCCTGCTATTTAAAACTGAAATATTGGTTATACATGACGTGCTTTCAAACACGTGACCACCAGAACCTGCATGAGCTATGCATGCAATTCCTTCACATTATTATTCAACAGGGCTAAAGCGGTAAACCCAAATGTACACCAGACACCACCATGTTGCATGTTAATGAGCCAAGAAAGAAGCTTTTATCTGTGCACCAGAACCGATAATTCACCAATACAGGCTTACCAATATTCAGTGTTGCTTCACCAATGTGGATGAGACTCACATTGCACACTATAGGTCCAACAACCTTGAGTAGTTCCCCCCACTGGTTTACCTTTCTTCTCAAAAGCAAGACAGGGTGTTCAGAAAGTTAGTATTTGTTGAGTATTTAGATATGATATAATTCATGAAAATACATTAGAATGAAGTGCAGTAGACTATTATTAGACAGACATTGACACTTTAATGGATATATCTAGGCCTGTTAGCAGGATTCATATTCTTTTAATATTCCAAGTGTCATGTTTATATACATAACTTTGTCACTTCTTTGTTCGCAAATAGATTTGAAAATATATATGATGTTTACACCGTGAAGAAACCCATTGATATTTATCACTGCCGACGAGAATGTGTTGATATGTCTTATAATGATAACTCCCCTCCCGGATAATACCCATAGTAAGCCATAGCATGTGATGCATATTTTATTCTACAAAACTAGTTTGTAACCCAATATGTTTTGTAGAGTTACATTAAAAGCACAAACGACTTTCCTCTTATTCCCATGATGAGAGAATGTAGAATTACATTGAGCTGCTCTAATATAGGCCTATGCACTCGCATAGAGGTCGTCTGCTCATGTGAAGGTCAAACATTCTATGCGAAAACCAAGATGAATACCATACTAAAAGTTCAAAGTCTGGTAATTCAAAACATAAATTGAACATTTGTAGTTGTGATGAGAGTTGTGCACTGCGGATTGCATCTTTGCTTGGTGAGTACAATATGGTGGGAATATGGGCCGTGCTGACTCAACCCCACTGCATCAAAGAGCGCGGCGTCTCATCAGGAGACAGCAGCTCATTGTCCTTCCTAGATGACTAGTGTCTGCTCCTCACTCGCTGACCACCGCCTCAATACACACCAACACCAAACTATATGTATACGTGTGTGTATATGTATGTATGTATGTATATATATATATATACAAATTCACTCTCCAAATGATTACATGTGTTAGCCATTTTTGTATATTATTTTTCTTTGACATTATAATACTTTTACATATATATATAAATATATATATATATATATATAAATATATATATATATATATATATATAAATATGTAAAAGTATTGATTTTTTTTTTCAACACATTCAGGAAACAACATACGTTATATAAACCCCTCTTGTATTGATTTAATGATTTGTGATACTTTTTTCTTGAGTAATAATTAAGTGTCATTATTAGATCGTGTTAAATATATAGTGCCTTGATAAGAAAATCAAATTTTTTGGTCTATGAACATATGGCATTGCATTGTGAGGAACAGAGTTTTATTCTTGAAGTTTAGTATTGCAGGAGGTAATAATACAATGTCAGGTTTTACTGTTGTTATATTTTGCTATCATCTGTTAACTACAAACCCAAGAGTTAACGAACTGAAATGATGCGGCCATGCAACTATACACTGCGGGCAAATAGGCCCTGAAAACATAAAGAATGGATGAAATGGACTGTGTACAGAATTTCAAATTAGCCAAACTGATTTGTGAATCACAAAATAGAACCAAATCAAATCGCCAGATGCGGAAGGCTGTCATGGGGCCAGGGGATTAGACGGTAGCTTTCAAGTCAGAGCCGAGGAGAAGCTTCAGTATTCTGGAATACACAATCATTGCAAGATGCATTCTGTACAGTATAGTTATCGTGAGCAGGGGAAAATCTCTCAAGAAATTGGATCTTCTTACTTAATCTGAGGTTGTCATGTGCAATCTGTGTATTCATCACTGAATGACTTGCACATTATTGCCAGAGCGCCCTGCACACCACATTCACTCTCCAAATGATTACATGTGTTGGCCATTTTTTGTATATTAGGGAACAATTATATTTTTCTTTGACATTATAATTATCCATGCATATTACTTAATGTGATAGAATGTATTCCAAAATAGGCATCAGCAATGTCTATTTTGAGATGGCAAAGCGGTGTGTTTGGCCCAGCAGCGTGTGCCGGCTATAAATAATGAGCAAACGTCTTTGGAATAGCCGTATAGCTTCCACGTGCACTTAAGGATAAGTACACATCGACTAAACCAGAAAGGATACTGTCCCCACACAGGTCCAGTTGGATATCCCATATCGTGCTAACACCTCCTGGGTTGCACTGGCCTGTATTTCATCAGGTTCTTTCCATATTGATAGATTCTATTCATCACAATAGTCTATGAATTGGACTCCTTACATGCTACACTTGAACATGTACTGATAGCATTCTTTATGTGACAATTGCAACTAAGCAGATAAAAGAACTTATTAAGTGACTTCAATATAAATGTTGATAGTTGTGGAATCATATGAAATACATATGCCACCTTAGTGTTTGTAGTCCGGAGAATGACATCACAGGGGACACAATGTCTGTAGCACAAACCTCCACCAAGTCCCCCTTGTACAGTGGCTGTTCCACCACTGGCCCTCTCAAGCTTAAACAGCGTGCCACTTGAGCCTTAGCTCAGTTGCTGTGGTACATCGTGAGCATTATTGCTGGATTCATGAGTCTACAATGGAAGCCGGTCAATGAGTATATATACATATACAGGGATTATAATCTGCATAATCGGGAGTTTGGCTGAGGATGCCGTACCCAGCCTCAGCCTGCCTGTCGGGCCAACTCGTGCGGTCTAATGGTGGAAAAGACCCTTCCGCAAACATGTCTACTAGCCACAGGTTGGTCTGATGTCTCTTTGGGGCTCTCAGGTTTGCAAGCCAACAAGGCACATAAGAGTACAATAACCTGCTCTTCAATTCTTTATGAATATGTGGCATGGTATGTTGTACGCATTTTTTCAGCAGCAATATTGTGTTTCAATATGAGGTAAAAATTCTTATATGTGAGTGTTTATGTAGCCACTGATGGACCTGTAGCAGATATCTTGAAAGTCAGTCAGTCCTGCCCTGCCCTGGCCGCCTACACAGTAGAAGCGGCACGGCAACACATGACATGCATACTAGAAACACTTACTCTACCGCAACACATCTTAACCGCTGGTGGTCTGCATTTTTAACGATAGTTTATTGTAAATATATATGAAATATCTATGATAACGCAATCTTTGTGTCAACTTAAGGAATACTATAATTGCAATACGATCACATGTAATACAACACCTGTTACTCAACAATAATTCCTGTACAATGTGTATGCATCTAGGAATATGGTTCAAAATGTTAATCCGCCAGTCTGGTTGATAACCAGAGTTTGGCCCCTCCAAATCTTGTGATTTCTCTGACAATCATACTACCTATATAACAAAAAGGTCATATCATAAAACCCATACAATGAATAGGCCACACAAATACCTATATATCAAATAGGCATAATACCTAACAAATAGGACTTTATAATACCCATATAAGGATTAGGCCACATAAATACCTATTACAAATACCTACATAGCAAATAGGCCATGCCATAATACCCATATAATAAATATATCTGGAGGAAATATCATAATATCATATTACCCATTACTAGGCCACACAAATATCTATACCAAGTCGGCAACACCGCTTCCTATATTAATATTATTTATACCGTATAAGCAATATTACACTATTTATGGCCAGGATTTACCTTCTTCAAATGTGCATTAATCATTTAAATGGGTGGACTTGATCATATTACAATTAATTAGTTCTACTCTCATCTTACCTTTTTTGCTGTTGCATATTCATCTTTCTACATTGTTATACTTAATGTGAAATAATAAACAGCGTATGTTATTCCATCTAATTAGTGTGGTTGGGAATTAAAAAAACTAATGAAAATATAACATTTTACTATGTTATTGCGAGCATTGTTTTATTAACCATAGGTCTTATATACTAGATAATTAACTTGGTATTTCTTGAGCTACACAATCAGCTAGACTGAACTAAAAATAGACACGATTTGTATAATTAAGTAATTAACTTCAGTTCACTGTTTTGTGATTGATAATCCTAATTGACTAGGAATATCTATACAGACAGTAAGTTCTTGGATATTATTGCAGAGGCAGCAGTACAGCCTTTGTGTTTATGTTATGGGGTATATGGCTAGAGATATCAATGCGGCATATATATATATATATATATATATATATATATATATATATATATATATATATATATACATATATATATATATATATATATATATATATATATATATATATATATATATATATATATATATATATATATATATATATATATATATATATATATATATATATATATATTGAAGTATAATGATTAGAGGCACTCGTACACTTTATGAGGGTAAATGTCTAATTAATGCAATACTTAATGCTCTATCTTTGTGGTTACCAAAGAAGGGAAGACAGTTAATTGATGTACTTGAAACACCCACCCATTCTTAATGCATATTTGCGCCTATATTCGGATATTAAAAGCCTGAGGTTTGATGTTAACTTTAGTTCTGATCACCTGCCAGATATTCATCTCGCTGCTCTCTTACAAAACCAGATCAGGAAAGATCACACAAATCTATCGGATTCTCCCTAATGTTGAAGAATATAGTGTTTCCTGCATTGATACCATGTTACATGATAGAACATGGGGATGAAAGTACTGGCTTTAGATTGCTGGATCAATACCTGTAAAATAATAATAATGAAGGATATTAAATGAATCTTGCATTAAGTAACTATGCAGTGTTTAAAAATGCAAGCTTTCAAACTTGCAGTTCAATAAATATATGAAAGGTCTTAAAGCAAAAAGGTGTGTTACTTGAAATATTTTCACATCAAGGGACATATATAATTAAACATCCCTTGATCTTTAAATTGTCGGGAAACTATAGATAAATAGGATCCCTGCCTTAACATATAACACCTGAAATAGAACCTGATGCAATGCAATGAACATAGTTTATCTGTATTGCTTTAGATAGGTGCAAACCTTTGCTATTTGTAGTTAGGGAGCACTTGAAGGTACAGCTAGAGTGCCAAAGACAGACCGGGCAAGTAGGATGGATATGTATGGCTGCACATTAATTGGACTAGCTCAGTCAGCAGAATGCCAGGCCACTTTACCATAGCCAGCTGCTCACAGGCCTGAATCTAGGTCAGTATGTCAGATGTCAACCGGAAACGTAGCAACTATAACAGGTGCAATAGTTTGCACACAATATCATAGAAACCTGTTGTCACCAAGTCTAAGTTTCCGCACCGCTCTTCATACAGTGTTGTTACGGGACAACCGAAGGCGTTAGGAGTAGAGACAACCATACATTCTATATGTTCTGGGTAACAGAGGTAGACAGGCGGCGTATTTGTTATGAGGTCACAGTCATAAAGCCTATATGTTAAAAAGTATTAGTAATAGGCAGCCAACTGTTCCATTATGTTATGATGTGTTACTAATAGAGGCAGCTGGGCAGTTCTATTTGTTAAGGAGTATTAGGACCGGAGGCACCATACAGTATATTTGTTATTGTTTATTAACATAGGATGTGGATATGCAACCAAAGTGTTATAGGGTATTAACATATGGTGACTATGTGGAAGATAAGCAGATATGCTTAACCTGTATTTATTCTGTCTAAATAAAGTGTATTATTATTATCATTATCATTATATGGTGAAAACTGTGCAACCTTCATGTATAGTGTTATTAGGGGTAGAAACAGTTGAAAACCTTTTTGATAAGTAAAGTTAGGTTTAATTTAGTTGTAGATTTGACCAGTCTGAACATCATTTACGCTAAAAGGGCGATTATCTGTGACATTTATAACACTATGCCTTGATTGGTTATGGGGCTTTTTCGCTATAATGTATTATGGTCAGAGCAGGGAATATTTGGCAACAACCTTCAGGTGTTCCAATACAGGTAGATTGCATAGAGGCGCTGAGCAGAGTCTGGCGCTAAATGCCTCATTAAGGGATCGATTCCAACTATGATATTTCATGAAAGTAATCCATAAACATTGATCCCAACACATCATCAGTCAAATCCAACTGATGATAACATACTTGAGATCAACATGTATATATATCTTTATATATATATTCTGTAGTTCGAGCTAGTTGTGGATATTCAAATTAACAAAACTTAACTCAGCAAATGAGAAAATTGATTGTCATGGAATTATTTACGATGATATTTGCTTTATTACTACATTAATCGTCTCTCCATATATCTAGAGCTAAGGTTGATTTGAAGTCATGCAGGATAAGCAGTTGGTTGATTCAGAAAATGAAACCAATTTACCTTCAAGTAAAAGAGGTATTAATTATCAAGCTAGAATCCTTTATAATATTCAATTGTTTTAGCATTATATGTAATATGATTTTGTACCATAGTTTCGTTATTAACGGAAGGAAAATTGAACACAGTGGATTGTATTATTAGGCTAAAAACGACATCACGAAGCAAACATCATGATTGATATTTGGGTTGCAATCAGTTCCATTTGTTTATAACACGGTAACAATAACGCAGATTGTAAACATCTGGCAAATATCAAATGATAACATTTCAGCATTATTTGCTTTGCTAATTACCCGGATGTATGTAAAAGGTGCTGATAACATCGACACGGCTGCAGCTATTGATATCAACGCCTGCCAGATACGTTATCATGGAACCATATCGGTGCACAACGCAACAGCATGGTCATATACATAATTTCAGAAGTCAGATAATGGTGGGGCGCCCCTAGCCCCCCGGCCTGTATTGATCACGGCCGTACACTTGCATACAGCTTCCTTTCCGCCGGTGGAGGCTTCCACCCCGCCAGTACCCACTTTGGAGACGGGCGCATACATGTATTACTTCATTGTGCCAAAGGCTGCTACACATTTCTGCAACTAGCATGATTGGCCCGCCGTCCCGCTGACGGGACAATGCTAGTTCTCTTATTAATAACTTATAAACACCAGCAGTAAAAGGATTGATTAACTTTATTTAGAATAGCATCGTACAATACGCCGCGACATACCCCAGTATGGATGTCTGCTAGTGTGCGCCAGTACCTTAATATGTGTCATGAATCTCCTGCAAACTACATCTTGATCAGAATAGGTTGGAAATTGTACATTGTATCATCGCTGTTTTTGGGGGGTAAGCTCTAAGCTAAGAGCAATTTGTTTTGAAAGGTTCAATTCAAATACGATAAGTAGTCATATTCATATATAGTGAAGAAAATCATATTGTATTTTATTTTTGATTGTAATATTGTAAATTTGACTTATTGAATTATTGTTTATTTATCCCATTTTATGCTGAATAGGTTTTTTCACAGCTAGTTCACACAGGTCATGACCATACATATATGAGTAATAGTGACGTGTTTTTTCTATGGGAGAATATACCTGACTTAAAATGAGAAATACAGGAGTAAGGAACAGTAGTGGGGGAATAAAATGTTGAATAGGACATACTTGCGAATGTATTCGTACCTACTATGTTAGCGTAAATGCAATTTTGACAGCTGTAGTTGAGGTTTGAATTCACCTAACATGATGACTTTTGTATATAAGTATTTTAAGGGCCTAACACGTAATGATCGGTTATATTACATCTATTCTAAATAAAAGTGCCTTAAAACCAGGTTTGTGTTTTCATGCATTTGTGAAAATACAAAAGATCAACAGTTACTCTTTAAGAGAGCGTGGCATTGTATTGGGGCGGCGGGCCTCCATATGACCTAGTCCCATACGTGGTGCATCTGATATGATTAAGCCTACATCGTGCTGAAACTTTCGCTTCTGCAAACACAATTCATATTCAAGCATCAGGCTGGAGGATAAACTAACTGTGCAGAGCAAAGATTTAAGCCTACATTAGAGATAGTTTCAGGGTCTTACATCATTTGAGCCTGTGGCTAAGTTGAAACCTCTTCCCAGCAATGGGAGCCCCCTTCCTTGGTCATGGGTTTGGAACGGACCAAGAGGAGAAATGTTCTATACATAGATAAACATTTTTTAAATATATACATATGTAATTTATTCGTTTTTTAGTATCACCATTGAAAATAAATGGGTAACTTTTAGTTTGGTCATTTATTTATCTGGGATAAAGTTTCATGGAAAAACAATATTCTTGAGTTAGTTCCCTTCCATTTTGTTTTTGTGAACATCTTCTGTCAGATCTATGGGATATGTGATCAAAGATGATTTTAAAAATTAAAGAAAAACTTACACTTTTCCCAGTTCAGGATTAATCATTTGTTATGTGCCACTCACAATATGGATAGACTCTTGTTGAAATCCATATTCTAATATTGAATAGTGCAGAGTGGGAAAACCAAGTTACAAATTATTTATTAGTACAGATATTATATCAAAGTACAGACGAATTTCACATGTTATTTTTTTTGCAGAAAGGTTTAATTCACTACAGGATTACATGATATTGCGGATGGCAGTCTCTGCGGTAATACTTTACATCATTAATTATTGGCTTGGCCAAACAGGCATTGGCAATGCTGTGTTGGACTCAGTCGTGGAACCGGCCTGTCTGATACAGGGCATGCCACCACAACACGTGAAATATTTATCCGACTAGCAAGGCAAATGACTGTTTCATGAAATATTGTACCATTCCTAGATCGCATTTAAAATCATCAGAATAGCCACGAACGCCATCAAGTGGGGATGTTTGGGACCATCTGATAATATCATGAATCACTCTGTTCATTTATTTAGTAAATTAAAAGAAATGTTGGGCATATTTTATGGTAGGAAAGTGTGCACGAAGATGCAATGTTTTAACATGCTACATTGCTCCCGTTCACTGCTGCCGAGGCGGGTTGTGTCTTTTATCTTCATCAAATTACCGGAAACACCAAGCTTGGGGATTGTCGTGAGAGGAGTGTGAGATTGATGTATCATATACATGTATTTATAGTTTAGGTCTCGTACATATTTGCGTCAAATCCGAGATTTGAGGCGCCACGAGAGTTTAGCATCATATTGTATGACCGATGTGCTGTGACTTATGGGAGGACCGCTTACGTCACGGGCTGAGGGACTCCATGGAATAGTGGCACACATTTTTATACGTCACCACTTTTTGTGTGCGTTCTTTGCCTGCAGCTGTTTGCAACTGCCTGCAGCTGCGTGGTACCAGTTGAGTGCTCATATAATGTTGCAGTAGCCCTAAATGTGTATGCCTGTACAGTTTGTTTGCTGCTTCTCCTGACAGCGGGGTGGGACAGGCATCATATATAGTGTGCCGCTGTATGGACCCTGTCTGATCGTCTGCGCCATCAGATATGGCACCGTTTCCTCCTACCCCGTCGACGTCAATCACCTATTGTCCCGAGAGACAAAACGAGGCAGCGTCTCATGACGAACTGGTCTCTGATCGCTCAACCCAGCCATAGTACTTCCAATTTTCACTCATGACGTTTCCGTCGTTGGTATTACTGCTGAGTCAGAAAATGGCGCATTTATTATGCGTTTGATGAGCACCGGCTTCACCCAGCAGGTTGAAAAAGGTGGTGCAGACGACAGACTTAGCGTCCAGCGTCCCTGACATGACCATGGCTGGCTGGGAAGGAAGGGCCACATAGGGGCACAGAGGGCATGCAACCATCCGGCCACGGCTACTCCATCTCGCTACCAATCAGATCAACACCATCGGCCGCCAAGTATTTCCTCCAGACCAGCGTTGATCCATAGTGGTTGCCGATCTTGCTGCAGCAAGATTGCATAGCATTTGGGTCATACAACTCTCACATCCTATAGCGCATATTGAACCGCTAACCTGCTTCGGCGTAAACAGCAAATGGCCTAGTGTGTCGGATGAGCCTTTCCCATCCCTCTTAACAATTACAATCAGTCATTGAGTCTCGTAGGGAAGCAAGGCGTATATATATAGCCACTGCCGCTGTAGCTTGCCTTTGGGTACACGCGTGTGGATAGCGGACAGCCTTGAGCACCCCAGCCCAACGGTTGGGGCCAAATGACACATTTTACACATACATATACAACATACATCCCTGCAGCAGCCTGCCAGCCTGGACCATACACGAGGCTAAAAATGTACCATCTCCCAGCCCTACATACTGGGGTGGCTGCGCCATATATGGACAGCGTGGTGGAGCGCTGTTTTTTAGGATGTTCTGTCCACCACACACAATAGTACGTAGCACATACACGGTAAAGCACTCACGCCATGCACGTGCGCCATTCTATCCACGCTATTCACACATTTGTGCCATTTTTTTCAAGATGCAGAAATATTAATAATAATTAAGAGATAATTGTGTTGTACATTACAAGAGGATTGTGGTTAGATATTATGATGGCATCTGGTGAACAGCCTATCTTTTAGCCATGCCGATATTCTCATGGGTTTTGCCAATTTGAAATTCAAAAAGAGAGCTTTGAGAATATTTTATGACACCATAGATATGCTTTACACCTGTAAATTGTATGTAACATTCTGATGATATATTTTTTAAAGTCAAGGATCAGATGTTGACTATTAATAGATATCTACTGACAATAAGACATAGTGAGTTGGGTGTGTTCATCTAGAGTTACACAGTAATTTCCAGCATGTTGCATTCCATTCTGTTATGAAAAAAAGCAATAAATGATATCTTGTATCAGTTAACCTCCAACCCAACCCATCTTCATATTTGTCTGTGTTAGATATACTTGGTCTGTTTTTAGATATACTTGCTCGCATGAACAATTCCAACAGATAGAGTCACGAAGCCTTTATCTGCATGATATCTGCCTTTCTGGAATGATAACTCTCTCATCTGATTGGACATTTCCTGTGTGTATAATCCAACAGGACAATCAAGCATTATGTTGGTATTTGTCTAGTGTGAATGTTCTATGGCATTCCTTGAACGTGTCATTCATCAAACCAAATAATCAGCAACCAATCAGCTGGCCCACCGGATGTATGATATCGCCCTGGCTTTGCTTTAATACACACATCATTTAAACAACCAATAAGCAAGAAATCTTTTGTATTCGTAGGAAATTTGACTAATCTGAAGCCGCTGAAGGCATTATTGTGTCGATATGCCGTCAGCGATTCAATCCCTCATTCTACCCTACTGCCAAGCAGGTGTGGTACATCAACGAATAAGTCAAACACCTAACAAATCTCACATGTCTTGCTCTTATATACAATGCTTTCACCTCACAATAACTATTGATCAAATCGTTTAGGAGTCAGGTGTTTGAATTTGAGTTTTGGCACTTACAAGGAGGCCGCTTATGTTTTAGGTGTGGATGCCGAGGATCTGTTATTCTACCCAAGAGCACACACAGTTAGAATAAATCTATAAAGTTAAACATTCGAGTACATTCTCCACACTGGAAGTCAAAAAAGGGCCACAATTCATAACAGTATGAAAATTGATTTTTATTTTTTGTATCAATGACGTTTTCAGAACTGTTCTGGCTATATCAGTTCAGATAGAAGCCTGTCATTGGGACCCAGTGCCCTCCTCTTTTCGATGAGTGACTGAGGATCTTTCTTTTGCATTATCACATAGACATGATAAATCATACCACGATATTTGATAACCAGTCATAGATCACTGGCTAGAGTGAAAAAAAATGAAAACGAAAATTGAGAAACAAGTGGTGTAATGTATAATCAATGAATTATTACATACTTGTGAAAAATTGCTACCTTCATGTCATAAAAGCAACAACACTCTGAACTAGTGAAAATACGTAAAGGTCAATCTATTTTTTTCCATACATTCACATTTTTAGAATATGTTCATAACGGTAATACTCGCAAAGAAACCAACAAAACTTGGATGCTATCCATCCTTTGATATTTTATATTTTATATCAGAGAATAAGAAACATGAAAATCTGACATAAACGAATTAAAACTTATATTAGTAACAAAGAAGATGTCAATACCAACGGAAGTCGTGTCAAAGATAATATTTTGACATATGCGGCAGCCTCGACTTCAGGACATTGACCTTGGCGCATGCGTACTGCTATGCAAGCTCCATCCGTGTTTCCTCTGAATGCTCTTCGCTTATAGTAGGACTTTTGGTGACGGATCAGTTGGCGATGAAAAATCACACTCACCAATGTGTATGTATAGCACTTGGTATTGTATGCAAACTGATGTAGATATTATTGTAGCATGAAGAAACATTACTCAATATGTCATAAGACTGTCATTGCATATTAAAGCTTAATTCCGCTTTTATGTAATACCAATTTATTCTACAATAACAGTGATCGGTTTGAGGCAATAGTTGATTACTTTGAAAGTGGCAGCCCGATTCATCAATTTGGGAGGTGTAAAACCAAAGAGACATCACATGATAAGGCGCGGGTATAAGCTTTAGTCGCTCTACAAAAACATTTTATGATCCATCAAAGTGACAATAGAAAATAGGTCAGTTTCATTCCATTTATAACGAGGAAATTATGACCAGGGCAGCATACTACTCAAAATGATCCACCAAAATTATCCCTAAAAAATGTTTTTACATTGGATTTGGCCTCGATATGATGATGTAAAAAATATGTACAGCTCATATTTTCCACATCTATAAAACATTATGTTTGTGTGCTTCCAGTATGTATAGTCCTGATATTATACTCATAACAAAGATGTACTTTTATTTGGGTGCTTTGTGCGTCTCCCATGAGATGAATAAATGCATTATAACGGCTACCTATCATTTGGTGTGCACCCTGCTCCTGCACACAGCACGGCGTAGAGAGGCGGGGATGGAGCGGCCATCTCCTAGCAGACAGCCACCCTGGGCTAGCTGGGGGTGTGGGCAATACCATCTATGCGATCATAAGCAATTAATAGCCGGATAGTGGCAAGACATTATAAATGACTGGGTGGCGTGTGCCTCATCTCGGGAGACACCCCCCCCCCTATACTACACAACATATCACCATATTACAACGGAGAAAATATCCCAAATAGCATAGAAGTAGGCCAGCCAGAAATGCAGACATACACGGTGCTAATACATAATCATCCAATTATGCCGCTTTATCGTGTTTATTGGACAAATAGAATGTATAGCTGAGGCATTGGATGCTTTGACTTTGTGCTTCATTGTGGCAGTCTAGTGGCCATGCAGTGGCGCTTACATCCTCGGTGTATGGCGTAGGCTGTGTTTGATATTCAGGACCGGTGCAAGCATAAGGCCATTTCTTACTTGTACAGGGGAGCAGCGCTACTCCTAGCTAAGATTAACCCACATGCACGCTAATCTAGAATACGGCAGCAACCACTCTGAGCACAGCTACGATATTGTATTTGATGCCCTTTACCTCAATGTGCCACACAGTATACATATCACCATGCTACAAATGCTAATAGATGCAATGCCATTTACACACACATAGCATAGATTAACCCTACATTTTAAAAAGTCTCCTTTTGTTATGCTATTTATGGCAACAGGTGCATGTCGGTGAATGGCACACCACCACTGATAGGTTTAACCCCTTTACAACCAATTCAGATACTCACAGGAACCATTTGTGCATTAAATGCATAAAAGATTGCCAGCCGTCAAAGCTCTGGTCCCAACATTGGGTATGCCATAACGTAGGGAGGTGGGCAGACCGCATTCCATTGATTTCAAGTAATGGAACTACGCGCTGTGTCATGGTGGCTTCATCCGTGTGTTGTTCTGGGCGAGTTGTTACAGTCATTAAACTCCGGACTTGAAAATCAAATGATTTGTGCTGTGTTCACTACCATTATAACGTTTGCTGAAATCAGAAATTATTTATTTATCCCTCCACACTTCCAGTTCCCCAGAGGGTGCAATATGACAGTTTGGTTTTTTTTAAATGACAAATCAAAAGGATAAAAAGCATTGACATTGGTTAATGAGCGGGATGATTGACAGGAGATGGAGCGACACCTCTCGCCGAGGCATTTGCTTACCACCCTTAGATTAGCCCCATCAACTCCACCGCTGCCAAATGCATCTTTCCCCAAATTCCGGATATCTAATTAGACTTTCATATCCAATTAAAAGAGGTGTTGTCTGTTTGCAAACGAATCATAGAGGTCCTAAATATTTTATCCTAGCTGAATCTAGCGATCAATCACGTTCCACTAAACCTTTCCTGCTATTAACACAAGTTAATCGCCAGTATAATTGTTGCGGCATTTAGCGTCGCCATTCATCAGTTATGGCCGTATTGTTTCTCAGATTTGACATAAGTGGCACTTTAATACTAGTACACCACAGGTTAGACTTGTTGAAGCTGTCGATACCTAACACACAGCCACTCCATTCGTCCATTACACAATCATATGACTGATTTGTTTTAGAATTGATAAAATTATTTATATTTTGGAATTATCTAAATCGTATGTGTAAATATACATGTATTCTAACTTGGCCTCAGAGTTAGACTGCGTTGTGTACACAAACTGATGACGTTTAACACATTGAGTGTGCTGATATTAGGACATGGAGTGACATATATAATGCCTCAATATATTGATCTAAGATAATTATATTATTCAGAAATATCTAGACACTACGGTATAAAAACTGAAACATAACAACTTCGTCAAAAGCATAGTACGATGCTAAAAAAATATGTTAAACTTTATAGATTGTACTTACTAGTGTACTTTTGTGCTTCAGCTTAAGCTTATAAGCTATCACTCTGGTTAGTTGTCAAACACAAATCATGGACATATTCTAGTGGACATTACAGCAAATTTTTATTTTTCCACAATGAATTATGTACTTTACCAAATCCATTTTCCCGCCACTAAGACCGACTCCTATAAGGCTAAATAAATCTACCTTAATACGCAACTTTCCTGTGTATTAACCCTATTTTTTTAAATGCTTTAAGTTTGTTTCTTAATCTCTTAAAACGGAAGTAAGGTCACACTTATTATCAAGATAGAGAATCTTTCAAAGGATTTTGAAAACATCTAAAGAGATTTATAGAAGAGTTGAAGTGCCAAGTTGATGTTTAGTAGTAAAGAAAAACACCAGGATGTCATAAAAAGGGATTTAAATGTGATATATGAATTAAATTCCCTAGTGATCAGAACAATAAGAGATGTTGTTTTGGAGTTGCAATTTTGGAAGATTTAGATGACATTTTTAGATACCACCAATGGAACGCTATGCTCTCAACTGGTTTAACCTTTTTGAACTTTAGGGCGGGTAACCTTGAAAATGTGAATACAATTAAATGAGACTGAATCATTCTTACAAGAGACACAAACAAAGCTTGAAAGTCACTGAATATGAAACAATCAAATGAAGTGATCTATAATAAACGCTAATTCCAGTTTCAATTATGAAACCACAATTTTTCCTAAGGACCACCTGCTACCGAGGAACACTGTGATGATGCAGTTGATCTCCGAGGTGCAGAATATCAAACATAGCCAAGGCAGGAATACCAGTGGTGGAAAAAATACCAGAAGGCAACCTCCAAGAGTGTGAAAAACCCTTCCTGCGACAAAAATGAAAATGCTTTAAAATAAAACGACTACGTCATTTAGACATGGGGGTCTACATTGCTTGGGGTACTATTTAGATCGGTCTCTCTCAGAAAAACAATTGGGATTTTCCTTCACACTTCTTAAGAAACCACTAAATTAAACACCTAAAATACAAATTCAATGGTCTAAAATATGGAACTTTGCTTTACTCATCGACAACATTTCTATTGAATTCAATTCAGTGGTTTTTACATGATTTGGATGATTTTGTGCAACATGGACATGCATTTTTCTATTTCATACCATAGAAGTAAGAAAGATCCATATCTATTCATTTGTGACATTATTCACGAGATATATGGTGTTTTTCACGCCTTTGTGCACCTTGATGTCAGACCTCTTCACACAGCTGTGGTTTGACATTGTGTCAGAGTATGTCATCAAGGTCCCGGGACTCGCAGACCTTAACAACAAAGCTCTGTGTAAAAAAATATACTTAAGGTAAATTGTTGGCTGTGAAAGCAATGGCATGCTTGCATG
Source organism: Amphiduros pacificus (assembly GCA_949316495.1). Classification (NCBI taxonomy): domain Eukaryota; kingdom Metazoa; phylum Annelida; class Polychaeta; order Phyllodocida; family Hesionidae; genus Amphiduros; species Amphiduros pacificus. The sequence continues at coordinate 1,960,091 of OX439000.1, read as the reverse complement.
TGGCAGGCCTGAGAGGACATCTCTTAGTGGTGTGATCCCCAGGAACATCTAACTGGAGCACCATAGTTTCCTGCCTTATGAGGACATTCTGAACTTTTTGAACTCCAGTACAAATATTGTCAAACAGCAATGCACTTTGGTGTATCTCTCTTTATTGTATTATAAATGTGACCTTCATTTTATTCGAGAAGCTTTGGATAAAAAAGGCAGCTTCAAAAATTGAAAAGCTCATAAAAGTTTAATTAGAAATATGAAGGTCCTTGTTGATGTCCTATATGATGGAGAGTATGAATTATGTTCCTATAAATGAATTATGTTCCTATAAATAGCCAGAATGGGGAGAAGCCCCATATCTCTACTACCCTGCTTCCTTTATGCCTTATCAATGGCGGCATGCTATCATATCAAGCTGATGAAGGAAATTGAAGTAGCAATCCTCATGTTGAAAGGAACAGGGCATTGTGACCTGGTCACATGTTAGACCTGTACCAGCACACAATGCGCGGAAGGTGGGATTAGGCTAATCATGATAACATTTGGGTGCTATATTTTAGTATTATCAGACTCCTTTTGAATGGACATGTCTAGAAGTCTGTTCAGGTTAATGGTCAATGTATCAAATAAATTTCTGAATTGATAAGGTTGATATTAGGCTAAATATTTATTTGTAGGTTGTGGACAAACTGAATATGGAACCAGCAAGCAGATTATTGGTTAAAATAAACATAGTTTGAATTTCCCATTATATTTTTACATAATATCTTTATTCACCATGCACTCAGTTACATGATAACATAGATTAGTTTGTATATGTGATATCAATAGTTAAACGAATCACATCAATCCCGTCAATTAGCACATTCATATCAATTAGCACAATCTCATCAATTAGCACAATAATATCAATTAGCACATTCATATCAATTAGCACAATCACATCAGTTAGCACAATCCATCAATTAACAAAATAATATTAATTAGCACAATCCTATCAGTTAGCACAATAATATCAGTTAGCATAATCCTATCACTTAAGACAATGATATCAATTAGCACAATCCTATCAATTAGTAAAATGATATAAATTAATACAATGGTATTAATTTGCACAATCCAATCAATTAGCACAATCCAATCAATTAGCACAATCCAATCAATTAGCACAATCCAATCAATTAGCACAATCCAATCAATTAGCACAATCCAATCAATTAGCACAATCCAATCAATTAGCACAATCCAATCAATTAGCACAATCCAATCAATTAGCACAATCCAAAGCACAGACAAAGCTAAATAGCAAGTTTTTGGTTGCTCACTGTAGAATGCATTAAAGAAACAAAATATATGTTTGAGAACAGCACAGCTATCTTCTTAAACACTATTTGATAATGTCGGTCTTCTTGAACTGTCTCATGTGAGTTGCTATATTCATTTTGAATGCCGTTAAGCTCATGTGAGCCATTCCTCATCTTTGTATCATTGAATCCACAGTTTTGTTCACTTGTTTTCAAAATAGGACTTTCATTTTTTTTCCCAAAGAAACATTTGATGTTATTATTGGGATAATTAGGTCCCATTTAAAAACTAACAGGAGCAATGCATAGCCTGCTTTGCATAAAACAAAAAATATCCCACATTGACCGCCAGTCTGTAGCCAAGTGGTCATAAATTGTTGTTTACTTTTTTGTTACTATTCATGCCTCAAACAGCAGGGAGGTTGTGCCCACATGCATACATTACCTCTCCCTGGTGTACTTTAGTTGTTGGTTGTTTAAATTAATCTCAATTGCAATGTTGCTATACAATTATGGGAGCAGCCAGTCTGTGTGACACTGCATAACACCAGACTTGTAGCACTGTAAATGCTGTTCTGGTGGCCATAATTAGGCAGGCGGGGACCGTGTGCCTCCAGGGCAATTCCAATCAATCTGTGGATAAATTTCCATATCTGAGAAAATAAAGATAATCGACTTGTTTTCCTAAATAATTACGAACAAAAACAGAATGTTATTTTTCTATGTTAGGCATTTAAAAAAACCAAACAGTTTTATTTTAAAGTTACTGCATTGCACATGGCCTGAATGCCAGTATTACAATTTGATTTGTTATTTATAGCATGATTATTGCTCACTGCCGGGGGGGGGGGGATTCTGAGATTCATCATAGCAGCTGGGTTTCCAGGACATTGCCCTTCTGTGACTTGTATTACCAACTGTGTGATTACCCATTGCAGAGCACTGCCCATTACCACCTGTGTGATTGCCCATTGCAGAGCACTGCCCAATACCACCTGTGTGATTGCCCATTGCAGAGCACTGCCCATTACCACCTGTGTGATTGCCCATTGCAGAGCACTGCCCATTACCACCTGTGTGATTGCCCATTGCTGAGCACTGCCCATTACCACCTGTGTGATTGCCCATTGCAGAGCACTGCCCATTACCACCTGTGTGATTGCCCATTGCAGAGCACTGCCCATTACCACCTGTGTGATTGCCCATTGCAGAGCACTGCCCATTACCACCTGTGTGATTGCCCATTGCAGAGCACTGCCCATTACCACCTGTGTGATTGCCCATTGCAGAGCACTGCCCATTACCACATGTGTGATTACCCATTGCAGAGCACTGCTGCCCATTACCACATGTGTGATTGCCCATTGCAGAGCACTGCCCATTACCATTGTGTGATATATAAAAAACCTTTTATACTTAATAGGGGAGTTCGGTACATCATAGGTCGATCAAGAAGGGCCGGTAGAAACAAATTATTAACGGACACAAAACAGAATCCTGAATCCGCCACTGGGGATGTATCATGAAATTAGGCAGTCGACCTACAGATGTCTCTGATTATGTGGATATGGCAGATACGTGGAATAAAGCGATAGACAGCTATGTTACTATAGGTCACATTAAGCTGATGTCAGTACAAATGATCCATAACCTATAAAGTATTATGAAGTTACATTTCGTAGTGTGACAGTGACCTCTATCGGTCGTCCTTTATTTACATTCAGCTGGGCACGGTCATGACAGGACCAAATACAGTACCTAATCCTGTGCCCAGGATGGTGTATATCCCTGGTTATATAGATGGGGTCCCAGTGTAGACTTGTGCCCAGGATGGTGTGGAGCTGTGGTTATGTAGATGGGGACCCAGTGTAGACCTGTGCCCAGGATGGTGTGGATCTGTGGTTATATAGATGGGGACCCAGTGTAGACCTGTGGCCAGGATGGTGTGGAGCTGTGGTTATATAGATGGGGGCCCAGTGTAGACCTGTGCCCAGGATGGTGTGGAGCTGTGGTTATATAGATGGGGGCCCAGTGTAGACCTGTGCCCAGGATGGTGTGGAGCTGTGGTTATATAGATGGGGGCCCAGTGTAGACCTGTGCCCAGGATGGTGTGGAGCTGTGGTTATATAGATGGGGTCCCAGTGTAGACTTGTGCCCAGGATGGTGTGGAGCTGTGGTTATATAGATGGGGTCCCAGTGTAGACCTGTGCCCAGGATGGCGTGGAGCTATGGTTATATAGATGGGGGCCCAGTGTAGACCTGTGCCCAGGATGGTGTGGAGCTATGGTTATATAGATGGGGGCCCAGTGTAGACCTGTGCCCAGGATGGTGTGGAGCTATGGTTATATAGATGGGGGCCCAGTGTAGACCTGTGCCCAGGATGGTGTGGAGCTATGGTTATATAGATGGGGGCCCAGTGTAGACCTGTGCCCAGGATGGTGTGGAGCTGTGGTTATATAGATGGGGGCCCAGTGTAGAACTGTGCCCAGGATGGTGTGGAGCTGTGGTTATATAGATGGGGGCCCAGTGTAGACCTGTGTCCAGGATGGTGTGGAGCTGTGGTTATGTAGATGGGGACCCAGTGTAGACCTGTGCCCAGTATGGTGTGGAGCTGTGGTTATATAGATGGGGGCCCAGTGTAGACCTGTGCCCAGGATGGTGTGGAGCTGTGGTTATATAGATGGGGACCCAGTGTAGACCTGTGCCCAGTATGGTGTGGAGCTATGGTTATATAGATGGGGGCCCAGTGTAGACCTGTGCCCAGGATGGTGTGGAGCTGTGGTTATATAGATGGGGGCCCAGTGTAGATTTGTGCCCAGGATGGTGTGGAGCTATGGTTATATAGATGGGGCCCAGTGTAGATTTGTGCCCAGGATGGTGTGGAGCTGTGGTTATATAGATGGGGGCCCAGTGTAGACCTGTGCCCAGGATGGTGTGGAGCTGTGGTTATATAGATGGGGTCCCAGTGTAGACCTGTGCCCAGGATGGTGTGGAGCTGTGGTTATATAGATGGGGTCCCAGTGTAGACCTGTGCCCAGGATGGTGTGGAGCTGTGGTTATATAGATGGGGGCCCAGTGTAGACCTGTGCCCAGGATGGTGTGGATCTGTGGTTATATAGATGGGGGCCCAGTGTAGACCTGTGCCCAGGATGGTGTGGAGCTGTGGTTATGTAGATGGGGGCCCAGTGTAGACCTGTGCCCAGGATGGTGTGGATCTGTGGTTATATAGATGGGGACCCAGTGTAGACCTGTGGCCAGGATGGTGTGGAGCTGTGGTTATGTAGATGGGGGCCCAGTGTAGACCTGTGCCCAGGATGGTGTGGATCTGTGGTTATATAGATGGGGGCCCAGTGTAGACCTGTGGCCAGGATGGTGTGGAGCTGTGGTTATGTAGATGGGGGCCCAGTGTAGACCTGTGCCCAGGATGGTGTGGAGCTGTGGTTATATAGATGGGGGCCCAGTGTAGACCTGTGCCCAGGATGGTGTGGATCTGTGGTTATATAGATGGGGACCCAGTGTAGACCTGTGGCCAGGATGGTGTGGAGCTGTGGTTATGTAGATGGGGGCCCAGTGTAGACCTGTGCCCAGGATGGTGTGGAGCTGTGGTTATATAGATGGGGGCCCAGTGTAGACCTGTGCCCAGTATGGTGTGGAGCTTTGGCTATATAGATGGGGGCCCAGTGTAGACCTGTGCCCAGTATGGTGTGGAGCTATGGTTATATAGATGGGGGCCCAGTGTAGACCTGTGCCCAGGATGGTGTGGAGCTGTGGTTATATAGATGGGGGCCCAGTGTAGACCTGTGCCCAGGATGGTGTGGAGCTGTGGTTATATAGATTGGGGCTCAGTGTAGACCTGTGCCCAGGATGGTGTGGAGCTGTGGTTATATAGATGTGGGCCCAGTGCCCAAGATGGTGTGGAGCTATGGTTATAGAGATGGGGGCCCAGTGTAGACCTGTGCCCAGGATGGTGTGGAGCTGTGGTTATAGCTGACATACTGATGGCACTGTGTGGCTTGTATGCCAGCCAGATCAATGCCACCAAAGTGTCTAAAAATACGCATATCTCACAGACCATTGGAGGAGTTCTCTACAAAAGACTCTGTTGTGAATATACTACACTCAAGCTAAATATCCAACAAAAACCAAATGTTCTTTATACAGTTCAAACATTGTGCCGACACAATGATGAATTTGGTTCATAAGAAAAGCGTCAATTCTAACCCTCACCATAACCTTTTCTTATTGTTAAGGTATATCTACATTAAACTACGTAGGAAGAATCTAGATTTTAATATATAGGCTGATCAAATCAGGTAATTATAATGTATAGGCCAATCAAATCAGGTAATTATAATATATAGGCTGATCAAATCAGGTAATTATAATGTATAGGCCAATCAAATCAAGTAATTATAATGTATAGGCTGATCAAATCAGGTAATTATAATATATAGGCTGATCAAATCAGGTAATTATAATGTATAGGCTGATCAAATCAGGTAATTATAATATATAGGCTGATCAAATCAAGCAAGAAGACAATTACAATACAGCCAAATAAACTACATATCACACGTTTTTAAAATTTTGAATGCAAAATCAAATGTTTTTTGTTACTGTCAATAAACATGATGTTGGATTCCTCCAATGTTAAACCTTTTGCCTGATATCAAGCAATCATCATTTCTTTATACAAATCTGTAAGGGCATTCAAGTTATTTACTTCATTACGATTTTCCCAGGATTAAACTGTCATTGAGACGTGACCTTTCTGTCTGATATTGTAAGCGAGGAGTAACCGACTGGGGTTCTACAAGCATAGGGCTAATGCTAGGTAGATATTTTTTAAAAGAAATCTATGTTCAACAGCAATTTCACAATTGTTATTTTGGTCAGTTGACCATATTATGGAGTGAGCCCATTGCGGTTTTCAAGTTGAACATTGATAGGCCATTTTAACACATAGCATTATAGAGAAAATCTTATGTATCAATTTCAGACCTTCATCTCAAAAGAACCATTTATTTGTGGTCAAATATGTAATGTGAAGTCGTTTGAAATCTTGTATTGAGAACAAATGATTATAATTAGTTTGATATATCAACTAAACATATACAAGAATATAGATTCAAACACAAACAAATCCATATCAAAACATCAAAACTGTTTTACAAGCAATGATATAAAATTGTTTGGTATTTTATAGTGGCGCTAATTTAAATGAGCCGAGATGAGTTATAATCATATTCAATATAAGCAATATATTTCAAGTACTTAAGCATAAAGGGTGCGTGCCATCGTTTAGATATCAGGATATAATCCTTGTTGCATTGGGCCCACTCTCATATCACCTTCTTCCACTGTACAGTCCCGCTTATTTTAACGAGAAAAATGGAAAAACCCAAGTTATTAATGTTTCATACGCTACTCCCATAGGGTACATCATCTCACTGCTGAATGACCACAAAATATTTTAAAGGATCGATCGCTAGGGTTTTTCTCCACTTATCTCCATATATATTCCCACACATAGGTTATAAATACAGTTAAATGCTTCATTTATTGTCCGCTGTCTTGTAATCATTTTCAATTGAATTTATCCTAGCGCTGTGACATTTTGTATACTTCCTAAAATATCGCTATCACATGATTATGGAAATGGTGACAATGGCGATTAGGATTGAAACCTTTATGTCATTCTTATTTCATGAGCGATAATGAGTGGTCATTAAGAGTTGTGGATAGTGGTGACAAAGAGAGTATGAGGAGATCTCTTAATAAAGAATTAGTTTATATCGACAAGGGAACACCAGTATGGGTGTATATCTTTGGGTTTTGGCTTTCAACATTATTTCAGTCCTATCATGACGAGACCTACTCACAAGCATAAGGTACATGTTATTACAAATCCATATCGAGTCCATCCAACCATGCAGTATGTTATCATATCAAAATAATATAATTCAAAACCGTAGAAGAACCAGTACCACTACATTCATATTATGCCCTTAATAGATACTATGGTATTTCTTGGCTACCATATTTTGCTGCTTTCACAGCTTGGCTACCACTTTCGCAAAGGATTTTGCCGTTAACACAATACCCGTGAATGCACTCGCGAGCCTGCCCTACTTTTCAATCCCCCACGCCTGTTCCCTACTCTAGTGTTATACCTCCAAAGTCATCTATAATCTCATATTAGAAAAATGAGTTCGTCACATTAAATACTGGGCAAGGGTGAACTATCATATCTAGGTTTCTGGCCATATAGTTACCAGCAATATTTACTGTTATTTTGGACACAGTGCAATTTGTTGTAAAATACAACAAAAATTACTGAAATTCAACAGCTGCTATTGCGATAAATTAATTTAGTGCATGAATGAAATGAGTGAAACTGTGAAAATCCATTCCATGAAACATTTTTAAAGGTTTTTTTGTTATTAAAAAGTGTCTATTAACCCATTGTGTTCGCACACATATTGTTTCATTAACCCTTGTATTATGAGTATAATGAATTTTGAAAATGGATTTTCATTCTTTCATGTTAATTAGTCTCGTTAAATCTTTGTTGACCTTCGGCATTTTTTTACACACTCCCATCAAGTGCTAGTTAAACATTGCATTGGCAATTCCCTCCATTAAGAGCTTTCTACATTCTCCCATTGAATGTTCCCATTGAATGCATTTATTCTGTGACAAGTAGATTTATATGTCGATATATTGCGGTGCTAAGATGTGTTGTTGTTGTTGTGTTTGCAGAGGTTCCATTCTCTGGCGAGGAAGCTTATAAGCACCAGGCACAGACAGCAGTATGTCCAACATTAAACTGTGATTACCTCCTTCAAGGTCTCCCACATATGCCAGGGTAAGTACTCGCTTCCATCTCAACTCTCAAACCATTCAACAGGAATTAACATCATACATCACTGCCATTCAGTCCCTATGTGTTGTTTTTCTAATATTCAGTCTATTTTTGTACCGAATCATATCTGTATATTAAGTGTTTTTACGAGATATTTTAATAGTCAAGACACAATTCCTAAATATTTGTTTTTTTTGCTGTGTATAGCATAGCTTCTGCAGTGAGGGGGGGGGGATATTTTCTGTCATTCTGTCTGTCCGTCAAAAATTTACCCCTTTGAATCTACTGGTCAAGATTCTGGACTATAAGATGCTGTATTTTCAGAGGACCAATTGTATCTATTTTCGATAAGAATAAAATATTTCCATCTTTTTATTACATTTTGAAAAAAATCTAGTAGCTATCACTGAGTTTCCAAGGAGACTGCCATTTTGAATAACATGCCAAATATCGGCCAATGAGAATTGAGATAATAACATGCCAAATATCGGCCAATGAGAATTGAGATAATAACATGCCAAATATCGGCCAATGAGAATTGAGATAACAAATTAAATATTTAACGTCCTTTTTGATTGACCGAAATTATTTTCCCAAGTCTGCTATAGGAAAGGATTTAAATGATCATCTATGAAGTAATTTATGATGTTCACAAACATTACAAAAAAACAATGATCAACAAAGCTCTGAGTCCATTGGCCTATGTCTATAAAGATTAAATTTGTCACCAGAATCTGAACTTCTTGTATTTCAAAGTTATTTTAAAAAGGCATTGCATGCTCCAATTTCTAATATTTACCATAATTGAGTCTGACCACAATATATATCTGATACACGAAAACAAATTGCATTATTCCTTAACATCCATCTATATTTGTGATTATCAGTTGTGAATGAAATCCACGACAGTTTATCATAATAAACAAATACCCAATGTGAATATAGTCTTGGATCGCGCATGTCTTCTGACGTGCCGGATATCACGACTGTTGACAGGATGCTTAGTGTGGATTTCACCAACAACATGTATATGTTTTCTACTATTTCATAACAAATTCCAAAAAATGGATTATTTTTGCAGTGACCTCTAGTGAAAATTATTCTGCTTCTTTTCTGATTGGGTAGAGGACATAAAATGTCTATGCTTTTCTCAAATTCACGAGAGGTTATTTTGCTCTTTAATAAATATACAGTTGCAAATATTAATTTTTATACCCAAAGCAACAAATTTAAGAAGAAACAACTTACTTGAATCATTTTTAGGAAAACAAAATTGTGTGGTTCGGATAGTGCTTCTTGAGATTTAATTTGAGCATTCAGAGATATACAACAAACTGAAATAATGCTAGAGCATGCCTCATGACATTATGTATGATTGGGAAAATAAATGCCACTTTGGAGGCTATTAAATGTTTCAAAATTGAATACACATAACTTTAAAATTCAAGCATAAAAAATAAACCATAAAATATACTGATGACACCCATGCCACATTATTTGGTTAATGTCTGAATGATAAATGTTTGACCATTCCTTATGACTTGAATAAGATATTCAGCAACCATATCTTGATGTCGAGTTGACATAGTGGGATAACTCAATTCTATGCAATCAGACTATTCCCCGTTTGGAAGCTATTTAAATGTACATAGACCACAGAGTAATTACGTTACTGTGTCAAAGTGCCACTTACCTCTATAACCTATTTATTGTAGCAGGTCAAGACCATATTTAGGGTGAGTCCCTCAAGTATTTGCAGTGTGTAATAAGTTATCGCATCATCCGCTGGAATATTCTAGACGTACCTTAAAATTCCGGGATATTCGGGAAGGTCGGCAGGATGCTCAATGGATTTGCCAGGGGAATATGTACCAACCTGCGTACATACATATGAAGAATGAACCTGATATGTAACTTAATCAAAACAAATGATTTATTATTGACATAAACAATGATTTAACAATATTAGAGGATATTATCGTGTAAATAGTCACGGTACATGGGGCAGGTGGTTAGAGCGCCAGCTTATTAGCACCAGTTCCTTTGTAATCCGAAGGCCGTGGGGTCGGCCGTGCCCAAATTGAATTCATGTTACAATTTCTCATTTGAGGTGAGGCCCGTGCGTGAAGGGTTAACCCGTTGTTCTTGTGTCTAGGTGGGTTGTCATGCCAAGAATTCAGCCCTTTATTTGCTACAATAGGTCTCGTCATGATATAATTAAATTAATGTTGAAAGTGATGTTAAATTACACACAACGAACAAACAAATATGGTAAGATATGACTAAATTATAACCCGTCTAAAGCAATATCTTCGCCCACTTAAATTATTATTTTCAGGAAAACATGTTGGAAACAATGTCGGTAGATGTGATAAATTTTTATTTCAAACAGTATTCTATAACTGACAAAAGCAGATTATAAAAATAAAAATAAATAAAAATAAAAATATAAAGTTTCCTATTTTTCGAAACTAGCGATATATTGTGTGCTTCAAATATGAATCAAAGTCAACAATTATTTAGAGTTAAACACTTTATCTGCATGTTAAAAAGAGATATCTAAAGACAGACCAAACATCACCACGCTCCAAGCAGTAGCCTGATAAATGGTGTGTACAGAAGGAGAAGAAGTAGGAAGCAGAGTTCTGCATTATAAGATTATTAAGGTAGTAAGATATAGTGAGAAACAGGTACCATTTTCAAACAATAGCAAAATGTAATGAATTGTTGAAAGGTTAATCGATATAATCGATTGCAGCCATATTTGGCGGTAAGGTCATTCAGTGGAGGCCACGCTGACTGAACATTTCGTATTAATGAAACATTTAACCATGAAAGTTTTAGATAGGTAGTTGACTATATATAAGATACCTAAGGTATTTGTGGGGCTCTATTGAAGACTCTTGATATATTACATATATAATTATTGATTCATGAGAACTCTAGATTTAAACATCTTCATAAAGTGTAGGTTATACAACGCTTTAGGATGAATTTACAGCGCTAAATTACAATAGTATTGAAATAACGATTTAACATTATGACGATATCTACCATAATAATAATCACAATAATCTATTAATCAGCATATCTTTGCCATATTTACAATTCAACAGTGGAAGAGTATCCCTTTTCATTTAACATCCATCGGTCAATGCCCCATCACATTACTTGTGAGGTTTCCCAACTCGCTGTGTCCAGATGACTCCATAGAAATGCGCGCTAATGATTAAATCATATCGTGAAAGGCTCCCAGGCTGATGTAACAACAGTAATGTTAAAATAACATAGCTAAACATGTGAATGATGCTCCGCGATATGACCTTCTGTGGCACTATTTATTGTTATATGAACTGGAACTCTTGGTTAAGCATTGCATGTGTGTCTGCAGGTGTCTATAATGGGGGAGGTTGGAAGATGGGGGGGGGGGGGGGTAAAGTTATGGCACAAGATACATCAGTACATATCAAACAATACCAAATATTAGAATCTGTCCTTTTGTTCATTAAAATGTAGCTTTTAATGGTAAAATATGTCCTATATACTAATTTGCTTTTGTTTATTGAACTATTTGTAGACGAGGTGGGCCTAACAATCCCTTCCAAAACAGAATATAATAATATATAGATATTACCTTTATGCACAAAATTAACATGAAACATGAAATATTTCTTTTTTATTTATCTTATAATGGCATGATAGAAAACGGTTTACATTATTTATGAGTTATATTAACTAATCTCTGAAAACGAAATCTCTGCATTTAAAATTGATTTACGTCTTTCCAAAATCAAAGTCATTGGAAGCCCTCTTACTGTGACATTGATTTAATTAGTTACGGATTGAGACAAATTTTTACTCCTAATTTAAAGAAAGTGTTTATTTTTAATAAAAAGCTAACATTAACTTATTCTGATGTGAATATTTATCTTTCAGGAGGCAGTCGGTCACTAAGTGTTTCATAATCAGTACCGTATCATAGTAGCTGGAGCAAGATGGCGGCAAACGGCGACCTCACTCGAGTTCCTCTCGTGAGGGACGATATTAATTTTCAAGATCTACAACGTCGTAGATTTCACGACATTGAGAGAAGACTGCACGATGAGATGCGCAAGAAAAAGAAGGAGTGGGAAAAGAATGTCAGTCACATGAAAGACGAGTTCCTCAAGCTGTACCCGGCCGAGAAGTCCTGGGGCAGCGAAGAGCTTCTCGAGGACCCACTCGTTTTACGACGCCGGGGGAGCACTGACATTCTCGATCGGAGGAAAATGCGAACCATGATCATGGAGTACCCGGACTCAGGGCGCCGATTCAAGCTACGATTTGACGTGTCTCAATTTGAACCGGAAACTGTACACGTGACCACAGACAATGAGAGAATTGCCGTACGAGCAAAGTTACGAGAGGAAGGATCAGACGGCAAAGTAGTGGAAAAAGACTTCTGTCGGAAGATAGAGAGGCCCTCAGAGGTAGACCCCGATAAACTTAAGAGCTTTCTCACAAAAGACGGTATATTAATTGTGGAAGCACAACTGCCGCCTCATTCCCTAAATTTCAGAAAGCATTCTCATTCGTCACCTTCTCACTCATCTTTGGCCTCCTCGCGGTCACGGTCACCCTCTAACAGTCCACACACTCCAGGCAGCACCTCCAGTGAGGGACGTCTCAAGATGGGAATACCTTCATTTAGCGGCGAGCCCAACGAGAGGCGGATGAATCTCGTTGTGGATGTTGGCACAGTGTTCAAACCCCGAGATGTGACTGTGCAGGTCATAAAACAGGACTGCATCATGGTCAAAGCCAAACACGAGGAGCGTACATCAGAGCGCTTCTCTAAGAGCAAATATTCCAAACAGTATGAACTCTCGGAGAAGATTGAGCCGTACTCACTGCGCGCTGGCTTAACTGAGGACGGCAAACTTGTCGTAGGCGCCCTGGGTAAAGAGCACGATGCTGTAACGCAGAACAAAGAATTAGCAGGCAAAGCCTTAGCAGAGGAATTAGCAAAGAGCACCACCATGTGTAATGTACTGGACCTGGCCAAATTCCCACCTACTACCCCTCAGTGATACCACTGCCACAACTACCACCCACCACCACCACAACTGTCGCACTACCTACTGCACTCTCACTCACTGCAGGTCAAGCGCAGACAGGTTCACAAACACCGGGCTACCATGTAACACATGCCACTTTCAGATCATATGTAGAAATTCTAAAACTTTGGATGATGATAAATATACAAAATATCATAGGGTTTTATAACAAAATCCAATTCATGTATATCTAAAAGAGTAATTAGCACTATACAGGTCTGAAGCTGGCTGACAGATAAATGCAAATAAATGACCAACTGAAAACATCAGGCATTGGCAGGCACATACAATGAATATGACTAGCTCTAGGAAATCTGGAATCACAGAATGAATTGTAACCTTTATCGTATGACCCACATAGCTGACATACCCAACCAGATATAGTATTCTTCATAGATAGGATTCTAAGTTGGCTTTTTGGCATAATTATTTATATTTTTCTTCAATTTTAAATGTTTTACGTTAATTGATCCTCAACAAATTTAGGAAATGACCGAGTGTATATAATATCATATGAACAGAACATTCATTGGACACAGTGAAGATGAAATGAACCTAATTGACCCACGTGTCACATTTATAGGTCATGTGACATAAATATTAAGGAAGTAAAACCATTGTCCCTACATGTCACAAGATCAAGTCTGGTCCAAAAATCTCAGTTGTTGCAAAAATAACGTGATTAAAAGCACACTGACCATACATCAGATACAAGAATGGTCACAAACAAATCGTCCAATAATATAAAGTTATATCACATGCAACAAAAACTTTAATCTGAGAACTATAAATGAGTGAATGTACTTATTACCCCTCACCTGATCCCAACCTATATTTGTGGTTAAAGTAGTTGAGCCCCCCTCAGTTCCTGGTTCTTTGTTGTTTGTGTACTAATGATATGTGTAGCCAACACAGGTAGATGCCCTTATGGCCACCAAAATAACCCCAATAGTGTTTTGTGACGTACATAAAGTGTAGTTGTTTATTGTCACGTTGTGGTTACGTTTTTTGTGCTGCATGTCACGTGCACAGTGTGATGTCATCATAGTGTGATGTCACAAGCACTATAGTCAGTGGTGTGAGTTACTTGTAGTAGTAACGCAAGCAAAGCTTTACACCGTAGTCTGATTGGCTAATGACGATAGACACGTGACGATAAGAAGCCATCTGGGTCAATTTGAGGTCACCCTTTAGGTTACAATTCTAACCAGATTTCCTCATTTGAGTGTTTTGAATGACGATCCTAACATATAATAGAACCTATACTATAATCGGAATTTCAAAATTGATGAGAATGTCATTTTTCTTATGTTGTGTCGATGGCGCTGGCAGGAAGTCGATACACTTGTAATAAGGAGAGTTGCAAAGGTCACAGCAGGAATACAAAGCGTGGTGGTGAGGTGGAGAGTTGAGACTGCTCAGTGCTTCTGTGGTCACATGACTATGCTGGTAACAACAAGTAGTACGGCTCGGTGTCCTGTAGGGGCAGTGTGGAAGCTTGGCAATTTCTAGCCCAATCTGTGCCCGTCATGGAGTGCTGCGTCATTGTGACGTCATATATTGAGATGCCCCATGGTGCGGTACAGTGATGGTTACATACAACAAGTGGTTTCACGTCATTCCTTTTATATACAATATAATATCCCCCTAAAAATAATGATAGTTATAAAGTGAAGATGATTGAAACGGTATGTGTGTTATTCTCAGTTAAGCATTAGTAACTAAGTTACCTGTGCATGTAAGACTGGAAACCTATTACCTGTGCACGTAATTCTGGTCACCGACATTACCTGCAGAGGTATAACACTAGTTCAAATCGTTTGGGCAGCTGGGCTACCTGTGCAAGTAACAGTGAGTAAGGCTTTAAAGTCCAAGCTTTGAGAGGACAGTTACCTGTTTAATGGCACTCTAATACATAAGTGGTAAAATAACCCTTTTGGCTTGACCAAGCAGCGACACCTGTCGGAGTTGCATCCAAATACACCTGCAATTATCAGCTGTTCTTATCATCACTCATCGAGCTTCCATGAGCATTATGGGTACAACAATAGGATTACTATTACCAACCTGGTAATATAACCGTAGACAATACTATACATATAAAATCACCCATAACATTGAGAGGCTAAACCATTTAAATATCGTACAAATGTTTCACTGAATGCAACCTTCAGTGCAAACCACCACCCACCAATACAAGGATTATGAAACCCAAAGTGGGAATACTAAAATAAATAGAATATATTTCATGTATAATACAATATATAGGGTTCTGTATACTGCCATATAGGAACATCTAAAGGATCTCTACATTAATGGTGTAGTGTAGCCTGAATCACAATTCTGCTCTCACAATGATCAGCAGATATTGGGTTTAGACTGATATTTAGGATGTAGAAAACATGTATAGCAAGACACTGGCAACATTTACACTGTGATTATAAACTGCTTTGATATTTTATTTCCAATGTTATAACAGTGTCCCTTCCATGGTCATGGATACTATGTTCATCGTATTATAATGATATAATGATATTTATGCACCAGTCAATAATGTGAATATCATCAATCTCTAGGTCAAGCACTACTACACAAATGTATAAATGGAATATCATAATCATTATTTATGCCAATGTATGATAAGGGCATGCGCTGCAACACAAAAAGGTGCAACCAAATGCAGGCTCTGGATGTTAAGGCATATATTCTGGAAGAGAGGATATTTACTCTGGATGTGAAGACATATACTCACTCTACAGAGAATGTGCACGACAATCAGAAAGCGAAGAAGTACCATGTCACGTGTTATCAATGTTGAATATCACAAAGTCCAGTTTGTATTCATCTGGAAGTGTGTTTTGCAAGTGAACCTTTTTGGATACTATCTACTCTTCTGGATTATCAATGTTGCTCAGTTCTGCATACGTACCATATTGAGCTTGCCTTTAACATTTCCAAAGACTTGATCAAATTATAGAATTTACAGTAAATCTCTTCTTCTGGATATGTAATAACCTTCTTCAGCACCAAGGAATGTTTGGTGCGCATGTGCATGTCCGGACTATGTACGTACAGCATTCATATGTTCACGCGCGATGTGTATTACCTTTACGAGAATTGGAGATCGGATAGCTCTGATTAAAAGTGTCACGTGACGTAAAGAGCTGTGCTGATTGGCAGATGTACAACCGGATATTAGAGTCTTTGAGAGGATGGTAATGTTACGTGCGATAATAATACATTGATGTCTTTGTCTCAGATCACAAGCCTGGTGTGGATATTCAAACTTTTTAGATGTAATTAATAACAATAACATATTTATATACATGATATATACAGAGCTTGCTCAAATAAGAATTTAGTTATTAGAGAATATGTTTGTGAGAAAAAAATTTACAATAACGTTCCCTTATTTGGAAATCCGGCCTTCATGAGGTGTGCGTGCATGTAAGTGGACTTGATCGTGGCATTATACATACTATATATACCATCTGCCAAACATAACACACATCCGCATAGAGTAGCTATTGTATCGAGGCATTTGCTCAAAAATGGGTTATTGGTGCAGTCCTTCTGCACACAAAGCTTTGTGCAACTTGTGGGCGGGTGACGTCATACTGTGTGTCCATACACCCATATGCACAGTATTGGTATGCACATGTCACGTATTAATACTTCTAAAACTCTTATATCTATCAAATGTATCACTTTTGTGTAATTGGCTTAGGAGAACAAACTGAGGTGAAGTATCGATTTTTATACACTGATTTAAAAGGAAAGTTTATTTTCAAGTTATTCAAGAATTAGGACTTTACATAGTAAACAAAATGATATATCAATAACACAACACAATTTTGCTCAAATGTTGATCGGTGGGATAAGAGCTTGCATGGTCAAATTTATAAGGCTATCGTCTTGGTCAACAAAGATCCCTTCATTTCGATTGCCTGCATGTAGAATTCCCGCCATTTTTTTATGTTCATGCTTTGGTCTTATTATTGCTAGAATCAGAGAGGGTGATATATGGACCTCAGATCAAATAATACTGGCCAAAAAGACTATCTGCAAAAAATACACGCATTTGAATGACTAGATAGTGGGAAAAGTTGTATAAGGAGAAGCAGTCCGAGTCGTCCCCTGTGATTCCGGTGGTGATGCATTTGTCCCTATGTATATTATTCTATATGAAGTTGAGTTAGCACAATGGAGACGTCTGTCTGTCTGTTGTGTTTGGTTGCATGATCGCCTGTGATATATGCCTTCCGTAATGTTCATTATTGATACTTTTATAAACATACTTGCCCATGTATATGATATTACTATTTTGTAAGTTTTATTGTTTTTTATCATTTTTTTATTGTTTACACAACAATTGGATTACTTTGTAAGATGCAAAACACGACTAGAAAATATTGACAGTAAACGTAGGAGGCAAATATTATTTTAGCGATACAAATATGAACACACGGTTAATAGTCATAAATAGGTACGTTGCATTTTTACGACATTAAGTACACTTCATACCAGGATATACCAGCTATGCAGTAAACACATGCCTCAGTGGTGGTTTTATCGTGTCCCAGAATGTTCTTATATCTATCTGTATCACTGATAGAGTCTTCTATACTATGTCGTGTATATAAACCTATATCATATTGTATGTAAATTGCTATATACACTCCAATATATCTATCAATTTGAAGCATGGATGCTATAATATTCCAATATCTGTAACTACCGTGAATTGCGACATGTATAATGTAGCATGCCTCAATAGTTTGCAACCTAATAGGCTATATTATAAGTGAGCTGTGGAATTTTATAATATTTGATGCTTGCTTAAAAATATTGTTTTTTCTATGCAAATGAGTAAGTGCTTCTTTCATTGGGAAAGATTTCTATTTCTATAATATACTGTCTTTTTTATAATTATGTCGGTCTAACCTAGTTACCATCAAAGAGTTTGCTTGTAAATAGGGAATGTAATTCTACTCTAGGTCTTCAATAATATCCAATATTTGTAATATTTAGTGCAACAAACTCGATAAAACTTGTTGCCATTGTTAAATCTTACTAGGTGACAGTGTGCGTGGGTGGAGCGAAAAACCATTGTGTACATAAATATGCATAAACTTACTTTCGAGTTTGTCTATATTAAGTGATCTTCATAAAGTCCGCATGTAACAATATTATTAAAATAATTGCAAACACGTAGAACATTCCTTAAAGAGATTTTTATGTATGCAATCTTCTATTATGTCACAACACTTACCACGTGACCTGTTCTTTCACGTGCCCACGAGACTTGGTGGATAGACGATGAAGTCATTTGGATTGCGTGACTTTGAGAGCAGACAACACCACCGCAAGAGGTCGTCCTGTCACATGAATATGGAGCGCCACCTATCGAGCTGCTGGAATATCATAATGACGTCATAAATTTCTGCCAATCAGTGTGTGAGTATCTTGGGGTCATTGCGACAACCTTCACAGGGAAGCAAAATTGCATTGTAGCTATCGACTGTAGACATATCCTCTGTACACAGAAAGAGTTTGACATTAGAAACTAAAATAGTTGGCTTAAAAATGAGAAGGTAGCTTATGTTGAAAGAATAGGGGTTTGACAGAATTGTATGATGCATAACACCCATGGGCTTTGTATATGTAAATTGTCATCTGTAATATCTTTATTTTAAATATTATTAAAGTGGTTTTATACATTCGTAAACTCATACTTGATAATGATATAATGTAAAAAGTATGCTTTCCTCGAAGGATTTAACATGTCTTCTACTTCAAGTCGCATGTATGTCGAGTCAGTCGATATATGTACATATATACCACGTGATTGATCTTTGCATGCACGTATTTGTGATATATCCATAACAATAGCATGTTTTAAACCTTGCCGTTTCACTTCTAACCAATTTCCCTCCTTAGTCAATTTCCTAGTACCTTTCACATTTCCTCGGTCACTTTACTAGATGTCTGTACAAATGAAGGCAGAACAAGTAACCAAGTTGCAATTTCTAAGACTAGTAGATTAGAGCTGATAGATATGTTTAGTTGTTTTACTTCATTAATGGATGTATGTAGCATCAAAAGGGTTATCGTGATAAAATACCTCAAGTCCGTTCATTATTTCTCTCAACACGACATATAGATGGCAACCGCGTCTTGTTTTGCGTTCATTTGTTGGACAATAAGGGAAAATGATCTATAAACTATGTCATAGGGGAGTGTTACTATTCCTTTGAACACATCAGGGGGATAATCTATGTTTTCTTGAATATTGCTTCAAACCAATATTCCAATTGGTTTTTATTTTTGCAAGTATGTGATCTTTGTACAGTAGTATACTAATATAATATAAGAGGTTTACTTGCTCCTCACAAGGCGTGAACTGATCCAATAGCTTAATGCTACCGTTACACATCAAAGGTCTCTATGATGTATCTTTACTTTCATAATGTAAACATTGTGTCGGTGTAAATCACATAATTGTCAAGTCAAATAAATACATTCTCAATTACCATACTGTAGTATCGTGTTTGTATTGTTATACATTGCGAGTACATCACTCTCCTTCATCTCAGATACCAAAGGTCAAAGGTCAACAACCTAGGCAAAGTGCACAGTAGACAGTATGCTGATATCTGACACCAATGTTGAAGTGATATTTATGTAAAATGTTTCAGGCAATTTGTTCCAAATGAATTATTTAAAACAACTATCGATGTACCATGCATGTCCTTTTCTTCAGAAGTTCCCCTTACACTGTTCCTTACCCATGGTTAATTTTTATAACTAACGCGCGTGAAGAGAAATATGCTGGCCTGGAAAAGGTCTAACTGGAAACATCATCTAGCGTGGGGATTAAAGAGTTGAGTAGTGTTGTAATGGGAGCGCGTTCACAAGTTTTGTTTGGAGGTATGAAAGGAGGGCAATTGTGATTGTCGATGCCAAGCGGTGAATACTGTAAAACCAAGATGGCTGAACGGATATTGAAAATTGCCTTAAAGTCTCGACAGGGCTTAACATTTGTTGATCTTTGGAGTTTTTTCATTGCATTGAGGCACAGCGTTTAGTAAACAATCACATCATACTTATATTCAAATGTCATACTTTGTAAAACTCAATCAAGTGCATGCCCATAAAACATTACAGCCTCTATAGAAAAAGAAAAGGTTGAAGGTCACTTGCAAAGGTCACATTTGGCACCGCGTCTGAGGGTCTGGAAAGAGGCCTACTGCGCATGACTGTACACGTCACTAATATTGACTATTGTATTACGTCCGGAAGTGTCGGATTCAGATAATTTGTCACAATCAATTCCAATCACTTTCTCATGGTATTTTTAAAAATGTATGCTATAGTTAATCAGTGATATGTAAACTTCTTATGAATGATTGCATCCATCAGTGTCTTATTACTAAAGACAATAACCAAACCGTTTATCTGGTATAGGGCCATAGGCCGTGGTGCAGTTAATTAGAGCACAATCCTATTAGCACCATTTCTTCTGTGTTGATCCATAGGTCATTACTTGGCCATGTCTTGTTTACATTCAATCTTATATGAACCCATTATTCATTAATTATGGTGAATTTGGTTAGAGTGTGTTTTATATGAGGCATTGTGTGTTTTGGAAATGTTTCGAGGCTTTCTTGGAAGAATTATGGCACTGAGAGTTTCTTTGAGATTAATGTTAACTTGCGCCTTCTCTTGAAATCGTGACATCTGGTGCATTATTGGTGATATAGTGCCCTCTGGTAGCATTTTTAAAAGACATAGTGACATCTGGTGGCTGTTTGAAGGGAACTTGCTGTGGAATGACTCTATTGGAGGAATGATGACATTGGACAAAAAATATTGCTGTGTTTTCACATAAAGGTCTGGACCTCCTAACTCCATTCGTTTTTTCTGTTTTATATTGTGTCCTTTCACTTTAAGAATAACATGACTGTGTAAAATCTTGTCCATCAAATGACCATACAGTTCTGATCATGCTGACACTGTCAATAGGATTCAAATAGTTCTCAAGACAAACTTCCTTTTCATATATTTATTCTGGATTGGAAAGGGTATTTAGTTATCTTGTTTGTAGGCATCCACTCTAATATATGTAGTGAGTGCTGGATGACGTGGATCAGCATATCGTCTGCTTTGTACTGGGGAGTTGGAGGATTTACTTTCAAAAGTTCTTTCTTTCTTGGAAATGAACCTATCTGCATGACATAAAGGCCAATACACACACAGACACAGACACAGACACAGACACAGACACAGACACACACACACACACACACACAGACACAGACACACAGACACACACACACACACACACACACACAATAACAGCATTGGGAATGATCCTGCATGTCATGTTAAGGCATAATTTGATGCAATACTTGACTAATTAATAACCACCATGATATCAGCGCTTTCACAGCTTGGCTCTAGCCATGACAATTGATTTGACGCTAACCCAATAGGTGCGAATGCATTCGCCGCTATGCCCCGACTACTGTTCCTAACTTCAGTGGTTCACATCTTAGGTCAGGTTTCCTCCAGAAGCATCTCACCTATGTAATACATTGCTTGTTCGCACTTGACTCATCATCTGCCAAATAAATCATTAAAAAGGTATTCACAATAGTACTTAACATTGCAAATATCAGACATCTGGAACATCCAGTGCCTCAATAGCCTAAGTTTGGGAAAAAAAGAATGTGGTGGTGACAGAGTGGCTGGCATCATGTATATAAAATAACAACTCACGAACATCATTTTCACCACATTGACTGTTCTTGAACTGCAAAGCTCGGTAAATTTGTAAGATGATCATTTATCAAGCAATCTGAAAGCATTTTCAGGAAATGCTCTCAAACATTTAATACAACATTGGTCAGTACAGTTTATATAGTTAAGAAATTCTACGGCATCTTGTGATTTATTATACAAATTATATCGTATTGTTATTGTATTGTGTATTAAACGAATAGTGCATTCATAGATGTTTCTCTGATTCTGTTCATCAGCATTGATCCTCTTTTCTGAACTACAGAGTGGAGTTGTCTGTTATCTGTTGGTAAGTTGGTGTATTTTAGGGGATAAATAAAATATATTCCTTGAGGCTCTGACTTCTTTTCATTTTGAATTACTAATTACTGAGTTGTCAAGTGGCTCCAACTAGTCATTAAATATATCTTAATAACTTAAACATACAGTTCCCCATTATTGTAACTTAATTATATGTTCAGTTTGGAGATTTCAGATAAAAGAATGTGGTGGAGCAGCTGAGCAAACATATCGTAATGCAATCCTATTCCAAGGTAAGATGTAGCATTGCCAGGAGATGGGTCCTATCTGTTTTCCATGAGGCTCAGATATTTTTCATCACAAAATATACAAATCCTTCAAAAATCCCTCAGAAAATCTGACCCTCATGGAAAATAGATATAATCCATCATAAGAATCTTAACCCATGACCCATGATTTTAACCATTTAAGAGGCAAGAATGTGTTAAAATTAAGCATTAGATCGACATTCCACCATGCTGTTATTTAGAAATTCTGACAAACTCATACACATAAGTATATGATAATTATTAAATCAAAATGTAAAAGTCGATGTATTGTGCCTCTATAATTCAATTGATTATATGGTGGAGGAATAGGTGTTTGGGATATAGAATCATATCTTGCTAAAATACCTTATATCAGTCCTTAAACATCGGTCTGTTCCTTATTGCTTATTGAAGACCAAAATTATGTCATACTAAAAAGACATTTGTAGCTTATGAGGATGAGGCATGTTGTATGAGGTGAACTTAAATGGTTACAGATCATGTGATATAACTATATATAACCTTTAACAATCGATATCTATAGCTGAGATATTAACTGGTACCATCCCTTCTGGACCTTATTTGTGCTGAGAGGGTCCACGAGGAGCGGAAATGAACCTCAATCAGAGAGAGATTCAGTTAAACTTAAACTGACAAGAAATATAAAATAACGAGAACAAAATGGCAACCACGATCAGCGTTTTTACCTTTTTGTTGAGCAAAGAGCTCAGTCAGATGCATCTGAAATCATCCGTCCATTGCCCATGAGAAAATCAAATACTGCAAATTATATAAAATGTCAATACGACATAACTATCACAAAGGTGTAGCACCAACTCGACGTGTTCACTCCTTTAACCGGAATGTGGCAATGCATTTGATTTGAGATAATATTGTGACATTGCATAAGTTGACCATTAAAGTTTGTGGTCATGAAAGTAGAATGATCAAACGGGAGCCAAAGTTGGGTTGCTGCCTCAAGTAATGCTTTCAGCAGTAATAATGTTCATATCATTGCGTATATCATGTAGTAGTGGGAAGTGATCAAGCATTCTGAGCATGTAATTTGTATTAAGTTGGGAACAATCCCATAAATGGACTGTTATATATCATAAATTAAGCGTTCAACTTCATGTACAGGCACATGTGTAATATATTTAACTGAATGGATCACTTTGCCTTTCCTCCATGAAAAAAATGTTTCAATACTGCAAACATTTATTATTTACCAATGTTGCATTAAGTAATCAATATTGAAAAAAAGAATATTTCATCTGAAGGTAACATCAATCACATCTTAGCTTTTAGTATCTTTTAGGAACTAGAGAAAATGAACTGAATTTTATTTGGCTTTGGGTATATTTCTTATATCTGATACAGAATCTGTTGCAATACGTGGATAACAAAAGTTGAATAATTTTGTTGGGGTAAGACAGACTATGATTAGTGCAAGACAGACTATAATTAGCACTAAAGCTAAGAAGGTTGAAAGTAGCTTAGAATCTGGTGCTTAGGGTTCAAATCGAACTCCAGTAAGCGAGATTAAAAAGGTGTATAGTATTGTTGTAATTATAATCATTAATTTTGTGAATGCGCAAATTGAAATATGACAGCACTGAAGCCAAGAAGGTTGGAAGGAGGTTAAAGCTGTGGTACATCAGGTTTAAATGACATCCAGTACTGGTAATGATTATTTCATGGACCTCCATTCCCATTTTCCTTTTCCCTGCCACACCGGAAACGAGTTTCAGGGTGACTTTGGAGGAATATTCGTGTACCTCTAATTTACTCCAGACATTTACCAAAATGGCTCAGCAGACAAAATTGGTCATCATTAGGATACCAACATCAGGCATTGATTTCGTGCATTTCTTCTGCAGCTTTCACCTAATTTCAATTACATAATATTCTAAATGATGTAAGGCTTCATATAGCTATAGGGTTAAGTTTGGCTATGTTCCCCAAGCTCTCCTCAAGTACAATGTATTTGATTGTTGATATATTCAAGCAGTGCCTCATCAATACATGCTATGAAAACATCCTTCAAGGGCCGAGGCTTTATGTAAGATGGCATCCTTAAATAAACTGTAATCATTTCAGACTGGTGTTATTATCGGTTTACCTGAGGATCGTCTCAGGCATGCCCCCAGCTCTCCTTCTATAATCTTCATTCATACTTATATTCAGGCTTTGTGCATTCGCCTCAATTATGTCTTTCAATCAGTACATTCAAATTAACCAAATAATCCACTAAAGCAACATATTTTGGCAATGGATTATTTTTTTCTATATATATTATATATCTAAGTTTGTTTCCAACATCATTGTTATTATTGAGAATAATGGTAGAAACCTAATAAAATTCACCATGCAATAATTGTGATTTTTGATCTGACTATTGGAATTTTATGAACAAGCTATTTGTTTTAATGGCCATAGGCCTTGGCGCACTTATGAGCACGAGTTAATATGAGACGATCCCAAGATTATTCAATTCCTGGGTTCGATTCCTGGCCATGCCGGCAATGAATTCATGTCACATTTTTTACCCTTGAGCTGAGGTCATTGCGTAAAGAATTAACCCGTTGTCCTTGTAAATCTGTGATCATTTGAGTTGTCATTTCAAGGACCTGCGACTTGAGACGTAAACCCCAGACTCACAAAAAGGGTTTTAATGTTGAAATTAAGTGCATTTTAATGTGAATTCAGATATCATAGATATTGTATTAACATAAGGAAAACATAAAGAATATAAACCAAAATAGTAATTAATTCAATGTTGAATGCATTGGAAAGCAAGGCAGGTCAATCTAGGAAAGGTCTACTGCTATTCTGCAGAACATACTAAAATTATAAGAATCACTGTTTACAATTAAATTCCAAGTCATAAATGCCAACCAAAATAGAAAGCTATCGCTATTATTTATGCGTGTAAAATGTTCAAAACAAGATTGAATCTCAGTAAACCCACAAAGAACATAACCGGTTATACAATTGGAATTATGAAACACCCTTTGGTAGAATAAATCTGATTGGTCTACGCCACCTTGGCTCAGATGGCTTTACTTGTACTTACGGCAGAGATGCAACGGTTTAGAAAGATTTCTGCCTGTAATTCTAATATTGATCAAATCAATTACAGTCTGTCACTATACCACTGAGTCACCGGTCATATTTCAGTTTATATTCTTTCAATCATGTCATGTGCATGTATTTTATCACATCTACATTTATGTCGTGCCAACAATGGTGAGCTCTAGGCAGATAGGCAGATTTGAGGAACACCTGGGTTTTCAATGTTCATTTATTTCCGTCATTTCCAACATTTGTTACCACTCTATGTCCTCAACATATATATTTCTCAACCGATAGATGAGTCTTCTGCTAAAATCCAAAACATCCTTTGAACACTTTGTCAAAACATTTTGCTCAGTCGACCAGTGATCTAGCACTAAGTCCTCCAAGGTGAAGGTTTACTAACAATGAGGCACTTCAAATTGGGAAACTGGAGTAATTTAGCTTGTAGAGGCCTGCTTGTATAATAGTGTTTGTCTGTTGGTACAGGCGTATACTCTTACAGCCCAAAACAGTGGTCACATGAGTACAAGCATAATACTGGACACTTTCAGCAAAGCACAATACTCCTAGCAGGTGTTTTTATTATTGAGTTCAGAGATAGCTTAAATATATCACAGTATTATGACCACATATTATTTAAACAAACCCCAAATCTCCGTTAAACGGCCTGTGGCCTCTGTCATTTCACGAAAGCTTTTAAATTAATGTATTTCAATTAAGAAGTTATGCAAATGTGTAAATCAGTCATATGCTTTAATAGTATTCGGTATGCCTTGGGTTCATATAAATTGTATGATTACTTGAATCTTGTGGAATAACCACAATGAATTGACTCAAATCCAGATAGCCATTATATCTATGTTTAATTTCCAAATCACCAGATCCCTTAAACAGTTTCATTCTCCTTTGATTACACTGTGCTTGGCAGTTTTAAAGAAAGAAAATATAAATCTTTCCTATAATCAATGACCTTTCAACTTTAACTTTGATTTCCGTTGATTCATTTTCAGAAGAAAAAACATTATTCATATTATCAGATAACCTGCAGTTATGTTGTTTAATCTATACAATTTCTGGAAGTATCACAGTCACCACATGTTATCACATAATGTTTCAGAACATGACTGTCCTTGGTAGAATGCAACTGTTTTTATTTCCTTTGACAAAATCAATTGAGATTATACACTTGATACAGCACTGTCATTTTGTGTACTTAGCTCTGGAGGCCACGGATCATTTCCAGCGTCAGTATAGTCACTTACAGATACCATTGGCAAAGTCTGGGCGGGGTAAGAATTAAATGTAAGCAGCCTTGGTGACACAGGCCGAGGAGGCTGAAAGGACAACAAGCGGGAGGAACTGGCCCAGGGTAAGTCCGGATGGAATGTCATTAGCTGAGGTGACCTTGGAGGACTGAGGTCATCATAGTTCTCTCTTGGGTCGTCCTCATAAGAGATCAGTCTGGCAGGACGGGGTGGTCTTGGCCGAGGCACCGACTGGAAGGTTGTCAGTCTCGGTAGACCGGCCTCAACAGATGGTTCAGTATTTGAGGTCATGCGTTGATTGTTGGATAAGGTCAGTGTTTGGGGTGTATAAGGCTGAGTAAGTCTCTGTCTTCCCTGAGGTATAACTCTATGTGACAGTCTTGGTGAATTTGATGAATTCTGGAGAACCCAAATGTCTGTGATGATGTCCATTTTCTGTTCTGAACCAGGTTCAATTGGTTTTCTTCTCTGTTTATCTGAGATATTACTTTGATTGTTTTGTCCAGGAGCAGATTCCTGGTCCGAGTCACTTAGTGTTGTATTTTCACTGAATGGGTTACTGGTGTGTGGGCTGTGGGAAATAAAAGGGTCATTTGACTGGCTGGATGTAGTGGTGTAAATCATGTTGAAATCATCACTGAATCTAACTTTGCGAGGACTTCTCGGATAAGGTAAGATATCAGGCGAGCCAGGAGGTAGCAAACATTCGGTCTCTGCAAAATCTTCACTGTCGGAAGTGCTGGCAAGTACAGGCCGTCCACTTCCGGTCCTTATATCGCTTATAGTGTGCCTCCTCACAGAACGAGATCTGCGAAAACCGTCGGGTTCACTACCCTTTGTACTTTCATCTGGTGCATGGATCATTTCATTGGATGATAATAGAGGCTGGTACAGGCTCATCCCGGCCCCTAATATGGCTGTGGAGATACCAAAAGGTCCCACGTTCGCGCCCTCCACCTCCTTCTTACCTGTTTCACTCACTTGTTTTATAATATCGTTCGTAATACTGGCCAGGCTGGCCTTTTTCTCGTCCGATTTCTCCACATGTTCTATTATGCTATTCTTGAGTTTGCGGAAATTATCTCGAGCAGTTTTCTCTTTAAGATCCGCGACCTTGACGAGATAGTGCTCGACATCGGTAGTCTCCTCCTGCTCAACCACAGCCTGCTTCCGCTTCACAAACGAACCAATCAACAGAACAATGGACAGCGCATACACCGATATGACTATAACACAAAACATCCCAGCTCCCTTGAAGTCATAGTCATCCTCTGTGGTGTAGTTTCCAGGCAGAGGAGGTTCCGTGTTCTCCAGTACGGGGATAAGTTTAATGGAACCCCTGAATGTTGCGTTACTGCCGTCTCCCAGGACTAGGTGCACGGGGATGTCCTGTGGGAGCTTCATACTGTGCGCTTACAGGATGCCTTATTAATCGTGAATTGTCTAATATATTACAAATATATCCTTTCCTTCTATGATATGATATAATATAATACATCGCATACCTGAGTCCAACATTTCCAGTGAATTCACTTTGAGGAATATATCCACATCTAAAGTTGGCTTTTTGCGCAAATGTATGTAAGCGTGGACGAACTGGCGGTAAATATGTTGGAAGAGTAGAAATGATCTGGCCACTGAGTTGCCACTGAGTTGCCGGGTAGGTTCCAGGTAGGTGCCAGGTAGGTGCGCAGGTGGGTAGAGATGTTTCACTCAACAAATGTCACATGCCAGAAGAGACGCTGACCCTGTGGCTGGCGTACATCAGGCCTCTGCTAACTCATTGTCTGCTTCCCTTCTCCAGTCCCTGCTCACTCCAATATTAACCCCTCCATAGGTCTCAGAATATAAGCCTACTGTTTTGATCAGATCCATCCTTAGGCATGAAACATAATGGTATTCATTTAATTAGCATCCGTGTTTTTTTTATCATTGAAAATTATCGTTACAGAATCATACTCTTTTTAACAGAAATAATCTTGTAACGAGAAACATATCTTAACTTTTGAAGTAAATACTACCATACCTCCAAACAACTTAGTAGATGTCTGATATAAGACTGATCTCCGACTGTGCACTTTCTTGTAACAATGTGAATACCTGACAACGTTTATAGCAATGCTTGTATCCGGCATGAAGGTGTTCTCTAACTCTGCCAATGCAATACATAGATCTTCTATCAAGGTATCCTCAAAGCTTGTAAAGCTCTGCAATGGCAATTTATAGATCTTGTTTCAAGGTATTCTCAAAGCTTGCAAAGCTCTGCGATGACAATTTATAGATCTTCTATCAAGGTGCTCTCAAAGCTTGCACAAGCTCTGCCATAACAATGTATAAATCTTGTATTAATATATTCTCAGAGTGTGATTTCCACATTAATGTATACGGTTCGGGGCGTGAACATTCTCCTGAGGCAGTGTTTATGCCTGATATTACTGTGTCCTGATTGTGTATGCTAGTCAATAACTGTGTTGATGTCTGACATCATTGTGTTCTGATGGCGGAAATATCTGATATTACATCCTATAAAATCTGAGGCGATTGCTGTGGTCGGTGATTGGAAATGTACAGTCGGTGATTGTCGTTTTCCCACAGCCAAGTTTTGAATTGCTTTTCCTGAGTATTATCCTTTGTGATCACGGCTTAATTCGGCTGGATAAATCAGTTACGTATTATGGTGGGTTAATAATGCTGAGGTGATTTTATGGCACACATATGTTGTTACTGCTGGCCCTTTATATGTGTACCCGCTTCTGCAGTGCCAAGCACTTCATTAGTTTACCAGTGCACTACAAATAATATATAGAACTGAGCTCAAATACAATTATTTACATTCAAATTTCTTGAAATTACTAATGCATCACTAGATTTATAATGAATAAGCGTCAATCCTTGATGGAAACATAAACGGGGTGAAGATCCTTGAAACACTCTCGATTTTCAGTTCCATTTTCTCCTACATAGCGCGTTTTGAACAACCACTTCAGTCCTGGGGAATTACCCAATCCTGTTCTTGGTACGATTTCTAAACACCTTTTTCGGTAATATGAGGTTTTAATAGGGATTCAGTATGTAATCATATTTACTTTGAAATGGCCAATAAATAATGAGGATCTTGGACCCGTCTCAAAATGGACACTTTTATAAATTTCAATTTGAGAAGCTGCGGAGGAATTCTATTTTATGCTTAGTTTTCGAACTCACTAAATTTATTCTAAATTTGTATTCAGACGTGTTACCAGCTATTCATTATGTTAATGAATATTTCAATTTTCTCACCATTTTATAACTTTAAAAAATATGAAAGGTCTGTATTACGAGTTAATTGCAATTGTTCTTACTTGGATGGATAAATGTATGGAATATCATAAAATCCTTAAGTTACTTTCTCGATTTTACTTCCGTTTAGGCACAATTACGTTATTTTCATGCACGATTGAACAAATCAATTTATAACATAAGATTTTTTTAAAATCATAAGTTGCCACGCAGCTTAATTTTGAAATTCTAACAAGCTCCAGCATAAATGGTAACTGATATAGAAAAGGGCAAACATTCAACGGGGAACCGTGCCCTGGCTAGACCTTAGATTTAATTGTTATCACTATTCTGTAGGATACTTATCTGTAATAAAACAATAAGTCTTCAAAAATGTCCAAATAGAATTAACCCAAAACATGTTACTCCCCTTAACAACTAACGAATCAATAGGAGACAATTTAATCAAACTAAAGTTCGATCTGCATTTTGAAAATAAAATAGGAAAATAGTGAAATTTCTTGTGTAAAGCATGATTCATTCTGTTGAAATCAAATTTCGTGCTTACTTTTTACAAACCTGTAAAATTTGCAAGAAAATATATGTAAATTATCTACCCGTTAAAATGACCTTAGAGTTATGAGGGGGTCAACAACTTTCTTCACCTCAGTTAATACCAGGTAACTCAGGTAATGATATTTACTGAATTTATGGTAAATAGAAATATGATAGTTTCAAAACGTTTCAAATGGTATGAACATAGCTTTGACAGGAGATTCCAATACAGTGCAGACGTCTGTTCTCTTTGTATTTCAATATTTATCATTTCGAAGTGTATTCGAAGTGTAAAAGTAGTGCTCAAACGAATAGGCAAATCTTCGAATAGGGCTCGATCAACGTTCATTAAATGTATAGCTCTAATTCGATTTTTTTTTTGCTTTCCATTTCTATTCTTAGTAATATTTTGTTCCATTTCCGGTGTTCAATGACATGACCCCCACCCCCCCCTCGTATTGAGCCTGCGCCTCGTATTGAGCCTGCGCCTCGTATTGAGCCTGCGCCTCGTATTGAGCCTGCGCCTCGTATTGAGCCTGCGCCTCGTGTTGAGCCTGCGCCTCGTATTGAGCCTACAGAATTAGGTGAGACAATGTTGCAACTGTTCTATCCAAAACAAGAGTCCAATCTGATTATTAATTATAGATATAAGTTCTACAAAACAAGTCCAAATACTGGCCACAAGATCTCATAATGTTTGTTCAATTCAAATCTGAATTCTGATGTGAATCTTATCTTATTCAGGTTCACCACTGAATCCATTCTATTCAGTGAAGTCAGCGCCACCTGGTTTATGTTTAAAAGTAGTCGCAATTCCACCGCGTTCAACATTAGAAGACTTTCTGCAAACAGATTCAACTGTGTATCTTCATACATCGTTCTTGGGGGCAGTAAACTTTGTATCTATAAAACTATAATTGAAACCATCAAATGAAGCTCAGAATAGTATATTTACCTCTGTTATCGCCCTTCTGAAACTATTTTTGTACATTCAGTTTTATGAGCAAAAAAAGAACAAGACAAATCAGATTCAATTTACAAATGGTAATTTGATCAAAAATGATAAACTAGTTATAAACTTTTTTTTAGACTAACTAAAGAAAATGATGATGATACCACTGGAATAAATATAATGATTATTATTTGGCTTTTTAGGAGGAGCATGTGCCGGGGAGTCTTATTACCTCCTGCCACCGGAAACATGGATCACAGAGGCAACAGCCTGTAACACAAATATCGCATATGCCACGCTGGAATATCAATAATACAAGTATATATTTCCTCATAACGGACGTACATCTCCATATTTGATTTATATTAGATGTACAGATTGCAAAGATTATAGTGTCTACATATGCTATATAAAGAATATCATGACAAGGGCGTGAAAATATAGCTTTTTTATGAATGACATTACATATTGGATATCATAGGAAATATCAAGCAACATCCTTGGTAATGGGAAGTCGAATTTAAACACATTCAAATGAATATATTGGAATACCTTCCAGTGATTCGGTGAAAGACATTCATTGCAGATAGGATACAGATAATTCAAGTATTCTATTTGTTGAAGCATTGATGAGAATGATCTTCGGTATCATGGATCAGAACGTATTTTAGAACCATAAAAATACTGGAGTATTCCTATCTTCGGCCCCTACGTCTACTATCACAATCAACTTTGCCCAAAATCAAAATATGTGAATGCACTCCCAACGCAGTTTGTTTCCCTTAAATTTCCATACGTTTAAAGGAGACTTAATGATAGAGAAGAGCTGTGTTCCATCTATAATATGGACAATACAAAAGCGAACAATCACGTTCAAAATCAATGTAAACTTATCATTCATAGAACGCAGTGACCATCTTTATTTACCAAAAAAGCGGTTATGTGGAATGATGTTGATAAATAAATTCACCGAGATCAACAAATGATTTCAACCACAAAATAAGTAACTGAATAATTAAATGAATACGTTTTCCGCCTTAAACTGTCCGATTATCGCATTTGCCTTTCAGATGTCAACTGCTCTTTGTAAAATAAAAATTGCAAAATCAAGTATGTCTTTTACTTGCTTTGAAAGTAGTCCAGCCGAGTGTGGCAGACGCCGATAAAATATTCAGGTTTGCCTTTGATATTTTTTTCATCTTTATACATTTCTTTCTGTCATCTGTCTGGTGAGGAAAAAGAGATCAGACATTAAATGTATGCACATCTTAATACTGTGATTTGTCAATTTGGAGGATAAGAGCTAGATTTTGTGTTTAATGACTTCAATATGGACTGATATAAAAGTGGTAATACAGTATCTATAAATGCTACAAGCATCCTATATTACATTTTGGTGTCGGAATATACAATCTTATTTATATCTCAAACAGACCAAAGGACTAAGAGCTGTGATAACCATTGCCATTTTTGTATATCATTGAATACTGAATATGCCTTCAGATTGCTTCATTAACGATCATTTAAAGCATTTACAGTAACACCCCCACTTTATTTCAGAGCCCTGCATCTGAGGCTATATTTGAGCAACTAGAATGAGGCACTGGATGTTCCAGATTTTAATCCAATATATGGCAGTCACTCGGTCACCACCACCATCCTTTTTTCAGAGTCTCAAAATGGATTTAGTTTGATTACTGAGCATGTGAGCATGACAGGTTCTTTAACATAATAAAGATAAACATTTTTAACTTGAGAGGTACATGTTAAGGTATACGTGATCCTAATATCTGATCTGTGCATATATAAGAAATAATAAACTGCGTAGAAATGATAACTTCAGCAATAAACTTGTAGCAGATTGTGTTTTCCTATTGTGAGTTATCACACACCAGGCATGACCAAGTACAGACCGAGCCCACTGGCACATGATGGTTCCGTGCCTTAGTTAGTTCCATGAGAGCAGGAAGGGGGTGGTGGGCTTTGTATCAACTGCTGCAAGTATTATATTAACACTGGTTAAATGGCCTCCAAAGTCAACCTGTTATGACCTTGATTGCTGAGAGGATCGTAGAAGCACCACTTCACTTTCCTGTCCACTAAGAGCAAGCTGTCCACCATGAGGAAACCCTCACCATGAGAACACCCCCACCATGAGAACACCCCACCATGAGAACACTCCCACCATGAAAACACCCCACCATGGGAACACCCCCCACCATGAGAACACCCCCCACCATGAGAACACCCCACCACCATGAGACCACCCCTACCATCAGAACACACACCCCACAATCGGAACACGCACCCCACTATCAGAACACACACCCCACCACCAGAACACACACACCCATCAGAACACACACCTCACCATCAGAAAACGCACCCCACCTTCAGAACACACACCCTACCATCAGAACACACACCCCACCATCAGAACACACACCCCACCATCAGAACACACACCCCACCATCAGAACACCAACCCCACCACCAGAACACACACCCCACCATCAGAACACACACCCCACCATCGGAACACCCACACCACCACCAGAACACACACCCCACTATCAGAACACCCCCATCATCAGACCACACACCCCACCATCAGACCACACACCCCACCATCAGAACACCAACCCCACCACCAGAACACCCACCCCACCATCAGAACACACACCCCACCATCAGACCAGCCCACCATCAGAACACACCCCACCACCAGAACATACACCGTACCATCAGAACACACCCCACAACTAGAACACACACCCACCACTAGAACACACACCCCACCACTAGAACACACACCCCACCACTAGAACACACACCCCACCACTAGAACACACACCCCACCACTAGAACACACACCCCACAATGCTGTTAGGAAGGAGGATCATATAGAGACTTGCAACTGGTAGTCAATGCCCTACTCTTTTTGAAGAGTGATTGGAGGTCTTTCTTTTGTATTATCACATAGGCATTGCAAAACGTCGGCTTTCATATTTATATGATTAGAACTAATTTTTAGATATCCGCCTTCCTCAATAATGGAAAATGACCAAAAGCATGCAAAATTACCAAAATATCCCCAATCAAACCTTGGCCGCCAGTACGGTACAGTCTTTATATTGTTGACCCACATTCTACTCTTACAAAATATCGCAAGAGTAGAAAGAGTTTCAGTGGGGGTGGGAGTGGCACATGTCGGAAAATGTTGCGAAATTAGGAATATATTGATTTACCTGTTGATTACATATTATGTATTTATGTTGGACTCCTGAATTGAGGAAGGCAGTTGGATTGGAATTGAGTCTTAAATATTTTAATTTCAAAAGCTATCAATATTAAGATTTCAATGCCTGATTTTATGCGATTATATTTTACAGAAAGAAGAGATTGCAATTGTAAGGACGACTATCAGGAATTTAACATTTCCGGAGAAGGGGAATATTAGTAAGCATGTGAAATGGAGGAGCAATTCTAGACTACATGTATGATAGCAATGTGTATTATACGTAAGAGCGGGAGGGAGGCCCGCAGGGGAGAAAGTCAAGCAATCAAGTTGGGGTATGTTTGTAAATACTTAGCTCTATGGATAGGAATGTTACACACTTCAAGGACTACCTGCGAATTTGCACATACAATACAAAACTTGCTAGACATGATGGAGCACAAGAACAGAGGGAACTGATTCCTAAATCACTCATCCAAAATGTAGGTCACTACAACAGTTGTTTCATGATTGTTGATTCCCAAATCTTCTTATTCAAGGAGATAATCAAGTGTTTTTTGTTGCTATTTAACATGTCACTTCGCGTTGATCTAAGATAAATGCATTATTTCCCTTTCTATTTATTTTTAAATGGTCAAGCTTTCATGGATTTGGGTGCCACCAATTACATCTACGCCATCGTTCATGAGATATGGCCTGCACAAAGGTCAAGGTCACCGTATCAAGGTTAAAGGTCAAATTTATAAAAAATGGTGTTTGACCTAGTGTTGATATATAACTACTTTTTAATCATTTTTAATGGTTGAGATGTTGCATGTACACAAATTTCAAATTAAAGGTCAAGATGTCAAGGTCAAAGGTCACATGACTAAAAACGTCACACTAAAAGAGGCACAGCTGTGACATAAGACATTTCTGTATACCAAGTTTTAATTTCCTCTTTTAAGTGGTTGTTGAGATATGCTCCATACAAACTTTGTGACCTCGAGATCACCACACTGAGGTCAACGATGACATCACTAAGATTTGAAGGAATCTAAATCTCCACCTCTCTATCTACCTCTGTTTAAAATATGAAACATATATTACTGGTAGTTTTGGAGAACAAGATTTTTAATGAAATGTTGACAGATGGATGGACAGACTGATGGACAGACGGACAGACATTTTCCCCACTACTAAAGCTCTGCAACTTCAAGAAGTCAGCAGAGCTAAAAACAGTCACCATGCTTATTTTATATAACTTGAACAAATGATGGAGTTTTATTCTATGATATAAACTTATAAGCTTAAAATATCAAACTTTGAGCTTCATTTATAACAAATAGAAGGTGGCCGATATATCTTCTATCAGTTGGAGGTACATACTATTATCAACTCTAACATCATAAATGGAATTAATAATTTCAGTAATTTACGTATATTTTGATGGATTATCGGTTGGTTGCTGTTAAAGAGGATAAAGACACAACGTACAATTTTTGCATATTAACTGTCAACTGTAAAATAAATAAAATATGATGCGCTGCATTAATATTTTTCAAGGCATAATATTTTATATGGAATACAAATGGAAATATAATATGTCACATTTCACACAAGGGTTACTGGCGGGTAACATATACTTTTTTATATATGTTTTGCCCAATCGCCGTCACGTCCCAAAGGCGTCACGGCAAATATCCAATTAGGTCAAGAAATATCCAGGGTCAAAGTTCAAATTTCCGGAAAAGATATTTGTGACCCATTTAAAATATCTATCTTTTAGAGTAATATACAAAGCGGATTTTCACGCAAATATACGCATCGGTCAAAATCAATGACTTGAGACATATAAAATTGAACTAGGAAAGAATATTGGGGGGAATATGTTGAGAAAAATATTTGAACTACCTTGGAAATGTATTTTCATAACGTTTTGAACAGTGATAACCACTTGCCGACCTCGTAATTGCACTTCATGCTTTTAACACTTTGACTCAACCATGATCCATTGATTTAAAGTTATGGGTGTGTTTAACACCTTTGCTGACACAATAAGATTTGAATGTGTAAATGCTAAAACACTATTTGTTAACACTGTGGCTGCGGCAAAGAATTTTTTAACTGACTTCACCATTTTTCTTTGCTTGCGTAATTATGTGCGCCAATATGCATGATGTGTTATAATCTTGCTGAGAGAGGACCCGTCTGGGTCAAAGTTCAAATTGACGGAAATGCTATTTGTGGGTACCCTACCATTGCCCAATCGGCGTCAATATCCAGTGGATATTCTTTGATATTTCCATGACGGCCCCGGGACTGTCAATAGTCGCCCCAAAGCTGTCACGTGCCCAATCTCTGTCAAAAGTTGTGGATATTGACAGCTTTCGGGCCATGACGGCGATTGGGCGCAGCAATATATACCTTTGTATTAGAAGAAATCTGGAACTAAATCACAAATCATCATGGCCGTTTCACATATATTTTAATGAAAAAATCTTGCATACACTAATCACAATAAAATTTTTCTGAAGGGATAATTCTTTCTTCAAACATACATATCATTATTATTGTTATTATTATACCTTCAAAAGGAATATAAGAGATAATAAAGAGGAAATGAGTTTTTCATGGTACTGTATTTTTTCTTCCACATGTCACACACATAAATAATGACTTATTTGATATGTCATTAACATTTAGGCACAGAAATGTATATTTAGAATAGATTTACGTCATTCTATTATAATATGAAAACCACAACATACATGTATGAATGCATGTCAATGATCACCAGGAAGTGACGTAAACATAACGAAAAACAAACTGTATTTGTACAGACAGCGTGTTTTTTAAATTGTTATCGTCTCATGGTGCATTGTTATTACAGAACGAGATACAAATAGTGCACATTTAAAGATTCAGGTAATCGGAAGATTTAACAAATGTTTCAGCCCAGCCTTCAACACGTAGTGTTAACATAGTTATATTCTGTGCAGATATGTTGAATATTTTATACAAAATGAGATCAAAGAGGTTCCGGTCACACTATTGCTATACACACGTGACCTGTTCTGCGTCCTCTGATTGGTCCGATGGTTGCGTGAGGTCATGTCTCGGACTCGGTGACCTTGGAGGTGTCACGCTGTCCTTGACATTGGGTTTAGATTGGTTTGTACTCAGCCACCGAGGGGATCCAGGCGGGGTGTAGGCTGGGGAAATACGTCCGCAGAGAGGCTCAGCTCGGGGAATGCTGTCAGGACATAAACTATACTCATCATCCTTGTATCTTGACCCATGACCTCGAGATTCCAGCGCCATAGCGATCCCATGATGCTGCAGGAAGAGTCTGGAAGGACTGGGGGATCGGCTATTAGTTCGATCCTGCATTATCCAGAGGTCCTCATCATCGGGCACAGATATTGTGACGTCACTCACCTGGTTTGACTGATCAGTGCTATCAGTATTGGATATATTTGATGTGAGCATATTTTCATCAA
The DNA here is from genome assembly GCA_949316495.1 of Amphiduros pacificus. Lineage (NCBI taxonomy): Eukaryota > Metazoa > Annelida > Polychaeta > Phyllodocida > Hesionidae > Amphiduros > Amphiduros pacificus. The sequence continues at coordinate 1,921,654 of OX439000.1, read as the reverse complement.
CTAAACCTTGTCCACATTTGTCTGGACTTTGTTTACCTTCATCATCATCCTCGTATATGATAGGCATTGTTGATTTGAGGTCAATCCCCTCTGATTCTCCAAGACAGGAAGAATCCATAGCAAAAGTCAATAGCGAAGAGCCCTTACTGTCATTATTATGTTGGTTGATCTCCAGACATACATCAAGTAATGGTCTACTGAGGTCCACGGGTGAGCTCCTGCCGCTCTGACACACGGCCTCGTTCTCAGGCTCAGTGATGCTGTTCTTTCTGTCCCGGTCCTGTCTGGCTTTGTTGGGAGAGACAGCACTGGCGGATAAGCCTGTGATATCTGCTCCCATTCCCACTGTCACTAACGGGATAATGCTCCTCTTCAGCCTTCTGAACGAATCTCTCTTGCTCTTCTCCTTCAGCGAGGGCACTTGTGCTAGATATTTATCTATCTGCTGCTCATCGCCATCTCTTTTGTTTTCTTTTTTCTTTAAAAAGATATGTGACCCGATAAGAAGGACAATTGAGAATCCATACACGGCGATGACCACCGTGGCGTAGACACTGGCTCCTGCTTGATCGTAGTTCGCCCATGCGTCGCCAGGCGGAGCTTCGGTTCCCATATTGTCTCCATTGTTCTCGGACAGGAAGTTAAAGTCATCAAGGATGAGAGTCCCTTCTACGGTTTTGTTATCATCTCCGTGGAGGTAGAATCTAAGAGCCTGCTTACTCGACATGTCTGCTGCATGAATACTGTCCACCGAGCAACACACAACATGTATTGTTTGATTTTCTGAGTAATAGACTTTGGTATCACGCACCGAATGAAGACACTAGCTGATATTTATAAACTCAAATATTCATGAAGCACGCACCAACTGAAGACACTAGCTGGTATTTAGCGCTCTGCCCATCATGCACCAGTTGCAGACACTCTTTGCAGTGACCGGTCCTGAACACCCTGTAGCAGCACACACCAGGTGGCGTGACCAGCTCTCAGCATACACCAGCAACAGGCATCAGTTGCAAACATGCGGCCTACACCCTGAAACAAAAACACATCCAAAATATAGAAAAAACTTGTATAAACAAATTTCACGGTTACCTACCAGGCAAAGCTTGGGTTAAGTTAAAACACTTCAAACATCAAATATATTTCTCCAGGCACCACATATTTACCTCACATAGTACTTATACTGATTGTTTCAGCCAAGAGAAACCGCCCATTTTCCATTTAAACCATACAGACTTTGCAATAGTCACAAAGCTCTATTCTTACATATAACTTGTCGTTTCATAATCCGTTATAAAGTACGTCATTTAGTCCAATAATCCGTGACAAGTGCACCTAAATAACACACATAGTAATCCACATGTTAATATTGTTTACCACTTGTAGGCAGGCAATGATGATCCAGATTTTGCACGTGTTCAGTACATACCGCTGAGGTCTGCCAAAGCTCTCTCCCTCTCTCACTCTCTCTCACTCAGGCCTAAGCCCCCTTCCATATGCCTCGTAATGCCGTTGTCAGGCACTGCAGACTCATTTGTTAAAACAGCAGAGCTGGTGCAGTGCCATCCGCCCCTGCTTAACAAACACCAGGCTCTCGCTACACCTCGTGCTGCGGCATCACAAGGCATCAGTCATACTCTGGCAGAGTCATTTCCTATGTAGCCACCCCATACGCCGGCCCATAAGTCCTCCCCTGGGAACGATGAAACAGCTGTATAGCTGCCGCTGATTATGAGTGAATACTTCTAGATTTGGTCAGTGCTGCATTGAGGTATAGGCACCGCACTTCCGGTCCTTATATCGTCATCAAATCTAGGAAATGTATTTCTGCATGATTTCTGGCTCTTGTATTGCAATAAGTGGTGAATGATGCTAAGCCAGGGAGGAATATTGCATTGTAGTGACCCTGTGAGCGTTACTTAAGGCGTGAAGAAAATACTGCTTGTCTTTGAGAACATTGTCCATGTCCTGGTGGTAATCTAATCAGCAAAGTGTGCTCAGAATGAATCTTACACACATCGCCTTCTATCAGGCTGATGGTACACTGTTAGAAGTAACTGCTAAATATCAGCAACTTTTGCTGCAAATTAACAGCAAATAAACAGCACCAACTATGTACAGTGTATGGGTTCCTGCATAGAGGGGAGGCGTTGGCTACACGAATAATCTGCTGCTTTACACGTCAGTATAGTGTGTTGTGTTGAGACCACAGTACCAGCCTGACCAAGCCCATATGTGGAACATCCATCTGCATGTTGTGGAGAAACATTAGTCTAAAATTGACCACCACTTTATTTATGACTTGTTTGTGGTAACTTCGGGGAATCTACCATCCCAGGCAGAATATAGCCACCTTCAGCCTCAATCTACTAATAATGAATAACTGGTTGCTAGAAACAAAAATAAAACAATGACACAACCCATAACAAGCTGTGACAAGATTTTGGTAATTGTTTTGATTCCTGTTCTGAGGACTTATAGCAGTGATTTCGTTTTATTCTTCAAAAAACATTTTTATAATGTGTGAAAAGTATTGTACATATTGCTGATAGATAGGGAAGCACCTTACCTTATCTACATGCAGAACACCTGTCCTCTTTATCTACTCCAATATACCATAATACCATACGTGTGTGTGGCTGACCTTTGCTCCATTAGGGAATATTTGAGATCACCTACCATTTGGAGGATGTTCTTCAGTGGGGAGATATGTCGTCTCCTGTATATCCGTCCAGGCACTGGATGTCTGCAAAGAGCGATGACAATCACTGAGTGACTGGCCTGGTCCGTCTGATCGGTCAGGGTTCATTTAACATAGCAAGTCATGGTCCATTGAATCATCTTGAGCAAATGACCTGTCCGAAATTTTGTTGTTTGTGGTCCAATTCTGTCTTCACTAATGTATTTATTGTGTATACACAGGGTCTGTTTGGCATAAATATTGCTTTACGCTTTGAAGTCTTCTCGTTAAATAGCAATCTGGCTTTAAATGCCAAGGTATGGGCAGCATTTGTAACATGTTTGTGCAACACTTCTTGGGTGATAGACAAGATTGATATGAATCATACATAGTGCGAAATCAATCTGGATCATTGTATGTCATACTGGAAGCCAGGAACTGCTTATACATGTAGGGCCTGGGAATTAAAAAGCAACATCACACATTTATCACTGTATTAGATGTATATTCCTGCAATCACCCTTAACATTTGAATAAATTAAATAATAAGTGCTTTACTCCATTGCACACAAAAACTATGTTCTAGTATTATTCTAATAAAGACAAGGTCTACAAAGCAAAGCATCACTCTTTCAAGTCACAAAAATATTTAGGATAATACTAAACCATAAACAGGGAAGCATGCCTGAATGATGCAGGTATCATGACGTATTGTATATGATCTATACTCTGTGGGTTTAGCACACAAAGGCCAATAAATACACCCTATAATGACTCCTGGCAGGTGCACATAAATTACCTAAGAGGTGAATTAATCAGAGTTTTAAAGTCTATATTTTTTTCATGAAAATAAAAGAACACTTGATTCAAATTGATAACCGTTTCACAATATTGATTTCTTTACTGATAGAATCTGTACCTCATTCAAACTTACATAGTGAGGAAGGTCGGCCCTCGTGCATTATCACTATGAATTGATAGAACATGTAATGGTATATGATCGAGGATTATGTAAATATAGGTCTACAATTCAAATCCAATTCTTACATTAATCCCAAAGAAGTCTTTAATACATCAATGACGGTAATATTGTATGGAAAGAAATTTACCTTGAATATATATATATATTTAAAGCATAATTATTTTAGCAAAATTATTCACCATGGTGATAGCGACCACCATTTTATCATGCTTATATACTGGGCATCAATAGAGAAAGTTTTAGTGATACAATGTTTTTAAGTATGAACAACTGACCTTTGGATGTTTAAATTTAATTGCCTCGTTATTGTATAATTAAATTAATCCTATCTCATATCTAATCTCATTGCTGATACTAATAGTATCTACATTTATTATGATAGAAAATATAAATGCATATTTTTTACATATCATTGTATAAATGAAAATTGTTTTATTATGATGTCGGCTACGAGTATATCCTGTTTATAATTAAAAGTACAGCATCTCGAATATTTCCATCGTTCCACCCATCAGTGATGGGTGGAAGTACAGTCAACAAAATATCACGCCTTTTCAAAATCTAAATGGATACTATCCGAGTAAGGATCTAGATATGAGAAAGTGTTCATGCTAGATAGAAGTTCCTTAGGACTGGCAGCAAACCAACCTTGGAGCATACAGCCAGTCCTTCCCAATGACACTTGGCAATTGATTACGATTCTTTTCAGATTCTTGGCCGTTTGATGGGAAAAGGACACAAAGCAATCGCATATTGGCCACTTCATGTTTACAATTAGTACAAATATCAGTAATATGTACCATTAGATTTGAAAGGTTAGCATTTATACATAGGAGGTGCAAGGGATGATCGGCTACAAACTGAGAAATCTTTGAGAATAATAGACCATATATCAGACACCGAAATGGCATACCAAATGATTTTGAAATGACATACCAAATGATTTTGAATTGGCATACTAAATGACTTAAAAATGCTATACCAAGTGACTTTGAAATGACATACCAAATGATTTTGAAATGGCATACTAAATGACTTAAAAATGGCATACCAAATGACTTTGAAATGGCATACCAAATGACTTAAAAATGGCATACCAAATGACTTAAAAATGGCATACCAAATGACTTTGAAATGGCATACCAAATGACTTTGAAATGGCATACCAAATGACTTTGAAATGGCATACCAAATGACTTAAAAATGGCATACTAAATGACTTAAAAATGGCATACTAAATTACTTAAAAATGGCATACCAAATGACTTTAAAATGGCATACCAAATGACTTTAAAATGGCGTATGAAATGACTCTGAAATGGCATACCAAATGACTTTAAAATGGCGTATGAAATGACTCTGAAATGGCATACCAAATGACTTTAAAATGGCATACCAAATGGAAATCTTAAAAATCACACAAACCTATTACCTTATCACCGAGATTAAGATAATTAAAAAGCAGTGAAACGATTAAAGATGTCTCTCTCACCATAGGAGAAAACCCTAATATTACGGGTGATGATTATGACAGCTTGTAAGCGGAAGCGTACATTCATTGATTAGGACAATCTTTATCTTGCCCTGCAGACAAATACACTGATAATATTGGGCAATATAAATATGTGCTACAAGCTTATATCCTGAGGGCTATCTGCTACTAAAATCTGCTACCTAAATCTGCTACTTAAATCCCCTTGGTCCATTTTAATGAAGAGGGAATGACCATATCTGTTAATCTTAAGTGACACGTGTATTATCTGATGTATTGAGGACGCATGTACTGAGATACGTCAAACTCAAAGGTCATGTTATATATATAAATAATCAATTGCTTTTGTTTACATATTTCCACATGCCATTTAAATTAAATAAAGGGAAGCAAATATTAAAACTCTTCTCATTTGTTTAATATTCTAATCCATTAGATATCCTCATCGTTATAGCTTAAGTATGTAGTAATTAGTCCATGTGCAAGGTCATATGTTAAATTATTCTCCAGTCATTGGTGCCTTAGGGCCTCTCTCTAATTAATTATATTGTCATCTGTCCTTTCATGTGACATCAGAAGAGTAAGTTGTTATTATGAGTGCCGAGAATATTTGAAAGTGGGAATTTCATGCAAATGTGCTAGCAATTACAAAACAACATGAGTGAGTCGCTGTATGTCAACATATTAATCCTTTCTCATGAAAAGCCCGACAATTTATTAAGAAACCAAAATATTCATATGCATAATCATTAACAACACTAAATAATATCGCGGTAAGAAACGAGTTTTAGTCTGTCAACGAGAGGCGTGATGTCTTATAATCTAGTTTATTTCTTATATTGAAAGTTTGGTTGTTTTACCAGTAACAAGGGTAATACCAGTAGCAAATTCCTAAATACCACATGCTAGTATCAAGCTTACAATATTGTCAACACAGCATCCCTGATCGATATGCTACTCCATTTATACCCAGACTATGGTATCTAGATTAAAATCTGATCTATAAAAGTGGATTCACCGCAAGAATATCCATATGATAAAGCAATAAATGTAATATTGGCTGTAATGACTTACCCTTCTTCCTATATCATGGTGATGTCTGTGTCACGTCTGTTTGAATACACGAGACTTTTATCACAAACACAACTCCTCTATGACAGGACACAGCATCCATATGTATTCCTCCACCGCTCGCTCTATTTTATCTGGCGTAGGTAGACCCGGGTGTGGCATGCAGTCAGCCTGCAAAAATAGTTCCTGTATTCGCTTTGTTTTCTACTCTGTGCAAAGTCAATTATCTATACAAATGGTCGCTGCAGACATCGGAGTTAAAATTTAACACTAAATAAACAAGAAAATCTTTCGTTTAAAAAAGAATTTGTTTGCATTTTGAATTTGACATTATTGAATGTGAAAACATAATAGGATAGTTTTGTGTTAATTTGATACTCTTATTTTGAAAAATAAAACGCATATTTTAATGTCAGCACCAGCGGTAGTGCATACCAGATGTTTATGGTCGGCGGGTGCGATATTGTTGAGCCACCATTTTTATCACAGAAAATAATTCTGTGTACACATTGTGATTGGTCCAGACCTGTGCTTGTTGTAGCCATTATATAAAGTCTTCCCTATAATTAAGATTCATTACATTCCCAGTGTCTGGACACAAAAGCTGAAGGGGTAGTCTTCTGTCAATTACATATATTATCTGTTACAAACCTAAATACACGACTCATTTAATACATGAATGGTTCTGTTGGTAATATCTTGGAGTAATTATGCCTCATAATTACCTCAAGATAATATGTAGTTCTGTTGGTAATATCTTGGAGTAATTATGCCTCATAATTACCCAAAGATAATATGTAGAATGTGTTACTTATTGGTCTCATCCTTTCCACCATTACCGCCCAATGTCCCTGAAAGAAAAATAAATATCGACTTAACATATGGAATGTTAGGAGTGAGGCTAGCGGCACACTTTGGATAAGGGACCCGTTTTAGATCAATATGCAGTCTATCATTTATTGGATAGCTTTGTGTGTGCTCAGTTGTTACAGACGTGTCTTCGTGTGGTTGCGTGCCGTCCAAAGTTTAATTCAAAATGAATTGCACGGACGTTGGCATCTTGAACACAGAGGTTGCATTCTGAACATGTTCTTTTGTGCTTAGGAATATAGCCATTTGGAACGTGCCATACGACACAGGTCTAAAATATATCCTGAGCTTTAAAGATATTCTTCTTGATGAAATATACTGCTATTTTCTGTCTCTGAGCTTAGCTATGCGATGCATGACAAGCGATATGTCGTCGTGACCTCACATAATATCAATGGCAGTTGAAAATATCCCACAAATAGTAATTTACATTCGGACTTACTTCACTAATAAGACATGATGTGTGTATTTTGTTCATAGCTCATATCGTCACGACACAAACCACATATCATTCCTCGAAATGATTTTTAAAAATGTCGGAGCTTCAAGAAATTTCCGATGTAATCAGTGAGAAAATAACGAATGATATGTATAAAGCATGTGTATGGGTAAGTTCACAGCACTATATATATATATTTGTCATTCTTAATCACAGCAAATTTTACTTGTTAAAACATAACAGATGGCTGTCAGTGTTTCTGGTGAAGTAGATTGATTATGATGGTGAGTATGGTGAGATATGCCCGGTTAGATGGATAGAAAGGCTCAGTTTGTGACTAATCGCCCGGCAACAATGGACCGCTGCAGATTGCATATTGGCAAAGCATGCCCCACTTCCACCCCATGCACAGGCCTCTTCTAAAACTACACCTAAATAGCTTTTGATTTTTGCCTACAAGACCGAGCACTGTTGGTAATCACACGTGACATGATCGCCCAACTTGCACCAGTTAACACTCTGGTCACGTGACATGATTGGCCAATAACAGCTTACTTTATGACAAAAACATTTCCACTTAAAACGCAAATTGATCAAATTTGCCTGCAACTGCCCCTGTAACCTAATAAAAGATGATTGGTGGATGAGATGCCATAATAATTGAAGAAGAAATGTGGCCTTAGTTCAACTAAGTTATATGGAATAATCAACTATATCTTGTCCGAAGAATATGCCATCATACAGCACCACACACACACATATATATATATAATAAATATTCAATGATTGATAATTTAGCTATTTAGTTCCGATTTTCAGTCATTGGATATTTATTATTGATATATGCAAGGTGCTTTATGAAGCTTTATAGATTTAGTTGATTCTATATAACCTTGATTATATATATATATAACTCACTTTATAAACTCATAAAGTCTCCTATACATATATATCATATCGTAATATTTATGCATTCTTGCAATCTATCTGACATACATTTGATTAATTTAAATATGTATATAAACAATTTTATAATTTGTAATTACATATTTGAGCTTGAATAATTCAAGGGGAACTTTATTTACATGATTATGTTTTTATAAATATCCTATCATAAATAATGAGAAACGATGACTGCTATTCAACGGACAGTTAGGACCCGTGCATCACTAAATGACTGGAATGTTAAACAGGCAATACAACTGATTACAGTTAACACAAACATGCTTCTACAAAATGATTATATACGTCAGTTCTGATTCTATGAAATAAACACCTCTCTGTTGTAAATGTGCATGTTTTATTAGGGTAGCGAATGTAGAGTGTTTTATTCACACAACCGTATGCCACGGTTGAAATGAACAAAGCAAATAATTAACAAAGTCATACTGTGGCCAATGATCGAAGGCAATCGCCTGTTTGGGATAATTTTCAACCTACTTTAAGCCACCTTGGTTTCGTAGCTTGTGACAGATTGGCTTCAATAATCATTATTACATTTGAGTTTGTCCAGACAACAATATGTGTGAATGCGCTCTCAACACGTATTCAATATTTCAGTCTCAAAGAGTGATTGGAAAGACTTCTTCAGGTTTCAAGTATATCCAATTGTGGTATATACAACTGCAATACATATGATAATAGTTGATGACGGACGATTTAGATATTTTTTTTGTGCTGTCTCGATCTATTTAAGGTCTATAATCCACAATCAGTTTGAAGCATCGGGAGAGAACTTCGTGTGGTCTCGTATATTTACGTAACTGTCTTCGGCTCTGCATGCTCTGGGGGGATTCCAGGATGAGAGTGAGTCTATGACGTCAGTGGGGGGGTATTTCTCATACAGCACACATGGTGTCCAGCTGCAATAACTGAGTCGAACCCGTTTTAGCTACCGTTAAAACGGGTTCAATTTAAATAATAAAAGTTTAAGACTAGCTGGTTAAGTTTACTTTTTCTGTGCTAAATTAACAAATAACATGACTTTGAACACATTTAAGCCAAAAAAACATAAGTCTGTCCCAGTGTTTCATTGTGGATTATAGACCTTAAGACTAATTTACAAAGCAAATTACGTATTAGCGTTGGCGAACTTGAAAATGTCCCCACTGATGACATATCGATACAGAAGATGACATATCGATAGAAACAGACATATATGTTCACAACCATTTGTAAACACAACCATATGTACACACAACCATGTGTACACACAACCATATGTACGCACAACCATATGTACACACAACCATATGTACGCACAACCATATGTACACACAACCATATGTACACACAACCACATAAACACACAACCATATGTACACACAACCATATGTACGCACAACCATATGTACGCACAACCATATGTACACACAACCACATGTACACACAACCATATGTACGCACAACCATATGTACGCACAACCATATGTATGCACAACCATATGTACACACAACCATATTTACGCACAACCATATGTACACACAACCATATGTACGCACAACCGTATTTACGCACAACCATATGTACACACAACCATATGTACGCACAACCATATGTACGCACAACCATATGTACGCACAACCATATGTATGCACAACCATATGTAAGCACAACCATATGTATGCACAACCATATGTATGCACAACCATATGTATGCACACATATATAGATATGCAAACACAAAGGAATCCCATTAAATATCAGCATTCTTACATTATTGATCCCATGTTCTCAGCACATAAAATAAATATTTCCTGTTAACTTTACCCACTTCATGTGTTCGTTTTTGTTCCGTAATACACGGTATTGTCAGGAATAATGAATGCTCCAGTCAGGATTGGGTGCTATGGCATCGATTTACAGCACACGGTGATTATGAATCACAAAACGGTCTGGGGAAAGTTTTAAGCACACTGAAATAAAAGAGAAAATTCCTAACTTGAGAGAGGGGTTCACTTTAAACGAAATCCGGTATGAGGGACTAAAGGGTTGAGTTTAGGTTCTCAGGTATCGTGTCGGGGGTAAGAGCAATTGTTATTGATACTTGGAGCTAAACTGTGGAAGTATGGAAACTAAGATGACTGAATGCAGGTCACAACGTACATACAAATCTCTTTGATATCGGACACGTAATGCAACCAAGTTACCTTTCATGATGGTCACATCTGACTCTGCAGTTCTTCACACATATATCCATCAACCGCCACTCACATTCATTCAAGTAATACAAATCGAAAAATCGAATTGCAAAAATTCTTGCATTTAAAATGAGAAAACTCTGATACTAGATTATGATTTTTATATGATGCTCATTTTTTATGATGCTCATATTGTTTAAACTACTGTATGTGGAGATGTTATCCACTAATGGATTTATTTTGTTCGCATAATATGTCCAATATCTCTCAAATCTTGAAAAATCCATTACATATCAGGCTCGTAAGGGATTAAGAAGAATATTCGACCAACTTTCGGACATCTTGGTTGCAGTGCTTTCACAATAAAGCTACTTCCCCCATTCAACGTTTCAATCGTACTGTAGTGTTTCATTTCCATCGTCAGATCTATGACAAAACACGTCAAGTGGTGCAATGGACAAGTGGATGATTTATTTTAAGTAAAATTTTCAAAAGAATAATGTCTTTGTAATTTGTCGCTGATGATTTTTACCTAACATACAAATATTTTCAAAGTTGTACTATGAAGGAAATAACATTTCTGATCAAAATAATATTTACTTTTGAATATATTTTTTTTCTTTCGAGCACTTTGTCAATTTTACATATAAAATTAATGCATTTTTCAATCTTGTTTCTTAATTCCCATCTTCAGTGGTTGGGAAATCTAATGAAATATAGAATCTGATATACTTGGAAATCATTCAGCGGTGGATCTCCATAGTGCAAACAACCGCCACCTGGTGGGCATACTAATCACACTGACAGAACCTTAACACTACAAAATAAAATGATAAAAAACATTCATTTCGTGAAAGCTTTTAAAGCAGTAATCAAAGAAAATTCTGTTTTGGGATAAATATTTGATATAAATGCAATAAATTGGACTAATACTAAATACTGCATCTCCTGACTTCGCCCATCATTTTGACACCAATAGTGAATCCAGTTTCTATTTTTAGCATGGATCTCCTAAAATTAGCTTCGGGGAGTGATTGATGATACATGCATCTTCCTGTGGCTTTGGTATCAAACATGTTGGCCAAACCACTAGATAAATGTCATATTCACAATTTCTCAAATTTACCATAAAATCCAGGACGATCATACCTCAAAATATAGATAAACCACTTCAAAACAAATAGTATACAATACGTTGCTGAAATCACAGTGTTTTTCACTGATTAAGAACCTTATATTTTTAGCGTGCCTGTGTTTGTCATATGGTTGTTGTGTGAGGGTTTGGGGGTGCATACTTGAGGCGAGGCCGTGCCATCCTCCGAGTAACAACACGTGTCATACCTCCTGCATGCACGCAGACGCTGTGTTGTCTTAAGCAACAAATCACATCTTGTCTACTTCTAACTTCCCACAGTTCATTACACCAGTGACTGACTGATGACGTATTCCAAGGTCAATGTCTGTGACCTCATTTGTCCCTCTCCTGGTGGAGGTTGTGACCCCTTAGTGGTTGGTATCCATGCAATTTGCATATCATGCACTGCACGTACTTGATGACCCTTTATCATGCATTACATTACATATAAATATCTGTATATATATATATATATATATATATATATATATATATATATATATATATATATATATATATATCACCATATATATATATATATATATATATATATATATATATATATCACCATATATATATATATATATATATATATATATCACCATATATATATATATATATATATATATATCACCATATATATATATATATATATCACCATATATATATATATATATATCACCATATATATATATATATATATATCACCATATATATATATATATATATCACCATATATATATATATATATATATATCACCATATATATATATATATATATCACCATATATATATATATATATATATCACCATATATATATATATATATATCACCATATATATATATATATATATCACCATATATATATATATATATATCACCATATATATATATATATATATCACCATATATATATATATATATTTACATAAACATTTTCAGTTCAAGGTCGGAGAGACACTTCAATGCTCAATGAATATAAAAAGGACAGAAATGCAACATAATAAATTTGTCTTGGACTGTTTCTTTGTTGAATACACCACCCACACCGCCTAAATGTACAGTTAAATGAATGTATTCTGTTTGCCAGAATGAATCAGAATCCGTTACATAGAGCACATTGTGATAACAAAGATTGCTGCAAATCCTGTACATTAGAAATGCTAGTATCACAAGATTTTAAACTAATGTCTAAAGAAATGTTTTTAAAAAGGAGAACAAAATATGTTATATATATCATGTTATACTAAGTAAAGTCGGTCACATGTGCATTACGCCTCGGTGTTTTGGCCTTGAATTTGTTCTTACTAAATATTTTCGTGTTAGGTCTTTCTGCATGGTTTGTATTGCCTACATCCACCATGATTCACGCTTGGAGCTTTGTACCGGTTTTGTGCACTGTGGTCTGTATTTTGTGCACTGTGGTCTGTATTTTGTGCACTGTGGTCTGTATTTTGTGCACTGTGGTCTGTATTTTGTGCACTGGTCTGTATTTTGTGCACTGTGGTCTGTATTTTGTGCACTGTGGTCTGTATTTTGTGCACTGTGGTCTGTATTTTGTGCACTGTGGTCTGTATTTTGTGCACTGTGGTCTGTATTTTGTGCACTGTGGTCTGTATTTTGTGCACTGTAGTCTGTATTTTGTGCACTGTGGTCTGTATTTTGTGCACTGTAGTCTGTATTTTGTGCACTGTGGTCTGTATTTTGTGCACTGTGGTCTGTATTTTGTGCACTGTAGTCTGTATTTTGTGCACTGTAGTCTGTATTTTGTGCACTGTGGTCTGTATTTTGTGCACTGTAGTCTGTATTTTGTGCACTGTGGTCTGTATTTTGTGCACTGTGGTCTGTATTTTGTGCACTGTAGTCTGTATTTTGTGCACTGTAGTCTGTATTTTGTGCACTGTGGTCTGTATTTTGTGCACTGGTCTGTATTTTGTGCACTGTGGTCTGTATTTTGTGCACTGTAGTCTGTATTTTGTGCACTGTGGTCTGTATTTTGTGCACTGTAGTCTGTATTTTGTGCACTGTGGTCTGTATTTTGTGCACTGTGGTCTGTATTTTGTGCACTGTGGTCTGTATTTTGTGCACTGGTCTGTATTTTGTGCACTGTGGTCTGTATTTTGTGCACTGTAGTCTGTATTTTGTGCACTGTGGTCTGTATTTTGTGCACTGTAGTCTGTATTTTGTGCACTGTGGTCTGTATTTTGTGCACTGGTCTGTATTTTGTGCACTGTGGTCTGTATTTTGTGCACTGTAGTCTGTATTTTGTGCACTGTGGTCTGTATTTTGTGCACTGTAGTCTGTATTTTGTGCACTGTGGTCTGTATTTTGTGCACTGTGGTCTGTTTTTTGTGCACTGTGGTCTGTATTTTGTGCACTGTGGTCTGTTTTTTGTGCACTGTGGTCTGTATTTTGTGCACTGTGGTCTGTATTTTGTGCACTGTAGTCTGTATTTTGTGCACTGTGGTCTGTATTTTGTGCACTGTAGTCTGTATTTTGTGCACTGTGGTCTGTATTTTGTGCACTGTAGTCTGTATTTTGTGCACTGTGGTCTGTATTTTGAGCACTGGTCTGTATTTTGTGCACTGTGGTCTGTATTTTGAGCACTGGTCTGTATTTTGTGCACTGTGGTCTGTATTTTGTGCACTGTGGTCTGTATTTTGTGCACTGTGGTCTGTATTTTGTGCACTGTGGTCTGTATTTTGTGCACTGTGGTCTGTATTTTGTGCACTGTAGTCTGTATTTTGTGCACTGTAGTCTGTATTTTGTGCACTGTGGTCTGTATTTTGTGCACTGTAGTCTGTATTTTGTGCACTGTGGTCTGTATTTTGTGCACTGTAGTCTGTATTTTGTGCACTGTGGTCTGTATTTTGTGCACTGTAGTCTGTATTTTGTGCACTGTGGTCTGTATTTTGTGCACTGTAGTCTGTATTTTGTGCACTGTGGTCTGTATTTTGTGCACTGTAGTCTGTATTTTGTGCACTGTGGTCTGTATTTTGTGCACTGTAGTCTGTATTTTGTGCACTGTGGTCTGTATTTTGTGCACTGTGGTCTGTATTTTGTGCACTGTGGTCTGTATTTTGTGCACTGTGGTCTGTATATTGTGCACTGGTCTGTATTTTGTGCACTGTGGTCTGTATTGTGTCTCTCTTCCCAGAGATGGCTTTGTCTAACGTAGTCATCTCATTTGCTTCTTTTTGTTCTGCCAAAAAAGATACCATACATCCCATATCTAATCTTAGAAAAAGTGCAACTCCTTATCAAAGTGAGCTACATATCAGACAAATATGATCAAGTATTACATCCAATTAAAGTTACATTGAAGGATGGCAATCACATCATGAAGCATACAAATAAGTTGGTTGTGTGTTGATCCCCAGTCGTCATTGTCTCCTTCATCTAAGCATACCCAGTAGGGGCTCAAAAGCATTTTTTCTCAGTCAAAATGAAAACAAACCTCGTTTCGATTTTATTGTGGCAAAGAGGTCTCGTGAGATTTCACGAGACTCGGATCAAACATTCTGGATAATGGGGTCATTAATGGCGTCTCGGGAGGCCACACCTCCTCGTAGCTATAAGCTTATTCTTTTGAAAGTGGCATGTTATCACAAAATATTTCAACTATAACTGGGAAAGGTTTTGACCCCATCAGTTGTGATGAAGACGCTGTGCCCGGAACATTTCCCTTCAACTAAGTACAGGACCTGGCAAATCGATTGTCCTTAAAGCAATCCACCATACTCAAGGGAAATGATAAACAAATGGTTGTCAGATTTTTACACTTCAGCCACTGAATGTACCGATGGATATTGTTGTTCTTGTTATCTGTCTGTGTGTCTGTCTGTCCATTCACACTTGAACATCTTTACCGTTCTATATCGCATACAATTCAAGCCGGGAACCTCAAGATCAACTGAGAAATCACATTTTGAGATGCACTGTCTCGCCTTTCAAGATGGAGGCCACATCTTCGAAAATAACCTAATTTTGATATGTCAAAGGTCATCCAGTGGGTCAATTAGGTTACGTGCCTTACTTTGAACAGTTCCAGCTCAGCATCTGGAAATCAACTGACCATTTCTTGGGGGGTCAAATGACATTCTTTGAATTATGGAAGAAACTGCTGTTACTATTGAACAGGTGAAGATGCTTTTGACACGGAAGGCTGCCAAATTTTAATTGTAAAACGGTTGCAGCTCGGTAAACCAACTGATTTCATACATGCGTTTCCGGTGTCCCAGTTCTGAGGAGATGCTCAGCAATTTAGTCAAGCTGTTCTTCGTGTTTTAATGCTCTAATGTAACTAGTCATGCTCTAATCTTATTAGTCATGCTCTAATGTAACTAGTCATGCTCTAATCTTACTAGTCATGCTCTAATGTAACTAGTCATGCTCTAATCTTATTAGTCATGCTCTAATGTAACTAGTCATGCTCTAATCTTACTAGTAATGATATAATGTAACTAGTCATGCTCTAATCTTTCTAGTAATGTTCTAGTGTAACTAGCTATAGTAACATCCATTTTCTTTTCGTGATTATCATTAAAAATAATTTTAATGGCATCAAATTTGACAACTTTATTTATTTATGGCACGAATTTGACAACTATATTAATTTATTATGTTTTTATCTATATATATATATTTGCCTCCATAGATAAATTAACCAAACTATAATCAATATAGCCTGAACATAATAAGCATCTCTTACATTTTATGATTGAAAGTCGAGATTGAAGCTTGCTATTATGTGGTGCCATCTGGTGGCCAAAATGCGCCATTCAATACAAACGTGTGAGAGGTCTGCATCATATTTACATTGATTTCATCATATATTTATGTCATAAATTGTTATCAACCACCGCACCAATCCTCCAGACGACAATGGTGTGTGAGCAATTCACAAACCAGTAATATATATGTGACAATATCAATGTGATTAAAGTTGTTAAACTGTCGGCCTAATGCCATAGTATGGAATTAATGTTAAGTCTGATAATGTAGTGTCTGTGCGATAATAGGCGCTGCTACAGACCACATGGATGGGTAATTGAGATAAATCGATACATGCCACAATGCAATCCCTGCTTACCTATTCTGTGAGACTATAGTGTATCAGGGTGGGTGGGTGCGTGCTAAATCTTATATGATGAATAGCAGGTTAATTTTGAAAAAGTGATATAACAGGCAGGTGTATCCTATATATGTAACCCTTGTACAAGTAATGTAAATTCATATATATATATATAAAGTGAAGATAACTCCAAACTGACATTGATCGTCATATGTAAAGGAATTGATATCATTATGTCATGAGCATTTAGATTGAAGGAGAAGACCAATAGGGATTTATATGTGATTTATGGCATCAGTATATTTGCATACAGTAAGGGTGAATGAGTTTTGATGTCTTACATATGTGACAAGACGATACAAAGTTATACATGATTTGATCTGATAGACTTATCCATTGGTGCTCAAACATGCTTCAGAAATAGTAATGTTGTAAATTGTTTAAATGGACGTATTTCTGTCTCTTGAAGTAAAAGCGTTGTTATGAATAGTTTATAATAATATAGATTCAACATAGACGTCTTTGAGTTGCTGATTGAAGCTAATGATTAAGCACATTAGCAATTATAAGTAAGACTAAACATTGCTTGAATTGTTATTAACGCCAAAGATAGCGTCTCAGTGCACGTTAAGTAAACTTCAATTAAATGTCTTGTGTCATCAAAAATATAAGGCTACAATCTCGGACACAAAGGTCTGAAGATGCCATAACCTGTTTTTTGATTTTTTCACATTCTCCCCAATTAAATTATTCAGAAGCACCATTATCATAACTAAATGGAAGAGAAGAAACCATGACATGCTTTTTCCAACTTCCGGTTTGAAACACTGGAGTGTGAGGAACAGTCGTTGGAGATTTATAAATTGAATAGTGGATAGCGGCGAAAGCATTCACACCTATTGTATTACCATCAAAATCATTTGTGATAGCATAGCCAAGCTGTGAAAGAACCCAATCCAAATATCCTACCAACTCTATTAAAGGTTTCATGAAATCATAAAAGGTCATATTTAAGTGATGTGTGGCCAGAACACTATGATATAAATAAGCTATCTCCCTGAAATCCACCAAAAATACACCTGCCCGATTACTATGTTATGATGAAAGTGCCAAGTACTATCCAGTACTCTTGTGACCACTGCTTAATGAACAAAAAGGCCTGTGTAAGATAAATCATTTCGTTGTCCCAAACTGAAGGTGCTCCATTGTTAGCAACCCTTTACTAAGCAGGTGTTTGCACCAGATCACTGGTCAGCTAAGCAATTTTTGTTGACAAAGTGTTCAATGCATGGTTTGGTGTTTAGTGGAAGACATATCTACTTTTAAATGACACAGAAATTCACGGAGGAGAAATATGATGGGTAATAACATTTTATCACATTTGATCACAGGTACAAACGTTTATATTATGTAAGAAAAATAAGTACTTTAAGGGCTCGTCACTTAATGATCTATTTAGCATTGGGCTCCCTCTCCTAACACAATCAGAGAGAGAAGGCCTTGCACTGCTCACTACATCCTATATAACTTTGAATCACATTTTCCACAAATGTGGTGAAGGTTTTGTGCCTCTACGTGATGTTGGTTAGAAGAGAAGTTGGGGTTTTCTCAGAAAATACCCGGATGAGGATGTACACAATACTGCTACATGGGTCCTTAAACCAAAAGTAAATATTTTGACAGTGGTAGTCACGCGTGGGATTAGGAAGAGTGAGGTCAAATAATGGCCTCCAGTCCAGCACAGCAGTCCAGCAGTGTGGCACTAGCTACATAATGGCACAGCAGTCCAGCAGAGCAGTCCAGTACCGCAGTCCGGCACAGCAGTCCAGTACCTCAGTGCCGCACAGCAGTCCAGTACCTCAGTGCCACACAGCAGTCCAGCACAGCAGTCTGGCACAGCAGTCCGGCACAGCAGTCCAGTACCTCAGTGCCGCACAGCAGTCCAGTACCTCAGTGCCACACAGCAGTCCAGCACAGCAGTCTGGTACAGCAGTCTGGCACAGCAGTCCAGCACAGCAGTCTGATACAGCAGTCCAGCACAGCAGTCTAGTGTAAATTGGGGACAATGAACCTGGCATAATAATGGGTTAAATTTGATTAACCCAACAAAGCCAAAACTGAAAATCCATACCTTAAAAATGACCTTCCATTAAATAATAAAAAGATAATGAGTTCCCCTGTTATATCTGAAGAATGAGTGCTGGGCGAGCAGACATCAGACCTTCTTCTCTGCCCTATGCTACTCCATAATCTGTCTGAGCATGATACATCTTCGTCCATTATAAAAGATAAATGAGATGCATATGGTATCGTCTTATTTTCAGGGCAATTAAATTGCAAATGATTAGTTTATTCATACATCAGTGAGTGATATTATAGGAGACATAGTTACAGAACAACTGTACAATTTATATTGAAAACAGCACTATTGAAAACTATCGAAAATCTTTTTTCTATTTCTGTCTACCTATTGTTTGCCTTGACTATAAATTTTGTGAAACAAAATATTCATTTGTAAGTAGATTATTACAATCATAAAAAGTGTGTGACCCCATTTCGCGTTAAAATTGGATAAACATTCTTTATGGTGTAAAATGTGATGTAAATTAGTCTCATTTAGAAGGGTTCTGTATTTATGTTGTCAGTGTGGTAGTGTCATAGATGTCATATCCACTATGGAGTTCATCAAGTCAGTCAGAGGCTCTGATAAGTTACTGTTCGAGGGCTATGTGTATGTTAAGCAAAAGAACCTAGCACGTGGCTGGGTGGCCTATGAGTGTGAAAGGAGAAGGAAAGGTATTATCAATTAACATATTATAATGTGCAGTATTATATATACCAATGAATATATCAAGGTGCATTACTCCTAAACTGTGTTTAGATGTTTATTGATTGATTATTTCAACAGACAATTCCGTAACTTCATTAAATTATTTGCATTTTAATAACTTCTCATGGTTTTGTTCTTTAAAATATGGTGACTAATATATGAAATTTGATTTAATATTTTTAGGTACGAGTTCGTGGGGAGGATGTGATGGTGGTGCCAGGCAGTGATCACACCCATGCTCCAGATCCAGCCCGGGGTGACGTGCTCAAGGTTCGCCAGGCCATGAAGGAGCGCGCCCAGACGACCGAGGAGCCATCCCAGCAAATCCTGTCGACAAACCTGGGCACTGCTACAGAGGGCGTTGCTGCGCAGCTACCCAATGTGCAGGACCTGCGGCGCAACATCAGGCGCCAGAGGCAGATGGCTGGGAATCCACTGCCCGTACCCGAGAGCCGTGATGACATCCCCCATCCGCTACCTGAGCGGTACGCCACCACAGCTGACGGCTCTCCCTTCCTAGTCTGGGACAGCCAGGATGACGACCGCATCCTGGTGTTTGCGGCAGAGAACAAGTTACAGCTGCTGCAGGACTCGGCCCACTGGCTTGCTGACGGGACATTCCAGACAGTCCCCAGCCTGTACTACCAACTTTACACCCTGCACGCACTGGTGGGGGGCCGCACAGTGCCGTGTGTGTACGCGCTGCTGCCCAACAAGACCCGCCAGACCTACGTCCGCCTTCTGCAGGCCCTTACCGCCCTCAACCTCAACTTTAACCCGGAGTCCGTCATGATTGACTTTGAGCCGGCTGCCAAGCAAGGTGTTCAGCAGGTCTTTCCGGGTGCAGAGGTGAAGGGCTGCTTCTTCCACTTCTCGCAGAACATATACCGCAAGCTCCAGGGGGAGGGGCTCCAGCAGCGCTACCACGTGGACCAGCAGTTTGCCCTGGAGGCCCGCCAGATCGCTGCCATGGCGTTCATCCCGGAGGCAGACGTGGACGCCACATTCAACCTGCTCGCTGGCCAGGTCGACCCCGCCCTCACTCCAGTTCTCGACTACTTCGAGGACAACTACATCGGGACAGTGAGACGGGGGCGACGCAGACCTGCCCGCTTCAGCTACACCATGTGGGGCATGCACGACCGGGTTGGAGACCACCTGCCCCGCACCAACAACGCAGTCGAGGGTTGGCACTCCACCTTCTCCACCAACGTGGGCGGCTGCCACGTGAACTTCTGGAAGTTCCTGGAGGTGCTCCAGCGTGAGGAGGCAGTCTCCCAGGTCCAACTGACGCACATCCGCCAGGGCCGTGAACCCCCCAGGCCACACCCGGTGTACGCCCGCATCAACACCCGGCTCACCACTGTGGTTGGGGACTAGGCCAACCGGGCACCACTGGATTTCCTGCGTGCTGTGGCCATGAACTTTGCGTGGTGAAGGACAGTGATTCAGACACTGATGAAGACACTGAATAAAGACACTTGAGACACTAAATAAAGACACAAGTGCTAGCAGTGACCCATAGTTTCCACATGAGTGCTGAATGTGTTTAATGAAGAGTGCTTTCAATAAAATTTATAGAAATATAAAGAATATGTATGTAATCAATGATGATAAAATGACATAATTGAATATAGAACTAGAATGCTGTATTTTCTATGGTATATGAATAAAAGAAACTTTAGATTAACCATTTGCTTTTGTTATATTGTTGAACTAAGTACAAATTCATACAAACACACCTTGTTGAACTAAGTACAAATTCATACTATACCTAAAAATGGTTAAGTTTAAATAGACTAAAAAAATAAAAAACTATTTTTTTTAACAGGCAGGGGGGTCCGGGCGGGCGGGGGGTAATGTCCGGGGGGGTAATGTCCTAGTTGGGGGGGTGATGTCCGGGGGGGTAATGTCCTAGGGGGGTAATGTCCGGGGGGGTATTGTCCAGGGGGCTGATGTCCGGGGGGGTAATGTCCGGGGGGGTAGTGTCCTAGAACCATGATGAGGGCGGGCGAGACCTCAGCCACACTTCACAATCCACTTGGTACTCACCCGGAACCGGAAAGCATGCACAAATACCCAACTTGTTATTTATATAGGTCCTTGTGGGCTTGCACAAATCAGTTATTGAGACTATCAAACACATTGTCAATACACTACTAGGCTCCAATGGTAGTGAATATAACGACATAAAGGAATACTAGGTAAATGACGTGACCGTGGCTCGGATGTATAATCTACCTCATTCTTCCTGGGTTGGAGCAAATTGTCAACCCTCTGCCGGCAGGGTTCCAGCCCTTACACTGGGGTCCTGTGTAGGTCTACTCTCTGCCTGCATGGTTCTAGCCCTTACCCTGGGGTCCTGTGTAGGTCTACCCTCTGCGTGCATGGTTCTAGCCCTTACCCTGGGGTCCTGTGTAGGTCTACCCTCTGCCTGCAGGGTTCCAGTTCATACCCCGGGGTCCTGTGTAGGTCTACCCTCTGCCTGCAGGGTTCCAGCCCATATCCTGGGGTCCTGTGTAGGTCTACCCTCTGCCTGCAGGGTCCCAGCCCTTACCCTGGGGTCCTGTGTAGGTCCACCCTCTGCCTGCAGGGTTCCAGCCCATACCCTGGGGTCCTGTGTAGGTCTACCCTCTGCCTGCAGGGTTCCAGCCCTTACCCCGGGGTCCTGTGTAGGTCTACCCTCTGCCTGCAGGGTTCCAGCCCTTACCCTGAGGTCCTGTGTAGGTCTACCCTCTGCCTGCAGGGTTCCAGCCCATATCCTGGGGTCCTGTGTAGGTCCACCCTCTGCCTGCAGGGTCCCAGCCCTTACCCTGGGGTCCTGTGTAGGTCTACCCTCTGCCTGCAGGGTTCCAGCCTATATCCTGGGGTCCTGTGTAGGTCCACCCTCTGCCTGCAGGGTCCCAGCCCTTACCCTGGGGTCCTGTGTAGGTCTACCCTCTGCCCGCAGGGTTCCAGCCCATACCCTGGGGTTCTGTGTAGGTCTACCCTCTGCCTGCAGGGTTCCAACCCATACCCTGGGGTTCTGTGTAGGTCTACCCTCTGCCTGCAGGGTTCATGCCCTTACCCGGGGTCCTGTGTAGGTCTGCCCTCTGCCTGCAGGGTTCCAGCCCTTACCTCGGGGTCCTGTGTAGGTCTACCCTCTGCCTGCAGGGTTCCAGCCCATACCCTGGGGTCCTGTGTAGGTCTACCCTCTGCCTGCAGGGTTCCAGCCCTTACCTCGGGGTCCTGTGTAGGTCTGCCCTCTACTCCATGTTAAGTTCACAGAACTTGTCAATATTGTAGCAGCAATTCATCACTCATCATGTTTTATCTACTTGCGGCGAGAGTCAAGGTAATGGATTGTACCCGAACACATAATAAGCATTTGATAATTGATTATGTCCCTGCTAATCAAGCTAATTAACTGAGACATTAAAATCATGATGGTGAATCATGTGAAAAAATGATCTGTTTGGGTCATTTGCTAGAAAGGAACACTCTACCTATGGTTTAAAGGAGCCAATAGCAGATAACAATATAATACTGAGATAATTTGCAGACATACTTTGGAATGATTTAAAATAGTTAGGCATGAGATGTAAATCATAAGGTATGGTATAGTGTGATTGTGTGTAATACAGCCTAAATGTAGTAACGTCCTGATGGGAGTTAACGCCCTCTGCCGACGAGAATTGCCTTAAAACATAACAGAATATAATCTTACCATGTGAGGACCGCAAGGAGATGAGATGTTCAGGCTTGCTTCACATTGCCTCAAGTGATTGTTTTACTTAAGTGGTACGTATCCATCTTCTACTAAGAGTCCCCAGTCACCAGAGATTCTGTCTGTGTTCTCCACTCCACAAAGACGCCCCCTGGTGGACGCCCCCTAGTGGACGGTCCCTGGAGGACTTCTTAGACAATCTCCTCATCATCAGTCGGCTCACGTGTGTGTCCAGGAAGCTGGGGGGACCTCTGAAACTATTCAGGTTAAGGTTACATGATAGATGATTCCGATGGACAACAGTGGAGAGCGAGGTGAATCAGAGATGGCGGGGGATGACCAGAAGAATACCTGGGGGGGGGGGGGGGGGAGGGGGAACAACTGGAAAGTGTACTCTCGCTGGAAAAAGTAATTATGATAGAAAGTATTTCTTACCGATGATAAAGTTTTTCTTGCTTTCACTCAATTGCACTACCTTTTCCAAAAAGAAACTGAGAAAAAAAATAAAAAAATAAAAAATGATTTCAAAATAAATAATTAATAGGTATGTGTCTTCGTATTTTATGTGAGCCTTGAATTTGAGTTCCCTAATAACCTACTTGCGCTATTTTTGTTATTCAATTCCATCAGCTCAGCTCTAAATATAGTACAGACCTATTAGATATGCTAATTACTGACCTGTCATTGTCATGTCATTCCGTCTTCGTTTTGGAAGGATGTTTCTTTATGCATTCCATGACGTGTTTTTCGCTCAAGAGAAAATGCCAAACCTTGAGATGTAAGTCTTTGGTATGTAACCAGAATAGGGGTGAATTTAATTTTTGGGTTTTGCTTTGTTCAAAATCATTTGTGATCACTCTCACCAAGCTGCGAAAACACCAACACCAAGATGGCTGAAAGTAGGTCGAATATTGCACCAAGATCTCTTGAGGGTCTAAAACGTCATGTACCATGTTGACAAGATGAGTCAGGGACTTATGAGAAAATCCTGGTTATCTCTCCCACATATCCCCACCACAGCACAGTTTGAGAAATATCCTTTAGACCAAAACAACACAGTGTAGCAAGATCTGATGTAAACAATCATGGAGGGTCAATGTTGATTTGTTCCCGTGCAAACAGATGTCTCGTCACTTCCGAGAATCCGCGAGATGTGGAAGCAGCATCCTGGTGGTCAAATTCTTGTGCATCATCACGCTGATAGATTTAGACAACAAACGATGAAGAAATATCTGAAAATGTTTAGTTTGCTCTCTGATCCGTGAGTGTTTTTGTCAATTTACTGTGTACAAAAATGATTAAAAGATAATTATCTAACTAAATGCCCACCTAGAAAATTATATTTTTTTATCTTATATGATAAAAGACCCAAAACAAAGTTTTAACTCACACGCAGCATTTTAAAAAAATCAACAATTCATTTGGAAGTTAAAAGTACAATGATTCTTTTCAGATGTCATTTATTTATGTCGAACATCCTTCTACCTTCTATTTTGAAGTATTTAAGTCTCGCCTATCAAGTTGTCAAATGTCTGCCCAGGAGTGATGCTTTGGATTGAAAACATACCAAAGATGTAGGACGTGGTTCAGTTGGAAAGACGTCTGTATCCCATGCTAAAGGTCCAGGGTTCGAATCCCGGTTTGGACAAATACTTCAGTCATAAGGTTGGCATCGTCAAGAAAGGTGGATATCTCCTACTGAGTTGTTTCTCACTCTAGCCAGTGATGCGTGACTGGTTATCAAAGGCTGTGGTCCATATTATCACGTCAATGTGATAATGCAAAATAAACATCACTCTTTGAAAAGGGTAGAGCATTGAGACCCGTTGACAAACTTCAATCTAGCCTGATGTATCTCAATAGGTGCTTTAAAAAAATTGATGTACAATACAATTCCCAAAAATATGCATAACTTTGGATAAATTATCAGAAAATGTACAAAGATAATAAATTTCTGTCTTAATTTGGAGCTTTCTTGATAAGGAATAAAAAGGAATAAAAAGGTTAGATTTTCTCCATGAACATCTCACTTCCACCGTCCTTCAAAACTTAGAAATCGATCATAAAGGCTTTGAGGTCTTTGAATGCACCTATGTAAAGTATCATACGGGTTTTGAGGATGACTTGTCCAATGATTAGATTGAATGTTCAAATAAAAAACTCTTCTTTCAAATCCCGCAATGCACAAGACCGCATTATGCTCCATTCAGCCCAGTGTCCCGGTGTGCTGAAAATGGCATGTTAAGCCTTGTGCGCCACATTGATAGCATTAATAAGATTCCTCTTATTACCCATGCAAGTTATGCTCTAATTGTGTAAATATACTTTTATCAAATATCAATGAATATTTTCGCTAAATATTCATGTTAGTCCTTTTCGATGCTTAAAGTTAATAGAATAAAAGATAGAGGATATATGTAATGATGTTTGAAGTTTTCTCCCCCACAGATTCCACCAAGGGACTTCGCAAAGTGTACCGCCATTTCGTCTGCATGTCTTTCAAAAAGTACATCCATTTTCACTTTTTATTAGAGGCAGAGTTTCACACTTGCGCTTTTGCCGCTTGTGATCACGAGTTAAGTCTGTAATTCTAAACTTAAAATCGATGGCTTCTATCACAAGGCATTTCAACTGCCAAACATTCTTTACTGTCCAATCAGTGTTCTACACATGAGAGATTCTGATACATTCACACTCCCGGTGCATCGTGCTCAACATGTCGAGTTTCTTACATAAAAGAAATCCCCGGACTAGAAGCGATATAATCAGTTGGAAGGAGATTAACATGTTTCACTAATGTTCATGGCACCGCTATTATATAGGCCTTGGGCTGATTCCTCTTAAAATAACATCTCCATTATCATGAAATCTGTAGTGATTTATTTTTTGAAAAAGATAATTAATCTTAAATTTAATTTTGATATCAATCAAAGCATTTGAACAAAGGGCAAAGTTAAAGCCTACTAAAGGGCAAAGCAGAGCGCAAATGCTGTTAAATTCCATTTTACAGTTTAAATCTATACTTAAAATTCAATGTTTTGAATGATGTGTGAAATTGATTTGTCAATGGATTTATCAATTACGTTTTAGACTTTAACCAAAACACTTTTTAAAATTAGTCATGTTATAATATTGATGTATATTTCAGATCAGTGTATTGTAGATAGTTTTGTGTTATTATATAATACTGCAGTTTATTACAAAGATACATTTAGTTAAAGCCAATTTATAATATTCAATTATAAAATATTCAACTCCAGTATCAAATCTGTCAAAATTTGATAGATCACCTCTCTTTGTATCGACATATGTTTATTTGTACTGGACTAGTGTTGAGAAACATGCCTCGTCAAATGCATGTAAACAGTCTGAACAGACCACTTAGAACAGTCACAATGTTCCCCCGCTGCTGGGTATAGCAACAACTAAACACGGACACCATAATGCTACTCCTGGGATGGGATAGAACAAGTGTATGTCACCCAGCATGAAGGTCACCCTTCTATCATCATCACGTGATGTGTAATTAATCATGGGCAGCAGGTAAGGGGGAGGGGGATATAATGGTAGTGTTTGTAGCTGTGGGGTTAATGAGTGTTGGCTCTGCAGGGAGAGTACAGGCTATATTGTTCCAATGCTATCCTTCAGGGAAAGCTGCCCAGTGTGTGCCTATAGGTCACAATTATCTCACATCATAGGATCTCCACATACATAGATAGAGACTTCAGTCTCTGCCATAATCCCCAGGGTGAGTTAAATCAGGGGACCGATTATCTACAGCATCGGGTTTTATGACCCACACTGGACACGTTCATAAATATTTTAAGTGAAAATAGAAGATAAATACTCCCTCCAAAATCGAGAATCTCCCTTGCCAGGAATGATCAATGCGGGCCGATATCCTGTAAATGAATTGTGTTTAAGATATGTCAAACATATTCGGAATATTGCAGGTATTTTGATGTATTAAATATATTGCTGAATCAGTAGTGAAATGTCCAGATTACTCTTTGTATTTAAATTTTAACTTTTAAATTTAAATGTTTATCTTTTGACTTAAACCTAATCTCTTAATTTAAAAAGATCTTTATTGGCATACAACAATCAGCAATTCGGTTTAATAGTATCAACCGACCCCACTAGCACAGTTGGTAGAGTGTAGGATCTGTGTCTTTGATGGTTATATAAGTGGAGGACGGGAGGTGGTGGGTTCGACTCCCACTGCCGGCAGTGTTACTTTCACACTGGTTAAAAGTCTCGAAAGTCGACCTGATATGGCCATTGTTGCTGAAAGGGTCGTAAAAACACCATTTCACAATTTTTTTTTAATGGTATCAAAACACAGGCATTGATATTATTTTTTATTGGGGCTTTACATCACTTTTAACATTATTTCGGTCATATCATGGCGAGACCTCCTTATAGCAGATTTAGTCTGCCACACTGAATTGTCATATCGCAGGTCCTTGACATGACATTTCATCAAGGCACAGATTTACAACGACAACGGGTTATAGATTTACAAGGACAAAGAGTTAACCTTTCAGGCACCGTCCTCAGTTCATATGAGAAAGAATACCACGAACTCAATCTCGGCATGGCCGGGAATCGATCTCACGTTCTTGGGATCATCACAAAGTAACTGGGACGCTCTTATCAACTGCGCCACGGTGCATGGCGCATTGGTGTCAATGGTAAATAAATAATTCTGAATCATGAATAATGATTGGTTTTTCCTCCTTTCATTGTCATTATGTGAATATAGTAGAAGATGCAGCCGTTTTTCTCATATCTTCCCAGAAAGACGTAACGTCAGTTATCATATGTGCACACGGCACGCTACTCTATATTCTGTGGTATCTTTCATGTGCCAATCACTGACTCTGAGCCGAGATTGAAGAGAACTCAGGCAGCAAAACTACAGAAGCTTTCCATAGAAATAGGGAGGTGAAAATGGTTGTATTGCAATCAGCATTCTGTGATGATGCTACTAGAACCATTTCACACACCTCATAAAGGGCTTCCTCATCATATCCCGACATTTGTTCTCTCAACTGGCAATATCACAATAAATATTTAGGATCTAATTATTTTTTTGTGATTTATATCAATTATTAATGAATATTTGGAAATAAAAAATGAAAGAACTTACCACTTGTTTTCATTATATATTACGATATGAAACAAACATGTGGAGAATATTTTTGTTTTTAATATTCACATGAGATTTAGTAACAGAGAGATATAATGATATGCTATAAAATGTAATAACATGAAACAATGATTTAAAAATGCTTCGCAAAAAATGATTCACAAAGATAATAACATGAAATAATGCTTAAGAAATTGCTGTTCAATGTTCAAGACTGTTATTGTGATACTGGTAAGTTTTTGGTGTGCTCTGTGACTATATCTGTGAGCAGCGGAGCATGACCGGTGTGCTTCCTGCAGGTCGGTATCTGCAGCAGACACTGGTGTCCCTCCTGTCTGGGTGAGCTGCTCAATGCAGGACCATAATCAGAGAATACTCAGCCTTCATGTCTTATCTGCTCACACTCTCCCAACCAACTCCCCTACTCCCCTATATATCTATATATATATATATATATATATATATATATACATATACTCTCTGCCCATATCCACGTGTCATGCAAGCTTCACCGACTCCACCCCTACTCCCCTATATATCTATATATCTATATATACATATACTCTCTGCCCATATCCACGTGTCATGCAAGCTTCACCGACTCCATCCCTACTCCCCTATATATCTATATATCTATATATACATATACTCTCTGCCCATATTCACGTGTCATGCAAGCTTCACCTGTACCTATACTATAACATGTATTGATCTGCATGTGTAACAGTCATACACAATGTTCTCATTGCAGCGGAGGAAATTAAGTTTTTGTTTAAATATATATTACAAGGCTGTACAGAGAATGTTTACTTGAAGAGTGGCGATAGGTTAAAACCGGGATAGTAATCACTCATTCTCTTTTTCCATAGAAATCGTAGCTTGGGGTAGGTATGGTTCAATCGAGTTAATTGTGTGATAGGCGGATCTAGGGGATGAGGCAGGGCAGGGTGGTTGTTGGCAAAGGTACCTGGGCCTCTCCTAGATTCATAGACCACCAAGTAGTGAATGGAAATATTCTTGGGGCAAGCATTTCACCACATTAATATGATATTTCAGTGCTAAATTACAAGATGATGTATAGGTGAGATGATTGCACGAGGCGACCTTACATGCAAATATCAGGGAATATATCATTTCTCACAGTGCATACACTTAGTCTAATTAAAGGTAAAAGATAAAAGTTACATTGGTATCTGCTCATACCGCATGATAGTAACTGACCGGATTCGAACCGAGAATATCAGGGTCTCAAGGCAAATGCTCTACCAGTTGAGCTATTTCAACCAGGACTATATAGAAAAAGTAAATAGAATAAAAAATACATTGTTTGCCTTAAAGAGATCTTTATTCGGTTTCAAATTGTTTTCATTGCATACTTTTTACATTAATGCACATGTGATATATATCTTATTACCTGTGAAATCCAACTAATATATACAGACTGTATGGATTTCAGGAGCTGAATATTCAATAGAGATACCATTAAGATAAAGATCGGTTCGTCTGGAGGTTGCTCTAACCGTTCATTGTCTCTCAATTTAATTGGTCACACCTAAATATACATAAAGTAAATAACATTGCAGGGAATGAACTTTTACTTTAGCGATCACATAATCGTACTACTAATTACTCAAATGAATATCTATAAATCAGACATATTAATAATAATACTGTCAATATTCAAATAATCATTTTCAAACGGTTTTGGTAGCAGAACCTCGATAGTGCAATATTTCAAAATATTGAGATCTATCAAAAAAAAAAACCGATACCTTTAATAACAATGAGGCGAATCAATAAAGCTGAGTGTAAAGTGGCAGCAACACATTCCAGGTATTTAAGCTTCTGTGATATGCATTTGAGTATAACAAGCAAAATGCCCCGATATGTGTAATATCATACGCTTACACCAGATTTCAGTGGAGGAATTTCTTTCTAATATACAATGAACATTATAATGTTCCTAAACACTTCAAGAACACGACGGAACAAATTACAAAAAAATGATTTTTTTATACATCCATAATTTTGCAATGACCTTTAATGTTACAATTAATCAGATATGAGAGAGAATGTATACCAAAACAGGTAAACCATGATGGCGAAGTGATTCATTGTATTTTATCACATCTGTTACGGTGAACAATATCGATATAGTGATTCCAGCAGCATCTGTACAAATGAAGTATTGTTTATTAGGCTTTGTTATAAGGAGATAGATTTTCAGTGGGCAATTCAGCAGGCGCATAGATGTGACATTGCTGTCTCAATTGCACCGGTTTCATAGATATGTTTAATGATTTATGAACATTGATCAAACAAGATGATTTAGATATGTGGGAAAAATCAATGCATCTCTCCAGTTATTTCTAATTGCCATGGTTATGTATCACATACTTTGTAGGTACATCAGGAGGATTAACACATTACCTGTTTTTATTGGCTGGCAGGGATTTAATATCACGCTTTTACTTATACACCACCATGAGAAGTCGTATGTGCATCCGCCAACCCGAACCTTCAGTGAGTAGGTCATGGGTTAATATATGTGTCATTGTTTTCTGAGGCTCTCCTTCAAGCAAGATCCATGAATTGTATTGAATTTAATTTACAGAACTTATTGATTTTCCAAAATAAAATAATTAAGACCAATATATACATAAGCTGTATGGTAGAAAAGATCAATGCTTGACATATGCTTGACATATGACAAGTCCACTATTATAATTGGCATATCATTCAATCATGCCACGTTGTGACAAACTAACGATATTTTGAAATACAATTATGAGATATTATTAATTATTAATTGATTCATGTCAGGTATTGTTCATATATTGTTAATATATAGAGAGAGTATCAGAAACACATATAAAGCTATGTTTAAAGATTAGAAGATCAGTCAAACGTTTCAGGTTAAATCATTGCTTAGATTATGGTTGCTCTTACTGCTAGGACGTAGAGAGACAGAGATAGTACAGAGACAAGGCTAGTACAGAGATAGAGTTAGTACAGAGACAGAGTTAGTACAGACAGAGTTAGCACAGAGATAGAGTTAGTACATAGACAGAGTTAGTACAGAGACAGAGTTAGTACAGAGACAGAGTTAGTACAGAGACAAAGTTAGTACAGAGACAGAATTAGTACAGAGTTAGTACAGAGATAGGGTTAGTACAGAGACAGAGTTAGTACAGAGACAGAGTTAGTACAGAGGCAGAGTTAGTACAGAGATAGAGTTAGTACAGAGACAGAGTTAGTACAGAGACAGATATAGTACAGAGACAGAGTTAGTACAGAGACAGAGTTAGTACAGAGACAGAGTTAGTACAGAGACATGATATACTTGAGTAGTCTTACACTTTGCCATTTCCAGAATGAAGAGCTCACGCTGACCTAAGGGTCACGTGGGGTGTATGAATAATGAGGTATTCTCCCCAGCAGTTCCGTTAAATATGATTCCATCTGTTACTGTTTGTCCTGCCTATTATATATAATATGAAATAAAGAGATTATGGTATATAACTGCCAAGGCTTTATCATATCCATATCATTCACCTTTACAGATATGACAAAAAGAAGATTATATTGTGTGACTAAGTATTGCAGGAAACAGAATAAATGCGCTTGGATAATGTACCTGCCAATTCTTCTCCACAGCTGTGTTACCGCTATAACCATTCACGAGTTAACCTTAGCAGTTCCCCCGAGAACATGTGATTCCACAAGCAGTTTATTACCGAGAGTTGCAGGAAAGTACAGACGCGTGTACATTACAAACATATCCTCTCTCAAACCCTAACTGACCTTTACATACAAAACAAACGCACACAACACACGGTTCTGTCTAGCTGATGTCTGACCTTCATATATAACAATCTGGTTTAAGTTATGTTTTTAGCTGACACATGTGACCATGCTTCAGTGCATTATCGCTCATGCCTCTCTGATTTATATATGCTTGTTACAATCTTAGCAATCCTTAAGGCACTAAATAATAATATAACTCATTTCCCAAAACGTAATCTTAGACTTGAAATGTTTTATTGTTGAGACCATATTAATTAATATGTTGAGGCGATCATGCGTGCACAAGCGCTGGAGGCAAAAAGTTACACTTCAATATGCATCGTCTTACTAAATTTACTGAATGAACTAAATTGTACCGAAAACATCATTAAAAATGAACTGATACAATCTTTCATACAATTTTAATGAAACAATGATGGTAATTGGTTCCGGTCACGTGGTTCCGGTCACGTGGTTCCTGTCAATGACTATTGATTTTGTGTTAGTTACCTGTCTAATCCGATGAGTAGTTTCAACCCAAAATCACACTACTTAAAATGTTATCGGGGCGAGATAGATAATATATTTTATTATAAACAGTGAATGATTTCTCCACTACACACATTGTACACTAAACCTTTGGTCATAAAGCTATTAAAGTGTCACGTGATTGGTCTCCATCTTGATGAATGTTTGGACTTCTTTATCCTCAAGACAAAATCGATAGCTACCACCTATTAGATATAGTACATAAGACTGACTTCATCAAGCTGTTTATTGCACAAAATATGAATAACCAGTGAAAGCATCAAATATTTGTCAACATATTAAATCACAATTGTTTTGTATATTACTGAGTTAATTACTGTTTGTTTGGAATAATATTTTGTTAGCATAGTATAATTGACATTTAAATTATGCATTGATCAGTCATGAAGAACAGGTACTAGTATCACTGAGTTGTATCTATATGGAAGCATTGTAATTTATCCCCATGGTAATTGTGTCAATCCATAAACACCTCTCAACAGAACGTACTTTTTGCCTACCATTACCTCCTACTGGTCTGTTCCCAGTAAATTATATATAAACAGGATATCATGAATAATGTAGCATTCTCTTAGTTTATATCATACATCCATGCACGACATTAAATAAACATTACTGTTCATCAATATTATCAATGTTCTTGAGATCAAAGGCAGGTGATTTGCAGCATTTTCTCACTTTGAGGTGATTTAGGGGGTTGAGGGGAGGGTTCCCGTCTTACTGAGGGCGGGGGCCGCGGCGAGGGGGAGCGTGATCTGGATGCCCGGGGGCTGTACATGTACCGAGGGGAAGGTGGGAACTTTGGGGTAGGGGCAGGGGAGGATGCATAGCCGGGGTTTGTCAAAGTCCTGGTGATGATAGTACCCAGGCTCATACTCGAACGTGGGGAAGTTCGGCCGTTTTCCTTGGCATGCCGATTGGGGTCTGGCCTAAGTAAGGGGCGAAGCAGTTGTCTCCTTTCTGGCAGTTGGGGCGAATGTCCCGGAGATGACGCAGGAGAGGGAGTAATGGACCTTGAAGGCAGGTATCCCCCGGTCTGCGGTGTTAGATAGTCCTTATCGGGGGTAGCACAGCCTGAATCAGGGGATGTCGGGGGTTGATCTATCCATACTACTTCCCCAGAAAGGTCAGACCGACCCTTACCTGACCGGCAGAACTCACAGCTCAGACGCTGGTCAGATCCCGGGTTAAACGCCTCCCATTTCTCCTTGTGAGCGCAGGTCCCTCGTGGGACTTGGGGCGCTGAAGGTCTCGGCCCTGTGGCACCTAACAAGGCCGCCTGATTAGCTGGCACGTTGTCCGGGGGAGACCGATGGTCACTGCTGGCGTGTGAGTTACTGCTGTCCATGTCATCATCATAACCACCGTCTATGATCACCTCCAGTTCTACCCTCTTCGTAGCAGTATCTGACTTGACAGCATTAGCCCCTACTTCCTCAGGAACCACTGCATCACCTATACTCCTGACCTGACAGAACTCGCTCTCTGCACCTACATCCTCCACATCGTCACTCTCACTTGCTAATAACCTCTGCTTCTCTAGTTGCTGTCTGAGTTTGTTGGCTTCGACGCCAACAGCGCCTGAGAAGTCTATGTCAACGACGTAATCCTCTTCGTCACTACTCGGCATTGAGAAGCGAACTTTCTTCTCTGTACTCTCAGTACAGTTACTATCTAAATCAGATCTAGATCCTATATCCTCCCGGGACATTCTCTCCAGTCTCTCATTAACACTTTCAATGTCTGGGCTGCCAAGGTTTACGAACCCCTTTTTTCTAGTCCTTCCCTTAGAGGGTACTGGTAGTTCTATGCTCGGGGCTCGAGACCCTAACCTTGACCCCTGGGACCCCGACCCTCTGCTTGACACAGACTCTCTCCTCTTCCTCCCGGGCATCGCCACAGCTAACATGGGCAAGATGCTGTTTTGTAATGTTGTCACAGTCTCTTTCTTGCCTCTGTCCCAGTTGATCTTTCTCATAATATTTTTCTTCAGACTCCTATACACATCTCTATCATACTTTTCTCTCACGATCTGGAAATCCTGTAAGTATTTATCGATCTGTTTATCCTCCAGAACCTTGTCATGTCTCCTCTTGATGTGGGAGGCGATGAGCATCACGATAGACATACCATAAACAAGAACCACGGCGATCACATAATAGCTGGCCCCGGTCTGATCGTAGTCCTCCGCCGTGGAGTTATGCTGGCTCACGTTATGATGGGTGAACTCACTCAGTATGATGGTACCCGTGTAGGTCACATTGTTTCTGGCTATGGTGATATGCAGTGCCTGCTTGGCCCCACCCTGTCCATCCATTGGGTGTTTTAATATATTATTCAGCATTATATCACATCTTTTCCTGATAAACACTTTTTATCAAAGTTATCCTATCTCAGACTGTGATTTGGCGGTGAATTAATATTTGACATTGTATATCAGCCATAACAAACCTTGATATAATGAAGTATTTCCATATATGGGCTATTGATTTTATATTGTGTTTTTTTGTACTTACATTCAGCAAACAGTTCTATGGTATTCCCTGGTGCGTCTCTGTGTCATATAAATGTTATCAAGAGACGAAGCTGAACATCAAATATCAGATGATCTTTATGAAGGCGCTTCTATAATCAGCTACACACAAACAGTTACAAAGATCTGTCTATATTGCAATGTGTTTGACATCTGCAGTGCAATTATGTCTGTGTAGATATACGTTTATAGAGGTATATTGATCCTGAGACTATATGATCTCATGTCAACCACTGGACGTAGACATATGTGCTATAGATAGACATAATTACTTATTGGTTTGTCTGGACTTGTGACCTTGATAGTTGGTTTTTGGTGATGTGGGGTGATCTTCGTCTGTCTGTGCTTCATGGCATCCACCCCACTGCCAGACAACACTGGTTGTATCCCTGCAATGGGTACTGCAATCACAGACCCTACTCCGGCCTCATACAACCTCCACACGTGCTTTACTCTCTGGTGTCTGTAACGTCCTCCATACTAAAATAAAGCCATCTCTCTTGTGTTTGTGTTCAGCTACACGTTTACATATTCATGACTGATCATGATTTTATCCAGGCGATAGGTATATGTGACATGTTCCAGGCGAGGTGGGTCGTTTTGGCGGCGTGGTACGTGCGTGCGTCCCGGAGTTTGGGCTACAACTTGTGCGGCGGTGCCTGGGTGAAGGTGGGTGCGCTCCACACCGCGTGAGTTATCGTCACCGGACCCACTGCTGTCTACCCGGCACTTTCCTCACACAAGCTCCCGGTGCAGCTGCTTCATTCCCGGTACACTATCAGCCCGGTACACTATCAGCCCGGCCTCTCATCACACCGCACCTCCCGCTCTATACTTTATTACTGAATTACAACAGCCGTGGTCTACTGCCAGCCGATCTGATTCGCTTGAGAACTTAACCTATATATCAATGATATCAATATAGGCAATATCAAACCAACCATAGAATCCGATTTGGCAGAATATATAATACATCGTTTATTAATCATCATTAGAGATTTAGGATAGAGGAGTATTTTTGCAATGGCTGTTGGTAATTGTTTATTTTCTTCCAATATTGCTTTATCTCACGCTTCATTAGTTACCTATTACCAACCTATCAACACCAAGCTTGCCAACCACTAAGATATAAGTTCCCAAGTTTGAGATATTTTTCTACACGTATGCTTATATGTCACAAACCGTTAGTAGACTGCTTCATATTTTGATGAATGATATGGCCCACGTGATCAATATTCATATATCCGTATTGATAATGGAACAGATAAAAGAACTGCTGTTGCTTCTGTCTAACATATTACACAAAGTGTACAGAGAGGATCACATAAATAGCTTCTTGGTAAGATATCAATTATTGACCATATTCATAAAGCCTAGGAGTGACAAGAGTTGACACAAATCTCGCCTTGCTATCGTGACTGACAGAGGCCATATTGTGTGGGGATCGAATCAATGTTGAGCACTGCTCTTGGCTTTTGAGAGTTTGCCATTATTAACGCGAGCTGGCTGACAGGAGCGGTCAGATATCTGCGAATTACACTGTACTCACCCTGTACCTCTGTAAAGACGGATCTCAACCCAAAAAGGGCATTAGTGTCCGACACAAAAGCAGACATTGACAAAGAGCCAGAGACCGCCCAAGACAAGTTATACTGCAATTTTAAGCGTTCAATAGAATCCAATGTTAATGAAAGATCTAAGCATTCTGGTATCTATGATCGCAATCAAGATCTCTATCTATTGTAAAATACCGGGGGTCCATGTACATGTAGAAGGCTCGCTGTATAGAGATCAGAACCAATATTAACTGTATGTTGTGAACCTAGATGTTAAACCAACCTTATATCGATCCTATCCCCTATATTGAATAAATTCTACCTGAAAAAAAGTATCGAAATTTTCCACAAATTTTACTTAATAATATTGACTCATATTTTACTTAATAATATTGACTATATTCAGTATGTATATTAATTCTTCATTTGTGGAATAGTGTGAATCAACAATGCAGATTTATCCCTGAGAAATTTTGAGAGAGAGATTACAGGATTACATTATATATATGCTAGACCCCATCATACTGCAGATATCGCCCATCATAGACCCCCTCATACTGCAGATATCGCCCATCATAGACCCCATCATAGACCCCATCATACTGCAGATATTGCCCATTATAGACCCCATCATACTGCAGATATCGCCCATCATAGACCCCATCATACTGCAGATATCGCCCATCATAGACCCCATCATACTGCAGATATCGCCCATCATAGACCCCTCATACTGCAGATATCGCCCACCATAGACCCCATCATACTGCAGATATCGCCCATCATAGATCCCATCATACTGCAGATATCGCCCATCATAGACCCCATCAAAGACCCCATCATACTGCAGATATCGCCCACCATAGACCCCATCATAGACCCCATCATACTGCAGATATCGCCCATCATAGACCCCATCATACTGCAGATATCGCCCATCATACTGCAGATATTGCCCATTATAGACCCCATCATACTGCAGATATCGCCCATCATAGACCCCATCATACTGCAGATATCGCCCATCATAGATCCCATCATACTGCAGATATCGCCCACCATAGACCCCATCATACTGCAGATATCGCCCATCATAGACCCCATCATACTGCAGATATCGCCCATCATAGACCCCTCATACTGCAGATATCGCCCATCATAGACCCCATCAAAGACCCCATCATACTGCAGATATCGCCCACCATAGACCCCATCATAGACCCCATCATACTGCAGATATCGCCCATCATAGACCCCATCATACTGCACATATCGCCCATCATACTGCAGATATCGCCCATCATAGACACCATCATAGACCCCATCATACTGCAGATATCGCCCATCATAGACCCCATCATAGACCCCATCATACTGCAGATATCGCCCATCATAGACCCCCTCATACTGCAGATATCGCCCATCATAGACCCCATCATACTGCAGATATCGCCCATCATAGATCCCATCATAGACCTCATCATACTGCAGATATCGCCCACCATAGACCCCATCATAGACCCCATCATACTGCAGATATCGTCCACCATAGACCCCATCATAGACCCCATCATACTGCAGATATCGTCCATCATAGACCCCATCATACTGCAGATATCGCCCATCATACTGCAGATATCGCCCACCATAGACCCCATCATAGACCCCATCATACTGCAGATATCGCCCATCATAGACCCCATCATACTGCAGATATCGCCCATCATAGACCCCCTCATACTGCAGATATCGCCCACCATAGACCCCATCATAGACCCCATCATACTGCAGATATCGCCCATCATAGACCCCATCATACTGCAGATATCGCCCATCATAGACCCCCTCATACTGCAGATATCGCCCACCATAGACCCCATCATACTGCAGATATCGCCCATCATAGATCCCATCATACTGCAGATATCGCCCATCATAGACACCATCATAGACCCCATCATACTGCAGATATCGCCCATCATAGACCCAATCATAGACCCCATCATACTGCAGATATCGCCCATCATAGACCCCATCATACTGCAGATATCGCCCATCATAGACCCCCTCATACTGCAGATATCGCCCACCATAGACCCCATCATACTGCAGATATCACCCATCATAGACCCCATCATACTGCAGATATCGCCCATCATAGACCCCATCATACTGCAGATATCGCCCATCATACTGCAGATATCGCCCATCATAGACCCCATCATACTGCAGATATCGCCCACCATAGACCCCATCATAGACCCCATCATACTGCAGATATCGCCCATCATAGACCCCATCATACTGCAGATATCGCCCATCATACTGCAGATATCGCCCATCATAGACCCCATTATAGACCCCATCATACTGTAGATATCGCTAATCATAGACCCCATCATACTGCAGATATCGCCCATCTTAGACCCGATCATACTGCAGATATCGCCCACCATAGACCCCATCATAGACCCCATCATACTGCAGATATTGCCCACCATAGACCCCATCATACTGCAGATATCGCCCATCATACTGCAGATATCGCCCATTATACTGCAGATATCGCCCATCATACTGCAGATATCGCCCATCATAGACCCCATCATACTGCAGATATCGCCCATCATAGACCTATCATAGACCCCATCATACTGCAGATATCGCCCATCATACAGCAGATATTGCCCATCATAGACCCCATCATACTGCAGATATCGCCCATCATACTGCAGATATCGCCCATCATACAGCAGATATCGCCCATCATAGACTCCATCATACTGCAGATATCGCCCATTATACTGCAGATATCGCCCATTATACAGCAGATATCGCCTTGGGTCTGGGACATGCCAGGAGGGGATGCTTTACCCTGGAGAGCTGGGCTGGAACTATCTGAATGTAAATACCCGGCCGAGGGAAGAGGAGATGACGCTCTTATCAGCCAAGCCACGGTCCACCCCAGGCCCAAACAGTTTGAAGACGTTTATTATTATAATGCTGAACATCTGAATGAGTGTATGTAACACTGGTATAACTGTGCTGTACATTATTTCGTCTAATCCACAAAATGCGCTCTCTCTCTTCAATTCAGAAAGAAAAATCATAAAATCAACCCAGAAACAAATGGTTATGATGATAACGGATATTTCTGGATGTCTTCAAAGTATTAGATTAGGTGATTCATAGACAATTGTTTCATACATTATTTAAACATGCTAATCATACAATATAACATTTTGGCGTGCTATTTTCTCATGTGAAAGTAGCCAGATTTTCAACCTACATTCATTTATTTGGTAAAATTCATCATTTAAGCATAGGGGCCATTTGAACATAATTGAAAACGAGAATCCCCTATGCTGGTTTGTGAACCCTTTCTAATTTGTGTTTTTTCCTATCTAAACACTTCATAGATTGGTCATATGAGGCCCGTATATGAAAGGTTAATCTGTTACTGGCTGGGTCTAATATCACTATATCTGCTGCGAGTAAGTCTCATAAAATAAATGAAATATGGTCACAAACATGTCATGAATAAATACACTAAGTCTCTGAAATGATAAATTGAATGAAAGTGATAAAATCAAATATCTAGATCATGCCGATTTAAGCAAATAACACAAACATCTGTATTTAAACTGGGTAATATTTCATCAGAAAAACTATTTTCAAATATATGTGCATCCCGGAGGTGAGACTCATTCACTTTGGCTCTAATTGTAACTATGGCAGTCTTCCTACCTAAGCTACGCGTCATGATTCCCAGTTAGAAACAGAGAATATTTTACACGTCAAGCACAATTTTTGCTCTAATATTTGGGTTTTATTCTTATATTAAACTTTTGAAATATAGATCTCAACTGAATTGTTTACACGTATAGTCTTAAATGAATGTTTGGGCCACGCAGCAGTCTGGGCATATATACTTAGAAGCGGATTATTAGGACCCCTTTACTTGACATACCCCGGGGTGGATATGGCTGAATACTTGATATACCCCGAGGGTGGATATGGCTGAATACTTGATATACCCCGAGGGTGGATATGGCTGAATACTTAATATACCCCGAGGGTGGATATGGCTGAATACTTGATATACCCCGAGGGTGGATATGGCTGAATACTTGACATACCCCGGGGGTGGATATGGCTGAATACTTGATATACCCCGGGGGTGGATATGGCTGAATACTTGATATAGCCCGGGGGTGGATATGGCTGAATACTTGATATACCCCGGGGGTGGATATGGCTGAATACTTGACATACCCCGGGGGTGGATATGGCTGAATACTTGATATAGCCCGGGGGTGGATATGGCTGAATACTTGATATAGCCCGGGGGTGGATATGGCTGAATACTTGATATACCCCGGGGGTGGATATGGCTGAATATTTGACATACCCCGGGGGTGGATATGGCTGAATACTTCACATACCCTGGGGGTGGATATGGCTGAATACTGGATATACCCTGGGGGTGGATATGGCTGAATACTTGATATACCCCGGGGGTGGATATGGCTGAATACTGGATATACCCCGGTGGTGGATATGGCTGAATACTTGACATACCCCGGGGGTGGATATGGCTGAATACTTGATATACCCCGGGGGTGGATATGGCTGAATATTTGACATACCCCGGGGGTGGATATGGCTGAATATTTGATATACCCCGGGGGTGGATATGGCTGAATACTTGATATACCCCGGGGGTGGATATGGCTGAATACTTGATATACCCCGGGGGTGGATATGGCTGAATACTTGATATACCCCGGGGGTGGATATGGCTGAATATTTGACATACCCCGGGGGTGGATATGGCTGAATATTTGACATACCCCGGGGGTGGATATGGCTGAATATTTGACATACCCCGGGGGTGGATATGGCTGAATATTTGACATACCCCGGGGGTGGATATGGCTGAATATTTGACATACCCCGGGGGTGGATATGGCTGAATATTTGACATAACCCGGGGGTGGATATGGCTGAATATTTGACATACCCCGGGGGTGGATATGGCTGAATATTTGACATACCCCGGGGGTGGATATGGCTGAATATTTGACATACCCCGGGGGTGGATATGGCTGAATATTTGACATACCCCGGGGGTGGATATGGCTGAATATTTGACATACCCCGGGGGTGGATATGGCTGAATATTTGACATACCCTGGGGGTGGATATGGCTGAATATTTGACATACCCCGGGGGAGGATATGGCTGAATATTTGACATACCCCGGGGGTGGATATGGCTGAATACTTGATATACCCCGGGGGTGGATATGGCTGAATACTTGATATACCCCGGTGGTGGATATGGCTGAATACTTGATATACCC
Organism: Amphiduros pacificus; assembly: GCA_949316495.1. Lineage (NCBI taxonomy): Eukaryota > Metazoa > Annelida > Polychaeta > Phyllodocida > Hesionidae > Amphiduros > Amphiduros pacificus. The sequence continues at coordinate 1,879,289 of OX439000.1, read as the reverse complement.
TGGGGGTGGATATGGTTAAATACTTGATATACCCCGGGGGTGGATATGGTTAAATACTTTATATACCCCGGGGGTGGATATGGCTGAATACTTGATTTCAGGCTAATTTTAATTGATATATAATCTCGTATCAATGTATTTCATCATTTTGATTTTTTAAATAAACTTAATTGTATTTTTTTTATCTTAGGGATTCATTTCATTAAAAACACTTGTAATCATCTCCAAAATATAGAATAGACAATAATTCCAGAGTAAATAGTTTCTAACTCACCTAATTAAGGAAAATGACATTGCAACAGAAAAGTGAATGGTTTCTAAGCACATCATGATCTATCTATTCTTTTATTCAAGTAATGATTGATTTTGATTGAATTTTAAACTTTTGCATGGTTACATATGGATGTGTTTCACCGGAAGGCGAAAAGAATATCATCTCGTAGAAAGCTGCACATTCAGAATGTGGTATAAACATCGTCAGATATCGCTCCCAACTCAAATATATAGCTTTAATATATAAACATCACCAAATATCGCTCCCAACTCAAATATAGAGCTTTAAAAAACCATCGTCAAATATCGCTCGGCCTCCCACCTCAAATATAAAGCTTTAATATATGAACATCTTCAAATATCGCTCCCAACTCAAATATAAAGCTTTGATATATAAACATCGTCAAATATCGCTCCCGAATCAAATATAGAGCTTTAATATATATTTGAAAACCCTCGTTGTGTATTACATCTTTTGACCACAAATGCAAGCTATTAAAGGTTCCATTACATGACTTTTAAATTAATGAAATCTTCATTGTAAAATGTTAGGTGTCCAAGTGCAAATTAGCGAGGAGGGATTTATATCGACTTTGTCTGACTAAGCATGGGTGAATACATGGAATAACAATTACTCTGATTTATTTAAACACACTTGAGTGCAAGTAAATGTTTCTGAAATTTCAAGACAAACACATTATATATGACATACAATTTGGCTGGAAACGATTCTTGGTTTGATTATGATGTAACATTGAAAGCTTATTGAAAATGTGTAAATATATCACATATGGTTCCACACTTAAGGTGAAGTTACAGGAACGTCACAACCATGTCATGACAAAATTAATACCTTCACAAATAAGTTTAAAACTGGCTATACATTCACAGTTACAGCTTGAATACGTTAACGCTGTGCGATTTAAAAGGTTATGAAGGTCTTTATTTACGATTGTATTACTTGCTGCAATTCCACCGGGTTCTAGCAATGAGATGATTTGTTGAAAGATCAAAAAGAGAACTGATTGCCAATTTTCAATAATTTACACACAGAATTTCCAATAATTTCCAATAATTTACACACAGAATTTCCAATAATTTACACTCAGGAATATTTGTTTATTGAGAGCATATAGTTGGGGCTTTGATTTATTTTGTAAATGATAGGGTACCTACTGTTTAAAGTGGAAGTGTAGTAACTGAGTTACATTAGTTTTGGGTACTGGCTGTTACTGCCAGGCAAGTGGATAGTATAGGGTTCAAGCTTTTATCATTGTACAATGCGTGGTTAGTACAGGGGTTCAATCTTTGATCATTATTCTATGATCACTGTGTATTCTGTGCTGTGATTGGTCAATTCCTGGTCACGTGAGCTTCTCTAAATTGTTTTATTGACCAGATGCATTATATTGCACGTCAATATACTTTCCACTGCACTGATGACGTCACCAGTTTGCTCTGAGTGACCTGCAGACTGGGAAGCAGACGACAGCACTTTTAGAATTAAACCAACAATGGCAGTATTTAACACAGTGATCATAGAATAAAACAAATATGTACCTGGGTGTCGTGCAATATGACTTTTTATGGACCTTCGGAAAGTTATATTGCACTCGGCTGCGCCTCGTGCAATATAACTTTCCGAAGGTCCATAAAAAGTCATATTGCACTCCACCCAGGTCCATATTTGTATATTGTACAATGCCTGGTGTTGACCTTCTCATTGAGATTCTCTATATTGTTGACAATGAACAGCTGCAATTAACACACGGTGATAACACTATTTTTTCCAATTAAGAACATATCCTGTTTTTATTTCCTTTGATAAAATAATCCAGTCCTTGGGTGTCATAATGTGATTAGAATGAAATGTTTTGAGATATTAATGATGTAAATCTGACCTTTCAAATTTGAGAAAGTCGATAATTAGAAATGATGTGGATATTTATTGGATTTACCTAATGAAATGTAAGAATGTTAGGGTGGTTGGTTGGTGAATGAAATGTAAGAATGTTAGGGTGGTTGGTTGGTGAATGAAATGTAAGAATGTCAGGGTGGTTGGTTAGTGAATGGAATGTATGAATGTTAGGGTGGTTGGTTGGTGAATGGAATGTAAGAATGTCAGGGTGGTTGGTTAGTGAATGGAATGTATGAATGTTAGGGTGGTTGGTTGGTGAATGGAATGTAAGAATGTTAGGGTGGTTGGTTGGTGAATGGAATGTAAGAATGTCAGGATGGTTGGTTGGTGAATGGAATTTATGAATGTTAGGGTGGTTGGTTGGTGAATGGAATGTAAGAATGTTAGGGTGGTTGGTTGGTGAATGGAATGTATGAATGTTAGGGTGGTTGGTTGGTGAATGGAATGTATGAATGTTAGGGTGGTTGGTTGGTGAATGGAATGTATGAATGTTAGGGTGGTTGGTTGGTGAATGGAATGTAAGAATGTTAGGGTGGTTGGTTGGTGAATGGAATGTAAGAATGTTAGGGTGGTTGGTTGGTGAATGGAATGTATGAATGTTAGGGTGGTTGGTTGGTGAATGGAATGTAAAAATGTCAGGGTGGTTGGTTGGTGAATGGAATGTAAGAATGTCAGGGTGGTTGGTTAGTGAATGGAATGTATGAATGTTAGGGTGGTTGGTTGGTGAATGGAATGTAAGAATGTCAGGGTGGTTGGTTAGTGAATGGAATGTATGAATGTTAGGGTGGTTGGTTGGTGAATGGAATGTAAGAATGTTAGGGTGGTTGGTTGGTGAATGGAATGTAAGAATGTCAGGGTGGTTGGTTAGTGAATGGAATGTATGAATGTTAGGGTGGTTGGTTGGTGAATGGAATGTAAGAATGTTAGGGTGGTTGGTTGGTGAATGGAATGTTTGAATGTCAGGGTGGTTGGTTGGTGAATGGAATGTAAGAATGTTAGGGTGGTTGGTTGGTGAATGGAATGTAAGAATGTTAGGGTGGTTGGTTGGTGAATGGAATGTATGAATATTAGGGTGGTTGGTTGGTGAATGGAATGTAAGAATGTTAGGGTGGTTGGTTGGTGAATGGAATGTATGAATGTTAGGGTGGTTGGTTGGTGAATGGAATGTAAGAATGTCAGGGTGGTTGGTTGGTGAATGGAATGTAAGAATGTCAGGGTGGTTGGTTAGTGAATGGAATGTATGAATGTTAGGGTGGTTGGTTGGTGAATGGAATGTAAGAATGTCAGGGTGGTTGGTTAGTGAATGGAATGTATGAATGTTAGGGTGGTTGGTTTGTGAATGGAATGTAAGAATGTTAGGGTGGTTGGTTGGTGAATGGAATGTAAGAATGTCAGGGTGGTTGGTTAGTGAATGGAATGTATGAATGTTAGGGTGGTTGGTTGGTGAGTGGAATGTAAGAATGTTAGGGTGGTTGGTTGGTGAATGGAATGTATGAATGTTAGGGTGGTTGGTTGGTGAATGGAATGTATGAATGTCAGGTTGGTTGGTTGGTGTATGGAATGTATGAATGTCAGGGTGGTTGGTTGGTGAATGGAATGTAAGAATGTTAGGGTGGTTGGTTGGTGAATGGAATGTAAGAATGCTAGGGTGGTTGGTTGGTGAATGGAATGTAAGAATGTTAGAATGGTTGGTTGGTGAATGGAATGTATGAATGTCAGGGTGGTTGGTAGGTGAATGGAATGTAAGAATGCTAGGGTGGTTGGTTGGTGAATGGAATGTAAGAATGTTAGAATGGTTGGTTGGTGAATGGAATGTATGAATGTCAGGGTGGTTGGTTGGTGAATGGAATGTAAGAATGTTAGGGTGGTTGGTTGGTGAATGGAATGTAAGAATGTTAGGGTGGTTGGTTGGTTGGTGAATGGAATGTAAGAATGTTAGGGTGGTTGGTTGGTGAATGGAATGTAAGAATGTTAGGGTGGTTGGTTGGTGAATGGAATGTATGAATGTTAGGGTGGTTGGTTGGTGAATGGAATGTATGAATGTCAGGGTGGTTGGTTGGTGAATGGAATGTATGAATGTCAGGGTGGTTGGTTGGTGAATGGAATGTAAGAATGTCAGGGTGGTTGGTTGGTGAATGGAATGTAAGAATGCTAGGGTGGTTGGTTGGTGAATGGAATGTAAGAATGTTAGGGTGGTTGGTTGGTGAATGAAATGTAAGAATGTCAGGGTGGTTGGTTAGTGAATGGAATGTATGAATGTTAGGGTGGTTGGTTGGTGAATGGAATGTAAGAATGCTAGGGTGGTTGGTTGGTGAATGGAATGTAAGAATGTTAGAATGGTTGGTTGGTGAATGGAATGTATGAATGTCAGGGTGGTTGGTTGGTGAATGGAATGTAAGAATGTTAGGGTGGTTGGTTGGGGAATGGAATGTCAGAATGCCAGTTTGGTTGGTTTGTGAATGGAATGTAAGAATGTTAGGGTGGTTGGTTGGTGAATGGAATGTAAGAATGTTAGGGTGGTTGGTTGGTGAATGGAATGTAAGAATGTTAGAATGGTTGGTTGGTGAATGGAATGTATGAATGTCAGGGTGGTTGGTTGGTGAATGGAATGTAAGAATGTTAGGGTGGTTGGTTGGTGAATGGAATGTTAGAATGTTAGGGTGGTTGGTTGGTGAATGCAATGTAAATATCACAGGGTGGTTGGTTGGTGAATGGAATGTATGAATGTCAGGGTGGTTGATTGGTGAATGGAATGTAAGAATGTTAGGGTGGTTGGTTGGTGAATGGAATGTAAGAATGTCAGGGTGGTTGGTTGGTGAATGGAATGTAAGAATGTTAGGGTGGTTGGTTGGTGAATGGAATGTAAGAATGTCAGGGTGGTTGGTTAGTGAATGGAGTGTAAGAATGTTAGGGTGGTTGGTTGGTGAATGGAATGTAAGAATGTTAGGGTGGTTGGTTGGTGAATGGAATGTATGAATGTCAGGGTGGTTGGTTGGTGAATGGAATGTAAGAATGTCAGGGTGGTTGGTTGGTGAATGGAATGTAAGAATGCTAGGGTGGTTGGTTGGTGAATGGAATGTAAGAATGTTAGGGTGGTTGGTTGGTGAATGAAATGTAAGAATGTCAGGGTGGTTGGTTAGTGAATGGAATGTATGAATGTTAGGGTGGTTGGTTGGTGAATGGAATGTAAGAATGCTAGGGTGGTTGGTTGGTGAATGGAATGTAAGAATGTTAGAATGGTTGGTTGGTGAATGGAATGTATGAATGTCAGGGTGGTTGGTTGGTGAATGGAATGTAAGAATGTTAGGGTGGTTGGTTGGGGAATGGAATGTCAGAATGCCAGTTTGGTTGGTTTGTGAATGGAATGTAAGAATGTTAGGGTGGTTGGTTGGTGAATGGAATGTAAGAATGTTAGGGTGGTTGGTTGGTGAATGGAATGTAAGAATGTTAGAATGGTTGGTTGGTGAATGGAATGTATGAATGTCAGGGTGGTTGGTTGGTGAATGGAATGTAAGAATGTTAGGGTGGTTGGTTGGTGAATGGAATGTTAGAATGTTAGGGTGGTTGGTTGGTGAATGCAATGTAAATATCACAGGGTGGTTGGTTGGTGAATGGAATGTTAGAATGTCAGGGTGGTTGATTGGTGAATGGAATGTAAGAATGTTAGGGTGGTTGGTTGGTGAATGGAATGTAAGAATGTCAGGGTGGTTGGTTGGTGAATGGAATGTAAGAATGTTAGGGTGGTTGGTTGGTGAATGGAATGTAAGAATGTCAGGGTGGTTGGTTAGTGAATGGAGTGTAAGAATGTTAGGGTGGTTGGTTGGTGAATGGAATGTAAGAATGTTAGGGTGGTTGGTTGGTGAATGGAATGTAAGAATGTTAGGGTGGTTGGTTGGTGAATTAAATGTAAGAATGTAAGGGTGGTTGGTTGGTGAATGGAATGTCAGAATGCCAGTGTGGTTGGTTGGTGAATGGAATGTAAGAATGTTAGGGTGGTTGGTTGGTGAATGGAATGTAAGAATGTCAGGGTGGTTGGTTGGTGAATGGAATGTAAGAATGCTAGGGTGGTTGGTTGGTGAATGGAATGTAAGAATGTTAGGGTGGTTGGTTGGTGAATGAAATGTAAGAATGTCAGGGTGGTTGGTTAGTGAATGGAATGTATGAATGTTAGGGTGGTTGGTTGGTGAATGGAATGTAAGAATGCTAGGGTGGTTGGTTGGTGAATGGAATGTAAGAATGTTAGAATGGTTGGTTGGTGAATGGAATGTATGAATGTCAGGGTGGTTGGTTGGTGAATGGAATGTAAGAATGTTAGGGTGGTTGGTTGGGGAATGGAATGTCAGAATGCCAGTTTGGTTGGTTTGTGAATGGAATGTAAGAATGTTAGGGTGGTTGGTTGGTGAATGGAATGTAAGAATGTTAGGGTGGTTGGTTGGTGAATGGAATGTAAGAATGTTAGAATGGTTGGTTGGTGAATGGAATGTATGAATGTCAGGGTGGTTGGTTGGTGAATGGAATGTAAGAATGTTAGGGTGGTTGGTTGGTGAATGGAATGTTAGAATGTTAGGGTGGTTGGTTGGTGAATGCAATGTAAATATCACAGGGTGGTTGGTTGGTGAATGGAATGTTAGAATGTCAGGGTGGTTGATTGGTGAATGGAATGTAAGAATGTTAGGGTGGTTGGTTGGTGAATGGAATGTAAGAATGTCAGGGTGGTTGGTTGGTGAATGGAATGTAAGAATGTTAGGGTGGTTGGTTGGTGAATGGAATGTAAGAATGTCAGGGTGGTTGGTTAGTGAATGGAGTGTAAGAATGTTAGGGTGGTTGGTTGGTGAATGGAATGTAAGAATGTTAGGGTGGTTGGTTGGTGAATGGAATGTAAGAATGTTAGGGTGGTTGGTTGGTGAATTAAATGTAAGAATGTAAGGGTGGTTGGTTGGTGAATGGAATGTCAGAATGCCAGTGTGGTTGGTTGGTGAATGGAATGTAAGAATGTTAGGGTGGTTGGTTGGTGAATGGAATGTAAGAATGTCAGGGTGGTTGGTTGGTGAATGGAATGTAAGAATGTTAGGGTGGTTGGTTGGTGAATGAAATGTAAGAATGTAAGGGTGGTTGATTGGTGAATGGAATGTCAGAATGCCAGTGTGGTTGGTTGGTGAATGGAATGTAAGAATGTTAGGGTGGTTGGTTGGTGAATGGAATGTAAGAATGTCAGGGTGGTTGGTTGGTGAATGGAATGTATGAATGTCAGGGTGGTTGATTGGTGAATGGAATGTAAGAATGTTAGGGTGGTTGGTTGGTGAATGGAATGTAAGAATGTTAGGGTGGTTGGTTGGTGAATGGAATGTAAGAATGTTAGGGTGGTTGGTTGGTGAATGGAATGTAAGAATGTTAGGGTGGTTGGTTGGTGAATGGAATGTATGAATATTAGGGTGGTTGGTTGGTGAATGGAATGTAAGAATGTTAGGGTGGTTGGTTGGTGAATGGAATGTAAGAATGTTAGGGTGGTTGGTTGGTGAATGGAATGTAAGAATGTTAGGGTGGTTGATTGATGAATGGAATGTGAGAATATTAGGGTGGTTGGTTGGTGAATGGAATGTTAGAATGTTAGGGTGGTTGGTTATGTGGAGTGTAAGGAAATTTGAGCCGTGGAGCTCTAGTGCAATAACTATGTTTATCGGTAGGTCACTTGCTGTTTAAAGTGTTATATTGATTATTAGACAAAGCTTTCTGCAGAGTTATTGTGCTTAGCCTACCCCAGTGAGGGTAGCTGCTGTATATAGTGGTAGCATGGATGGCGTGTTTAATACTAGAGTAGGTTTCTAGTGGTAGATTAGATGGTATGTTATATATCCGTGTAGACGTTGTCTTTAGAATTTGTGTGGATGGAATGTTAATATGTGGGTAGTAATGTATGTTAGATATAACAGTTATTATTGTCTTAAAGTGATGGCTGAGATGGTAAGTTATAAAGATGGTGGTTTATTTAATTGGAAGCTTGAATGTTGTGTTAGGTGGAAGGGTAGTTTGGTGTTAATGGTAGCTCAGAATGGTAATTTGTTATATATAAGGTTACTAAGAGGGGGATGTTATATACAAGGGATTTTCTGCCTTGAGTGGTAGAATGGTTGGTATGTTAGATATATACTAGGACAGCATGTTAGGGTAGTTTGCCTTTAATAGCAACTTAGAATGGTATGTTTTCTATATAAGGTTAGTCATATCAAGTAGTGACGTTGTGGGTGTGTAGAGTGTGAGGCAGTTGCTCTCTGGTATGCCAGATATATGGGTAGTAGCTAGGATGGTATGCCAGATATATGGGTAGGAGTTAGGATGGTATGCCAGATATATGGGTAGGAGCTAGGATGCTATGCCAGATATATGGGTAGGAGCTAGGGTGGTATGCCAGATATATGGGTAGTAGCTAGGATGGTATGCCAGATATATGGGTAGGAGCTAGAATGGTATGCCAGATATATGGGTAGGAGCTAGGATGGTATGCCAGATATATGGGTAGGAGCTAGGGTGGTATGCCAGATATATGGGTAGGAGCTAGGATGGTATGCCAGATATATGGGTAGTAGCTAGGATGGTATGCCAGATATATGGGTAGGAGCTAGGATGGTATGCCAGATATATGGGTAGGAGCTAGGATGGTACGCCAGATATATGGGTAGGAGCTAGGATGGTATGCCAGATATATGGGTAGGAGCTAGGATGGTATGCCTGATAAATGGGTAGGAGCTAGGATGGTATGCCAGATATATGGGTAGTAGCTAGGATGGTATGCCAGATATATGGGTAGGAGCTAGGATGGTATGCCAGATATATGGGTAGTAACTAGGATGGTATGCCAGATATATGGGTAGTAGCTAGGATGGTATGCCAGATATATGGGTAGGAGCTAGAATGGTATGTTTTCTATATAAGGTTAGTCATATTAAGTAGGGACGTGGTGGGTGTGTGGAGTGTGAGGCAGTTACTGTCTAGAGTGTGAGAGGAAGTGTTGACCTCATCCATCTTTCTGACTGACAACATATTAAGCATCTAATCAAGTCAGTCTCTGTATATTGCATCTGGGTGCGTCTTGCTCCTATAATTTGTCACTTTCTATGGGATTTCAGCCTTTGGGGATGCATACCTGGATCTTTACTTGGACCCTCACAGCAATTGGTTGCGTAATAGAAGGAAGTTAGTCTCCCAGGAGAGAGGTAGAGTAATAAGAATTGACTTAGACACATACAGGTAACACGTGACTTTCACTACTTAACTGCACTTTCATCAAGGCTGATATTGTAACATTATAGACTTAGTGCACATTTAAATGAGTGATTTTGTTTTGGGATAATAACATGTCAATCTAATGTTATATGTTTACTCTGCATTAGATCGTTAATAATGCCAGTCGCATTACCTCTGTCGTTATAGACTTATATCTGGTGTATTTTGAAATTTAAAATTCCCCAAGTCATTTATTCCTGTCTTGCTCTCCAAAATATCATCTAATCAGAATTGACCAAAATCAGGTCATAACCTGTGATCATTTGCCAGACAATAATTAGGATAACCTTTGTGAATAGTTATGACTTGTGGCCAATCCTGAGCGCACCTTTATACCATTGACGGCACCGATTGATATGAGAGAGAAGTCCTATTATAGTATCTTTGCGGAATTTATGAATTGTCAAAAATGTTACATCAAGTGTCGGTGCAGTCCGAGTTTGAAATATATGTTGAAAACAATATGGACAGGGCACCCTGGAATAATTAGGATAACTCAGTCAGTCGCCATCCAACTGAAGAGATCAAGGTGATCAAAACCAGTGTGATAGTTCTCCATATATATCTTGAGGACCTTTGTCTTTTCTAGGTCAATATTGGGTCTAGTATATGAGCAACAACATATTTAAGATGAAATGTATTTTTAGTTGAATCTGTGAAGTGAAATCTACTGTGCCGGGTCATACTATGGGATGAACCCTATGATGCCATGCTTTATACAACCTAGCCGTGTTAATCTCCTGACAGGAGAGTTTCATTGCATAATAGGGCCAACATATTTCCCATGTCAAATATCTTTATGTTTGGCCAAGGCCTTCCCACATTAAGCTGGTATTACCGTATTAAACCATGGTCTAACTGGTCAATCAAGGGCTTTGGTTGTATTATGTAACATGTGTCTATCTTGGTAGGTCATGACTGACATCTAAATAATTTTCTTTTCTGTTTGTGGAGAAAACCATAGAGCGTGGCCACATTCATCACTATTATCATGTACACTGATCTTGCATAGAAAATACACTATTATAATAGTGCTCATGCATATGGTCACCTGAACTGTAAATTCAGTAATAATCTCAAATATATTGATGAAACAATTATTTACATTGAATAAATTTCCAGATAATTGGTATTCGTCTGTTGATATTATATGACATATAATATGTTGCCTACAGTTATATTCTGTGTAAATGGTATCACATTTTAATATGTTCAGCTTAACATATTCATTTTAGAAACATTAATATTATATATGTATATATATATATATATATATATATATATATATATATATATATATATATATATATATACATATATAATATTAATGTTTCTAATATATATATATATATATATATATATATATATATATATATATATATATATATATATATATATATATATATATATATATATATATATATATATATATATATATATATATATATATATATATATATATATATATATATATATATATATATATATATATATAATGCCCAGATACCTACTTGGGGGCAATGATGTTAATGAACAGTTAACGTCATTTTGCTTGGCTTGTATTCCACCAGTTATTCACGCCAAAACCACGTCTAAAAGTCCAGTATTGTCTGTTAGTATCTTATGTTAATTCGATAGAATTCGAATTTTTTCCGGACATATCGCCAATAAGTAAATACAAAGTGGCAAATCTTTATGAAACTAAAATGACTATACCAAATAGAATGAAGCAATACGATGTTTTCATATTTATGTAATCATGACGGGTTTTATTTATAGTGGCCATGTTATGAAAGCACTAAAAACATGATGGCTGAAGCTTGGTCGACTGGCTGGAGATCTTTTGAGGGCCTTTCGCGTAATGATATGCTTGATGTTTTCATCAGTTTAACATCTTCGACGGTCCATCCACCAGCGATCAATGAAGAATCACAAATACTAGACTCAAAATAAACTGCACAGAGAATCACAACGACCCAACTCATTATCCTAGGTCCTTCAGTCCTTGTGTGCCTGGGGAATCTCATATTTTACAATGAACCATGACCATAGATTTCAAATCACTACAATCCGTTGCAAACAATAATAGACCCAAACTAACCACAACAAATTAAGAAGAATCGAGATGTTTACCCGCTTCTGATTGGCGCAGGCATTTATCATAATTGCGAAAAAGAAAACAAACCATTTAAACCATTACAAAAGAGCTTCACTTACCGATCGCTATATATGAAAATAAAACACATTCTTGTAGTGAAAGTAGTAGTCAAAGTGAAACTTGTACATATCTGATAAAAAAACTAATAAAGATTTTCTTCCACAATAAATTTCTTATATAAAGTTACATTTTGACGTCAGCAATTCTAAAGAAGTGACACGTGGGATGATATTCAAGAGATGAACTTTTGAAAAAAAAGATGTTTGCTTACTAAATTATACAAGGAAGCAGTATGTTGCCATAGCCCATTGTAAGGTGAGACATGAGGTCAAGAATTCTTCCATTTCACCCGAAGGGGCCATGACGTCATGGCCAGAAAACAACTATAAGTTGGTGGTTAAGTCTGCCAGGCCGCATCAAGCCTCACGTGCTGCGGATCATAGATCCTTCTAAAACGTGGAACGAAGTGAGAGGTGTTTATCATTTTTAAAGGAACTTGGCCTGTTTTATCGTTTTGAGGGTAGAATACTATTGGGTTGACTTTATTGGCCAGATCAGCATTGATATACTATATTTATTATTATCTATAAAGTGTGGTTTACTATCTGTCTAAGTATAACTTTTAATTCGTTGCTGTTATGTTTTTTAAACTTATCATTTATCAATATATTCATGTTTTTAGTGCTTACTATATATGGATGATCTTATTGTGTCGATAAGCCGCTCCATTCATCCATTCATTCTATTGGATGAAATAATTTCTGAGTGAAAATTCTGTGTTTTGAGATAAACAAACGGTTAATATGAGGGTTTCTATTGCTTTGAATTACACCCAACCCCTAAGAATAGCACAGTTCTTATTTCATTTCAAAGTTTTTACCAATAAAACAAGCAAATTAGAAATATGCACACAGTTCTATGAGATGATGGTCGTGAACTGGACAAGTACTAGACATGAAGCATTTAGAAGGTAACAATACTTAGATGAATCAGGACTCGCTCATGGCTGAGGAGAAGGGAAGGATCCGACATCATGTACGTCATAAGTGCGTCCAATGTGCGTTAAGAATTTGACACTGTATCCGCGGCGTTGCCATATCATTTAGTTGGAAGTTTCCACGGCACTCCAAAATAAAGATGCGGTGATCATAGCGAGATGGAAAGGCGTTTGCTTTGTGCTAATGGCGCTTGCTTTGCGCTTGCTTTGCGCTTGCTTTGCGCTTGCTTTGCGCTTGCTTTGCGCTTGCTTTGCGCTTGCTTTGCGCTTGCTTTGCGCTTGCTTTGCGCTTGCTTTGCGCTTGCTTTGCGCTTGCTTTGCGCTTGCTTTGCGCTTGCTTTGCGCTTGCTTTGCGCTTGCTTTGCGCTTGCTTTGCGCTTGCTTTGCGCTTGCTTTGCGCTTGCTTTGCGCTTGCTTTGTGCTTGCTTTGTGCTTGCTTTGCGCTTGTGTTGCGCTTGCTTTGCGCTTGCTTTGCGCTTGCTTTGCGCTTGCTTTGCGCTTGCTTTGCGCTTGCTTTGCGCTTGCTTTGCGCTTGCTTTGCACTTGCTTTGCACTTGCTCTGCTCTTGCTCTGCACTTGCTCTGCGCTTGCTTTGCGCTTGCTTTGCACTTGGACCACACTGTAAGAGTGTGGTGAAGACTCATGGCACCCTCGTGTGACTCAGTAGTCATTCAAATTGATCAGTCAAGGGAATACCATGGGTGAAGTTATAGTACTATGGGAACGCCGTGGATGTAATTAGAGTGCCATGGGAACGCCGTGGAGGCAGTGAGAGTGCCATGGGAACGCCGTGGATGTAGTTAGAGTGCCATGGGAACGTCGTGGATGTAATTAGAGTGCCATCGGAACACCATGGATGTAGTTAGAGTGCCATGGGAACGCCGTGGAGGCAGTGAGAGTGCCATGGGAACGCCGTGGATGTAGTTAGAGTGCCATGGGAACGTCGTGGATGTAATTAGAGTGCCATCGGAACACCATGGATGTAGTTAGAGTGCCATGGGAACGCCGTGGAGGCAGTGAGAGTGCCATGGGAACGCCGTGGAGGCAGTGAGAGTGCCATGGGAACGCCGTGGATGTAGTTAGAGTGCCATGGGAACGTCGTGGATGTAATTAGAGTGCCATCGGAACACCATGGATGTAGTTAGAGTGCCATGGGAACGCCGTGGAGGCAGTGAGAGTGCCATGGGAACGCCGTGGATGTAGTTAGAGTGCCATGGGAACGCCGTGGAGGCAGTGAGAGTGCCATGGGAACGCCGTGGATGTAGTTAGAGTGCCATGGGAACGTCGTGGATGCAATGAGAGTGCCATGAGCGCCATGGAGGCAGTGGGAACACCATGAGCACTGTGTATCTGTTATAAGATCTCCGATATTTTCTCCGTAAATGTGTTTTTGGTCATATATCATGCGATACCACTGCATTTTATCATAATATTTAACGCACAACTAACTCCACGTTAAAATGTCACTGCCAACTCGTGTGTCGGTTCAATGGCACAGTCTATAAAAACATGGACATAAAAACAAATTTACTTCTCTGACATTAAATGTAATGTTTTCGTAGCAATGTTTTCGTAGCATTATACGAAGGTGGGGAGCGAGTTTGATGGCTGGCTCTCCTAGGTCTGTTATATATTCTTACTTAATCATAGATCACGCTAGCATCTCCCACACCCACTCACAGATGGACTTATCTAAACCCGATTAAAGCCACATTAAGCTGCATGTAGACGGTAAACATATTGGTTTAACACCCATCAATTCCTGTGAACAGTTTTGCCTGTCTTGTGCAATGTATCTCTATAGGTAAAAGAGATAATGATACACTGTAAAAAGCTGCAACGGTAAATTTACTGTTAATTTACAGCAAAGGTTGGTAACTGTGATTGATGTAGATTAAAAACAACTTTTTTATTTTGTTTTATTGTTTTCTGCAGTACCTTTTGCTGTAAAATATTACAGATAATAGATATCTTCAATTAGCAACCACTTGACATATGTTTGGCATTATCTCTATTGAAATCTCATCAGATAAATTTCAGGAAATAAGGAAATTTCAGGAAATAAGGAAATGAATTCGGAATAAGCATTACTGGTAAAAATTAATGTTGAGATTGGTTTGTCCAAATTGATTGATAAGCAAACATGCTCAAGGTTGGCCTCAGGGTTAACTTACTCGAAGTTTTCAATCCATTATCAAATATTGAAATCGTCAGCTTTGTAGCTTTGTAGCTTTGCATATTGTTCAATTAGAACCTAAATATGAATATTTCATCTTTGTTTTCTGTACAAAGTCATTATTTTTTATATTTTCTATGTAAAAAAGAAAAAATTCTATTTTCTGTGTTCCGACGTGCATATCGCTCAAGTAAAGGATTTTTAGTTTTGAGGTAAGTTGGCCACGATGCCAACCTTGAGCATATGTTTTAGATTATATAATATGATAATTTAACATTCATAAGTAACCTTTGCGATATAGGTGAAATATGTTACTGAGCGTATGTGGTACGGTATCACAATCTCATGAGGGATGATAGGGTTCACCCTGTTGCCCTCTGGTGGAGCTTGACACCCAAATAGAAACTTAAAACAAAACGAATAGTAGTTGGTTAAAACATATAAGGGACGGACCATTAATCATTCAGGGGATGGAGGAAAATAAATTTGCCGATTTTTTCTCGTGCAAGGTCATTCTCAATTGTTCCCAACAAAGTGGTCTCACCGATATTTATTTCAACTCTCCTCCACCCCAAAACAATTGATGTCCTGTCCCTAGCGGTTTTGCTGACTCAGCACAGCATTTGTTGAGAGTAAACAGACAAATGTGGACATATATCAGCGACAATGACTGGTCGCGATGGAGGACTGTAGAATAGCAGTTCTATCACCTGCCTGCTGGATAAGAGATAATTGCCCAAATAAGCAGCCTAGGTCTTAATTAGGCCTGTTAACGCCATTAGCTAGGATCTGCTGCCTCATGGGAAGAGGTAACTCACTCTGAGAAGGAAGGCAAGAAATGACGTATCGGAAATTACTTTGTCATAATGTAACTAAAACAACAACTGTTAATTTGTCTTTATGCAAAGTGTATCGTTCAGACATTTATAACGCTTCTTAATATTTACGATCTATAAACGTCATCAATGTTATGTTTTGTTAGATATAATCTTATGATAGGATAATACTATTGATCAGATTTGTTTTTCTGTTTGTGTGATTAAAAACAGATAAGTGAAATAACATCAAGATGGCTCTGACGGTTAGGTTGGCTGAATCATAATGTGCTCGTGGAGGTTTTGCAATGGCTTGACACAAGAGGGCAGGACCAGTACGCTTCCGCCCTGATTTATCTTCCTCAAAATTGCTGACGTTGAATGACTATTTCTGTCTTGGATCATGAATGATTTAATTAATCTGGCATGTCATTTAATAATCTCAATTAATCCCATTCTGTAGTAATATAATTGCTGTGAGACAATCCACGTGTCTGCCTGCACAGTAAGCATTTCACAGTGATCATCTTTGCCATGTAAAGGATCATTAGAACTGATATATTGGAGAAAGAATGTGATTGTATTCTGGGTATGTATTCCGATATGTATTCTGGTATGTATAATAATAAATAATAATAATAAAATTTATATCGCGCTGATACCAGTCAAGACTGTTCGTAGCGCTAAGCCCAGAACGTGTGTTCTGAATAGGTGAGTTTTGAGTCTACTCTTAAAAGAATCGACTGTAGTACTAATTCTAATATTTGATGGTAACGCATTCCAAAGTCTGGGACCAATTGCTGAGAATGCTCTATCGCCTACTGTCTTCAGGCGCATTTTTGGCACATATAGATAGGTACCATCGTTTGATCTAAGGTCTCGTTCACCTTGTTTCACGTGTAATATATATATAATATCTTTATTCATACGTACATAACATGCAGTATACATTGATTTGATAAAAAAAAAAAAACGATTGTGTGAGGAAAAACAAAAAAAACAAACAAACAAAATTTACAGTTATCTAAAAACATCAACTTCAAGCAGTGGTTACATAATCAATCATTTCTTGACATTCGTCTATTGTGAAACCATCAATCCCTTGCCTCAATTCTCTCACCATATTAACTAGAAACATATCATTTTCACCAGGTGTAAAAACACCTCGATTTCCACAGAACATAGATCCAAATGACACAGACCATCTTTTACACACATAACTTACATTCTTTGCAATTATACTTTTACAATCATACTCAGACATTTTTATTAAGAAGCTAAGGTTTTCATTCTTACTCTTACTCATACATACATACATTTTGCAGAACCTTTTAAGAACAGAATCCCAGGCATGTTTACCATTGTTGAGCTGACACAGTAAGCTTCTATGGGCTTGATATGGCAAACCCCAGATTCTTCTAACTGCCTTGTTCCAAGCTATCATTAGGGACTCAATATGGACATCACTTAAGTTCCATGCCTGAGATCCATAAAAATGACAACAATAGGACTCTAATAGGTACATCACAACATCGGGTGAGGTATTCCGGTACCGTGTAAGCAGGCCATTGACTCTACCTATGAACCCAGCTTTTTTATGTCTAATTTCCTCTGACTCTGACAAGTTATCCATGAGATAGTTTCCCAGATGTTTGACACATGTCTTCCATTGGAGTTTACACCCATCAAGATATATATCTATCTGATCATTTAGATTTATTCTACGATCTGGACTTCTATCAAAGGCCATACACACTGTCTTTGTACCATTATATTTTACACTGTACTCTTCACCATATTCAGTGCAGATATTAATCATCTTCTGCAATCCTTTTACACTGGGACATAAGATTGTCAAATCATCAGCATAGCCTTCACACCCATAATACATATGACCTATATAGCACCCACAGTCAGACTTCTGCAGTCTGTTTATCAGTTCATCCATGTATATTGTGAACATAATTGGAGATGCAACTCCACCCTGCCGTACACCATTTATACTTGAGAAATACCTTCCATATTCCATATCCCACATTGTTCTACTTTGTTGTCTTTCATACATGTCTATGAGAAGTCTCAATGTTACAGCTGGTAGACCTCTTTTATAAAGGAGGCTGAACAATTTGTCATATCTAAGTCTATCAAATGCCTTTGAGGCGTCAATAAAAGCAGCATACACCTTTGATTGTCTATTCCAGTAATAGTTTACCACTTCTTTGATTGTAAGACTACACATGGCTGTGGAATGATCAGGCTTAAAAGCAAACTGGAGGCCGGATGTGACAAGTTGACTGACATACCGCGCCATCATACACCATTCTATTACCTTTGTTAGACATGAACAGAGACATATTCCTCTATAATTGTCAGAGTCACATATGTTACCACGTACATCCTTTGGCAGGGACACAAGAGTTCCTGTCAGCAGATCTGTAGGATTACACCCATGTACCATCATACTTGTAGCCAGCAAGGACAAGTGCACAATAAATCTGTCAGGAGCATATATCACATGGCTTGACCATAAATCACCATCTCCATCTGACTTTTTGGGCTTCAACTTTTGAATTGCTTTTCTTATTTCTTTTACATTAAAAACATGTTCATCTCCTTTATAATCGTTCAGATCATTTGCAATATCTGCTTTAACCTTATTAAAATACTCATCATCAGATGGCACTGAGTTAAACAATGTCCTGTACTTGCCTGTGAACACATTATTTATATCTTTAGGTTCTGTTTTATCATCAACATGTGGTGGTATTTGCTTAGACCGCCCTTCAAACTTGCTAACCTCTTTCCAAAATTGTCTCTGGTTAGGGTTATCAACTATACATTCAGCCATTCTACTTTTTCTCAGGTCTTCTTCATGGCTCTTAATTACCCTTATCTTGTAATGATACTGATGCTTTGTTCTCCTCATAATCTGTGCAACAACACCCTCTCTTGGCTTACCACATGACACCCATATACTGTGCCAAAATATAGCATTTTGTTTAAGAGGCTCTACCTCCTCATTCCAATATGGAATCTGTTTGGATTTGTTTTTCACTTTAGGAAAGCATTTGTCTCCATCATTTACACACACATCTATCAGACCCTTACAATATACAGACAATTCATCTTTATGGCGTTCATCTGTACAATGTACATCATTGCAAAACACTGCTTCATTTGGTACCTTCATATTAAAAAGCTTGCCACTTACACATTTTCTATATTTCTCAATATGTTCATCAGTAATTCTGTGCCATGCTGTGGCCTTCTTTGTACATGTTCTCTGTGACACCGACAGTTTTTCAACACTTATGTTAAGATCAAGCTTCAAAGCTCTATGAAGAGAAGGATTAAGGCTATTATCAACACAACTCACATCATTGACATAATTATACAACATACTAGGCAAAATAAAATGATCAATAGATGAGTAGTGACCAGCACTTTCATTGGCATATGTACAATCATAGGATGCATTGGTATGATTTTGGCAGAAATGTAACCCATGTCTGTTTGCTAATTCACTCAGGCATTTTGAATGAGCATTGTCTCTGGCTAATTCAACATTCATGTCACCTACAACCATAAATCCATTTACATTGGCAGCAAATTTGTTACACAATGATTCAACATGGTATATCGTTTCTTCAAATTCAGCATCAACATCTCTCATTCTGTAGTTATCATTGGGCATATATACATTAATTATCAAGAGTTTGTAATTTTCACTAATATTCAACTGTACACATGCAATCCTTTTACATTCATATTTGATTGGTCTAACTTTATGTGCAATAGTCTTTTTCCACATTACACTGGCTCCACCATATCCTCTTTTACCTTTCAGGACCTCATCATCTTTGATCCCTGACACATTGTGTGATAAATAGCTGTCATCAATACCTCTGACTTTATCAAATTCAGATTCATGCAACCAAGTCTCTTGTAAACATAGAATGTCTGCATCACATTTTTCTATACAAGATTGAATAAAAGCAGTCCTGTCCACATATAATCCTGTGCAGTTATAAGTCGCGCAGGTAAGTGGGTGCCTTACCGTTTAATGCCTTCCAGGTCATTAAGAGAACTTTAAATTTTATTCTGGCGTGCACAGGGAGCCAATGTAATTCTCTCAGTTTTTCAGATATGTGATCAAATTTCCTGAGTTTACCAACAACCCTTGCTGCAGCATTCTGCACATATTGTAGTTTCCTAATTTCAGAATTTGGTAAGCCAGCAAGCAATCCGTTTCCGTAGTCCAATGTAGACGTCACAAATGCATGAGTTAATGTGACTGCTGTCTTTTCATCTAGACAGGGCCTAATGGCAGCAAGGTTCCTTATATGGTAATAGCCCTTTTTACACATCTTTTTTATTTGAGATTTAAGGTTCATTTTTGAGTCTAGAGTGATGCCTAGATCCACAACTCTAGATGATGGTGATATGGTTGAGGCCCCCACTCTAACGGATGATGGTAAGTGGGTATAGGTATTCCGTATGTCCGTACATAATAGCATTTCTGTTTTACTATCATTTATCTTCATTTTATTTGATATTAAAAAGGATCTGACTTCATCCACACATTTTTCGAGTTTAATTTTGCTGATTTCACCATTTATCCCAGATGAGTGGTCAACGGGAATGTAGATTTGCGTGTCCTCTGCGTAAATGTGATAGTTCATGTTGTATTTCTTTAGAATATCCGCCATGTATTCTAGGTATGTATTCTGGGTATGTATTCCGGGTATGTATTCTGGGTATGTATTCTGGGTATGTAGTCTGTGTATGTAATCCAGGTATGTATTCTGTGTATGTATTCTGTGTATGTATTCCGGGTATGTATTCTGTGTATGTATTCCGGGTATGTATTCTGGGTATGTATTCTGGGTATGTATTCTGTGTATGTAATCCAGGTATGTATTCTGTGTATGTATTCCGGGTATGTATTCCGGGTATGTATTCTGGGTATGTATTCTGGGTATGTATTCCGGGTATGTATTCCGGGTATGTATTCCGGGTATGTATTCCGGGTATGTATTCCGGGTATGTATTCTGTGTATGTATTCTGTGTATGTATTCTGTGTATGTATTCCGGGTATGTATTCTGGGTATGTATTCCGGGTATGTATTCCGGGTATGTATTCCGGGTATGTATTCCGGGTAGGTATTCCGGGTATGTATTCCGGGTATGTATTCCGGGTATGTATTCCGGGTATGTATTCCGGGTATGTATTCCGGGTATGTATTCTGGGTATGTATTCTGGGTATGTATTCTGGGTATGTATTCCGGGTATGTATTCTGGGTATGTATTCTGGGTATGTATTCTGGGTATGTATTCTGGGTATGTATTCTGGGTATGTATTCTGGGTATGTATTCCGGGTATGTATTCGGGGTATGTATTCCGGATATGTATTCGGGGTATGTATTCCGGGTATGTATTCTGGGTATGTATTCCGGGTATGTATTCCGGGTAGGTATTCCGGGTATGTATTCCGGGTATGTATTCCGGGTATGTATTCCGGGTATGTATTCCGGGTATGTATTCATGGTATGTATTCTGGGTATGTATTCTGGGTATGTATTCTGGGTATGTATTCCGGGTATGTATTCTGGGTATGTATTCTGGGTATGTATTCTGGGTATGTATTCTGGGTATGTATTCTGGGTATGTATTCTGGGTATGTATTCCGGGTATGTATTCGGGGTATGTATTCCGGATATGTATTCGGGGTATGTATTCCGGGTATGTATTCCGGGTATGTATTCCGGGTATGTATTCGGGATATGTATTCGGGATATGTATTCTGGGTATATAATCCAGATATGTATTCCGGGTATGTATTCATGTATGTCTGATTGTTTGAATTGAAATATGGATTCAGGCAAATCACCCATAAAAATTGTACTTTGATACATACATCGGTATTTTGTATTTTGACAAAACTCTTTTACTTGAAAATCACACTTGCAGACTGGTAACTGTGTGGCAATTTTTATTTTTAAATATTTTATTTTTAAGTTGATAGTCGATCTCTATGTTGTTTTTTCTCCAAATGAGAAGTGCATTATATATTGCTCCCATGAGTCCATATATATTACGCCAAATATAACACGATGGTTTGCACTCTTATTCTTATGGTGTCGCACTTCGATATATAAATCCGTTCAATATCATGACGAGAATATTGACGGTAAGAAATACTTGAACAAGATGTATGCCTGACCCTGACATATCTCTGTCATTGTATCAATGATGAGTTGTGATTTAGAAGGGGAATATTCGTCAGGCTATATATCATTGTTCATTATACAAGTGATAGCGTTATTCAGTCAGATATTCGCCATATATCTCACTAGAGACGCTCTCCTATCTCCTTCTGATAACAACGTTTTTTTTACTTTGATTCTTATCGTGATTTATGACTGATAAAACTTGCCATCTACCATCTTACCATCTTCCCCTCAATTTTGCATAATTATAAAGTAAATATCTGTTATCACATTTATGAAAGTATTTGTGAAGAATGGCAGGATATGATTTCATTGTAACTTCTCCTCACTCCTGTAACTCCTGTTGTGCTTATTAGTGATGTCATAGATTTACTTCGGAGAAAGATACTTGTGAAGAATTGTTGTCCTTGACATTGGAGAAATAGCTAAAGACAAATATCAAAGGAGATTGGATTGATGAAATACATTTCGGATTGGAATTTATTCTTCCCAACACATGATATAGTTAAATCACAAAGTATTGAGACAATAATATTTTGTATTCATTTGTCACATTCTTAATGCTTTTCAACAAATGATATCTTGGCAAAATACTTTTGTGGCAGATGTTTTTTTCACACCAGGTGGCAGCAGGGCCCACCAGAGCGGTGAGAATTTCTCACAGAGTGCTGCCAAATAATCGTTCATATTATACTGTCCTTTGCTGCATTGGTACCTCATATTGGTTTGCATGTGTACCCCACTATAAGTCAGTCAAGCTAATTCTAGTTATGTTAGTATCTTGATGTCGGCAAATGCACTCTTGACCAGACAGAAATAAGGTCTGTGGAAATATCGTCTGTGCAAGCATAAATATGATAATGAACCTAATTGTTACTTGATCTTCAAGAATTAATTACATTATTAATTAGACAATTTCTGTTCTCAATAATCATCATCTTGAGGTTGAAATGTTCGGAAAGGAAGAGTAATGTAGTGTGCTTTATGAAAATTCAACCAAGCAAAAGTAATACTTTCTGTATTTGAAACCATTTTTTCCATATAACCCTACTCTCTCCTGTCATAAAATAAGAAAGATATAAAAGTTTTGAAAGTCATGCACAGACCGAATGCTTCTCTTTTTAAACAATTCATCAGAAAATAAGCGTGAGAAAACAAAATTCTTGATTCTTGATGGATCGACATGAGTATGAAAATGTCACAAGTGAGAAATCATTCACAGTCCCTCAATGTTATACCTCATCCCTAGCTGCTAAATTGAGTAAAAATAGCATCATATATATATACCCTTAATAAAGACTACCCGAAGCTTCCAGTAGTGTGTCTGATCCAGTGTAGATGAGTTTGTTGTCTGTCCAGCCCGGCTGGTTGGTGTTAACAATATCTTGGTGGATATCTCTTTATTATTTCAAAAACACAGTATATAACAAAGAGATTATGCTGACGTTTGTAATAATGATAATAATATGCGGTGTGAGTTATACTGCTATAATATGGCGATCAATATCTTTGATTAATATCATCAGCTAGCTTCAGAGTACAGAAATAGGCGTACGGTGATTATTAACTGAGAGTAATCCATCATATAAGCGCTGTCAATGGCTGCCCCCCGCCCCGGTCTTATCACATTAATGTCCAAAACTGGAATATATAGCAACCCTGGCACGCAGCCACAGCCATAAAAAGTTAGCATGCGGAACGCATATTAGTTGTTTGTGATCTTGCTTACCACATTCTGCGTCCTGCCCTAACCGCATCAATAAAATGTCACAGAGTAACTTATAGAGTAATAAGCCATGAATAATGTGCCTGGGGAGACCTTGAGGAGTATGGCCTGGCAGACTGTGTGCTATATATGGGGTGAGCAGTGTGGCCTGGCAGACTGTGTGCTATATATGGGGTGAGCAGTTATAAACCTTCTGTGAGCATCACGTGCAGTCTAACTCTCCACTTAACTACTCTACTCTCTTCCCCAATCCCTCAGAAATAAAATACAAAAGGAAATACCACATGTTATTATGGGGGTTGGAACAATTTCAAGAGTTGACTAATTATTTATACATCCACATGAAGAGTATATTCATTGAAATATTCCCTTGTTCAGGTGTTCAGCAGGACTAATTGTGTCTACTTTTTTTGTTTGCTTGGATGGTTTTAATCCAAGGTTTTAAATATTAACTCAAGAAATCTGTTGACTGTTACCAAACAAAAGTAACTCGACTCCCTTTGTCTTGTTTTTAATATTGAGAAACCTAAGAAATCGCAAACATTTGTCTTTGAATATTGATTTAGTTCAGACGCATGGACAGACACAGTTTGATGTTGACGGAAGGGTTTGTCCACGCATTATACTCGGTTAGTTTGGCCTAACAATCTGCGGTGCCTGTCAGTACCCGCTGAGTCACACCAGACATCAGATGAATAGTAGACTAGAATGGCTGGCAATGAACACAATTGGCTCACGATGATTTCCTGTTTATTACACGCTACTATAGAGATCACAAAAATAGCAATACATATTGGCAGTGTGGTACCCCCAGAATCAAGAGGGCAAACTCCAGAAACATGATTTCAATCGGCACCTGCTAACAAGGGTTCTTTTTTCACTTTATGTTCACAAGAAGTCAATAACTGTCATTGTGTAGTGGCACATGGTGTTTTTATGGCGGTGATGAAGTGTTACGCGGCTTGCCTATGGGAAGCGAGGCCTGGGAGATCTGAGCCTGCGTAACAGCTACTTATATGCCTACGTAGCCCACTATGCCTGCGTAGCCCACTATGCCTGCGTAGCCCGCTATCAGTGTTTCCCCAGCCGTAGTGGGGACAGCTGCAAGAGACAGATATATCCTCGGATGTCAGCTCATCCCAGGAAAACAAAGCTTGTTATCACCATCATCATAGGATAAGGTAAGTCTCATTTAGATTATATCTAAAGATTTTTAAGATTAGTTAATTTCATAAGCAGAGATGTTTAATCATCATACTAAAAAAACTGAAGCAGTCTTAAGATGTAAGTTATAATTCAACATTTGCTATATGATTCATCAAGCTATATATGGGGAACAGTGAGTGTTTTCATAACTGACTGTAGACATATAGGCAACTGTAAGAGGGGATGTCTCATATGAGTGTGATCCACAGGCAGCCACAAGAGCTGATATAACTCTGTAAACACAAAAAACATCCCATCGATTCGGTGACATAGACTTGTTTGAGTAGATTTGTCATTGCCACATATTGATATATCTGTGGTTGATTGAATCTTTGTTTAGATCCTGATTCCTGATAATTGACAGTGTAGCTGATCACATTTAGGTTTGTCCTGCTGAGGCAGGCCTTGATAACTGCTGGTGAAGCCTGCATTGACTTCAAAATGTACTTGACATACATCACCCTGATCAACCATTAATGGACTTGACTTGACACCATACAAACTTGACCAGCAAAATTACTGCAGACGGTGAAAAATAGGAGTTGTTGTTCATCTTCAGCAAACCCTGCTGGTAACTGTGCTTTTGCTGTAAATTAACATCAGAGTTACAGTTACAACTATTGACAGTGTTGGCCTGAGTGGAATCATATATTTCATTCTATCTTAAGATCATTCTTAATAACTGTGTTATTGTTAAAAGGGGCATAGTGTGGATATACTATTTACCTGGAGATAATCTTGATAGTCTTATTCAATAAAACATAGCAATTAGGATAATCCTGATATTCTTATTCAATGAAGCACAGTAAATATTTACATAAATAAACCTAATACTCCTTAGATAATGTTAATATATGTAAAAGCTGAACATTACTCCATTCAATAAATGTAAGGTCAATATTATTTATTTCCATTAAGAACCATAAGGTATGTGCAGTGGCCATTAAGGTCAGAGGTCTCTGCATTAAGCATGATATATCGGCCTTAAGAATAGGTTCATATTAGCATTATAAGATGCGTGCAGCAGAGCGTGTTATCAGATACTGAAGTCTGCTTTAATCCAGCTGAAGCCACCAGTGTTGGCTTTACCTGAGCTTCTGCAAAGGGTGCAGTAAACGTTCAATCTTTTTTTTTTCAATTTTACAAAAGCATAGCTTGTACAAAAATGAAAAAACACCATCTCTCAATGACTGGATATTTAACCTATTTAACTGACTATTGCCAGGGATTCTCATCCAGTTTGCCGCGTTTCCAAATATGGTCAAAGTACCGACCATTTAGCATCTGTTTTTTAACAATATATAATGTTTGATCATCGCAACATTGAAAATGGTATTAAACCTGTATTTTGGATTTAAATGGTTCGTGGCTAATTCCATTATTCCAGTGCTGCTTTGTACATGAGTAGTTCTTTATTAATGCTCATTATGCAAATTACACGTGATAATCACCTATGCCAATCAGAAGGTCATTACACCTGTCACCATCATCTCAATATATATTTAGCAAACTCAAATTCTATCATCATCATCATCATCATCATCATCATCATCATCATCATCATCATCATCATCATCATCATTAGTTGTCACATTTTCTCTCTTCTGTGACAATTACAACTTATCCCACGTCATCCTATATGACAATTGTAATTTATCCCACGTCATCCTTTATGACAATCACAAGTTCCTTCTTTCAGTTTTTATAAGCACATGAAGTCTTCACTTAATATCAATCACGAGGAGATCAAAAATCCATCCGCACACCTTTGAACCAATCATTTATTTGCTTTCACATGGAGACAATAAAACATTACTAAAGTATTTATTTGTCAATCTTGCCTTTTTAGAAATATAAAACCACTGTCAATACATTAAGATTACTTGAATGAAAACCCAGAGTATAAAATCTCGCATCCTATTTATAATACTAAATAATTAGTTGGGAGATATAGCTTTTTATATTGCTGTTAGAGTGTATTTATGTCCAGATTAGGGCTTTTATGTCCTTTTCTTTAACTGCATGAAAAGGTGAAAAGTTGAGCCTTGTTGTTGTATTGCACAGCAATTTGGCGGAGTGGGCCGCCTTGTTATTGTACATTGCCAGCGATGAGTTGAGCCATTGAACCCTTCTGTTCCACGTTTACTTTACACGTATTAGGTTAATCCCTTCCATGTGTGACCAATGATTAGGATTTGTGATATTGTCTGGGTGAGTATTTGGTACACCCACTCAGTATAAGCCACGGTAGGGATAATCTCCATCACAAAGGCCAGCAAATTGCCTCCACCATTGGGAATAATTCCCTATTGAATTATTCTTTGTATTTATACTCAAAATATTATCATATCACTATCTTGGTTCGCACATATCGAACAAAAGATTTTGTCATTCTGCACTTCTCATTTTTTGGTAACATTACACTTGATGTCATATTTGGAAATATTTAAAACGCTAAATGCTCTGATAAAAAATATTAAACATTTAGACGATGATTGTGAATTTTTTATTACCAAATTGTATCATTTTTACCATCTAGAGCGAGCATGCAAATACTAGGCACCTCGATACTTCTTTGTGATATTATATTTCAATATTAAGACCATGTAAAATGTGATATGCTATTTATATCACCATTAATATGACAATAAAATCTCAGTGGCCCTGGGTTATGAAGATAATCAATGGATCCGGTTTGCTTTAGGATGATTCAACCGGAATGACCTTGGCTGGAGTGGATGTTCCTATTGGAAATCGCTGAAACTGCAATCTCACTTGACCATGCTCCTCATCCAAATAGCGACGTAATCGATTATATCCAATTCATTTGGTTGGCATGGATACCTTTTTTTTCAGAATGCTAATTAATTACATTGTCATGACGAAATTGTAACTCAATGATTATTCTCACTTGTCAGTGAACACGAATAAACCTCTTTACGTTTAAACATCAATTCGTTTTCCGCTTTTTCCACAACTTATTCTGTTTTATTTGCAGACCATGAGATTTGAATTATAGAACCAGTTCCGACAAAACAATCTGATGTTTATGCTGGTATACAATTTGTGTTGGTACAGTTTACAGTCTCATCAATACTGGCATTTTGCCGTGCTTTATACAATGAAAAAAAATACCTCAGACAAGGCCTTTAAAATATTTATTATTTGTGCAGTAGCAGAGGCTAATTTGGCAAGAAAACACCAAGAAATAAAAGATCTCCCCGTTCTTTGGTCTGAGAAACCTTGCAATAAGCCCACGGGTTGATATCCGGTGGAGTATGGCGAGCCAGCTATGTTGTTAGTGAGGCAGCTGATGCCGTGGCTCGCCATAGACACACTGTGTGAGGGGACGAGTCAGAGGTGAATAATTTATCATGTTATCTTTTCTCCATGTGGCACAGGAACATCACATGAGCGCATGTACGCTGGCCACACACCATTGTCTTCCTGTACACGGGAAGCGATTACAGTGATCCCCGCTGTCTTGAGAGGAGATAATCTGTATATATATTACGGGGATCTTAATGCAGCCCAGATCTCTTAGATCTGTGGCCCTTTAAATGCGAGCGAGATTTGCCGTGGTGCGTCCTTAGTTACCGATCACAAGGTAAGCTCAAATCTATGACTGATCTCAATATTAGATACCCGTATATCTTTTGAGGTCACATAAACTTCTATATTCAGAGTGATCTTCAAATACATAACAATATGCGAGGAAAGGTTAACCCCCTCTGTGTCAAACATACTGGTCGCTTGTATTTAATGAATAGATTTGTGACACTGCTTTTATATTGTTGTTAATAGTGATAACAATTTGGATTATAAAGAAACATGTGTTTCAGGAATTCAATTCTATTGAGAGAGTTAATTTACAATAATTTCAAATAAAAATCACAAGTGCATGTAAATCTTGAAGCTGCATGGTTACATAGAATTTTCAAGTAGCATTTTTCCACGCCTTTGTGCAGCTCTGATTTGACCACTTTTCACAGGCTCCTGCTTTTATAGCTAATCTGCCCTATCCACACTCTGTGATTAAACACGAGTACAAAGGAGGTCTTGGAGCAGGTTGCGAGCCTCACAGGCCGCCTACAGTGGTAACTATGCACATTTCAGCTAATCAAATTTGTGTGACAAAATAGAGATTTACAGCAAGCCACGGCTTAGCTGCTGGGTCTTGTATTTATTCAAAGATCAGCTAATGTCCACACAAAATATTGACTCAAATAGCATGCATAAAACATTCGTTTAAAAGGCATTTTGTGCCATCTTGAATATGTTAACACAAGATTTAAATGCAAAAGAATCGGGCTTAACTGATCTGGGCTGGAAAGCAAGGATTTGGCCTCATGCCATTCGGTGGAGCTGATTCTAACCGTCTCAAAGAAGGAGTTATATATCTCAAAGGTATGTGTCAATATACGGTGTGTGATCTGCAATGGAAACCGCTCTTCGTGGCCAATGGCGCTAATTGGGGCATCCTATCAGCAAATGTTTCTTATTTGTGTTCCATAGCAACACACATTATATGTCGCTACTAGTGGTGAGGGGAGTAAGCGGTCTGCGGGTGCCTCGCTGTGACACCGCTGTAACAGTGCTGTGTAGCTGACACAAATGTCGATTCCTGGTGATTTACCTGCAGGTGTGTGAGCACGGGATCTTGCTGAGTCAGCATTCACCATTCACCATCTGCACAACTAGGATATTGATTTTAACAAGATGCTAATGATTGCTTCAAATTTATCTTCTTTGACAGGTGTCTCAGACAGGAAATAAGTCACAATACCTGCGGCGACAGAGAAACCTTTATATGATGCAAGGATGTAGTTAGCTACGGTTAGCTAATATATATAAAACACCCGGATGTCATCCTCCTGACCTAGTTGCCACAGGTAAGTTTTTAAACGTATCTAAATTAGTTGTTGTGCTGGCAATGATGTGATATCAGATCCTTGCAATATTCAGTGTGTTATTTTTATTTTACTCAGTTATGGAGACCAAATTATACTGCGATGTCTATCACGTGACCCGTTTCCTCTTTGTTACAAGACATATTTATATAACAATTATGTATCATATGTCTTATGCTAATATTCAAACCTATATGGATATAACTGTCACAGTCAAACAAAATGATAAAGCTTCATAAGGTCATGTCAACTGATGACCTTGGCTGTGGTCTATCATACCTGATATCCGAGGTATGCTGAGTTATGTGTTGGTTACCTGAGTATCCACACACATCAATCAATATGGGTAATACAGGCACTGGTTTGCCCGCTTCCAGGCAATGCCTCAATGTTGACACACGGAGAATGGTACATGTGTTAATAGCACTAAATCAACTCCTTTGCACAATTACATGTGTTAACACTGTTTCATTTGGCATCTGCCCATTTAATATGATCTCCGTAATACAGCTTGTTAACATTATGGCCATATGATTTTGACACTGTTCTATAAACATTATTATTTCTTTCTTTTAATTCTTATACATGTTGAGGTCAATAAACATTTTCATTTCTTTCTATCAATTCTTATACATATACATCAACAGTCTGTTTTTGAGGCCAAAGGAAAAGAGTTGTTTTTTCATAATTGTGATTTTGACAATCAATAAACATTATCATTTCTTTCTTTTAATGCTTATACATATACATCAACAGTCTGTTTTTGAGGTCAAATAAAAACATAGTTGTTATAACATAATTGTGATATTTTTTACATTAATAAACATCATTTCTTTCTTTTAATTCTCATACATGTACATCAACAGCCCATTGCTGAGGTCAAATGAATACACAATTGTTATTTCATTAATTGTGATTTTTGACATCACATTACCATTTCTTTCTTTCAATAATTATACATATTCATCAACAGTCTGTTTTTGATGTCAAACGAAAAGAGTTGTTATTTCATAATTGTTATTTTTTACATCAATAAACATTATTACTTCTTTCTTTTAATTCGTATACATATACATCAACAGTCTGTTTTTGAGGTCAAATGAAATAGTTGTTATTTCATAATTGTGATATTTTTTACATTAATAAACATTATTATTTCTTTCTTTTAATTCTCATAAATATACATCAACAGCCCATTGCTGAGCTCAAATGAATACACGCTTGTTATTTCATTAATTGTGATTTTAACATCAACATCTTCGATAAGCTCTTCATGTCAATATGGAATATGGCGCAACTCTTTAAGACACTAAGGTCACATGATTATTGTCACGTGACCAAGCAAAGTTGCATTCATGCGTATATTTTATCCGCTCAATAAAGTATTATGTAGAAATATATTTGTACAGCATTGACCTATATATTAAGTCAATACAAACTTTAACACAGTAATTTCGTCTTATATAATTTTTTGGATTTAACTTAGAGGTAAATATAAATATTTAAGGTCTGACAATCTTTCTGCAATTCTTAAAAAAATTTAATCCATTTTTCAAAATGCTAGGTAAAGGAGCAATTTTATTGATTTTAACTTTATAAATTTATTGATCTCTTGTTTTTGTTGTCTTAGATTTAAAAATAGGAAGCCACCTTACTTGTGCATTTAAGATATTATGCATCTTTAAATGCAGAGTAACACCTATCTGTGTTAAGACATGCACTACACTATTACGATATATGAGAGCATAGTTGTCCCATGTATGAGGAATCAAGCTCTTGTTTTTCAAACATTTCAGTTTGAGACTTTCAAGGCCTCTAGCAGAGCATGTTGATGGAATCAATTGCCAAACATGTAAATTTAACAATCTTCAGTCACACTTCACTGATCATCATCATTCAATATACATTTAGTGTTTCTATATTTAATTTATCGTCTCATCTATTATGAGTACACACAATGTCAATGGATAAAGATATAATTGATTTCTCATAAATAACACAGAGTTTAAGCAAAATATAAAATTTGATTTATGATACAAATTCGTTGAGCTGCCATATTTTTCCAAGGAAAAAATGCAGTTATGATCCAATTTCATGTTTGCCCCAAGAAATTTGAATTGCACGTGATCATGAATTTGATGATTATGGATGACACGCATTTACACATGCAATTAACTGTGAGGATTATTAAGTGTGCCTTATTGACGCTGGGCTATAACAGTGATATATGCTTTATGAATATAAAACCTTGGCGGATGTGATAAAAATGACAATAAACTGCTACTTTAGCGAGGTGTTATATAATACGTCCCCAGGCCTTCATATTCAACATGGTTTTTAATTCAGAGTAAACACAATTTTCATGTAAGAAAATGCCGTTTCTAAATTGACATCATAATTCGATATATAGTATCGACGTCTTTGAATATTTATATGTTGGTTAGTAAATATTGAATGAAAATTTTACATAATTGAAAAAAAAAAGGAAAAATGTGCATTTTCAGATATCAAGAGCCCCGGATGAGCTGCATATCGTGGGGATGCATAATATATTAACGTGCAGTCTCAGCAGCATGAGAAGCTAAGCCGGCGGACCAGCTTGAGGGAAGGTCTAGCCAAGAAATGCCCTCTGTATAGACGACACAGGAAGGTCTAGCCAAGAAATGCCCTCTGTACAGACCACACAGGAAGGTCTAGCCAAGAAATGCCCTCTGTACAGACCAGCTTGAGGGAGACAAACGGGAAGGTCTAACCGAGAAATGCCCTCTGTACAGACCAGCTTGAGGGAGAGACATAGGAAGGTCTAGCCAAGAAATGCCCTCTGTACAGACCACACAGGAAGGTCTAGCCAAGAAATGCCCTCTGTACAGACCAGCTTGAGGGAGACACACGGGAAGGTCTAGCCGAGAAATGCCCTCTGTACAGACCAGCTTGAGGGAGACACACGGGAAGGTCTAGCCGAGAAATGCCCTCTGTACAGACCAGCTTGAGGGAGAGACATAGGAAGGTCTAGCCAAGAAATGCCCTCTGTACAGACCAGCTTGAGGGAGACACACGGGAAGGTCTAGCCAAGAAATGCCCTCTGTACAGACCAGCTTGAGGGAGACACACGGGAAGGTCTAGCCAAGAAATGCCCTCTGTACAGACCAGCTTGAGGGAGACACAGAGGAAGGTCTAGCCAAGAAATGCCCTCTGTACAAGGCCGTGCTAGCAGTATGCTGATGGAGCAGGACAGCCTAGATGATTCCATGCAGGTAGGTGACAATCACTCAAACCCAAACTATTCCCAACAAGCATTGCTCACCATCCAAAGACATCTGCATCAGAAATAATTCACGGTAAACATCATCGCCTGTCAGCATGCTAATAGGAGGTCTGTGTGTCTGACTGTGCATAAGATGTGCGATGTCTCATGCGCATTCAGACTGCTTTGTAAGATTCTAGGCGAAGGATGGATTTTCTTGCACGTCTTAGACCTTAGCATGGTATTGATCCGTGCACAGCATGAACATCCCCATCCTCCATCCGGTATATATTCTGGATATTAATGAATCCCGGGATATGCCATATACAGGAATCACACTTATTATCTACCAACTGTAGTTTTTCAATTGCAAACTTCACTCTACACTCTATGTAGACTATGTAGAATATTCTACAGAAATTAGATTTGCAAGAACGTTTATCTTAGTCATGGGGGAATTCCCTTAATGGTGAGGTGATGGTGAGTTCAGACCTTTCTCTGAGGGTGATTCTATTTGCCAATTTATGGGGCACTATGATGATGAGTCTATAAATGTCCATGGCTGCCTATCTCAGGATACATCAACTAGTTTTATGATGACTTCTTTTCCTTGGGCACTTGACCCCATGCATAAACCATCACCAGGTGGCTACGTGTTGCAAACACCCGCCCTTAATGTCAGTTTCTCGTCATATATGTTTACTCAGAGATGTGAATAAGACTAAACAGACCGCCATCTGAGAGTAGCATCTGCAGCATCAGCCTGTCCTTGACCAGATCACCACATGTCACCATCCAGTCCGACGTGCAAGGTCCCAAAGTTAACAGCTATTTGTGATCACGTGACACACAGAGTGGTCAATACATACTGAAATGACCATTATGTCGCTATACTGGCCCTAATATAGAGATCTGATAGATCGCAAAAAGAGGGATTTTAAAGGACATTGCAATATTATACAACATGAAAAAAATATTTGAAAATAGTTTTAATAAAGCTCCCCACAGAGTGCACTGGTAGGTGGAACCTTGGCTTGACTGTAAATTGAGTGGGAAATTGCAGCCTAAATTTGTCTATAGAGTTGATGTTGCCAATCAGCTGGTATGTTGGCTCAGACCCAACACTCCTCAGCCAGTATCACACCATGTTTAGCTTCTAGGGCTGAACCGTCCACTTGTCACTCAACTCTCAAGGGCTCAAGATGAAAAGCAATTTTTCGTCATAAATAGTAAATTTCAATATATTTGCTTAACCGACAAAATGACATATTTTAGAACTGTAACGTGGGTGATTCTTGAACCGTAACACGAATACACACACACACACACACACACACACACACACACACACACACACACACACACACACACACATATATATATATATATATATATATATTATATTATATATCATATTTCCCTGTAAAAAACGTTAAGTCACAAGACCAATGCCAGGCAGACATAGAATATGGGATGTGCGGGTGATATTTCCATTACCTGTGAGGCACTTTGGAGGGCAAAAGCCTAGTTAGGTAAAGAAAGAGCGCAGTGACATTACATACATGAACGATTCACAAACGGGTTTCAAACAGTCTCATGTGAACCCACACAGAGCTAACCACTCGGTAGTGACACATACACAGGACAGTACACGATGAAGGCTAGGGTTCCAACTATACCACGTGGAGGAATACTGTAAACCATAAGTCATGATTCAATGTCACAGAGTGTATCATATAGGAACTTACATGACACCTGAGGTAATGTGACATGTGATTTGTGACATGTGATTTGTGACATGTGATTTGTGACATGTGATTTGTGACATGTGATTTGTGACATGTGATTTGTGACATGTGATTTGTGACATGTGATTTGTGACATGTGATTTGTGACATGTGATTTGTGACATGTGATTTGTGACATGTGATTTGTGACATGTGATTTGTGACATGATCACTCAGCTTATATGCTATCAATAATGGCAATGCATATGTCTGTTGCTAACCATTGCCATGTTAAACTATACCTGAGCTCCTCTAGGAAGGTTTCAAAACTGTTTTTTTTCAGCTATAGCTATATGCACATAGATAATATTTTCAGGTGTAGATACTGAGAGCTAAACAATCCATTTGTTATCATCAGTAGACCTGTGTAAATCGAGTGGGTAAGTCTGTGATACTCATGGACATAAATATAGTTACACTTTATTTTGAGTGTAATTAAACATAATCCTATTTGAGAAAAATACACATTGTTTCGGATAGGAAAGCTGTGTTATCATGCTATGATCTGAGATCCCACAGTGATAAGGCATGCAGTGAGTACAGTCTATATTTGCAGTCATTCCTCAGATCCTCTCATTCAGGTGTCAGTCGTGAGCCTTCATACAGCCACTGAAATATGTGTCCACATGTCACTCACAACCACCCAGCCTTTCAACAACATGACCCATAACACCTTTATACCATGTGTATGCTCCTGTGCACCGAGTCCTTCCCCATACCACATAACATCGTGCCGTGCTACTGTGGCCGTAGATTATGGACTGACCATTTTCTGTAATTACTGGCTGGGTTCACAGGGTTCCTTTGGGACAGTGTATTACATCCAAGCGGCCATCAGGTCTGCACTATTAGCCCGCCTCTACACAGCCTAAAATACAGTACAACTCAAAGCACACACTCCTAAATAACACCAGGCCCAAATCATATAAATTTGAGAAAGACAAATATTGGCTCAAGCATATTATGTATATTGAGACCTTTTGTGTACAGTCTGCAAGTGCAGACTTCTAGTATTCATAATGTCAATATACAGACCAACATTGAATTTCAATTTAGCATTATTTAGTCACAATTTCATGAACTAAGATAAAGTGTAGGAGACGACTACAACCATATTATGCTGTACAGCGCATGCGTGTAACAACAGCTCTACCTGGACGCTGATGATAGAACTAGGCAGATATAAACTCTCTTCATAAGAGTGTGTGCAATGTTTGTCTGTATCAGTGGTGTTAGATAATATTATTCTTACCAAAATACCTGTGTTTTTCAGGGCATGGAATTGTTCCAGGCTGTTTTCTATCGTGACGAGGAAAGAGTAAATAAATTGCTGAAGGAAAGAAGAAAGGAATTTCTCTCCAAAACTGACAGGGTGAGCTCTTTGAACGTTGACTTCAGTTGGCCATCGCAGAACCTTTAAGGTCACTTATTAATATGGATCGTAATATGAAATGTAAAGGGGGTTGTATATGAGAGTTTAACAAAAATAAATCTGTAGATGACGAGGTAATTAAATTATAATATTTTTGTAATTTATCGTATTTTCATTCGGATTATACTTCATACGTGGAAATGTGTACAATTCAAATGGTTTTTCTATTCTTGATAATGAGACAGTGTACATCTAACACCGATATCTCTACAGTTAAAATATAAAATCTTAATTTTATAAAGAATGACAAAGAGTATGCATACTTTGTTCAATATTTTATTATCGACATGGACATTAAAAAAAGGTTGCAACACATCCTTCGCGAGGCAAAATCAAAGTCTCAATGAAAATATACATTTTTTGTTAAATTTACATGTAATACATTGATGGTCCAATATCATACATTGATGGTCCAATATCATACATTGATGGTACAATATCATACATTGATGGTCCAATATCATACATTGATGGTCCAATATCATACATTGATGGTCCAATATCATACATTGAGGGTACAATATAATAAATTGATGATACAATATCATACATTGATGGTGCAATAAAATGTGACTACTTTCTTTCCCCTTCAGGACAGCTGGACGCCTTTACATTACGCGGTATGGAGCTTAGCTAAAGTGTCAGGGAAGTGTGCTGAGAAGGACCCATCAGACGCCAGGGAAATACCCAAAGCAATGTGCATATTTGACGATCTGGTGGCAGCGGGGTTTGACATAGATGCCTGTAATGTATCAGGGGTGACCTGTCTCCACCTAGCGGCCTGGTACGGCTTAAAGGACATCACCCAAAAACTCATCAAGCATGGATGCGATGTACAGATACTGGCCAGCGACTCCTATAAAATCCGATGGGGAACTGTGAGGGATTCCAGTCTGAAAACCCTCTTCTCCAGGGACAATGACCTCTATAGGCCGGATAATTTCTGTATCGGGTCCGATATCACGCCCCTGTATCTATCAGCGAGGGCGGGCTTCCCTGAGGTGGTCCGGCAACTCGTCAAGGCCGGGGCTGATGTCAATGTTAGTAAGTCATACGGCTACCATACCGGTATCACCCCGCTCCACGCCGCCGCCGCTAGGGGCAATGTTCAGGTTGTCCACGCCCTTTTATCGGCCGGTTGTGACGTCAACAGGAAAGCAAGTGACGGAGGCACAGCCCTTCATTGCGCCGCAGAATTTGGCCATTCTGACGTAGTTCGCTCTTTGATCACGTTCAGTTCTCAGCTTAAACATGGCGTGAACATTGATGAGGGGAAAAGGTGTGTTGAGGCCGAGAACATAACTCCACTCCATTTAGCTACCACAGTAGGTAACGCCGACATTGTACGGGAGTTGATAGAGGCTGGGTGTAACATAGATATACAAGCCAGTGATGGCTTCACTCCTATACACCTGGCAGCTCAGAACGGAACTGTAGACGTAGCTAAGGTGCTACTGGAGAACAACTGTGATATTCATAAAACCGCCTCTTTGGATGGGTGTTGGGGACTAACAGCGCTCCACCTGGCGGTAAGAGTGGGCAATGAGGAGCTTGTGGAGATGCTACTGGATAAAGGCAGTGATTACAACGCCACCGCCATAGTATCGGACATTGCTGGTGTGTCGTGTGTCCACTTGGGGGCGGTATGCGGCCACCCAGGAGTCGTAGACAGACTGCTGAGGCTCGGCTGTGACGTCAACACAAGAACCTCCACAGGAAGCTCTCCACTGTTCCTGGCGGTAAAAGAAGGCAACGCAAGTGTCGTGAAGAAACTGTTAGAGTTTGACGTGGACCTGACACAGTCGCAGAGCGCCACCAGCGCTGGTATAGTACACATGGGGGTCATCAGCGACTCACCGGAGATAGTCAGGTATCTGGTAGAGGGTGGCTGTCCGGTAGACGAGCCTACTAAGTCCGAGGAGGAGGGAGATATCACACCTCTCTATCTGGCAGTAGATCATAATAAACCTGCTCTGGTAGATACCCTACTGGAGCTAGGAGCCGACCCTAACAGGGAACTCAAAGACGGGTTCACCGTCATCCACACAGCCGCCGAGCAGGGCTTCTTAGCTACCGTGCAAGTGCTTTTAAAGTGGGGAGCAGAAGTAGACAAAACGGCCACCTTTGGGGAGCTTAATAATGTAACTCCATTGCACCTAGCAGTGATGAATAAACACGTGGATGTAGCCAGTGTGTTGGCTAAAGCTGGTGCCAATATTAACGTTGGAAAGGCTTTCAAGGGAAGAGGAGGTTTCACACCTTTATATGTTGCAGTCAAGAACAATGATGTTGCCATGGTGAAGGAGCTCGTCTTGGTAGGGTGTGACGTCAACAGGTCACGTGACGATGGTTGGACTCCACTTCACGCGGCGTCAGAACAAGGCTACGTGGAAATGGTAAATCTGCTCATCGACGCTAAATGTGATGTTGCCAAAACAGCAGCGTTTGATGATAACAAAAAGGTGTTAGCCCTGCACCAGGCAGCACAAGAAGGACATGAAAAGATAGTGAGGCTTTTAGTAAAAGCAGGCTCTGATATAAATGCAGGAAAAGTTTGGAAAGATGAAAGTGGTGTGACGGCCTTACATTTAGCTGCGGAGGCAGGCCACACGGCGACCGTGCGAGAACTGGTGAATCTATCAGCTAATGTTGATGCCAGAAAAAGTAATGGCTGGACGGCCCTTCATTGGGCGGCCCAGAACAACTATCCAGAGATTGTCTCTATATTACTAAAAGCAGGTGCTGCTGTCAATCTTACAGCTACATTTGATGAGCATACAGACTGTGTTCCGCTTCATCAGGCTTCCCAACATGGCCACCATCAGATAGTCGACATGCTAATTAAAGCCGGAAGTGACGTCAATGCCCGGAAGTCACAAGGTCCAAACTCGAATATCACCTCAGTGCACCTGGCCTCTTCTCTGGGTCACGTGGAGACTGTGCGGCTTCTTGTGGATGCTGGAGCTAATATTGAAGCCACCACCCAGAACGGCTTCACCGCTCTACATTTTGCCTCCCAGAACGGACATTTGGATGTTGTCCGTACTTTATTGGCTCATAAATGTGACGTGTTGAAGACGGCGATGGCGGAGGGCAGCGGTGGCATTCTGGCCCTGCACCAGGCCGCCCAAGGAGGCCACGGTCCTGTAATAAAGTTTCTGGTCACAGCAGGTACTCCTGTTGATGAGGGGAAGGTTCACAGAGGGAGGTCACGGATTACCGCCCTCCACTTAGCAGCTGAAAACGGACAAACTAAGGCAGTCCAAAGCTTACTGGAACTTGGTGCCGAGCTGAACCAGCAAGACACTGCTGGATTTACACCTGTACATCTTGCAGCCAAAAGCGACCAAATAGATACTCTTGATTTTCTCATACAATGTGGCGCAGATGTGAACAAAAAGGTGACCTACATGGATGCCAGGGGTGTCCAACCTCTGCACTTAGCCTGTCAATTTGGTAACAAAAAGGCAGTAAAAAGACTGATCGAGGCGGGCAGCGATATCAATGCTACCCAGACGATAAATGGCACTTCCGGTCTGACACCACTCCACCTGGTGGCAGCGGAGGGTCACGTGGGTACTGCCCGGATGTTGATAAAGGCTGGCTGTGACCCAGATATCAGGACCAGCACCGGGCAGAGTCCTTATGATATGGCAAAGGAGAATGGACATAGAGATGTTGCTAGATATCTCAAGGCAGCCGCACGCTCAACAAAAGCATAAATATGCAGGTGTTATCACTTACATACACATATAATAGTACATGAAAATATTTGACCCAAAACAACTTTGGTGCTTAACACCAACGTATATTGCGGTTTCAAACCACTGAATATTCAAATTTAAGTTTTTGCCTAAACCTGGAAATAGTATCCATGATTATAACTCAACAGATGAATTCGGGTGCTTAGTATATTTGAATATATTGGATTCTATATTTCAGTATTGTCAGAAGCAATCGGGTGATAACTATAACATTTAGCTGTGTAATACTTTATATATTTCACAAGAGTAAAGTCATGATGGGGACTCTCCATCCAATTAAATGTTATGCAATCATATTGGAATAAAAAAAAACATCTGAACTACTACTCAGCTAAAATAGATTGTATGAAAACATCTATAATAAATGAATAAATACACAACTTTGTTTGATCTTTGATCTTTGTTCAATCCATTACTTGTATACCTAGGAAAATTATACGGGTGTTCATATAGATCTCCATGATTACATATTTAGATCAGAATGGTTAAATTATTTTTAAGATTAAGTAATATATGTAAACTGATACCCATGAAAAAATAAGCGTTTGAAATTGTAAAAGCGGATGAAGATGGATGAGGTCTTATTTTGTTTTAAATTATTTCATTCTCCAAAAATCTATTTGTAACATTTTACGTTTTGGATAAATAAGATCACATCCACAATGACATTAATTACATTAGACTTTACATTAACATATGTTTGATAGATGATGCTGAATAGTCTGATTTGTTTACACCAGATGGCACTCGCCACGGGCGTCTGGGGCTGATGTTGGAACTGTTATCTATATATTTTATTCAGGATAATGAGACATTTAGCCTTAATTACATGTAAAGTAATCATACACGTTGTGAATATGGGCTTCTTCCATAAGATTGATATATACAAAAAGTTCTTTTACCATTTGGCATTTATGATTAATAAGGTTTCAAATGCTGGTCACTCGTGGATCGTGGTAGCTGTCTTCATTGGATATGTTTAGTTTGTACCACACAATCATGTTTTAATGTGGTGATATGATAATGCACATATTCAGCTACCAGATACATTCTATACATGCGATGCTCTATGATTTATATGTGTAAACGTTGTTACTCACGGTTCACAGTTCATTATTCAGATTTTCTTTCTAAATTTATAATAGATGATATCAACATTTTAGATTTCCAAAATTGTCTTCTCGATATTATGATTTTACGTTTGTCACTTAGTGACAAATCTGTTTCAAACTCATCCATTATTCACAACAGTAACTAAAGGCCGAAAACAAAATCTTAATCCATTTCTTGAAGTTTTCTTGAAATTAAACAAATTCAATCTGTTATAGCATAAAGTATCAATTGACAACTTCATTAGTTTTTTGAAAATTAAGATCATTTAAAGCTCCAGAGATGGCATATATTCATAACATTTTAAAGAGTTCTCTAATATTCTAGCATAATAACCCATATATCTTACTTATCAATAATATCAAACAAGCGACACTACAAAATGGAATATACGATCCTTGATAAGATATTACGTATTTATGAAAAAAATTCATTTCACGTGATCAAAAGATGTCATAATGAAGCTCACGCAGACAACTCCAGCAACCTATTGCTGAGGTAAACATGTGAGTCCTCAACATGTGGAGCGATCTGCCATTAAACAAAACAAAGTCTTAGATTCTATGGA
Organism: Amphiduros pacificus; assembly: GCA_949316495.1. Taxonomy (NCBI): domain Eukaryota; kingdom Metazoa; phylum Annelida; class Polychaeta; order Phyllodocida; family Hesionidae; genus Amphiduros; species Amphiduros pacificus. Next base: position 1,837,691 of record OX439000.1, on the reverse strand, counting down.
CTAATGAAATTCTTCCATTCTATGGACAAATGTAGAAAGGAAGCTGATGAAATTCCCTGCATGCTAACATAATTCATTATTACAGGAATATTATATATTCTCTATCTAGCAGTAATGATGGGGGATTTTCTGTCACTCTGTCTGTCACATTCCTCTCCTCTTGAACCTCTGGTCAGAGTTCTTAGCTGTAAGCAGGGAAGATGTATTTTCGAAGGACCAATTCAATCTATTTTACATGATGCTTAGAATCTTTTCCATTCTGTTGTGATTTTAACATAACTCCCATAGCTATCACTGCTTTGTTAAGGAGGCTACCATTTTGAATAACATTACAAATATTAACCAATGAGAATCGAGATGACAGGTTGGAGCCAACGTTAATATGTAATATGCGTTTTGATTGGTCAAATTTAAGTGTGAAGTGAACCCAATTTAATGTCATTTTCGGATCAATAATCATAATAGAGTGTTAACTTGGATGTATGTAATAATAATGTGTTAAATATATTATTCATGTAAATTAGATGTTTAACAACGATGAAATTATATTAGGTGATAAAATATTGAGCATATCGTGTTATATCAGAAGCAATAAATGTATTGGACAATATGACACACAGAGATGGGCGTACAAGTATTGACAAAGTGAAGTCTATAATATCAATCTTAGTCTTCACCTATAACTAGTCTTAGTACTATTTGAACAGTTGATATATCTCAATTTCACTCGACCCAGGGGGTTCCAACTTAACTATTTTTATTTCATAATCCCACAATTCCAAATCACCGTTTAATATTTCAATGTTTCATTCTAAAAGCATTATCTGGGTTCAGAAGATAATCAGTTTTACAAATATAATTTGTCTCAATATATAATATACCCGTATTATAAATCTGACAGTCTTAGTATTCATATAATTAATAGCTTGACCCATAGATTCGTGTTTAATAATATTATAAATCATTTATTTTCTATTTGGAGCATAATACTGGGAAAATATTGGCCGGTACCTCTTTTCAAATGCAAGGGGGTGTTTAACCAAATACAAGGGTATAACCTTGAGAGGGTCTCTTTAACCAAATACAAGGGTATAACCTTGAGAGGGTCTCTTTAACCAAATACAAGGGTATAACCTTGAGAGGGTCTCTTTAACCAAATACAAGGGTATAACCTTGAGAGGTTCTCTTTAACCAAATACAAGGGTATAAAATATAACCTTAAGAGGGTCTCTTTAACCAAATACAAGGGTATAACCTTGAGAGGGTCTCTTTAATCAAATACAAGGGTATAACCTTAAGTGGGGCTTTAACCAAATACAAGGGTATAACCTTGCGAGGGTCTCTTTAATCTAATACAAGGGTATAACCTTAAGAGGGTCTGAATGTAGGTTTATAACCTTAAGAAAGTCTTTCACTAGCCATTTCGCTAGTTCCTTTTGGAAAATGGTAAATGGTAAATCTAACATTTACAAAGAATAACAAAGTTTTAAGGTAGGTCCAAAACATGTTTATGTTGTTTTGAAACCATCAAAGGATATCAAAGTAGTAAAGGAGCTTTTCAATTTGTTATATGCTATTATATCTATCATAGACACATAGATCAGAACAATCCCTTTCTTTGTATTTGGTATCCAGATGGCTCATCGGTATTATACCTTATGTAAGGATCAGAGTGTATATCAGGTCATTATCAAAGAATCCCAATAGATCTTGAAATTGTAACGCATCATACAGGCAACTTGAATCAGGTTAATTAATAACTAGTCCATAAAAGAATAGACATAGACCTAGACATTCTTTTATTCAGGACCATTCTTTTTACATTGTGTTTGCTATTTTCTAGCTGAATATAATTAGACATAGATTGCTAAGGGGTCTGACAGGTGTTTGGGGCCCTTTAAATCCTATAAGAATATTTGCACCTGATTATTCTATGCCAGACATGTAGAAATCCTATAGGTTTAGGCGTCGGACCACTATTACACTGTCCCATTGAAAACCATTGTAAATGTATCATCAGAAAAAAACATCAGAAAAGAAAACCATCAATAGCATAGTAAGGAACAGTAGGAAGGTAGCATGCATTACTTTCGAATGTCATGGTCCCACATATTAAATAGTAGACAAATAGTCAACAAATTACACATATCATAGGCATTTATATATCTTGCTTTGTCAATTGGCAAATGTACATAAATTTATCAGATCTAAAAAGACGTAGTTGCAAATTAGTTCTGCATGTAATCCTCAATCAAACTAATCATAATTAAGAAATGAAAGCCCCCTCCTCTATAGAATGTTTCATGCAGAAAAAGGTTTGCACATGATAATATTAACACACAATCTGTTGCCAAAAAATATCATAAAATGTTGGTCTTCCTAATTGTGGAAGGTCAGAAATAGGGTCCAACGAGAAGAGTTCTCCAGAATATTGGTGAAATCTGAAACCAGATATATTTAAATCTTCTGGTAATATCCGCGGGCAGTGCTTCAATATTTCCGATATTTGTGAATAGATTTCAGTCCATATCCGGAGCAATATGATTTATCACCAACTGCATTATCTTCCAACTAATGGCATACGAAAAGGCATGTCTGCAAATAAACAGGAAGAGCCCCTGATTTTTTCACACTAGGTGGCACCATCACCCACTCGGTCAGCCAGAATTAGATGATGAAAGTAAAATTTGATAAACACAGTTTGGAAATAAAAAATGTGTCAGAATTGTAAAATTTAGATACATATTTATTCCAGTATTATCAAATAGTGTTAAGCAATATATGCGACTTCTGATTATTTGAAAAAAAACAATAGATTTTTAGTTTGGTTGAAACCCTGGTTTCTGTCACCAGATGTCAGATCTAAAACATACTATAGAGGGCGCTTGAGCTAAGCCGTCGAGAATTGCAACTGCCAGTCACTTTGCTTGGATTTCATTTCAGCTCCCAATTAAAACCAATGCAGAGAATGGGACTCCAATCAGCTACCAGTGCAAATAAACGATGGTTTAATATTGAGATGTCTCAAACCTGGAACCACAGACAAGCTCTTAGATAATTACATGAAATAGAATAAATGATGTTTTCTTTACTGGGCTAAACCGTTAAGGAATTTTGTTCCAAACCAGTAGTGGACGTCTTGGAAGAAATGAACATGACTATTTTATTTATCGTGTTAAACTCCGAGGCAATTGTCAACAAATTTACAGGAATTTTGTTTTCAGAACACAAATTGGATACCACTCTCATAAAGGAATTTTGTTCCAAACCAGTAGTGGACGTCTTGGAAGAAATGAACATGACTATTTTATTTATCGTGTTAAACTCCGAGGCAATTGTCAACAAATTTACAGGAATTTTGTTTTCAGAACACAAATTGGATACCACTCTCATAATTGAGTTTGCTTTCTTACCGAAGGCATGAATGTTCTCCAAACACAACAGCATAATCCCACTCACCGGACCAGGTCAAGAACACACATCCTGCTACTCCAGACAAACACACATCCTGCTATTCCAGACAAACACATATCATGCTACTCCAGACAAACACACATCCTGCTACTCCAGACAAACACACATCCTGCTACTCCAGACAAACACACATCCTGCTACTCCAGACAAACACACATCCTATAATATAAATTTATTGAAATTGAATGAAAAACCTGCAATTAGTGATTACTTTGATATGTTGACCAACCACAGCTATTATGTTAAAATTACACTCCCAACTAGTTTTAGTGTAAGGCATGGAACTCTAATAGATAATATTCTATGCAAATTCTCAGAAGTATCTATGAATAGCTCATCAGGTATACTTATCAACAAAATATCTGACCATCAGCCATGCTTCACATTATTTCATGATATCTCACCACAATATGCTGCAAAGCCAAAATATGTAAAAATATGCAAATACAATCAAGATTCCACACAAAAATTTGGAGAAAAAATCTCATCATTACTTGAAGAAACACCTTTGAATGCAAATTTGAATTGTGACCCAAATCTAAATTATAATATCCTAGATACTATCATTACTGAAGCTAAAGACTCATGTATGCCAGAGAAATTCATCCGTTTTAATAAATATAAACACAAAAGGTCTGATTGGATAACTCAGGGCATACTGAAATCTATAGAACATCGTGATAGATTATACAAAAAATTGAAAACTACCAATCCTGATAGTCCAGAATATACAGAGCAAAAAGTCAATTTGAGAACTTTCAACAATATTTTACAAAGTTCTATGAGAAATGCACAAAAGCTTTACTATAGCTCAATTTTTGAAAAATTCAAAAGTGATATGACTGGCACTTGGAAAACTATAAACAGTATTTTAAATAGAACTAAAAAAAAGAAACAATTTCCTGAAATGTTCAAAGATGGTGAGAATGAAATTCGAGATAAACTGGAAATTGCAAACAAATTTAATGAATTTTTCACAAATATTGGTCCAGATCTTGCAAAAAACATCACAGCACCCCTCGGCAAATCATTTGAAAAATTTTTAAAACCAAAATTAGACCATATTTTCAAATTTGAACTAATAGTTGAGGAAGATGTTACTTCAATTCTCAGTAAAATAACCCCTAAAACTAGTTTTGGTGTTGATGGAATGTCCACCAAACTGTTGAAAGCAGTAACATCTGTCATTACAAAACCACTCACATTGATAATTAATCAAATGCTGTCAAATGGAATCTTCCCAGACAAATTAAAAATAGCAAAGATATGCCCTATTTATAAGAAAGATGAAGACAATATCTTCACAAACTATAGACCCATATCTTTATTACCAGCTATATCAAAGGTTTTTGAGAAGGTAATTTACAAACAACTTTATGCCTTTTTCACGGATAAAAAATTATTTTTTAGAGGCCAATACGGATTCAGAAATGAGCACAATACAGAATTTGCATGTCTTGAAGTTATTGACAGAGTATTGGTTGAAATGGACAAAGGAGATATCCCAATAGGTATATTCCTTGATTTATCGAAAGCGTTTGATACCCTTGATCACAAAATTTTATTGACAAAATTAAAATATTATGGTCTGAGAGACAATTCCTTAAATCTAATGGAAAGTTATCTCTCTGGGCGCAAACAATTTGTTGATGTTGATGGATCTAGATCCACCATGACTTCTGTTAAAACTGGGGTTCCACAAGGGTCTATATTAGGACCATTGTTATTTATTATCTACATGAATGACATAGCTCATTCCAGTAAACTATTCCATTTCATCATCTTTGCTGATGACACTACACTCAATACCACCATCAAAGTAGTATTGAACCATGATGAAATTACAGATATTAGCACAATCATTAACCAGGAATTAACAAATGTGAATGACTGGCTGAGATTGAATAAACTTTCTCTAAATATTCCAAAAACCAAATATATGATTTTTCACACGAAAAGAAAAAAAGTACCTGAATTGAATTTAGAAATAAATAACACATATATTGAGAGAGTTCAACTTTTCAATTTTCTTGGTCTAACAATCAATGAAAATTTATCTTGGGATGACCATTTAAATAAAATTGCAAATAAAATATCAAGAATTATTGGCATCCTAAATAAATTGAAACATTTCTTACCTTTATTTGCCAAACTTCAAATTTATAGTTCTTTGATACTGTCTCACCTAAACTATGGAATACTAGCCTGGGGCTATCAGTGTGAACGCATTTTGAAATTACAGAAAAAAGCAATTAGAATAATAAGTGTGAGCAAATATGATGCCCACACAGAACCCATATTCAAAACCTTGAACTTATTAAAAGTACATGACTTACTGAGACTAAAAGAGCTGAATTTTTACTTCAAATACATGAATAATAGGCTACCGCACTATTTGCAGCAGTTGCCTTTCACTCAAAACCAGGAAATTCATAACTACCCCACAAGGTCACAAAATAAAATTCACCAGCCCAAAACCAAGCATAATTATGCTCAAAAATGCATTAGATACAGCATCCCACATACTGTAAATAGCTGTGCTGAATGTATTCTGCAAAAATTACATACACACAGCCAACATGGTTTCTCACTCTATGTGAAAAATACTATTCTAGCCACCTATGAAATGCACTGTGTAATTGAAAATTGCTATATATGCTCAAGATAAAGTGTTTTGTACTTCTTTTTCACCAGTAGTTGACATATATCTTTATATTTAAAAAGTATGTATCTCATTCTCTGAAAGGTTTGATGCACATGATTCAATATACTCAAAGTTGACATATTTTCCTCCATTGAATAACTTTATATAAAAGTAACACAAAATGTAACTACAATGACATTTTACCTCTGTTTCACAATTTTCACGTCGCACTGCACTGAAAATAATGAACTAGATCATTCCCTCCAGATAATAATTCATTTATTTAATATCCTAAATTGATTTTAGAAAGTATTCTACAATGACCTGAACAGAATCTCTTATTAAATTAGAATAAATGTTTAATTACATATGAACAGATTGCCCCTGCAGGGTGGTCCTCACTTAAGCGGCACTGCGATGCCTTTGTGAGGATCTCCCTGACACATATTATAATAATGATCTAGTCTATTCTTACAAACAAGATAAAATGCTTGCAAAAAATATATTGTAAATGATATGTGTCTGAATAAAATGATTCCTGGTTCCTAGTTCCTAGTTCCTAGTTCCTAGTTCCTGCTACTCCAGACAAACACACATCCTGCTACTCCAGACAAACGCACATCCTGCTACTCCAAGCAAACACACATCATGCTTCTACAGATAAACACACATCCTGGTACTCCAGATAAACACAAATCATGCTACTCCAGATAAACACACATCCTGGTACTCCAGATAAACACACATCATGCTACTCCAGATAAGCACACATCCTGCTACTCCAGACAAACACACATCCTGCTACTCCAGACAAACGCACATCCTGCTACTCCAGACAAACACACATCCTGCTACTACAGATAAACACACATAATGCTACTCCAGACAAACACACATAATGCTACTCCAGACAAACACACATCCAGTTACTCCAGACAAACACACATCCTGGTACTCCAGATAAACACACATCATGCTACTCCAAGCAAACACACATCATGCTACTACAGATAAACGCACATCATGCTGCTCCAGACAAACACACATCATGCTACTCCAGACAAACGCACATCCAGTTACTCCAGACAAACACACATCCTGGTACTCCAGATAAACACACATCATGCTACTCCAGATAAACACACATCCTGGTAATCCAGATAAACACACATCATGCTACTCCAGACAAACACACATCATGCTACTACAGACAAACACACATCCTGCTACTACAGACAAACACACATCCTGCTACTCCAGACAAACACACTTCCTGCTACTACAGATAAACACACATCCTGCTACTCCAAACAAACACACATCCTGCTACTCCAGACAAACACACATCCAGTTACTCCAGACAAACACACATCATGCTACTCCAGATAAACACACATCCTGCTACTCCAGACAAACACACATCATGCTACTCCAGGCAAACACACATCCTGCTACTCCAGACAAACACACATCATGCTACTCCAGACAAACACACATCATGCTACTCCAGACAAACACACATCCTGCTACTCCAGACAAACACACATCCTGCTACTACAGACAAACACACATCCTGCTACTCCAGACAAACACACATCATGCTACTCCAGACAAACACACATCCTGCTACTCAAGACAAACACACATCCTGCTACTACAGACAAACACACATCCTGCTACTCCAGACAAACACACATCATGCTACTCCAGGCAAACACACATCCTGCTACTCCAGACAAACACACATCATGCTACTCCAGACAAACACACATCATGCTACTCCAGACAAACACACATCATGCTACTCCAGACAAACACACATCATGTTACTCCAGACAAACACATATCATGCTACTCCAGACAAACACACATCATGCTACTACAGACAAACACACATAATGCTACTCCAGATAAACACACATCCTGCTCCTCCAGACAAACACACATCATGCTCCTCCAAACAAACACACATCCTGCTACTCCAGACAAACACACATCCTGCTACTCCAGACAAACACACATCATGCTACTCCAGACAAACACACCTCCTGCTACTCCAGACAAACACACATCATGCTACTCCAGACAAACACACATCATGCTACTCCAGACAAACACACATCATGTTACTCCAGACAAACACACATCATGCTACTCCAGACAAACACACATCATGCTACTACAGACAAACACACATAATGCTACTCCAGATAAACACACATCCTGCTCCTCCAGACAAACACACATCATGCTCCTCCAAACAAACACACATCCTGCTACTCCAGACAAACACACATCCTGCTCCTCCAAACAAACACACATCATGCTACTCCAGATAAACACACATCCTTTTACTCTAGATAAACACACATCCTGCTACTCCAGACAAACACACATCATGCTATTCCAGATAAACACACATCCTGCTACTCCAGATAAAATCACATCCTGCTCCTCCAGACAAACACACATCCTGCTACTCCAGATAAACACACATCCTGCTACTTCAGATAAACACACATCCTACCACTCCAAATAAACACACATCATGCTACTTCAGATAAACACACATCCTACCACTCCAAATAAACACACATCATGCTACTTCAGACAAACACACATCCTACCACTCCAGATAAACACACATCCTGCTACTCCACCTTTCACACTCCAATGTTAGCTCTATGGAAACACGTAGCAGGCATGATATCATTTGATTCATTTCCTTTGTAATTGTATAGCAGTTTTTTGAGGGTTTTTTTGTTTGCGGGGGGGATGAATTTCATTTTAAAAGAGTACTTGTTTGTTTACCATTATCTATCAAACTTCTTCATGAGTAATCAGGGTATATAAGAATAGAATGTAATAGATACAATCTATTGAAGCATTCACTCTGTGCAGGTTTAACACCTTCTGGTTTCAAGGCTTGACATTAGCACTGGCCCGGTGGCCCAAGGCCACCAGATCCTCTCTTCGGGCCAGTGAATGCTCTGTTGTAGTGGCCCAGTTGGGGAATCATATTTTTGGTATTTTAGTAGCCCAAACTATCTTGATTTTATTATTCTAATCCTCGATAGATATCATATCACGATAGACATTTGATTGGGAAAAGTATCCCCCACTCAGACACTATACAGCCTCATGTACAATGCTCTATATTGTATCACACATCCTATTATCCTTTGAATCTTCGGGCCACCACTATACATGCTTTGGAGGCCCAACTTTTCAACAAACATTTTTCTCTTTATTTCAAGGCCTGTGGTTTGAGCACTCTCCACACGTGCGTCTGATGTGGTTAAACTTTCCAGATATTGCTGCTGATGAATGTGCCGATTCTTATCGCTTAGTTGATTGCAATGATCAAATGTCAAATTATCTCAAGATGTTATTACTATACGTAGCCAAACTCCACCATGCTGCCCAAAACTACATAGTCTGATATATAGATGAATGGTAATTTGAATCGGTTGAAGCTATATTTAGTCAGATTTAAATATATTTGACATGCAGCACGCATTAAATCAAAGCACTTGTTCAATGAAGTAGCAATGATATATCTCCGAGAGAGATAGAGAGAGATACATCCATCTATTAAAGGTTCCTGTGTGCACAGTACAATTTAGAACACATGTCATTAAGTGTGCGAAATTGGCACCTTTCAATTGCAAATTGAAAGGTTTCCAGACTTCTCCCTTTTAAATTATCGATATTTACTGTGAGTGGAGGCTGAATTGTCACAATTTATTATAAGGCATTCGTATGTAGGGGCAGGGGGGAGTCCTTATATCAATATCCGTATGTCTATTAACTAAATGAATAGTGCTTTGCTAGCATTGGTATACAGGTAATAAAGCCTCAAGCATTCATGCTACTGGTTGGTTGAGGCGTGAGCTGAGATTGAATGCCTCTGGGATGCTGACAATGTCATCGATTTGATTCCCGGCCATGTCGAGATTACATTTATGTATTATTTCTTACATAATGTCTGTGCATTAATGGTTAACATGTTGTCTTCGTAAATATGTGACAAGGTGGGCTGGCATGTCAAGGACACGAAATGGGAAGGCGCCGCCTTTCTTTTGTATCCCGGCCTTACCTTTGTATCCCTCATACACGCCTGAAGACGGTAGGGGGCAGAGCCTTCTCATCCATTGGTCCCCATTATTATTATTATTATTATTATTATTATTATTATTATTATTATTATTATTATTATTATTATTATTATTGTTATTGTTATTGTTATTGTTATTGTTATTGTTATTGTTATTGTTATTGTTATTGTTATTGTTATTGTTATTGTTATTGTTATTGTTATTGTTATTGTTATTGTTATTGTTATTATTATTATTATTATTATTATTATTATTATTATTATTATTATTATTATTATTATTATTATTATTATTATTATTATTATTATTATTATTATTATTATTATTATTATTATTATTATTATTATTATTATTATTATTATTATTATTATTATTATTATTATTATTATTATTATTATTATTATTATTGTTATTGTTATTGTTATTATTGTTATTGTTGTTGTTGTTGTTGTAGTTGTTGTTGTTGTTGTTGTTGTTGTAACCTGGAGTGAAGTCCTCTCGACATTGTGAGCATGGTAAACACAGGTGCGTGAGGCTACGAGATGCACATTTCTTTCCACTGAATATCTTGTATACAAATGAGCACAGTTTCGTCAATAATTCATGATAATTGGAGGAGAAAGATGATTTAACCTGGAGTGAAGTCTTCTTGACATTACAAGTAAGATAAACATGATGACGTCATACAGAAATGTGTCATCATAGTGACGTCATACAGGCAAATGTTGTCATAGTGACATCAGACAAGTGTCAACATAGTGACGTCATGGTAACATCATAAATTATGTTGATGTGATCATGTAAAATACTGCTGTTACCTTTATGTAAGTTCCTCCCTCTGTACTGCTTGAAATACCAGTTTTTGGCTATTTTGACTAATAATAAAAGGAATGTATGCTATGTCCTTTCCGCCTCTCTTAATATCTCAACTTTTTCTTTCAAATGAGCCCAAGATCAAGCTGATTGGTGCATCATAATCATCATCATCATCATCATCATCATCATCATCATTATGACAATTCTTACATCAGTGAATAATGAGTCAACAGTGTGTCAACACACCTGTGTTATGGCTCCCCACACTTAGTGCATTCTACCGGTACACAGAAAATACAATCATAAAATGTACAATCAGAATAATTGAGGACTATATGAGGCAAACCTGGGGCCCTTTTTATTCAAAAATAACGATTTTTCATGTGTGCAGTGCGGTAATTGGATGAACTTGGATAATTTGTGTAGTGACGTAATACCTTGTTTACATGTGCTGGATTATGAACCAATGTGTGAATTGTGTATGCCTATAAACATGACCTTGGGACTAATCTCATTAACACTGAAAGCTCTTGCATCACATTTCTGTCAACCTGATGTTTCAAAATAGATTAAAAATACTTATGTACATCCTAAAATTTAAAGGATATTATCCATTCAATGCTAAGATAGAAAAACACAGGATTATAGTATTCTATGGGACACTATTGATTTCCATAATTCCCTCTATTGGATCACAGGCATTTCTGATTTTTGTACAAGTGATCTCAGATTTGGGCAGAAATATTAATCAACGTAAGGATAGGTTGAGTTTTGAAATACTGAATTTACGGATTGGATGACATAGATCAGAAATATCCACACCTCAAGGTCATAAAAGAAAAATTGATAACCTTATACATGGAATAAAAATGATCTCATCCAAGGTTGTGATTTAAGCTTTCATACCTTTAGTTGTATATGAGTAAAGGGAGAATTGACATTGCATTGATCACACAATTTCGACACAATCTTAGCTTTTCAGATTCCCTATGCTAAAGACAAACTACTACAACTGTCATGAACAGGAACTATGACACCAATGGTCCATGTTATTACACGTGACAACATATAGGGCTCGATGCCTATTGGCTGTTACAATGAAGCCTGTAGTGGGCGTGGTCTCCTGGATCTGTTAGATCTGGTCTGGACTGGCAGAGTCCGGTATAACCTGGTATCTCCTGATGAGAGTAGATTGACGACTTTCACAAAAAGCATGTGCCTGTAATTTGTACAGCTCATGGATTGTGTTGAGGCTGAGCAAACAATCCACCTGCAGGTCCACCTAGGTCACCCCCATGACAAGTTGTTTATTACTTCTTCCTTCTTAAAACAATCCAGCTATCTTAGTAAGCCTTTCTCCATGATCATACGCTTAATTATTTTAGTCAAAGCAATTAAGGTACTTCTCCACAGGATGGATCATATCAGTTCTTAAATCTGGTTAAAAGAACAACGATATCAAGATGTTGTATGGTATAGCTTCCCAGAATTATGTTTGCACGATATGAAGCCAACGGTGCTTACTATCTATAATATCCTCCAGTGACATTATACACAGCGGAAATGGAGAAAGTTGTCGCTGGACAAATGCGAAAATATTAAAGTTTTCACTGCTTCTACTGCAATACGAAACTGACAAGACTTTTTCTTACAGAGCCTTTTTCCCGATGTTTGCTTGTTTGAAATATAACCGAGACAAGTGTTATTGGTGGCTACATGCATATGTGAGTAGTAGCAGACATTAACAGGAAGCCATCTTGCTTCTCACGGAAGGTCTCAATCTCCAGAGACATATTCTTCATTATTCCAGCCTCCATTCATAAGAGCTTCACACCAGGGATCAATTACTCAGGTGCTATAGACATATCTCAGATAGAAATTATATAATTAGAAAAAAAGAAATGCTGGAAAAGAAAATTCTGAAAATCAATAGTTTTAACATAGATGAAATGTTCACGAGATGGAGCGAGCGATGAAGAACTGGCAAAGTTAATAGCTTGTCATTGTTTTATGTATCAATTCAAACTGCCCTAACATATTGCTAACTGAAATCTGATTGAATTACACTGTTTTTCACGGCGTGTACTTCTCAAGCAATCAAACATATTCCCCTGGGAAAATGCTTAAGTAGATTTTCATACTCATGAAGTCTGGAAGTTGGGGTTTATTTGAGCAATATGCGTGTCACTGCTTATACAGATTAATTGCTTGTTTTTCTTGTTTTTTTGTGTTCTTTTTTTTGTAAACGAACGCAAACAATATAATAAAGTGACTTTATACAGCAATTCTTTTTTTAAACTTTCTTGTCATTTGATCGATATGCATGCTGTAACATTGAGAATCGATTGTTTTTGCTAACGTAGAAAATTGAAAAAGATTGACTTTATACAGAAATCAAGTATGAAGTCTGCTTACTGGGTTGTATTTGTCATTGAGCGAACTGCAGAAAATTAGAAGACAATTTCTTTATTTTTTTTGTGCCAACGTAAAATATGTATAATATGTAAATTGTAGCATGGACACAATTTCAAGAATTTAAATTTCGAGTAAGTTGGTCATAACCTGACGTATGACGATATTCAGTGCAATGCAATAGTTCTAAATGTTTGAACATTGGCCTGTATCTCACAGGTCTGGTGATATGCTTTGACTTTTTCACTTGCTTTGATCTACGGTGCCAATGCTTCCAAAATAATTCTCAAGTGTCACGGTTGTTGACAGTAATAATAATATAGAATTAGAATTCCTTTAATAAAAAAAACATATCAAATATTGCCTTGGTGAAATAGCCTTGAAACTACCAGAACATGTCAAAATGAAATCAGTTTCTTCAAGGAACAACCGCTATACCGAAATGGCGATAAGCTGTGACCCTTAAGGCTTGGCCTCATTGTATCGAACAGGCTTAGCGGATGAGTTGCGGAGTATTTCGGAGTGGAAAACTTCATGTTCGCTTCTTGTTCGTTTTTTTTCGCTTTCTGTTCGCTTTTGTGGGCTTTGAATGAACGAATGAGATACGCACAAGTCGAAAAAAAGACCAAAGCGAACAACGTGGATGAACACTGATACAGAACGAAAGTATTCAGGAGAAATCACACACAGAAAGCGTACAAATACGGATATATACGGACAAGACGGATGTATTGCAGACAGGACACGAATGATAAGCTGACCAATATGGATATTTGTTTTCTGTTCGCATCTTATTCTGACTAACTCTGTTCCTTGTGCGTGTTTTCTCTGTACTGTGTTCGCATAAATGCAGGATTCAGTGAATATCAGCGGACACAGTCAGGACACATTCAGGATGAGTCAGGACACATTCAGGATGAGATACGAAGAAAGCGTTTGCATTCCGGACACAATCAGTATGTGTAATGAAGCCAGTGTGAACTGGCCATCCGCATCTCTTCCACACAAAATTTTCAACATGTTGAAAAAATGTACATACGCGTACTGATCTAAACTCTAAATGCAAACGTAAACGTCCGAACTTATTCCGAAGAGCAAAATTGTCCACTCTTTCATCCGCTTTGCCTGTCCGCTACAGGGAGACTGCAGCTTTATTAATACAGCTATTTCTCAAGGACTGTGACTGAATGGAAAAACCTTCCCCCTGATTTAACTACATTGGAAACAGGAAGCTCGGCATCTTTCAGGAACTCCCTTGCCAGAGTGTAAAGCCTGGAGTCAAGGAACTGGTATAGACCAGCTGCACCCCTAGTGCAATCTTGCACTCTCGGCGGGATGCCAGTTGGTTTTGCCGAGTAAACTTGGATGTATATGTTTGGCTTAAGAGAAAATCACGTCATGTGACGGTATATTATTTACTCAGATATAAACCATAAATATATTATTTAGAATGTACTAGTTTATTTCATATATGTCTTGTAATAATTGTATTGTGCAGGTCACCAGCTCACATGGCTCCCCAGATACTATGGTACCCTCCTTCATTAAATAATTGTATTCTATATTTTACACTCATTTTCATGCAATTTAATTATGAAATATTGGACATAAATTTCAAAGAAAGTAACACAGGTGACTCAAAATTCTTGAATCTGTGAAATTAGGTAGGAACCATTTGAATCTTGCTTTTACATCCTATATTACGGGAAACTAAACTGAAAAGGGAATGAACTCTGATTTACAGTTCTGTAGACAACCGATAATTAGTTACATCCCTCGTATACCATAACGATGTAATATTATTCACCTGTCAATGTTTGCTCACATATACTCGGTCGATTCTTTGGTAACGTTTCATCGACTTGTATGCAACCTCAGCAGATAGCTTGGTAAAAAAAACATACTGTGAATGATTAAGATATGATATCAAACACTGAATAAGAGTTAATTTCCCCAATGTTGGAGATAGGCCATTAAGTTGAAGGTATAAAATAAATATCTATTATATATCTAAAGCATGACAAAGCATATTGGTGATGAATAAACTCTATTTCTGCTTGTCACCATCTTCATCGCACATAATAATAATAATAATAATAATAAAACTTATATAGCGCTGAATACCAGACAAGTCTGTTCATAGCGCTTTATTCAAAACATGAGTTTTGAAAAGATGTGTCTTCAACTTGCCCTTGAAGAGGTCAGCTGAGAGACAGATCCTGAGGTCATGAGGAAGGTCATTCCACAGTTTTGGACCAACTGAAGAAAATGCTCTATCCCCTACTGTCCTCAGGCGCGTATGAGGAACGCACAGAAATGTGCCATTGTTTGAACGCAGGTTCCTATCCCCCGTTTTTACTTGCAATAAGTCTTTTATGTAAGATGGCGCCTTCCCATTTAGGGCCTTCCAAACCGTCAGAATGATTTTGAACTTAATTCTGGCGCATATTGGCAGCCAATGTAATTCCTTCAGCTTCTCTGAGATATGATCATATTTTCTCATTCTGCCCACTACTCTGGCTGCCGAATTTTGTATGTATTGTAGTTTTTTTAACTCTGATTTCGGAAGACCCGCAAGAAGGCCGTTTCCATAATCCAGAGTAGAAGTAACAAAGGCATGCGTTAAGGTTACTGCTGTTTTCTCATCCAGACATCTTCTGATGGATGATAGATTTCTGATATGATAGTATCCCTTTTTGCACATTTTCCTTATTTGTGCCCTCATATCCATTTTTTCATCAAAAACGATTCCGAGGTCAGTGATGGTAGAGGAAGGTGATATGTGTGAATCACCCACCTTAATAGTGGTGATGCCAGAGGGTTTGATAGTACCATAACCATCATAACATGATAACATCTCAGTTTTACCATCATTAATTTTCATTTTATTCGATATCAGGAATGCCCTTACCTCTGCTACACATTTTTCAAGATTACGTTTGCCTAGTTCACATTCTTGCTTTGAGGTGTGGTCCACAGGTATGTAAATCTGCGTATCATCCGCGTAGATATGATACTTCAGGTCATATTTTGTCAAAATATCAGTCAGAGGTGACATGTAAAGTGTAAAAAGTATGGGTCCAAGTACTGACCCCTGAGGGACCCCAAATTTAATCGGCTTGGTTTTGGACGTAATGTTTCCAATTTTCACACACTGCCGCCTGTCTAGTAAGTAGGATTTTATCCAGGCTAATGCTTGTCCTCTGACTCCATATCTTGATTCCATCCTGTCCAATAATAATTGATGATCAATGGTGTCAAATGCCGCTGACAGGTCAAGTAAAAGCAGTATTACAGTTTTTCTAAGGTCTATGTCTCTTAAGATGTCATTTTGGACTCTTAAGAGAGCAGTCTCTGTACTATGAAACTTCTTGTATGCAGATTGGAACTTATCAGTAAGATCATTTCGTATGAGGTAGGATATCAGCTGGTCTGCAGCTGCCCTCTCAGTCAACTTAGAGACATAAGTCAAATTCGAGACAGGTCTATAATTTTTCTCAATGAGTTCAAGACCCAATTTCTTCAGTAATGGTTTAATTATTGCCACCTTCATATTTTCTGACACTTCAGAATCCATCAGGGATTTATTTATAATAGCAGTGATGATTGGAATAAGATCATCAATTAACTCATTTAGCAGCCATGATGGGATTGGATCTAACTCACAAGACTTGTTTGACGCCTTCTTAACCAGTCTCCGTACATCATCTGTGGTCAGAGGTTTAAACCTATCCAGGCTTGGTTGGGGCTGGGTTGATACCCTGCCAGTAGTGTCCTCTGGCGGGTGATTTACACTTGGTTGACTTTCATCAATGCCTTTCCGAATTTTATCTATTTTATCCAGAAAGTAGTCATTAAACTTTTCTGCTAGCACTGATTCACATTCTGAGGATGGCATTGGAACTTCTGTCGGTTTATGCATGACCTTATCTATGACCTTGAACAGTTTTTTTGGATCGTGTTTATTTTCATTTACAAGTTTTGCAAAATAGTCAGATTGAGAATTCCTCAGTAAGGAATTATATTTATTTCGCTGAGCATTATATGCTTCTTTATCAACTTGCAGACCAGTTTTTTTCATTTTTCTCTCCAGTCTTCTCCTCATTGACCTTTCATGTTTGAGATTGTTATCCATCCAAGGCACTGGTTTGCGCCTTGATACGTTTGCAATCTTGATGGGAGCATGGATATCAATCACGGATGTCAATTTCTCATCATAGAAATTCACCATGTCTGCCAGTGATAAGGTATTCCAAGCCATTTCGTCCCTCATTATATTTTTTATATCATGCCTCAGGGCTTCTATGTTTATGTCCTTATAACTTCTATATTGTACTTTTCTCTTTTCAGGTTTGGGAGGTTTCATATTCAGGACAAACAGGACCATTTTATGATCAGATATGTATTCATCTACTGTATGACTCTTAATAAATTTATTTCCTTTGTAGGTGATGATCAGATCCAGTGTATTTCCCAGACGGTGTGTTGGTTCTTTTACTAACTGGTTCATGTCAAATGTAGATAGAACATCATTAAATTTGATAACATCTGGTTTTTCTGGCTTATTTACGTGAAAATTATAGTCCCCTAGGAATATAACTTCATGATTAAAAGAGCCATAATGTGCAATTAACTGAGTAAGTTCATCGTAAAATTCTGTATATGTATACCTGTTTCCACCAGATGGCTCTGGACGGTAGATCGTCACAAAAGTGACCTTTTTACCTTTATAATGTAAGGATGATTCCATTAACTCCATTGTTTTCACTTCAGGAGGATCTATTCTGTTGGTTTTAAATGGTAGCTCACGCCAATGAAGCAGAGCAATCCCACCTCCATTCCTTCCTACTCTGGGGAATGAATGGAGTTTCAGGCCTCCTTCCTCCAGTTCATTCTCTATTTTCTCGTCACCCTCTGTGTGTAGCCATGTTTCAGTGATAAACAGTGCATGTAAGTTATTTGCATGAAAATAGTCTTTCAGCATCAATATTTTATGTTTTATACTTTGCACATTACATGTACCCATATTAATTCCGTCTCTAATTTCAGTTTTATTTTTCGAATTCATTTGCCTTTTACGTGTTTCATTAAGATCAGCCAGCCGGGAATTTCCACGAGGCCTTGACCTTGGTGAGGTGATGAATGGAGGTTTCCCCATACCATAATTTCTGTGCTTCGCGGAGCAGCGAATCACAGCCGAGATGGGCGTGGCCAAAGCCCCGTCGACTCGCGAGTTTGCAAGTCGATTTCTATTTGATTCTGTCATATTTCGGGTTCTGGATCGTTTTATACCCCAATCTGCATCGTCACATATTGTTCCGACACCGTTTTGTCTAAATGCAGGGGCTATTTCATTAGATTTCGAACCAATATTGTTTACCTGCTTCGTAATACTGACGTGGTGGGCGGAGTTTGAGTGGTCACGTGGTAAGACGTCGCTCACTGATTTGTGACGTCTCAATCTATTTATATCCCCATTCATGCCTTCGTTAAGTGTAACTTTATTAAGATAGGCTTTAAGAGAATTGTCTTTGGCCGGCATTGTGCTATTTATAGAACATCGTGAGCTATTTTTAGTCATATCGTAGTAGAATTGAGAGTTTATAGTACTACGATGTGTTGACATAGTAAAATCGTAATAATGGTTCACTTTAATTTCAGAAACTGATTCCATGACTATTTTATCATTATGCATTATAGTATCCAGCGAGCAATGGAGGGAAATAAGTAGATTTGACCTTTTTCTATCTATGCATAAGTAGTTAAAGTATTCATCTTTAATGAAGCAACCAAATAGTTTTTTTAGAAAAATATTAAAGATATAATTTTCTGTATTTACGCCTACTTTCAATTCTAAGTTAACTCGCCATTTTTTTGTGCATTTACAGCATAAATATGAGAAAACACATGATAATCTGTTCATAATGTTCTTTATTTCAGTTGACAGAAGGCTCAGTTCACATAGTTTATACAAATTATTCAAGAAGATGTTCTCTAGTTCATAACACAATTTTGTCTTCACACACTTATTGTAGATACATGATTTAGTCTTATTTCTCCACCCACTGAGTAAAAGTCAGAACCTTTTTGTTTTTCTAGTTGAAATCAGTCTCACGGGACTCCTGGGGGGTCCATGGCGTGAGTCCCTCTCCCTGCTGGGACCAGCTGTGGCATCTGCGTGCAGGTACTGGCATTTATAACCATTCTTGCACTTGCCTTGTGCGTAGTACACACACAGCTCCCTCTGAGGTACAGGTTCAGTTCTCAATGTTCTCAGAATTTTCCTCATTTCCACAAGGGCCCTTGCTATACCTAAAGGGGTACCCACTATCTTCATTCGCTCAATCCTTCCTTCCAGCTTTTCCATGTGAGTGTTCGATGCAATCGACATTTGTCTGATTGTCCACCCACCCGCTCCAATTAACTTTCCAGAGGTCTTGAAAGGGAGGACAGTTGTCACGGTCTCTTCCTTATAATCATCATCATTAAAATCAATCAGCCCCAGGCCGGTTACAGCCGGTTCATCCGTAGCTGCAACACCTACAGCTTGGGCAGGTCCAGCTAGTGATTCCTCATTCGGTCCCCAGAACTCTGTGATACTGCCGGAGAATTCGTTGGTGGGGAGAAGGAGTTTACCGATACCTGAGATCCATTCCCTGGCTGCAGCTTGTTTCAGGGTGTGGTTTGAGGTGGAGGTCACCGCCTCTGATGTGGTTAGCGATGCCACCTCATCTGGTGTGATGATTAACTTTAGCTGCCCAGTTTTGTGATGGTGGCCCAGATCTTCAATGTTTATATTATACATGGTGTGGGCATTCACTACTCTGAGGTCGCAGTCTATTGAAATAGGTGGCAGCTGACATACATATACCTGACAGGTAGAGGCCTTACAAATGTTATATACACCTCTCTTCATCATAGCCAACAGTTTATCACTCGGCACGCAGTCAAGGATGTCCTTAAGGCCAAGACAAATCATGATTGCCGAGAAATCCTTGAGTTTCTTGGTATAGTCAGGGCTCTTGCTTCTGTCAACAAGCTGGGAGATATCTTGTATCTCGTCCTCCACTATCCACTCAAATCTCGGATCATCTTCGGGGAAGAGTGTCCTGTATTCAGGATCAGCAATAAAAAGCGCTGTGGGAGCTGTCTTCTTAGTCGTTGGCGCTGGATTCGTAGCACGACTTGTGTTTCCCTCCGCCATCGCTCTAATTTTACGAAGATTCTCCTTGTTTTTGGCCTCAAGCTTGGAAATGGCCACATTGTTCCTCTTAATAGTTATGTTTAACTCGTCTATCTTCTCATTAGATCTATTGGTTTTTATGGTCTCATACTTAATTTGCACATTCAGGGTATTCACTTTCTTTGCCAACTCACGTTTTTCATCCTGTAGTTTTTTTCCTTCCTCAATCACTGTATCCCTTTCATTTTTGATCTTTTCCAGTTCCTTTTCCAGACTTGCTATTCTTTCTTGCTTTTTCTCGTCATCACACTTGAGTTTGTTGTAACCGGTCGATTTTTCAGTCAGGAGTGCCATGAGCTCATCCATGCTGTGAGCTATTTCGTCGTCGTCCTTTGATCCTGATGGTACAGGCGACATAGGGGGCACTGCATTCTTCTTCCTACCAGGGGTGGCTGCTGCATTACCAATCATGCTGACGGTGTGGACACCTTCGTCAACATCAGAGGTAAGCCGCCCATTGTCCGCAGCATCCTCCTCCTCCATTGCCTCCGCCCAGTCAATTGGTGTGTGCGGAGAGGACTTGGAGGAAATCCTCCTTTTTTTGCCTGCACGCTTAGGTCCCTTTGATGCCATCTGTAATGAGAGTGTATGGTTAGATCTATACATTTTATGTTGAGCAGAGACATTGTTTTTATTTTTATTATATATCTTTTTTCCTTTACTCTTGTTGTAGATGCTAACCAGTTCAGAGTCAATGTTGCATTCTGGCTCAAATGTACTTTCTGATCTGGGACAATCCTCCCACCAGATTTTATAATATCTACTTCTATCTTTCCTATTCCAGAAGTCATCGAGTATTTTTCTTACTTTGTAAGTTTTTTCTGATGACATTTTTTCCCTTAGTTCAGATACAGTTTTCCTATCTGTATAAATATGCTCTGTATAATACCAAGAATATTGCTTGGCCAGATTATGTTTAGGTTATAATGCTTGCACTGTTTTTCTATCAAGAGAATAGCTTGATCAGTGATTTATATCAAGAGAATAGCTTGATTAGAGTACACAATAAATTGTATCACTTTATCTTTTTTAGATATATTGAAGTACTTCACGCTCCGCATATACCAAGAGTTTTGCTTGGCCAGAGTTTCTGTGAGAGTACCTGTTTATTTCTCCGTGTAAACCAAGAATTTAGCTTGGCCAGAGATTAGTTTACCGGTACCGGTTTGTACCGTTCTTCACACACGTGCGGTGGTCACACAAACGATTTTTTATATTAATCGCAATTTTGTATATTCTATATGTTTATAACAATGCGATCTTACCGTTCTATTTCTTTGTATTTGAGGCTGTATGCAGTAGATCACGATAGTTAACGCTGGAATCGCAGGTATTGCAGAGATCGTATTATCCAAGTTCAGTACACAATTATTTGCTTCCTAGAACACTGAGGGTCAAAGCCGCACTGAGGTTAATTCGAAAACCTAGCCGTTACCCGTTTGACACCAGTGACATCAGTGAGTTGTTATTAATGAGTCGCTTGCGATCAATTTCAAGTCAGCGAGTCGAGTCAATTTAATATGATAAACTTCAGTTTTACTTCATTCCCTTCACGGTTTGTCAATAAAGCACACACAATTTAACACTCAGCGCTACCACAAAGAAGTCCTAAGACTTTAACTGATTATGATCGCTTGAGTTATTAAATTAATAATTGCAAATGGCGGATATTTCATGTCAGACCCAGGGGAGAGGACATGAAAGAATTCGCCAAAGATCGTAAGTTCAATAATCCAAAATCTTTTGCACAAGTCGGGTAGTAATGATCGTCGATTTGAACGCTTAATTTTATAATTTTGAGCTTCGATTCGACTTTATTTAATCGAGTTTTGATCAGGTTTAGCGGACCTTAAACAAAACACGACTGACCACCTCGACGCGTGCGCAATCTATCAACTATGTCATACTGTGACTGTCACAACAAATCGGTTGGATTCAAACTCTGCGTCACCTATCCTATATAACAAACTAAGGCAAAAATCTTTACTCCACAAACTATGCTAGTTTTACTCCACAAACATTGCTAGTTTTACTCTACAAACATTGCTAGTTTTACTCTACAAACAATGCTAGTTTTACTCCACAAACATTGCTAGTTTTACTCTACAAACGTTGCTAGTTTTACTCCACAAACATTGCTAGTTTTACTCCACAAACATTGCTAGTTTTACTCTACAAACATTGCTAGTTTTACTCCACAAACATTGCTAGTTTTACTCTACAAACATTGCTAGTTTTACTCCACAAACATTGCTAGATTTACTCTACAAACTATGCTAGTTTTACTCCACAAACTATGCTAGCTTTACTCAACAAACAATGCTAGCTTTACTCAACAAACAATGCTAGCTTTACTCAACAAACATTGCTAGCTTTACTAAAAAAATATAGCTAGCAGGTTCAAACCATGAAGTGTACACACCAAACGATCAGAACAGGTCTGAGATCAGGAAAATGTCTATTCATATTGCTGAAAAACCTAAAGGCATGAAAAGTCCCACCACATCTTATTAATGTTTGCGTAGGCTTTTTCTAAAATGTCAAGATGGCTGATCATAATGGTCTCACGTGAGTTGAGAGCCATGCCTGAGGCTTAAGCCGTTGTCAAACAAACAAGCTGATCATAATGGTTAATGCTACTCCGATATAAGGACTCGTATATGTATGTGTGCTCCTGTATTAAGCATACCATGGTGTGTCATATGTCACGTGATAAACACGTCCGGCAAGACTGCATGACGTAGGATACCTGAACCAAGTTGTCAAAGCACCGAAACCAAGATGGCTGAAAGTTGATCGAAGATTGCATCCAAATTCCTTAAGGGCCCAACACGTTGTGGTGGTGTATGTATTTTAATTCACACTGTGCCTGACAGCATGTCAACCACACTGTCAGAGATGGGCAGGGGGTGTTAGGTACCCCGGGAAACCGCCAGCATGTCAACCACACTGTCGGAGATGGGGTGGGGGTGTTAGGTACCCCTGGAAACCACCAGCATGTCAACCACATTGTCGGAGATGGGGTGGGGGGTGTTAGGTACTCCGGGAAACCGCCAGCATGTCAACCACATTGTCGAAAATGGGGTGGGGGTGTTAGGTACTCCGGGAAACCGCCAGCATGTCAACCACATTGTCGGAGATGGGGTGGGGGTGTTAGGTACCCCGGGAAACCGCCAGCATGTCAACCACATTGTCGGAGATGGGGTGGGGGTGTTAGGTACCCCGGGAAACTGCCAGCATGTCGACCACACTGTTGGAGATGGGGTGGGAGTGTTAGGCACCCCGAGAATCCAGGCTTAGCACCGGAAACAGCAACCCATTGGTGTGGGAAAAACGTCTTTTATCGTTATGTGCTTTGCCACACATCTTTCTGGCCACGGTGGCAGCTCACTAGTCATGCTAGTTGGTTATCTGACACTCTAGAGGTAGCTAGGATGCTTCAGGCCAGGCTGTCACTCAAGAGGTAGCTAGGATGCTTCAGGCCAGGCTATCACTCTAGAGGTAGCTAGGATGCTTCAGGCCAGGCTATCACTCTAGAGGTAGCTAGGATGCTTCAGGCCAGGCTATCACTCTAGAGGTAGCTAGGATGCTTCAGGCCAGCCTATCACTCTAGAGGTAGCTAGGATGCTTCAGGCCAGCCTATCACTCTAGAGTTAGCTAGGATGCTTCAGGCCAGGCTATCACTCAAGAGGTAGCTAGGATGCTTCAGGCCAGGCTGTCACTCTAGAGGTAGCTAGGATGCTTCAGGCCAGGCTGTCACTCTAGAGTTAGCTAGGATGCTTCAGGCCAGGCTATCACTCAAGAGGTAGCTAGGATGCTTCAGGCCAGGCTGTCACTCAAGAGGTAGCTAGGATGCTTCAGGCCAGCCTATCACTCTAGAGGTAGCTAGGATGCATCAGGCCAGGCTATCACTCAAGAGGTAGCTAGGATGCTTCAGGACAGGCTATCACTCTAGAGGTAGCTAGGATGCTTCAGGCCAGGCTATCACTCTAGAGGTAGATAGGATGCTTCAGGCCAGCCTATCACTCTAGAGGAAGCTAGGATGCTTCAGGCCAGGCTATCACTCTAGAGGTAGCTAGGATGGTTAGGGCCAGGCTATCACTCTAGAGGTAGCTAGGTTGCTTGAGGCTAGGCTATCAGTTGGGGTCCTGGATTATCAAGGGGTAACTGTACATGCCCACCTCTGTATAGAAGTATTTGGTGATTTTAACATGCCATAGCATAGCATGCCATACACGGTGTTAAGTCTCCAAACCTCCCGACATGGCCTCACCAGATATGTAAGACGCTGTGAGTCGCTCATGCATGTCTGATATGGGATTATCTGGGTCGATCATATCCTTCTTAACACCCACTGGTGTAGAAGAATATGACAATCTTGGCTTCAGAGCTTAGTCCGTGGAGCTGGATTCACTTGTGAATTCAGCTCCGTTTACTATTAATCATTTCCTTGGTCGGAATTTGAATATCATTGATTTCACCTACTTAATGGCAGTTTTGTCCTATTTTCAACAGGTATGTTGTTGCCCTGGCCTCAATCTAGCTCTTTAACATCAGAACATCATTATTCAATGAATGAATTGCTTTGAATATGCACTTTAATCCTCACAATAACAAGGAGTTTTTCAGCCATTTTAAAAAATGGTGACAAGAAAGCCAAACCACTGCATGAACCCAGAAAGATAGTCAGAAAATAGGATCTGGGGAGTAATCATTAGTTTTGGTGGGGAGATAAAATTCATTCATTAAATTGTTTGATTGTTTACTTCACACAAAAAGTGAACTTATTTTGTCTTATGATTCCAGAAAATGATTAAATACTTGCAAGTATTATTCTCATTTTACCACCTTATTTCAATAAATTTGATCAGTTTCAAAATTTCTATTTGCAAACTAAATTTAAATGATATACTTATCCACCAGGTGGCAGGCTGATAGACATTTGCCAAAGGAAGTTTCCATGAAATTGACTAATTTTGCTATTTGTGAATGAATGGACTGCAGTCAGGTCATACAAGTTCATGGAAACAACTCACATGTGGACCCAAATGCAACTTCTTTACACTGATTAGTATTTTGTGAATTATGAAGTCAATTTTTGAATGGGATCTTATGAATTGATAGGGAAATCTTTGTGAATAAATGTTTGTTAAAGCAGGAGTCTAGAGGCTTAAGAGTGAAATCAACCGAAGAACTCACCATGAGCCTCTCACTGACTACACGTATCACTATGCAAATGAGTAATGCATTTGAATCACAAACTGTATTGATAACTTCACTCACAATGCAGTTTGACAAGGTCACTCAGCTAGAACTATGGACTGCTCCCTGTCATTATTCTCTTAGCAGAGGTCTCTACTGCATATTTATGGATTGGTTGTGACAGGAACACATTTTGGATATCAGAGCAGAAGACACTGGTTTTGTCAGATGGATTAAATCCTCCAAGTATAGTATTGGCAGGAAATAGGGTGTCCAAATCTAGGTGAATCACTTACGGTTAGTTTATTCTTTAAGATGATATCAAGATTTCCCCTGAAGTATATTGTGTATAAAAGAAAACTTGATTATCTGCTGACTGACTGGTAAAATGGTAAGGAGTATCCATGACCCCAATCAGCCCAGCTCTGTTGTAGCTGATGAGGTCATCCAGGGCTACTTCAGAGCACGCTTTGGGTTAATAAATAAATCCCTCTGAACACTCTTTTGTTGAACAATGGTATTATCCAATGTCAAAACATCACCTTAATCAACTCATCAATCACTTGGCTGTATTGTTACGTTTGATGCAGCATGCTTGGTTGCAGGCCAGTTTGTGTATGTTTGCATGCGTTTGATGCAGCATGCCTGTTTGCAAGCCAATTTGTGTATGTTTGTGTGCGTTTGATGCAGCATGCCTGTTTGCAAGCCAGTTTGTGTATGTTTGTGTGCGTTTGATGCAGCATGCCTGTTTGCAAGCCAGTTTGTGTATGTTTGCGTGCGTTTGAAGCAGCATGCCTGTTTGCAAGCCAGTTTGTGTATGTTTGTGTGCGTTTGATGCAGCATGCCTGTTTGCAAGCCAGTTTGTGTATGTTTGCGTGCGTTTGAAGCAGCATGCCTGTTTGCAAGCCAGTTTGTGTATGTTTGTGTGCGTTTGATGCAGCATGCCTGTTTGCAAGCCAGTTTGTGTATGTTTGCGTGCGTTTGATGCAGCACGCCTGTTTGTAGGCTAGTTTGTATATGTTTGCGTGTGTTTGATGCAGCATGCCTGTTTGCAAGCCAGTTTGTGTATGTTTGCGTGCGTTTGATGCAGCATGCCTGTTTGCGAGCCAGTTTGTGTATGTCTGCGTGTGTTTGATGCAGCATGCCTGTTTGTAAGCCAGTTTGTGTATGTTTGCGTGCGTTTGATGCAGCATGCCTGTTTGCAGGCTAGTTTGTGGATGTTTGCGTGCGTTTGATGTAGCATGCATGTTTGCAAGCCAGTTTGTGTATGTTTGCGTGTGTTTGATGCAGCATGCCTGTTTGCAAGCCAGTTTGTGTATGTTTGCGTGTGTTTGATGCAGCACGCCTGTTTGCAGGCTAGTTTGTGTATGTTTGCGTGTGTTTGATGCAGCATGCCTGTTTGCAAGCCAGTTTGTGTATGTTTGTGTGCGTTTGATGCAGCATGCCTGTTTGCAAGCCAGTTTGTGTATGTTTGTGTGCGTTTGATGCAGCATGCCTGTTTGCAAGCCAGTTTGTGTATGTTTGCGTGTGTTTGATGCAGCACGCCTGTTTGCAGGCTAGTTTGTGTATGTTTGCGTGTGTTTGATGCAGCATGCCTGTTTGCAAGCCAGTTTGTGTATGTTTGCGTGTGTTTGATGCAGCACGCCTGTTTGCAGGCTAGTTTGTGTATGTTTGCGTGTGTTTGATGCAGCATGCCTGTTTGCAAGCCAGTTTGTGTATGTTTGTGTGCGTTTGATGCAGCATGCCTGTTTGCAAGCCAGTTTGTGTATGTTTGCGTGCGTTTGAAGCAGCATGCCTGTTTGCAAGCCAGTTTGTGTATGTTTGCGTGTGTTTGATGCAGCATGCCTGTTTGTAAGCCAGTTTGTATATGTTTGCGTGTGTTTGATGCAGCATGCCTGTTTGCAGGCTAGTTTGTGTATGTTTGCGTGTGTTTGATGCAGCATGCCTGTTTGCAAGCCAGTTTGTGTTTGTCTGCGTGCATTTGATGCAGCATGCCTGTTTGCAGGCCAGTTTGTGTATGTTTGCGTGTGTTTGATGCAGCACGCCTGTTTGCAAGCCAGTTTGTGTATGTTTGCGTGTGTTTGATGCAGCATGCCTGTTTGCAAGCCAGTTTGTGTATGTTTGCGTGTGTTTGATGCAGCATGCCTGTTTGCAAGCCAGTTTGTATATGTTTGCGTGCCTTTGATGCAGCATGCCTGTTCAATGCAGCATGCCTGTTTGCAAGCCAGTTTGTGTATGTTTGCGTGCGGTTGATGCAGCATGCCTGTTTGGAAGCCAGTTTGTGTATGTTTGCGTGCGTTTGATGCAGCATGCCTGTTTGCAAGCCAGTTTGTGTATGTTTGTGTGCGTTTGATGCAGCATGCCTGTTTGCAAGCCAGTTTGTGTATGTTTGTGTGCGTTTGATGCAGCATGCCTGTTTGCAAGCCAGTTTGTGTATGTTTGCGTGCGGTTGATGCAGCATGCCTGTTTGGAAGCCAGTTTGTGTATGTTTGTGTGCGTTTGATGCAGCATGCCTGTTTGCAAGCCAGTTTGTGTATGTTTGTGTGCGTTTGATGCAGCATGCCTGTTTGCAAGCCAGTTTGTGTATGTTTGTGTGCGTTTGATGCAGCATGCCTGTTTGCAAGCCAGTTTGTGTATGTTTGTGTGCGTTTGATGCAGCATGCCTGTTTGCAGGCCAGTTTGTGTATGTTTGTGTGCGTTTGATGCAGCATGCCTGTTTGCAGGCTAGTTTGTGTATGTTTGCGTGTGTTTGATGCAGCATACCTGTTTGCAGGCTAGATTGTGTATGTTTGCGTGTGTTTTATGCAGCATACCTGTTTGCAGGCTAGTTTGTGTATGTTTGCGTGTGTTTGATGCAGCCTGCCTGTTTGCAGGCTAGTTTGTATATGTTTGCGTGTGTTTGATGCAGCATACCTGTTTGCAGGCTAGTTTGTATATTATGCTTCGCATAATCTACTCCGATATTTAGATTTGTCTGAAATCGTGATAACAAGAGGATGACAGTTATGTATGATGTAAAAAAATTCCATTACATTTTGGCTTTAAAAATTACTTTCGTTTGATGCAGCATGCCTGTTTGCAGGCCAGTTTGTATATGTTTGCGTGTGTTTGATGCAGCATGCCTGTTTGCAAGCCAGTTTGTGTATGTTTGCGTGTGTTTGATGCAGCATGCCTGTTTGCAAGCCAGTTTGTGTATGTTTGTGTGCGTTTGATGCAGCATGCCTGTTTGCAGGCCAGTTTGTATATGTTTGTGTGCGTTTGATGCAGCATGCCTGTTTGCAGGCTAGATTGTGTATGTTTGTGTATGTTTGCGTGTGTTTGATGCAGCATGCCTGTTTGCAAGCCAGTTTGTGTTTGTCTGCGTGCATTTGATGCAGCATGCCTGTTTGCAGGCTAGTTTGTGTATGTTTGCGTGTGTTTGATGCAGCCTGCCTGTTTGCAGGCTAGATTGTGTATGTTTGTGTATGTTTGCGTGTGTTTGATGCAGCATGCCTGTTTGCAAGCCAGTTTGTGTTTGTCTGCGTGCATTTGATGCAGCATGCCTGTTTGCAGGCTAGTTTGTGTATGTTTGCGTGTGTTTGATGCAGCCTGCCTGTTTGCAGGCTAGATTGTGTATGTTTGTGTATGTTTGCGTGTGTTTGATGCAGCATGCCTGTTTGCAAGCCAGTTTGTGTTTGTCTGCGTGCATTTGATGCAGCATGCCTGTTTGCAGGCCAGTTTGTGTATGTTTGCGTGTGTTTGATGCAGCCTGCCTGTTTGCAGGCTAGTTTGTGTATGTTTGTGTATGTTTGCGTGCGTTTGATGCAGCATGCCTGTTTGCAAGCCAGTTTGTGTTTGTCTGCGTGCATTTGATGCAGCATGCCTGTTTGCAGGCTAGTTTGTGTATGTTTGCGTGTGTTTGATGCAGCCTGCCTGTTTGCAGGCTAGATTGTGTATGTTTGTGTATGTTTGCGTGCGTTTGATGCAGCATGCCTGTTTGGAAGCCAGTTTGTGTATGTTTGTGTGGGTTTGATGCAGCATGCCTGTTTGCAGGCCAGTTTGTGTATGTTTGCATGCGTTTGATGCAGCCTGCCTGTTTGCAGGCTAGTTTGTGTATGTTTGCGTGCGTTTGATGCAGCATGCCTGTTTGCAGGCTAGTTTGTTTATGTTTGTGTGCGTTTGATGCAGCATGCCTGTTTGCAAGCCAGTTTTTATATGTTTGCGTGCGTTTGATGCAGCATGCCTGTTTGCAGGCCAGTTTGTGTATGTTTGTGTGCGTTTGAGGCAGCATGCCTGTTTGCAGGCCAGTTTGTATATGTTTGTGTGCGTTTGATGCAGCATGCCTGTTTGCAGGCTAGTTTGTATATGTTTGTGTGTGTTTGATGCAGCATGCCTGTTTGCAAGCCAGTTTGTATATGTTTGTGTGCGTTTGATGCATCATGCCTGTTTGCAAGCCAGTTTGTGTATGTTTGCGTGTGTTTGATGCAGCATGCCTGTTTGCAAGCCAGTTTGTGTATGTTTGCGTGCGTTTGATGCAGCATGCCTGTTTGCAAGCCAGTTGGTATATGTTTGTGTGCGTTTGATGCAGCATGCCTGTTTGCAGGCCAGTTTGTATATGTTTGTGTGTGTTTGATGCAGCATGCCTGTTTGCAGGCTAGTTTGTATATGTTTGTGTGCGTTTGATGCAGCATGCCTGTTTGCAGGCTAGTTTGTGTATGTTTGCGTGCGTTTGATGCAGCATGCCTGTTTGCAGGCCAGTTTGTATATGTTTGCATGCGTTTGATGCATCATGCCTGTTTGCAAGCCAGTTTGTGTATGTTTGCATGCGTTTGATGCATCATGCCTGTTTGCAAGCCAGTTTGTGTATGTTTGTGTGCGTTTGAGGCAGCATGCCTGTTTGCAAGCCAGTTTGTGTATGTTTGCGTGCGTTTGATGCAGCATGCCTGTTTGCAAGCCAGTTGGTATATGTTTGTGTGCGTTTGATGCATCATGCCTGTTTGCAAGCCAGTTTGTGTATGTTTGCGTGTGTTTGATGCAGCATGCCTGTTTGCAAGCCAGTTTGTGTATGTTTGCGTGCGTTTGATGCAGCATGCCTGTTTGCAAGCCAGTTGGTATATGTTTGTGTGCGTTTGATGCAGCATGCCTGTTTGCAGGCCAGTTTGTATATGTTTGTGTGTGTTTGATGCAGCATGCCTGTTTGCAGGCTAGTTTGTATATGTTTGTGTGCGTTTGATGCAGCATGCCTGTTTGCAGGCTAGTTTGTGTATGTTTGCGTGCGTTTGATGCAGCATGCCTGTTTGCAGGCCAGTTTGTATATGTTTGCATGCGTTTGATGCATCATGCCTGTTTGCAAGCCAGTTTGTGTATGTTTGCATGCGTTTGATGCATCATGCCTGTTTGCAAGCCAGTTTGTGTATGTTTGTGTGCGTTTGAGGCAGCATGCCTGTTTGCAGGCCAGTTTGTATATGTTTGTGTGCGTTTGATGCAGCATGCCTGTTTGCAGGCTAGTTTGTGTATGTTTGCGTGCGTTTGATGCAGCATGCCTGTTTGCAGGCCAGTTTGTATATGTTTGCATGCGTTTGATGCATCATGCCTGTTTGCAAGCCAGTTTGTGTATGTTTGCATGAGTTTGATGCATCATGTCTGTTTGCAAGCCAGTTTGTATATGTTTGTGTGCGTTTGATGCAGCATGCCTGTTTGCAGGCTAGTTTGTATATGTTTGTGTGCGTTTGATGCAGCATGCCTGTTTGCAGGCTAGTTTGTGTATGTTTGCGTGCGTTTGATGCAGCATGCCTGTTTGCAAGCCAGTTTGTGTATGTTTGCGTGCGTTTGATGCAGCATGCCTGTTTGCAAGCCAGTTTGTGTATGTTTGCGTGCGTTTGATGCAGCATGCCTGTTTGCAAGCCAGTTTGTGTATGTTTGCATGCGTTTGATGCATCATGCCTGTTTGCAAGCCAGTTTGTGTATGTTTGCGTGCGTTTGATGCAGCATGCCTGTTTGCAAGCCAGTTTGTGTATGTTTGCGTGTATTTTAATGCAGCATGCCTGTTTGCAAGCCAGTTTGTGTATGTTTGCGTGCGTTTGATGCAGCATGGCTGTTTGCAAGCCAGTTTGTATATGTTTGTGTGCGTTTGATGCAGCATGCCTGTTTGCAGGCCAGTTTGTATATGTTTGTGTGCGTTTGATGCAGCATGCCTGTTTGCAGGCTAGTTTGTGTATGTTTGCGTGCGTTTGATGCAGCATGCCTGTTTGCAGGCTAGTTTGTGTATGTTTGCGTGCGTTTGATGCAGCATGCCTGTTTGCAGGCCAGTTTGTATATGTTTGTGTGCGTTTGATGCAGCATGCCTGTTTGCAGGCCAGTTTGTATATGTTTGTGTGCGTTTGATGCAGCATGCCTGTTTGCAGGCTAGTATGTATATGTTTGTGTGCGTTTGATGCAGCATGCCTGTTTGCAGGCTAGTTTGTGTATGTTTGCGTGCGTTTGATGCAGCATGCCTGTTTGCAAGCCAGTTTGTATATGTTTGTGTGCGTTTGATGCAGCATGCCTGTTTGCAGGCCAGTTTGTGTATGTTTGTGTGCGTTTGATGCAGCATGCCTGTTTGCAGGCCAGTTTGTATATGTTTGTGTGCGTTTGATGCAGCATGCCTGTTTGCAAGCCAGTTTGTGTATGTTTGCGTGCGTTTGATGCAGCATGCCTGTTTGCAGGCCAGTTTGTATATGTTTGCGTGCGTTTGATGCAGCATGCCTGTTTGCAAGCCAGTTTGTATATGTTTGTGTGCGTTTGATGCAGCATACCTGTTTGCAAGCCAGTTTGTGTATGTTTGTGTGCGTTTGATGCAGCATGCCTGTTTGCAAGCTAGTTTGTGTATGTTTGCATGTGTTTGATGCAGCCTGCCTGTTTGCAGGCTAGTTTGTGTATGTTTGCGTGCGTTTGATGCAGCATGCCTGTTTGCAGGCTAGTTTGTGTTTGTCTGCGTGCGTTTGATGCAGCATGCCTGTTTGCAGGCTAGTTTGTGTTTGTCAGCGTGCGTTTGATGCATCATGCCTGTTTGCAAGCCAGTTTGTGTATGTTTGTGTGCGTTTGATGCAGCATGCCTGTTTGCAAGCCAGTTTGTGTATGTTTGCGTGCGTTTGATGCAGCATGCCTGTTTGCAGGCTAGTTTGTGTATGTTTGCGTGTGTTTGATGCAGCATGCCTGTTTGCAAGCCAATTTGTATATGTAAGTGTGCGTTTGATGCAGCATGCCTGTTTGCAGGCTAGTTTGTGTATGTTTGCGGGTATTTGATGCAGCATGCCTTTTTGAAGGCTAGTTTGTGTATGTTTGCATGCGTTTGATGCATCATGCCTGTTTGCAGGCCAGTTTGTGTTTGTCTGCGTGCGTTTGATGCAGCATGCCTGTTTGCAGGCTAGTTTGTGTATGTTTGCGTGCGTTTGATGCATCATGCCTGTTTGCAAGCCAGTTTGTGTATGTTTGTGTGTGTTTGATGCAGCATGCCTGTTTGCAGGCTAGTTTGTGTATGTTTGCGTGCGTTTGATGCATCATGCCTGTTTGCAAGCCAGTTTGTGTTTGTCTGCGTGCGTTTGATGCAGCATGCCTGTTTGCAGGCTAGTTTGTGTATGTTTGCGTGCGTTTGATGCATCATGCCTGTTTGCAAGCCAGTTTGTGTTTGTCTGCGTGCGTTTGATGCAGCATGCCTGTTTGCAGGCTAGTTTGTGTATGTTTGCGTGCGTTTGATGCATCATGCCTGTTTGCAAGCCAGTTTGTGTATGTTTGTGTGTGTTTGATGCAGCATGCCTGTTTGCAGGCTAGTTTGTGTATGTTTGCGGGTATTTGATGCAGCATGCCTTTTTGAAGGCTAGTTTGTGTATGTTTGCATGCGTTTGATGCATCATGCCTGTTTGCAAGCCAGTTTGTGTTTGTCTGCGTGCGTTTGATGCAGCATGCCTGTTTGCAGGCTAGTTTGTGTATGTTTGCGTGCGTTTGATGCATCATGCCTGTTTGCAAGCCAGTTTGTGTATGTTTGTGTGTGTTTGATGCAGCATGCCTGTTTGCAGGCTAGTTTGTGTATGTTTGCGGGTATTTGATGCAGCATGCCTTTTTGAAGGCTAGTTTGTGTATGTTTGCATGCGTTTGATGCATCATGCCTGTTTGCAGGCCAGTTTGTGTTTGTCTGCGTGCGTTTGATGCAGCATGCCTGTTTGCAGGCTAGTTTGTGTATGTTTGCGTGCGTTTGATGCATCATGCCTGTTTGCAAGCCAGTTTGTGTATGTTTGTGTGTGTTTGATGCAGCATGCCTGTTTGCAGGCTAGTTTGTGTATGTTTGCGTGCGTTTGATGCATCATGCCTGTTTGCAGGCCAGTTTGTGTTTGTCTGCGTGCGTTTGATGCATCATGCCTGTTTGCAAGCCAGTTTGTGTATGTTTGCGTGCGTTTGATGCATCATGCCTGTTTGCAAGCCAGTTTGTGTATGTTTGTGTGTGTTTGATGCAGCATGCCTGTTTGCAGGCTAGTTTGTGTATGTTTGTGTGCGTTTGATGCAGCATGCGTGTTTGCAGGCCAGTTAGTATATGTTTGTGTGCGTTTGATGCAGCATGCCTGTTTGCAGGCTAGTTTGTATATGTTTGTGTGCGTTTGATGCAAAATGCCTGTTTGCAGGCTAGTTTGTGTATGTTTGCGTGCGTTTGATGCAGCATGCCTGTTTGCAGGCCAGTTTGTGTATGTTTGTGTGCGTTTGATGCAGCATGCCTGTTTGCAGGCCAGTTTGTGTATGTTTGTGTGCGTTTGATGCAGCATGCCTGTTTGCAAGCCAGTTTGTATATGTTTGCATGCGTTTGATGCATCATGCCTGTTTGCAAGCCAGTTTTTGTATGTTTGCGTGTGTTTGATGCAGCATGCCTGTTTGCAGGCCAGTTTGTATATGTTTGCATGCGTTTGATGCATCATGCCTGTTTGCAAGCCAGTTTTTGTATGTTTGCGTGTGTTTGATGCAGCATGCCTGTTTGCAAGCCAGTGTGTGTATGTCTGCGTGCGTTTGATGCAGCCTGCCTGTTCAATGCAGCATGCCTGTTTGCAAGCCAGTGTATGTATGTCTGCGTGCCTTTGATGCAGCCTGCCTGTTCAATGCAGCATGCCTGTTTGCAAGCCAGTTTGTGTATGTTTGTGTGCGTTTGATGCAGCATGCCTGTTCAATGCAGCATGCCTGTTTGCAAGCCAGTTTGTGTATGTTTGTGTGCGTTTGATGCAGCATGCCTGTTTGCAAGCCAGTTTGTGTATGTTTGTGTGTGTTTGATGCAGCATGCCTGGTTGCAGGCTAGTTTGTGTATGTTTGCATGCGTTTGATGCAGCATGCCTGTTTGCAGGCCAGTTTGTATATGTTTGTGTGCGTTTGATGCAGCACGCCTGTTTGCAAGCCAGTTTGTGTATGTTTGCGTGCGTTTGATGCAGCATGCCTGTTCAATGCAGCATGCCTGTTTGCAAGCCAGTTTGTGTATGTTTGCGTGTGTTTGATGCAGCATGCCTGTTTGCAAGCCAGTTTGTGTATGTTTGCGTGTGTTTGATGCAGCATGCCTGTTTGCAAGCCAGTTTGTGTATGTTTGCATGCGTTTGATGCAGTATCCCTGTTTGCAGGCCAGTTTGTGTATGTTTGCGTGTGTTTGATGCAGCATGCCTGTTTGCAAGCCAGTTTGTGTATGTTTGCGTGCGTTTGATGCAGTATCCCTGTTTGCAAGCCAGTTTGTGTATGTTTGCGTGTGTTTGATGCAGCATGCCTGTTTGCAAGCCAGTTTGTGTATGTTTGCATGCGTTTGATGCAGCATGCCTGTTTGCAAGCCAGTTTGTGTATGTTTGCGTGCGTTTGATGCAGTATCCCTGTTTGCAAGCCAGTTTGTGTATGTCTGCGTGCCTTTGATGCAGCCTGCCTGTTCAATGCAGCATGCCTGTTTGCAAGCCAGTTTGTGTATGTTTGTGTGCGTTTGATGCAGCATGCCTGTTCAATGCAGCATGCCTGTTTGCAAGCCAGTTTGTGTATGTTTGCGTGCGTTTGATGCATCATGCCTGTTTGCAAGCCAGTTTGTGTATGTTTGCGTGCGTTTGATGCAGTATGCCTGTTTGCAAGCCAGTTTGTGTATGTTTGCGTGCGTTTGATGCAGCATGCCTGTTTGCAGGCTAGTTTGTGTATGTTTGCGTGTGTTTGATGCAGCATGCCTGTTTGCAGGCTAGTTTGTATATGTTTGCGTGCGTTTGATGCAGCATGCCTGTTTGCAGGCCAGTTTGTATATGTTTGTGTGCGTTTGATGCAGCATGCCTGTTTGCAGGCTAGTTTGTGTATGTTTGCGTGCGTTTGATGCAGCATGCCTGTTTGCAGGCCAGTTTGTATATGTTTGTGTGCGTTTGATGCAGCATGCCTGTTTGCAAGCCAGTTTGTGTATGTTTGCGTGCGTTTAATGCAGCATGCCTGTTTGCAGGCTAGTTTGTGTATGTTTGCATGCGTTTGATGCATCATGCCTGTTTGCAAGCCAGTTTGTGTATGTTTGCGTGTGTTTGATGCAGCTTGCCTGTTTACAAGCTAGTTTGTATATGTTTGTGTGCGTTTGATGCAGCATGCCTGTTTGCAAGCGTGTTTGTATATGTTTGTGTGCGTTTGATGCAGCATGCCTGTTTGCAGGCCAGTTTGTATATGTTGGTGTGCGTTTGATGCAGCATGCCTGTTTGCAGGCCAGTTTGTATATGTTTGTGTGCGTTTGATGCAGCATGCCTGTTTGCAGGCTAGTTTGTATATGTTTGTGTGCGTTTGATGCAGCATGCCTGTTTGCAGGCTAGTTTGTATATGTTTGTGTGCGTTTGATGCAGTATGCCTGTTTGCAAGCCAGTTTGTGTATGTTTGTGTGCCTTTGATGCAGCATGCCTGTTTGCAGGCTAGTTTGTATATGTTTGTGTGCGTTTGATGCAGTATGCCTGTTTGCAAGCCAGTTTGTGTATGTTTGTGTGCCTTTGATGCAGCATGCCTGTTTGCAGGCTAGTTTGTGTATGTTTGCATGCGTTTGATGCATCATGCCTGTTTGCAAGCCAGTTTGTGTATGTTTGTGTGCGTTTGATGCAGCATGCCTGTTTGCAAGCCAGTTTATGTATGTTTGCGTGCGTTTGATGCAGCATGCCTGTTTGCAGGCTAGTTTGTGTATGTCTGCGTGTGTTTGATGCAGCATGCCTGTTTGCAAGCCAGTTTGTGTATGTTTGCGTGTGTTTGATGCAGCATGCCTGTTTGCAAGCCAGTTTATGTATGTTTGCGTGCGTTTGATGCAGCATGCCTGTTTGCAAGCCAGTTTGTATATGTTTGTGTGTGTTTGATGCAGCATACCTGTTTGCAGGCCAGTTTGTATATGTTTGTGTGCGTTTGATGCAGCATGCCTGTTTGCAGGCTAGTTTGTATATGTTTGTGTGCGTTTGATGCAGCATGCCTGTTTGCAGGCTAGTTTGTGTATGTTTGTGTGCGTTTGATGCAGCATGCCTGTTTGCAGGCCAGTTTGTATATGTTTGCGTGCGTTTGATGCAGCATGCCTGTTTGCAGGCCAGTTTGTATATGTTTGCGTGCGTTTGATGCAGCATGCCTGTTTGCAGGCCAGTTTGTATATGTTTGCGTGTGTTTGATGCAGCATGCCTGTTTGCAGGCCAGTTTGTATATGTTTGCGTGCGTTTGATGCAGCATGCCTGTTTGCAAGCCAGTTTGTATATGTTTGCGTGTGTTTGATGCAGCCAGCCTGTTTGCAGGCTAGTTTGTGTATGTTTGCGTGCGTTTGATGCAGCATGCCTGTTTGCAAGCCAGTTTGTGTATGTTTGTGTCCGTTTGATGCAGCATGCCTGTTTGCAGGCCAGTTTGTGTATGTTTGTGTCCGTTTGATGCAGCATGACTGTTTGCAAGCCAGTTTGTGTATGTTTGTGTGCGTTTGATGCAGCATGCCTGTTTGCAGGCCAGTTTGTATATGTTTGCGTGCGTTTGATGCAGCATGCCTGTTTGCAGGCCAGTTTGTATATGTTTGCGTGCGTTTGATGCAGCATGCCTGTTTGCAGGCCAGTTTGTGTTTGTCTGCGTGCGTTTGATGCAGCTTGCCTGTTTGCAGGCTAGTTTGTATATGTTTGCGTGCGTTTGATGCAGCATGCCTGTTTGCAGGCCAGTTTGTATATGTTTGCGTGCGTTTGATGCAGCATGCCTGTTTGCAGGCCAGTTTGTGTATGTTTGCGTGCGTTTGATGCAGCATGCCTGTTTGCAGGCCAGTTTGTATATGTTTGCGTGCGTTTGATGCAGCATGCCTGTTTGCAGGCCAGTTTGTGTATGTTTGCGTGCGTTTGATGCAGCATGCCTGTTTGCAGGCCAGTTTGTATATGTTTGCGTGCGTTTGATGCAGCATGCCTGTTTGCAGGCCAGTTTGTATATGTTTGTGTCCGTTTGATGCAGCATGCCTGTTTGCAGGCCAGTTTGTATATGTTTGCGTGTGTTTGATGCAGCCAGCCTGTTTGCAGGCTAGTTTGTGTATGTTTGCGTGCGTTTGATGCAGCATGCCTGTTTGCAAGCCAGTTTGTGTATGTTTGTGTCCGTTTGATGCAGCATAATAATAATGATAATAATAATAATAATAAAATTTGTATAGCGCTGATACCAGACAAGTCTGTTCATAGCGCTGAGCTCAGGACATGCATCCTGAAGAGATGAGTTTTCGGCCTACTCTTAAACGAGGAGACTGAAGTACTTGTCCTAATATTAGTAGGCAAGGAATTCCATAGTCGTGGACCTACAGATGAGAAAGCCCTGTCACCTACTGTTCTTTGCCTAGTATTAGGTACCTGTAGGTGGGTGCCATCATTGGATCTTAGACAGCGTTCACCTTCTTTAATTAGGAGTAGATCCCGTAAGTAAGGCGGGG
Source organism: Amphiduros pacificus (assembly GCA_949316495.1). Taxonomy (NCBI): domain Eukaryota; kingdom Metazoa; phylum Annelida; class Polychaeta; order Phyllodocida; family Hesionidae; genus Amphiduros; species Amphiduros pacificus. The sequence goes on along the minus strand of OX439000.1, from coordinate 1,798,890 downwards.
CCTTACCATTAAGGGCTTTCCAGGTTAATAGAAGAATTTTAAAATCAATTCTCGCGTGAACAGGAAGCCAGTGCAGTTCCCGTAATTTTCCTGAAATGTGATCAAATTTCCTGATTTTTCCAACTACCCGTGCTGCAGAGTTTTGGAGGTATTGCAGTTTCCTGATGTCAGTTTTAGGAAGACCCGCCAGAAGACTATTACCATAGTCAAGGGTGGATGTAACAAAAGCATGGGTAAGTGTTACCGCGGTCTTCTCGTCTAGACAATGTCTGATGGCCGCCAGGTTCCTGATGTGATAATAGCCCTTCTGACACATTTTCCTGATCTGGGCCTTCATGTCCATGTTGGAGTCAAATGTGATACCAAGGTCAACAACTGACTGACTAGGAGCAATATCAGAGTCACCCACTCTGATTGTGGTTGGGATACTGCTATGGGTGGTAGTACTGTATCTGTCAGTACATATGAGCATCTCTGTCTTTCCATCATTTATCTTCATCTTGTTTGATATGAGGAAATTTCTGACTTCCCTGACACACTCCTCCAGTTTGTGTCTGCTCATATCCACATGATGGGGAGAGGCGTGGTCCACAGGGATGTAGATCTGAGTATCATCTGCATAAATATGATAGCTCAGACCATATTTTGCAAGTATATCAGATAGGGGTGTCATGTAAATGGTGAACAGTATAGGACCCAGGACTGAGCCTTGGGGTACCCCATATTTTAAGGATTTGAGACAGGATCTATGAATCCCCACCTTCACACATTGCTTTCTGTCCATTAGGTATGACCGAATCCAGGAGAGTGCATGACCTGTGACGTTGCATCTATCCCTCAGCCTGTCCAAAAGGATTTGATGGTCAATAGTGTCAAAGGCAGCGGAAAGGTCAAGCAACAACAAGATAACTGCCTTTCTATTGTCAAGGCAGCCCAAGATATCATTTTGCACTTTTAACAAAGCGGTTTCAGTGCTGTGATATTCCTTGTAGGCTGATTGAAACTTGTCAGTAAGACCATTCCTTACAAGATGGGGGACTAGTTGGTCTGCAACCGCCCTCTCGGTTAGTTTGGAGACAAATGTTAGGTTGGAAACAGGCCTATAGTTTTTTTCAACCAGTTCCAGACCTAGTTTCTTCAACAGGGGTGTTATGATGGCTATTTTCATATTTTCCGATACTGCTGATTCCATCAGTGATTTATTTATGATGGAAGTAATTATTGGTAGGAGGTCATCTAAGAGGTCAAGTAAGAGCCAGGTTGGAATTGGATCAAGGTCACATGACTTCTTTGCTGACCTTTTGACCAATTTCCGTACGTCATCAATGGTTAGGGGTGTGAACCTATCCAGACATGTAGTACTATTGTTTGCAGTGTCACCTGGTGGCGAAATTTGGCCAGATGGAGCATTATCAATGTCCAGGCGGATTCTCTCTATTTTTTCAAGATAGAATGTGTTGAACTTCTCAGCTTGAGTAATCTCACAGTCAGATTGGGGCATAGGTGTGTCCTTTTTCTTGTGCATGACTGTGTCAATGACTCTAAAAAGCTTTTTGGGGTCATGTTTATTTTCCTCAACCAGGTTGGAAAAATATGATGATTGAGCAGATTTAAGCATTGAGTTGTATTTGTTCCTCTGAGAGTTATACAGCTCCTTGTCAATTTGAGTGCCAGTCTTGCTCATTTTTCTCTCAAGCCTCCTCTTGAGAGATCTTTCCAGCTTTAATTGGTCACTCATCCAAGGTACAGGTTTGCGTTGGGTGACCATGGCAACCTTAATTGGTGCATGTTTGTCCATGAGTGATGTGAGTTCCCTATCATAATAATTTACCATGTCCTCCAATGATAAATGTTCCCAAGTTGAGTCTCTGTCAGTTAGGGATTTAATGTCCCTTCTTAGGGATTCAAGATCTAATGCCTTGAAATTCCTAAATTTGATAGATTTTTTGGGGGGGTTTAGGAGGTACAATATCAAGGTAAATCTTAATCATTTTATGATCAGATAGGTACTCATCTACCAGGTGACTCTTCATGAGCTTATTTCCCCTAAAGGTCATGATTAGATCAAGGGTGTTCCCTAACCTATGGGTTGGTTCCTGAACCCATTGGGTTAGATCAAAGGTAGATAGGATGTCATTAAACTTAATGACATCAGGCTTTAAGGGCAAGTTAACATGGAAGTTGTAGTCACCAAGGAAAATGACCTCATGACTAAAGGAACCATAATGTGCAACCAATTGGGTGAACTCATCATAGAACTCAGAGTAGGTATATCTATTTCGATCAGATGGTTCAGGTCTGTATATCACCACAAATGTTACCTTTTTTCCCTTCAATGTGATGGATGACTCCATGAGCTCCATGGTGGTGACTACTGGTTGGTTGGCCCTATTGGTTATGAAGGGGAGTTCAGATTTGTATAAAATCCCTAATCCTCCCCCTGTACGACCAATTCTAGGAAAGGACTCAAATTCAAGTGACCCTTCTTTAAGTTCACTTTTGACTTTGTCAGAATTTGAGTCATGCATCCAAGTCTCAGTCATGAACAGGGCATCAAGGTCATGCTCAGTAAAATAATCTTTTACTGGCAGGATCTTGTTAGATATGCTCTGTACATTGCAACATCCAATATTTAATGTTTTCTTCCCGTTTCTATTAGGATTTTTAATACGAGAATGCTGTTTGTTTACAATCCGTGGCCGACCATGTGGAGCAGAGCGAGCACGTGTAGTTGGAGCCGGCCCCGCAGGTCTTGCCGCATTGTGATTGGTCAGGTCAGACCACGTGGTATAGTTGGGCGTGGCTTGTTCATAAGATGATTGTCCACTATAACGTAAACAATTGAACCGATTACTGTTGCGAGCACGTGTAGTCGGAGCCGGCCCTGCAGGCCTATTATTGGATGGTCGAGCAGACGAATGTGTATTATTTACATTCCTACCACGAACAGCGCCCCCTCTGATAATTTTGCCAAAACTGCATGATTTTGACGAATTGCATGGACTTTCAACATATTTGTTGTTCAGTCTATGTTTTTGTGGCCGGGGAGGCAGAATAAATATGTTTTCCCAATAAAGATGTTTTGGGTGCGATATTTGTGTATATTTAACAAAATTGAACTGACAATTTTGCTTGCTCACTCCATGTACGGATAGTAGCGTGTCCGATTTTATGTAATCGCAGGTATCGAGCACCAAGCGAAATTGAGCAGGGAACAGTTCAATTTCATGCTCAGACTCAAAAATATTAATATTTGAGTTTGCGATCAACTCCTGCAGCAACCTGAAGTAAGCACGTGGAATAATATTAAAATTAATATTTTCCAAAGAGGAATTCTTCGTGAAGATGCTAGTATGAATGTCACACAGCAGGATTTTATTTGACCCTATACCATTGTGAGGCAAGGTAAGTGTCTTTGTGGTTTCGCCACTATTCTTGTTGTATATGTTGAAGCATGAGCATATACAAACAAAGCCATGATTGTGTAGCATTGAACAGGTAGGTAATCTCTTGTGTATATGAGCTGCTATATGAGAGCTTGACACGTTCTGTATTATGAACTACCGTAATAGTACACTATATCATTGACTGATATATAATAATAATGATAACAGAAATATAATAATAACCCACTGATTCATACACAATTTAATATGTCTTGTGTATTTTAAAGATTCACAACAGATCGTGAGTCTAAGAATGTCAATATGCTGTCACGGGAGACAAGGAGAGGCCTCTCACAACAGAATTAACTAAAATGGGTAATATTGTAAATAAGTGAGGTATATTTATCGTAGGTATATACCACACGTAGCTACCAGACAGTCCACAAAGATCGTGGAGGTAGAAATTACGTTCAGGCAAAAAAGAGGGTCTAAAATAAGGTAGACGTTGCACTGAGTCACAGGTTTAAGATGTACGTAGAAAGAAAGGCCAAGTGCTGGGCCTGCTACGTAAAATATCTCAAACTGTAAATAGAGTCTGCAAAATGACTGCAAACGAGTTTCCTGCCAATAAAGGCAGATTATTCCTAGGGTTAGCTAGGAAAAGATCAGCTAAATAGAACAGATCAGAGAGCACTCGACACTGACAGTCAAGACCAGGTGATCAAAAGCGCCGTGCCTCGTGAAGACAGATCAGTCCCGGCCCTTTCGAGCACAGTTCTCGCCAAGACTGTCGTCAGAGGATGCAAAAAGACTGTTCAAATAGTAGACCTAGTGGTTAGACTGCTTGTCGCACAAAAGGGCACAGATAGACTTCGAGGAAACTTAGTAAAATCACCGATAAAGGCGACTTTTTACGGAGCTTCACAAGAAGGCAGCCATATGCACCGCGCATGCGCAGTCCCCCCAATGCAGCATGCCTGTTTGCAGGCCAGTTTGTGTATGTTTGTGGGTGTTTGATGCAGCATGCCTGTTTGCAGGCCAGTTTGTGTATGTTTGTGTGTGTTTGATGCAGCATGCCTGTTTGCAAGCCAGTTTGTATATGTTTGCGTGTGTTTGATGCAGCATGCCTGTTTGCAGGCTAGTTTGTGTTTGTCTGCGTGCGTTTGATGCAGCATGCCTGTTTGCAGGCTAGTTTGTGTTTGTCTGTGTGCGTTTGATGCAGCATGCCTGTTTGCAAGCCAGTTTGTGTATGTTTGTGTGCGTTTGATGCAGGATGCCTGTTTGCAAGCCAGTTTGTGTATGTTTGCGTGCGTTTGATGCAGCATGCCTGTTTGCAGGCTAGTTTGTGTATGTTTGCGTGTGTTTGATGCAGCATGCCTGTTTGCAGGCCAGTTTGTGTATGTTTGCGGGTGTTTGATGCAGCATGCCGGTTTGCAGGCTAGTTTGTGTATGTTTGCATGCGTTTGATGCAGCATGCCTGTTTGTAGGCCAGTTTGTATATGTTTGTGTGCGTTTAATGCAGCATGCCTGTTTGCAGGCCAGTTTGTGTTTGTCTGCGTGCGTTTGATGCAGCATGCCTGTTTGCAGGCTAGTTTGTGTTTGTCTGCGTGCGTTTGATGCAGCATGCCTGTTTGCAGGCCAGTTTGTGTATGTTTGTGTGCGTTTGATGCAGTATGCCTGTTTGCAAGCCAGTTTGTATATGTTTGTGTGCGTTTGATGCAGCATGCCTGTTTGCAGGCTAGTTTGTGTATGTTTGCGTGTGTTTGATGCAGCATGCCTGTTTGCAAGCCAGTTTGTATATGTTTGTGTGCGTTTGATGCAGCATGCCTGTTTGCAGGCTAGTTTGTGTATGTTTGCGGGTGTTTGATGCAGCATGCCTGTTTGAAGGCTAGTTTGTGTATGTTTGCATGCGTTTGATGCAACATGCCTGTTTGCAGGCCAGTTTGTGTTTGTCTGCGTGCGTTTGATGCAGCATGCCTGTTTGCAGGCCAGTTTGTGTTTGTCTGCGTGCGTTTGATGCAGCATGCCTGTTTGCAGACTAGTTTGTGTATGTTTGTGTGCGTTTGATGCAGCATGCCTGTTTGCAGGCCAGTTTGTATATGTTTGTGTGCGTTTGATGCAGCATGCCTGTTTGCAGGCTAGTTTGTATATGTTTGTGTGCGTTTGATGCAGCATGCCTGTTTGCAGGCTAGTTTGTGTATGTTTGCGTGCGTTTGATGCAGCATGCCTGTTTGCAAGCCAGTTTGTATATGTTTGTGTGCGTTTGATGCAGCATGCCTGTTTGCAGGCCAGTTTGTGTATGTTTGCGTGTGTTTGATGCAGCCTGCCTGTTTGCAAGCCAGTTTATGTATGATTGCGGGTGTTTGATGCAGCATGCCTGTTTGCAGGCCAGTTTGTGTATGTTTGCGTGAGTTTGATGCAGCATGCCTGTTTGCAAGCCAGTTTGTGTATGTTTGTGTGCGTTTGATGCAGCATGCCTGTTTGCAAGCCAGTTTTTGTATGTTTGCGTGTGTTTGATGCAGCATGCCTGTTTGCAAGCCAGTGTGTGTATGTCTGCGTGCGTTTGATGCAGCATGCCTGTTCAATGCAGCATGCCTGTTTGCAAGCCAGTTTGTGTATGTTTGAGTGCGTTTGATGCAGCATGCCTGTTTGCAAGCCAGTTTGTGTATGTTTGCATGCATTTGATGCAGCATGCCTGTTTGCAAGCCAGTTTTTATATGTTTGTGTGCGTTTGATGCAGCATGCCTGTTTGCAAGCCAGTTTGTGTATGTTTGCATGCATTTGATGCAGCACGCCTGTTTGCAGGCCAGTTTGTGTATGTTTGTGTGCGTTTGATGCAGCATGCCTGTTTGCAGGCTAGTTTGTGTATGTTTGTGTGCGTTTGATGCAGCATGCCTGTTTGCAGGCCAGTTTGTGTATGTTTGTGTGTGTTTGATGCAGCATGCCTGTTTGCAAGCCAGTTTGTGTATGTTTGCATGCATTTGATGCAGCATGCCTGTTTGCAAGCCAGTTTTTATATGTTTGTGTGCGTTTGATGCAGCATGCCTGTTTGCAAGCCAGTTTGTGTATGTTTGCATGCATTTGATGCAGCATGCCTGTTTGCAGGCCAGTTTGTGTATGTTTGTGTGTGTTTGATGCAGCATGCCTGTTTGCAAGCCAGTTTGTGTATGTTTGCATGCATTTGATGCAGCATGCCTGTTTGCAAGCCAGTTTTTATATGTTTGTGTGCGTTTGATGCAGCATGCCTGTTTGCAAGCCAGTTTTTATATGTTTGTGTGCGTTTGATGCAGCATGCCTGTTTGCAAGCCAGTTTGTGTATGTTTGCATGCATTTGATGCAGCACGCCTGTTTGCAAGCCAGTTTTTGTATGTTTGTGTGCGTTTGATGCAGCATGCCTGTTTGCAAGCCAGTTTTTGTATGTTTGCGTGTGTTTGATGCAGCATGCCTGTTTGCAAGCCAGTTTGTGTATGTCTGCGTGCGTTTGATGCAGCATGCCTGTTTGCAGGCTAGTTTGTGTATGTTTGTGTGTGTTTGATTCAGCATGCCTGTTTGCAAGCCAGTTTGTATATGTTTGCGTGCGTTTGATGCAGCATGCCTGTTTGCAGGCTAGTTTGTGTATGTTTGTGTGCGTTTGATGCAGCATGCCTGTTTGCAGGCCAGTTTGTGTATGTTTGTGTGCGTTTGATGCAGCATGCCTGTTTGCAGGCTAGTTTGTGTATGTTTGCGTGTGTTTGATGCGGCATGCCTGTTTGCAAGCCAGTTTGTGTATGTTTGTGTGCGTTTGATGCAGCATGCCTGTTTGGAAGCCAGTTTGTGTATGTTTGTGTGCGTTTGATGCAGCATGCCTGTTTGCAGGCTAGTTTGTGTATGTTTGCGTGTGTTTGATGCGGCATGCCTGTTTGCAAGCCAGTTTGTGTATGTTTGTGTGCGTTTGATGCAGCATGCCTGTTTGCAGGCCAGTTTGTGTATGTCTGCGTGCGTTTGATGTAGCATGCCTGTTTGCAAGCCAGTTTGTATATGTTTGTGTGCGTTTGATGCAGCATGCCTGTTTGCAGGCCAGTTTGTGTATGTTTGCGTGTGTTTGATGCAGCATGCCTGTTTGCAAGCTAGTTTGTATATGTTTGCGTGCGTTTGATGCAGCATGCCTGTTTGCAGGCTAGTTTGTGTATGTTTGCGTGTGTTTGATGCAGCATGCCTGTTTGCAAGCCAGTTTGTGTATGTTTGTGTGCGTTTGATGTAGCATGCCTGTTTGCAGGCCAGTTTGTGTATGTCTGCGTGTGTTTGATGCAGCATGCCTGTTTGCAAGCCAGTTTGTGTATGTCTGCATGCGTTTGATGCAGCATGCCTGTTTGCAGGCCAGTTTGTGTATGTTTGCGTGCGTTTGATGCAGCATGCCTGTTTGCAAGCCAGTTTGTGTTTGTCTGCGTGCATTTGATGCAGCATGCCTGTTTGGAAGCCAGTTTGTGTATGTTTGTGTGCGTTTGATGCAGCATGCCTGTTTGCAGGCTAGTTTGTGTATGTTTGCGTGTGTTTGATGCGGCATGCCTGTTTGCAAGCCAGTTTGTGTATGTTTGTGTGCGTTTGATGCAGCATGCCTGTTTGGAAGCCAGTTTGTGTATGTTTGTGTGCGTTTGATGCAGCATGCCTGTTTGCAGGCCAGTTTGTGTATGTCTGCGTGTGTTTGATGCGGCATGCCTGTTTGCAAGCCAGTTTGTGTATGTTTGCATGCGTTTGATGCAGCATGCCTGTTTGCAGGCCAGTTTGTATATGTTTGCGTGCGTTTGATGCAGCATGCCTGTTTGCAGGCCAGTTTGTATACGTTTGCGTGTGTTTGATGCAGCATACCTGTTTGCAGGCTAGATTGTATATGTTTGCGTGTGTTTTATGCAGCATACCTGTTTGCAGGCTAGTTTGTGTATGTTTGCGTGTGTTTGATGCAGCCTGCCTGTTTGCAGGCTAGTTTGTATATGTTTGCGTGTGTTTGATGCTGCATGCCTGTTTGCAGGCTAGATTGTATATGTTTGCGTGTGTTTTATGCAGCATACCTGTTTGCAGGCTAGTTTGTGTATGTTTGCGTGTGTTTGATGCAGCCTGCCTGTTTGCAGGCTAGTTTGTATATGTTTGCGTGTGTTTGATGCAGCATACCTGTTTGCAGGCTAGTTTGTGTATGTTTGCGTGTGTTTGATGCAGCATACCTGTTTGCAGGCTAGTTTGTATATGTTTGCGTGTGTTTGATGCAGCATACCTATTTGCAGGCTAGATTGTATATGTTTGCGTGTGTTTGATGCAGCATACCTGTTTGCAGGCTAGTTTGTGTATGTTTGCGTGTGTTTGATGCAGCCTGCCTGTTTGCAGGCTAGATTGTGTATGTTTGTGTATGTTTGCGTGTGTTTGATGCAGCATGCCTGTTTGCAAGCCAGTTTGTGTTTGTCTGCGTGCATTTGATGCAGCATGCCTGTTTGCAGGCCAGTTTGTGTATGTTTGCGTGCGTTTGATGCAGCATGCCTGTTTGCAGGCCAGTTTGTGTATGTTTGCGTGCGTTTGATGCAGCATGCCTGTTTGCAAGCCAGTTTGTGTATGTTTGTGTATGTTTGATGCAGCATGCCTGTTTGCAGGCCAGTTTGTATATGTTTGGGTGTGTTTGATGCAGCATGCCTGTTTGCAGGCCAGTTTGTATATGTTTGCGTGCGTTTGATGCAGCATGCCTGTTTGCAAGCCAGTTTGTGTATGTTTGCGTGTGTTTTATGCAGCATACCTGTTTGCAGGCTAGTTTGTGTATGTTTGCATGCGTTTGATGCAGCATGCCTGTTTGCAGGCTAGTTTGTATATGTTTGCGTGCGTTTGATGCAGCATGCCTGTTTGCAGGCCAGTTTGTGTATGTTTGCGTGCGTTTGATGCAGCATGCCTGTTTGCAGGCCAGTTTGTGTATGTTTGTGTATGTTTGATGCAGCATGCCTGTTTGCAGGCCAGTTTGTGTATGTTTGCGTGCGTTTGATGCAGCATGCCTGTTTGCAGGCAAGTTTGTGTATGTTTGTATATGTTTGCGTGCGTTTGATGCAGCATACCTGTTTGCAGGCCAGTTTGTATATGTTTGCGTGTGTTTGATGCAGCATACCTGTTTGCAGGCAAGTTTGTGTATGTTTGTATATGTTTGCGTGCGTTTGATGCAGCATACCTGTTTGCAGGCCAGTTTGTGTATGTTTGCGTGCGTTTGATGCAGCATGCCTGTTTGCAGGCCAGTTTGTATATGTTTGTGTGCGTTTGATGCAGCATGCCTGTTTGCAGGCCAGTTTGTGTATGTTTGTGTGCGTTTGATGCAGCATGCCTGTTTGCAGGCCAGTTTGTATATGTTTGTGTGCGTTTGATGCAGCATGCCTGTTTGCAGGCCAGTTTGTGTATGTTTGTGTGTGTTTGATGCAGCATGCCTGTTTGCAGGCAAGTTTGTGTATGTTTGTATATGTTTGCGTGTGTTTGATGCAGCATACCTGTTTGCAGGCTAGATTGTGTATGTTTGCGTGTGTTTGATGCAGCATACCTGTTTGCAGGCTAGTTTGTATATGTTTGCGTGTGTTTGATGCAGCATACCTGTTTGCAGGCTAGTTTGTATATGTTTGCGTGTGTTTGATGCAGCATACCTGTTTGCAGGCCAGTTTGTGTATGTTTGTGTGCGTTTGATGCAGCATGCCTGTTTGCAGGCCAGTTTGTATATGTTTGTGTGCGTTTGATGCAGCATGCCTGTTTGCAGGCTAGATTGTGTATGTTTGTGTGTGTTTAATGCAGCATGCCTGTTTGCAGGCAAGTTTGTGTATGTTTGTATATGTTTGCGTGTGTTTGATGCAGCATACCTGTTTGCAGGCTAGATTGTGTATGTTTGCGTGTGTTTGATGCAGCATACCTGTTTGCAGGCTAGTTTGTATATGTTTGCGTGTGTTTGATGCAGCATACCTGTTTGCAGGCTAGTTTGTATATGTTTGCGTGTGTTTGATGCAGCATACCTGTTTGCAGGCTAGTTTGTATATGTTTGCGTGTGTTTGATGCAGCATACCTGTTTGCAGGCTAGTTTGTATATGTTTGCGTGTGTTTGATGCAGCATACCTGTTTGCAGGCTAGTTTGTATATGTTTGCGTGTGTTTGATGCAGCCTGCCTGTTTGCAGGCTAGATTGTGTATGTTTGTGTATGTTTGCGTGTGTTTGATGCAGCATGCCTGTTTGCAAGCCAGTTTGTGTATGTTTGCGTGTGTTTTATGCAGCATACCTGTTTGCAGGCTAGTTTGTATATGTTTGCGTGTGTTTGATGCAGCATACCTGTTTGCAGGCTAGTTTGTGTATGTTTGCGTGTGTTTGATGCAGCATGCCTGTTTGCAGGCCAGTTTGTGTATGTTTGCGTGTGTTTGATGCAGCATACCTGTTTGCAGGCTAGTTTGTATATGTTTGCGTGTGTTTGATGCAGCATACCTGTTTGCAGGCTAGTTTGTGTATGTTTGTGTGCGTTTGATGCAGCATGCCTGTTTGCAGGCCAGTTTGTGTATGTTTGCGTGCGTTTGATGCAGCATGCCTGTTTGCAGGCCAGTTTGTGTATGTTTGTGTGCGTTTGATGCAGCATGCCTGTTTGCAGGCCAGTTTGTGTATGTCTGCGTGCGTTTGATGTAGCATGCCTGTTTGCAAGCCAGTTTGTATATGTTTGTGTGCGTTTGATGCAGCATACCTGTTTGCAGGCCAGTTTGTGTATGTTTGTGTGCGTTTGATGCAGCATGCCTGTTTGCAGGCCAGTTTGTGTATGTCTGCGTGCGTTTGATGTAGCATGCCTGTTTGCAAGCCAGTTTGTATATGTTTGTGTGCGTTTGATGCAGCATGCCTGTTTGCAGGCTAGTTTGTGTATGTTTGCGTGCGTTTGATGCAGCATGCCTGTTTGCAGGCCAGTTTGTATATGTTTGTGTGCGTTTGATGCAGCATGCCTGTTTGCAAGCCAGTTTGTATATGTTTGCGTGCGTTTGATGCAGCATGCCTGTTTGCAGGCTAGTTTGTGTATGTCTGCGTGCGTTTGATGCAGCCTGCCTGTTTGCAGGCTAGTTTGTGTATGTCTGCGTGCGTTTGATGCAGCCTGCCTGTTTGCAAGCCAGTTTGTATATGTTTGTGTGCGTTTGATGCAGCATGCCTGTTTGCAGGCCAGTTTGTGTATGTTTGCGTGTGTTTGATGCAGCCTGCCTGTTTGCAGGCTAGATTGTGTATGTTTGTGTATGTTTGCGTGCGTTTGATGCAGCATGCCTGTTTGCAGGCCAGTTTGTGTATGTTTGCGTGTGTTTGATGCAGCCTGCCTGTTTGCAGGCTAGTTTGTATATGTTTGTGTGCGGTTTATCGTAAGCAAGATGAGGCCACCACTTGTAGATATTTATTTAAGTACCGTGACCATTGGTTGTATATTAACAGTAAACAATGAATAATTATATCATGTGACCTCATTCACCCAGCCCAATATGGGCCCAATAAGTCACAAATAAAGTGATAATTGACAATGCAACAAGAGCGGCAAGAAAAGATTACATACAGGAATTTTGCAATATTACAATTGTAAATATACTACGCTGTGATGTTTATGATTCTGTTTCACAACACTCTTTACAGTAAATCCACAATTTTGGACTTTCCATACATCTGTGGTTCAAGTATCGTGTTATAATCTCTTAACTACCTCTTGCCTATTATTGTATATATTTTTTACCAACTATGTGGACATGAATAATTTATAGATTCCGTTTTTATCATTCTTCTTAAATGTAGCATTTCTACCTTCCTTCTAGCGCCACTGCTCACTCAGCCAGCATCACCTTTTATTGCTAAATTTAGAGCAAATCTATGTAAACTCAAATAAAATCCAATGGCCTCATTTTGTAATGTGTCAATAAAACCAATGTTTTCATATTCCCAAATATCTGCACAATAATCGGCTGTAGGTGCTACTCCTGAGTTAGACAATGTAGCCTAAGTGCCCAAACCTTTCAATTTTACATGCGTATTTTACATGCATATTTTACATGCGTATATTACATGGCACCTGAAGCTATGTACCGGATTCAGCTAAGACAAAAGCAGTGATATTAAAGAGCCTTGGTGTTCATCAAGAATGATGCCCAAATATTTGTTTGCTTTGTTGTATATTTGGGGTTTTACATCACTTTCAACATTATTTCGTGATGAGACCTACTTGTAGCTGCCTCATTGAATTGTCATGTCGCAGGTCCTTGACATGACAACCCACCCAGTCACAGATTTACAAGGACAACTGCTCATGTGTGAAATTGTAACATGATTTCAATCTTCGCATGGCAAGGGATCGAACCCACGACCTTTGGATCACTACAAAGGAACTTGTGCTAGTAAGCTGGCAATAATGATGTGCACAATCTATAGACAGTGAAAGGAGACCAATACCTCTGTATATTCTAATGGCAAATCAGGATCAGCTAGAGGATTCTCGGGGATGGGTTTTATTATTGCTAAATTCCTTGGAGTTAAACTATAATCATAAATCTTATTAAAAGCAAAGTTAGTAAAATATCAGTTTAATTATTCTTGAAAATCTTCAGATTTATGATTGCGTGTATGGCAACCTTCTAACTTGTTTTGGTCAAGTTCATCAAAGCTAAAACCACCAATATCTACCCCTATATGTGATACATTCATTGTAAAAGTCATCATCAAGAACACCTGATTCTGGCATAACGTTTGTAAAGACCTTTAAATTCTTACTTCCATGTGTCTCAAACCCTGGGTATATCAGTATACATTTTTTTATTATTAATTGGTATATTATTTTTACTTTTGTAAACCATGTTATTTTAATACTGTCTCACAATTGGTTTGGATTAGAACTACAATTATTCTCTACTTCAATTGTCTAATCTTTTTGATAACTATTATGTGGTATGTCGTTAGATATAAACACGGTTCTGGTTGTCATGTCTGAAAATTTGGACGTTTTAATGTTTTAGGTTTTACAACATCTCAGACACCGACTGGGGTCACCCTATTCATTACTAATCAATACCCAATTTTTCAGGTTTTGAATTTGACTTTATCATGACATTAGTCAGAGAGTATGACTTTCATTAATTCAATCAATACTAAGGTCATACATAATCTGTAAAATATCAAGATTGTAAACTATAGTATTGTTGAATATAAAACTTACCCATTCTGTTTTTTTAAATATGTTTTTCTTGAAGATGAAAATCATGTTTATGAAAGACTGTGATTTAGGGGTGGAACTATTTAGATTTTTCTCCAGACAGTTCACATAACTCGTTGCAGGAAAATCTAAAGTGTTCTTTTGTCCAAGTAAGCACGGGATTGAAATGTGGGTATAATCTTGTTGATGGGTCAAAGTCTATCCTGTGAGGTAAGTTTGAAACCATGAAATAAACGTATGGGTGGTTGAAAATAATATTGACCGTGTTCTAATTACACGTACTGAGATTTAAATGCTTTTGTACGAGATTTTATATTAGCTTTTCATATCCTCGTGGTTCAAATAATGTTTTATAGGGATAAATACAATTATCTCATATCGTTTTTTGATAATCTATCCATTTTTGAATTCTCCTCGTGCACAACTAATATATTTGAAACACTGAGTGAAAACTTGTAATACAAGGTACATATGCTCACCTTTTCAAACTTCAAACAGATTGTTTAAACAGATTGTTCATAAATCTTTGACAATAACATATTTTAGGTATTTAAATCGATTTGTATTTTCCATCAATGTTGATTGGTGTTTGGCAGACGCCATGTTACAAGACACCTGTGGATTACCACAGGAACCTAATTGGTCTCTGTTGGTATCAAATATTGACATAATTCTCCATAGTTATCAGGAATAAGTAGTAGATCTACATCAGGTAGGTTTCAATTATTTTGGGAATTATTTTGGCATATTTTTGTATAGCATTATCAAGTACTTATCTGCCCTTCAGAGCGCCGAGGCTTCCTGGATAGCGCTCAACTGTTTTCATTATTCTACTGTTGAGATAGAACCCACAGCTGAAATGAGATGTGGATGTTACTGAACAACAAGAGAAAGAGTGGACTAAGGTCTATGCTTATGTTATATCTTGATAACGGCCAAGAGTGGGAGATAAGAAAACCCCTCCCAGGACTGCTAAGTTTTTAGATGCCTGATTATATCAATGAAGTGCATGTATATCGCTGAACCATCTGTCCACCATCCGCACGCTGTGTGTTTATATAGCAGCCCGTAAGAGCCTGGCGCTCAGCAATTTTCCATCCACCATGTTTGCAGTGTGGAAGTCCGTCAGCAACTGGAAAATAAGTACCAAGTCTAAAAGTAAAATAGGCGCTACACACATGGGAATAGAAAAGAACACATTATTGGAAATATCAGGACATGAAACTGCAAAAGGTGAAGCAGAAAATGAGAAACCAAAAAGCGACATGTCCTCAGACTTATGCCTGCTCTCAGAAAGTCCGTTTCGTATTCATAAGGTTAGATTTTACACTTTTTTCATGTCTCTCCAACAGTCGAACCGGGACAATCCTTGATTTCGGGAAGGTTTATTTTGTACATACATGTTCCACATGTTGTTCTTGTCATCGTTCATGTCCCTCCTTTTACATAATTGTCTAATGTTACATGGCATAAATTAGTGAAATTTCTCAATTATTTGTGTCAAAGATCGCCGGGATGAATGGTTAGAAGTACTGTGATGTTGCCAATGTTTCTCAATTGATCTACAGTGACCGGCAAGTGTACGAACCGGCAGTTGAAACTCAAACATTTTTGACTCAGTTAAATATTTTGCAAACGTTTCTGTACTCATTGAAACTGAGCTGAATGTTACGATTCCCATTGATTTTCAAAACGTTTAAAGTGTCTATTCGTCTTCACAGCACGATTGACGATGTCACTGCAAATGACATCAGAAGTAGTCACGTGACCAAACATCATCATATGACTCGACACAAAATTAGGACAAACTGCAGGTTGGATAAATGCGTGTCATTTTCCAGATAATTCTGTATGCAGTGAACATGTATCAATTATAATTTACATGCCTTTGACGTAGATGATCTACTGGTGGTGTTCATAAGTTTTACTCGGTTTTAAAAGATTTTGTGACAATCATGAATGAAAAGCACAAAAATGTCCGGATTTGACTGCCCTTCACTGTGTGTAAATAAAACTCCCCAAAATTGCCTGAAAGTCTTTTTTTTATCGAAAATGATGGCTTTTGCACATGTATATGTTTAATCTATAGCTGCGTTGGAACACCAAATGTTGATTATATCTTGGAGTAATTATGAATGGATACATAATTACTCCAAGATTTTATCAACATATATAATGTATTATCTGATAAAATAGGAAATGGGTAGAAAAATGATGTCTTGAACATTATTACCATATTCAAGGTCAGAATAGACTTGAAATCCATTGTTTTCAGAAATGCAATGCACTGTCCATCAAATGTAAGTCACAACTCCAGTAGAACTCAGTCTCTGGCTGCAGGATTTAAAGGAGCCATGTTCCCATACATATAACATTGGATGTCAGATTTGTCAGAAAAAAACGTTCTTTGTGTTTTCTCAGCATCTTATCGCCATTGTATACGAGATTGCGGAACCAGGCGAAAGTGGGTCAGTTTACTCAGAGGAGGTGACAGCAACAATCACAGAAGTTCCAAACGCAATACTTGATGTTTCTGACGTCATATGACGTTTCTCCGTGTTTGTAGTCGTGGCGTCATCATTTGAACTCTTCTACCGTAGATGCCATTTCATGTCAAATATGATATCAGGTAAAAAAAACTATAGAAAGGACATAACAGATAACACACGGGTCTGTACTTAGAGACATTATGACTGAGAAACACAGTATGTAAGTACAACAGTTAATCGCAGGAGTCGAGCTCATTTAGCAGGGAAACTTCAATATGATGGGTAGTGTGTGGTGTTTCTGGAGACAGTGGATTTCAAGTCTATCTTGACAATGGATATAGGAGTAGACAATTATCTATTGACCAAGCTGACAGAATAGGAAATGGGTTAGAATGAATATAGATATATAAGATGAAAGATAAAATGGGTTAGATTTTGTTTGTTCGTTTCTTTGGGGTTTTGCACCACAATATTATTTCAGTCATTTCGTGATGAGACATGTAACAGATATCTCAGCATGGTCGGGGATCGAACCTACGACATTTGGATCACCACAGAGAAACTGGTCGTTAAAAGGCTTGCACTCTAAGCAACTGGACCATGGCCCGTGACAGAATTGTGTTAGAATAGATAGAATAATTATAAGCAGAACATGAACTGGATTAGAATAGATATAATATGAACTAGGTAACAATAGATCTAATAAGAACTGGGTTAGAATAGATAGAATAGGAACTGAGTTAGAGTAGATAAAATGGATAGAATAGGAACTGGGTTAGAACAGATAGAATAGGAACTGGGTTAGAATAGATCTAATATTAACAAGGTAAGAATAGATCGAATAAGAACTGGGTTAGAATAGATAGAATAGGAACTGGGTTAGAGTAGATAAAATGGATAGAATAGGAACTGGGTTAGAATAGATAGAACATGAACTGGATTAGAATAGATATAATATGAACTAGGTAAGAAAAGATAAAATAAGAACTGGGTTAGAATAGATAGAATAGGAACTGGGTTAGAGTAGATAAAATGGAAAGAATAGGAACTGGGTTAGAATAGATAGAATAGGAACTGGGTTAGAGAAGATAAAATAGATAGAATTGGAACTGGGTTAGAATAGAAATAATAGATAGAATCAAGTAGGGTTAGGGAAGATAAAGTAGATAGAGTAGGAACTGAGTTAGAGTAGATAGAATAGGTGCAAAAGTGGACAGGGTTTGTTCTATTGTGAAGCCATGAATAATGGACACCACCTCCTTTGTGCACGGTATTGACTATCTCTAAAAAATATGTATATTGCTGTCACTGCAATGCAATTATGCAAATAGCACATTGTGAGAAGCCCACTACATAAATGAGTGTACTTTATATATTTGCACCACTCTGTGACTTGTGAGTAGAACGCTTTGAGGAGATGAGCGTCACAGACGTCACCCAGAGGCCACCACAGCACATCTGCATGATCTGATCTATCAGAGATTTGATAACATTGATACCGGTGTATATGGGAAATTTAAATGAAGTAAACAAGCTTTGCGGGCACAATCGTAGAACTATAAATGGAGAAACAATCTGAATGTGAAAAAATGGACACATTGACAGTGGCAAACATCGCTGAAGAAAAGGAGGAGAATGCTGGAAAGGAAAATGGGTCATCTGAGTGTCCGATCAGTAAACTGAGAAAGAGGTTCCGAGACGCTCAAATCACGTGCAATCTCATCACGGTATATCTTATATTATTTCCTTTAAAGCTAACATTAGTCTTAAATAATACAAGCAAAAAAAGATAGATCTTGAACAGGATGGTTTGTGTTTCTAACCTGTATACAGTGCTGTCATGGGCGACACTGAGCTCCATGATTAGGACGTCTGTCTCCTATGCTATACATATGGGGATCCCGCTGTGACAAGTATTCTTTATGCTGAAGATGAAATCTGCATATTGAGGTTCTGTTTAAGCGATATGCACTTAAGAAAATACAGAATTGATTTTTTTTGCAAACGTAGAAAAATTTAAAAGATAATGATTTTATCCCGACAAAAAGATGAAATCGTCATATTGGAGTTTAATTTGAGCAATATTTTCTTTCAAAAGTAGACAAAAAGGTGATGAATTTATACAGAAAAAAATAGTGAAATATTCATGTTGGCTTTTTTTTGCATATGCACGTCAGAATATATAGAATTGAACAATTTTTGCAAGTACAGAAAACAAAGAATTCTTCATATTGGGTTTTTATTTGAGGGATTTTCGGAGCTAAGACACGTTTGCAAAAAAACTATAACGCGCAAGTTGCAAAGCTGACGATTTTAAGATTTGATAATGGATTCTAAACCTTGAGCATGTCTTTTTAAATATTTAAGTTTTGTTTGACGATGCGATGAAATGTTTTGAAAATGAAATGAAAACTACCCAAAATGATGTTCTCATTCAACATGGACTCATCCTGATGTATTGTAATACATACTTGAGGCAAGGCACCATTTCCTAAACTACTAATTGAAAGGAATAATGGGAAATTGAGTGATAATGTTATATTCAAAGCTGAGTTTAAACAAATTACCATATTGTTACTTTGAAATTCGAAACAACTCACTGACAGACGAAATAAAGTCATTAGAGGCTGCTGAATGTGACATTGAATCTAATCGTCAACTTTTATTGCCAAAAGTTACAAGAAAATTGCTTTTTTTAAATATTGACTCTTTCCATTCACCAACATTAAAATCTCCAAAGGGCCTTACATGTAATGAGGTCGGATTCGGGAAGGGTGCAAGATGAACGTGTGTAATTGAATTGTTTTTTACATCTTCCAGTGGCCCATGGTTGCATATCAAAGCCAAGGACACGGTCCGTGGTGTAGTTGTATACATACATATATTAGCACCAGTTCCTCTGTGGTGATCCAAAGGTCGCGAGTTCGATTCCTACCCATGTTGAGAATGCAGTCATGTTACAATTTCTCATATGAGCTGAGGCCCGTGCCTGAAGAGTTCATCTGTTCTCCTTGTAAATCTTTGTCTGGGTCGGCTGTCATGTCAAGGACCTGCGACATGACAATCGAGGCAGCACTGTATGTTGGTCTTATCATGCTAATTAAGATCATGAAATATGCCATAAGGCACAGGTGCAGTTATCAACTGCTGCATTGCATAAATGCATATAGCCAAATTTGAACTTCGACATCTATTCCTATTATGATGCAATTTTGATCAATCATATAGTGAGTACTTGGCCAGTCTATTAGTAATATAATAGGATTTCTTACACTGCACGACTCCTTGAGGATCTATGCTTTCCGCTTTTTAACCTTGAGATTCATTCATCTTTTCAAATTGCGAGAGAACACTCCAGAAATGTTCCAATACAAAGCATGAATTGTGTTGAGTGTGTGAGTGTTCACGCCTATTCTGTATTACGTCGGTAGTGGTACCAGTCTTTCAATATTCTCACTACCTTTGCCGTCATTGTCTTGTATTTGATATCATTCTAAACCAACGTTAAGTCATGACCTAAAATCACTTGTCTGACTGAGATACAAACTACTCAGTACAAAATAGAATCTTTTAGGAATAGTCATAACTTGCGGCCGATCCTCTGCGCACGTTTTAATCATTGACGGCAGGGACTGATATGATAGAGAAGTTATGTTCGGGAGAAAAGTTAACAAACAATGGGGTTGCTCAATTTGTTACAAATGAATAGAGGTCCTGCGTCAAATAAAGATTAATGGTCGCATAAAATGTGCTCAGATAATCTGATATAAAATGTACACACAAATGGAAACTCCCCATTATCTCGGCTCTCCCATATACGTGAAGGTGCCATTGCTGATGTCACGTCCTGGTCAATTCTGACGACAGGATACGCACTTTGTAACATCATCAAATCACTATAAAATGGAAGGTAATAATTCTCACCATACTTTTAGCCAAGCCGTATGCTGCTTATAGAAGGAAAACGGGAAATATTTCTTTCAATATACCCTATAATATTAAAATGAGACTTTATCTATTTATTATAATATCATCATATGCAATTTCAAAATACATTTGTTTTAATTGTATACCAAGGTCAGCATAAATGTGAGTACATCTCCCATGAAACTCGGTCCATATTGACATTGGTCACTTTCGTTCAATACTGCTCATTACCCTTCACAGTCAAGGAGGGGTTCAGGTTATTGTGACATATATCAAACCAAAATAAGTCATGAGAACATTTATTTCTTAACAAATTTTTGGTCTATTAAATCATAAATGTGTGTTAATTCATAAATGAATGATAATCTTCCTTTGAGACACAATTGTTCCGAAACAGGAGAGCATTAAAACAAATAATCTGAATGCAATTTCCTTTTTGAAAATGATTTTTAATTTCTCCATTGACCAGCTGCACCCCTAGTGCAATTTTGCACTCTCGGCGGGATGCCAATTGGTTTTTGCCGAGTAAACATATAGATGTAGATGTAGATCCCCCAAATATCAAGTGGCCTGGTCGTAAAATTCGCCAAATGTCGTCTGCTGAAGATGCGTTTGATTATGAAAATCTAATGTGACGTAGGTAATCTTGGTTTCCGATTGGATTTGCGAACTGCTATAAAAGAAGCCCATGTGCGAGTACGAATCAAATGCATCACAGAATGACATGTACGTAGAAATCTCTGACGTATACTCATCAGCCCTCGTCGTCTCTGATCACTTCATATGCAGTTTTTTTTTTATAATATAGTCTATACCATAACATATATTTATTATAGCGCTAAGAATTATATACAAAAAATATTTTCATGCCAATTCTTGTGAGGTCACCTGGATGTGGTGCGCTCTACGTCATCATAGCCATTATCACTTCTGTGCATACATGTATACTATAACAAAACATACCGAGTCGGGGAAGCTGGGTGAGCGGATTCAGTGAGTTGGTGATGGCGGAAGGATACCCTGAGCCGAAGGCGAAGGGTATCCGTCCGCCATCACCAACGAACTGAATCCGCTCACACAGCTGACCCGACGAGGCATGTTTTGTTTTTATACCTCAGACAACTACTGTATTTTTTTAAAAATGATACATGAAACAAGATATTTATCGTTAAAAACATTTGTAAACAAAGCGCACCTCATTTGACCCCGTCACGTGACCCGAAAATGGTGCATACAGCCATAGACTGGTTGCCGCCATCTGTGTATATACACGATGTTCTTGACACTCGATTGGGGGACCAGTCTAAAGATGGCCGACGCAAAATAGTTCGCAACTAATCAATACGTTACGAAATAATCTGCATGCTCGTATTCATTGGAAATCTCGTCAATATGCGCATCACTGAGGTATAAAGCCAATTTGCATATATACATTCCCTCATTTTAGCCAGTATATACCGCAATAGCCAATTTATTTAAAGCCCTTGTGTGCCTTATATTAAAATCACATTTAGAATTGGACCATATGCCTTTCTAGTATTTCTTAACAGTCATAATATTTATGAATGGTTCATGATTTTTGAGTCATCTGGTCTAACAATACAAGATACAGGTCAAATACCAGGTACTAGATACAAAGCACAAGTCAACTATTGCAGCTTTTAAGCAGCTTTTTAGAAAATAATTACCTGTTACTCTGACAAATCCTCTCAGAGTTTTATCGTAATTAGTATCCTACTTGCAGAAGAAAAAGGCTTTTAACGTCTTATTCAAAATTATTTGACTTCATCGTAAGTAAAAAATATAAAATTATTAAATATTAATTGGAAATCAGTCACATAAAAAAATGCTGTTTTCTTTTAGTTATTATATAACTTGTTAAAAATAAGGTAATATGTGTCATTCGCAGCTCTTTGTTTTCCATGAAATCCAATTATAAAGAACTATACACATGTTGAGGGTGACTTCTCATTAAGGATGTGATCTTGGCTGTTCACTTGAGTCCCGCGGGGATGACATCGGAAGCGCCGTATACTTCTCGTTCTTTCTCATCGAATGTCATTTTAGTTGCAAAGATTCTCACGCAGAATTAACGTTCTCCATAACAGTATGTCCAAGGAAATATTAGAGAGTAAAAGCAGGATAGCCAAGTTAAAGAAAAGGATCCTGAATGGCAATATAATCACGGTAAGATCTGCACGTCACCGCCTCATATTCCAACCTCTGACTTTACACTGATGCAGGGAATAGAGACACGATGCAGGTCTTTTACCATCAGCCGGGTTTCACCGATTATTTCACTACCATAATTCACAACTGAGCATCAACATTTGCTTTGAAACAGTCTGCGTCTGAAATAGTTGTATTTCGTTTTTCATGGAAAGGTTTCTAATAGTTGTCTATCGCAATTCATGAAAAGGTTTCTTTTCCAATTTTCAAATTGTCTCACCGCTCTGCGTACCAGTAGAGCCTTATATAAACAACAATTACACGCTCTCAACTTGTATAATTATATCTCCAGGAACTACGAGCTTTCAGACAGTGAAAACAAGATGCTTTGCATTCTGCATGTATATCAGGATGCCACTTGGCTTTGCCGAGTAAACATATTATTATAGATCATTTTATTCAAACACTTTACATAAAATAAAGGTTTAGTTCACATTCATACATCACACATCATTCATTCACATATATAAAAGCATTATCATCTTGCAAGTTGCATTGCACAGAGTCAAATTAAAATCATATATATGTAGATCAGTGGTACAAGTTGAAACATAAATGTAAAAAACATAAATACATAAATGTAAAAAACAAATACTAAGAGAGAATAAGATTGGATGTGTATAAGTAAATACTAGTGGCAAGTGGATCACTTGGCACTTCATGAATTCAGGAATTCTGTTATTTAGCTTCTGCATATGCAAGCAATCTTTGTCTTAATTGGTTTGTTGTGCAATCTTGAAATTATCAAATCAATATTTTACTACTGGGAGTGTGTTGAAATCACATACGGTAACAGTAGATTCACAGTTTGGTATCTATAATTTAGTTATATACAAACGCATTGAATTAGCATATAAATTATAACTAACAATATGTACCTTCTTTAATATTTTTTTAATGTGAGGGTAAATTTATAATATGGGTGAAATGTGTTACAATGTCCCCATACCTCTTTTGAAAATGTGGAATGAGAAGACAAAATATGCATGACGTGTTTTTCTCCATACCTAACTTTGATGATGAAACACTGGTGTGATGAACAGGCGAGGGTAGTTATAAAGTTGAATAGTGTGGATTCCCGAATGTATTTACAGGTATTATGTTCGGGACAAAATAATTTGTGAATGTGGTAGCGATTTTGTTCTTGTGGTTGCCAAGCTGTGAAAGCCCTGGATCCAAGATGGCTGAAAGTTGGTTGAAAATTGCCTCCAAATCTCTCAAGCTCCTAAATTAGTCATAAGTCTTTTAACAGTTCACTAATTTAACAATATATATATATATATATATATATATATATATATAAATATATATATATATATATATATATATATATATATATATAGATATATATATATATGTGTGTGTGTGTGTGTAAACTCGATTTACTCAGAGTTTAAATCTCTCATACTGATCATGAATAATAAATTTCAATTTCTAGTTGATATGATTTTGGAGTAACACATCTGACACTTGAGCGTGTTTGCTGCTCGTTTCTGCTAGTAAAGTAATCACCTTTATGATAGACATGAGTTTAAAGTTACCAATGAGTCGGTAGTCAATATTGGTAGTACCATTCAGCATTGCAGCTGACAACAAGAAATTGTAATTGCTGCAAACTCTGACTGCGTAGTCAGGAAATTTGACCATATCTCTGATCAACTAAAAATGCGACACTGGCAATAAAGTGTGTGCTAGAATTCATTACAAAAATATATTGCCTGAATGAATAGTCCTGTATGGAATCACGTGTGGTCAAACTGTAGACCGCACCAATCAGTTCCACTGGAGCAACTAAAAACTCTTGGGGTCTGGGCTTTTCTTAAGCCTCTTACTTCTGGAATGGCACATGAAGGTGATCTGCGTGTCACCTGCGTGTCACCTGCGTGTCACCTGCGTGTCAACTGCAGGGAACATAGGAACAGTTTTATGATCGCTGAAATATGCCTTAATTACGTTAATAATTTCTGGAGGTGAAAACGTTAGCATGTAACAATCATACTAATCATTTTCATGGTAAAATCTGGCAAAAATCTACTTTCAAAACACAATTATATTTGTCCTGCTCTTACGATTAATAATTTGTGATGGGAAGACATGACAGGGAAGACATGACAGGGAAGACATGACAGGGAAGACATGACAGGGAATATATGACAGGGAAGACATGACTGGGAAAACATGACAGGGAATTCATGACTGGGAAGACATGACAGGGAAGACATGGCAGGGAAGACATGGCTGGGAAGACATGGCTGGGAAGACATGACAGGGAAGACATGGCTGGGAAGACATGACAGGGAAGACATGGCAGGGAAGACATGGCTGGGAAGACATGACAGGGAAGACATGACAGGGAAGACATGGCAGGGAAGACATGGCTCGGAAGACATGACAGGGAAGACATGGCTGGGAAGACATGACAGGGAAGACATGACAGGGAAGACATGACAGGGAAGACATGGCTGGGAAGACATGGCTGGGAAGACATGACAGGGAAGACATGGCTGGGAAGACATGACAGGGAAGACATGACAGGGAAGACATGGCTGGGAAGACATGACAGGGAAGACATGACAGGGAAGACATGGCTGGGAAGACATGACAGGGAAGACATGGCTGGGAAGACATGACAGGGAAGACATGGCTGGGAAGATATGACAGGGAAGACATGGCAGGGAAGACATGGCTGGGAAGACATGACAGGGAAGACATGGCTGGGAAGACATGACAGGGAAGACATGACAGGGAAGACATGACAGGGAAGACATGGCTGGGAAGACATGACAGGGAAGACATGGCTTAAAAGACATGACAGGGAAGACATGACAGGGAAGACATGGCTGGGAAGACATGACAGGGAAAACATGGCTGGGAAGACATTGCAGGGAAGACATGACAGGGAAGACATGACAGGGAAGACATGACAGGGAAGACATGGCTGGGAAGACATGACAGGGAAGACATGGCTGGGAAGACATGACAGGGAAGACATGGCAGGGAAGACATGGCTGGGAAGACATGACAGGGAAGACATGACAGGGACACATGACAGGGAAGACATGACAGGGAAGACATGGCTGGGAAGACATGACAGGGAAGACATGGCTTGGAAGACATGACAGGGAAGACATGACAGGGAAGACATGGCTGGGAGGACATGGCTGGGAAGACATGACAGGGAAGACATGACAGGGAAGACATGACAGGGAAGACGTGACAGGGAAGACATGGCTGGGAAGACATGGCTGGGAAGACATGACAGGGAAGACATGGCTGGGAAGACATGGCTGGGAAGACATGACAGGGAAGACATGGCTGGGAAGACATGGCTGGGAAGACATGACAGGGAAGACATGACAGGGAAGACATGGCTGGGAAGACATGACAGGGAAGACATGACAGGGAAGACATGACAGGGAAGACATGGCTGGGAAGACATGACAGGGAAGACATGGCTGGGAAGACATGACAGGGAAGACATGACAGGGAAGACATGACAGGGAAGACATGGCTGGGAAGACATGACAGGGAAGACATGACAGGGAAGACATGACAGGGAAGACATGACAGGGAAGACATGACAGGGAAGACATGGCTCGGAAGACATGACAGGGAAGACATGGCTGGGAAGACATGACAGGGAAGACATGCCTCGTGATGTCCCTTGTTGAAATCTTTAGTTTTTCACATCACTAAATTCAAATATTTTACTTTCTTGTTTTTCACACCACTAATTATATATATACTTTAATACTAAGTTATGCATTAACGTAAAAAGAACAAAATGAAATATCTGAATTATTAGCGAGATAAAAAATCTAACGGAACATTACTGATAAAGTTCATCATTATTTCCGCCAAACATCAAGTTTTCTTTTCTTGTACATGGCTAAGTAGACCATATCTTCCAGTGGAACTCGCGTGGCAACTACGTGACATATGCATGGCAACTGTGTGGCATAAGCATGGCAACTGTGAGGCATACGCACGGCAACTGCGTGACATACACATGGCAACTATGTGGCATACGCATGGCAACTGTGTGGCATACGCATGGCAACTATGTGGCATACACATGGCAACTGTGTGGCATATGCATGACAACTGCGTTGCATACGCATGGCAACTGTGTGGCATACGCATGGCAACTGTGTGGCATACGCATGGCAACAACGTGGAATACGCATGGCAACTGTGTGGCATATGCATGGCAACTACGTGGAATACGCATGGCAACTGTGTGGCATACGCATGGCAACTATGTGAAATACGCATGGCAACTGTGTGGAATACGCATGGCAACTACATGGAATACACATGTCAACTGTGTGGCATACGCATGGCAACTGTGTGGCATACACATGGCAACTGCATGACATACACATGGCAACTGCGTGACATACACATGGCAACTATGTGGCATAAGCATGGCAAATAATTGTTCCACTAACTTTTTAGTTTCGCAATATGTCACCAATGCCTTTAGAGTCTGTGTATAACATCATAGATATACCAACATAGATAATAGAAAAGCTCAATATCGTGAGGGACACAGATCCTGACAAATCAAACCAGCTCTTGCCACTTACAAGAGACTGTAAATAGATTACATGTAGTTTATAAATGGTTGTCATGTCAAGAACCATTGACTTGACAATTCAGAGAAGCAGCACTACGTCTGCTCCAAGTAGGTCTCGTCATGATATTACTGAATGGATAATCGTTGGAGCGGAGCTGTTATTGTCCACCTGTCTCCCTCGCAGCTCTCCATGGCGTTCCATTATCATCTAGGATGAAGCTGGGTTGGTGCTCTCACGGCAATACTATTGTAATAACATCACAATGGAAGTCACGAGAGCACCAGGATGGTGACCCCGTCCTCTTTGTTATGCTGCTGTTTGACCTTAATGAGTATTTCATGGCCTCATCAGAACGCCGAAGTAAGGCGACCGTCGACGACCGTTGCATTATTCATGAATAGCGACAACATGTCTTAGGGACGTCATCAGTCGTCCATCGCAGAGCGCGGAACCTCCACTCCAATCATTACCAGCACATTGGTCTGAAATAGTAATTGACTATCAGAAACATACCATGATATAATGTCATCAAATTCAGTTCAACGGTTATCGGTTCAATGAGTCACTTATTGCAACATTTTAAATACAGAGTATTACCTGACTGAGAAAACATGACTGTGAAGACATGACTGAGAAGACATGACTGAGAAGACGTGACTGATATATATAAATATATATATATATATATATATATATATATATATATATATATATATATATATATATATATATATATATATATATATATATAATAAATGTTAAAACTTCATTGTGGTACCGTGCACCATTTGCTCGTATCAGGGTTCAGTGTGTACTATATTTTGGCATTACTCTGAAGAGGTTAAATACCGAATACAAATACAAACCAATTTGCAGTTAATGGAGGTTCTTTGTTCATTCACAATAGGGACATTTCCCTTACTGCTGTGATATTATTCCAAATATTTGATCAATCACAGCCGAGTGTCTCCTCCGCTGTAACACTATGTCCAAGTATAACATTTGCTTTCAGTGGTGCATTATGGGTACACGATGCCCACAAAGGAAGTGGAAATATTCTGAGCGTCAGGACTTCACCATCACAACTGGAGAGTTCAGTTGAAGATGGTCATAGGGTTCAAGCCGCTTGTTTGGTGTCAATACTATATAATCATTATTTCAATATTATCATTCAAATATATTGTGCTCATTGGTCATGATTAACATTCAGGTTCTAGGTTTAGTAACCATTGTATGGTTCGAATCATGCTTATCTCAAAATTTGCAATATATGAATTAATGACTTGAAGATTTCAAGGCGGTTAAAAATCACTTTTTAATGAGGTAAATTGCTCCAATAATCTAAATATCTAAGTATCAATAATCTGCATATAAATGACAATAAAAACAGACAATTCCAAACATTTACAGATACCAAACCATTAATTAATATGATTGCCCTCTTTTTAAGGGCTACAATACATGATAATCCCCCGGACCCCATATACGGGGCCCGATTAAATATTAAATACCATAAGATGCTTTGATAAAGAGTGGGATGGTGGGTGATCGTGGTCGTCAGCAACAGAATGAATTTGAATAGGTTGTCCCAAACCTAGCGTCCACACGTGACCAGCCTGTTGCTAAGTGACCACAATACCCCGTCGTTTTCACCCCAAACCACTGTGACATCTGTCACGCCACCTATCCCGCATCTAACACCTCTTAGAAATAAGCAACCATTGAAAGGACATTTCTCTAAATTAATTACCTACCACCTTGTGAGATAACACGTTTACATTTAATACATTGGTGATTATTACATTGATAACAAGTACCAGACAAGGCGCGGACACACCATTTAATCTGCCCGATGGCTTTTATTGTTTTATTGTTTTACAGCTAGAGATCAATTTGTGAATAGAGGAAAGCTCTGCATATACAATAATATTAATAAAACAGGTATATACCCTGGTAAGGGGAGTTTAGCCTGGTAAGGGGAGTTTAACCTGGAAAGGGGAGTTTAGCCTGGTAAGGGGAGTTTAGCCTGGCGAGGGGAGTTTAGTCTAGTAAGGGGAATTTACCCTGGTAAGGGGAGTTTACCCTGGTAAGGGGAGTTTACCTGGAAAGGGGAGTTTACCCTGGAAAGGGGAGTTTACCCTGGTAAGGGGAGTTTACCCTGGAAAGGGGAGTTTACCCTGGAAAGGGGAGTTTACCCTGGTAAGGGGAGTTAACCCTGGTAAGGGGAGTTTACCCTGGAAAGGGGAGTTTACCCTGGTAAGGGGAGTTTACCCTGGTAAGGGGAGTTAACCCTGGTAAGGGGAGTTTACCCTGGTAAGGGGAGTTTACGCTGGTAAGGGGAGTTTACGCTGGTAAGGGGAGTTTACGCTGGTAAGGGGAGTTTACCCTGGTAAGGGGAGTTTACGCTGGTAAGGGGAGTTTAGCCTGTTAAGGGGAGTTTACCCTGGTAAGGGGAGTTTACCCTGGTAAGGGGAGTTTACCATGGTAAGGGGAGTTAACCCTGGTAAGGGGAGTTTACCCTGGTAAGGGGAGTTTACGCTGGTAAGGGAAGTTTACGCTGGTAAGGGGAGTTTACGCTGGTAAGGGGAGTTTACGCTGGTAAGGGAAGTTTACGCTGGTAAGGGGAGTTTACGCTGGTAAGGGGAGTTTACGCTGGTAAGGGGAGTTTACCCTGGTAAGGGGAGTTTACCCTGGTAAGGGGAGTTTACGCTGGCGAGGGGAGTTTACCCTGGTAAGGGGAGTTTACGCTGGTAAGGGGAGTTTACACTGGTAAGGGGAGTTTACACTGGTAAGGGGAGTTTACGCTGGTAAGGGGAGTTTACCCTGGTAAGGGGAGTTTACCATTCCCCTGTCTGTAAAGGACACATCTCGATATGGCGCTTCCAGATATATATTCAGTTATGGTCTGACATTTAGACTATTTATCGTAGAATTTATGACAAAAGATTGCATAGTTATTTTATATATTTCTATGATTAAATTGGATCAATTGATCACCCAACGTGATAAAATATCACGACTAGTGTCATGGTGAAATATTGTATCAAATGAAGGAATGCATGTGCTAAATGGGCCTCGCAGCCTGATACTCGCAGCCTGATACACACAGCCTGATACTTGCAGCCTGATACTCGCAGCCTGATACTCGCAGCCTGATACACACAGCCTAATACTCGCAGCCTGATACTCACAGCCTGATACTCGCAGCCTGATACTCGCAGCCTGATACTCACAGCCTGATACTCACAGCTTGATACACACAGCCTGATAATCACAGCCTGATACTCGCAGCCTGATGCACACAGCCTGATGCACACAGCCTGATATTTGCAGCCTGATACTCTCAGCCTGATGCACACAGCCTGATGCACACAGCCTGATGCACACAGCCTGATGCACACAGCCTGATGCACACAGCCTCATGCACACAGCCTCATGCACACAGCCTCATGCACACAGCCTCATGCACACAGCCTCATGCACACAGCCTCATGCACACAGCCTGATGTGCGCAGCTTAATGACGCATTTGTACACATACTTCAGTAAATAGACTGTGGCTGGCGCTTTTAGCACTCAGTGTGATTACAGCACCGCAGGGTCGGTACGACATCCTCCTGCCTGTATGCTTTATTTGTTATCCATTATCTAATACGAGGCGAACAATGGCGTATTACAGGAGACAGCTGAATAACAATTTACTGGAATCATGACATGGCAGAAATATCAACACTCCCTAATCCCACTCTCTAATCCACTGGTTAATCGGCTCTGAGGGCGCTTCCACCAGGTTATCATTCAAGGAGCTAAATTCGTTAGAATGAGGTGGATATATTGGATCCAGAAACTCAAGGAAAGGGCCATGAAGGTCGCACCAAATGAAGAGCGCGATATTGAAGAAAAAACCAAAGACGTTTTGGAGAAGGATGACCAGCTGATCATGGTAATTGCGTGCTGCATTTTTTGTCTGGAAAAATCCATGTCGTCCACTCTGGCGTTCAGATATAAATTTAAAAAAAAGTAGGACACTAAATCAAAAAGTAAGACACTATTAAAAATCAAAAGCAAAATATTTCTGCATTATATACACATCGTATTTCAGGACTTTTGGCAATTCAAAGCGTAGAAATTCACTGCAGTACTTTTTTACAAATATCTTTTAAATATCATGAACCTGAGTTAAATATGTATATTCTCAACATACGTGTTGAAGTGTCTTCTATACCATTCTTTGTCTGAAGTTACCATGTTGGTACAAATCAAAATGACAAGATAAATACGGCTGAAATCAACTTTTCTATCAGCAGATATTTAGAAAAAACCCTCATGAGACTGGACATTTTCTTATGACCCATGACGTTATTTTCCATAAGCGGGCATATCGGCATAAACATTCACACCTTTCATATTACAAGCTCGTTTATGCTAACTCGTTTATGCTAACTCATTTATGCTAACTCATTTATGCTGACTTTAGCCAAGTTATGGAAGCACCGAAACCATGATGACCAAATGTTGGACGAATAGTGCATCAAAGTCTCAGCAGGGTCTAACACAAAATGATTTACATAGTTCAACATGGCATTGAATATGCATTATTTATATAAACATATCACACACCAAGTCTCATTCCAGAGATATTTTCAGGAATATGAATATGATCATCATGTATATATGAATAACATATCTTTTTATCATGTTAGGCAATGTTATACATATAAACGGCCATTCTCATGTATGACATTTTAAGGAACAAATGGTAATTAGCAAAAAGACATAACAGGAACATTTAAATATCATGACGACTATCATGGATATATATTGTATTAAGTAGTCATTGCATATATATTTTATATATTTTTATGATTAAAGTGGATCAATAGATCCCCCAAGGGGATAGATATCATGATTGGTGTCATGGTGAAATATTGTATCTAATGAAGGAATCACATGGGCTGTTCACGTCTCACAAGAATTGGTGTGAAAACTAATATATCAGAACTTGTATCGAACACCAAACAGATCAGAACGTGTTTCAAACACCATACAGATCAGAACTTGTATCAAGCATCACACATTCAATTATGATTTAACAGACCAATACCTAGCACAGTGCACTTATAATGAAATAAATTTCCCCATAGCTTAGCAAATGTTGGTCTGATATTAGTCACCTATCCTCCCTAAGAAAGTGGGGCATAATCAACCTTAGGGCTGACCAATGTCAATATGGGTGAGAGAGTGCACTGAATCAGTATTGCAAAGTTAATTATTCATTTTGTAAGTGTTTCACCTCCAAGTCATTTATGAAACCTGCAGCCAGTGAACGAACTCTGAAACTAAGATGGCCGAAAGTTCAACATCTCCCAGGGCGTAACATGTCCTCAAATATACAGTACATTGTATCATGTTTAGATTGAGGTAAGATGTTGACATTTCTAAACTCTTATCTCAGAAATGTCTCAAGCTTTGTTCACACAAACATTTTAGTTGGCAGCTGAATCGATTAATGATTAAGAATATTCCATTCTTAATTTAGAATATGAAAGTGGAATGAGAAAATCCTTGTTTTTGATTCTTTGCGGGAATCCCATTACCTAGGCTGGTTTTTCATTTGTTGGTAGGAAAAAAATACGAAATTAGTTTCAGGCCACATGCAAAATATACTCTCGTTTTCATGTCTTTATTACTTTATTGTGGATAAAGGGTAAAAATAAGTATCAACTTCTTCCGGTTCCCTACCAATTGTGAAAATAATTAGTAACAGAATCCTTTGTTTTCTGAACCTGGATTCTACGATATTATTTTCCCATGTGTGAACAATACTAACATTTCAGGTGAGACACAGGAGCAATTAAATAGAGCTCAGTGGCGAATGCATTTACACGTATTATGTAGCCACAAAACATTTGTGAATGCAGTTGCAACCCTTAAAAAGCACTAATGATATAATGGTTGTAAGTTGGTTGGGAAATGTGTCAAATATCAGGGCTCCTGAATACCTTAAAAACTTGCTAAAAACCAAAACAAGTGAAAAAAACCTAAGATCTGCCCAAAAAAATGAATATATTGTGCCGAAAACCAATTTAAAAAGGTATGGAGATAGGGCTTTTGCGGCATACGCACCTAAACTTTGGAATGACCTGCCCATTTCAGTGAAAAATTCAAAAACAATTGAAAGTTTTAAAAAACATCTTAAAACCCATTTGTTCAATGAACACTATCTACGCAAGCGCCATGAGCAGGCTCTGTCTGATATAGCGCTATAGAAATTTATTATTATTATTATTATTATTAATATCTTGAGAGTTAACCACAAAATGCTGACACCTGGAACTAATGCAGTTAGCCACTTTGCCTCTCTTATGTATACACATACTTCGCTTTCAATATCACGGTAATACCATTCACACCACTAATATTTACAAAAGTCTATTCAAATCTGATACATTTAAAAGTACGCATTTTCAAAACATGCCGTCCTCATTTTGAAACAGAGCGCTTCGTTAGGAATCAACTTTATTGCGTGGTTCCATTGCCAATGAGAATGGTCTTTTATGATATTATTCAGGTAAATCTATATATAAAAACACTGATATCATATGTTGAGAAATGTTCAAATTTCGTCTTGTTTTCTGATGTATATTTTTACTCTTTTTAATTTATTTATGATCAGAAGCGTGCAGAGCCTTTGATCCTTCCATATGTGATTGCAGTTGGAGATTACCACAAATTAATATATTCAAATAATACATTAGAAATTAGAAATAAGTATAATAGACATTTAGAGATATATGTATATAAATTGACATTCATTTCAGTGTGCAGCAAAGGGTCGATTAGCAGAGTTTGAACGTATTTACCAAGAAAACAAGGACCGGTTAACCCTGAGGGATAAACAGGGACGATATGCGGTACACCACGCGGCCAGGAACGGGCAGGTCGCCATCCTTGACTTCATTCACAAGAACAATGGAGGTTAGCAACTGAAACATTCCTGTTGCCATGGTGATGATCACTGAATAGATCCATCTTTGATAGAACTGTACTGTCTATGTCATATCATGAAAATTGGCTTGATTCGTCATGAATCAGGACTGTTTGAAAAAAATAGGTTATTAACTAATATAAAAAACAACCATGAAAAGTAGCAAAAGTGAATAGCTAAGACTGCTGAGAACTCACTCATCTATGTTTCAGATTTGGATGTTCAGGACAACCAGGGTAACACCCCCTTACACGCAGCAGTGGAGGGCGGTCATAAGCTGGCCGTGGATTTCCTACTGGCATCCAAGGCTGACCCATCCATACTTAACAAAGAGGAAATGGCCCCTCTTCATCAAGCCGTCTTCGGCAACAAAATCCTCGTCCTAGATGTAAGTTGCAGATAGGTTTTTTTTGGGTTTTTTTCAAGACTGTTATACTTTGACTCGGTTTGAGAATAAGAGTGTATATGTGTAACTCTGGTTGTTGTGTGTTTGGCCCCAGGTGATGCTATCCTACCCGGAGGTGGATGTCAACCTTAAGAGCAGACAGGGAGCAACTCCTCTCCATATCGCTGCATTCAAGGACAACCACGAGTGTGCCAAAAGACTGGTCAGTGTGCCAAAAGACTGCTTCTCGGGGGGTGGGACATGCCGAGTTACTGAAGGTCTGGGGTTCCAATCCTGGTTAAGACAAGTACTTGGTAAAGAAAGCGGTACAACCCATTTGTGTCTCACTTCAGATTGAATTTCAAATTATACCATGTCTATTTGATAATACAAAACAAAGATCTTATATTAAACTTTGAAAAGAGAAGCGCATTGAGTCCCGGTGACAGGCCCCTATTTGACCTGATATGGTCTGAACAGTGATTCAAAGGTCGTTAATACAAGTCAAATAGCACTGCGTCCGAATAAACTACCAAAATTCTGTTCCCCTTTAAAAGATAAACAAGACAAATGTTGCCGATAACATTGAAGCATTTAGAGCTTGTGTTACTGGTTGCAGTTGGATAACGGAGCTTCGATGTGCACACCTTGCCGGATAGGGCTCATGCCGATACACCTGGCCGCCAGGAAGGCCGCTACTAAAACCCTCAATATCCTGCTGGAGTTTGGTAAGATATGGAAGCGAATGTCTCTCAATATGGGTCATCTCGGTTAAGTTATTTATTTTTGTTACTTATGATGTGATCAACCGATTTTTTAATTTTAGAGAGTATGATATAATCTTAGAGCTAATTAGTTTAATGTGGCATAATTTAATCACGTGGGAGTTGCGGGGGGATTCATCATACTTATTCTCTGATTTAACATTACTAGACATTGTTTTATAAAGTGAATGTAAATATTGGTTCTTGTTTGCGCTCAGCTGAGAGTAAGGGATGCGGTACCAGGTCTGAGATATTGCGCATGGCAGATAACTCCAACAACATGCCCTTACACTCCGCCATCACCAGCGGAGATATCACGGTAGGCGCCCCCTAGTGACAACATGCTATACATCTACATAGTGCTGCTATGGAGTAGATATTTGAGTGCTATAATTAAGTCTACATTCACAAAAAAACACATGACACTGGATGAGTTATTTTACATTGGATAACCACAAGAGATCTTAATATAATGTTTATTTTCTGTTATTAATCTTCTGCCTTTGTAATAACACATTCACTGATTGCGTAATACCAGACTATCTGGTACATGTGCAGCACTTCAGATTGCGGTGACTTTCTTCTAAACGAAACCCCAGAAATAATGGCCCTTTTTAGGTCGGTTGCGCATTTTTCTTTTAAGATTTGTCCATTGTCCCAAACTTTATCATAAAAAAATCACCTCAGTCTTGTCTTTGGGAAATCTGATGAGCGTAGTATAATAATCTAAGTGAATGTTTGTTTTTTATAGTCAGTGAGGACTTTGCTGGATGCTGGAGCCTCGATTATTGATACAATGGTAAGAACAAAGTAATAGATCTATTCATTATATACGTTATAATTATTCATCATAATTATACTTATGAAGTAAATTGTGTGATACTGTCATAGATTTTGGATTTTAGTAATACAATGGAAATATTGATTAACAATTTTGTCCTATGGTTAATGGTAGGTCATCTTATGATTGGTGTATTAACAGGCATGATGAAAATACAACAATGCCACTTTATGGCTTGCAATAAGTGAAACGTATTATTCTTAAATTACATTCAGATTTATTGTATCAAACTTCATGTGAATGTATTTGTACTATTAATAAACGTGATTGCGAATAGTGTTCTTGATAAATATCTTTCTTTACGTCATAAAGTATCACTAGAGGGAAAAAGATCTACACTTGAAATTATAGGAGCATCAGAGCACATGAAATAGACATGAAATAGATCTAAAAACATGCAAGCCGAGTAAAAAGAGTAAGCAAAATAGCTCTGAAATGATCCTGTATTTTAACAGCATTGCATACCTAAATATGTTCATGTTCATGTTGAACCACTACAGAAAATGAAGTCTCATCATGTTGATATTCAGATCAATTTTCATGTGTCAAAACAGGCACCATCCAATCATATTCTCGGAAATCATGACACTTTATTGTGGTAATGAAACAAAAATATGTTGTACCTCAAGATATCATAATATATAAAAGTTCTGTAAGTTATTTTAGATGATTTGAAACCAATCTTAAAAGCAGTTAATGTATCACTTTTGCAGCAAGACCAATCAAACGCTGTGCATATGGCGTGTGCGGTTGGTAATCTGGAGATGTTGAAGTTGATGTTTGGCGCTCAGCCTGACTACGTCATCACCAGCCTGTCAGCCCGGGATGTCACCAAGATGACACCACTCCACAAAGCAGCATTGTTTGACAGAGCAGACTGTGTCAAATATGTCATTGAACAGGTGAGAAACTAAAAATGTATTCTCTGTATTCTATGAAATACATAGCAATGTAATTTTCTCGGAAATCATTTTAATAGAGTATCATTAATATTTACGTCCTGGACGATAGATCTCTGATAAATCTGACCTGAATTTGAAGTCTGACAGGTGTCTGATATTGTTCATCAAATACACACACGACAGATATATGAACACATATACACATGCATATGCAAAGACATACTCACATGAGAAAAAAATCCGCTGAAATCTTGGAAATCTAACAAAATATGTGTGAGATAAATTCATCATTTGCTGATTGGTGAAAGAATATAAACAGATTTGTTTCTTACTGGCGGTTATACTGATAGGTCATTTTCTGGGTCGGACACCTGATTGGTCAATTTAGATTTTATATTTTGGTGAGCAAGGAAATCATTTACAACTTGGAGAATTCCAAAGTAATGCAGAGTGGGATTTCACTGATACAAGGTGTTTTGAAATTCATTAATCCTGAACACACAGCTGTAAACATCACAAGGTCCAGGATACAGACAATCAGATCTGCCAGTTCTTATACCAGAATAATATTTCTAAAAAAATTGTACATTCTGTTAATAATGGCACATTGACAGACATGCTGAAAATGTAATCACTCTTGTGTTCACTGTAAATGAAAATTAAATGATTGATCACCACTGGCCCCAGTATACAGATATATCAGTATTTATCAGTATATATCAGTATTTATCAGTATATATCAGTATTTATCAGTATATATCAGTATTTATCAGTATATATCAGTGTGTGTCAGTATATATCAGTGTGTGTCAGTATATATCAGTGTGTCAGTATATATCTGTGTGTGTCAGCATATATCAGTATATATCAGTATTTATCAATATATATATATCAGTGTGTGTCAGTATATATCAGTGTGTGTCAGTATATATCAGTGTGTGTCAGTATATATCAGTGTGTGTCAGTATATATCTGTGTGTGTCAGTATATATCAGTGTGTGTCAGTATATATCAGTGTGTGTCAGTATATATCAGTGTGTGTCAGTATATATCTGTGTGTGTCAGTATATATCAGTGTGTGTCATTATATATCAGTATATATCAGTATATGTCAGTACATATCAGTATATGTCAGTATGTGTCGGCAGTATATAGCAATATATAATCGTATATGTCGGCAGTATATGTCAGTATATATCAAGGTCAGTTGTCATTCGTATGTGGATGTTGTGTTTTACAGGGAGCCGATATGGATGCTGAGGACATAGACTGCCGATCCCCGGTGCTGGTGGCTGCTTCCTGTAAGGCCTGGAACGCAGTCAACATCCTGCTGCACAGTGGCGCCTCTAGCGACGTCAAGGACAAACACTCCAGAAACATGCTCCACCTGCTCATATCCAATGGAGGAAAACTAGCTCTGGTGGAGCTCACGCAGTGTAAAAATGTGAGCATGGCAGCAGATATATTTTTGACATTTTGATCTATCAGAAAAACGTATTTATCATAGATCATGATACATCAGGCACAAATATACCGTCACTGTTAAGCATTCTGTACTGTTAAACATTCTGACGTCATCAGTTTGTGTGTACATGGCATGGCATGAAAAACGTATTTATCATAGATCATGATACAGCAGACACAAGTATACCGTCACTGTTAAATATTCTGTACTGTTAAACATTCTGACGTCATCAGTTTGTGTGCACATGGCATGGCATGAAAAACGTATTTATCATAGATCATGATACAGCAGACACAAGTATACCGTCACTGTTAAACATTCTGTACTCAACATGTCTGACGTCATCAGTTTGTGTGCACATGGCAGCCTGCTTGGCACCAGATTAGAATTTTTAAAATAGTATACAAATGTTAGAATACTATAACAAAACATACCGAGTCGGGGAAACTGGGTGAGCGGATTCAGTGAGTTGGTGATTGCGGAAGGAAACCCTGAGCCTTCAGGGTATCCCTCCGCCATCACCAACGAACTGAATCCGCTCACCCAGCTGACCCGACGAGGCATGTTTTGTTTTTATACCTCAGACAACTACTGTATTTTTTTTTTTAATGATGCAAGAAACAAGATATTTATCATTAAAAACGTTTTGTAAACAAAGCGCACCTCATTTGACCCCGTCATGTGACCCGAAAATGGTGCGTACAGCCATAGACTGGTTGCCGCCCTCTGTGTATACACGATGTTCTTGACACTCGATGGGGGCCAGTCTAAAGATGGCTGACGCAAAATAGTTCGCAACTAATCAATACGTTACAAAATAATCGGCATGCTCGTATTCATTGGAAATCTCGTCAATACGCGCATCACTGAGGTATAAATGAATATTCATATGTCTATAACGGCCCTTACCCAAATGTTACATGGTGCATATTTTCCTTTGTTCCAGTTCAAGCAGTTATTGAATGAGCAAGATGACCTCGGTTGCACTCCTCTGCATTATGCTTCAAAGGAAGGTCATCTCAAGGCCATAGATAACCTCATCCACATGGGAGCAATCATCAACCCCAAAAACAACAAACATGAATCTCCACTACATTTTGCAGCCAGGTAAACCCTGCTTTCATCAAGTGTTTTTTTTTTTGGTTTGTTTTTTATTTGTTTGTTTTTGCTTGTTTTTTGGTCTTAATACATCTGGATGGATCGTTTATCTGTGGATGTTTCTTAAAACATTTATTAAAGGTTAAGGAGAAAATATTATTTTATCAATCAAGTACACACCTCTCTTGGATTTACCATGTCTATATTCATCATCTTCAAGTAGGTGTGTAGAATAAGCGTGCTTGAAGATCTTATATCATATATTCATATCGATTTAGATATGAAGGTCATATTTTGCATTTCATAATAAAATCAATTTTAACCATGTTTGCGCTCCAATGGGTTACGTGCAAATATTAAATGACTTCATGATGCTGTAACTGTTGCCCGACGAAGTAAAAATTCACGTGACTGAATAATTTATGAGCGGTCAATTTGAACGCATATTTTGGCCATAAGTGCTAGGCCAGTAATCAGATAGAGAAGGCGTAGTATTCCTGGGTGAAGGAGACCCTACTTGTTGATATAATCACAGGGATGTTCTGAAGAATTTGCCTTTGTTTGCAGATATGGACGGTTGAATACTTGTCGTCGATTCCTGGCATCTCTCAATGGGCAGAGTGCAATCAATGAGTCTGACTACAACGGGCAGAGCTCGCTCCACCTGGCGGCCAAGGAGGGCCACACACGGGTCGTACAGCTCTTCCTTGCCAAGGGGGCTACTATTCTCAAGTAAGTCTTAAACTTGTCTATATTCTCTTTTCCTCGGATGGCCTAATTTTGTTAAGGTACCTGTCCAATGATTGAACCTTTTACTCAAGCATAAAGTGCCAAGTATTGTTTGCTACCCTTTTGTTCAACAGAAATATGGTCCAAAAGGGTGTTAGGCCTTTACTAATAGACAAACACAAATGGACAAACAAGTCTCTTTATGCCAAATCACTCTACTGTCCCAATCTGAAGTGGCCCATTTGAGGCAAACCTTAACAAAGCAGGTTTATGCAATAGATCAATGGCCAGCAGTGGTCAATGGAGTTTGTTAAAAGTGTTCAATGGATAATATGAATGTCACAGAACATAATGTAGGGGAATTGTGATGAGTAATAATATTTGATCACAAGGTTAAGGGTATAAATATTTATATTTTGTAACAAAATGGAGGTGCTTGAAAATCTGACTCAATGAAAACATTAAACTAGATGCCTGATGGTTTTGCAGAGTACATGTTTAGATAAAGAGGACAGATAAAAAGGTAATACGCACAGGTAATACGCTTCTATATGAACAGACATTATCTGGATGTCCGATAGCTACACGAGCCAGTGAGATAGCTGCATAAGTGGGAGATAGTTACAGCAATGACAGATAGCTGCACAACTGAGATAGCTGCACAAGTGTGAGACAGTTGCAAAAGTAAGAGCTGCAAAAGTAAGAGATAGCTGCACAAGTGAATGATGGGTACAAAAATGAGATAATGCTGCATAATTGAGATATAGCTGCACCAGTGAGAGATGGATACAACAGTGAGGAATAGTTACAACAGTGAGATAGCTGTATACATGTGAGGGATAGTTGAGATGAGACAGCTGCAGCCACAAGTGAGAAATTGCTGCACATATCAAAGATGGATACACAAGTGAGAGACAGCTGCATAAATGAGAAATAGCTGCATATGCGAGAGATTGCTACAACAGTGAGAGATAGCTACAACAGTGAGAGATAGCTACAAATGTGAGATATAGCTGCATATATGAGAAATAGCTGCATTTGTATAATATTGCAACCCTTCCCAGCCGAAGGCACTTGTATCATTATAAGTAAAATGTATTATTATTATTTATCATTTCTTGATATACCACATTAAACATACGCACTTTGATTTCAGAGATAAGAACGGTGACACATGTTTGCATTTTGCTGCGGCTAATAGCACACTAAATATACGCACTTTGATTTCAGAGATAAGAACGGTGACACATGTTTACATCTTGCTGTGGCTAATGGCAGACTAAATATACGCACTTTGATTTCAGAGATAAGAATGGGGACACATGTTTGCATCTTGCTGCGGCTAATGGCTACACAGACACCATGAGGAACATTCTCACCGTTCACGCGCATCTAATAAACGCTCAAAATAAAGCTGGGGTGAGCACCTAACATCTCAACCAAAAACAATAGAACTAAATTGTTGGTTTTTTGTCTAAACTGTTTAAAACAATGATTGATAGATTAATGTTTTCTTCCACTTTAACCAGTTCATGTACCAGACTATCCTATGAATCATAAACGATTAGCAACTAAATAAAGAATTCCGATAAATAAAGAATTCCGATGATAAAAAATAAATCCTAACAATATATTTACTAATTTAGTCTCCCACGAATAACGCTCTTCCTTCCCCATTCCGCTAGGACACCCCTCTCCACCTGGCGGCCATTAACGGTCACTCCTCATCGGTCAGTCTCCTACTGACCAAGGGAGCAGAGGTCAATAAGAACAACGATGGCATCATTTTCTTCGACTTCGCCATCCAGCAGGAACAGAAGGATGTTTGCATCGCCATCGTCACACATGACAGGTACAGTCTTCCTTCTACTTTCCTTCCCTCTACATCCTTCCCTGTATATTCATTCCCTCTACATTCTTCCCTCTACATTCTTTCCCTGTACATTCTTCCCTGTACACTCTTTCCCGGTGAATTCATTCCCTGTATTTTCTTTCCCTGTGCATTCTTTCCCTTTACTTTCCTTCCCTGTACATTCTTCCCTGTACATTCTTTCCCTGTACATTCTCTCCCTGTACATTCTCTCCCTGTACATTCTTCCCTGTACATTCTTTCCCTGTACATTCTCTCCCTGTACATTCTCTCCCTGTACATTCTTCCCTGTACATTATTTCCCTGTACATTCTCTCCCTGTTCATTCTCTCCCTGTACATTCTCTCCCTGTTCATTCTCTCCCTGTACATTCTCTCCTTGTACATTCTCTCCCTGTTCATTCTCTCCTTGTACATTCTCTCCCTGTTCATTCTCTCCCTGTATATTCTTCCCTGTACATTCTCTCCCTGTACATTCTTTCCCTGTACATTCTTTCCCTGTACATTCTCTCCCTGTACATTCTCTCCCTGTACATTCTTTCCCTGTACATTCTCTCCCTGTACATTCTCTCCTTGTACATTCTTCCCTGTACATTCTTTCCCTGTACATTCTCTCCCTGTACATTCTTCCCTGTACATTATTTCCCTGTACATTCTCTCCCGACACATTCTCTCCCGACACATTCTCTCCCTGTACATTCTCTCCCTGTTCATTCTCTCCTTGTACATTCTCTCCCTGTTCATTCTGTCCCTGTACATTCTTCCCTGTACATTATTATATTGTACATTCTGTCCCTGTACATTCTTCCCTGTACATTCTTCCCTGTACATTCTTATATTGTACATTCTTTTCATTATTGTACATTATTCCTTTCCTGTCCATTCTTGTTATTTTTCATCCAGACTCTTATACATTATACATTAGTCCACGGTAGAGCATCAACTACCTGAAGATAGAGAGTTTCTTTGGAAATGACATTTAGACCTGTCAGATATTGTGTTATTTTTTTTTAATATTAAATCAGTAATAAAGAAAATTTAGTCAATAAATTATGATATTGATAACGGCAGCATGTTATTGTTTGGAAGCCATATTTTACTCCCTAATGAGACTAGAGTTGGCTTATAGAAGGTGACCTGTTCTGTTCTCCAGGTGGAAGGAATGTCTCTTGACCAGCTCTGTGATGTTTGACTGTCCTGCCATAGGTCTCATACGCCACCTACCGGATGTCTACCAGGTATTCCTGATTAATTCGCTACTTCATATCAATCAGTGTTAATGTTAAAAGTTCATATTTGTTAAATGTGTACCATTCTCGTTTATGTGTTAATGTTTGTTTGTATGTGTGTTGAAATATATAAAATTTTATTTTTTGTGCATAAATAATACTTATAATGATTGATAATAATACTTATAATGATTGATAATAGTTATATATATATTTA
The DNA here is from genome assembly GCA_949316495.1 of Amphiduros pacificus. NCBI lineage: Eukaryota > Metazoa > Annelida > Polychaeta > Phyllodocida > Hesionidae > Amphiduros > Amphiduros pacificus. The sequence goes on along the minus strand of OX439000.1, from coordinate 1,755,607 downwards.
TCATATTTCAGATTGTTTTGGACAGATGCAAGACACCATCTGGAGTTGACAAAAAAGACAAAGATTTCCATGTTTGTAAACACTCTATAAAAGATTCTCAAAGAAATAGTTCTATCGATTTGCGCCATTTTCAGCTATAGATATCTTGAATGAGATGTTGCTGAGTATTTTTTATGTCTACATATATGTCTATAAATATATTGATATATATTGATATATATTTAACAGTATACGTATGACTTCGCATTCCTGCAAATCCCGCTAAACAAGCTTCGTGAGTTCAGGGCGGAGGGGAAGGAACCGATGCCGTTATTCGCTCTCAATGTAAGTAGTAGTAGTATTCTTTTATTGATACACGTATATATTTTTTTAATCGTATTGAACGTAAAAGGAGTGTTTATTCCACATCTATTAAAGCGAATATTACTCATAGTTTAATGTCATCTGATTATTTGTGTTTTATATACATATACAGAAAATGGTCCAGTACAACCGAGTAGACGTCCTATCTCACCCCGTGTGCGTCACCTTCCTACAGATGAAATGGCAAGTACATCAGAATGGAAACATCTATACTGCTTTATTCATTAGAGAATTATCAAAACTCATTGGTGTTCTGTTATCTAAGAACTAAAGAAATCTCCAAAGAATATCGCATAGAGATGCTTTAGTTTCTAATGAAGTAATATTCTCTCATTGTAAAGATGGCGCCATGTAACTTTTGTGCTACATCCCCTTGTTATTGAAATCAATCCACTCATCTCAAACACGTTCTCTTATTATTAAGACACAATTCTTGTCATTAACCAAATTTCATTTATTGTACCTGCAAAGTATGAAATGTGATATTTCAGGTTAGGTTAGGAGCGGCTTCTGGGTGGCATGTCCTGCTAGGAGTGGCTTCTGATTGGCATGTCCTGCTAGGAGTGGCTTCTGGGTGGCATGTCCTGCTAGGTGTGGCTTCTTGGTGGCATGTCCTGCTAGGAGTGGCTTCTGGGTGGCATGTCCTGCTAGAAGTGGCTTCTGGGTGGCATGTCCTGCTAGAAGTGGCTTCTGGGTGTCATGGGTGGCATGTCCTGCTAGGAGTGGCTTCTGGGTGTCATGGGTGGCATGTCCTGCTAGGAGTGGCTTCTGGGTGGCATGTCCTGCTAGGAGTGGCTTCTGGGTGGCATGTCCTGCCAGGAGTGGCTTCTGGGTGGCATGTCCTGCTAGGAGTGGCTTCTGGGTGGCATGTCCTGCCAGGAGTGGCTTCTGGGTGGCATGTCCTGCTAGGAGTGGCTTCTGGGTGGCATGTCCTGCTAGAAGTGGCTTCTGGGTGTCATGGGTGGCATGTCCTGCTAGGAGTGGCTTCTGGGTGTCATGGGAGGCATGTCCTGCTAGGAGTGGCTTCTGGGTGGCATGTCCTGCTAGGAGTGGCTTCTTGGTGGCATATCCTGCTAGGAGTGGCTTCTGGGTGGCATGACCTGCTAGGAGTGGCTTCTGGGTGGCATGTCCTGCCAGGAGTGGCTTCTGGGTGGCATATCCTGCTAGGAGTGGCTTCTGGGTGGCATGTCCTGCTAGGAGTGGCTTCTTGGTGGCATATCCTGCTAGGAGTGGCTTCTGGGTGGCATGACCTGCTAGGAGTGGCTTTGAGTGTATTCCAAACTGATTGACCTTCCCTTTCGTTTTTTAGGAGAGCCTATGGATTAGCCATCCATTTGATCAATGTTTTGATTTACATGATGTACTTGACATCGCTGACAGTCTTCATTGGTCTGTACGATTTCTCAGCAACCTCCAACCATTCAACATCTACAACAAGTGACTCATATACAACATCACAGGGTACAGCATACCATGAGGTAACATTTCAAATATTGTAACAACTTAAACCTAATAAGATATTTCTGTTGAGTCTGTTCAGAGAATGAAAATAAAGAGAATGAAGAGAGAATAAAGAGAGAATAAAGAGAGAATAAAGAGGGAATGAAGATGGAGAGAGCAGGAATAACAGACATTTGCATAATGTTTATATTTCCGTATTTTTTTTTCATTTACAGTTATCTACGATTCAAAGGATGACGGTGATTGTTGTCACAGCATTCTGCATTCTGAATATCATCAAAGAAATATTTCAGATGTTGCAACAGGTCTGTGAAGCACTTATATTTTTACCTTATTTTAATGGCCCAATTTCACATTGCTGACTGACTGGATAGTGACGTCATCCTGATGAGTGTGGGAATGTGATTTCATAAATTACATTAATGAGGTCATTTGGCCATATGTAGAATACTGCTATTATTGCCTTTGCTGAAACTCCTACCTCTGTTACTCAAGCTTCATAGCCTTATAAAAGGACAATGTTCTCTACAGGTCAATTCACTCAAAAAGTTTTGAATTGATGAATGGGATCTGGCTATATTGACATTGGATCGACAATGTGCATTGTTAGATGTAGCCTAGGTAGAATATCATTAAAAATCAGTTCATCATTTCAAATGTGTAATTATTTGAAATAGACATACTTGCAACATACTTTTTATTTTATCATCAAAATCATTTTAAACCAAAATCAGAAAAACAAGATCCAGAGTTCTGACAATAGGTGGCCTCTCCCATTATATCGATGCTGACCATTGCGATGACCAGTAGACATTTACAAACATCTAATAACATTGGACAACTCGCTATTTATTGCCATGAGAGCAAAATAAAACTTTCATATGGATAGGATCTCTCTCTTGTTCCCAGTGTCCATTTCTATCAATGGTTTGTACTCTCCAACAAAAATAATATCCTTTAAAAGAAAATTGTGATTTGCTGGTACCCTTAACAGAGACTTTCATCTCTAAGTCAGGTATTTTGGCCCATCTAGACATGGTTTTCACTTAAGGAAAACATTTTTAAAACAACAATTATGTCCTATTTTCAGCGTTTGAAATATTTCATGGATCTGAACAACTTGCTGGAGTGGGTGTTGTACCTCAGCAGTGGATTCTTCATAGGCCCGTTCCTAGTTGGGAATTCCACGTCCTGGCAGTGGCAGTGTGGAACCATTGCTGCATTCCTCGCTTGGTTCAACTTCCTGCTTTTCTTGCAAAGGTCCGTCATTCTTACTTAATGATATATGATGAAAGAAAATGTAAAAAAGGAAAAGTCCAGAGATACTTGAAATAGGATTGGCATAAGACTTAAGCAAATATTCAACATTAGAGTTAACAATTCTTTTTTGTATTTATACAGGTTTGACTTCTATGGTATCTATGTAGTGATGTTTCTGGAGATTCTGAAGACTCTCATCCAGGCTCTGATAGTGTTCTCCATTCTCCTGGTCGCCTTCGCCTTGGCTTTCTACATTATCCTGAGCAGAGAGGTACGCTACTACTTGGAATACACACACATTCATGTATAAACACACATTTATGTATTAACACACATATTCATATATATATATATATATGGACTACCATTTGAGTGGTAAATACATGTATATACTATAGGTGTTGTGTGTCTGTAGATGGAATAAGCTATTTCTACTGGACTAGCATTTGAGTGGTATATACATGTATATACTGTAGGTGACGAATGCTTATCGGGACCCTCTGGTATCTCTGATGACCACCACTGTGATGATGACAGGGACAATAGACTATATAGAGACGTGGGTAGACCCTCTCTATGACAGTAACGATTCCACCCTGCAGTTCTCTCTCCTCGCCTACATCATGCTGGGTCTCTTCATTATCCTCATGCCCATCCTACTCATGAATCTCCTGGTGAGTAGATATACAAGGTTTATAATAGAAAAACACAGGTATAATGGTTGAAAAAAACAGGTTTAATGACTGAAAAATATCGGTTTAATGACTGAGAAATACAGGTTTAGTCACTTGTTGATTACTGGAAAAATGCAGTTTTTATCAGACACAATACAGTTCGCTGTCGCTAAAAAAGACATTTTAAATTACTGAATACCATACAGATTTAGTCACTTACACAATACGGATTTACTCACAGAAAAACATTTGAAAAACAGTTTATGATTTGACAATGAATGATTGTGAGATGTTTGGTTTGGACAGATTGGTTTGGCCGTCGGGGACATAGAGGCGGTCCAGAAGGACGCCAGACTGAAGAGGTTAGCCATGCAGGTAGAACTCCACACTGACCTGGAGAGGAAACTACCAACCAGACTACTGGAATGCGTGGACAAACCCACATACAAGGTGTATCCAAACAGCAGCCACTACTTATTTGTTAAGGTAGGCACACAGGACATTCTCTGATTTAAAATATTTACTGTATTTGATGTATACGTTCTGGAAATATAAAGTGATATCCAGCTTGAGAAGTATTAGTCAAACATAGGGCCTTGTGTGTTCCAGATCTGGAATCAGTTGACCAAGACACGTGGAATTTCACTGGATCAGGAATGCAATGATGATATGGACGGATACATCTACCAGGAGCTCTACACACAGAAAAAACGGTTCGAATCTCTAACATTATAACTAAACGAGCATCGTGATGTAACTACGCGCATGCGTGTTATCTTTTCAGATATTTTAAGTGAAGGTAAAAGATAATGAATTTAATATATTAAGTATCTATGTTTTCATTTTTCAGGTTGAAGACGATCTCTGGCAATGTGGACAAGGTATATGACCTAATGCGGCTGGTGGTTCAGAAGATGGAGATAAAAACAGAGGCGGATGACGTAGACGAAGCGGAAACACGTGACTTTGTCAACTTGATCAAGTCAGCGTCCCACAAAAATTCTTGGTCAAATCCTGCCTTGCGACACACTCTTCTGAAACAAGCTGACACCCTGAATCGGTGGAAAAGCATTGATAACTAGACAATACTGTTCCGCATATTACACTATTGTGCAACTGTAACGGGAATACTTCTGCCTAATTGAGAAAGATATTGGGAATGATTTATCAAGCTATTGCGTATTTTGAAGGGTTCTATTGACAGAATTATAGAACCAGAAGCTATTTGTCAAATGTTATCTTTCTTTCCCTCAGATATGAACCATGTGAGATATTATTTGTGATTAATCTGGACCATGTATTCTTCCTGTCAACTTGTTTTTCCATGTCTCACCTCTGGAGTCTCGTATGAAACTATTCTGATCACGTGTCCTTTTTGGAACTGTTTCGATTGCATGTTGTTTATTGTTCAGCCATATGTACTATCATTGGTTGTGTAGTATTGTTACTATCAAGACTAATTGGGAGTGTAATATTTTGCAGACGATATTTATTCTCTACCTTCCTGAATTCAGCTATATTACCAAGAGTAGGGCCGTGAGCAGGAGAGTTTCCTGTATATTAGAATCCAATCAATCATAAAAGAAAGCCATGTTTTAACATGAATATGGTCAACTGTTTAGACTTAGTGATTCAGATAGGGAGTCCTTCTCTCTTGTTAAAGTTGCCCCAGTACGCCGCTTGATTACAGTGGTCTTTAGACATATACAGGGTTGTGATAGAACTTGGTAATGTTTACAACAGAATTCTTTTAAATATTCATTTGTAAAATATGCGTTTTATATCAGTGCACGCAAAAGGCAACATTTAGTAAATCACTTGGTACAGAAGTGAATCGAGTGGTACAGAAATCGCTTATAAATGTTGTCTAATTGTAGAAGGGTGCTTGGTATCTTAACTGTACATGGAGATATATAGAGAAGCCACATTCACTGTAGACTTGTATCGCATTGCATCATGTGTAGGCCTTTGTTCATGTCAGACCCTGTGAGAAGCCATAATGGTTGTGTAATCTCTTTCTAGGACCAATATCAATTCAGTATATAGATTTTTATATTCAGAATTAAAGTTGATTGCCTTGCGGAAAGACATATGAAAATCATACCTTGGAGTATAATGATATAATTATACTCCAAGATCATACTAAACATCGAATACCTAACTCCCAGTATGGACGACCAGTATATGGAGACAAATATAATCGTCACCCCCTTGGATATTTCAGAAATAAACCTAAAAGTTTTGGATTCATAAATTGAATCTAAAAGTATAGATGTAAATAGTAGAAATATATACCATTCTGGACACTTGGATGATTAGTTTTTCCAAACATATTTTTGTTTGTGTTTTTAAGTCATTTTTAACATCATCTCAGTCATTTCACGATGAGACCTATTTGTAGCAGATATAGTGCTACCTCATTAAATTGTCATATTGCAGGTTCTTGACATGATTACTTACCCAGTCACAGATTGACAAGGACAACAGATTGGCCGCTTTTGGCAATGATATAGAACTATAGAAACACGGGGTTACCATGGTGATTTATTACGGAGCTTGTCATAGATTATAACAGAGATATGATGTGCGGACATTTGGCACAGCTTGATACCAAATACAGTAGCACGGTTAACTTTTTAACATTTAATATCAAAATATTCAGACGTGGGATAAAAGGAATATTTATATATTTATATTCTTAAAAATAAAATGACAAATATGTTCTCCTTCAAAATTCAAGGTCGAATTCCTAAACTTCGAAGTTCATTCCTGAAATATCAAAGATGGTGACACATGATGATGTTTGGATATATTGGAAGTACGTGTACAAACCATGCACGAGTTCATAATATCCCAAACCATATATACAATATCACATTCCTTCCTGTTGAATCAGTGACCATCGCTCCTTCATGATATATATGAGATAATATAATGTTCCCTATTATCGAGCCGTTAGCCATGACATAGGGTGACAGTGTATTATTTCTTATACACACCAAGAACATGCTATTCATATTTAATAATTTATCGTTTTCTTTAATGTTTTAATTGATTATGAAGTCAGGATATGAGATATGTCATGAGTCAATCATTTTAAAATGTGTAAACAATATTTAGAAAATGGTAAAACATGGTTTTGTTTTCTTTTTTTGAACAAAAATCTTTGACTTTGGCCACATTATGTGGGAGTGCTGTTGAGTTGTATTTTATTAATTTAATGTTTCCTACATTCACAACAAGCTTGAAATTACCACATTACTATCTGTTGTCATAAAGTCAAAGTTTATCAAAGATGGCACTCCTTGAATTTCTTAGTAAGTTTAGATAATTCTTTAAAAAAAAATTGATATAAGAATTTGAATTAAATAGCAACATCAAAAATTTAAAAATCATCCCATTGCAATTTTCTCACTGGTAAAACTGAGAAATAGTCAGGATTTTTGTGATTATATCCATGTTTTACCAAGTGATTTCATGAGGGACTTCTGAATAGCAGCCTGAGTTTACATTTAAACAACACATGTAAATTTACATAACATTATCATTAATAAGATGGTATCAAAATTCAGACAAAAAGATGACAGGAAGTCACTGTATATATATATATATATTGATTCAATATTTTACAAATCTGAAACAGCTTTTTTTGTTGATTCTCTTCATGAAGGTATATAGGCTCAACATTGAACTGCAATAGATTGAAGGGTAACATGAATTATGTAATGTCCAGGCATACAATGTATATTTAACTTGAACTGGACTTGCACTGAAAAGCAGACAAAGAAACCAGGACATAGGAAGTCAAAGCGAGTGATATCGCACATAAGGTGTGTATATTGTGATAGCCTAATTGAATCTCGTCAATGTATAGTGAATGTGTGATAACCATGTGACGCTTGGTTGTGAACCTCATGTGATATTCAATATTTGGAGCTAATCAAGCACAATCATATTTTATGTATTTGAAACCGTGTCACAGTTTTCAAACGACAATCCTTTAAATTTGATATCTATTTTTTAGGCAACATTAACATAGGTTGATGGATAGATTTAAAAGTATGTACATTTAAGATATAGATTTGATACTGGAAACATATATAAGGTAGATTCTTGTAGTACAGGACTGAATTTGGTGGAACTAGGTTAATGTTAGCGAGGTCTTTCATTTTATTTTACAAATGTCATTCTTCGTATCCATGAACAGGAACACGTATCCTCAGAATAAGATCTGGAAATATTGTTTATGTTAATGAAACAATTAAAAGAGAAAGCTCTGACAATCATGGAAATGAAATGGACGGTAAATAACGATTAAATCCGTCGTTTCGTGTAATGTTTGCAGGTAGATCTATATATTGCACATGGATGAATCGATTACGACGAACATGTATGTCAATTAATCAATTCCCAGATCCCCGGATGTCTGACGCTCGAGTTGATTAATTAACTTTTATTACATGAATATGACAATCATAAATGGAAAATGCCTCTTTCACGGTTGTCCCCGTCCGGCACATCAAAAACAAAAATCTATTGATTAAAGCTTTGATGATCAATGGCACACAAATCTGGGATAAGATATCGCAATAGTTAAATTACATATATTGTTGACATGACCAACATAATCAAACCAAGTAAATATGAAGTTATAAAATGTAATAAAGACCGCAACTTTGATATTTACAAACTGAAAAAAATGACTATTCTGATTTCTGGATTATTTCTGTTAACTCGATTCCTTGTCCCTTTGACAGATATCAAGGTCACGTGATCACACATTGATGTGTTAAGTTCGAGTGGATGATGGGAAATTCTCTTCTGCTATATGTTACTGTGTACACAGTGCAGTTTATTAAAACATATTTTGGGTGATAATCAAGACCATATGTTTCAATATTCAAGAAATCTAATTGCTAAAATAGTCTTGTGTAAATTGTGAATAACAGTTTTGTACATACAAAGTTAAATTCCACTTACCTAAAATGTTACAACGGACATTATAGATTCAATTACATTATTCCATAAATATCGGATCTCGGCATTGAACTTTAAAAGTTTGGTTTTTGATTTAGTTGATATTCAAGTAAGTGAGGCTTAGACATAAGGTATAAGGCATGTTAGAGTGGAGCGAATATTGGTCAATGAATGTCAGTCTTCACGGTAATCACAATTAACACGCAGGTAAGAGTGAACTCAGAGAGTGACCGCTGGTCAACTGGACCGTCAATCGTGTCATATCGTGTCATATTGAATTGATTCTCTTTATATCATCTTATGAGTATTGTTCAATAAAGCTTTAATGAATTCATGGGGCGTTTCGTTTACATTTGTCTAAATATTCTATATAGATGGAGAATGTATTCAATTTATTTTCTAGATATAATATTTACAATTCTCCTCAATTCACAGAGAAGTTGCTAAAGTATCACCCAGAAGAAGTTGCTCAAGTAAATTTATCATTAATCGACGTCATTTGTTTGTTTGTATGTTTGTTTTGGGTTTTACATCACATTTAACATTATTTCAATTATTTCGTGATGAGACCTACTTGTAGCAGATATAGTGCTGCCTCACTGAATTGTCATGTCGCAGGTCCTTGACATGACAACCCACCCGGTCACAGATTTACAAGGACAACGGGTTAACCCTTTAGGCACGGGCCTCAGCTCATATGGGAAATTGAATCATTAGTTCAATCTCGGCATGGCCGGGGATCGAACCCATGACCTTTGGATCACCACAGAGGAACTGATGCTAATAAGCTGGGACTCTAACCAACTCCGCCACAACTCATGGCCAGTCAACGTCATTTAAGAAATAAGAACATATTATATTTCTGGCAATGCAGCAAAATTATCCCATGTTTATCGAAAGGTTAATACATTCATTTTATTTTTTGATACAGAATAAACCAATGGGTCATGATAATTTTAATAAAGAATATTTGTGATAATTTTGATAATAGGTTTTATGTATGGAATATTGTTCACCGATATTCATTATTGATTCATCCATGTTATTGAATTCTCAAATAAGTTAAAATCTAAATTAGATGCCAGCAATCTTCTGAAATAAGGCGAAACTATCCAACATCTGCAAAAATACTTTTCAAAATTTCTCTTCATATTGATACGGCAGTGGATCATATATAGTCTGTAGTTAGAGTTTAGCAGTTTCTAACACATGCTTATGTTTGTCTCCCCATGTGTTTACCATGCTCTTCTGTTCTGGACTAATCTGGAACATCCGACATTCAGATGGCGACACCAGTCAAACTTCTGTCAACTCATATATGTCACCATGGAAACAGGCCAATACACACTTATCTTGTAAATTTTATCTATCAAAGTTATCTTTCCTTCCCAATGACCAAAATAGAGTTAATATAATCAACAATTTTTGTATCGTCTTGAGCATCTTGTGCTGAAACCTTCTTACAGTCCATGTTTTTATCAAGATGTGGCTGATATGTTTCATGGGCAGCTTGCTCCCTCATCGTGATGATACTATTCTGCCATCTGGTGGATATTGTAGCACAGACATGATCATAAAATGTCCCATTACAAGGGTTTTTTTTCTGTAGTGTTAAAATTCAATCACATATACGAAAATAGTATAATGAAGCTCCCACCCCCATTATTTTGTCTAAAAAAAAGTAAGTGACCTTTAACCGGGGGGGATCCAGGATTTTTTACCCCGGAGGGCTCAAATGTGCTCTGAAAAAAAACGGGGGTAGGGGGGAGGGGGGCTCCAGTTCCCACTGGATCCGCCCCTGTTTAAAGCACCTTACAGATAGGTATAAGAAAATATCTTGTTTATTATGTTTTAAATCATAGACGTCTGTTTTTGTATTTTTTTTAACATGCCCCAGCCTTATCTATGAATCTGCTTATCTACTCATAAGACATCAAGGAAAGATTTCCAAATACAAACTGGATTTTGGTTTTTTTTTCATGGAACGTCTCTGAAATTTCGATTCTCCATTTCTCGTCTGCTACTTCCCGCTCGCTGGCCAATATCCCCTGTTCTGACACAATACCTGCAAACACGTCTCTCGGCTGAATCTCAATGCACAGTAGTGTCCTCTGGTGAAAATAAAGCTCACTCAGCCATTGTCCCAATCTGAGGGTATCCTTTTGTAAAATAGCAATCCTTTAGTAAGCGTAGATCACTGTTGGGCAAAGCAAAGTTTGTGACAACGTGCTTAATGGATGATTTCGTTGCGAACTACAGATTGAAATTCTCATTACTTTTGGTTATGACTGTAAATTTCATTCCCTGAATGATGATTTGACATGACATGGCTCTTTGATACTTCACACTATCTTAGCCTTCAATGTGAAACCATGAAAGCTCTGTGACCAAAAGAGGGCGCTACAACGTTTGTTTTAGATCAAAGAACTTATTACATGTGCATCTGCTCATAGAGTTTATTGGCTACAGGAGAGTAATGCCTCTTGTGGCAAAATGAAAACAATATTTTTGTTTGTGTTTTTGCCCTGAACTCTTATTTTAGCCATACGAGGCCCTTTTCTATATTCCTTTAGTATGTATTTAACAATCTAATTAAGGACCAGTTGTAGGCAAATAGTTCTTGTAAATGTCCTAATAACGTTATTAAGAATGTCAATCTGTAATCTGTGTAATAAGAACCCTCAGCCTCAGGAGTCCTGAATATATAGTGGATACCATGTTTTACTAGCAAGATGCCATGAGTTCAGCAAATACATTTCTGAAAAAAATCAGTAATCAGTAAAAATCAGTAATCAGTAAAAAGAAAAGTATTTTTTAATATGAAAGATAAATCATATGTTAAGGCTTTAATATGTAATGTGACCCTCATATATTTTAAAAACAAAATCCTGTGATCCTGTTGAAGAAAATAAAAGATATTCAAGCATCTATTATAATATTTTTCAATCTTGTCAACTGAGTTGCCTCACCTTGCTGTGCAGGTGATATAAACCAACAAGCATACATTGCAAATGTTCTATACAAATTTAAGGATATAATCTTTTTTACAGGCCCCACCCACTGCTGCAGATAATTGCTTATATTTCATGTGTGGCCGTAACTGATGTGTTCATATGATGTTCCAGGGAGGCGGGAAAGGTGATATTGCTTGTGTTTTACTTGTATTGCCAACCTTGACCCTCATTTAAAACAAGGTTAAAATTCCTCTCCTGTTTGTCTTGGCGTCAATACAGATGACCTGATAGCGGCCAAGGGTTAATGCAACAGCTTGCTTTGGCTGAATAGTGTTGACTTCATGATTATTCACAGCCAAGGCAATGCACTTTGACTTCGAACGTACGCGTCTGAGGATATCCTTTGACAGATTCCCAATGCTCATCTCCTATCAGGTTTCAAGTATAAATAGAATGAAACGGAATATAAAGTGCTTCCTTCACTCTCAGCTGACAAGTAATCTTAAAAATTATTGCAGCATCGTGAATATTATATTAATTTGATTGATGAGCGTAGTTTGGTGTTGGTATCTTTATTGTAATGCCCGACACTTATCATAAGAACGAGAATTACTAACGTAGATTGCGATTCAGTGATCAACACATTTTGTTTATTGCCGTTCTTCGATTATTTAACTGTAGTTTACCAACCCCAAACCTCATGGCTTTTATATGTAATTAATGCAATATTCTTTAAAAGAGTCCACAATGATGATCTGGGAAGCTATCTCTCCTTACTCTACTGGTTGATGCGCTCTCGCAATCTTCCCCAATCGTCTGGGGGACAGTATTTTCTATAGCTGTCATTTTTTATGTGATTAGGTTCGTTTATTTTTGCCGTGTCGATTAGGCTTGGTAACGTATTGAAGGTTGAGCTTCACCTATCGTAATCGCCTTGTCTGGTAGAGAAGCTGACCACGGGCCGTGGGGCAGTTAGTGAGAGCTCAAGCTTATTAGCACCAGCTCCCGGCACCAGCTTCTCTGTGGTGATCTAAAGGCTCCCGGCAGAGTCAGCATTGAATTCATAATACAGTTTCTCTTTTGAGCCTGAAGGGTTAGCTTATTGTCCTTGTAAACCTGTGACGCAGTGGGTTGTCATGTCAAGGTCCTCCGACATGATGATTCAATGAAGCAGCACTATATCTGCTACAAGTAGGTCTCGTCATGAAATAACTGAATGTTGAAAGTGACGTAAACCCAACCCCCAAAAAGCCACACAAGCAAACACAGGCTGCTACTGTGATCATGTAGACAGGTAACTACGGTCATCTGGTGGGAAATTTCTTCTGACATCTTGATGGTTAGCGCCACTTGTCCACAAGTTGGTAAGTGCCCGCTTACAGGTGGGTGTCTGCAGCCATTTATTAGTTGGAGGTTTATTTTGCCACTCTCAGTTAAGGTCCTGGATGGCTAGGCGTAGATAATTACTCATTGTATCATCCTCAAAATGCGACCATGACATCTTTAAAAGCCTTAAAATTTGTGAATCAGGTGAAATGAAAATTAATATATCGTCGAGGAAAGGAAAGGCTTATTTATCAGAAGACTATGTAGAATGTAGTTTAAATTTGCCCCTATTTCTTACAAAGTCGCCAAAACAAACATAGAATCATGTAAAATTGTATGAAAAGCAGTATTTTGTTTGTTCGGGCGTTTTACCGACTTGTAGCAGATATAGTGCTGCCTCACTGAGTTGTTATGTCGCAGGTCACCTTAGTCACAACCCACCTAGTCACAGATTACAAGGACAACGGGTTAAACCTTAAAGTATAGGTCTCAGCTCATACAAGAAATTGTACCATGTATCCAATGCCGGAACAACCAGTAATGGAGATCAACAACCTCAGTATCATCATAAAGTGGTGCTAATAAGCGTGCTCCAAGCATACTGAGACACCTGCTGTCGCTGATAGACCTATGACTGGCCATGGGGCCTAATAGAAAGATAGTTTGAGAATATATAGTACTCTACAAAGTAGTAGTTAAGGAATAGTTATAACATCACATTTATTTATAAAATAAAACATAATATAACATTTAATTCATTCCAGTTTTGTCATATTTGTTTTACAGTCAATAAAATCAAAAGGTGACAGATTTCTGAGACTTTCTATGAAAAAGGAATGCCATATTCGTATATAATCATCTAAAAAAACCGAGTCAATGTTGAATGGCTCTTTGTCAAATAATCTGAATAGTTTGTTTTATTTTGTATTTGCCAGTAGTATTTGTTGCAAGTAGCCTATAAAGGCACATCTTAGCATTATCAAGTGCCACAAAAATCACAGAGCTTCAATAGGTGAATATATTGTGGTTTAATGACCACTCATTTCTGGAGAACTTAGAAATATTCCCTGTAAACTGTCTTTGTCTGCAAATTATAAGTTTGTTTAGGCTGAAGCATGGAAACTGTTCTAGGTCGAAATTCTACCCCGACATCCTCTCCTCTCAATAGAGACCCTGTTTTGTTTCCTCCGTGTGAAATATCGTATTTTGTCTCTAATGGCGATGCATTTCCGGTGTTGCTGATGAACTCTGACCCGGAACTACAACTCCTTGGCCGGAAGCCATTACACCTCATGCCATGTATTGTTGCCCGTAATTCCAGAAATTGTCTCAATAATGCTTTGTCTTGTTGTTTCATTTTTATCTGAAATGAAAAGAAATACATTGTTACTGAAAAGTTACTGGAAATTATATTTGCTGCATATTCGATATTAACTCTGATATTTCTTGCCTGCCGTACCTATTAATCAAAATCATGTGTTTGTATATTTATGACCTTTTTTCTGTTTGTGTCATATATTTGTCTTAATATATATAGTGTACGTTATAGAGAGGAGCATAGCCTAATATCTCCAACATGGCAGACAGGAAACCCGTTAATCCGTGACCGTTCAAGTGGTATGTCAATCATCAGCCTATATGATCTCTTAGCTGCGATTCCTCAAGCTGATCATTTCACTCTCAATGGTTATTGATATTAAGCTATTTAGCGTGTCTTGTATTCCGTTCGGTATCTCACTGATATACATTTGTATACTGATTTTAGCAGGCATATATATATATATATATATATATATATATCATTTAATTTAGATTCATGATTTATTTCTTGGTTAATTGAAATAAGATTTATTTGATTTTCAGCATTTGCATACAACCTAAGCATTTCCAGGCAAGTCCAAGCCAGTCTCTTTCACACTATTCCACGCTATACGTGCAGTTGAGGGACTTTTTCCACAAAATGTGTTATCTTATCGTAACTGTTATACTGTGGCTATGTTATTCTAGATGTGTTGTGAAACAACATATTCTGGCCATGTAAATAGCGGTGATGCTTCAGTACTAATCGGTGCTACCTTATTCTCTTCTTATCGATGATGCTATCAGGGCGATAATACAACCTAGTAATATTATGCAACAAAAGCAGGCAGACAATACCAACTGAGCAGCTCGAATTTATTGCTATTTGTATACAACAAATCGTAAGGGAAAACAGAGCAGTTGGCAAGAGGTGAGGAGCGTTGGATAGACCTCAGCATCTAGGCTCATCCGTGGCATTCCTTTGTCATTTTGTGCACGACTCACATTACGGTCTCGCTAGGGGTCGCTCACGTCTTCACTTCCGCAATTGAAGGCGGATGGTGTGAATTCTCTTGTCGAGAAAACAAACATTTTCAACCAATTACTGCGTGGCTGAGATTCGCTGCGTAGACTTAAACACGTTCGACCTCTCTATTCATCTAGGTCAAAGGTTCAACCAAACATGTCAAAATGAAACAAATAGACAGCCATTGCATTACAAATATTAATTGGCCGGGGAAATGTGACACTGAGAGTGCTATCAGTCTGTTTGCGCTCTAAATTGAGTCATAAATCATATTTAATCCCACTGGGATGAATACAGCTACTGTTATGGGAACATTAGGTTATTCTCAGCCATTCAATTGATCATCTTAACTTTTTCAAACATGGCAAAACATGAACAGTGTAACATGGGGAGTAACATGTATTTTATGTTAATCACAGCTGTCAGGTAGGAAGTACCTTACAAACTTGCTCCATTATGTACGTAAGCATAGCATTTGTCATCTGCTGATCAGCATTTTTGTATAGTCGAATAAACATAATAAATGACATATAAAATGCGCACAAAGGACAGGGAGAAATTGATAAATGTTCATACTTCAAACATTTGCAAAATATGACAAACACGAAACATGTTCGCTTGATGTGAAGGGGTATTGTTAATATGTATGAGTAACTGCTTTACTCTGTAGAGGGCGCTGCTAACATGCTCAGCACAGGAAGGGCCGGACATGTGTGTGATGATTTGAATACTTTGGTTTGTTATCTAGATGAATGGGCAGGCAGAGTAACATCCATTGTTGTTTCAATAAGCATTGGTGGGTTCATACTTTGCAGATGAATGTCAACCTTTTAGCCGGGGATTCTGTACGCAGTCCGACACACCCAGAATGCGAGGTGTCATCACATCCACGTCTACACGTCACAGGAGGCGATTCTTACCCCACCAGATATGCCAGTTTAACAGGTATTGTATGCATCTGATGACGGGAACAGACGGGAGCAGACGGGAGCAGACAGGCTTTGGGTATTGCCATTTGGGATATATCAACACTCTTATGTTTTCCACATATCTTGTGCTCCTCAAAGCTTTGAAAGTTAAATCTACTTTTTCCAATACATAATGTTGACGTGGTTTGTCCATAAGTCACATTCAATCACATTTTCAATGTCCACAAAAACTATATATTCGACTGGTGACCCGAGTTAAGCTTATTGACGTCGAGTGCTTTTCCTTTGTAAGGAATGTCACTGTACTTAAACCATTCTCCAATATATGACAACATATGATCACCAAACAAACATTAATTACATTTTTCACAGTATTTCTTGACATTTTACCATTTATCTTTATTTAAATCAACAAGTTTATTTTGGTCACAGCAATATGGTTCAAATATCATTAATGACTCTTTTGTCACCCCACTATGATGGACATCAAAAGTCTTTACAAACTTAACTTCTTTGCTCATAGTCGAGATATATTAAACCAAGCCCATGGTTTAGACAGCATGGCCCAGCCCATGGTTTAGAAAGAATGGCCCAGCCCATGGTTTAGAAAGGGTGACCCAGCCCATGGTTTAGAGAGAGTGACCCTGGCCCATGGTTTAGAGAGGGTGACCCTGCCCATGGTTTAGACAGAATGATCCACGTCATGGTTTAGACAGGGTGGCCCAGCCCATGGTTTAGACAGGGTGGTCTAGACCATGGTTTAGGCAGAGGGATCCACCCCATGGTTTAGACAGGCTGGCCCAGCCCATGGTTTAGACAGGCTGGCCCAGCCCATGGTTTAGACAGAGTGACCCAGCCCATGGTTTAGACAGAGTGACCCAGCCCATGGTTTAGACAGGCTAGCCCAGCCCATGGTTTAGACAAAGTGTCCCAGCCCATGGTTTACACAGAGTGACCCAGCCCATGGTTTAGAGAGGGTGGCCCAGCTCATGGTTTAGACAGGGTGGCCCAGCTCATGGTTTAGACAGGGTGGCCCAGCCCATGGTTTAGACAGAGTGGCCCAGCCCATGGTTTACACAGAGTGATCCAGCCCATGGTTTAGACAGGGTGGCCCGGCCGATGGTTTAGACAGGATGACCCTGCCCATGTTTTAAGAGTGCACTTTGCACCCCTCTGACCCACATGTACATCCATGGTTGGCATCTGAGTGCCACGGATCGCAATCACTAGGGAAGAGTGCCACGAATTGCAATCACTAAGGAAGAGTGCTACGAGTTGCAATCACTAGGGAAGAGTGCTACGAGTTGCAATCACTAGGGAAGAGTGCTACGAGTCGCAATCACTAGGGAAGAGTGCCACGTGATCGCAGTCACTAGGGACTTATTTATGTGTCCTGACTCTTTGCCTCTGCCACTGTATTGATTCTGCTGAAGGTCATGAGAAACATTATTTATATCTGGCAAAGCACAGCGATATATGTATTCAATACACTGCCTATATGACAAATAACAACTAGATCAGAATTCTGCTCCAATCCAATCGTACAAAAATGATTAATCAATCGAATAACGTTTGATTCAAATGAAATATTAACGTTTGCTTCAAATAAAATAATGATTAATTTAAATATAATAATCATGTCAATAGACATTAAATCACAATATGTCCATGATATGTAATATCAATTATCAAGATCTCTAACAGATCGCCCCCCTCCCCCTGAGACTTTCTCACACCTTCATATATCTGACCAATAAGCAGGGAAGCATTCGGTGAGAACACCCACAGCCTGTTAAGCAATTGGCCCAGATATTTGCTACCAAGGGTATTATCTGTACCAGCAAATTGACAAGGTGCATTGCCGAGGTTGTGGTGCCGAGGTGCTGCCTGAGAGATCAGCCCAGGTATGCCTCACACGGCCGCCTTTGTCTGGTTTGCTACCCTCTCTCCCCTAATTGTACTGTAGAAATCTCCGGCTCATTCATTTAATAACAAATTTCTGTTATTGTGGAACCAAGCTTTGACTTTCCCAAAATCATATTTTTCATGACTTGATTATCACCGTAGCGAATATCGTAATGCTGGAAAATGCTGGTTTGGTTATTGCAGAGAGCAAGCTGTTCCATGGGTTGATAAATAACCTGTGTTCGAGGACCAACCAATTCATGCAAATGTACCCAGGAGTTATCACAAGGGAAGAGTGCCACGGACTTTCTATCAAAATCGTACCCAGCTGTCATTAATTCTCATTCACTTACATTTCCCTTCAACTTACAATACAAAGGTTTGGTTGAATCCTGTGTGAAAAGATGCCTAATATTGTGTAAAACCTTAACATTACTATAAATGAGATTGCTTAAAAACAGGAGTATGATTGGAACAATATATATATATATATATATATCTCCCTAAATGCAATATACTCTCTATATTGATGTTTTCAACCACATATCAGATATCATATTTCGCGTAACAAAGGTTTACCTGGTGTCAATTTTAGGAGAAAGAAATTTATCAATGTCAGCTTTTTCAAAAGATCAAAGCTTAGCTGTTCGTGTCAAAAATTGGTATCAAGAGATTTGATGGTTTTAACTCTCAGTATGTGGAGTGCAGGAAAGCCTAAGTAACAGTATTATAACTAAATATGTGACTCAATCACCCAACATTACACTCTTATGAATTAAAATCTAATATATCTTACAGCACATACTTACTCTGAGAGTAGTAGTAAGATAACTTTGGTGGTGAACTTTGGTGAATGTACTATGTACATATCATAGATATGTCATTCAAATGTGTCAATGGTAAGATGGGGAGAAGCCATTGTATTTTATCCGAGGCAGGGCAAGCAGTAAGAGTCAGAGCAAGAATTCAGTATTATTGTATACATGATAAATGCAATTCCCTAACTGCATTATCTGAGATAAGATTCGGCTGAGTATTGATATATTTTACACAATAACAATAACCGCAATTTGTATTTTCTATCAAAATCGTACTTAAGCTGTGATGTGGATACGGCTAAATTCATATTCTTCATTCTGTTTGTACAGCCCTAGTTTATCGAAATATCAGTAATTAATGTTTGCAAGTCAAATAACGGTACATATAACCTGTGCCACAATGCATCACAGAAATAGATGGTACTTTGAATAATATATAGTCAGTACTATATAGATAACAGTACATATAACCTATGCCACTATGCATCGCAGAAATAGATGGTACTTTGAATAATATATAGTCAGTACTATATAGATAACAGTACATATAACCTGTGCCACTATGCATCGCAGAAATAGATGGTGCTTTGAATAACATATAGTCAGTACTATATAGATAACAGTACATATAACCTATGCCACTATGCATCGCAGAAATAGATGGTACTTTGAATAATATATAGTCAGTACTATATAGATAACAGTACATATAACCTGTGCCACTATGCATCGCAGAAATAGATGGTGCTTTGAATAATATATAGTCAGTACTATATAGATAACAGTACATATAACCTATGCCACTATGCATCGCAGAAATAGATGGTACTTTGAATAATATATAGTCAGTACTATATAGATAACAGTACATATAACCTATGCCACTATGCATCGCAGAAAAAGATGGTACTTGCATTGCAGAAATAGATGGTATTTTGAATAATATATAGTCATACTATATAGATAACAGTACATACAACCTGTGCCACAATGCATCGCAGATATAGATGGTATTTTGAATAATATATAGTCATACTATATAGATAACAGTACATACAACCTGTGCCACAATGCATCGCAGAAAAAGATGGTACTTTGAATAATATATAGTCAGTACTATATAGATAACAGTACATATAACCTGTGCCACAATGCATCGCAGAAATAGATGGTACTTTGAATAATATATAGTCAGTACTATATAGATAACAGTACATATAACTTGTGCCACAATGCATCGCAGAAATAGATGGTACTTTGAATAATATATAGTCAGTACTATATAGATAACAGTACATATAACCTGTGCCACAATGCATCGCAGAAATAGATGGTACTTTGAATAATATATAGTCAGTACTATATAGATAATAGTACATATAACTTGTGCCACTAAGCATCGCAGAAATAGATGGTACTTTGAATAATATATAGTCAGTACTATATAGATAACAGTACATATAACCTGTGCCACAATCCATCGCAGAAATAGATGGTACTTAGAATAATATATAGTCAGTATTATATAGATAACAGTACAAAAGTCATATAACTTGTGCCACTATGCATCGCAGAAATAGATGGTACTTTGAATAATATATAGTCACTACTATATAGATAACAGTACATATAACCTGTGCCACTATGCATCGCAGAAATAGATGATACTTTGAATAATATATAGTCACTACTATATAGATAACAGTACAAATAACCTATGCCACTATGCATGGCAGAAATGGATGGTACTTTGAATAACATATAGTCAGTACTATATAGATAACAGTACAAATAACCTGTGCCACTATGCATCGCAGAAATAGATGGTACTTTGAATAACATATAGTCAGTACTATAGGGATAACAGTACATATAATCTATGCCACAATGTATCGCAGAAATAGATGGTACTTTGAATAATATATAGTCAGTACTATATAGATAACAGTACAAATAACCTGTGTCACTATAAGCATCGCAGAAATAGATGGTACTTTGAATAATATATAGTCAGTACTATATAGATAACAGTACATATAATCTATGCCACAATGTATCGCAGAAATAGATGGTACTTTGAATAACATATAGTCAGTACTATAGGGATAACAGTACATATAACCTGTGCCAGTATGTTTCACAGATATAGATGGTGCTTTGAATAATATATAGTCACTACTATATAGATAACAGAACATATAACCTGTGCCACTATAAGCATCGCAGAAATAGATGGTACTTTGAATAATATATGGGCTTCATGTCCTAAATGACAGCACGATAGTGGATCCACAAAGCATATTCCACTCTTGTAAAACACACATGCCTGGGCTAGTTGGCAGTTAAACAGCTCCCTGTAGATAACTGTAGATACCTAATGTAAGCAAACCTTATGCACTAAGCAAATGTTTGTTTAAAACAATAATGCTGGTTATTGAAAAGTTTGAGTGATCAATGACATCTTAATTTTGGCCTACGTCTTAGCTGAGACTTATTGGAGAGTGTTTTATGTCTCAAGCATATGGTGAGTATCAGTAACTACAATCTGCCAAGGTTAATAACAGTGGCTTGAAGAGCCAACTAACCACTTCTATACACATATTTATTTATATATACCTGGTCAACATATGATAGATGTTTTTATCGACTTACCACACCAGAGTTTATGAACCCATCCATTGCTGACAATGGGTCATAGGTCGTCTTTATCAATTTAGTTGTATGTTCAGTGCTTAGTAAACCAGACTTTGATAAAAACAATGAATAAATTCGGAGAGGATCCGGAAAAGCAAAACCACTCTATAGGTGGAGTCTATTTGATTGGTATCACTTATACAAGATTTTAGAGGTTTAAAACATCTGTAGCATAAATATGGACTGTGAAAACAACTTTTCTCTGCATAATTTTATCATACACGGGAGATTCTTCAAGTTCTTATATCACGTGATCTGTTAATAATCAATATGGACGTCTGATATAATAGCGCCGGTTGTTTTGGAAAGTGATATCATTATTTCTTGTTGACAATGTATTTTGCCTTTCTGCCTAAAATGCCCATCAGCAATAGAGCTGTCATAGAGCCTATTCTCGGGTGGACACATGTACACAAGCCAAGCTCAGCGAGGCGAGGACAAGCGCTCTCAGCCTAAAAGGTTATTTTCATCAAAGTTACAATGTGTGGGCAGAGGTGAAGTTTGAAAAGATGGTGGCGTGCAGAGGAATAATTAGGCCCTGCGTCTCAGGAGGTCAACTTACCAAAGTCCCGGCAATATATCGGTCTCCCTGTTGTCATGGAAGACGCATATTGGCTTGGAACATATAATGTTACCTTACTTGTACCGTGTGTTACGCTGTGTAGTTGACTTGATTACATAATGTAACAATAGATGATAGACTTCCTTTACATGACAGATCCCCTGAGATATATTTGAGTTTGGAAATTTTGAGTGCAGGACAGTAACCACACTGAATGATTCAAACGGTTTCTTTGAATGTAATTCGTGAAATTTCATTTGATCTTATATACTTTTGGTAAGATGTCAGAGAGATGTCAAGAGAGATATAGATATATAAATATATATCCGGTGATTATTCTGTGAGACACGGCGTCTTCCTGTATTTAAGTGCAAGCTTACTTGTCTAAGATTGGAGGTGTGCAGTGCAAATACCACTTAAGTCTGGCCTAAGTGTTCTGCAAACAACCTGGGAGATACATGATAAGTGATCCAGCGGTGAAGAGTGTATGGCAAAATATACACCTTATAATAACTCAATATGAACATCTACTTTATTTGGCGATTTGATATTGACATCGTATCATATATCTATAGCGTTAATTTCTTGTTTTGCTTTAGCTTTGTGGGGTACATTGTGTCTATATGGCCAGAGAATGTCCCTCACTTGGTTTCCTGGTATGCGATGACGATGCATTAAATCACCTAATCAACAATTTCAATAGCATCCTAGTTATTTTCAATATCTAGATCAAATCCATTATGGGCTGTGAGAAATATTACCATTAAACTATACATAGTATCAGTCAATCCTGCATATTTGAAATAAACATTTTAGTTTGATTAAAATAGAAAATTTCCACTTACAATTTCTTGTCTGAGCCATCTGATAGCGGTATTAAGATCCTGTGATCGCTGTTCTGTAGTTCTCTCCCTGCCTGCAGTAGGTGCCTCAGGTTGGGATGGAGACAGACCATTTTCTGTCTGCCTCCCTCTCCTTAACCTACTGGGCTGTTTAAAATCACTACCTTCTGTATGTTCCTCCTCGTTGATGATATGACATCTGTCTCTGCTATACTTGATATCATCACAGTATGGGTTGTCAGGGTCACACAGTAATGAATGTGTTATAGTAATACTGTATCTATGTGGTAGGTGTACCTCCTCCTCCTCAGCATCCCCTGTGCTGGTATCATGCACCCCACTGTCTGTATCACTAGGGGTATGACTACTGCTATTGCTTAGCAACCCTTTCTGCTTTGTACCATGATCCTCTGTCACATCTAACCTTATGGACGGTGCATCACCAAATATCTCTTTTAGCCTGGCATTAGAAGGCACAATGGAATTAGTGGAAGACGTCAAGAGGAAAGGGTTAGAGGCAGCAAGCCTCCGCAGATCACTGATGGACTCCACGGCATCCACAAAGGGGTCGTCCTCTTCCTCCTCCTCTTCATCAGCCGCAGCAGGACAGGCACAGAACACGGCATCCTCCTCCTCCTCTTCCTCTTGGTCTGTAGCCACAGCACCTCCCAGAGAACTGTGGACAGCCATGTTAAACATAGGAAGTGTTAACATAAAGCTGATCTAAATATGGTCTCCTATATCCACTGGTATATCCATGACTGGAGACATGTTGCTATTCCATACAGGTAGTGTTGTTGTGTGTTCTGGGAGGTACGGGTTTGTGAAGCAGTGGAGCCTGTGTGTATGTATGCAGGGTCTAGTGGTGTCCAGCCCCTCAACCTCTCACTCTGCCTCTTACTGAGCCGCGCCGCGCCGGGCTCCTCTCACACCACCATACAAACCTCACTCTCTATCATATCAGCCTCTATTAACACATACATGAGCTGATATCGTGATCTCATCGGTAAATCACCTCACCATAGATTGGCTGAAGCGTGCCACTTTATAAACAATGTGGTAATCATCTGTAGTGTAAACTTCCCCGAACTTCAGGATGCCGGCCGTCATTTCCAATGTAAAGTTATGTTGGTTATTTAGGAAAGGATGTGTTTGTCGCATACATGTTGAGTACAGTTTACATCATGGTATATCCCCGGCTGCAAACAGACCAGACCTTCCGCCTATCCTATGCAGGATACAGCAAGGCTCAGAGTAAACTACACAGGATTATGTTCTCTGTCTTGCCTTGTCTACTTTAAACAAAAACCCTCAAACACATGGCTGAAATAGAAAGACGCAGCAAAAAGTATCCCACACGTCAACTGTAACCCGGTGTTGTTTTCATACACGATGACATTTCCATTTTTCACTGTCCCAGAAGTTAGTATTTTATGTGGGAACTCAGAACGTGCTCAGTACAGGCACAGCTGACCACGTGTGGACCACGGCACAGCACTCCCCCTTCCTGACTGAGTCTCGTCAGTCAATGATATCAGCTGATGTCATTCCCCTATCTACTCAGCGTGAGAGCAGCTCGCCCTCTGCTCAAGACAGAGTGGTTGACTAATTGCTAACCACCTCTCTCTGGTCTCTTTGGTGGGCATAAATCGGCGTGTGATGTTGCTTGTTGTGTCAGACTACACTCAGAGATCTCTTGCTGGGCGGGGCAGTATCTTACTCCATGTCAGCCTGACAACCTGGCATGACAACCTTCTGGCATGACAACCTGGCATGACAGCCTCTACACGAGGACTTGGTGTGTTTCACATTCAGTGCTGCACCGCTTCCTTCAGCTAGAAATCTTCAATATTAATATATGTCACACATGTTGCGCTGTATATCTTTATATATAGGTTATTATATTGACGTTTTCAAGATGAAGAAAGCATAAACGTGGAACACACAAATATACATATATATAAATATATGACATATGCATATGATAGTTGTGGAGCTAGAAATAGCTTGTTTCGTGTGGCATGCAGCATGATGAGATTTCGGGTATTCATACCAAAGGTACCCAGGCCGTGTTCACCTGATGGAGTACACACGGTCCTGAGGTATGTTAAGATTCCCCGGGCCTGGCAGCCTCAGCAACCAGCTCTGTGGCACCAGGTCCACTTGGTGCAATGTACTGTATCAATAAATGACTATGTAATTAGATGGTATAATCGTGTAGCCGCTACTTAGGGGCGATCCATTTGATTTTTGTGGGGCGGGGTGGGACAGCAGTACTGGATGAATAAATTTTTTTTCTTTGGTAGGGTGGATGAATAATTTTTTTTTCTTTGGTAGGGTGAATGAATAAATTTTTTTTCTGGGATGGGGTGGGTGAATAATTTTTTTTTCTTGTTAGGGGCAATCCATTTGATTTTTGTGGGGTGGGGTGGGACAGCAGTACTGGATGAATAAATTTTTTTTCTTTGGTAGGGTGGATGAATAATTTTTTTTTCTTTGGTAAGGTGAATGAATAAATTTTTTTTCTGGGATGGGGTGGGTGAATAAATTTTTTTTCCAAAATCTCCCACCCCACCCCACAAAAATCAAATGGATCGCCCCTTATCCCAAGACAGTTACATATGTATTCAGCCAAACACTGGGTACGTCATAATGGACAATCGGTCTTAGATATTACATAGAACAACAGGCTAACATAACAGAATTTGGCTTTAAGCCAGATATTTAGATAATGAAGTGATTGAGGAGAACCTGTTTGATGCCGGTGCTGTACCTAAGGATTGGGCTCGTCGCTACATTTGGTATTCAGTACATTTAATTCATATTGATTCACTTTAACACGATTTCTATAATATATACATACAGCGAAAATGAAAGAGATATATCAGATTTTGTATCGATGACATCGATAAATCGGATACACAATAACAGTTCTCTGCCTTCCTTCCCAACACGACATTCGCATTAAGCGAACAGTGACTTGAGTAAACGGATTTATGAGGAATTGCCACTTGGTTATATATCGAATTTTCAAAATGAGTATATAATATCAATATTTATGAATATAGTGAATTCAGTGAGATAAGACATTCCATAGATAAATATCAGTAAGAAAATCGGCTGAGTTAAGAGACCTGTTCAATAGAAATAAGCTATAGTTGGGCTTGAATAGACGGTAATGGGTATGGTGCGTAATGACAGGGACATCCGATTGCACTCACAAGAATAGATCACTTGGCTGACGTAACGGAGGATTATAGCTTGGTGTGTGGCTAAACATCAAAACTTGAAAGAACTTTCAGGAACGTCTATTATTTCGATATGATAAGTAGTAAATTATATAGGTCAGGTGACCTAAATCTTTCCACGACATCTAATTTAGAGTTGTAAAGCGCGTTATTCCATCTTTATTTTAACCATTATTGTTTTTAAAGTCTCGCGAGACGAGAGCTAGACGGCAAATGTGTTATCATGGCCATGACCATGTCTTTTGAAAAGGCCATCAAATCATTCAGGACTCAATTTGAAATAACGCCGTTTATTTGTGCCCAGTTCAGAAATATACCAAAGGCTTGACCACGTCCGCCATCTGAATGTCCAATCAATTTCACCATCTTCCCCGAGATGTCTTGCCTAGCAGAACACTCACGAGTGGATTCCTCGTCCAGTGTAAAGTAATCCCCCCAATATCGCCCACATCTCGCTAGCCATAGATCTTAGCAATTCTAGACTTGGTCAAGTTTTGCACCATATAAGTACAGCTAATCACAGTTTTGTTCTGGCAGAGACTTTAACTCATCTGGCAAACCAGACTTCTCACCCACGTTATGGGTGAAAATTCACCCACATTTCTGGCCCAGACGCCAAACTTTCCGAGCCAGGATTGCATTATGTTGGTGCCAAGACGGAGCTCCAGGCATGTTCCTTGGTGATTTAGCTTGACTATAACGATCATTGCAGGATCAATGCCAACCATATCATGGACATTGCCATTTCTGCAAAGCGATAAAAAGTCCCCACGTGGTGTGCTTGAGACTACAGTCTGGAGCCGGAGACTCTCTATATTACCAACACAACAGGGCATCCCTGCTGACTGCCAGCATAACACAGCATCCCTGCTGACAGCCAGCATAACACAGCATCCCTGCTGACTGCCAGCATAACACAGCATCCCTGCTGACTGCCAGCATACCACAGCATCCCTGCTGACTGCCAGCATAACACAGCATCCCTGCTGACTACCAGCATAACACAGCATCCCTGCTGACTGACAGCATAACACAGCATCCCTGCTGACTGCCAGCATAACACAGCATCCCTGCTAACTACCAGCATAACACAGCATCCCTGCTGACTGCCAGCATAACACAGCATCCCTGCTGGCTGCCAGCATAACACAGCATCCCTGCTGACTGCCAGCATAACACAGCATCCCTGCTGACTGCCAGCATAACACAGCATCCCTGCTGACTGCCAGCATAACACAGCATCCCTGCTAACTACCAGCATAACACAGCATCCCTGCTGACTGCCAGCATAACACAGCATCCCTGCTGACTGCCAACATAACACAGCATCCCTGCTGACTGCCAGCATAACACAGCATCCCTGCTGACTACCAGCATAACACAGCATCCCTGCTGATTGCCAGCATAACACAGCATCCCTGCTGACTACCAGCATAACACAGCATCCCTGCTGACAGCCAGCATACCACAGCGTCCCTGCTGACTACCAGCATACCACAGCATCCCTGCTGACTGCCAGCATAACACAGCGTCCCTGCTGACTGCCAGCATAACACAGCATCCCTGCTGACTACCAGCATAACACAGCATCCCTGCTGACTGCCAGCATAACACAGCATCCCTGCTGACTGCCAGCATAACACAGCATCCCTGCTAACTACCAGCATAACACAGCATCCCTGCTGACTGCCAGCATAACACAGCATCCCTGCTGACTGCCAGCATAACACAGCATCCCTGCTGACTGCCAGCATAACACAGCATCCCTGCTGACTGCCAGCATAGCACAGCATCCCTGCTGACAGCCACCATAACACAGCATCCCTGCTAGCTACCAGCATACCACAGCATCCCTGCTGACTGCCAGCATAACACAGCATCCCTGCTGACTGCCAGCATAACACAGCATCCCTGCTGACAGCCAGCATACCACAGCATCCCTGCTGACTGCCAGCATAACACAGCATCCCTGCTGACTGCCAGCATAACACAGCATCCCTGCTGACTGCCAGCATAACACAGCATCCCTGCTGACTGCCAGAATAACACAGCATCCCTGCTGACTGCCAGCATAACACAGCATCCCTGCTGACTGCCAGCATAACACAGCATCCCTGCTGACTGCCAGCATACCACAGCATCCCTGCTGACTGCCAACATAACACAGCATCCCTGCTGACTGCCAGCATACCACAGCATCCCTGCTGACTGCCAGCATACCACAGCATCCCTGCTGACTGCCAGCATAACACAGCATCCCTGCTGACTGCCAGCATACCACAGCATCCCTGCTGACTGCCAGCATAACACAGCATCCCTGCTGACTGCCAGCATAACACAGCATCCCTGCTGACTGCCAGCATAACACAGCATCCCTGCTGACTGCCAGCATAACACAGCATCCCTGCTGACTGCCAGCATAACACAGCATCCCTGCTGACTGCCAGCATACCACAGCATCCCTGCTGACTGCCAACATAACACAGCATCCCTGCTGACTGCCAGCATACCACAGCATCCCTGCTGACTGCCAACATAACACAGCATCCCTGCTGACTGCCAGCATACCACAGCATCCCTGCTGACTGCCAGCATACCACAGCATCCCTGCTGACTGCCAGCATAACACAGCATCCCTGCTGACTGCCAGCATACCACAGCATCCCTGCTGACTGCCAACATAACACAGCATCCCTGCTGACTGCCAGCATAACACAGCATCCCTGCTGACTGCCAGCATAACACAGCATCCCTGCTGACTGCCAGAATAACACAGCATCCCTGCTGACTGCCAACATAACACAGCATCCCTGCTGACTGCCAGCATAACACAGCATCCCTGCTGACTGCCAGCATAACACAGCATCCCTACTGACTGCCAGCATAACACAGCATCCCTGCTGACTGCCAGCATACCACAGCATCCCTGCTGACTGCCAGCATAACACAGCATCCCTGCTGACTGCCAGCATACCACAGCATCCCTGCTGACTGCCAACATAACACAGCATCCCTGCTGACTACCAGCATAACACAGCGTCCCTGCTGACTGCCAGCATAACACACCATCCCTGCTGACTGCCAACATAACACAGCATCCCTGCTGACTGCCAGCATACCACAGCATCCCTGCTGACTGCCAGCATAACACACCATCCCTGCTGACTGCCAGCATAACACAGCATCCCTGCTGACTACCAGCATACCACAGCATCCCTGCTGACTGCCAGCATACCACAGCATCCCCGCTGACTGCCAGCATAACACAGCATCCCTGCTGACTGCCAGCATAACACAGCATCCCTGCTATCTGCCAGTATAACACAGCATCCCTGCTGACTGCTAGCATAACACAGCATTCCTGCTGACAGCCAGCATAACACAGCATCCCTGCTGACTGCCAGCATAACACAGCATCCCTGCTGACAGCCAGCATAACACAGCATCCCTGCTGACTGCTAGCATAACACAGCATCCCTGCTGACTGCCAGCATAACACACCATCCCTGCTGACTGCCAGCATAACACAGCATCCCTGCTGACTGCCAGCATACCACAGCATCCCCGCTGACTGCCAACATAACACAGCATCCCTGCTGACTGCCAGCATACCACAGCATCCCTGCTGACTGCCAGCATAACACACCATCCCTGCTGACTGCCAGCATAACACAGCATCCCTGCTGACAGCCAGCATACCACAGCATCCCTGCTGACTGCCAGCATAACACAGTATCCCTGCTGACAGCCAGCATAACACAGCATCCCTGCTGACTGCCAGCATAACACAGCATCCCTGCTGACTGCCAGAATAACACAGCATCCCTGCTGACTGCCAGCATAACACAGCATCCCTGCTGACTGCCAGAATAACACAGCATCCCTGCTGACAGCCAACATACCACAGCATCCCTGCTGACTGCCAGCATAACACAGCATCCCTGCTGACTGCCAGCATACCACAGCATCCCTGCTGACTGCCAGCATAACACAGCATCCCTGCTGACTGCCAGCATAACACAGCATCCCTGCTGACTGCCAGAATAACACAGCATCCCTGCTGACTGCCAACATAACACAGCATCCCTGCTGACTGCCAGAATAACACAGCATCCCTGCTGACTGCCAGCATACCACAGCATCCCTGCTGACTGCCAGCATACCACAGCATCCCTGCTAGCTACCAGCATAGCACAGCATCCCTGCTGAC
Organism: Amphiduros pacificus; assembly: GCA_949316495.1. Taxonomy (NCBI): domain Eukaryota; kingdom Metazoa; phylum Annelida; class Polychaeta; order Phyllodocida; family Hesionidae; genus Amphiduros; species Amphiduros pacificus. The sequence continues at coordinate 1,725,058 of OX439000.1, read as the reverse complement.
TGCCAGCATAACACAGCATCCCTGCTGACTGCCAGCATACCACAGCATCCCTGCTGACAGCCTGCATACCACAGCATCCCTGCTAGCTACCAGCATAGCACAGCATCCCTGCTGACTGCCAGCATAACACAGCATCCCTGCTGACTGCCATCATAACACAGCATCCCTGCTGACAGCCAGCATACCACAGCATCCCTGCTGACAGCCTGCATACCACAGCATCCCTGCTAGCTACCAGCATAGCACAGCATCCCTGCTGACAGCCAGCATACCACAGCATCCCTGCTGACAGCCAGCATAACACAGCATCCCTGCTGACAGCCAGCATACCACAGCATCCCTGCTGACTGCCAGCATAACACAGCGTCCCTGCTGACTGCCAGTATAACACAGCATCCCTGCTGACTGCCAGCATAACACAGCATCCCTGCTGACAGCCAGCATACCACAGCATCCCTGCTGACAGCCAGCATACCACAGCATCCCTGCTGACAACCAGCATAACACAGCATCCCTGCTGACAGCCAGCATACCACAGCATCCCTGCTGACAGCCAGCATACCACAGCTTCCCTGAATGGAGCGCAGCTGCCAATAGCTTGAAATCAACCAACTTCATATATATCCTACATGAGAATATAGGATCTCTTAAATGCAAAACTATGATATATTGATATATTGATGGTTGTTATTTTCATGCATTTATATCCTGGTTTTGATTTAATTAGAGTATATATTGACTGAGCTCCATGCTTCCTGCTCACTTCCCCTCAGACCCAGGAAGTATTCATAAAGTGCCATGGCGACAGCTAAGATTATATATGGTCCCATTATCTAAGCCTGAAAAACTATAACAATTCAATGATAAATATGATCGTCAATTCGGTGTGTTCTATTAGCTTAGATCCTTATGCAATCCAATTTTCACATGTGATTATGGATTGAAATTCTCTGTCATTCTGTCTGTCCGTTTTATTCAAAGATAAGGTGTGGTATTTTCAGAAGACAAATTCTATTTGGTTTTCGGATTCTTTCTCATGTTTTAAAGATTTGTTAAAAACCCTCAATAGCTATCAATGATTTTCAAGTATGCCGTGGCTCCACCTTGGCATTCTAATATCACCTGGACACCTGGAACACCTAGTACCTCATTCTTGTTATCTCAATGATCCTTTAGTTTGATACTTTGATAAAGGGATTGAGTGGCTGCCATATTGGATTTAAGATATTAACTCAAGAATTTAAGGATTTCCTAGGGACTAGTGAGTCTGTCATCATATTATATACATCATTTGTAACATTGACTGAGCATCGACCTATAAAACTGGGTATAAGATCTCAAGAAATAACATTTATAAACCAATTTACATGCATCTTTAAGAGATAATCACAAACATTACCAAAAACCAAGCGTCAGTAAAGCGTTTAGGCCCTATGCTCCTGCTTAGAATCTGTTCAGTATATCAGTTCCAACTTAGAAAGAACACAGGCAGGGATTGTGGCAAGCAGAAAGGGGCCAGAGACGGTCTTGACAGACTGAGCCCGGCATCAAGGTATCAGCTTCGGCTGAGTTACACCCCTCATGGGCACCCATTCACTCTCTGGCTGAATCTAAATCACTGATGCAATGTAAATCAAACATTTATATTTTGTTTTCAATACAATGATAAACACCAGAAAATGGCCAATTCCCAATATTGCTGTTGGCTGGTGATTTGACATAAATTTGACCTCTACCATTCGATGGCACTTGAGAGCAGATTGCTTCACCAGACAAACACATTAATCTAATGGATATGATCAACCTAGCATTATTTATTAAAGAGTTCATATTTATGAGTGGATGAAAATAGTTTGAAATGACGTGATTGCAGTGTCAAGTACAGGACAACCTATTTCATAATATATTATATATCATAAAGTTATAATACATCAATTGAAAAGGTGTGAATCAGTGAGATATGCTTTAGAACATATGTTGATGGACGGCAGGTTGTGAATAAATATATAGAGTTATCTGATATACTTAGATTACGTTTATATACTAGGTCTATCTACTGCTGATAAATAGTACAAGCATGCCCCGACCCCCAGCAGCTGGCAGGCCAGAATGTATGTTGTGTACAGATATGAGCTTTATGGTTAATATGTTTGAAATATGTAGAAAGTGAGGAATACACAGCTGGGCTGATGAATACAGACTTCCAGATAGGTGCCTGCCTTTTTGTACAATCCATCAAGGCGGCATCATGGTAAAGCCTCATAATGGGAAACAAAGTGCTGTCCAAAATAGCAGACAATAAATGCTGACGTTCCGTCTGAGAGTCTGGACACAGGGTGATCGTTTCGTTTTGCTAACACATCTTTCTTCTTTCTTTTTTCTACCTAGAAGAGACTGTGGTAGAATTATTGTCTACATAACCACTAGGTTTTAAAACAAGAAGCATATGTGAACCCATATTGTAGTGCAACAAGCGCAGGGGTATATGGAATACAAATTGCAGAGTGGAATGCTGTAGGAAAGTTTTCCATTAGCAAGTTGTTGCAGGAAGCATTTTGCCGATCAATTACATAAGGCTATGGCAATATCTCACACAATGGCTGTCTTGGGGTATGGAGGGTGTTTGGAAAGTCCAGGCACAGAAATCAGACACAGCTGAGGCTGAATAATACAGAGAGTATAGGGTTACAGTTCTGACTCCAAGTTATCGGCCAGGTAACACCATGTAATCTTCCTGCCTGCCAGATTACCCCAACATTTCTCTTTTCTCAGTCCAAATTTCAGTGTCAATGTTTATTTACTTATTCGCTTATCAGAAATGCTGAGATATACATCATTTATGTTATTCACCTGTTTCTGTAAGCCATGCTAGCCTTTAAATCGGGGAATTTACATTCTGAGATTTTGACTGGATGTTTTTACATTCAACATTAAAGAATGCAATAAAATCAAGGCACTGTCACCTGTCCGGGAGCTGGGGGGGTTGGGGGGGGGGGGGGGTGAAAGGTTAAACGGTCAAACCATTGGGGAACGTAAACATGTCCTTAGTAAAGTTCAGGAAGTTATTTACTAATTTGTAGTGCCATGCTCTGATTGTAAATGGTCATTTATTTTATAGTTTGCCTTTTGAGTTGACCCATACCACTTGCTGTGTCTGTTTTATAAATTGGCCAATAATTCAGCCTCGGGCACGTCTTGGGGTCAATACAGTATGATTATATACATCTCGCCATTCACCGGAGGAACGTCTCAGTTTCAAAACAATTTCTCTTTTGTTACAATTTACATTTGAATGAAACTTTACAACATACAAGTCGAACTCTAATCGCATTTTTATGCATAAACTGCAGACGTACTACATATTCACAAAAGGAAGCAGACTCAATTGTCATCGCTGTATTTCAAATTTAATTCAATATATTGCATTACATTACGAAAAAAACATTACTTATCGTGAAGATATTATCCGTGTTTTTTATCTCCCTTTCATGAGATCATTCTTTTACTTCACATTCTTTAATGAACGCTACTGTCAAAATAACGAATATTATTCATCTCAATTGAGCTGAAAAAGCTTTCACTTTCTTCTTCCAAATATGTATATTTGATAAAGGTTTTAGCGTTTCTAATGTTCTGGCAGTGTTTATTATGAACATAACCTGGAATAATGTAATGGGCTATTATTTCAAAGTTATTCTATCAAAACACCTTCTACTATAATCATTATAATTTATATGATTTAAAATGATCGTAAATATATTTATAATATATTGTATGGTTATAATCGAAGATATTTATATGAATATATTAGAGACAATACGCAGACTAAATTGTATATACTTTGTCCTTATTTGAGAATATGTCTGTTTCAGAGTCCATTTTGCTATTGGTTGTCATTATATAAACATATCACTGTAATCGGGTGTCAGTTATACGTCCTCAGACGCTGGCCGATCCTCCTTCCATATTCCTGATAACTTTACCTTTGGACGTGGTATTTTACTCCTGAAATTATAAACACAATCTTAATTCTGAAAAAGCCGAATTGTTTAGGAAATGCAACTTAACACAATAGATTAACATTCTAACTAGAACAACCCTTCTTTAAATATATAGGTGATTCTTGGAATTAACAAGCAGCTTAATGCCTCAGTCACATTTGCACCGGGCGCCGGCGGGGAAGTTAGAATCGGCCGACTTCAAAATCTGCCGGGCGCCGGGGAGTTTATCACCGACAATCTGAGACATGCCGTAGATGTGGTCACATTATTAAAGGGCACCGCACGGCACGTGCAAGACTGAATGGCACAGTCGTCTGTAGGATATCTTTACGACGTCTGTTTCATGACACAGACGTCTGCAGGATGTCTGCAGGATGTCTTTAAGACATCTGGGTAGGCTTAAAAAAAATATTTAATCCTATTTTCACCACACGATGCCACCGGCAGCCCTAAGATAATCTGCCGATGTCCCTGCGGGACACTGCCGGGACCCTGCCGTGCACTTTAAGATGATATTTGCTGATAAGACATCGGGGAAACGCCGGCAACTTTTATGTTCAAGATAAAAGTTCCCAATGACCCGCCCGACGTTTTTAAGATGCCCAATTGTGGCCGATGATCTCCCGGTGCCCGCACGGCAATCTGAACTGCCGGCCGATTTTGTAAAAAATACCCATCGGCCGGGCATCTTTACTGAAATCGGCGCAAATGTGACTGAGGCATAACAGAAACAATAACAAACATGTTGTGAATTGGGTTTGAGAAAATACTCTTTGAAAACAAACCTATCTCAAATGTGGAGCTTCTATCAGTAAGTTCATCAGTATTTTGAATTGTTAAGAACCCCTAATGAGTCCAGTCCGGGTAAAGCAATAGTGTACTCACTCAGGATGACAATATTTCTTACTTGTAATCATAGATATCATGCCTGGAGACTATATCATACTTGTAGGTGTCGTGCCTGGAGACTATATCTTACTTGTAATCATAGGTATCGTGCCTGGAGACTATATCTTACTTGTAGGTATCGTGCCTGGAGACTATATCTTACTTGTAATCATAGGTATCATGCCTGGAGACTATATCTTACTTGTAGGTATCATGCCTGGAGACTATATCTTACTTGTAATCATAGATATCGTGCCTGGAGACTGTATCTTACTTGTAATCATAGGTATCGTGCCTGGAGACTATATCTTACTTGTAATCATAGGTATCGTGCCTGGAGACTATATCTTACTTGTAATCATAGGTATCGTGCCAGCCCATCTTCTTAGCATCCCAGGTGATCTCTATGGACTCCATATCGCTGCCAATTGAAGTTAACAACATCAATATATATCATATACAAGTACATTTAATGCAAATCACACTGAATTACTTGATTTTACAGAAATTTACCTTTCTCTCCTTTTCTTTTTGAATGCAGGATCTTTTGAATTTCCGGTAGAGAAGGTCTGGCCACCTTGATACCTAAACAATTACATACAATATCAGGAGAATCGATCACGTGTGCACCAAAGGAAAGATCATTAGACTAAAACACTCATTCTAATTTCAGGAAATAATGTTTTGTATTAAAACCACAATAACTGCTTGATTTGTTGTCCAGTGAGGTGTTCAAACAACAGTCAGGTGTTCAAATAACAGTCACTGTCCAATTTGTTGTCCAATGAGATGTTAAAACAACAGTCAGGTGTTCAAACAACAGTCACTGTCCAATTTGTTGTCCAGTGAGGTGTTCAAACAACAGTCACTGTCCAATTTGTTGTCCAATGAGATGTTAAAACAACAGTCAAGTGTTCAAACAACAGTCACTCTCCAATTTGTTGTCCAGTGAGGTGTTCAAACAACAGTCACTCTCCAATTTGTTGTACAGTGAGGTGTTCAAACAACAGTCACTGTCCAATTTGTTGTGTAGTTTGATGTTCGTTCATGCCCATTTCATGCATGAACGAATTTTCAATAAAACACTTACCATCCATTTCCATAAAAATCATTATTGGACTGCAGATAGAGAGGGTAATTGTATCCATTATAGCGCACCCCTCTTGAGGCATATGGGTAGCCAGCGCCACCTAGGTACTTCCATCTGTAACTATATTGCGGCTGGGGATCAACAACCGGTTCTTCCATTCGCAATGCTGAACTGTTCAATATACAAGAGGATTGCTGGTCATCAAATGTCTGTGAGCATCTCAATATGTCTTATCCATCAATAATTTATTATTGTTTAAGCTCTTTGATTTATGAAATAAAAAAATAATAACTTATATAAGAAATTGTGGAGAATTAAGTTTCATTCATAGCATGAAATACACCCGGGGGGTTACTTTCATAGTCAGCGACACCGGGGAAGCTGGGCTAAATAGGGTCCTTTTGGGTCCTTTTGGCTGATATTTTCCCTAAAATTTCTGCCTAAAATAGGGATCACAATCATCCCCTTTTCCAAATTTCGTAATTCAGAGCATGTTTTGTCACCTTCATCCTAATCCAGAATTGACTGTTACCTTCCCTTATGAGCTTTTTTATGCTGTGAGGGTCCATACAGGGACTGGATTGGTGTTCAGAATTGTACCATTTTTACATCTCAATCTTTAATTTCTGTACTTAATTTTTTTAATCCCACCCACTGACTATCTATGTCAGTTTTACATGTTTCTGCTGGGACAGTAGGCCAGTGCCTATTGTTCTCAGCAAAGGCGTGGTAATTAAGCTGTCTGCTGCCTCACTAAGCTCATGTGTACACAATACGCTTGACAAGGGCACAGTATCTGTTTATCCAATTATAATAATAATAATTAAGTCGTACATTTCTATATTCTGTGTGGTACTAACAGATGACGGTTAATTGGTTTAGAAATCCAGGAAGTAGAAAAGAAAAAAAAAATTATTTGTGGGAAATTGCTTGCCCCAGATCATCCTCACTGAGCTTCTGACTCCCAGATATCAGATATTTGTACAAAGTATTTCTCCCTAGCCTGGTAGTAAGGCATGCTTTTCATTACTAGGGGATAATACAATTATAAAATATGATTAAATTATGAAAATATGTACCTGACTTTTTGTTATGTTATATGGGTATTGAATGTACCACTCCAAAATAGGGAGTTTTCTTATTGCATCACCCCAAAGTCAAGTTATCATTTTAACTGCATCATCCCTAATTCAGGATATCAAAATTTAAGTCAGTCCTAAATCAGGGAACAAATAGAGAGAGAATATTTCCCTAAATCAGGTTCTGGGTTTTTCCATTTCAACCATGCCTCTGTGGGTTAAAATTAAATACATGGCTAAACCTGCTATTACTCTGCGAAGTGAGGTGATCAGAGATATTTGCTGAGTAGCAGACAGCCTTAAATATGGGATTAAACAAAGATAGTCTCCGAGTTGTGAGAAAGGCCTCTTTAAAGCAAATATGAAGTAATGCTAGTTTTACTTGCTAATTAGCCATATTAATTTTCTAATATAAGAAGATTATTTGTGATCAAATCTGTCAGAGCGTGTGATCTGGCTGCAGGCATCAATACGAATAGGTGGTGTCCTCTGGTGGCAGAGATCATAGGTGGTGTCCTCTGATGGCAGATATCTGCATACTTACATAGGAGGGGGAGAAAAGCTCCATGGGTGTCCCTTCTCTCTGTCTTTATTAGAAACAGCTGCAGCTTTTTTGTGTTTTTGAAGTTGTCTATGTTTTCGCCGATAGAGGGCAAGAGAAAAAATTAGGGCCACGAGAATAAGAAATGCCAGGCAACAGCAGACCGACAGTATCAGAACGAGGCTCTCTTTGCTGATAGAGAGGTCCCATGGTGCGTCTGTATCATCTGGACTTCCGGTCCTGTTTAACAGATCCTCGTAGTCCTCATTTGAGACATAGGCTGTAAATAACATAATGAAAAGAAGACCCTCATCAAAAATAGCAAATAAACATGAACAAAGATTTCAGACGTGAAATTCTATTATTATATATACATAAAGAAAGGATATTTACGAAGTTTGCAGTTGGGTATGGGTTGTGTCCATTCACCATTGTTACATGTAGCTTGGCCGGATCCCTGCAGCTGGTAGCCAGAGGTGCAGTAAAACCTGACTGCAGTACCATGGCTGGAGCGAGTTGTGTTAGCCAGTAGATCACTCAGTGATGTGATCATATCACTCACAATGGTTGGGCACTCTGAAATAGCAAGCTTCCTTTAAATATCCCAGCAAAGCAATCGTAAAAAGCAACCTGCTTCTTTTAATTTTGAAGAGGTGTGATTTGGGTTTGAGTCAGATTTCAAGTATATGTTCACTGGCCAATTGTTATTGTTTTGTCTATTGTTTTTTTTTTTTTTTTCAAATACCATCAAGCCACATTTTTCAAAATAAATTCTTTCTTTTTCAGAAGGGTTGTTAATAACTCTCGACCTTATATATTATAAGATAGAATCTTATATGTAGAAAAAGACAGAGAGATACCCAAAGTTTGAAGAATTGTTTCCTTTGAGTATTATTCACTGCATTATACAAAGTGCCTGCATGATAAGTATTGCGATGTGGAAGAAACCAATCATCAAACTCCGGAGGAGAATAAGTCAAATAATAAAAGAATAGGATTCCTATTACTACGTCAATAATATAACTCTTGATATCAAGGAAAGATCAAATAGCATTTAACAATGTGAAACAAACCATCAGAATTTGAGCACAAATAATTGTTATATTCATTACACTGTTGAGGTATTCACATATAATGTACTGGTAATAACGGTTGGCAGTTCATAAAATGCTTAGTTTCATAAATATTCAATTGACAATATAGTAATAATGGTAATTAAAAGATAAAATGATGAAATAAGTTTATTTGATTTTGGACGTCAGGACAAAATTGGTGTCAAACAATATCTTAAAACATTCAAACTACGTGTAGCTGGGGGCATCGATTATTGTGAACAGAATTTCTTAAGGCTAGAAATAAAATGTGGGAAAAGAAAGCTTTGACTTTGATAGTGCTTTGATAGTGCATTAATCAGAGCCTGAATGCGGCATTGTTTGACAAGGCATGGTGGCGTAGGGATGAGTATGGTCCGGCCATGGTTTATTCATGCTGATCATGTAAGGGACTTCTCAGCCTCAAGTCATATAAACTGCCTCAGGCTCTCACTTATAGCTCTGTCTCATCGTAGCCGCGCCAGGATTCAATTTTATTTATGTATGTATATTTTTTTTTTTACAATGTATTGTTTTTTTTCTGCCACCATTCAAGTTGTTCCATTCCAAATATTGTTCCATTCAAAATTTGTAGAATATGATTTAATACTGAATCTAATAGATTAAATAGACAATATTATGTAATGGACATAATACCCAGACACCCCATATTCACGCGACGGCTGATATGTGATGGGTTAGACATATTACATAGCATTGTCATAATAAGGTTTTCTTACATTACAATATGAATATGTTAAGTGCATTGCCCGGATGTACATGGAATCACAATGTGATACAGACAATTCACGGTCATTGTTCCCAGGGTGCTTCGCTCTATTTTGCTGGCCAAATCTCGGACTTCGCTTATGGGTTTCAATAAATGTTTAATTTTTAACCACAGGCTTACAGTTTACAAGTGGACTGCATTCGCGAAGTACATTGTCTTTATAAACAGATGGAGATGTTCATAATGCAAGCATTCATGTCGGATCTAATATAAGAACAAATAAACCAATCGCTTCCTTAGGTTATCTCAAGATACAGATATTTATATAAATCACTTACCTCGCCCTGTCTCCATTGTGACCAGTGCTGGTTATTATGAGACCTAATTCAGGACATTCTATGGGTAGGATGCCTCCATGCTGAAGAAGAGGTCAGTATGAGGTGTAACTAGTTACATCTCAGATATCCGCCACGCTGAACCTCCCCTTGCTTTTGTCTCGTCCACTTTTTCATTAAGGCAACATGTACCTCAACCACGTGATTTGATTGTCATGATTATATGACCCAGTTCACCTTTCATTTTATGTGGATTATGACGATATTTCAATCAACAGAAAGTTAAAATAAAAATGATTATTTTTTATTGAAATGATATTCATGTAACATCTTTATTATCAAATGAGACACGATCCAATACAAATAAAAAGATTCCCGTTTACTCTTCGAAAAGGAGAGGGCATTGTTCCCAGTGACGGACTTCAATCTTACCTGATAAAGGCTTATTGCACCGAAAAGGTCGTTAATATAAACAAAAATAAACCAATCAGACAGATTATGTCATTATTTTTTTAAGGATAATAAAATCATTTATCCCGGCCTGTCAATGATACATTCAATGTATATTAGCGCATATACGTGTCTGACGTATATGAGTTGTATGTCCAGGACCTGACCATCAGACTTATCCAAGCCTTAGGCACTTCAGCCCCGAGGCCAAAACTTCCTCTCAGAGAAGGAACCAAAGTCAGAAGTCACGCTTCACTTGTGGTCAACACAGGGACCACTCCGGAATAGCATGCTAAAAAATGAAAGGCTACAATCGGGAATATGGTAATATATACAGAACTTGTTTCTTTTAAGATCATCACTAGACTTACACAAGTCAAATGTTCCTCTCTTTTACAGGTACATGGAGGTTAGGATATACAATAATAAGCTTTATATGGGCATATTCAAAGATTAAGTTTTTGAAAACATATTTCAAATATTATTTCTTTATTTTTCTGCTATTTACACCAACAGTGGATTTCTAACCGTAACATTGCCTTAATACAAATTTAACATGAGATACCATTTGGTGCGCATCTCGTGTCCATCTGTTTTTTTGTTTATTTGTTGTTTTTTTTTGTTTGTTTATGTTTGTTTATGTTTGTTTATGTTTGTTGCAGGTAGCTCTTCATATAACACAACTATTAGGCTTCAGATTGTTGGTATATGTTATAAACTACTATACAATATGTAGCCCCTGCAAGAATGTTCATCTTACCTGCCTGTGATAATAATGATAGAATGGGTTGTTATCCATGGAAGCTAGAGAAATGCATGAAGCATAACGTGCCCTTAAGACATTTTGATGTAATCTTCAACCAACCTTCGGCCATCTTGGTTGCAGTGCTTTTACAGCTTGGCTGTATGTATCACAAATGATTTTCACGGTAATGTAATAAGTGTGAATGTTTTGGCCGCTGCCCTTATTCAACCTTCAATCCCCTACGACTATTTCTTACTCTGGTGTTTCACCTCCGACGTCAGGTAGGTATATTCGCTTACGGACTAAACACGTCATGTCTCATAGAAAGATCGATAGGTTAAAAGCAGAAAGTTAATCATACATTCATTTCAAAGTTTCTCTTTTTTTATATGTTAAAATATCACAAAGTTAAATGTTCATTTTGCACTTGTCCTTGATTTAGCTTTAATCCATGGATTATATAGATATATTTGGCTTATCCTCAGATTATCGCCACCCTGTCTCCCGTGAAGGCACCCCAGTTCGTCATACCTCAGTATGAAAGCACCATATGGTAGCAAATTATTCATAACATTTGCATCGTCAATAAATGAATACCCTGAAATGTAGAAGAAAAACCTATATGCATCAATCACATTCACACAATTTCATATGAATCTTTAATAAGCTATCCATCTTTTCTGAATTATCAAATTATTCATTCAATATACATATATATAATACATATATACATATCATATTACTTTTGGTCAGTTATATCTAAGGGATATGATGGAGATACTGTAGAACTTCCTGTGGTTGCAGATCTGAAAATAACAAAAGGAAGAGGTTTTCATATTCTAGACATGCCACTCACGATAATAATATGGTTTCTGGTTCTGGTTTTCCCAATGTTTATCAAAGGTCTACTTCATAACAATGCTTAACTACAACCTGAATATATTAATGCCTAAATACATTTATTTCCACACAAAAATACGAATGAAATCCTAGTCATATTAGACTAGATACCCCATACTTTATATCCTGATGGCTAAATCATAAATAGAATCATGAATAAATTTCTTTTCTATTTCAAACACACCAATAACACGGAAGAGGGCCTCGTATGGATCACGTGTGTGATTAAAGATTCACAGTTATTGTAAATAACAAATAACAATGAGGTATTGATGTCAACCATCCACGTGATCATAATATGATGACATAACATTAACATAACTTGTAGGAGGCGTACACGCCTGGGAAAGTTTGAATGAACCTAATGGGGTTTGATAGCAACTAAAAAGATCTGTCTCTCTCTCCTTAATGTTATTGGATGATAAGATGGAGGGAGACTCACTCATCTGATGTGCTTGCTCTCCCCCTCAGCGTGGAGTTCATGTTGTCATGTACTACTGCAGGCATCCCAACAAAATCCTGAATCACCGTCTGGTATAACCTGAACAAATACAATGGAAAGAGCTTCTTTTGGTAAGCAGGGCCCCATGGGAGCAGGGTCCCATGGGAGACCAGTACATAAGCACTGAATGGGTTCCCCTGCACAAAGAACGTATATCTTATCTTATCTTTATCTTATCTTAAATATATACATGTAATAATTCACTTGTCATATTATCAATATAACATCAGATTGGGTGTTGATATTATTGGATTTAATATAATATTAGTTTTCTATACCTAATATCTCTGTTTGTTAAATTTATGCCAGCTGTTCTGACCTTCTTTACCAAATATCTCTGATGGTTGGATTCATCCCAGCTGTCCTGACCTTCTGTACCTAATATCTCTGGTGGCTGGATGCATCCCAGCTGTCCTGACCTTCTTTACCTAATATCTCTGATGGTTGGATTCATCCCAGCTATCCTGACCTTCTTTACCTAATATCTCTGGTTGTTGGATTCATCCCAGCTGTCCTGACCTTCTTTACCTAATATCTCTGGTGGTTGGATTCATCCCAGCTATCCTGACCTTCTTTACCTAATATCTCTGGTTGTTGGATTTATCCCAGCTGTCCTGACCTTCTTTACCTAATATCTCGGGTGGTTGGTTTCATCCCAGCTGTCCTGACCTTCTTTACCTAATATCTCTGATGGTTGGTTTCATCCCAGCTGTCCTGACCTTCTTTATCTAATATCTCTGATGTTTAGTATCATCAAAGCTGTCCTGACCTTCTTTACCTAATATCTCTAGTGGTTGGATTCATCTCAGCTGTCCTGACCTTCTTTACCTAATATCTCTGATGTTTAGTATCATCAAAGCTGTCCTGACCTTCTTTACCTAATATCTCTAGTGGTTGGATTCATCTCAGCTGTCCTGACCTTCTTTACCTAATATCTCTGGTGGTTAGTATCATCCCAGCTGTCCTGACCTTCTTTACCTAATATCTCTAGTGGTTAGTATCATCCCAGCTGTCCTGACCTTCTTTACCTAATATCTCTGGTGGTTAGTATCATCCCAGCTGTCCTGACCTTCTTTACCTAATATCTCTAGTGGTTGGTTTCATCCCACTTCTCTTGACCTTCCTAACCTGACATCTTTCAAAGTTGGATCTGTTGGGTTGTTTCCATACCTTATATCTCTCATGGTTTGTTCCTTTTCTTGCTCGGCCTCTTTAGCTTTTCTTTCTCTCCTCATGCTGGTAAAAAGCATGTAAAGGCCGAAGATGAGGACCACAAGAGCGACTGCAGAAGCTACACTGCAGACCACGATAATCAGCAGCTGATGTCCTTCATCTGACCACCAAAGGAAGCAATGACTGACATATAATAGGCATCATATCACCATTTCTTGAAATATTGGCTGATTTGAACACTATTTTCGTGTCATTATTTATTTTGATATTTAAGATGTTAAATTATATAATTCTAAGATGAGGATTTCTTCTGATTTGTTAAAAGTCTTATATCTACATCTATAAGTTGACTCGGCAAATCCATTTGGCATCCCGCTGAGACAATGTATGTGTGACATTGGCGAAAAACATGTATCAATTTATTTCTGTTGTATAAATCTGTTGTGTTGTGTTTTATTCTGTTCCACGTACCTTGAGTGTGACCTTTGCAGGTGGGTGTCAGGGGTAACCAGTGTCCATACTGACCACACGTTATGGTGCCCTGCCCACTGAGGCTGTATCCCTCCGCACACGTCACACCCACCACCGTCCCCACCCCCCGCGACGATGTGTTCACCTCGACTCCCTCTGACAGCAACCTGGGACACAACTCTGCAAACACAATTTTGTCTTTTTTTCAATATTTGGAAATGTTTATTTTGATCATTTAAAAAGAACTTAATAACAATATACCAACTAAAAATAAAATAACAGAGAATAAGTATTTTTGGCTTGTTTAATCTCTTTGTTCATTTGAGCTATTTGTTTATTTTCTTTTCTTTGGTAAATTGCAAATGTTTGTTGCTTTTCAAGCACTCTGCATAGTCTGACTTAGTGACTCTCCACGGTTATTCGCCAGATCTGACTGTGTGTGAGTGAGTTCCATGTTCACTACTCACTCCCGCCCACCTTTCTAGCGGCCAGTATGCTCACAAAGGTAAATCACATGTTATGCTATAAATGTAAGTACAACAACAAAATATTCATTTAAAGGACGAACCATTCTTTTTTTTGTTTGGAAATATTTATCTGTTTTTGCTTTTGTTTATTATAAGCGCCTGGTATATACCTTGTATATCTACATCTATAAGCTTACTTGGCAAAACCAATTGGCATCCCGCCTGGTATATACCGAGTTTAAGATAACGAACCCACATTTCAATATTGGTGCCCAGTTATTTGCAGTGTAAAGTGTTAGTCGCTGTATTTCGCTCTGGCTTTTCACAGAAACATGTACGTGCATAATGTCAATATTTGTAAACGTTGCCAAGATTTATCTTACATACATTATGCAGTCTTATTCTAATCTTCCCATTTTTCAAACTTACTTTTAGTGGCAATGATACAGGAATAAAACGTTACATTTTCCACCCACCTTTGATATAAGACATGTTATCCCAGAACCTGAAACAATAGTTCTATATGGTATGTATATATACCATACCTCGTGAACATTAAGCAGCATTTACGATGGTAAAACTTAGAGGTTGCAACTCGGTCATTGAATGGAATGGATCGCGTGAAAGGCCTGTGAAACTGTGACGCAATGTGGGGTCAATCCCCATAGCAGGGCAGAGAAAAACTATATATAGGCGCGGCAGCTTGAAGTGATTACTGTTATATAAATAGTGATTGACAATTTCACGCATTCTGAGGCAGGTAATTTAATATTGGCTAGAGAAGAATACGTTATCCATTGCTAGTATTTATCATAGATTTTTCTTCAATATTCCACATTCAAAGGAATCTTCATAAGACAGTCGAGTGTAAATATTGATTGGTGACAATATTATTATTATTATTATTATTATTATTATTATTATTATTATTATTATTATTATTATTATTATTATTATTATTATTATTATTATTATTATTATTATTATTATTATTATTATTATTATTATTATTATTATTATTATTATTATTATTATTATTATTATTATTATTATTATTATTATTATTATTATTATTATTATTATTATTATTATTATTATTATTATTATTATTATTATTATTATTATTATTATTATTATTATTATTATCCTGAACCTGGCCTGAATGGAGGTTGGTAAGCTCTAATCAGTTTTTTGTCGTCATTTGTGAAAACGTAAATCTCAAATATTCATTAAAATACTAAATACAGTCGCTGCCGCTATTGTAGCCGGGAATAAGGTCATGACCTGATATTGGTCAATTCTGATTGGATCATATATTGCTGCGCATAACCAGCATTCATAATTAGGGGAATTCCAAATTTGGAATGATATAATTTTTGGTCATGACGGTAGAGGTAGTAAGAAGATTGGATCACTGACATTGCTGTCGACGTAATCCCGGGGAGGTGCCAGTACGTTTACTTGTAAATTGGTGATATAGAATATTGAGAAAAATATCCTATATCAGCTGTTATTGGAATATCAAATGTGTTCATCACCTGCTACATATGCGAATTACAGATACATTCCCTAGATCTAACATCGGGCGTTCTATCATGAATACTCCAAGTTCTAAGCAATGTCAAGATTTACAATAGAAATCCTCTTCTATTTTTAGCAGAAATGTGATGGTTATATTTCAATCATTAAGTTAAAGAAGTAAAATAGCTGTTCACAAGTTTTCTAACGCTAGGACAGATTCTGAAATACATTGAAGTTCGAAAATATATCCTCAAAATCATGTTTTGTGAAATATCAAGATGAAAATATTTTCCAATGCTTCAGCACCATTGTATTTGTACTGTACATTAGTAACCGTGATATTTGAGATTATAGAAAGTTATGGAGCTCATTTTGGGAATAAAACAATCGACCTGATTACCATGGTTACCTTATCACAATGGATGAATGACTGTGAGCAACATACATCAACAGCAGCAAATATCTTCATCTGATTCTATGGACTAAAATTATCACAATATAAAATGTGATGCATCGTATCTAAAAAGATTCTCACAATATAAAATGTGATGCATCGTATCTAAAAGGATTATCACAATATAAAATGTGATGCATCGTATCTAAAAGGATTATCACAATATAAAATGTGATGCATAGAATCTAAAAATATTATTACAATAGTAAATGTGATGCATAGTATCTAAAAAGATTATCACAATATAAAATGAAAGAGAATTTTCGTCTGACAGTTTATACATCTTTAATGCTTGATTTAATCTTGGAGTAATTATGAATGGAGGTGCAACGTCACAAGATCAAAAGGAACACCATAGTTGCCGCCATGGGCATTGTTATGATGACGCCATATAGGTGCAAGATATGAAAGTTTTGACGTTATTTTTTTTTCAGAACTTTTTTAAGTCATCAAAACCACGAGTTAGAGCTAAACATATCGCGAATGAAATCTTTCTTATTTCACACAGATTATGGGGATATAAATTTTATTTTTCTGCTCCAAGTGTAGATGATTTTATGAGGAGATATCAAAATTCATATCATATTTATGAAAATGAGTTAAAAATTTCGTTTTACCCTCACATTATCAGGAAATCACGTACTTTATTGTTATCTTTTTCTTTCCAGTTCATTTTTAGTTATTGGCGCATATATTGGCAGCTTAGAAATATATACCACGTTGTTCAGTGAAAAAAATACTATCAGAATATGTAATTTATAGCCCTGCCAATATATGCGCCGTTATAAATAAATTGACTTATAAAATGTTATGTCATAATTTAAAATCAACAAAAATAACAATAAAAAAATGCAACAGGAATTTTATAAATGCTGTATAATAAACAATATTCTGTTTTAAACGTTTTTACAACGTAACATGAATAGTGACATATTTTTTTAAAACATGTATAAAAAAATAAAAGGATTGGAAAATGTATTTTTCTTTTTTTCAGAATATTTATTATTGAAGCAATCAAAACAGAAATGAACAGATTTATTTGAAGTAATTTTGAATGGATAGTATTGTAAGCCTGAAAAGAGCAACTGTTCTGATTTTTTCTTTTAAAAAAAGAAACCAATATGTGCTATAAAACTTCAATAAAACATTGGCCAATTTATTTTTTTTAAATATTAATGTTCAGTTTTCCACTGTTTTGAAGTCGGCAACTGTGATAGGATCAAAGGATTTTGAATCCATTGTGTAGAACAATGCGTTACCATGACGTCATATCTCATATAACGGCCGTCACGCCTCCATTCATTATTACTCCAAGATTTAATATTCTTGAGTATAAAGTTCTCTTAAACACAAAAGGGTCAACTGATTTGCATATCGATTGGGTGTGAGGTAAGTTTCTTTGTACATAAATGTGTTTTTTGTGCATCTCGATTCTCAAAATAGACTCCTTATATAAGGATCGCTTTTGAACAAATTGAGTGGTCCTTATGAACTTGCCTCGGGGCGGTTAGCAGTAAACTGTTCAGTTTGAAATTCAATGTATCAGGAATGATGTTAATATGTCAAATCAAATCAAATCAATAATGTATGAGTTTAGATAGTTTATGCAACATAATAGTGTTTCAAATGTGTTTCTTCGTGCTTAAATTATCTATTCTTACATTTATGACTTCTTTATTCTAAACTTTTATGGTAAGTTTTCCATTTTCTATGCCGGGGGTATGGGCCATTGAGGTACAGTCGTTGGACACTTCATCTCAGTGGTTTTATGAAACTTTGCCAAAACTATTTGTTATGATGAACCACAAACACTTTACATACAGTGTCTAAAACACAGGCATGTGTGTCACTATAATAAACATAAACGAAACGGAATTATCAATTGCAAATCTTTCACATTTAAACAATATGTGATTCCCGATCTAAAAGTCCAGTGGTTATTTAAATATTTTATACAAATCCCACTTCTTATTCAACACAAATCTATAGCAAAAAACCGCATTATACCGCTTTATGAGTTTCATACTTGGCTAGTGATGTTTAGTCATAGAGTGCCTTGTTGTTAGTTTATATAAGCATTCCTTACTTTGTGTACACAGATAACCCACGACATACATGTTCCATCAGGTGACATATGATTAAAACATTAATTACTCCCCAGACTCTCTACCTTGTATATAGCCGTGTATAATTGTCAAACCATTATATGTCAATAATCTTAACTGAGATAGTGAAGTAACTGAGTATGTTTAACACTAACCAGCGAGCATAGCTTGAAGATGGGTTCAATGAAGGGTTGATGCGAGGCCCTGCTGGGCATAGCACCACACCTGTCAGTCTCTGCCAGACCTCACTTGTCCCTCAGTGACGTGCAAACTTCGTGGCACAACATATCTGCTCATAGAAGACTCTTCTTCCACGAAGAATTGATTATGACTTCCTATTTAAGCGGTCGCAAATATGTTGTTATTCCCAGAGCCCTGAACACGTGATCTTGACACCGCAAAGTTGTCCCCTTCACCTATCTCCAGGCCGACTCAGCCACTCAAGACGGCCCCGAGGCAGAGGGCAGATACCCGCCATCCACTCACCGCTTCCCAATCGTCATTTGTTCTTACATTATATACATATATCCAATACAATATATTAAAACATTTCTCTACATTTTACTAATGTAACCAGTAACCATTGTCGTGAGGCATATATGCCTCGTACCATAAGAGAGAGGTACATGCATACATGGATTGTCCTAAGGGGGTGGGGAGGGGGTGATATGAGGTGGAGAGGAGGGGGGGCAGTGATGTTATGAGAGATGCACCCTAGTGTCGGTTACACCTGTCTGGTTATGTAGGGCATCAAGAGGCGTGACGCGCATCCAGTCAGTATCACACGCCACGGTAAGCACCGGGCGAGTCAATGTATTCATATCACAATTTCTGTATCGTTATATTCTTGTCAAGATTAATTAAAATAAAATGGACAACTAAGACAATTAAGAAACCTTTAGAATTGGGTACACTGTATTGGGCGGCAAAGACAATATATGTAACCATATATTCATGATGTATAACAATTTGATGTTACATCAAAACTGACTGAGAGATCAAATTAACATGTTAACTTTAGATTCTTCGATCTTTTTCATCATGAAAACAGTCAATATGCGAAGATGAATTGCATTAAAATATTATAAATATTAGGATTCATGATGAGATAACTTTAGTGTTTACCGAGCGAGTCACTTGTAATATAGTTTTAATACAGATTTTAGCGTTTCATTTTCAGTTTTTATGAATAAATATAAAGTGGGAAGTTTCTATTTTACAAGCATACTGTAAAACACTATTTGCAAAGTTCACGCTCATAAAGTCACAGGTGACGCGAGATTCTCATATTAGGCATCATACAGTCCACTGTTATCGTCCACAGCGTTATATAGCAGCTGGTGAAAGACAGAAGCCTTCTATATATATCCGACATGAAAACAAACCATTCCAATTGATAGAATGAATCATTGTCGTGAATGGTAAGCACTGCAATGTGAACATTATGAGAAACATAAACCTGACAAGAAAATATGAACAGCTATAAACGCTGAACACTTAAAATAACACAACGCTAGTCTCTGTTGAGAACACCGCAGTCCTCTATGTATATTTGACATGACATAAAACCATTTCAATAGATATGATGAATCATAAAACTCACAAAATATAACCAGCTATAAAAACATTAAAATTTTTATTCACCATGTTCATATACAAAGAACCATGTAACATATAAAATGCAATACACACCACGAGTGGTACAACCTTGGCATATATATGCCAAGGATTAAGCAGTCAAGACTAGAGCGATTTTCTCAAGAAAAAATAGACTTGTTTCACATCACTTTAGCAGAGGAATGATGGGTAGGGTGGTGTTTCCCCCCTCTTTTCTAATAATGATAATAGTAATAATAATAGAATTTATAAAGCGCTCATACCAGAGAGTTCTGTTCATGGCGCTGAGTTCAGAACATAGGTTCTAAAGAGAAGTGTTTCCAAGGAAAATGCAAGACGCCGCTTCACCAATTAGCACCACAACACATATTAACAGTTACATCAATCGATATACATTTACAATACATAAGATATCTGTCTAACCAACTACTGATAATTCAGGAAATATGGCCCTTAACTTTAAAGTAGATAAAGAGATCATTTTTCTCAATTTGTTTTGACTATCGGGAACAGATACGTTCACAAATGGAAGCCATGCATCACGTGATAGGCCCCTAAGAAATGTTGATGCAACCTCCAGCCAACATTCTACCACCTCCAGTTATCCACAATTATTTTTGCCGATCTTCCTTACTCAGCCTTTTAATCTCTACTACTATTTCTTAGTCCAGTGTACAGAATTCCGATATATTTTCTAATAGAAATAGGATGTTATGATAAGAGAACAAAGTCACCATGAGTAGCAGTCCATACATATAACATATCATGCTGGAATTGTGTGATAGTGTATTTCAGAAATAATAAACCTGGGATGTGGATTTCTGTACAAATCACGATATTACGGACATGCTTATAGGCCTTTATCAAGGTATACCAATAGGGTTCTGTTTCGATTCTTATTACCTTTTAAGTATGACTTGCAACAACATCTGAATATTCCCTCATAATGACCTATTTACCCACACCGATTCTAATCATTTATGTTTATGATGCAAGATATCTATATGAGAACGATTCCATATTTTGGCAGGATAATCCACTCCTTTTCAGCTATTTTGCTATCCTGGTAATTGCTTTTGTAAATTTAATCCTGATTTTTAAAGTTTGTAATAAACAATGTAGGTCTACAGGTCAATGCCTCAGTCTTGTCTAATTCACCAATGTGTATTAATTAATGTGTAATCCCTGTTATATGAAATATCCCCTAATTGCACATGCTCAAAATGTGAACGTCGAAATTAGAGTAAAAAACTGGAAACATATATCTAGGAGTATCAATGGACATTGTTTACACATTGGAATGCAAATGTTATGTTACATAGATATTGACAGTTGATGGCACATATAGATATATATATATTCCTCCATGACATACAGGCAGGCCACTGCTGTGGTTCCTTTGTCGGAGGATGAGTAGCAATACAACCGCGCCCTCCTAGGTAGTTGTCATGTGCGACGCAGAACAAGGTGTACACATCCACACACACACTCACCCACATCCAACCACACCCACCCATCAACAGATACACTCACACACACACACCCAAATACACACCCACACATACATTCACTCACATACCATACATCTACTCAAACAATAAGCACTTTTGGTATATGATCACGGCTTGGTGATCAATCATTAATAGTCTCTTTCCAACTCCCGTCAGGGCGGCTCTCTCAGTAAAACACCTCGTTGTTGTTGCTGTAACTGACATTGAACACAAAAGATAATCATAATAAGGCCAGATTACAGTTGAAATTGCAATAAATAACATCCTTTTTATCAAATATAACTAAACTATATATACATATTATATATGATAAATATATAACATATATTATATATAATATATATATATACATATCATATATGTTTATATATATATATATATATAATATATATTATATATAATATATATATACATATCATATATATATATATATATATATATATATATATATATATATATATATATATATATATATATATATATATATATATATATATATATATATATATATATATATATATATATATATATATATATATATATATATATATATATATATATATATATATATATATATATATATATATATATATTATAAGTGATGCTATATGTATTCAAAACTCTTACCAACAAATATCTAGAATACACAATAATTATTTTCAAAGATTAATGCTTGCAATCAAAGTGCAGAAAGGATACTTTTAAACTTAATCCTAAAGACGAAGAAACTTAATTTTAGAAAAGGTCGTTGAGAATTATACTAAAATTACATTAGGATGCATATCCGTGATACATTATATTTACATTGCTATATAATATTCAGATGTCACCAATAAATAACCGTGTCTCATTTATGATCCAGAATACTTTTGGCTTATCATAATCCACCAGATGTTATGTGTACTGGTTAATCCTACATATTCTTGATTACTGTTATTACAACCAGGAGAAGGAGAACGATAGTGGTTAGTCTAAAACCCCAAACCTGAGGAAAGTATGAAGCATACCTACAGATAACCCACCTTAACTTACCTATAACTACCATACATAGGCGTCCTGGGAAGACGGAAATACCTTGATAGGGGAATCAGTGCCAATAGTTCAATAAAAGTGGCATTCATTTCTATCAAATATCAAACTTACATTTTATATCATATATTTACTTGAAACTGATAGGATTACTTCATATCACAATGAACCGCTTCAAGTCCTGCATGTGTGTGTATACATTCATGTACGTTTGGTCAATAGGAAATCTGAAGGTGGGTCAATGGGCAGAGCTTTGATTATCTCTGTTTATTGTATTTTGCAGTTGTTTATATTGCAACTACCTACCTGTCATATTCAGCGGACACGAAGGATGGTATCTGTGAATGGCGTCCAGTGCTGCCCTCTGATGAGGAACTATCATGTCTGCCTCTCCGTCCGGCTGGAGAGCGCATGTTCACATACCTGGGTCACGTGATAAGAAACATAACGTAATTGCTTTCATAATAGTACAAACATGAGACAATTATTTTTGATCTAATCGATCTGGACAGAACTGTGAAAACGCTCTTCAATACCTGTCGACATCTGTGTTGCTAAATATGGTTTTGTCTGTGCCTTCCTCACTACAGTATTCACTAGTCTCGGCCCTCCAGAGTCCTTCATACTCCACGTCATCCGGGTCCTTCCCAATCCGCTCCAACTCTCGGTCTCGCCAATTCTCGGCCAGACCTGCTCTCAAATCGGCACTTCCGGTATAAGCTTTTCTGATAGTGAGTTCTAAATGTTCTTCGGATGAGGAGGATATATGCCTGCCGCCGCTGCCAGCCTGGGACAGATGCCTGCTGACAGGGTAGGGATGCCGACTACCAGACTGAGAGGATTCCCAAGTGTCGGTGCGATGACCTTCACTACTGTTATACTGATGGGCTGTGAACGACTGCTCAAACTCAGTGTTAGGTGACTGCAGTCTGCCATCAGGGCTACCAACAAGAATTACCAAAATAAAAGTAATAAGTTTCTATTTCCTTTTTTTTTGCAAATAAATCAAAAGGTCATGACACTGATAATGTCTTACACTGTTTGATTTTAACCATGGACAACGGGAATGTCTTTCTTCCTACCTGTAATACACATTGGTGGCTGGTAAGGTGCTTGATCTAAAGGGTACAACCCCTGGTGATCCTGGACCAGGAGGTTGGTTTCTGGTATTACTGGATGGTCCCAGGTCAGACCTCTGGAGATTTCTCTCTGAGAATGGGTCATGGTAAGTGTGTAAGGGGTGGATGGGCGGCCGGTACGGGTCCATCATAACCTCCGCTGGCTCTGCATGCTGTACCTGATTCCGAAAACTACTGGAAAACCAAACACGAGTCAGGAAATGGAGCAGGAGAATGAACCTTAATTCATATATAATGCTCACCTACCGTGGTCTACTCCTCCCTACCTCCTGTGGACTGGTTGTATAGAACCTCACCTACCGCGGTCTACTACTCCCTACCTCCTGTGGACTGGTTGTATAGAACCTCACCTGCTGTGGTCTACTACTCCCTACCTCCTGTGGACTGGTTGTATAGAACCTCACCTACCGTGGTCTACTACTCCCTACCTCCTGTGGACTGGTTGTATAGAACCTCACCTACCGTGGTCTACTACTCCCTACCTCCTGTGGACTGGTTGTATAGAACCTCACCTACCGCGGTCTACTACTCCCTACCTCCTGTGGACTGGTTGTATATAACCTCACCTACCGCGGTCTACTACTCCCTACCTCCTGTGGACTGGTTGTATAGAACCTCACCTACCGCGGTCTACTACTCCCTACCTCCTGTGGACTGGTTGTATATAACCTCACCTACCGTGGTCTACTACTCCCTACCTCCTGTGGACTGGTTGTATAGAACCTCACCTACCGTGGTCTACTACTCCCTACCTCCTGTGGACTGGTTGTATAGAACCTCACCTACCGCGGTCTACTACTCCCTACCTCCTGTGGACTGGTTGTATAGAACCTCACCTGCTGTGGTCTACTACTTCCTACCTCCTGTGGACTGGTTGTATAGAACCTCACCTACCGTGGTCTACTGCTCCCTACCTCCTGTGGACTGGTTGTATATAACCTCACCTACCGTGGTCTACTACTTCCTACCTCCTGTGGACTGGTTGTATAGAACCTCACCTACCGTGGTCTACTACTCCCTACCTCTTGTGGACCGGTTGTATAGAACCTCACTCGTCATACATTTGTTGGCCATAGAATTTATATAAACGAATTCTGCTAAATTTCTATGTTATACCAACCTACTTTCATAATATCAACAAGATAAAATATCTTGATTATATTAGCATTTCGTCAATTGTAAATAGTTTATAGTTGAAATGATAACCACTGCTGTCTATTTATACATGCACATGCAAACCACAATAATAATCCTATCAAACATGCCTCTCTTAAATTAAGATATAAACATGACAACACTTCTCTTTCCTAGACAGTCGGTTTCACAAAGATTTAATATTTCACCTTCTTTTTCTCTTCTTTGTAAATATTTGGGATTGTGCCTCCTCACCGCCATGAAAGTCAACTCGCTCAGAGATTTGGGTCATGATGGTTTGACCGGAAGCGGAATGAGTCGAACTTATGCGTCCTCGACTGAGGGCTCGGGCTCGTTCTCTAAAAGGTTGGACATGCACCTTGATTAAGTTCCAACTACAGACATGCATTGCACTGATATTTGATGACCTAATTCTGCCAAGCCTCACTACCATATTTGTGATGTTCCCTCAAAGTGAGACTGGACGGAATGAGGTCAAGCTGGGTCAGAGGGCAAAGTTACAGATTAACCTCATCGCATAATATACATGTTCATAACATCCTCTAAAACAAGCATGCACATGCATAACTGTCATCAAGCATCCTTCTATCCCACCCTTTACCATGTTTACTGGACCATTCTCATATTAATAGATGCCAATATCTCCTATGCGATGGCTTGGGGTATGGACATGGCTCAATGGGAAGATGGCAGATGTCTTCAAAAACATCATACAGTATTATCCCTAGTTGCCGCCTTGGGGGCGGAAACATTTCCTCTGAGGGGGCCACTGATATATGTGACTGGCTGACATGCCAAGACCTGGGTTCAAAATTGACTGTTTTTCAGATTCACAATTGATGTTTAGTAATTAAATGGCCACATCTTGTTGCACTTGAAGAATAGTTTGATGGTAAGAATACAGTACAGTACAGTATTATTCAATATATTTTAGATGAACTAATAAAAATGAATATGTCCGACCAGACACAAAACAACTAAGCATCTTAAGTATTGAAAATGACAATCTTTTATCATCAGTGTTGAACCCTGTAGTTTCCCACTTGACCACATGCCAAGGGTAATTAACCAATTAAGTCTGGGGTGTGCGACTGGGCACCATACTGTGACCCATATGTGACCCTCACTCAGCATTCAGGTGTCAGATCTTGATGCAATATGAGGAGTTAATTATAGTGTAGCATCACTTGAAATTGAGAAATATTAAACAGGCATTTGTGGCAAACATTATAAAGGGTGTGTGTTTTCTTTGGCATGAATATTGCAAGTGAAGCTGTGAGTACTGTTTACATATTAATTACTGAGATAGCGAACCACTGTGGGATTGTATGTCTGCAGCTCTACTACCCCAGTCACCAAGGCCTGGTCTTCAGATAGGCTTCAGACAGGAGGGGGGCAGTAATTAGGTAAAGGGCGGCTATTACGGTTAATACGGTGGGCGGCTATTACGGTTAATACGGTGTATATATATATATATAGATATATATATATGAAGCATGCTACGAACAAGATAGGTGACTTGCAACTGAAAAGGTTACTACAAAAATGATGTTAACTTTTCGAATATACCAAGTAAAATCAAGAAAGTTGGAGCAGTGCTTTCTATGAAGCCAAAACGTGCGTTTACATCCTGAAGCCTTCACATGTAAATAAGAAGCTTAAGGTTGGGTGTGCCTGTTGTACCTTTCTTGCTGTTGACGTGGCACCTGTGAGTGTTTGTACCTGTGCCTCAGTACCAGGATGGAGAACACCAGTACCGTGGATAGCACCATACACACTGTACCCACACTGCCCCCTATGACCGCCTTGCGCTCCCATTCTGTCAGCACCAACATGACCGCATTTATCGCCCACGGTGTCCTTTACTATAATCAAATATCCAATGGAATCCTTATATTACGTAGATGCTGAACCATCCTAGGAACAAAAAAATGACAGTTGTATTTAAGGCATGATAATGTATCAGCATAAATGTACTTCATTAAAGTATGAAGATCATTGCATTGTATTAATATCTAGAGCAAACCTCTATGTTGATAATATACTTCACATGAAAGGAAAGTAATGGTTTCCTTGGTAACCATTCACATATTTGTGCAAGCCAAATATCTAACTGTGAAATTAGCTGTTATCAAGATGTAAATGAAAGTAGATATTCTTTTAAGTTGGACATAGTACATTAGGTTGTGCTTCTAAATAGGAGATAATCTTTTGCTTTAAACATAACATTGTTGTTCTTTTAAATATGACATTATGTTGTTTCTTTGAATATAATATGTTGCTTTTAAAAATAACATTATGTGCTTTAAAATGACATTATTTTGTGCTTTTAAGTGGGACCTTAATTATTGTTTTTTTGTAGGACATTATGTTGTTAAACCCATTCAGAGCCATATTGCAACAAGGGAAGTAAAGCCAAACGATGTCTTGTTTGAAAATGATATTTTTTATTCATACTTATAAGACTTGTTTGTTTTGTTTATAAAAAGATAATATAAGCAATGCAGTTTCATTGAAGTTATCGTTCACCTTTTTACGTGTTCTTAGTAATTATTTTGATTGTGCATATTATTAGATAGAATACTTATCGTAAAAGGAAAAAACTTAATTAAAAAAGAATATTTCTCAAAACAACTGATGCACCAAACACTCTTGTATCAATGGAGTAATGTAACTTCTCAACTTGCTCTGTCAAAGTCGATAAAAATATCTGGTGCAACTCAAGAAAAAACGATTTTGATATCTTGACATTTCCCGTGAAGATGATCTCAGCAGTGCAGACAGAGATAAGGGCAATTGTCACCTATCTCTGATTAGTGATCACATGTAGCTTTAGTTCTATCTCGTGCCAACGACCTGGGCTGACTCTTGCTTTTTGGTAATGTTTGTGACTATTTCCTGTGACTATTTAAAGTTTTGACCTTTCCCCTGTAAATTGCTTTATAAGTGATAATTTGTGATAAATGAGAAGTATTATTTTCAGCCCTGGCGGTGGCCCCGTGGCGGACGGTCCGTGGTATCAAGGTGTCCACTGTAACCATGGTGACAGCTGATGACGTCCTCGCATATACAGGTTTTATCTACAACTCTCAAACTGAGGCTATAGTTAGATTACTCGAGTGAGACACAGGGTGCTCAAGATGTCTAAGCACGTGAGAGACAATTCACTGCTCGCCATTATATCTATTTATAAAAGTCTTAAAAAATTAAAGAGAGGGGATGGTACGACCTGACCTGCTTATTATGACATCATCGTTATAATACATGTATATACATTTATTCTTAAGACGCCGCATTTGGTCTCGAGCCCCAAGTTATAATTGTTGATTGAATATTAAGGTTATAAAGTGTTTATTCTCATATAAAGGTTGACAGGTATACACTAGGTGTATCATTGTCATTATGACTACTGCTCTGACATTAAATTTTACAACATTTGTGAAGAAGCGACAATCCAGTAGCGATATCGTTATACATGTTAGAAGCTACACGGGTAGGCGCTTTTAACAGCGGAAATGTTTTTGTGTGTGTGCATTTTATTTGAGTAAACCTATTTCACAGAGTTCAGTACCAAGTTTTTGGTTTTTGTTTGAATATCTGAGCAAAACATATTCACCACGGCTCAATTGTAAGAAGAGTTGCCTTTCACTAATTTACACCCATTACTTGACCTACCTTCTCATACAAACATATACATCCCAAGTCTTAGCATGTCCATAATATCCCATTTTGATTCATTTTTGTCAGTGTTTAACACATCTCATCCAAACTTTTAGCACTCATGATGTTGGTCTATTCTCGGAGCTTGAGGGAGAGTTTGCGCAGAGGCGAAAGTGGGTCAGGAAAGGAGGTCACTCGTCCGCAGGACACCGTGCCATCCCCCCAGGGATAGGAGGATTCTGGTTCTGTTTCGTTGGCAGATCAACTAGCCTCACTATCATGCTGATTATATGTTGAAGGCTTGATTATGATCAAGTGTACGTATTATAAATATATCCATCACTTTATCCAGCATCCAGATCGCACCGGTTTCAGGATGTTGATCCGCTCTGTTCGGGACACTTTTCATGCGTCTGTCATGGGGCCAGACCATTAATTATTAAGTAGGTATACATCAGAGGAAAACAAAACTTACTTGAGACAAAACAAGACAATAGAGTGCCTCAATAGAGTGTGTGGCTGGGTGAGCTGCGAGATGCGGTAACACCCGGGGCATGCTCTTTTTACAACAAACATGAATACCCGGAGTAAAATACAATCAACTGATCAAGCAATTTGTGTCCAGCGTCATGAAACTTGTTGATCATGTTGATGTATATTTTCCCTCTGCAAAGCCAGTCTTAATATTTTTTCCAACCAACGTACATCACCAACCGGCACATATCACCAACCAGCACACATCACCAACCGGCACACATCACCAACTGGCACATATCACCAACCGGCATACATCACCAACCGGCACACATCACCAACCGGCACACATCACCAACCAGCACACATCATCAACCGGCAAATATCATCAACCGGCACACATCATCAACCAGCACACATCACCAACCGGCATACATCACCAACTGGCATACATCAACAACCAGCACACATCACCAACTGGCACACATCACCAACCGGCATACATCACCAACCGGCACACATCACCAACCGGCACACATCACCAACCGGCACACATCATCAACCGGCACACATCACCAACCGGCACACATCACCAACCGGCACACATCATCAACCGGCACACATCACCAACTGGCACATATCACCAACCGGCACACATCACCAACCGGCAGACATCACCAACGAGCACAAATCACCAACCGGCACACATCACCAACCGGCAGACATCATCAACCGGCACATATCATCAACCGGCACATATCATCAACCGGCAGACATCATCAACCGGCAGACATCACCAACGAGCACAAATCACCAACCGGCACACATCACCAACTGGCAGACATCAACAACCAGCACACATCACCAACTGGCACACATCACCAACCGGCATACATCACCAAACGGCACACATCACCAACCGGCACACATCACCAACCGGCACACATCATCAACCGGCACACATCACCAACCGGCACACATCACCAACTGGCACACATCACCAACCGGCACACATCACCAACCGGCAGACATCACCAACCGGCAGACATCACCAACCGGCAGACATCACCAACCGGCAGACATCACCAACGAGCACAAATCACCAACCGGCACACATCACCAACCGGCAGACATCATCAACCGGCACATATCATCAACCGGCACATATCATCAACCGGCAGACATCATCAACCGGCAGACATCACCAACGAGCACAAATCACCAACCGGCACACATCACCAACCGGCAGACATCACCAACGAGCACACATCACCAACCAGTACACATCACCAACCGGCAGACATCACCAACGAGCACAAATCACCAACCGGCACACATCACCAACGGGCACACATCACCAACAGGCACACATCACCAACCGGCAGACATCACCAACGAGCACACATCACCAACCGGCATACATCACCAACCTGCACACATCACCAACCGGCATACATCACCAACCGACACACATCACCAACCGGCACACATCACCAACCGGCACACATCACCAACTGGCAGACATCACCAACGAGCACACATCACCAACAGGCACACATCACCAACAGGCACACATCACCAACCGACACACATCACCAACCGGCACACATCACCAACCGGCACACATCACCAACCGGCAGACATCACCAACCGGCAGACATCACCAACGAGCACACATCACCAACCGGCATACACCACCAACCGGCACACATCACCAACCGGCATACATCACCAACCGACACACATCACCAACCGGCACACATCACCAACCGGCACACATCACCAACCAGCACACATCACCAACCAGCATACATCACCAACCGGCACATATCACCAATCGGCACACATCACCAACCGGCACACATTACCAACCGGCACATATCACCAACTGGCATACATCACCAACTGGCATACATCACCAACCAGCACACATCACCAACCGGCATACATCACCAATCGGCACACATCACCAACCGGCACACATCACCAACCGGCACACATCACCAACCGGCACACATCACCAACCGGCACACATCACCAACCGGCACACATCACCAACCGGCACACATCACCAACCGGCACACGTCACCAACCGGCACATAAATAAGTGTTAATGCATGTTCAGAATATGATTGTTTTCAATTGTATTGGCTGATTCGCCATACTCTTTGGTGTGATCACACACAGCCTGGCATGGAGCATGTTGTGATGTGCTGAGCACAGTGAGGTTGCCTCAGTGCTTTCCTATTCTATTTCTTTCTTCATCAAGGAGTCTCAATAATTTTTTTCTTACTTTCCTCAAACCTCCCCTTTTCAGAATGATTAATGGTCTGTAGCTTATGAACATGGACAGGAACATTTTATTTCCTGAAAATCACACCGGCCAATCAGGGTACAATATATGTTAATAATATAACCTACTTTTCAAAATCAAACTTAGCGAGTTTTCTTCTGAGCAGTTCTCTCTAAAGGTTTGGTGTTATAAATGATCATTAAACAATAGTCTAGGAATACTGTTAAAGGTACAAAAGAGTGAGTGGACATTTTCAAGAAAATGGTTCAATTTTTTAGATAAGTCAATGTGCATATGAAAGACATTGATTTCATTTATTTTAGCGACGATTCGCCAATAATAGTTTAGTTTTGAGGTGCTATATATTGTCCTTTACATAAACCAGTTTATTGTAAATTGCTGTTTGTATCATTATGACCACGCATGGCTTGTCAAGCTCATCTGGATGCACGTGAAAAAGACAAAGAAAACACGCACTCGTGAAAATCCTTCAAAGAACACGCACATTAATAAAAAATTTCAATAGAATGGAAACAGAAAAGTATTATTTTCAGAAAATAACATGGATATATTGATAACACCATGCAGCTTGTGATATCAGAACGCCCGCAGGTCTTTATAATATTTAATTTATATACAATGGAATTCTAAATGTTTAACTTATTTTGAAAACGCTTAGAAAGTCTAATTGTCCTGTTTGACAATGGAACAATAGAACCTGGGGGGGAGCGCTTCCTTCTGGCATACAATACAATGTTAAAGCAACTGACCCGTACCTTTCTGACTCAGAGTTTCCTGGCCAAAATCTTATTTCATTGCCATTTTGCCCATGGAAGGAAATCCAATAACTGGGTTAACCGGGCTTCACTCATTTGGAATATAGCAAGCATAAGATCTCTTGGAGAGAGAGAGAGGATGCAATTATGTGTTTAAAAGGGAAATGTTATTCAAATATATATTTCTTGATACATTAATACATCTTAAATTAAAATCACGAGGATTACCAACATATAAAAGAGGATATTGACTTTGCCTATTTCATATGTTATGTGGCAACCAAGGAATGCATAGGCAGGATGTGAGAGGTATGTCTCATAGGATCTAGCAACATAGGATTCACAGGACGATGAGTCACCAGATCTCATTGTAATATTATGGGTGAGGTGTATGATATATTCAGAAATACGTTAAGAGGTGAGCATGTTCCTGTGGATGTATCAACATGCATCTGTGTGATATATGATGAATACGGAACAAGATGGTTGACTAAAACATTCCAAGGCCGCCCACGTGGTCAGTGCGCGGAGGACGTAATGCTGCAGGACGCGCATGTTACGGAAACATTGCGCTACTGTGAAGTGGCTGATATCAAATATGTCGTGACTTTATTTGTCAACTTGTTTCCCTGTCCTCAATGTTACGCAAGAATAGAGCAGACTTTGGCGGGACACCCTCTGACGGCGTGGAATATATTATACTGCAGGGACAACCTGCATAACATCGGCACGATAAAGGGCGATAGATTAGCCAGCGGGCAAATCACCGGCTTGGACCAGATAAGTCTTCACTTAGGAACTATGCGGTTTGTGGGGGAAGGTTTAGTTAAGAACCCAGAACTTATTCCACGATACTTGAAGTCGGTCCAAGACGGTCGCCTTCCACCCTAACTAACTGGAGCACCATGCTTTGTGTGGAAAAAAATTTTGCATTTACATATTCTTTTAATGTATCTTAATTTTTAACTTCTCTTATCCAGGAAATGAGTTTTTTTTAGCTTGTCATACTTTCCATTAAGTTTGCAGAATTTCTCCTACAGAATTTGCCAATATTGGAATATCACTGACAAATAAAGAAATATATAGATAATAATATGACGTCAACTTTGATAAAGATATTCTATATGTTTGTGAAGACTTCACAGTTCCATATTGAATTTTATTTTTATTTTTAAATTTTGATGGGATGTTCTTTCGCCACATAAATTTTAGCATTATCGCATTCATTTTTCATGGATTTTTCATATATATTTGAAGTTCTCTAACTGTTAATTCCGTCAATTTCTTAATCTGGTTTTCAGAAATGATTTGTTTTAAAAAAATGGGCGAGAATTTCTTAATACTCTCTTTGAACTGTCTTTATCCCTTTAAAATAGTTTTCCTATTCATGATGATCCTTCACGTCCCTTGGTATCTCAAACATGCAGTCAAGACAACGATAACTAACACATGGGCTGCATTAATCCTAAATAAATACATTCACCACTTAATAAATGCTCTTAGATTATTTATTCAAAGATACAGGCAAGCATATAAACAAATGGCAATACAATATCATGCGTATACAAAATATTTTACATTTGTATTATATATCACATGCCTATTCTTCGAAGTAAGAAATAACATAGTTAGAATGGTGTATATTATTTTGTAAGTCTCAATATTCCGGCTAGTCATTAGGTCTATTTGACCTTTTCCGTGCGTCTTCCGTCTCCTACACATCCATAAGTTCCAAAAGACGTTCATAATTTTTCCCCTGTAAAAGATGAATGTTTATCTTAATGATATTATTTATGCCTTAATGATATTATTTATGCCTTAATGATATTATTTATGCCTTAATGATATTATTTATGCCTTAATGATATTATGTATGCCTTAATGATATCATTTATGCCTTAATGATATTATTTATGCCTTAATGATATTATTTATGCCTTAATGATATTATTTATGCCTTAATGATATTATTAAGAACTAGGCATAAAAATATATTTTAATGAAAACCTGTGTACAATTATCATTATAATCATAATCAATATGTACTGTTTGTTTGGGTTTCTTTTCTAAACCTAACAATAATAATTTCCTTTTTTGACATATCCTAATGGTTAATTATAATGTCATTTTTGCAAAAGACTATCAAAATTAAAGTCTTGTATATTTTGTTATCATTAACGCAATCTTATAAATGAAGATTGAGACACTGATAGATATTTGGTAATCAAATGCAATGAAATTGTATGTGGTAAAGATGAATGCAACTAACTGGCAATCTTATAAAGATAAACAGTGATCATATATTTGCTTAATATTGATACTAATACTTGGTTAGTATATTTAAATTGAAAAATTGTGAAATGGTGTTTTTACGACCCTTTCAGCAACTATGGCCATATCAGGTCGACTTTCGAGCCTTTTACCCAGTGTGAAAGTAACACTGCCGGCAGTGGGAGTTGAACCCACCACCTTCCGTCCTCCACTTATTTAACCAACAAAGGCACAGATCCTACACTCTACAAACTGTGCTAGTGGGGTCGGTCTAGTATATTTAAACTAACCAACATGGTTAGTTGGTTAGTATACATACACTAACCAACATCATATGTATATTTTCTAATATAACTCGAGTAGTTGAATCTGAAATCAAGTGATGTCACGTAGAGCACATTGTGTAGCATATAAGAAATAACAAATTCTATTAATTGAGTATCAACAATCAATTCTGAATCGACCTAAACTAACTGAATGTGTATAATGTCTGATCAATTTGCTCTTTCCCATCATTCCTTTAATTATTAACAAGTATGTTTGTATTAATGACATTAGCACAACCTGTAGAATCCGTGATCTATGCTGCAAGAAGAGGTACTGGGTATTTCTATTTTACATTTATATGTATGTATGACAGTCTAAGTCTAATATAGAAACCAATGGTTGGATTGAATAGAATAAGATTTCCATCTTTATCACTAGTGACACCGAAACTACGTTGCTATTTCAATAATTCTGCGCATCTCAATAATTTCAATAATTCTGCACATTGTATTACTATTAACAACAATTAGTGTATCATTAAATTTCATCATTAAGGCATATTAGGAAATAATCTTTATCAAATATACAAACCTACAACCCTGTCATCTCTCAGACTGTTTCATTATAAAAAAAAGAGAGTACTATCCAGTCAGTAGCTTCATATTAGTTGTGGCTTTGTTAACAATACTTACTGAGAGGTGATTTCCCCTTTTTCTAGAATCTTTTGGCTGCAATTATAAGAAAATATGTGTCAAGCAAAACTAAGCATTATAAATAAAATGAAATATCTATTGTTCATCTCAGGGAGGAATACTCAATTGCACATCAACAACAAAGAATTGTTCAGTGCTACACATCTCATTTCTGCACAAACAAATCGATTTCTTACTGGCCATCATTAGGCTTAGATGTGCAAAAACAGGGGATTGTCATTATGTATATTAAGTATGTAAAATTTGGATTTCTTTCTGGCTTCCTGTTATTTACAATAAGGAAGGTTATGCATTTTAATGCAATTTTCAATCTCAGGTTGAAAAATGTCTAATTGACTGATCCATAGAAACAAAGATTAGATGTGCAAAACAGGGGTTCGTCTTTATTTGTTGGGACTTTTTCATCTTTGTAAATTTCCTTCAAGCCTTATTTATTCAGTATGCATCCAAGCAGACTATTATGGCAATCAACGAGGTCAGAGGTCATCTATTGACTGATGTCAGCAAATTTAACATTGATATTTTTCTAGGGCCTCTCGAAAGTTTTATATGAAATTGATTTTTTGTGTGATTTAAATAAAAGGCAAGGTCGAAAATATTTTCTAAAAAAATAAAATGATTTTGTCGTATACTTTATGTATTCTTAAGGGGGTATTTTTAAGGAAAATATGCATCTTTAGATAGATAGTCTTAATACTATTTTGATAAACCTCTGTCTTTCTATATTTTTCATCTTAACGCTCTATATATTGACTAGTTCTCATGATCATGTTGAACATGATCAGTGAATATTTCCACATACAGTTGAGAAGAAAAGAAATGATTTAGAATACGACAGACATTTGCTTAGAAACTACTAAATTATTTCCATACCTGTGCACAATGCTTTGGTCCCTCTTTTGGGACATGACAATTTTTAACCCAATACAAAACATGAAATCATTTTTAGAAATTAATTTTCAAATGATATTCAATAACCATTTTATATTTGAAGGATAACCCCTTTCTTAGATAGTATCAGCTAAGGTGAACTACTTATTGATACATCTTGAATAACATCAGAATCATTGCATCGTTTGATAGTTTATAGATAAAATAAGAAAATCAAATTAGAATAAGAAATATAATAATGTACAAAGACAACATAAGGTATGTCCATACCTTTACACATTTCTCTTCCTTCCCCGGTGGTTTAATACATATTTCGTTCTGCTCACACACCTTGTTACAAGCCTGAAAGGAAAACATTGCTTTACAGTTGTGAAGAATTAAGTTTTTTTATTTCATATGAACAAGAACTAATATCCTGTCAACTTCAATCATGAAAATGATAATGAAATGAGAGCATAAGGTCAGTTTTTAGTCCTAAAATGGCTGATTCTCCCTTTGAATATCTTTTATCATAAAAGTAACAAAATCAATGTAAGAGCATTGAGGCATTTTAGACAAAAATCATAAACATTAATTAAGTCTTTGCATTTTATAACGGAACACACAGACTCCAGGGATTCGCTCCCTTTTGTTGTTCTTTGGCTAAAGTGAAAAAAAATGGATTTTATATAAACAATAATATAAAGTCTAATCAGTGGCATACAACATCATTTTGCAGATATGAATCTGAAATGGTTTATTTTCATGGATGTTTTACAGAAATCCTCATTTCTGGGACAGATTCAAAATAATAATGCTGTATAAAAATGGTGGTTTCAAATAATGTTTTTATGCATTGATTTAGATAAAATAATGCTGTATAAAAAAGGTGGTTTCAAATAATGTTTTTATACATTGATTTCTTTTCAACAGTGACCTGTCATTTTTCACTTCATGTACGCTTGTGATGGTAAGATATTTAAAAAAGACCAAAATTAGCATGTAACTTTCTAACTAAGGACTCTTTTTTCAAAGGAAAATATTTATCTTTAGATAGATAGACTTGGGTTTTACACAATCCTCATCGACCTTACATTTCTGTAATAAATTATGTACTTTTATGCTCGAAACCATAGTTTTTGAGTATTTATGAACATTTGATACTGCCCATATAAAGATTTTACCATGTTAGTAATTTCAAATATAAAGATTTTTAACCCAATACAAAACATGAAATCATTTTTAGAAATTAATTTTCAAATGATATTCAATAACCATTTTATATTTGAAGGATAACCCCTTTCTTAGATAGTATCAGCTAAGGTGAACTACTTATTGATACATCTTGAATAACATCAGAATTATTGCATCGTTTGATAGTTTATAGATAAAATAAGAAAATCAAATTAGAATAAGAAATATAATAATGTACAACGACAACATAAGGTATGTCCATACCTTTACACATTTCTCTTCCTTCCCCGGTGGTCTAATACATATTTCGTTCTGCTCACACACCTTGTTACAAGCCTGAAAGGAAAACATTGCTTTACAGTTGTGAAGAATTAAGTTTTTTTATTTCATATGAACAAGAACTAATATCCTGTCAACTTCAATCACGAAAATGAAATGAGAGCATAAGGTCAGTTTTTAGTCCTAAAATGGCTGATTCTCCCAATGAATATCTTTTATCATAAAAGTAACAAAATTATTACAAGGGCATTGAAGCATTTTAGACAAAAATCATAAACATTAATTAAACCTTTGAATTTTATAATTGAACACACTCACTCCAGGGGTTTGGTCCCTTTTGTTGTTGCTCTTTGGCTAGAGTGAAAAATAATGAATTTTATATAAACAATAATATAAACAGTCTAATCAATGGCATACAACATCATTTTGCAGATATGAATCTGAAATGATTCATCTTCATGGATGTTTTACAGAAATCCTCATTTCTGGGACAGATTCAAAATAATAATGCTGTATAAAAATGGTGGTTTCAAATAATGTTTTTATGCATTGATTTAGATAAAATAATGCTGTATAAAAAAGGTGGTTTCAAATAATGTTTTTATACATTGATTTCTTTTCAACAGTGACCTGTCATTTTTCACTTCATGTACGCTTGTGATGGTAAGATATTTAAAAAAGACCAAAATTAGCATGTAACTTTCTAACTAAGGACTCTTTTTTCAAAGGAAAATATTTATCTTTAGATAGATAGACTTGGGTTTTACACAATCCTCATCGACCTTACATTTCTGTAATAAATTATGTACTTTTATGTTCGAAACCATAGTTTTTGAGTATTTATGAACATTTGATACTGCCCATATAAAGATTTTACCATGTTAGTAATTTCAAATATAAAGATTTTTAACCCAATACAAAACATGAAATCATTTTTAGAAATTAATTTTCAAATGATATTCAATAACCATTTTATATTTGAAGGATAACCCCTTTCTTAGATAGTATCAGCTAAGGTGAACTACTTATTGATACATCTTGAATAACATCAGAATCATTGCATCGTTTGATAGTTTATAGATAAAATAAGAAAATCAAATTAGAATAAGAAATATAATAATGTACAAAGACAACATAAGGTATGTCCATACCTTTACACATTTCTCTTCCTTCCCCGGTGGTTTAATACATATTTCGTTCTGCTCACACACCTTGTTACAAGCCTGAAAGGAAAACATTGCTTTACAGTTGTGAAGAATTAAGTTTTTTTATTTCATATGAACAAGAACTAATATCCTGTCAACTTCAATCATGAAAATGATAATGAAATGAGAGCATAAGGTCAGTTTTTAGTCCTAAAATGGCTGATTCTCCCTTTGAATATCTTTTATCATAAAAGTAACAAAATCAATGTAAGAGCATTGAGGCATTTTAGACAAAAATCATAAACATTAATTAAGTCTTTGCATTTTATAACGGAACACACAGACTCCAGGGATTCGCTCCCTTTTGTTGTTCTTTGGCTAAAGTGAAAAAAAATGGATTTTATATAAACAATAATATAAAGTCTAATCAGTGGCATACAACATCATTTTGCAGATATGAATCTGAAATGGTTTATTTTCATGGATGTTTTACAGAAATCCTCATTTCTGGGACAGATTCAAAATAATAATGCTGTATAAAAATGGTGGTTTCAAATAATGTTTTTATGCATTGATTTAGATAAAATAATGCTGTATAAAAAAGGTGGTTTCAAATAATGTTTTTATACATTGATTTCTTTTCAACAGTGACCTGTCATTTTTCACTTCATGTACGCTTGTGATGGTAAGATATTTAAAAAAGACCAAAATTAGCATGTAACTTTCTAACTAAGGACTCTTTTTTCAAAGGAAAATATTTATCTTTAGATAGATAGACTTGGGTTTTACACAATCCTCATCGACCTTACATTTCTGTAATAAATTATGTACTTTTATGCTCGAAACCATAGTTTTTGAGTATTTATGAACATTTGATACTGCCCATATAAAGATTTTACCATGTTAGTAATTTCAAATATAAAGATTTTTAACCCAATACAAAACATGAAATCATTTTTAGAAATTAATTTTCAAATGATATTCAATAACCATTTTATATTTGAAGGATAACCCTTTCTTAGATAGTATCAGCTAAGGTGAACTACTTATTGATACATCTTGAATAACATCAGAATCATTGCATCGTTTGATAGTTTATAGATAAAATAAGAAAATCAAATTAGAATAAGAAATATAATAATGTACAAAGACAACATAAGGTATGTCCATACCTTTACACATTTCTCTTCCTTCCCCGGTGGTCTAATACATATTTCGTTCTGCTCACACACCTTGTTACAAGCCTGAAAGGAAAACATTGCTTTACAGTTGTGAAGAATTAAGTTTTTTTATTTCATATGAACAAGAACTAATATCCTGTCAACTTCAATCACGAAAATGAAATGAGAGCATAAGGTCAGTTTTTAGTCCTAAAATGGCTGATTCTCCCAATGAATATCTTTTATCATAAAAGTAACAAAATTATTACAAGGGCATTGAAGCATTTTAGACAAAAATCATAAACATTAATTAAACCTTTGAATTTTATAATTGAACACACTCACTCCAGGGGTTTGGTCCCTTTTGTTGTTGCTCTTTGGCTAGAGTGAAAAATAATGAATTTTATATAAACAATAATATAAACAGTCTAATCAATGGCATACAACATCATTTTGCAGATATGAATCTGAAATGATTCATCTTCATGGATGTTTTACAGAAATCCTCATTTCTGGGACAGATTCAAAATAATAATGCTGTATAAAAATGGTGGTTTCAAATAATGTTTTTATGCATTGATTTAGATAAAATAATGCTGTATAAAAAAGGTGGTTTCAAATAATGTTTTTATACATTGATTTCTTTTCAACAGTGACCTGTCATTTTTCACTTCATGTACGCTTGTGATGGTAAGATATTTAAAAAAGACCAAAATTAGCATGTAACTTTCTAACTAAGGACTCTTTTTTCAAAGGAAAATATTTATCTTTAGATGGATAGACTTGGGTTTTACACAATCCTCATCGACCTTACATTTCTGTAATAAATTATGTACTTTTATGCTCGAAACCATAGTTTTTGAGTATTTATGAACATTTGATACTGCCCATATAAAGATTTTACCATGTTAGTAATTTCAAATATAAAGATTTTTAACCCAATACAAAACATGAAATCATTTTTAGAAATTAATTTTCAAATGATATTCAATAACCATTTTATATTTGAAGGATAACCCCTTTCTTAGATAGTATCAGCTAAGGTGAACTACTTATTGATACATCTTGAATAACATCAGAATCATTGCATCGTTTGATAGTTTATAGATAAAATAAGAAAATCAAATTAGAATAAGAAATAAAATAATGTACAAAGACAACATAAGGTATGTCCATACCTTTACACATTTCTCTTCCTTCCCCGGTGGTTTAATACATATTTCGTTCTGCTCACACACCTTGTTACAAGCCTGAAAGGAAAACATTGCTTTACAGTTGTGAAGAATTAAGTTTTTTTATTTCATATGAACAAGAACTAATATCCTGTCAACTTCAATCATGAAAATGATAATGAAATGAGAGCATAAGGTCAGTTTTTAGTCCTAAAATGGCTGATTCTCCCTTTGAATATCTTTTATCATAAAAGTAACAAAATCAATGTAAGAGCATTGAGGCATTTTAGACAAAAATCATAAACATTAATTAAGTCTTTGCATTTTATAACGGAACACACAGACTCCAGGGATTCGCTCCCTTTTGTTGTTCTTTGGCTAAAGTGAAAAAAATGGATTTTATATAAACAATAATATAAAGTCTAATCAGTGGCATACAACATCATTTTGCAGATATGAATCTGAAATGGTTTATTTTCATGGATGTTTTACAGAAATCCTCATTTCTGGGACAGATTCAAAATAATAATGCTGTATAAAAATGGTGGTTTCAAATAATGTTTTTATGCATTGATTTAGATAAAATAATGCTGTATAAAAAAGGTGGTTTCAAATAATGTTTTTATACATTGATTTCTTTTCAACAGTGACCTGTCATTTTTCACTTCATGTACGCTTGTGATGGTAAGATATTTAAAAAAGACCAAAATTAGCATGTAACTTTCTAACTAAGGACTCTTTTTTCAAAGGAAAATATTTATCTTTAGATAGATAGACTTGGGTTTTACACAATCCTCATCGACCTTACATTTCTGTAATAAATTATGTACTTTTATGCTCGAAACCATAGTTTTTGAGTATTTATGAACATTTGATACTGCCCATATAAAGATTTTACCATGTTAGTAATTTCAAATATAAAGATTTTTAACCCAATACAAAACATGAAATCATTTTTAGAAATTAATTTTCAAATGATATTCAATAACCATTTTATATTTGAAGGATAACCCCTTTCTTAGATAGTATCAGCTAAGGTGAACTACTTATTGATACATCTTGAATAACATCAGAATCATTGCATCGTTTGATAGTTTATAGATAAAATAAGAAAATCAAATTAGAATAAGAAATATAATAATGTACAAAGACAACATAAGGTATGTCCATACCTTTACACATTTCTCTTCCTTCCCCGGTGGTCTAATACATATTTCGTTCTGCTCACACACCTTGTTACAAGCCTGAAAGGAAAACATTGCTTTACAGTTGTGAAGAATTAAGTTTTTTTATTTCATAT
The DNA here is from genome assembly GCA_949316495.1 of Amphiduros pacificus. NCBI lineage: Eukaryota > Metazoa > Annelida > Polychaeta > Phyllodocida > Hesionidae > Amphiduros > Amphiduros pacificus. The sequence continues at coordinate 1,682,490 of OX439000.1, read as the reverse complement.
GAACAAGAACTAATATCCTGTCAACTTCAATCACGAAAATGAAATGAGAGCATAAGGTCAGTTTTTAGTCCTAAAATGGCTGATTCTCCCAATGAATATCTTTTATCATAAAAGTAACAAAATTATTACAAGGGCATTGAAGCATTTTAGACAAAAATCATAAACATTAATTAAACCTTTGAATTTTATAATTGAACACACTCACTCCAGGGGTTTGGTCCCTTTTGTTGTTGCTCTTTGGCTAGAGTGAAAAATAATGAATTTTATATAAACAATAATATAAACAGTCTAATCAATGGCATACAACATCATTTTGCAGATATGAATCTGAAATGATTCATCTTCATGGATGTTTTACAGAAATCCTCATTTCTGGGACAGATTCAAAATAATAATGCTGTATAAAAATGGTGGTTTCAAATAATGTTTTTATGCATTGATTTAGATAAAATAATGCTGTATAAAAAAGGTGGTTTCAAATAATGTTTTTATACATTGATTTCTTTTCAACAGTGACCTGTCATTTTTCACTTCATGTACGCTTGTGATGGTAAGATATTTAAAAAAGACCAAAATTAGCATGTAACTTTCTAACTAAGGACTCTTTTTTCAAAGGAAAATATTTATCTTTAGATAGATAGACTTGGGTTTTACACAATCCTCATCGACCTTACATTTCTGTAATAAATTATGTACTTTTATGTTCGAAACCATAGTTTTTGAGTATTTATGAACATTTGATACTGCCCATATAAAGATTTTACCATGTTAGTAATTTCAAATATAAAGATTTTTAACCCAATACAAAACATGAAATCATTTTTAGAAATTAATTTTCAAATGATATTCAATAACCATTTTATATTTGAAGGATAACCCTTTCTTAGATAGTATCAGCTAAGGTGAACTACTTATTGATACATCTTGAATAACATCAGAATCATTGCATCGTTTGATAGTTTATAGATAAAATAAGAAAATCAAATTAGAATAAGAAATATAATAATGTACAAAGACAACATAAGGTATGTCCATACCTTTACACATTTCTCTTCCTTCCCCGGTGGTTTAATACATATTTCGTTCTGCTCACACACCTTGTTACAAGCCTGAAAGGAAAACATTGCTTTACAGTTGTGAAGAATTAAGTTTTTTTATTTCATATGAACAAGAACTAATATCCTGTCAACTTCAATCATGAAAATGATAATGAAATGAGAGCATAAGGTCAGTTTTTAGTCCTAAAATGGCTGATTCTCCCTTTGAATATCTTTTATCATAAAAGTAACAAAATCAATGTAAGAGCATTGAGGCATTTTAGACAAAAATCATAAACATTAATTAAGTCTTTGCATTTTATAACGGAACACACAGACTCCAGGGATTCGCTCCCTTTTGTTGTTCTTTGGCTAAAGTGAAAAAAAATGGATTTTATATAAACAATAATATAAAGTCTAATCAGTGGCATACAACATCATTTTGCAGATATGAATCTGAAATGGTTTATTTTCATGGATGTTTTACAGAAATCCTCATTTCTGGGACAGATTCAAAATAATAATGCTGTATAAAAATGGTGGTTTCAAATAATGTTTTTATGCATTGATTTAGATAAAATAATGCTGTATAAAAAAGGTGGTTTCAAATAATGTTTTTATACATTGATTTCTTTTCAACAGTGACCTGTCATTTTTCACTTCATGTACGCTTGTGATGGTAAGATATTTAAAAAAGACCAAAATTAGCATGTAACTTTCTAACTAAGGACTCTTTTTTCAAAGGAAAATATTTATCTTTAGATAGAAAGACTTGGGTTTTACACAATCCTCATCGACCTTACATTTCTGTAATAAATTATGTACTTTTATGCTCGAAACCATAGTTTTTGAGTATTTATGAACATTTGATACTGCCCATATAAAGATTTTACCATGTTAGTAATTTCAAATATAAAGATTTTTAACCCAATACAAAACATGAAATCATTTTTAGAAATTAATTTTCAAATGATATTCAATAACCATTTTATATTTGAAGGATAACCCTTTCTTAGATAGTATCAGCTAAGGTGAACTACTTATTGATACATCTTGAATAACATCAGAATCATTGCATCGTTTGATAGTTTATAGATAAAATAAGAAAATCAAATTAGAATAAGAAATATAATAATGTACAAAGACAACATAAGGTATGTCCATACCTTTACACATTTCTCTTCCTTCCCCGGTGGTCTAATACATATTTCGTTCTGCTCACACACCTTGTTACAAGCCTGAAAGGAAAACATTGCTTTACAGTTGTGAAGAATTAAGTTTTTTTATTTCATATGAACAAGAACTAATATCCTGTCAACTTCAATCACGAAAATGAAATGAGAGCATAAGGTCAGTTTTTAGTCCTAAAATGGCTGATTCTCCCAATGAATATCTTTTATCATAAAAGTAACAAAATTATTACAAGGGCATTGAAGCATTTTAGACAAAAATCATAAACATTAATTAAACCTTTGAATTTTATAATTGAACACACTCACTCCAGGGGTTTGGTCCCTTTTGTTGTTGCTCTTTGGCTAGAGTGAAAAATAATGAATTTTATATAAACAATAATATAAACAGTCTAATCAATGGCATACAACATCATTTTGCAGATATGAATCTGAAATGATTCATCTTCATGGATGTTTTACAGAAATCCTCATTTCTGGGACAGATTCAAAATAATAATGCTGTATAAAAATGGTGGTTTCAAATAATGTTTTTATGCATTGATTTAGATAAAATAATGCTGTATAAAAAAGGTGGTTTCAAATAATGTTTTTATACATTGATTTCTTTTCAACAGTGACCTGTCATTTTTCACTTCATGTACGCTTGTGATGGTAAGATATTTAAAAAAGACCAAAATTAGCATGTAACTTTCTAACTAAGGACTCTTTTTTCAAAGGAAAATATTTATCTTTAGATGGATAGACTTGGGTTTTACACAATCCTCATCGACCTTACATTTCTGTAATAAATTATGTACTTTTATGCTCGAAACCATAGTTTTTGAGTATTTATGAACATTTGATACTGCCCATATAAAGATTTTACCATGTTAGTAATTTCAAATATAAAGATTTTTAACCCAATACAAAACATGAAATCATTTTTAGAAATTAATTTTCAAATGATATTCAATAACCATTTTATATTTGAAGGATAACCCCTTTCTTAGATAGTATCAGCTAAGGTGAACTACTTATTGATACATCTTGAATAACATCAGAATCATTGCATCGTTTGATAGTTTATAGATAAAATAAGAAAATCAAATTAGAATAAGAAATAAAATAATGTACAAAGACAACATAAGGTATGTCCATACCTTTACACATTTCTCTTCCTTCCCCGGTGGTTTAATACATATTTCGTTCTGCTCACACACCTTGTTACAAGCCTGAAAGGAAAACATTGCTTTACAGTTGTGAAGAATTAAGTTTTTTTATTTCATATGAACAAGAACTAATATCCTGTCAACTTCAATCATGAAAATGATAATGAAATGAGAGCATAAGGTCAGTTTTTAGTCCTAAAATGGCTGATTCTCCCTTTGAATATCTTTTATCATAAAAGTAACAAAATCAATGTAAGAGCATTGAGGCATTTTAGACAAAAATCATAAACATTAATTAAGTCTTTGCATTTTATAACGGAACACACAGACTCCAGGGATTCGCTCCCTTTTGTTGTTCTTTGGCTAAAGTGAAAAAAATGGATTTTATATAAACAATAATATAAAGTCTAATCAGTGGCATACAACATCATTTTGCAGATATGAATCTGAAATGGTTTATTTTCATGGATGTTTTACAGAAATCCTCATTTCTGGGACAGATTCAAAATAATAATGCTGTATAAAAATGGTGGTTTCAAATAATGTTTTTATGCATTGATTTAGATAAAATAATGCTGTATAAAAAAGGTGGTTTCAAATAATGTTTTTATACATTGATTTCTTTTCAACAGTGACCTGTCATTTTTCACTTCATGTACGCTTGTGATGGTAAGATATTTAAAAAAGACCAAAATTAGCATGTAACTTTCTAACTAAGGACTCTTTTTTCAAAGGAAAATATTTATCTTTAGATAGATAGACTTGGGTTTTACACAATCCTCATCGACCTTACATTTCTGTAATAAATTATGTACTTTTATGCTCGAAACCATAGTTTTTGAGTATTTATGAACATTTGATACTGCCCATATAAAGATTTTACCATGTTAGTAATTTCAAATATAAAGATTTTTAACCCAATACAAAACATGAAATCATTTTTAGAAATTAATTTTCAAATGATATTCAATAACCATTTTATATTTGAAGGATAACCCCTTTCTTAGATAGTATCAGCTAAGGTGAACTACTTATTGATACATCTTGAATAACATCAGAATCATTGCATCGTTTGATAGTTTATAGATAAAATAAGAAAATCAAATTAGAATAAGAAATATAATAATGTACAAAGACAACATAAGGTATGTCCATACCTTTACACATTTCTCTTCCTTCCCCGGTGGTCTAATACATATTTCGTTCTGCTCACACACCTTGTTACAAGCCTGAAAGGAAAACATTGCTTTACAGTTGTGAAGAATTAAGTTTTTTTATTTCATATGAACAAGAACTAATATCCTGTCAACTTCAATCACGAAAATGAAATGAGAGCATAAGGTCAGTTTTTAGTCCTAAAATGGCTGATTCTCCCAATGAATATCTTTTATCATAAAAGTAACAAAATTATTACAAGGGCATTGAAGCATTTTAGACAAAAATCATAAACATTAATTAAACCTTTGAATTTTATAATTGAACACACTCACTCCAGGGGTTTGGTCCCTTTTGTTGTTGCTCTTTGGCTAGAGTGAAAAATAATGAATTTTATATAAACAATAATATAAACAGTCTAATCAATGGCATACAACATCATTTTGCAGATATGAATCTGAAATGATTCATCTTCATGGATGTTTTACAGAAATCCTCATTTCTGGGACAGATTCAAAATAATAATGCTGTATAAAAATGGTGGTTTCAAATAATGTTTTTATGCATTGATTTAGATAAAATAATGCTGTATAAAAAAGGTGGTTTCAAATAATGTTTTTATACATTGATTTCTTTTCAACAGCGACCTGTCATTTTTCACTTCATGTACGCTTGTGATGGTAAGATATTTAAAAAAGACCAAAATTAGCATGTAACTTTCTAACTAAGGACTCTTTTTTCAAAGGAAAATATTTATCTTTAGATAGATAGACTTGGGTTTTACACAATCCTCATCGACCTTACATTTCTGTAATAAATTATGTACTTTTATGTTCGAAACCATAGTTTTTGAGTATTTATGAACATTTGATACTGCCCATATAAAGATTTTACCATGTTAGTAATTTCAAATATAAAGATTTTTAACCCAATACAAAACATGAAATCATTTTTAGAAATTAATTTTCAAATGATATTCAATAACCATTTTATATTTGAAGGATAACCCTTTCTTAGATAGTATCAGCTAAGGTGAACTACTTATTGATACATCTTGAATAACATCAGAATCATTGCATCGTTTGATAGTTTATAGATAAAATAAGAAAATCAAATTAGAATAAGAAATATAATAATGTACAAAGACAACATAAGGTATGTCCATACCTTTACACATTTCTCTTCCTTCCCCGGTGGTTTAATACATATTTCGTTCTGCTCACACACCTTGTTACAAGCCTGAAAGGAAAACATTGCTTTACAGTTGTGAAGAATTAAGTTTTTTTATTTCATATGAACAAGAACTAATATCCTGTCAACTTCAATCATGAAAATGATAATGAAATGAGAGCATAAGGTCAGTTTTTAGTCCTAAAATGGCTGATTCTCCCTTTGAATATCTTTTATCATAAAAGTAACAAAATCAATGTAAGAGCATTGAGGCATTTTAGACAAAAATCATAAACATTAATTAAGTCTTTGCATTTTATAACGGAACACACAGACTCCAGGGATTCGCTCCCTTTTGTTGTTCTTTGGCTAAAGTGAAAAAAAATGGATTTTATATAAACAATAATATAAAGTCTAATCAGTGGCATACAACATCATTTTGCAGATATGAATCTGAAATGGTTTATTTTCATGGATGTTTTACAGAAATCCTCATTTCTGGGACAGATTCAAAATAATAATGCTGTATAAAAATGGTGGTTTCAAATAATGTTTTTATGCATTGATTTAGATAAAATAATGCTGTATAAAAAAGGTGGTTTCAAATAATGTTTTTATACATTGATTTCTTTTCAACAGTGACCTGTCATTTTTCACTTCATGTACGCTTGTGATGGTAAGATATTTAAAAAAGACCAAAATTAGCATGTAACTTTCTAACTAAGGACTCTTTTTTCAAAGGAAAATATTTATCTTTAGATAGATAGACTTGGGTTTTACACAATCCTCATCGACCTTACATTTCTGTAATAAATTATGTACTTTTATGCTCGAAACCATAGTTTTTGAGTATTTATGAACATTTGATACTGCCCATATAAAGATTTTACCATGTTAGTAATTTCAAATATAAAGATTTTTAACCCAATACAAAACATGAAATCATTTTTAGAAATTAATTTTCAAATGATATTCAATAACCATTTTATATTTGAAGGATAACCCCTTTCTTAGATAGTATCAGCTAAGGTGAACTACTTATTGATACATCTTGAATAACATCAGAATCATTGCATCGTTTGATAGTTTATAGATAAAATAAGAAAATCAAATTAGAATAAGAAATATAATAATGTACAAAGACAACATAAGGTATGTCCATACCTTTACACATTTCTCTTCCTTCCCCGGTGGTCTAATACATATTTCGTTCTGCTCACACACCTTGTTACAAGCCTGAAAGGAAAACATTGCTTTACAGTTGTGAAGAATTTAGTTTTTTGATTTCATATGAACAAGATATATCCTGTCAACTTCAATCACGAAAATGAAATGAGAGCATAAGGTCAGTTTTTGGTCCTAGAATTAATAATCTTCCGTATTTTTTTTCAAAACCCATTGCTTCAAAATACATCATTTTGCAAATCATGATCGATCTGCAAATGAACCAATTACTCTGAGGAATTTGTGAATGGTAAGTGTAGACCCAATGTACACCCACCATGTTCTAAAGGGAAGCAACCTCTGTTTGTAGAGAATGGGATCCTGGACGTTGAGTGCCGGTGTGATCTGGAGCATTTATCGACTGCAATATGCCTCTTTGACCCTTATTTCACTCATATTGGAGGATCAGATTTTTGTATTATTAAATAGGGAAATTTGAAATTTTGAAATTATTTTTGGAATATATGAAATCTAAGTGCTGGTTTATTAAGAGAGTTCTGCTTCTTCAGGTTAATTGAGGGAAATGTATCATTTTGTTATATGATCAAGAGTGCCAGATCCCCCATTGTCCCATCGTGCTAGATCGTCTCATTGATTTGGTTCCATGATGAGTGAGGACCAGGAGATGACATTTACGACAAAGGCTTTGGCTATCAAAACCAAGAATGATGAAGACCTGATACCAACACAGATTCTTAAATGGTCTTGACTCAACCTTCAACTCTTGTATCAAATTGTGCAGCTTCATCATCTACAAACACAGTTAGGAGAGTGTAGGATCTGTGCCTTTAATGGCTATTTAAAGGGAAGACAGGAGGTGGTAGGTTTGACTCCCACTGCCGGCAGTGTTACTTTCACACTGGTTAAAAGTCTCGAAAAATCGACCTGATATAGTCATAGTTGCTGAAATGATTGTAAAAACACCATCTCACAATTTTCATCCACAAAATGTGCTACAAAATCCAGCCACCAATCGCCCCCAAACCTGGAATGAATGGTGAACCTGGATCTGTATCTAAAGAAGGTAAACAAGGTAAACTCTATGGTGTTCTTGATGGCTGTATTCCCAAGCCAAAGCCTAACTCTAAAATGAAAGAAAACCCGTGGTTTAATGATGAATGTAAGCAAGCTGTCAAAGGGCACAAGAAAGGTCTGAAGAATTTCAACAGACAGCCAACTCATTTTACCTCAGACCAAAATTGGATTTTAAGTGCTAAAGCTAGATTCCTTATACATGTCAGCAAGAAGAAGAGCTGGAAAGAAAGATTATGTTTCCAAACCTAGCTCACACTCACCCATTAAAAATGCTGGGACATAACGTGTACTTCCCCTATGAGAAATCAAGCACATTCTCAGCCAGCATTCGGCCATCTTGATTTCTGTTATGAGTCATTTCCAAGCAATATTAAATGATAAATTTGCTCAGCAATTGGCAACAATTTATTTATTTATTTATTTATTTATTTATTTATTTATTTATTTATTTATTTATTTATTTATTTATTTATTTATTTATTTATTTATTTATTTATTTATTTATTTATTGATTTATTTATTTATTTATTTATTTATTTATTTATTTATTTATCTATCTATCTATCTATCTATCTATCTATCTATCTATCTATCTATCTATCTATCTATCTATCTATCTATCTATCTATCTATCTATCTATCTATCAATATATTTATTTATTTATTTATTTATTTATTTATTTATTTATCTATCTATCTATCTATCTATCTATCTATCTATCTATCTATCTATCTATCTATCTATCTATCTATCTATCTATCTATCTATCTATCTATCTATCTATCTATCTATCTATCTATCTATCTATCTATCTATCTATCTATCTATCTATCTATCTATCTATCTATCTATCTATCTATCTATCTATCTATTTATTTATTATTTATTTATTTATTTATTTATTCATTTATTTAATTATTAATTATTTATTCATTCATTTAGTTGTTTATTTAGTTATTTATTTAGTTATTTATTTAGTTATTTATGTGGACCACACATGAGAGCAATAATTGAAGTGTGGCAGGATAATGCTATTGAATAACATTTCTGTGTATTCTAATTTGAGATATTTTGCTGATCTTGATATTGTACCTATTTCGGAACTGATCTTTTTAGCTATTTTATCAATATGATCTTTGAAATTCATGCATTCATCCAGCCACACTCCAAGATATTTGAAGCTTTCTAGTTTTTCTATCTGTTCAGAGTCTACTTTAATATTCAATACAGGTGCCTTCCTCAATCTCTGACATCTCCGGAACAACATGCATTTAGTATTGTTTGTGGTCAGGGTCAACTTATTGAGGTTTAACCATTGTTTAACATTACTTAGTTCTTCATTCAATGTATTCAATTCTATTTCTGTAGCATTTTTGCACTATATATTATTGCTGTGTCATCTACATACATGGCAATAACAGCAACAGATGTTAGGTCATTCATGTACATGCTAAACATAAGAGGTCCCAAAATGGACCCATGGGGCACTCCATAATCAAAGGTCATACTTTCTGAGATTTTACCATTTACCATGAAGATAAGAGATACATCTGGAAACTAATCCGCTTCACCTGTTAACAGCTTGATCAGTGGAAGCAGTAGAAGAAGCTTTAAGGTGAGGATCTAGTTATCTATATACAGGTAAACATGAGTAATGTAAAGTATAGATCCATACCCCTTCACGCTTCAGATGATTATGATGGGCATAGCGTGCCTCCACAAGGAAGACAGCAAATGCTGTGACAAGCAAAAACACCATCAGCTGATTCATCCTGAAGTCTGAAATGACAAAATACATTTTAGAATTTATTATTTGTGAGACTACAGCTGAAATCAGTAAACGTTTTATTTTAAGAAAACTGTCCATTTTATTTCTGCGTGCATTCTCTTTGCATCATAGTTTATTGTTCTGTTTTAAGCCAATGTACCTGACTTGGGAGGTAAAACACAAGAGTGAGGAACAGTTGTTGGAGGTTAAAAAGGTGAATATGGGAAAGCGGCGAAAGCACCAAACCCAAGTTGGCCGAATGCTAGTCGAATATTCTATGAACATTTCTTGAGGACCTAACAAGTAATGAGCTCAATAAATGGCTGGGACAGTATGAATTGCTGTGAGAATAAGTTATTAAGTTATACGAAAATGGTATAACAATTGCGATCACTGTTGTGGTCCGTGATGGTGTTTGACCTGTTTTGGATAAACAGTCACTCCAGTATCCCAATCTGAAGGCGCCCCATTGTTAGCAAAACCTTTCTAAGCAGGTGTTTGCACTAGATCACTGGTCAGCTAATCAAAGTTTGTTGAGAAAGTGTTCAGTGAATGATTTGGATTTTAGTAGAAGACTCATCTACTTTTAATTGGCACAGAAAGTTGTATCGGGGAAATATGACGGATCTTGGTATTTGATCGCAAATATTAGAGTATTAATAATTATATTTTGCAAGTGCTTGAAGTTTGCTTCGTGAACCACCGTCCAAGCTGGATATTTTCACAAAGAATTCTACTCTTTGGATGTTTAAATATTCAGTGAAGCCAGTGTAAATTTGACAATAACATAGAATAAAATGAAAAACTTCTTTTCTGATATTTACATTATTATGAATAAATGAAAATTTACCGTAAATAGCTCTTCAAAGAAGGAAATCCAAAACCAAGAGAGACCTGTCACCGGCTACTGAACCAAAGGAAAGATATCTTCTCTGGCCAAACCCCCGCAGTGAGAATGATGAACCTTGTCACACCTTTATAGGGTGAGCTCAATAACACGACATGTTCAGCACCGCTACCCAAGCCTGACATCACTCTACCAGCTATTCCAGCCATCTTGGCAGGGATTTCTATGCTTGATATTTCATGTCTCCATGAGTCTCTCAGTGTCTGTCCCGATTCTATTCTCTGTCCAATATCTCATGAATATTGAATAGGAATGTCGTGTTCTTCAGTAACCTGGCAAATGTTCTAAATTTAGGAGAAAATTGACAATGTTTGCATAGTTATCATAAATTAATGCCCTTACTATTTTACTGCGTTTATTTAGGATATCCAGTAATTTATATATGTGATTTCTTAACTTTATTCACGATATATCCCACCAGCCTTTCTGAAATGTCCAAAGAACATTCTGATGTAGTCAGACAATAACACAATGTAAGTTCTGGTGGACCTTTCTGTTTACAAAATAGAATCATTGAGGGTTGGTACAAACACGGCCAGAGGTATACATCTGTCCCTAATCGGATAACAGCCCCGGCTGTGCATCTAAGGAATTGGGATTTTTATGTTCAATTTTTTGGTCAAATCTTATTCTTACTCATTTGATCCACCTATTTCATCTCTGTGATTAGATTTACCTGCTTGATGGCACAATTAGAATTCTATTCTTGCCATCATTAATTTGTTTGTTTGTTTGGGGTTTAACATCACTTTCAGTCATTTTGTGAGGAGACCTACTTGTAGCAAACATAGCGCTGCCTCACTGAATTTTCATGTCGCAATTCACCCAGTCACAGATTTACAAGGACAACGGGTTAACCCTAAAGTAAGCCTCAGCTCATATACGAAATCTTATCATAAATATAATCTTTGCACAGCCGGGGATCGAACCCACGACCTTTGGATCACCACAGAGGAACTGGTGCTAATAAGTTGGTGCTCTATCCAACTGCGCCACAGCCCGGGGCTGTCACCAGCCAAGCTGTCACCGGCCATGATGTCACCAGCCATGATGTCACCAGCAATGTTGTCACAAGCCATGATGTCACCAGACATGTTGTCACCAGCCATGATGTCACCAGCCGTGTTGTCACCAGCAATGTTGTCACAAGCCATGTTGTCACCAGCAATGTTGTCACAAGCCATGTTGTCACCAGCCATGTTGTCATCAGCCAAGCTGTCACCAGCCATGATGTCACCAGCCATGTTGTCACCAGCAGTGTTGTCACAAGCCATGACGTCACAAGCCATGATGTCACAAGCCATGATGTCACAAGCCATGATGTCACCAGCCATGTTGTCACCAGCCATGATGTCACCAGCTAGGCAGTGGGTGATAATGAAATCATTCCTAGTATTCAACAGGCTGGTCATACACCATCTTTTCAGAGTGAAGAGTATCGGTCACCCGAGAAACCAGTATACGTATGGTGTCATGGCTTCAATATTGGGCTTGAGAAGCAATCCAACAAATACAAACTTCATAAAAGTTCTATTATCTTATTGTTTTGTCTCATATGCGTGTCTCAATATTGGAAACATAATAATTTGTTAATATTTTCAGGGACCGATTTAAATATTCAGATGAAGATCTCAATGCAATGTGAATGAGACATATACACTCTCTCAGCTGATGCTTCTATTGCCATATCAAAAAGGGTCATACCATGTTTGAACAAACCATGATCAAATAAATAGATAAATACATGTTGGAACAAATCATGATCAAATAAATAGATAAATACATGTTGGAACAAATCATGATCAAATAAATAGATAAATACATGTTGGAACAAATCATGATCAAATAAATAGATAAATACATGTTGGAACAAATCATGATCAAATAAATAGATAAATACATGTTGGAACAAATCATGATCAAATAAATAGATAAATACATGTTTGAACAAATCATGATCAAATAAATAGATAAATACATGTTTGAACAAATCATGATCAAATAAATACAGATAAATACATGTTTGAACAAATCATGATCAAATAAATAGATAAATACATGTTTGAACAAATCATGATCAAATAAATACAGATGAATACATGTTTGAACAAATCATGATCAAATAAATACATGTTTGAACAAATCATGATCAAATAAATAGATAAATACATGTTTGAACAAATCATGATCAAGTTAATAGATAAATACATGTTTGAACAAATCATGATCAAATAAATACAGATAAATACATGTTTGAACAAATCATGATCAAATAAATAGATAAATACATGTTTAAACAAATCATGATCAAGTAAATAGATAAATACATGTTTGAACAAATCATGATCAAATAAATACATGTTTGAACAAATCATGATCAAATAAATACATGTTTGAACAAATCATGATCAAATAAATAGATAAATACATGTTTGAACAAATCATGATCAAATAAATACAGATAAATACATGTTTGAACAAATCATGATCAAATAAATAGATAAATACATGTTTAAACAAATCATGATCAAGTAAATAGATAAATACATGTTGGAACAAATCATGATCAAATAAATAGATAAATACATGTTGGAACAAATCATGATCAAATAAATAGATAAATACATGTTGGAACAAATCATGATCAAATAAATAGATAAATACATGTTTGAACAAATCATGATCAAATAAATAGATAAATACATGTTTGAACAAATCATGATCAAATAAATACAGATAAATACATGTTTGAACAAATCATGATCAAATAAATAGATAAATACATGTTTGAACAAATCATGATCAAATAAATACAGATGAATACATGTTTGAACAAATCATGATCAAATAAATACATGTTTGAACAAATCATGATCAAATAAATAGATAAATACATGTTTGAACAAATCATGATCAAGTTAATAGATAAATACATGTTTGAACAAATCATGATCAAATAAATACAGATAAATACATGTTTGAACAAATCATGATCAAATAAATAGATAAATACATGTTTAAACAAATCATGATCAAGTAAATAGATAAATACATGTTTGAACAAATCATGATCAAATAAATACATGTTTGAACAAATCATGATCAAATAAATACATGTTTGAACAAATCATGATCAAATAAATAGATAAATACATGTTTGAACAAATCATGATCAAATAAATACAGATAAATACATGTTTGAACAAATCATGATCAAATAAATACAGATAAATACATGTTTGAACAAATCATGATCCAATAAATACAGATGAATACATGTTTGAACAAATCATGATCAAATAAATACAGGTAAATACATGTTTGAACAAATTATGATCAAATAAATACAGATGAATACATGTTTGAACAAATCATGATCAAATAAATACATGTTTGAACAAATCATGATCAAATAAATAGATAAATACATGTTTGAACAAATCATGATCAAATAAATACAGATAAATACATGTTTGAACAAATCATGATCAAATAAATACATGTTTGAACAAATCATGATCCAATAAATACAGATGAATACATGTTTGAACAAATCATGATCAAGTAAATAGATAAATACATGTTTGAACAAATCATGATCAAATAAATACATGTTTGAACAAATCATGATCAAATAAATACATGTTTGAACAAATCATGATCAAATAAATAGATAAATACATGTTTGAACAAATCATGATCAAATAAATACAGATAAATACATGTTTGAACAAATCATGATCAAATAAATACAGATAAATACATGTTTGAACAAATCATGATCCAATAAATACAGATGAATACATGTTTGAACAAATCATGATCAAATAAATACAGGTAAATACATGTTTGAACAAATTATGATCAAATAAATACAGATGAATACATGTTTGAACAAATCATGATCAAATAAATACATGTTTGAACAAATCATGATCAAATAAATAGATAAATACATGTTTGAACAAATCATGATCAAATAAATACAGATAAATACATGTTTGAACAAATCATGATCAAATAAATACATGTTTGAACAAATCATGATCAAATAAATACATGTTTGAACAAATCATGATCCAATAAATACAGATGAATACATGTTTGAACAAATCATGATCAAATAAATAGATAAATACATGTTTGAACAAATCATGATCAAATGAATACATGTTTGAACAAATCATGATCAAATAAATAAATACATGTTTGAACAAATAATAATCAAATAAATAGATAAATACATGTTCGAACAAATCATGATCAAGTTAATAGATAAATACAGGTTTGAACAAATCATGATCAAATAAATAAATACATGTTTGAACAAATAATAATCAAATAAATACAGATAAATACATGGTTGAACAAATCATGATCAAATAAATAAATACATGTTTGAACAAATAATAATCAAATAAATAGATAAATACATGTTCGAACAAATCATGATCAAGTTAATAGATAAATACATGTTTGAACAAATCATGATCAAGTTAATAGATAAATACACGTTTGAACAAATCATGATCAAATAAATACAGATAAATACATGTTTGAACAAATCATGATCAAATAAATACAGATAAATTCATGTTTGAACAAATCATGATCAAATAAATAGATAAATACATATTCGAACAAATCATGATCAAATAAATACAGATAAATACATGTTTGAACAAATCATGATCAAGTTAATAGATAAATACACGCTTGAACAAATCATGATCAAATAAATACAGATAAATACATGTTTGAACAAATCATGATCAAATAAATAGATAAATACATGTTTGAACAAATCATGATCAAGTTAATAGATAAATACACGTTTGAACAAATCATGATCAAATAAATACAGATAAATACATGTTTGAACAAATCATGATCAAATAAATACAGATAAATTCATGTTTGAACAAATCATGATCAAATAAATAGATAAATACATATTCGAACAAATCATGATCAAATAAATACAGATAAATACATGTTTGAACAAATCATGATCAAGTAAATAGATAAATACATGTTTGAACAAATCATGATCAAATAAATACAGATATATACATGTTTAAACAAATCATGATCAAGTAAATAGATCAATACATGTTTGAACAAATCATGATTAAATAAATACAGATAAATACATGTTTGAACAAATCATGATCAAATAAATAGATTAATGCATGTTTGAACAAATCATGATCAAATAAATACATGTTTGAACAAATCATGATCCAATAAATACAGATGCATTGCGGGCAGAGTTTTATGGTTCGAAAGATTTAGTGCTTTGAACAGCTTTAATTTCCTTTTAAAGAATTTGGAAATGATTTATCTGTGATGTGAATATTTAAACATTAATCACAAAACATTTGGTGTAGCCGTTGGTCAAATAATAACTCTAAACTCCTTTTGGCATTGACAAAAAGAAATATAAGCACTCTGAGAATGGCGTGCAGAAGAAACCCACAGTGTGTGGTAGCGCCCAAGGTTCAACTTTGGTATTTCTTCCCTGTAAGGTATGAACGATTTCCTATTGTGCAGGACTGAAAAGATTATATGAACAGACGGGTCAAACCTGAGGACGTTTTTTCATGATACTCATAATAGAATTGTCCAAGCATATCGGATGGTAGACGTTTATGCCAAATATATTTTAGGATTCTCAGAGAATTTTGTCTTAATTTGTGATCAATTATTCACGGCATGAATAATATTATATATCAGAGATGAACACTTTTTTTACTTTGGATAGGTTTACACGTACTTGTACAGCCGACGACAACAGAGCTGTGGTTCCATTTTCAAAACATTTAAAGGGTATCAATCTACACTTTCGAAAATATAAACAAATTACATATGTCGCTTGTATGTGCTAACAAGGTCAACTGGTGTGAAAAAAATCAGCAGTCAATTGATAAACTGAAACGCAGCTCTGCTGCCGTCCGCATCTTTCATGTCGTCGACTGTAATTCAATAGATTACATACTCATAGGGGTGCAGGTGAGAAGGGGAAAACTTCAGATGGTGTCCCAGGGCAACCACTGCCCTGGACCAGCAGGTTATTGCTGTCATACCTGTGAATGGACTCATCCACCTTTCACCTCATTGCGCAAACTCGTAAACAATGGTTAATCGAATCTGAGATCAAGAAGTAACAAAGGGTTTTTTCCAGACAAGCCATGTCGCTGATATTGAATTGAAGTGAATATGGCTTCTTTGCATATAAAACCTGTGACTTAAATATTATGAACAATACACGGTATTGGTGTAACCAGAAGACCCCCACTCCACTTGGCTGATAGATTTAGGAGTAGATGTAATGAAATATCTAGTCTTGCATCATACATAATTGGATATGCATAAAATATATGTGAAATATGAAATATGTGAAAAACAAAACACGTTTATACTTCTACCTCTCTGTAGGTTCATGATATTCCGATAAAGAGCTTTACCATGTGCCCCAGACTGAAACGGAGAGGACTTTCTACAATATATGACAGTTTTATTTTTTTTTATCCAAATCTTATACTGCTGATATTCATATATCACAAGGAAACACACTCAATTGCACTCTATTTGGCCGTGACACCGTCAACATTTAATTTTAAAATAGCACTGAGGCTTATTATCTTTCCAAAATATATCCAAAATAAAAACAAATCTCTCATAGATATGTCACTTTCGTGTCATGCCAGACATGTCAACACTTTTATATTAAGATGTGATAATGGCAAGGAACGATCCCCAGCCACTCAATATACGAAAAGAGTCGGGCATTGAGTCCTGGGGACAGGTTTTTGACCTGATATAGCCTATATAGTGCTGAAAAGGTCATCACCACAAAACTTTATTAGGTTTATACGTTGTCAGTCAACAAACCGTTAAACTATCAACAAGTCGGTACACTGGACCTGTGGCAACATATACCTAAAGCCTTTTCTACCATAAAAAATGTGCTGTGACACTGTGACAAATGTGCTGTGACACTGTGACAAATTTATTTCAAACACATTTTGTGAAAATTGCGGTATTGGTACCCATATTCAAATATATTAATAGTTGTATATTAATGGTTATGAATATCGTGGCCAATGACCGCGATACAAGTTTACCATAAACCGACTGAATGGCAAGAAGTGTTTTAGAAACTTGCATGATATTAAAGTTGAGTTTGTGGTTGTTTTTTTCACATGGATAAGTGACCGAGAAATGTCGAGGTTGTTCACACGACCCTGGAAAGTACTGATTTCCTAGGAAAACTGGAGTATACTGTCCATACAAAACAATCACTAAAGCTTGTAAAGCATGTTATTATTCCTTGACAAAGGCTTGGCATCTCCCATTCTACTTGTAAAGGGCATAGGGCAACACTGTAATAACGGGGACAGGCATATAGCAATCTCAGGGGAAGTTTCTAAAATTCACCTTTATGCATTGCTGATATCAACTGGGTAAATGTTTGATTTACATGTATTTTCATTAAAAGATGCCTCTTTCTATATGTTCATATTGTTGCCATCAATACGGCCGGCAGTGTTACTTTCACTCTGGTTATATAAGTGGAGGACGGGAGGTGGTGGGTTCGATTCCCACAGCCGGATCAGATGATACAACTCATTAAGCAGAGAAGGACTTATATAAACACTTAAATTTGAAGTTTACATATATTTTATTAATCTGCATTTGATATGACAAATACTTCGAAAAGTTTGTCCAAATCTATATCCTAATACTCGCGCAGATAATTCTTATGTTGTTTATAGTACGTTTCTATATAGGAGAAGGTTGATCAATATATTAGCTCACATTTTTACAATATCAAATTAATAACCCATTTCATTTAACACTAAAAGTGTCACAGGTTTGGCCCTCACTGATTTTTTGCGCATAGAATCTATTGCTGTCATGCTCTCCAGTGACTGAATCCATACAAGAAAAATGAAAAATATGAATCAAATGGTCTGAGCTTCCAGTATGTAGATAATCAAGGGTCACCATCATAAATGTAGTCAGAAATAAAACACAAATTCAGAATTTTTACACTTAATTTCAGAGTAATGTCCATCATGGCATGATTCATGACTCATATCGGTGGCACGACTCATATCGGTGGCATGACTCATATCGGTGGCGTGACTCATATCGGTGGCGTGACTCATATCGGTGGCATGACTCATATTGGTGGCATGACTCATATCGGTGGCATGACTCATATCAGTGGCATGACTCATATCAGTGGCATGACTCATATCGGTGGCATGACTCATATAGGTGGCATGACTCATATCGATGGCATGACTCATATCGGTGGCATGACTCATATCGGTGGCATGACTCATATCGGTGGCATGACTCATATCGGTGGCATGACTCATATCGGTGGCATGACTCATATCACTGAAGCATGACTCATATCACTGAAGCATGACTCATATCACTGAATCATGACTGGTCACTGAGGCATAACTGGTCACTTTCATCAAGGTAACTAGGCCACGGGTCGTGGCGCAGTTGGTTAGAGCACCAGCTTATTAGCACCAGTTCCTCTGTGGTGATCCAAAGGTTGTGGGTTCGATCCCCGGCAATGCCGAGATTGAATTCATAATACAATTTCACACATGAGCTGAGGCCCGTGCCAAAGGGTTAACCCATTGTCCTTGTAAATCTGTGATGGGATGGGTTGTCATGTCAAGGACCTGTGACATGACAATTCAGTGAAGTAGCACTATATCTGTTACAAGTAGGTTCTAGAATTGTGAAACAAGGGATAGGCAATCTCTGCAGTGGATTGTCAACATATCTCTATCACATTGCTTGCTGGCAAGGTTTTACCAGATCCAGTTTTTCAAATAAAGTGGTCACTTTGCCTGTGATTATGGCCTTAATTGCCGAATATTATGTCTGTAATATGATATTCAAGGTTAAATTCTCCACTTGTGAACTTCTATAATCTCACAATATTACATAACAATTTTTACCATAATATCCTCTATCAATATTATACAGCAGAAAATGACTGCATTGCAGAATTACCAACACTATCTTAGTCAGTCTCACAGACCAACAGACCGCTCAACTGCATAATGAACAAAGAATTGAGGTATTTTTTTGCACATTTAGAATATATGAAAATTAATAACTTTATACACAAAACTGTGTTAAAAATGTTTGAGTTTCAACTGCCGGTTTTGGACTGTTACCTGTCACTGTAGTCTACATTTACGACAACTTCAAAATGATGAGAAAATATAAATATCATTTTCAAAAAGGAAACTGTATACACTTTCTTTTTTTTAAAAAAAAGACTTTCTTGTTATTGGTGGCTCCAGTGCGCAATAGTTTGTTGCACAAGATCAAAATAGATATTAATAAAATGTTTTGGCATCATCACAGCCCCCTCACCAGGCTGAACAGAGAACACACCTTGGCACGCATGTGGGGTTATAGAATTATGATCTATGCCAGATTTAGGACATTATTCTTGAATCACATTATAACCCGATGAAGTATACAACTGTATTGCAAACATTGGTTGCCTTTATAAGAGTGTTCATGGTTTGTTTTGATAATGAACAATGGGGCAAAGTTTAGTTGGTTGGTCTATCAACCAATTAATAAAAACAACTTAGTAAAAACATGTAAAATTAAAACAACTTAGTATATATATATATATATATATATATATATATATATATATATATATATACAGTGACCGGCAAACAAATCCGGATACTTTCATGTTTTTCACTCCTGATTTTCACAGAATCTTTCAAAACTGAGTAAAAACTACTCACATCGATAGTAGACCGTAAACTACATATGAGTGTATAATAAAATTGATACATGTTCAATATGTACAGAGTTATCGGGAAATTCATGCATTCAGGAAACCTGCAGATTGTCCGAGTTTCCATTGACTTATACGGAGAAGTTGGCTACGTCACCACTTCTGACGTCATTTGACAGTGACTCAATCAGTCATGCCGTGAAAACAAATTTGAACGTTTTGAAAGGAATAGGAATAACAAGATGACGTGTGAGGCACTATATTCAGCTCAATTGCAATTAGTACAGCACAGTTTTACTCGATATTTGACCGAGTTAAAAATGTCCGAGTTTAATCTGCCGGTTTCGGACAGTTGCCGGTTACTGTATATATATATATATATATATATATATATATATATATATATATATATATATATATATATATATATATATATATATATATATATATATATATATATATATATACCCAATTATAATCACCCAATTCAAATTTGACTACAAAATCCGTCAACTTTTGGAGTGGAAAATCAATAAAATTAATTTCATATAATATAATGAATATATTCAAAGCTATAATTAATCATCAATATGATAAATTATACAAAACAGCTTTCACATAATTGAAATTTGCGATTCATACACATTTAATACATATATGTATGGAAAGGTTGGAATCTGCAAGTTGACAGGAAAGATGGTCAGAGAGGGTAAGGAACAAGGGGTTCAGTGTTAGCTGGCTGGCTGCCAAGTGGATGAGGGTGTGTAACTACCGTGCTGTGGTGGTCACCAAGCTTTGACCTTTAATGCATCCCTTGTCACCTCAAGGTATATTACTCTAAGGTCATAGGGTATACACATACAATGTGCATAATATGGAATCTAAACAAACCCAGACCACATCTCCCACACATTATCAACTAAATGAAACACTTTCATCAGATTTGTTTTGCTGGGACCTTAACATCAAACATTCAGATTCTAGACTATTGCAGCTTTTACATTCATACCGTATTCGGCATGCAAGTTTCATGCTTTTCATTAAGAAAGTGACACATATATTTAAATGTGTTTATTTTATACAGGCTGGCTCTGTGTGTTCAGATGACCAACATTATTATTATTATTATTATTATTATTATTATTATTATTATTATTATTATTATTATTATTATTATTATTATTATTATTATTATTATTATTATTATTATTATTATTATTATTATTATTATTATTATTATTATTATTATTATTATTATCATTATCATTATCATTATCATTATCATTATCATTAACATTAACATTATCATTATCATTATCATTATTAACAACATATTAATATATTTATTATTATTATTATTATTATTATTATTATTATTATTAACAACATATTAATATATTTGTGTTCTATATTTGTGTTATCATTTATATCAATATTCATCTTCCAAAAGTTTAATTATTTCTAATCATGAATGGCAAAAAATACAACTCCCTTTAGAAATGACACACCAGTAGTGAATAGAACAAACATTTTGGGAGGGATAATGTGACATTTATTAAGAATGGATAATCATGGAATGTGATCATTCATATCATTCATATCTGTGGGTTTTGGTGACTGATCATGATATTTGCTAAATCTCAGTATTTGAGGCATCATTCTGTGTTTGTACCTTAAACTAACATACCTGACAAAAAGAGAAAAGCCTAAGGTTTGGGTACCAGCAGTAGAAATTTAAAATGTGAGCTGGCATCATGCTGAGAATGCTTGCTTGCTGAGATTAGTACTCAGATTAGTGGGGTGTGTGGTCACTTTCACATGTCTAAAGTAGAGGGCAAATCACTGCACACACATCTCAGCAATATTACTACACATATTTCTTTATTTAAATTGTGATTCTATTTGAAAATTAAAATAATGATTGCAATATTTATTCATTATTTTTTAATATAGAAAACGTGTGTCACATAATGTCCAGACACTAATTCTATATTGTTAATAGTATTCAAACAACTGAAACCTGAGAACTATTTTGGAGGAATTTACACCATTTCCAAGAGGTGATCTTTGAACATGTTAGCACATGCATTGTTGGCTGATCTCACTGGAAAACAAAGAAATATACATACAGGTGACATGTGATCTGTTGATTTCCATAATTACTGATTTGGTAAAATATTGACAACTCCACATTTTGAAGATCTTAAATATTGTTTTGGAATAAATAATATACCATTTTGAAGTAATTTATTCAAGAATGATCATTGTTTGCAGGTATGTGTTAAGGGTAGATGAATTGTTATAACACATTGGATAGGTACAGTTCATGTTTATTTTGATATGTGAATCCAGGCAAAATGTTGAGTGGGCCATGAGAAAAGGTCAAAGCATATCCTCAGACCTGTGAGACACATGCTGATGCTGAAACATTTGGAACTATTGCATTGCATTGGATATATTCATAGATGCTCAAGTTTGGTCTCATGATCAACTTCCTGGAAGTTTAAAGTCTATGATAAAATCTTGAAGTTGGATCCATGTTATGATTTCTTTTGTCTGAATTCAAATAAAATAGGAATATTAAGATTTCATATTTGTTTTCTGCATAAATTTACTATTTTTATATTTTCTATGTTGGCAAAAAAATATTCAATTCTATATGTTCTGACATGCATATTGCTCATTAATAACTCCAATGTAAGGATTTCATCTTTTTTTTTGGTATCAAGTCATTTCTATTATTTTATATTCTTCTTCATTTGCAATAGACAAATCAATTTATGTATTCTGAAGTCCATTTCACTCAAACAGAACCCCAATATGAAGATTTCACCTTCAGCATGAAAATAGTACTCTTCCCAACCAGGATTCAAACCCTGGTAGCATTGAAAACAACCATCTTAACCACTGAGCCATGTATCATCCTATGGCAGCACCATAGAAAACTTAGAGTCACAGCATTATATGAAAATTGAAATTATCGCTATGTTCCATTTCTTTGCTAATATGTCATTGCTCAAACCTAACCCAAATATTTTTATGCATTCTTTGTTGTTTTTTTTTGCATTTTCTCAATTTGCCGAGTTTTGCCGAGATTTGTCTGAGATGATATCACTGGTAATGCTAATAGATCAAAAGAAACAGGTATCTGTAACTCATCTCTCATTTAAAATCTAACCATTTTCTATAGTTGATTCTCTGTAAGTCGGTATATAAGGTAAGCATGTAATTATTCATATTGAATATAAGGTGTGTCATGTAATGTCCAGACACATCTTATGTTTTTAACTCAAACTCATAAAACAGAAAATTGTAATAAGCCAAAGAAAGTCAGTTACTGGAGTGGTGCATATTTTTCTGGAGAAGTCATAAGTATCCAGTAGGATGCTAGTTTTATAAGGAGTTAATATGTTGATATGCACTCAATGCATTCACTCATAACAGAAATCAAGATGGCCAAATGCTGGTTGAGAATGTGCTTGATTTCTCTCAAGACAGTTCACGTCATGATACTGTGACACTTGTTGTCAGCTTCTGTCATACAGTGACAACACATGTCAATGGTTAAAGTTTATGAAGCAATGCAGAACATGATGAAAACATAATTGATAGGTTTGATTGTTTGGGGTTTTACATCACTTTCAACATTATTTCAGTCATTTCGTGATGAGACCTACATGTAGCAGATATAGTGCTGCCTCACTGAATTGTCATGTCGCAGTTGATAAGCTTTGACTGAGTTTGCCTCCACCATTGAACCAAATCTTGAGCATGTTGAATATTTGCTAAATATGGGGATTTGAGGCATAATTCCTTGCATGTAATCAGCTGTTCTGTTTCACTGAATGACAATATATGTTTATTATCTAACTTTATAAAGGAATGCAAACCATGATGAAAACATAATTTATATACTTCGAGTAACCTTGACCATGTTAATAAGAACAATAAGCCATTCTGTATCTTACAACCCTGCCCTAAAATAAGTCTGCTGGAAACAACCTCTGACATATTGATACAGTGCCACCTGCGTATAAATTGTGCCACACTATCCACTAAAGGAACAAGCAATTGTGACAGGTTTACCAACCACGTCGCCCTCTGGTGGGTTAATGTATTTATTATTTGCAGTGTTACGGGGTGACAACTAGACATATCTCTGCACCATATTTATTACACCAGACTCTAATGCATGGACAGGGGGGTGACATGGACAAGCTTATTACATTAAACATGTCATGAGAAGTGACAATTTAATCTGTGGTCAAATGTAGTGTTTTATACACAACTAAGCACATGGGCTACTCTACACAATAGGTCGTATTCAATCACTTCCTCTGCAGTCATTGCCATATACTTGATAGCATTCTAAATTTGGAAATTATAAATACTTGCTTTGCTTACAAAAATATCATTAAATCTGAATTGATCAACATCAGGTTATAAACTGTAATCAGGTGTCTGACAAACTGACCAATCCGTACAATTGCTGGCACAAAACAAATTTATTTATGTTCTTTCCCCAATCAGTTCACAGCCAGAGGTTTATGAATACTGATGACTTGCGGTTGATTCTGTGCGCACCTTTATACCTTTGGTGGCAGGGACTGATATGAAAGAGAAGTCTTACTATGGAGGGTAGGTATGAACTGAAAATACAATAATTTGGCATCAAATGATATAGGCTCGTTGTGTATATTTGCACTAAACACACAAAATCGGTACTTTGAAACGAATGGTGACAGCGTTCCAATTTGCCTTTCTCACATTAGTGCATCATGACTGGGAGCAAGTCATGACTATTCATAAACATCAAGCTGTCAACTCATAGAACTCCATATTTTATGTTTTGATTGAATCAATTTATTTTAATAGAAGATTTTTTATAGTTCATTTAACACAGCATGACCATTTAAATATTTGATTACCTTACTATTTATTTTCACAGATCCTTTTAATACATTATTACACTCTGAGCAAATCCAATATCAACTGGTTTGTTGTATCATTGAAGCCAAGAACAATGTGATTCCATATTAGATATCTATTACAAACATTGTTCATTGTTAATTCTTGTTATTCATCACAATATATTGCATCATCTTAACATTTTGAGAGAAACAGATTAAACATATTACTAATTACGCATTTTGAAAGGTAGGCTGATGAAACGTGTTCTGCACACACAAATAGAAAGTGCAAAGTACAAATAGAAAGTACAAAAAGTAAAGTACCGTCTTCGCCTGTTTTCACAAGTTTAGAACTGTTTTAAACTGTTTCATTTATTGAGCTATCTTATACATTTGCTAATATCAACCTCATTATACTTTGTCGTAGATTACAACCCGGGGATCAGCCAAAACGAAATGGTCAAATATGTAACTTAAAACAAATACCTTTATATATGATAAGTCAAATTGAAAATTCAGATTCGCTGTTATGTTTGAAACTTTTTTATTTCTGTCTTATCCTCTGAAAGTATGGTATCATATCCCATATAAATAATGTCAATATAATGAAGGATAGAGCACTGCGAATCACTTCAACTTGATTCATCCTTAATGTGTAGTTCCCTGAGGCAACCGCAGCGTCATTTCAACATATCAATTCCCTGCTGAACCCGAGCTGGCATACACTCTGCACATGGTCATAGCAGTCTCTATAATTCTCAGTTCAAAGGGTTTCCATACAAAATCCTCTTTAATGTACCTTAAAGTATAATGTGAATATGGCATGTTATATTTGATACATGGAGTGAACTGTATCACAAAATGTATTTCACAGAATTGTTAATATAAGGCGAATTTAGAAAAACTTTTGTATATAATAATATTGATAGTTCACATAAATCGTTTGGTTTAAACATATTCTATATTCGCATTTGAAAAACAGCTTTACAGCTAAATAAAGCTCTTTTGTAAAATGACAAAGTTCACAAAGAGGATCTATGGTGTCACACCTTGACACACTGTTTCCTGTCCATTAGGTATGACCTGATTTGTTCCAATGTCTGACCTCTGACCTCTGACATTGCATATCGATTCTAGTCTACTCAGCAGTGTTTGATGATCAATATTATCAGAAGCAGAACATCTCATTATAACATCTCCATATTCTAAGCAGAACATCTCATTATAACATCTCCATATTCTAGAAGTGGTGTAATAAATGATTTACACATAACTTCAAGTGTTTTGACTGTCAAATCAACCCTGATAAAATATTAGCTCGCTCACATTTTTTTAGTGGAGTTTTATTTGAGCGATATGCACATCAGAACATTTAAAATTGATTTGTTTTTTTTTGTTTTTATTTATGTATTTGTTGCATATATAGAAAATAAAAGGTGTTGAATTTATATAAATCTACGTATAGTACATAACAAGGTACGGTAAGACTCCAGACTGACTCAGCTGGGATTCCCCATATCGGTTAATAGTAGATGAAGTACAATACGGTACTATATATATCATGAAATAGCAATATGTGTGTCCATCTTAATAGAGACAATCTTGATATAAAAGGGTCATGTGGGGCGGCAAAGTACGGGGAATGATATATGATATATCATACTTTGTCCCTCATGTAAAATGAGCAATATAACTATTTGGCTTTCATTTTAAATGATAATAGCTGCAAAACAAGGTAAACATTTTTTATGAATGACATCAGGAAGACGACAATATCCCTATTCATATGGGTCTTAATTTATCAAAGGATAATACAGATTAAGATATATGAATGCAATGACACATCGTAACAAAGTTAGGAATTGTCACAGAGATAATTTTTATAAATGCAGGTAGGGAAGCTAGCACTTAACCATCTGGTGGTGAAATAAGCTAGGCGGCACCACCAGTCGTCCTTGGTGACTTACCTATGGGCCTTCATGCATCCTGATCATAACAAAGACTGATACCTGGTTTTGCTGCTTGTTACATCCGATTTCTGCAAATTTATTTGTCATCAATGTTACAGGTATGTGCTAACTAGTTGGTGGGCTTCTACAGATGTGTCCCCCACAGGTGTTTGTGTGGGCCGTTGATTCATTGGTGAACTTTCTGCCTTACTTTCATGTTTTCTCACTCTGGTTCAGTCATCAAGAACATCCAGTATGGCCAAGCATGTGACCCATGTCCTACTTTGGGAATGATTACATCTGGACATTGACAACTCACATGGTAACTTCACCCAAGATGGCCAATGCCCCCTATATTTTCCAACAACCCCATCAATTCCAATAACACATTTTCAATTCCAACAATTGATTTAAGTATAGTGAAAGTATTTGATAAATCGGATCTATCTTTTACATAATATTTATCAAGAACAAGTGCCTTCGGCTGGGAAAGGATGCTGTATTTCACTGTTGTAGCTATGTCTCACTTTATGCATCTATCTCTCACTGCTATAACTGTCTCTCACTTATGCAGTCGTCTCCCTTGTGCAGCTATCTCCCACTGTTATAACTGTTTCCCACTGTTGTAACTATCTCTCACTTATGCAGCTGTATCTCACTGTTGTAACTATCTTGTTTTTCCAGCTCTCTCTCACAGCTATAACTATCTCTCAATTCTGCAGCTGTATTTCACTTATGCAGCTGTTTCTCACTTGTACAGCTATCTATCTCTGCTGAAACTACCCCCTCACTGTTGTAACTATCTCTAACTGTTGTAACTATCTCTCACTTATGCAGCTATCACTTGTTCAGTTATCTATCTGTGTTATAACTGTGCAACTGTCTCTCCCTTTTACAACTATCTCTCACTAATGCATCTGTCTCTCTATCTCTGCTGCAACTGTCTGTCGCTGTTGTTTGTTTGTTTGGGGTTTTACATCACTTTCAACAGTATTTCAGTCATTTCGTGATGAGACCTACTTGTAGCAGATATAGTACTGCCTCACTGAATTGTCATGTCGCAGGTCCTTGACATGACAACTCACCCGGTCACAGATTTACAAGGACAACGTGTTAACCCTTTAGGCACGGTCCTCAGCTCATGTAGGAAATTGTATCATGAATTCAATCCCGGCACGCCCGGGGTTCGAACCAACGACCTTTGGATCACCACAGAGGAACTGGTGCTAATAAGCTGGCGCTCTAACCACCTGCCCCACGGCCCGTGGCCCCTGTCGCTGTTGTAATTATCTCTCACTGATACAGCTGTCTCTCCCTTGTACAGCTATCTCACTGATGCAGCTGTCTCTTACATGTGCAGCTATCTCACTTATGTAACTGTCACTCATATGTGCAGCTATCACTCACTGCTGTAACTATCTCTCACTGCTGTAACAATCTCTCACTTTGCAGTTATATCACTTATGTAGCTGTCTCTCATTTATGCAGCTATATCTCACTGTTGTAAGAGAGCTATCTCTTATTTATGCAGCTATCTCTTATTTATGCAGCTCTCTCCTATTTATGCAGCTATCTCTTATTTATGCAGCTATCTCTTATTTATGCAGCTATCTCTTATTTATGCAGCTATCTCTTATTTATGCAGCTATCTCTCACTTATGCAGCTATCTGTCATTTATGCAGCTATTTCTTGCTGTTGTAGCAATCCATCAATTGTGCAGCTATCTCTCACTTGTGCAGCTATCTCTCACTTATGCAGCTATCTCTCAATTGTTTCATGCTGGCTAAAATATCTGCATATCACCCCTATAGGCCCCTTTGTACAAACCTAGTGAGGCCTCAATAACTAGGTCAATAATCAGATGAAATTACCAATAGGCATATTGTGGGCAATATTTCACATCCTCAAACCATCACATAAACTTGCAAAAAAA
This sequence comes from Amphiduros pacificus, assembly GCA_949316495.1. Classification (NCBI taxonomy): domain Eukaryota; kingdom Metazoa; phylum Annelida; class Polychaeta; order Phyllodocida; family Hesionidae; genus Amphiduros; species Amphiduros pacificus. The sequence continues at coordinate 1,653,257 of OX439000.1, read as the reverse complement.
AAGTGAAGTGGAGACTGGTCTAGCATCCACCAGAGGGCAACGTAAAAACGCAACAGCAAGATCCCACTCTCTTATCAGTGCTGAATTTTATTGCAGTCAATACTTCATACAGCAACTTTTTTTTCAAATCTCGCCACACTTCCTCTCTGATCACGTTCATGCTTTTTATATAGTATGTAAAAATGGTTGTATTCTATAAAGGAGAAGAATTTGATCAATTTGAACAAATCTATCTGTGTATATTGTCCATCAATTCCAAATATTCCATCTTTCCTATGAACCAATATCATTCAATATTCATCATACCTTCAGTAAGAATTCTATGCACAGCCAAATCTACACATTCCATAAGCTGGCCAACCCCACATTTCTAGAAATGAGAAGAATCGGATGTATCTGAACAATTCCATCTTTGGTTACTTCTTATAAATTCCAACAACTCCATCAATCCCATCTATAACATGTCCTGTCCATATGTCTTGATAAACTGGAGGAACACCATCTATCTAAACTTTCTGTACATATATTAAGCAACTTGTTAATCTAATAGTAAACATAGGACAGGCTGTTCCTCTGACTAAAATGGCACAGATATAATCCTTTCATGTTAGCTAGAAATCCGCATATCCCTACAGCACACAAATTCATGTCTGCAGAGCTGTACTTCCTCAGTTGTTGTACAAATTGATCACGACTGATTGATTTGTTTGTTTGGGGTTTTACATCACTTTCAACATTATTTCAGTCATTTCGTGAGATTCACAACTTCACTCACAGAAACATCAGTCTGGAGGACTTGAAAATCAAGTTTCTTAGTGTATAAGGATCCTAGTACAGAATTACAGTAACTGTTATGGACTTGCTCAACCAGCCGACAATTGACTGTTGAAGTACATACCAATAATATCATCTTTCCCAGTCATAATTTCTATATTAAATAAAAGCACCCTTTTCTACTGATGAAATGCTGCATTAGGCAAATACATCTGAGAAACATATGGTGCTTTAACAATTACAGATATTTATATCTATTATTGCAATATTTCTATTATGAATGTTGATATCTTGTAGAGGCCAGCAATGGAGATGTAATCCGAAATAAAATGTGATGGCACTGATGTCTGGTTACTGATGCGACACTTTGTTGATCACCAATCGCATAATATCCATTGTTATCATATTCACTGGAACAGCAGCTGTGTTCTTCTCCTACCATGTCCTATATTTCCTGAAGTTTATCCTTAAAATGAGAAAACTTGGAAAGGAAGCAGACAAACTTCCGGGAATAAAGAAACATTGGTTTTGGGGAAACTTGAAAGAAGTATGTTCTCAAATCTGTTTGTACAAAATTCATTTAATTGATTTGATTTTGTTTATATTTCCATTTCACTTTAACATTATTAATAGCTGCAATACTAAATTGTAATGGAGTATGATACCCCAATGCCACACAATTAATACCATGCAAACAGCAAAAAGCTTGAAATAAGCTTACATTGTGATTGATGTTTCATATTGTATAGATTCCAGCACCAGATGATCCAAAATTAATGAAATTTTGGGGTGACAGAGTACTTGATTTTCCCAGGGCACACAGGATATGGTTCGGCCCCTTTTTAGTGTTTGTTTCTCTTGGACATCCAGATACAATTAAGAAGCTCTTGAAATCATCTGAGCCAAAATATACAGACAGGTCTGGTGGTTATACTTTGTTTCTACCATGGATAGGTAAGTAGACTAGTTTTCATAAAATATTTCTACATTCAACCTTCATGTTATAAATAGAACATATTTCCCACCAAAGAAATGATCAATGAAAGGTACAATAGAATTTAATCTACTGTTTTTTCTATATGGTTTGTAACTTTCAGGTGATGGTTTGCTGTTGAGTTCTGGTGCTAAATGGTTCCGGAACAGACGGTTGCTGACACCTGCTTTCCATTTTGATATTCTAAAGGCATACATATCCATCTATAATGAGTCAACAGATACTTTGATAGTAAATACTCACCTCTTTTAAATGCAAAAAAATAATTTAAATTGCAAATATTTAAAGTGTAAAGTAAACATGAAAATTATAAACTTTTTTTCACCTAGATACATGCTGAAATCTGTTGCAGGGTAAATTCCTGAAAGAGAGCAACAATGATAAAGCTATTGACATAACTCAAGCTGTATGTCTCTGTACTCAGGACACTATACTTAAATGTGCATTTTCCCAGGATCTGGATGTCCAAGAGCAAGGGTAGGTATAAGTTAAATATTGGGTGCTTTCTGTCATCTATCCGAGATATAATATGCTTTGCATTAGATTCGTGTCCTAACTTGGATAAGGGGTGAGGCCATGTTTATAAGTGAGATGTCTTTGTATAACAGACTTTTTTTTAGCATTATTTCAGACAGCTTACATCAGGTCAGAGTCAAGCCTGACACATGGACCCACTCCCATAATCCTTTAAAAATGACTGATGGTATTTCCTTTCGATTATGATATAGAATATAATTAAAAACAGGACATTAGGATTTCCCATAATAATACTTTATTGGGGTCCAAACTATTAAAATGGATCATAATTGATCAAATAGTTCACCAATTTTTTTTATTGGCATATTTGCCCCAAGTGACCCTCAAGGTCATCCTTATATAAAAAATATTTTGGAGCACATACTAAATCAACTAGCTCATATGAAAGTCCTCACCCAGTAGAGAAAATAAAAGGTGATTAAGTGATTACAAGCATGCCAGGTCACAAGTGACACAAACATGCTAGATCATAAGTGATTACAAACATGCCAGGTCACAAGTGATTACAAGCATGCCAGGTCACAAGTGATTACAAACATACTAGATCATAAGTGATTACAAACATGCCAGATCACAAGTGATTACAAACATGCCAAGTCAGGGGTCACAAGTAAGTACAAATATACCAGGTCACAAATGATTACAAACATGCCAAGTCACAAGTGATTACAAACATGCCAAGTCACAAGTGATTACAAATATACCAAGTCACAAGTGACGATAAACATGCCATGTCATAAGTGATTACAAACATGCCGGGTCATAAGTAATAAAAACCATGCCAGGTCAGGGGTCACAAGTGAGTACAAACATGCCAGTTATAAGTGAAGACAAACATGCCAAGTCACAAGTGATTACAAACATGCCAGGTCACAAGTGATTACGTACATGCCAGGTCACAATTGATTACATACATGCCAGGTCACAATTGATTAATAATAATAATAATAATAATAACGATTTATATAGCGCTATATCAGACCAAGTCTGCTCGAAGCGCTTCATTAAGATAGTGTTTTCTAAATAGAAATGTTTTAAGTTTCTTCTTGAAAGTTTCAACAGTTTTACACTTTTTCACTTCAAGGGGCAGCGCATTCCAGTTCCTTGGCGCATACGCCATGAAAGCCCTATCTCCATAAGATTTCATATTAGTCTTAGGTACTACGTATTCATTTTTATCATTAGATCGCAGTCCCATACCCAACTGTTTATATTCTAATAAATCAGACAAATATTTTGGGGCAAAGCCATTTTGCACCTTCCATGTTAATAGAGATATTTTGAAATCAATCCTAGCTTTTACTGGTAACCAGTGAAGTTCCTTAAGTTTTTGCGTGATATGATCTCTCTTTTTGAGCTTCCCAACTACCCTCGCCGCAGCGTTCTGTAATTTTTGTAATTTGGCTAATTCACATTCAGGAAGACCCGCTAGAAGGGCATTTCCATAGTCAAGGGTAGAAGTGACAAATGCATGAGCAAGGGTGTTGGCTGTTCCCTCATCTAAACAATTTCTTACTCTTGATAAATTTTTTACATGGAAGAAACCGTTTTTACACATTTTTCTGATTTGTGATTTCATAGATAGTTCTTGATCTAGAATAACCCCTCGATCCTTAACAGAATTTGATCTAGGGATTCTAGTTTCCCCTACTAGAATATCTTCAGGTACATTTTTCTTTCTGAATTCACAGCTTTTACCACATAAAAGCATTTCTGACTTTCCATCATTTATCTTCATTTTATACTCTATTAAGAATTTTTAACCTCTATAATACAATTTTCCATCTCCTTACAGGACTTAACTCTAGTTTCTTTAGACTTAGGATCAATGGTGATGTAGAGTTGTGTATCGTCAGCATAGATGTGATGCTTGAGACCATAGTTACCAATTATATCTGATATGGAAGGCTCCATATATGCCGTAAATAATAAAGGTCCCAAAAATGAGCCTTGTGGGACACCATATTTAATCTTAATATTATCAGATCTTTCACCATCTATTACAACACATTGTTTTCTATTAGACAAGTATGATCTAAACCATTTAAGGGCAGTCCCTGTGATACCACATCTTTTTTCCAGTCTATTAAGCAATATTTCATGATCAATAGTGTCAAAAGCCGCTGATAGATCAAGTAGTACCAGCATTACCGTTTTACCATCATCAATATCCATTAAGATGTCATTCTGCACTTTGAGTAATGCAGTTTCAGTACTATGGAACTCCTTATAGGCTGATTGAAATAGGCCTTGAATATCATTTCTAACTAGATGTCCCACAAACTGTTTAGCTACTGCTCTTTCTATTAATTTTGATAAGTAGGCCAGGTTCGAGACTGGTCTATAATTCTTCTTTATCAATTCCAGGCCCAATTTCTTAATTAAGGGTCTAATGATGGCCATCTTCAGGTCATCAGGCATGTCTCCTAATGAGATTGACTTATTTATGATGGCCTTTATTAATGGCAGTAAATTCCCCATGCATTCATTTAGAAGCCATGTAGGGATTGGATCCAGCTCACATGACTTCTTTGCAGATTCTTTAATTATTGTTTTGACTTCAGAATCACTTAACAATGTGAATTTTATCAACTGTGTATCAAATCTGACTTCCTCATTTATTTGTTGATTATTTTTATCAATTTGGTCCATGGACTCTCTAAGATTCGAAATTTTTTCAAGAAAAAAATTATTAAATTCTGAGGCTAACTCCTTTTTGTCATTATGACTAGGGAAAAGGGTGTCCTCTTTAGTATGTAGTAATTTATTTAATATTTTAAATAATTTTTTCGGATCCGATTTATTTGAATTTATTATTCCCGAATAATAATCGTTTTTCGAATTCTTAATGATATTATTATATTTGTTCCTCTGTATTTTAAATTGTATCTTATCTGAGGAGAGGCCAGTTTTATCATGTTTCCTTTCAAGTCTTCTTTTCTTTCTTTTTTCAATCCTTACATCATCAGATAACCATGGTGCCGGTTTCCTAATATTTATGGTTTTCTCCACATTAGGAGCATGTTTGTCAAGTACCATTGTCAATTTGTTATATTTATCAAGTAATTTATTTAGATCTGCATCTTGATAAGATTGACTATCGTTGAACATTTTCTCAATGTCTCTTTTAAATTCATCGATATTCATTTTTTTGTAATTTCTATATGATACAGTTTTTTTGTTATTGACTTTAGTCTGCAGATTTAAGGTAAGTCTTAGGATATTGTGATCTGATATTTTTTCATCAACTATATGTTCCTTAATTACATTACTATGTATGCCTGTTATTAATAGGTCGAGCGTATTTCCCATAATATGCGTTGGTTCTGTCACATGATTATGTAAATTATATAGATCTAGGACTTCATTGAATTTTATTACATTAGGCCTCTCGGGTCTATTCATGTGAAAGTTATAGTCGCCCACCAATATAACTTCATGTGTATATGTGCTATAATAAGACAGTAGTTCACTGAATTCTTCGAAAAATTCTGTGTAAGTATATTTGTTCTTATCAGAAGGCTCAGGTCTGTATATTGTAATAATAGTGCATATCTTATTTTTAGTTTTAATATTTATTTCCATCATTTCCATTGTCGATAATTTATGTGTGTGATTAATTTTCTTTATGTCTATTTCAGGTCTATAGATAATCGCCAGACCCCCGCCAGACCTTAGGACACGTGGTACATGTTCAATATCATAGTTGTTACCTTTAATTTCACCTCTTATGATTTGTTCATTCATTTCATTAATCCAAGTTTCAGTTATAAAGAATAAGTCAACATTATTTTCATTAATATATAAATTTATCAGTTCTGTCTTATTTCCAAGACTTTGAACATTGGCTGTTGCAATAGTTAGATCTTTGTTCATTATAATGTGTGTATTTTTTTTAAGGTTATGTTTTACATGTCTATTCATTTTGTTATTAGTTAAGTTTCTATTAAAGTTAATTTTATTTGTATTCTCCTGAGCATTAAGGCAACTTTCAACCGGGAAACCGGCCATTGACCCTATGACGTCATTATGGAGGGAACCTCTTTCACCCCCAGCAGATTGCCCCCCATGACGGCCAATCAGATTAACGGAGGGCGGAGCTAACGTCCGATGGCTTTGAGACTTAGTGCGGTGATTAATAATATAAGGACTATGTTCCTTTTGCCTGAAATTATGGGTTGCAATTTTGTTACTGTCAGAAAGATATTCAAATCGATTTGAGAGCGATATTTCGTTTAATGGCGTAGTAAAACCTGTTCTACTCTTACGGACCATCCTGTGGTGGGTGTGGTTATTTAGACCACGTGACCCAGATAAGGCATTTGATTGGTTCAAGTTTTTTCTTATCTTTCGTATGTTAGAGCTACCATTGAGATGCTTATCATTAAGAGTGTCCAGTTGGGGAAGCCCTTCACCCCTGGCCATGTATTTTATATGATCATTGATTCTCACCATTTTATTTAAAGATGATGTGCTTCCATTAAATTCTTTACATTGCGTTTTCGGATTGCGTTTTCGGATATTATTGTATAGATTGACTTCTTGATTGTTTGGAATCTTCAATACCTCAGCATATGTGGGCTTTAAAAATTCTACATGTTTATTTGCTGTTTCATATTCTTGGCTATCTTTATTACTTAAAAGATAAAAAACTTTGTTTTGACATTGATTTTTGCATTGGCTACAAGGACATAAGGTATTATTATTACTGAAAAGATAAAAAACTTTGTTTTTACATTGATTTATGCATTGACTACGGGGACATAAGGTATTTATCTTTTCATGTGAAAAAATGACATTATTAAAATCTTTTTCACGTTTGTTTAAATTTATTTTCATGCAATTTTCTTTAAAATCGTCCTGCATCATAAAAACATCTCCATTCATAGAGTTTTTCTCATTTATAAAAACATTTTCATTCATGCTGTAATGCTGTAAGATGCAATCATTTTTTAAAAGTTTCACATTATCGCTAGGTATTATATTTTTTAATGGCACAGAGATATTTTTAGAGCTGCCAATCATGGTCCAGTAATTCACACTACCATATTCATACCTATAAGCATTATCATTATCTACATGATTTAAATTTTGGTTATACAAGATTCTTTCATTATACATATTTCTCTTCTGAAACCTTATGTCCCCCCGACCCCGTCATTTGTTAAATTTTTGCCTCTTCAATGAATGCAAAAATTTGCATCTATCCCCAAACCTGCACTCTCCATTCTTCTCATAGTTTTGACAGGAAATTGTTTTACTATCTAATTGTTGCATATTTTTGTACTTTATGTTAGAATTTCTTCCGAAAATTAATTTTTCATGAAGCGATTCAATAAATTCATTTGATGCCATCAAAAGTCTGTAAGAAGTATACAATGGAAAGAATTCTGTACTTTCTATAAAGTTCTATATTTAACCTTGTAATCTGTTTTCAAACAGGAGATTTCTGTCTGAGTCCAGTATAAGTGTAGTAAGACAGATAGTACCTCCCGCACGAGAAATACTAATTTAGAGCTCCGTCTTATACAAATAATATTAGCCTTAGAATAAATTCAAGATATATTCTCTACAATTGTGTGTCTTCACAAAAATAAGATAGATAGTATTCCCCGCACGAGAAATACCAATTTAGAGTTCTATCTTATATATGTATCAAGAACAAAATTATCAGTGTAGTAAGACAGATAGTACCTCCCGCACGAGAAATACTGATTTAGAGCTCCGTCTTATACAAATAATATTAGCCTTAGAATTGTGTGTCTTCAAAAAAAAAAAATAAGATAGATAGTATTCCCCGCACGAGAAATACCAATTTAGAGTTCTATCTTATATATTTATCAAGAACAAAATTATCAGTGTAGTAAGACAGATAGTACCTCCCGCACGAGAAATACTAATTTAGAGCTCCGTCTTATACAAATAATATTAGCCTTAGAATTGTGTGTCTTCGAAAAAATAAGATAGATAGTATTCCCCGCACGAGAAATACCAATTTAGAGTTCTATCTTATATATGTATCAAGAACAAAATTATCAGTGTAGTAAGACAGATAGTACCTCCCGCATGAGAAATACTAATTTAGAGCTCCGTCTTATACAAATAATATTAGCCTTAGAATAAATTCAAGATATGTTCTCAACAATTGTGTGTCTTCAAAAAATAAGATAGATAGTATTCCCCACACGAGAAATACCAATTTAGAGTTCTATCTTATATATATTAGCTTCTATAATTTTGTGATTAAGTTGCCACCAACTATAGGGGTTCTTAGTGCCACTGTTAATTTACTCACTTGGGCCAGAACTGTTTGAGGTAGAGCTATTGTCTGGCAGGCCAAGCTTTGTGCACTGACACCCCGGATTAACCTGTCAAATGATGTGGGTCTTATGTTTCAAATTTGCTTTCACTGTTCACTCAATATTTCTTACCAAGAAATATTATATTCAGTGGAGAAATACTATTAGACTTTTGCTTTGTATATTTAGATCAATGTTATACGCACCTGGTATATATACGTTTATATATACTTATCCAACGATGGTGTTGTCTTCAACTTAAACAAAGATTTGAAGGTGTTAATCAGGAGCTCAGGCTAGGCATGTCTGCACTGCTTGAGAGCAGGCCCATTTCCATTACATACATGCCAGGTCATAAGTGATTGACTTGTCCATCAGTAACAACGCCACTGCAACACACAATTCCATGTACAGTTCCTTATTGAAGATTACCGCCAAGAAGTGACTAATATTGATATCCAGAGTTGGACACACACAGGGCTTGCTTACATGGTGTCAAACAAATATTTCCGAAACAAACTTATTTCACTTATTTCACGAATGTGTCAAAATGTTTGTTTTTTTCTATGGGGTAGCTAATAAGTCAATATCTCATGAACTATCATATTTTGCCCTATTTCTCTGTGCGATGAGAGCTTTCACATGAGCCTAAGATCGAGTCTGAACTCCAATTATCTTTTTATCAGGATGACCTTGAAGGTAGCAGGGGGCAAGGATCCAAAGGTGTGAATTACTTTGGTGAAGGATTAACTATGCTTCACTTAAGTAGTTTGCCTCCGATAAGAATGACAACTAAAAATTATCTAATGCAGATCCAATCATCCCTATGTGAAAGCTGTTCTGGAACTTTCAGGGCTTCTGGTGGAAAGGGCACTGTGAGTTAAAGTACCATAGTTCAATTTATTAATGTTAGATTATTTTGAACTAATTAATATGCATACAAATTTTCTTAATTGGCCCACTTTTATTATGAAACAGGAATCAGCTTGTTCGATTCAGTGATTTCCTCTATTCACTGACCTCAAAAGGGAGACGAGCTATGAAGCACTGTCGCTGTGCACATGCCATGGCCGAAAAACTTATCAGAGAGCGCAGGAAAATGTTGGTATGTATATTTATATTGTGAGATAAGTCAAGGCATGATTAAAGTGCCTTTTAAAATGTTTATTTTTGCAATAATTAGATCAGGATGTAAAGGCATAAACTATGCAACATTAGCTAGTTGAATCCAATCTAACAAGCCTTAATCCATATTTTAAATCTCTGTAACTTTGCATTTTCACTTAAGTATGTGTTTTCCTCAAAGGAAGAGGAAGAAAACGACATTACAGAGAAGAAGAGATATCTTGATTTCCTGGATATCTTGCTGACAGCCCAGGATGACAATGGAGTGGGTCTCACTGACCTTGAAATTAGGAATGAGGTGGACACATTCCTATTTGAAGGTCACTTTGTATTATATGATATCTTTAAAACATATGCTTTTAAAATGATTTTTATTTTTATTTAGTCAAACACAAAGATGGAAAGCCAAAAGTAATCATTAGAGCTTATGATCAGACAAAAAAACAACATTTTCAGTTCATCATTGTTGACACCCTCTACTTTCATTTTTCTGCAGGCCATGACACTACAGCATCTGGGATATCCTGGTCACTGTATTGTTTCGCAAAACATGCAGATGTACAGGAAAGGGCCTGGAAGGAAATAGATGACTTACTTGGAGCTAGACAAGATATAAAACTGTAGATATAAAGAACTATTGCAATTTTACATTTTATTTATCAGTGTTTCTGAACAGTGCAAACACAAAATCACATAAAATTTATGAATATTGCTATGGAATAAAAGATAAATAATTTTTGGACGCTCCGTATATCATTGATCAACTACTGCAATGTTAGAGGATCACCAGTATATACCTGTGCTCTTGATGCTGAGATGGCTTTTGATGGCATCCCGCATGCTGTCCTGCTACAAAAAGCCATGGGTGTAATGCCAGACCACTGGTGGCGGATCATGTGTGTGTGGTACAGAAACCTCAGTGTACAGATTAAATGGAACAGGCAGTTCTCAAACAATGTTAAGATTGAAAAAGGAACTAGACAAGGCGGGTTGACATCCCCATTCCTTTCTAACTTATTCTATCAGGACATGGTGGATGACCTGAATAACACAACTGGGGGAATAAAAATTGGCAAGAGATCTTACAATGTGTTTGTCTATGCTGGTGATCTGCTTCTCTTAAGTACAACTGTGACAGGTCTACAAAAACTCATTGACAAAGCAAATCATTATGTGAGGGAACATGGCCTCTCCTTTAATGCTACTAAAACATCATGTGTTACATTTGGGAAGTCATACCTGGATCCTTCACCTTCATGGATACTAAATGGTACAGAATTGGCACAGGATGATGAACTGAATTACCTAGGTGCCATACTATCTGATAAGAGCAATCATTCACACACACAAAGGAGAATGAAATCCTGCAGGCAAGGTTTTTATGGTTTACAAGGTGCTGGCATGTGTGCCAATGGTGTAAAGCCTGCTGTTGCTGCACATCTATGGAAGACTGTACTGCAGCCTGTGTTAACATATTCTTGTGGGGCGCTGGCCCTGAGGAAATCAGATATCAGTGACATGGATAAACTGCAGTCTAAACTAGTCAAAGCGTCCCTAGGCTTGAGTAAATACATGCGCTCGTCCCCTTTACTAAGTGCTCTTAATATAAATAAGCTGTCCACTAAAATTGACATATTCACCATGCACATGATGAAGACAATAATGATGTGCAATAGTCATGCCAAAAGTCTATACACACATCTATTGAGTAGTAGCAGTTATGTTGGGAAATACAAAAATCTAGTAAGCAGAGTAAATACTGTATGCCAGAACAACAGAATCTCTTTAATTAAGTTTATTTTCAATGACGTATACCACAAAGACAGTCGCAGGATGATGAAGAAAATACCGAGTGACGGTCTAGTCGACAGCTATAAAATGTTACTTGCTAACTACAGTTTTAATGACAAAGAAATGCTGAAGCTTTTATTATTGCCATTTTAAATTGTAATGATTTTATCTTTTTATGTTTTATTCTCTCAATATTGGAGGCTGTATAATAAATAAATAAATAAATAAATAAATCATTCATCAATGCACTGTTTTTTAACAATTCAATGCCATGTCCTATCATTAAAACATTTGCTGATTAAAATTGCAGGGAAGACCTGGGCAAGTTGCCTTACCTGACATTATGTATAAAGGAGGTGCTTCGTTTGTACCCGCCTGTGCCAGTTATAAGCAGGCAGCTCAGTCAGCCTGTAGAAGTGGAAGGTGCCACATTGAAGCCAGGGACTATTACTGATATATCCATATACGGCCTCCATCATAACCCAATGGTCTGGGGGGAAGATCACATGGTAATTGCCATCCAAATCTGATTCAACCATTGTCCATTGGTTCAGTATATTATAATAATTCTTCCTTTCATTTGTAGGTTTTTAAACCTGAAATATTTTTACATGAAAATGTAAAAGACATGGAAAGTTATGCCTACATACCATTCTCTGCTGGATCAAGGTAATATAACTCTTTGTAACACAAACATATACGATCAAGGGTTCAGTCAAATCAAATGAAAATATAACATTTTACTAGTAACAGTAACTACGTTATTTCATTCAGATCTTTTTTGGAATTATGGTAAAATTTTCGGGGGCAGGAAGGTCTTCCATCAATCTGACATAAAACCTATAAAAAAAAAAATTCAAATCAAAGGTTAAGTACTTCAAGAGATTTTTTTATTTCAAATGGCAAACTTGTCTCTTATTTTACAGAAACATACCATCTTAATTATTTGGGTTTTTTCCCACAGAAACTGTATTGGACAAAACTTTGCAATGAATGAGCTGAAAGTGATAATCGCGAAAGCGTTACACAGGTAATAAACAACATATTTGCAACATAAAAGAATAACAAATGTAAATCAAATCAATTAATTAATCAATACAGAGATTGATTGTGATCGGTTTTTCAGGTTTCAATTGGAGGCAAACCCAGGACATGACCCAGGAGCTATCCCACAACTGGTTCTCAGGGCTAAAAATGGATTCAAAATCAAATTTAAACAAAGAATATAACGAGTTTCTTAATATTCTAAAATATAATTTACTAATTATATTTCTGCATGTATCATGTGAAACTATTCTCTATTTCAAGAATAGAAAGCAGATGAGGTCCAACTTTCCTTAGCCTTTCCCACCCTTTACCCACTGATCAATTTACTCATTTACTATGTAAATGAGATATTAGCCTCTTGAGAAATTGTGATTTGTGGAAATTTTAATTTGTGGGAATGGTATCTCACAGTCTCACCAACAGTAGCCCTGATCTCTGAGCATTACCCTTAGAAAAAAGTTGAGTTCTAGCATAATCTCATTGGTAATTATTGGCCCAAACCAACCTCTTCTCCCTGCTACTGAATTCCATAAATCGGACAGCTTGTCTTTCCACTGATTCTATTCCGTCTATATCTTTCTTGAGGTAAGAGTCCCACACACTTGCTGTGTATTCCTAGTGAGGGTGCACAAGGGTATTGAAAGCAGCCTCTTTGAAATTTCATTGGTACTTGTTGAAATTCATTTTTGCAAATCCTGGATAATTTGCTTTGCAGACAATGTTGTTAACATGTTGATCCCATTTCATCATGGTTGTTTGGAGCTCAACACCAAGAGAGGGATGGTGTTCAATGTATTGCAAGATGTGACCATGTCTTTTCTTGTATCATGAGGTTGGCTTTCTTGCTGCTTAGGGTGTAGCATTTTTTAGGCAAGTCAATTCGTCGCTCATTTGACCATTCTTCCAGTGTATTGAGGTCCTCTTGCAATTTTACTGCATCATCATCACTTTCAACTATTCTATATAGGAGGCTGTCATCTGCATAGAGCCTTATGATTTAATGATTTATAAGTCTATAAGTTTATAAGAACAACCATCACTGTCAAGTCATTTTCAATACCAACAAACAGCATGGTCTATAATCATTTTCATAGTGTCAACATGGTATTTACTATAATTAAAATAATTATAGAAAAAACATATTTACTAGACCCTTCACGCAAAAGTTGTTTACGTAATAATTTAACCAAAATCTTATGGTGTACTTCACACAAACCCTGACCATCACTTGATTTCAAGAAACCGGCCCCACTAGCACAGTTGGTAGAGAATAGTATCTGCCTTTAATGGTTATATAAGTGGAGGATGGGAGGTGGTGGGTTTTCATACTGGTTAAAGATTTCACTGACTTGTTTTTTTTGGTTTCTTTATCCGTTTTTCAGTGCAAGTCTAGTTGAAGTTAAATATACATTGCACACTACATAATTCATGGTACCCTTCAATCTATTGTAGTACAATGTTTAGCCTATATACCTTCCTGACGAGAATCAACACGAAAATGGTATTTCAGATTTGTGAAATACAGAATTAATATATATATATTATTTATATATTTATATATGTAATTATATATATATATATATAGTGACTTCCTATAATATTTTGCCTAAATTTTGACACCATCTTATTCATGATAAATTTATGTAAATTTACATGTGTTGTTTAAATGCCGCTATTCAGAAGATTCTCGCTAATACTCAAAATTTCTAGTAGCGTCCCTCATGAAATCACTTGGTAAAACCTCGATATAGTCAAAACCTTGATAAAGTCAAAAATTTTGACTTCTCAGTTTTACCAGTGAGAAAATTGTACTGTGATGGTTTTTAAAAACTTTTGATGTTATTTACTTCAAATTCTCATACCAAAGTCCTTTTTAAAGAATTATCTAAATTTGCAAAGAAATTCAAGGAGTGCCATATCTTGATTAAACTTTGACATTATGACAACAGATAGTTATTTGGTAATTTCAATGTAGGAAACATTAAATTAGATAAATACAGCTCACCAGCCATTTATTCACTGAGATACAATAATGCCACATACAAGGGCAGACTTTTACACCACACCGTGGCAGACCCATTATAAATCACTCTTATACCAATCTTCCAAGGTCTCCTCTCCATCTGATGTAATCTCTGAGCACTGCATCGTGTTCTGATGTCCTCATAAAGTTCTGGGACAGTTTTAACCATTTACTCTGATTTCACACTCACTGTTTGAACAACTTTGTCCTGAGCATTTGCTGGCATGTGCATATTGACAATCCATATGGCGAAAAAAGTTGCGGTGTCGTTGCAATGGTGTTTAAAAGTGAGATTTCATTTTCTTTTCAAATCTTGTTGAAATTGTAACCATCTCATTGTTGCGGGAATTATGATATTTTGCATTTTCATTTTAATATTTTTAGATCGCTGCATAAAGTACTTAAAAGTACTCTAAGACTTATTTTATACTCTTTGTTACTGTATAAAGTACTTAAAGGTGCTCTTATTTCACACTCTGTTACAGCAAAAATACTTAAAGGTACTTTCAATTCACACACTGTGTTGCCGCAACTCTATCTTCAGTACTCACGGTGCTATCATCTTTTGGCATTGTACAGATTTGCAAACCATGAAACAGTGCATATGATTTAATGAAGATGTAGGAGTTTTGCCAGAATCAACTGTTGATTAGTAACAAAGAGGATATCAAATGTTACCTCACTGCAACATGAATGGAAAATATTTTGTAACCAAAACAATGTAGGGTCTCGCCTGTTGCTTTATTAGCAATGTACTGTCTCGCTTTATTCCCCGAGGCAACCACAGTCAGTTCGATATTTGCAAAAATTTTGCGCATGGTCATAGCAGTCTCTATAATTATCAGTTCAAAGGGTTTCCATACAAAATCCTTTTAAATGTTTCTTAAAGTATAATAGAATATGATATGTGATACATAAAGTGAACTGTATCAAGAAATGTATTTCACAGACTTTCACAGAATTATTAATATAAGGCGATTTTAGAAATATTCAGTAAGTTTTATATATTATAATATTGATAGTTCACATGAATCGTTTATTCGCATTTGAGCAGTTTTACAGCTATATAAAGCTCTTTTACAGAATGATAAAGTTCGCAAAGAGGATCTATGGTGTCTCACCTTGACACACTCTTTCCTGTCCATTAGGTATGACCTGATTGACCTAGAAGGTCGTGGGGGCAAGGATCTCAAGGTAAAAAAAATCAAAAAAAATTGTGTGAGCTATTTGGGCCAAGCATTAACTATGGTTCACTTTGATAGTTTGAACTCCAATAAAGTGTTATTATGGAACACCCTAGTGTATTCCCAAATCAAAGCCAAATTCCAAAATTAAAGAAAAACCCTGGTTTAATGATGAGTGCAAAAAAGCTGTCAAGGAGCGAAAAAAAGCTGTAAACAAATTAAATCGACAGCCAACTCAACATAATTCACACCAGTTTTGTATAAAAAGAGCACTAAAGCCCGTTATATTATTAAAATAAGCAAAAGAAAAAGTTGGAAAGATTACGTTTCTAAATTAAATACACGTTCACCAATTAAGAAATGCTGGGATATGGTACGTAAAATTACTGGGAAGGGAGGTGGAGCAAAGATCAAACATCTAAATAATAATGGCCAATTAATTACAAATCCCACTGAAATAGGTAACACAATAGGTCAAACCATTTCCAAGAATTTCTCATCTGATAATTATTCTACAAAATTCCAACAAATAAAAAATAGAAAAGAAAAAAACCAACTAAATTTCATATCTAATAACTTGGAACATTATAATAAATAATCTACTATTATAGAAGATTTAAAATTTGCTTTGGATAAAACTCATGATATCGCTCCTGGGCCTGATCAAATCCACTACCAAATCCTTAAACACCTCGAGCTCCCTGACCAATCACTTGGGCATCTTTTAGATATTTTTAATAAAATTGGGGAAAGTGGTGATTTTCCTCCTTCATGGAGTGAAGCCACTATTATTCCCATTTCTAAGCCTGGCAAAGACTCGTCGGACAGAATAATCATTGTTTCATTGCTTTTACCAGTTGTATCTGTAAAATAATGGAATGAATGATTAATGAGCGTTTAGTTTGGATTTTAGAAACTGCAGCTTATATTTCTGTTGCACAAAGTTGCTTTAGAAAAACTTGAAGTACTGTTGACCTCCTGATACGTTTAGAGACATTTATAAGAGATGGTTTTGTAAAAGGTGAGCATGTGGTTAGTATTTTCTTTGATTAAGAGAAGGCAAACAACACCACATGGAAATATGGGATAATGAGTGATTTATATGATATGGGATTAAGGGGTCGTTTACCCCTTTTTATTCAAAATTTCTTGTCAAATAGACAGTACAGGGTCCGAGTTGGTTCATCACTTTCTGATGCATTTGATCAGGAAATGGGTGTTCCACAGGGTAGTATATTATCTGTAACCCTATTTGTAATAAAAATCAACAGCATTGTAAATTGTGTGAGACCTGGAACAGATTGTTCATTATTTGTTGTTGATTTTAATTTATGTTACAGGTCCACAAGCATGCATACTATTGAAAGACAGCTCCAACAACATCTTAATCGGATACAAAAATGGGCTGATCATAACGGATTTAAGTTTTCTTTAAAGAAAACTATATGTATGCATGTTTGAAAAAAATGGAAGGTTCACCCAGATCCTGATCTTTATTTAGGCCAAACTCGGATACCTGTTGTCGAAGAAACCAAGTTTCTTGGACTTATTTTTGACATGAAATTATCTTTTATTCCTCACATTAAATATGTTAAAAAGTAATGCCAGAAGGCATTAGATTTATCACCGGTTTTTGCCAATACCGATTTGGGAGGAGACCATAATATTTTATTGCAATTATACAGATTGCTGGTACGTTCTAACCTTTATATAAATAGATACAGAGAAATATCACTCCAATGTCACTCCAATTATTAAGATTTGCCTGAGATGCGGAGCCACTCCTCAAACTGTGGGTGGTGTAGAGGGACGGGTCCTTGCCTTTAATGTGCTATTTAGTGAATTCTTAGTGATGGGGGCCCCGATACTTAATTGGGCAGATGCGTTTTGTGCTCACTCGGAGCGCTAAGTATTCCAACATAATACAGACCGCACAGATCTTATGCCTGGAGCACCCAATTGATCTACAATGAAAGATCCGGGAGTAATGCTGCCAGGAATGGGTGACCGGTGCTAAGTACCGGTGAGACCGGGTCATTGGTATCGATAACGATAGTGGTAACTTCCTGCTGGTGGGCTGGCGTTGCCCCTGGAGGGTGGCTGGACTCGCCAGCAGCCCCTCTCATACAGTTCCCAATACCTGTAAGGCCCTTATGGCCCTTGGCCGGCTCCTCGCAGGCCCTGCATGTCCTCTCCTGCGTGGACATCTCTGGAGGAATGGACAACCAGTCTATAAAGAGTCTATTGAGATTAACCGGGGCTAAACAGCCCCTAAGCTCACATTTATTGCGTAAACACAGCACATGAACAGCACAATACCTTTGAAGACGACGATACGCAGTTACAAGACACACATTGACACACAGTCCAGAGAAAAACATTGACACACAGTCCAGGGACTAACATTGCCACATGACGTACAGGACACACATCTGGACAAAAACATGATTCTGTTACTCAACCACCACATTGGGTAATGGAAGCGTACCCGGCGCCCTGGTTCTGGCCCTCGCACATACCTGGTTAACGGAGACGACGTTGGATGCAGGCAAGGAGGACTGGAGGACTTGACGTCCGAATATCGTGGTGGTCAGCAACACAATGGTTGAGATATGATTTACCCGCCAAACCTGGCTTCCACACGTGACCAGCCCGTTGCAAAGGGGACCGCAACACCATGCGGTGAACCTTCATGCCCAATGTGACCAGGGCCATACCAACGTGACACCTATTAGCTCCCACATTTAACACCTCTTATAAATAAGTAAGCATTCTTTGTAATAAGGATCAATTATGTACTTGGTGTGCTGTGCTTTGTGTGATTTATACCCGTGCTTTATCTCAATAAAGCATAATTCAACAAATATAATATGTGTGTCGTTCTCTCTCTAATGAGAGGTTAGAAGGCTTTTTAACCGCGGTTAGAGGTGAACAGAATCACCTGTCTCTCTTAATTCCCAGCATGAGGGCTATTCATGCTCAGGTAATTGACTCACCTATCATGTGTCACCACCGGCCACTGGTCAGTGGCAGGTCAGTGGTCATTCAAATTCTGCTCACCTCCAACCCTCCCTCCTGCTTAAGTTTTAAAAGGTTTTCATGCCAAGTTACTACTATTATTCACTAAATATTACAATGTCAGGATTTTACTGTTACTATGTCTTGTGTTACATGCCACGGTTACAAGGTATTTAACCTGATAGCAAGCTCTGTAGCTTCATTTAATGTAACTTCACGCAGTTAATTGATAAGAGTATTTTTTGTAATGAGGATCAATTATGTGCTTGGTGTACTGTCCTTTGTGTGATTTATACCCGCTTTATCTCAATAAAGTGTAATTCCACAAATATAATATGTGTGTCGCTCTCTCTCTAAATGATTTACACAACTTCAAGTGTTTGACTATCAAATTTGTTCATCAGCCCTAATAAAATGTTAACTCGCTCGCTTTTTAGTGGAGTTTTATTTGAGCAATATGCACATCAGAACATTTAGAATTGATTTGGTTTTTTTTGTTTTTATTTTTGTATTTGTTGCAAATACAGAAAATATATTAAATAGTATTTAATTTATTCAGACACCAAAGATGAAATCTTCATACTGACTTTTGGGGAAAAATTTTGGACGAAGCTCAGTCACCATGGAGACTCTACAGAGCTGACCAACTCAAAACAAGTTGGCCACGAGGACAACCTTAAGCATGTTAATTAAAAGTGAAATACAAAACATGGTAAGGTAAGACTCCAGGCCAACCTCACCAACATGGTGTTTTTACGACCCTTTTAGCAACTATAGCCATGTCAGGTTGACATTCAAGCTTTTTAACCAGTGTGAAAGTAACATTGCCGGCAGTGGGAGTCAAACCCACCACCTCCCATCCTCCACTTAAATAACCATTAAAGGCATTAAAGATCCCACAATAGGTTAATAGTATGATGAAGTACAATACAGGTATTATTACATGTAGATGACAATGTGTGTGTCCATCTCATCAGAGATAATCTTGATATAAAAAGGTTATATGGGACAGCAAAGTACAGGGAATGATATATGATATATAATACTTTGTCCCTCATGAAAAATAAGCAATATAACTCTTTGGCTTTCATTTCAAAGGATAAAAGCTGCAAAATAAGGTAAAACATTTTTTAATGAATGACATCAGGAAGAAGAAAATATCATATGGGTCTAAATTTACCAAAGGATAATATAGATTAAGATATATGAATGCAATGACACATTGTCACAAAATGTTATTCATAGTGTGCATCTCAACGGAGGAAGTCAATCCTTCTACATTTTATTTTTGCTCACATTTGTTTTGCCTTCAGGGCTGGATGTTCAAGGTTTCAACCTGATGAAGCAGTATTTCTATGCAGCATGCATGTATGTTAGTTTCTTTTCACACTGTCAGATGGAGCTTTCCATGAGTGAGAAGTAAATTTATCATGCATATATGAGTGTGAGGATTTCCTTGTTTTATTTCCCAAATTCATGAGCTTGATTGATTTTTTAAATCAGCACTTGTTGTTCTTCTGTAAAGAAAAAACCAACCTAGCACAGTCACACAAAACTCATAATTCCACTCACAGACACATCAGACTGGAGGACTTGAAATCAAAAGTTTCTTAGTGTATTAGGATCCTTGTGCAGAATTTCAGTTTTACACCTGCTCAACCATCCAACAATTGACTGTCGTAGTAAATACCAATGTTATCATCTTTCCCAGTCATAATTTCTATAAATAAAAACACCCTTTTCTACTGATGAATTGTTGCATTAGGCAAATACATCTGAGAAACATATGGTGCTTCAACAATTACAGATATTCATTTATATTATTGCGATCTTTCAATTATGAATGTTGATATCTTGTAGAGGCCAGCAATGGAGATGTTTTCCGAAATAACAAGTGATGACACTGATGTCATGTTACTGATACAACACTTTGTTGATCTACTCATCACCAATCGCATATTGTCCATTGTTATCATATTCACTGGAACAGCAGCTGTGTTCTTCACCTACCATGTCCTATATTTCCTGAAGTTTATCCTTAAAATGAGAAAACTTGGAAAGGAAGCAGACAAACTTCCGGGAATAAAGAAACATTGGTTTTGGGGAAACTTGAAAGAAGTATGTTCTCAAATTTGTTTGTAAAAAAATCATTTAATTGATTTTGTTTATATTTTCATTTCACTTTAACGTTATTAATAGTTGCAATATTAACTTGTAAGGGAGTATGTTACCCAATTCCATTAATACAAAAAGGTTGTATATTATAGTTGATAAGATGGACAGCTAAAATTCACTACATATATTTAGAGACCATGCAAACAGCACAAAGCTTGAAATAAGCTTACATTGTGATTGATGTGTCATAATGTATAGATTCCAGCACCAGATGATCCGAAAATAATGAAATTTTGGCACGACAGAGTACTTGAATATCCCAGGGCACACAGGATATGGTTAGGTCCCTTATTAGTGTTTGTTTCTCTTGGACATCCAGATACAATTAAGAAGCTCTTGAAATCATCTGAACCAAAATATACAGACAAGTCTGGTGCTTATGCTTTGCTTCTACCATGGACAGGTAAGTAGACTAGTTTTCATAAAATATTTCTAAATTCAATAAATAGAACAAATGTCCCCCAAAAAATAATCAATGGAAAGTACAATAGAATTTAATTTACTGTCTTTTCTATATGGTTTGAAACTTTCAGGTGATGGTTTGCTGTTGAGCTCCGGTGCTAAATGGTTCCGGAACAGACGGTTGCTGACACCTGCTTTCCATTTCGATATTCTAAAGGCGTACATATCAATCTATAATGAGTCAACAGATACTTTGATAGTAAATACTCACCTCTTTTAAATGCAAAAAATAAATTCATTGCAAATATTTTAACTGTAAATTATACATGAAAATAAATTTTCACATAGATACATGCTGAAATGTGTTGCAGGGTAAATTTCTGAAAGAGAGCAATAAAGATAAAGCCATTGACATAACTCAAGCTGTATGTCTTTGTACTCTGGACACTATACTTAAATGTGCATTTTCCCAGGATCTGGATGTCCAAGAGCAAGGGTACGTATATTAAATAAAATCTTGGGTGTATTGATAAAACAATGATCTACCTATTTCCGTCATTTTCTGAGATATAATATGCTTTGCATTAGATTCGTGTCCGGGACTTGGATTAGGGGTGAGGCCATGTTTATCAGTGAGATGTCTGTGTATAACAGACTTGTTAGCATTATTTCAGGAAGCTTAAATCAGGTCAGAGGCGAGCCTGACATGTGGGCCCAATCCGTACTCCTTTAAAAATGACTGATGGTATTTCCTTTGGATTATAATATAGAATATAATCAAAACAGAACATTAGGGTTTTCCATAATAATACTTTATTGGGGTCCAAACTATTAAAATGGATCATAGTTTACTCACCCAGTAGAGTAAATAAAAAGTGATTAAGTGATTACAAGCATGCCAGGTCACAAGTGAAGACAAACATGCCAAGTCAGGGGTCACAAGTGAGTACAAATATACCAGGTCACAAGTGATTACAAACATGTCAGGTCACAAGTGATGACAAACATGCCAAGTCACAAGTGACGACAAACATGACAGGTCACAAGTGATAACAACCATGCCAGGTCAGGGGTCACAAGTCAGTACAAACATGCCAGGTCACAAGTCAGTACAAAATGCCAGGTCACAAGTGATTACAAACATGTCAGGTCATAAGTGATGACAAACATGCCAGGTCATAAGTGATAACAACCATGCCAAGTCACAAGTGATTACAAACATGCCTGGTCACAAGTGATTACAAACATGCCAAGTCACAAGTGATGACAAACATGCCAGGTCATAAGTGATAACAACCATGCCAGGTCAGGGTTCACAAGTGATAACAAACATGCCAGGTCACAATTGATTACATACATGCCAAGTCACAAGTGACGACAAACATGACAGGTCACAAGTGATAACAACCATGCCAGGTCAGGGGTCACAAGTGATTACAAACATGCCAAGTCACAAGTGATGACAAACATGCCAGGTCACAAGTGATAACAACCATGCCAGGTCAGGGTTCACAAGTGATTACAAACATGCCAGGTCACAAGTGATGACAAACATGACAGGTCACAAGTGATAACAACCATGCCAGGTCAGGGTTCACAAGTGATTACAAACATGCCAAGTCACAAGTGATGACAAACATGCCAGGTCATAAGTGATAACAACCATGCCAGGTCAGGGTTCAAAAGTGATTACAAACATGCCAGGTCACAAGTGATGACAAACATGCCAAGTCACAAGTGATGACAAACATGACAGGTCACAAGTGATAACAACCATGCCAGGTCAGGGGTCACAAGTCAGTACAAACATGCCAGGTCACAAGTCAGTACAAAATGCCAGGTCACAAGTGATTACAAACATGCCAGGTCATAAGTGATGACAAACATGCCAGGTCATAAGTGATAACAACCATGCCAAGTCACAATTGATTACAAACATGCCAAGTCACAAGTGATTACAAACATGCCAAGTCACAAGTGATGACAAACATGCCAGGTCATAAGTGATAACAACCATGCCAGGTCAGGGTTCACAAGTGATTACATACATGCCAGGTCATAAGTGATTGACTTGTCCATCGGTAACTACGCCACTGCAACACACAATTCCATGTACAGTTCCTTATTGTAGATAGCTGCCAAGAATAATATTGATATCCAGAGTTGGACACACACAGGGCTTGCTTACATGGTGTCAAACAAATATTTCCGAAACAAACTTATTTCACTTATTTCACGATTGTGTCAAACTTATTGTTTTTATCCTCTGGGGTAGCTAATAAGTCAAGATCTCATGAACTATCATATTTTGCCCTATTTCTCTGTGCAATGAGAGCTTTCACATGAGCCTAAGATCAAGTCTGTACTCCAATTATCTTTTCATCAGGATGACCTTGAAGGTAGCAGGGTGCAAGGATCCGAAGGTAAAATTAATCTGAAAAGATTTTGTGAACTACTTTGGTGAAGGATTAACTATGCTTCACTTTGATAGTGTACCTCCGATAAGAATGACAACTAAAAATTATCTAATACAGATCCAATCATCCCTATGTGAAAGCTGTTCTGGAACTTTCAGGGCTTCTGGTGGAAAGGGCACTGTGAGTTAAAGTACCATAGTTCAATTTATTAATGTTAGATTATTTTGAACTAATTAATATGCATACAAATTTTCTTAATTGGCCCACTTTTATTATGAAACAGGAATCCGCTTGTTCGATTCAGTGATTTCCTCTATTCAC
This sequence comes from Amphiduros pacificus, assembly GCA_949316495.1. NCBI lineage: Eukaryota > Metazoa > Annelida > Polychaeta > Phyllodocida > Hesionidae > Amphiduros > Amphiduros pacificus. Next base: position 1,629,150 of record OX439000.1, on the reverse strand, counting down.
TGACCTCAAAAGGGAGACGAGCTATGAAGCACTGTCGCTGTGCACATGCCATGGCTGAAAAACTTATCAGAGAGCGCAGGAAAATGTTGGTATGTATATTTATATTGTGAGATAAGTCAAGGCATGATTAAAGTGCCTTTTAAAATGTTTATTTTTGCAATAATTAGATCAGGATGTAAAGGCATAAACTATGCAACATTAGCTAGTTGAATCCAATCTAACCAGCCTTAATCCATATTTTAAATCTCTGTAACTTTGCATTTTCACTTAAGTATGTGTTTTCCTCAAAGGAAGAGGAAGAAAAGGATATAACAGAGAAGAAGAGATATCTTGATTTCCTGGATATCTTGCTGATAGCCCAGGATGACAATGGAGTGGGTCTCACTGACCATGAGATTAGGAATGAGGTGGACACATTCCTATTTGAAGGTCACTTTGTATAATATAATATCTTTAAAACATATGCTTTTAAAATTATTTTTATTTTTATTTAGTCAAACACAAAGATGGAAAGCCAAAAATAATCAATAGAGCTTATGATCAGACAAAAAAACTGTTTTCAGTTCATCATTGTTGACACCCTCTACTTTCATTTTTCTTCAGGCCATGACACTACAGCATCTGGGATTTCCTGGTCACTGTATTGTTTTGCAACGCATGCAGATATACAGGAAAGGGCCTGGAAGGAAATAAATGACTTACTTGGAGCTAGACAAGATATCAAACTGTAGATATAGAAAACTATTGCAGTTTTTCATTTTATTTCTGTGTTTTTCTGAAAAGTGCAAACACAAAATCACATAAAATTGAAATACAAGTACAAATGATAAACCATTTTTGGACGGTCCATATATAATTCATCAATGCACACTTTTTAACAATTCAATGCCATGTTCTTTCATTAAAACATTTGCTGATTAAAATTGCAGGGAAGACCTGGGTAAGTTGCCTTACCTGACATTATGTATAAAGGAGGTGCTTCGTTTGTACCCGCCTGTGCCAGTGATAAGCAGGCAGCTCAGTCAGCCTGTGGAAGTGGAAGGTGCCACATTGAAGCCAGGGACTATTACTGATATATCCATATATGGCCTCCATCATAACCCAATGGTTTGGGGTGAAGATCACATGGTAAACATCATCCAAATTAAACATCTGATTCAACCATTGACCATTGGTTCAGTATATTATATATAATCTTTCAATTACTTCTTCCTTTAATTTCTAGGTATTTAAACCTGAACGATTCTTACATGAAAATGTAAAAGACATGGATAGTTATGCTTACATACCATTCTCAGCTGGCTCAAGGTAATAGAACGCTTTGTAACACAAACAGATACGATCAAGGGTTCAGTCAAATCAAATGAAAATATAACATTTTACTACAGCACTATGTTATTTCCTTCAGATCTTTTTTGGAATTATGGTAAAATTATCGGGGGCAGGAAGGTCTTCCAACAATCCAACATAAAACATACAAATATTATTTTTTTCAAATCAAAGGTTAAGTACTTCAAGAGATTTTTATTTCAAATGACAAACTTATTTCATAGAAACATACTATCTTAATTATTTGTTTTTTCCCCCACAGAAACTGTATTGGACAAAACTTTGCAATGAATGAGCTGAAAGTGATAATCGCGAAAGTGTTACACAGGTACTAAACAACCATTTTGCAACATAAAAGAATAACAAATGTAAATCAAAGCAATCAATTAATTAATAAATACAAAGATTGATTGTGATCCGTATTTCAGGTTTCGATTGGAAGCGGACCCAGGACATGACCCGGGAGCTATCCCACAACTGATTCTCCGGGCTAAAAATGGATTTAGGATTAAATTTACACAAAGAATATAACACGTTTCATGACATTCTAAAATATTTTTTACTAATCACATTTCTGCATGTATTATGTGAACATATTTTCTATTCTGTCATTTTGAAAGCAGATGACCTCTAACTTTCCTCAACCTTTCCCACCCTTTACCCACTGATCAACTTACTCGGTTTCTGTATTTAATTTTATATAATTTTACTATGCTGACTGCATTATAAAATATGTAATGTTGCAATGGTTATATGTAAATGGGATGTTAGCCTCTCGAAAAATTGTGATATGTTTTATCTCTTACATCTCTGACATTCTTTTAATTTGCGGAAATGGTATCCCACAGTCTCAACAATAGTAGCCCTGATCTCTGAGCATTGCCCTTTGAGAATAGTTGAGTTCTAGCATACTGTATACAGAGAAAAATGCGCGCCTAGTTATTTTCGCACCATCACTGTTTTCGACAGGTTCGAGCCGTTTTATTTTCGCGAATTTTGGATTTCTAGTACATAATATTATCACAAATTACGCTTTGCGCAATATATTAATATTTCAATGCGAGTTAATAACAATCATTTTCGCGCTAAAAACAAGAGCCTCTTCCCGTCACTTAAATATCTTTATATATCATTTAAAACGCAATTAAATCGATCCACGTGTGAAAGCATTTCTGTTATTTCAACGTAAATTTGATGTGCGGAACACGGTAAATTTGATGTGCGGCAACACGAAGAGAAGCCAGGGATCCATCGTTGTGCAATATATTAATATTTCAATGCGAGTTGATACACTCCATTTGTTTTCGCGCCAAAAATAAGAGCTTGTCCCCGTCACTCCCTCTTCTTAACATGACGACCTCGTATTTGGTATCAAAATGACCGGGAGAGTCCCCTCTTCAATTTTGCGTCCATTTAATTTCGCGAATGACGTCCTGGCGCGAATTAACGCGGAAAAAAAAAGGTCGCGAAAATTTGTCTGTATACAGTAATTTCATTGGTAATTATTGGCAAAACCAACCTCTTCTCACTGCCACTGAATCCCATGAATAATCCCAGGTAAGAGTCCCACACACTTGATGTGTATTCCCAGTAAGGGTGCAAAAGGGTATTGAAAGCAGCCTCTTTGAAATTTTTTTGGTACTTGTTGAAATTCATTTTTGCAAATCCTGGATAATTTTCTTTGCAGACAATGTTGTTTACATGTTGATCCCATTTCATCTTGGTTGTTTGGAGCTCAACACCAAAAGAGGGATGGTGTTCAATGTATTGCAAGATGTGACTATGTCTTTTCTTGTCCATCACTTGATTTCAAGAAACCGGCCCCACTAGCACAGTTGGTAGAGAATAGTATCTGTGCCTTTAATGGGTATATAAGTGGAGGATGGGAGGTGGTGGGTTTTTATACTGGTTAAAAGGTACGAAAGTCGACCTGATATGGTCATAGTTGCTGAAAGGGTCGTATAAACACAATTTTATTATCAAGAATATTTCACTTCTTTGTGTCATGATGTTATCTTGTTGATAGGTCATTATGTTGTGCATCCAAATCAAATGAGCAAGGAGGAGTGTTGGATATTAGAGCACGGAGTTGGAGGGGGTTTGGCTTTGATGTGCCAAAATGAAGGGTATGGCATATAATTCTAAATACAAGTGATAATGTCCTCCCCCAACACCCAACAAAATGTCATTTTGGTCATAACTGCCTTTTGGTATATGAGGGCAGATGAGGAAGGCAAGGGACAGCTTTCCATGCTCATATGTTTAAACTTACTATAACAACTGTGACAACATTTTATTAGCTGGGGACATGAATTGTAAATTGAGAACAGTTAGAGAATTTAGAGCTAATGTTGATGAGATTTTTGTACATAAAATACTGGATAAATGTAAATATGAGCATGGGCAAGAAATGCTGCATTTTCTAATTGAATATAAGATGTGTCAAGTATGTAATGGATGTTTAACACTGGGGTATAATGATTATACCTTTATCAGAGATAAATCTGTAATAGATTATATATTATGTGTTCCTGTTGACTGTCAAAATGTTATGAGTTTACAGTTATCCCTTGCAAAGCACATGGTTAATGTATATCGTAGTATAGAAGACATTGATATTGATCTGAGAAGAATGATACCTGACCATTATGTATTGACTTTGTAAAGTATGACAGTGCAAGTCTAGTTGAAGTTAAATATACATTGTACCTCTGCACACTACATAACTCATGTTATCTATTGTACAGTAGTACAATGTTTAGCCTATATACCTTCATGACGAGAATCAACAAGAAAATGGTATTTCAGATTTGTGAAATACAGAATTAATATATATATATTATTTATATATTTATATATGTAATTATATATATATATATAGTGACTTCCTATAATCTTTTGCCTAAATTTTGACACCATCTTATTCATGATAATTTTATGTAAATTTACATGTGTTGTTTAAATGTCGCTATTCAGAAGATTCTCGCCAATACTTCTAACCTTTATATAAATAGATACTGAGAAATAAAATCTGTTTTCATTGGATATCAGTGTATTTGCACTGCTCGATCATTTGATGATGACAAGGCTGCTGCAACTGCTGTTAAGGGCAATGATATTTATTCAGAACGTCTGCCAAATAAATCGTCTATTTATTCTGCAGAACTTCATGCTTTATACCTAGCTTTAGATCATGTGGAGACTTCTCATTGAACATTTTTAATATTTTCTGATTCTTTGTTTTGTTTATTACAAGCATTGAAAGCAAAGGATTGGAAAAATCCTTTTATTTACAATATCCTTGAACGGCATCATAAACTCTGTATTGAGGAAAATAAAGAGATTCGTTTTTACTGGATTCCCAGTCAAATTGGAATAATTGGAAATGAGGCTGCTGACCAAGCTGCCAAGGCAGCATTGGATAAGCGGCCAATAAATATGCTTATACCTTATACAGAGTTTAAGAAATATATTACTGTTTTTTTACATTCTAAATGGATGTCAAAGGGCTTTGACTATCAAACATGTTTTAATTGAATGTATTGATTTTGATATAATTAGGACTCAATATATTAATGTGCAAGATTTACATTCGTTATTTGATACTGTAGATACTTCTGTGATAGTATCGTTTTTAAACCAAATAGGACTTTTAAACCAATTTTAAGTGTGGAGCTCTTGTTTACTTAGGTCATTGGCCTATTTATCAAGAACCACGAAACACCAATGGTATTTAAAGTCTTTTAAACAATTTATTAAATTCATATTTATAATATATATAACTGATTTTGTTAAAATTCTGTGATGTAAGGATTGTTGATATCTTGTCTTGTTATACATTATTATCTTGTCGAACCTTTATGTTTTTACCATTTTTAGGCACTAAATGACCTTAGAGGTTGATGTGCCTTTGAGCATCCATTCATTCATTCACTCACACATATATCTAGCCTCACGGCTCACCACTTCCCAATATCTCATATGACTCATTACAACTCATCTTAATGTTAGCTTATTTATAAGAGGTGTTAAATGTGGGAGTCAATAGGTGTCACGTTGGTATGGAACAGGTCACATTGGGCATGCAGATTCACCATGGAGTATTGTTGTTCCTTAGCAACAGGCTGGTGGCACAATTAGACAGTATTTAACCTCCTGATAGCAAGCTCTGTATCTTCATTTAATATAACTTCACGTAGTTAATTAATAAGATTATAACATATTTATTTTATACATAGCTGATATCTTCAAATTCTGTGATGTAAGGATTGATTATATATTATATTGTTGCACATTATTATCTAATCAATATTTTATGTTTTTATCATTTTTAGGCACTGAGTGACATTAGTGGTTTATGTGCCACTAAACAACCATTCATTTATTCCTTATTAAGATTACTAAATAAGATGGAGCCAAAATAATAGTTTGCACACAAATGATTTATTTCCTATAAATCTAAACCCTCAACCCAAGTTTACCTTATGTTACCCGAACGTCCACTGATGTCCACCACACCATCTGGCGAGTAACTGTGGTACTATCATTAGGTAAACTGTACATACACTTATATTACTATAATTGACACAGAATACAAATAGCTACAAACATTTACAGATAACAACCAATAATTAATTTGAATTTGAGGGTTGCAATACATGCTAAGCCCAGATCTATATTTAGAATGACAAATTATTAAATATTAAAGCCCATGTATTGAAGTGAAATTTTTTAACTGTTCTGATGCGGAGCCACTCCTCAAACTGTGGGCGGTGTAGAGGGACAGGTCCTTGCCTTTAATGTGCTATTTAGTGAATTCTTGGTGATGGGGGCCCCGGAACTTAATGATAAGAGAGGGGCCATTGGGCAGATGCGTTTTGTGCTCGCTCTGAGCGCTAAGTATTCTCACATAATACAGACAGATTTTATGCCTTCTCACATAATACAGACAGATTTTATGCCTTCTCACATAATACAGACAGATCTTATGCCTTCTCACATAATACAGACAGATCTTTTGCCTTCTCACATAATACAGACAGATCTTATGCCTTCTCACATAATACAGACAGATCCTATGCCTTCTCACATAATACAGACAGATCTTATGCCTTCTCACATAATACAGACAGATCTTATGCCTTCGCACATAATACAGACAGATCTTATGCCTTCTCACATAATACAGACAGATCTTATGCCTTCTCACATAATACAGACAGATCTTAAGCCTGGAGCACCCAATCGTTTTTTTGAATCCGTGGGGGAAAGATCATCAGTCATAAACTTAAAGCCCTCGTGGAGACCAAATTTGACTGAAGAGACGGGGGGAGGGGGGAAATGGTGGTGCCCGTTAGGTAATGAGTTACGGATGTATATTCAGCCCCCCTTAAGCAACCAAAGAAGCCCAGGGAGAGGGTGGCCAACCATGCCAAACCATCCAGGCTAGGGGGCAGCAGGTTTATCATTAGCTGAAGCTGGGCCGGTGGCCATTGTTGATCAATGTCTCAACCCTCTTGTCAAGATCTACAATGATAGATCAGGGAGTAATGCTGCCAGGAGTGGGTGCCGGTGAGACCGGTGAGACCGGGTCGTTGGTATCAATACTGATAGTGGTAGCTTCCTTGGTGGGCTGGCGTTGCCCCTGGGGAGTGGCTGGACTCGCCAGCAGCCCCTCTCAATACCTGTAAGGCCCTTATGGCCCTTGGCCGGCTCCTGCGTGGACATCTCTGGAGGAATAGACAACCAGTCTTTAAAGAGTCTATTGAGATTAACCGTGGTTAAATAGCCCCTAAGCTCACATTTATTGCATATGAACAGCACAATACCTTTGAAGACGACGATACGCAGTTACAAGACACACATTAACACGCAGTCCAGAGACTAACGTCGCCACATGACGTACAGGACACACATCTGGACAAAAACATGATTCTCTTATGCCTCAGTCACATTTGCTCCTATTTCAGTAGAGATGCCCGGACGATGGGTATTTTTTACAAAATCAGCCGGCAGTTCAGATTGCCGTGCGGGCACCGGGAGATCATCGGCCACAATTGGGCACCTTTAAGACGTCGGGCGGGTCATCGGGAACTTTTAGCTGAAACATAAAAGTTACCGGCGTTTCCCCGATGTCTTATCAGCAAATATCATCTTAAAGAACACGGCAGGGTCCCGACAGTGTCCTGCAGGCACATCGGCAGATTATCTTAGGGCTGCCGGTGTGCATAGTGCAGTGAAAATAGGATTAAATAATTTTTTTAAGCCTACCCAGACGTCTCAAAGACATCCTGCAGACATCTGTATCTGCGGTGCCCTTTCATAATGTGACAACAGCTATGGCATATCTCAGATTGTTGCCAATAAACTCTCCGGTGCCCGGCAGATTGTGAAGTCGGCCGTTTCTTACTTCCCGGCTGACGCCCGTTGCAAATGTGACTGAGGCATTAGTTAAAGATTGTTGAAAGCTTCTTTAGGGTCAAAATCGTGGAATAATTTTGTGAACTGCATCGCCCATAGAAAATGGTACTTGTGCTAAGTACTTTGATGCATTGCATCTTACCAAATTTTCGGACGAAGCTCATTCACCATGGAGACTCTACAGAGCTGACCAACTCAAAACAAGTTGGCCACGAGGACAACCTTAAGCATGTTAATTAAAAGTGAAATACAAACATGGTAAGGTAAGACTCCAGGCCAACCTAACTGGAAAAAAATGTGAAATGGTGTTTTACGACCCTTTTAGCAACTATGGCCACATCAGGTTAACATTCAAGCTTTTTAACAAGTGTGAAAGTAACATTGCCGGCAGTGGGAGTTGAACCCACCACCTCCCATCCTCCACTTAAATAACCATTAAAGGCAAAGATCCCACACTCTACCAACTGTGCAAGTGGAGCCGGTCTCAACCAAACTGGGATTCCCCATATAGGTTAATAGTATGAAAGTACAATACAGGACCTGGTATTATTATCATGAGATGACAATGTGTGTGTCCATCTTATCAGAGATAATCTTGATATAAAAAGGTCATATGGGACAGCAAAGTACAGCGAATGATATATGATAAATCATACTTAGTCCCTCATGTAAAATAAGCAATATAACTCTTTATCTTTCATTTCAAAGGATAAAAGCTGCAAAACAAGGTAAAACATTTTTTAATGAATGACATCAGGAAGAAGAAAATATCATATGGGTCTAAATTTACCAAAGGATAATATAGATATATGAATGCAATGACACATTGTCACAAAATGTTACTTGTAGTGTGCATCACAACGGAGGAAGTCAATCCTTTGACATTTTATTTTCGCTCACCTTTGTTTTGCCTTCAGGGCTGGATGTTCAAGGTTTCAACCTGATTAAGCAGTATTTCTATGCAGCATGCACATATTATGGTCCATGTCGGCTATATGTATGTTAGTTTCTTTTTACAATGTCAGATGGAGCTTTCCATGATTCCATGAGTGAGAAGTAAATTTAATGTGCATATATGAGTGTGAGGATTTTCTTGTTTTATTTTCCAAATTCATGAGCTTCCTTTTTTTTGTAACACGGATGGTTCCTTTTTTGAAAGTCATTGCCGACAGGCAATGACTTTCAAAAAAGGGAACTATCCGTGTTATTCTGTGATCGGTACGATCATGGGAAATGGGTAGTCGTTTCCTGTGGGTTGTAATTCATTTTTTTCTGTGGTCATAATTGTTAAAGCAACTGACGCCAATGTGGAGTGTTCGTTGTGTGTCTGCGAAAGATTCCAATTCGTGCATGTGTCCGGCGAATGAATACATATCTAAAAGAAGTGAACAAAAGAAAAGTTTAGTTCAAATTTATTGTAAATCAGACAATAAGAACAGAAATGACATGCGAATGTCTGATCTCCGATGATTTGCGATAGCACCTGAGCGATAATAGAGCAAGTTACGTAATCGAGCCTGAAAAGGCATATCTTTGCAGAAAGTTGTGCTAAAATATTTGTTTATATACCAAATTAAATGTTTTTAAAAGATGAATAAAAATAATTTCAACTACCCCCTCAGTTTGTAATGATTGTTTGTGTTTAAATGTATTTTGTTGTTTATTTAAAGTTTTGTTTTGTTTGTTGTAATTTTTGTTTTGTTTGTTGTAATTTTTGTTTTGTTTGTTGTAATTTTTGTTTTGTTAAGTGTAATTTTTGTTTTGTTTGTTAATTTTTTTCGCATCCGTGTTACATGTGGAGCACCATTTTTTCTTGTTTCAATAAGCACTTGTTGTTCTTCTGTAAAGAAAAGTTCAACCTAGCACAGTCACACAAAACTCACAATTCCACTCACAGACACATCAGTCTGGAGGACATGAAAATCAAAAGTTTCTTAGTGTATTAGGATATCTATTATTGCGATGTTTCAATTATGAATGTTGATATCTTGTAGAGGCCAGCAATGGAGATGTTTTCTGAAATAACAAGTGATGACACTGATGTCATGTTACTGATACAACACTTTGTTGATCTACTCATCACCAATCGCATATTGTCCATTGTTATCATATTCACTGGAACAGCAGCTGTGTTCTTCACCTACCATGTCCTATATTTCCTGAAGTTTATCCTCAAAATGAGAAAACTTGGAAAGGAAGCAGACAAACTTCCGGGAACAAAGAAACATTGGTTTTGGGGAAACTTGAAAGATGTATGTTCTCAAATTTGTTTGTAAAAAAATCATTTAATTGATTTTGTTTATATTTTCATTTCACTTTAACGTTATTAATAGTTGCAATATTAACTTGTAAGGGAGTATGTTACCCCAATTCCATTAATACAAAAAGGTTGTATATTATAGTTGATAAGATGGACAGCTAGAAATCACTACATATATTTAGAGACCATGCAAACAGCACAAAGCTTGAAATAAGCTTACATTGTGATTGATGTTTCATAATGTATAGATTCCAGCACCAGATGATCCGAAAATAATGAAATTTTGGCACAACAGAGTACTTGAATTTCCCAGGGCACACAGGATATGGTTCGGTCCCTTATTAGTGTTTGTTTCTCTTGGACATCCAGATACAATTAAGAAGCTCTTGAAATCATCTGAACCAAAATATACAGACAAGTCTGGTGGTTATACTTTGTTTCTACCATGGATAGGTAAGTAAACTAGTTTTCATAAAATATTTCTACATTCAACCTTCATTTAATAAATAGAACATAATTCCCACCAAAAATAATCAATGGAAAGTACAATAGAATTTAATCTACTCTCTTTTCTATATGGTTTGTAACTTTCAGGTGATGGTTTGCTGTTGAGTTCTGGTGCTAAATGGTTCCGGAACAGACGGTTGCTGACACCTGCATTCCATTTTGATATTCTAAAGGCGTACATATCCATCTATAATGAGTCAACAGATACTTTGATAGTAAATACTCACCTCTTTTGAATGCAAAAAAAAAATAATTTCAAATATTTTAACTGTAAATTATACATGAAAATTAAAAATAAATGTTCACATAGATACATGCTGAAATGTGTTGCAGGGTAAATTCCTGAAAGAGAGCAATACTGATAAAGCCATTGACATAACTCAAGCTGTATGTCTTTGTACTCTGGACACTATACTTAAATGTGCATTTTCCCAGGATCTGGATGTCCAAGAGCAAGGGTACGTATAAATTATATCTCTGGGTGTATTGATAAAACAATGATCTACTCTTCCAAATGCACTTATTTCCGTCATTTTCTGAGACATAATATGCTTTGCATTGGATTCGTGACCAGGACTTGGATAAGTGGTGAGGCCATGTTTATCAGTGATAAGTCTGTGTATAACAGAATTGTTAGAAAAGGCAACACCAATACATATGTAAATTGGACATAAATGATTTATTTCAGTTTCTACAAATAAATCTGCTACTCACCATGCAGCCAATTTAATTTTATTGGCAATTAATACATTAAATAATCACAATACATTAAATAGTCACATACCATAATTACAATTAATCCTAACAAGTATGAACAATTGCAAATAATAATAATAATAATAATAATAATAATAATAATAATAATAATAATAATAATAATAATAATAATAATTTATATAAAGCTGATACCAGACAAGTCTGTTCATAGCGCTAGTCACAAGTGATTACAAATGTGCCAGGTCAAAAGTGATTACGTACATGCCAGGTCACAAATGATTACAAGCATGCGAGGTGATTGACTTGTCCATCAGTAACAACGCCACCACAAAACATAATTCCATGTACAGAGGACATATTCCTTATTGGAGATAACCGCCAAGAAGTATTTCTAGCAACTAATATTAATATGCAAAGATGGACACACACAGAGTTTGCTTACATAGTGTCAAACAAATATTTCAGAAACAAACTTATTTCAATTGTCCCACAAATGTGTCAATCTATTTGTTTATGTCCTCTGGAGTAGCCGACATATCAATATCTCAGGAACTATCATATTTTGCCCTTTTCAGATTTTCTCTGTGTGATGACAGCTTTCACATGAGCCTAAGATCGAGTTTGTACTCCAATTATTTTTTATCAGGATGACCTTAAAGGTAGCAGGGGGCAAGGATCTGAGGACAAAGTTAATCCAAAAGAAAATTGTGAACTACTTTGGTGAAGGATTAACTATGCTTCAATTTAGTAATTTTAAAAAGAATGATAAGTAAAAATTATCTAATGCAGATCCAGTCATCCCTATGTGAAAGCTGTTCTGGAACTTTCAGGGCTTCTGATGGAAAGGGCACTGTGAGTTAAAGTATTATGGTTCAATTTATTAATGTTAAATTATTTTGATCTAATTAATATGCATACAATTTATCTTAATTGGCCCACTTTTATATTGAAACAGGAATCCTCTTGTTCGATTCAGTGATTTCCTCTATTCACTGACCTCAAAAGGGAGACGAGCTATGAAGCACTGTCGCTGTGCACATGCCATGGCCGAAAAACTTATCAGAGAGCGCAGGAAAATGCTGGTATATTGTGATAAAATGCAAGGCATGATTAAAGCGCCTTTAAAGTGTATATTTTTATAATAATTAAATCAGGTTGCAAAGGCATAAACTAAGCAATATTAGCTAGTTGAATCCAATCTAACCAGCCTTAATCCATATTTTAAATCTCTGAAACTGCATTTTCACTTAAGTATGTGTTTTCCTCAAAGGAAGAGGAAGAAATGGACATTACAGAGAAGAAGAGATATCTTGATTTCCTGGATATCCTGCTGACAGCCCAGGATGACAATGGAGTGGGTCTCACTGACCTTGAGATTAGGAATGAGGTGGACACATTCCTATTTGAAGGTCACTTTGTATAATATAATATCTTTAAAACATATGCTTTTAAAATGATTTTTATTTTTATTTAGTCCAACAAAAAGCTGGAAAGCCAAAAATAATCAATAGAGCTTATGATCAGACAAAAAAACTGTTTTCAGTTCATCATTGTTGATATCCTCTCCTTTCATTTCTCTTCAGGCCATGACACTACAGCATCTGGGATTTCCTGGTCACTGTATTGTTTCGCAAAACATGCAGATGTACAGGAAAGGGCCTGGAAGGAAATAGATGACTTACTTGGAGCTAGACAAGATATAAAACTGTAGATATAAAGAACTATTGCAATTTTACATTTTATTTATCTGTGTTTCTGAACAGTGCAAACACAAAATCACATAAAATTGACGAATATTGCTATGGAATAAAAGATAAATCATTTTTGGACGCTCCGTATATCATTCATCAATGCACTGTTTTTTAACAATTCAATGCCATGTCCTATCATTAAAACATTTGCTGATTAAAATTGCAGGGAAGACCTGGGCAAGTTGCCTTACCTGACATTATGTATAAAGGAGGTGCTTCGTTTGTACCCGCCTGTGCCAGTGATAAGCAGGCAGCTCAGTCAGCCTGTAGAAGTGGAAGGTGCCACATTGAAGCCAGGGACTATTACTGATATATCCATATATGGCCTCCATCATAACCCAATGGTCTGGGGGGAAGATCACATGGTAATTGCCATCCAAATCTGATTCAACCATTGACCATTGGTTCAGTATATTATAATAATTCTTCATTTCATTTGTAGGTTTTTAAACCTGAAAGATTTTTACATGAAAATGTAAAAGACATGGATAGTTATGCCTACATACCATTCTCTGCTGGATCAAGGTAATATAACTCTTTGTAACACAAACATATACGATCAAGGGTTCAGTCAAATCAAATGAAAATATAACATTTTACTGCTACGTTATTTCATTCAGATCTTTTTTGGAATTATGGTAAAATTGTCGGGGGCAGGAAGGTCTTCCATCAATCTGACATAAAACCTATAAACATTTTTTTTCAAATCAAAGGTTAAGTACTTCAAGAGATTTTTTTATTTCAAATGGCAAACTTGTCTCTTATTTTACAGAAACATACCATCTTAATTATTTGGGTTTTTTCCCACAGAAACTGTATTGGACAAAACTTTGCAATGAATGAGCTGAAAGTGATAATCGCGAAAGTGTTACACAGGTAATAAACAACATATTTGCAACATAAAAGAATAACAAATGTAAATCAAATCAATTAATTAATCAATACAGAGATTGATTGTGATCGGTTTTTCAGGTTTCGATTGGAGGCAGACCCAGGACATGACCCAGGAGCTATCCCACAACTGGTTCTCAGGGCTAAAAATGGATTCAAAATCAAATTTAAACAAAGAATATAACGAGTTTCTTAATATTCTAAAATATAATTTACTAATTATATTTCTGCATGTATCATGTGAAACTATTCTCTATTTCAAGAATAGAAAGCAGATGAGGTCCAACTTTCCTTAGCCTTTCCAACCTTTTACCCACTGATCAATTTACTCATTTACTATGTAAATGAGATATTAGCCTCTTTCGAAATTGTGATTTGTGAAAATTTTAATTTGTGGAAATGGTATCTCACAGTCTCACCAACACGAGCCTTGATCTCTGAGCATTGCCCTTTGAAAAAAGTTGAGTTCTAGTATAATCTCATTGGTAATTATTGGCCCAAACCAACCTCTCCTCCCTGCTACTGAATTCCATAAATCGGACAGCTTGTCTTTCCACTGATTCTATTCCGTCTATATCTTTCTTGAGGTAAGAGTCCCACACACTTGATGTGTATTCTTAGTGAGGGTGCACAAGGGTATTGAAAGAAGCCTCTTTGATATTTTTGGGGTACTTGTTAAAATTCATTCTGACATATCCTGGATAATTTTCTTTGCAGACAATGTTGTTAATATGTTGATCCCATTTCTTGGTTTGGAGCTCAACTCCAAGATAGGGATGGTGTTCAATGTTTTGCAAGATGTGACCATGTCTTTTCTTGTATCATGAGGTTGGCTTTCTTGCTGCTTAGGGTGTAGCATTTTTGAGCAAGTCAATTCGTCGCTCATTTGACCATTCTTCCAGTGTATTGAGGTCCGCTTTCAATTTTACTGCATCATCATCATCACTTTCAACTATTCTATATTGGAGGCTGTCATCTGCAAAGAGCCTTATGATTTAATGATTCATAAGTTTATAAGTACAACCACAGCTTATCACTGTCATATCTTTTCAATACCAACAATGAGAATGGTATATATCCATTTTCATAGTGGCCACGGGTCGTGGCGCAGTTGGTTAGAGCGCCAGCTTACAAGCACCAGTTCCTCTGTGGTGATCCAAAGGTCTTGGGTTCGATACCGGGCCATGCCGAGATTGAACTTATGATACAATTTCCTATATGAGCTGTAAATCTGTAACCGGGAGGGTTGTCATGTCAAGGACCTGCAACATGACAATTCAGATAGGCAGCAATATCTACTACAAGTAGGTCTCATCACGTAATGACTTAAATAATGTTGAAAGTGATGTAAAACACCAAACAAACAAACAAATCCATTTTTATAATGTCAACATGGTATTTACAATAACTAACATGATAGAAAAACATATATACTAGACCGTGCATGCAAATTTTGTTTTAAAGCATTCATGAAATCACAGTCTGAGGTAAATATGAGCATGGACAAGAAATGCTGCGTTCTCTAACTAAATTTAAGATGTATCAAGTATGGAATGGAATGGGGTATAATGATTATACCTTTATCGGAGGTAAACATGTCATAGATTATATATTATGTGTTCCTGTTGACTGTCAAAATGTTATGAGTTTAAGGTTATCCCTTGCAAAGCACATGGTTAATGTATATCGTAGTATAGAAGACATTGATATTGATTTAAGAAGAATGATGCCTGACCATTACGTATTGACTTTGTAAAGTATGACACTAAGGCTATAAGACTAACACCTCAGAGAAGTAAACATGTTTAAAACAGACAAAATGAATTTTATAGTGAGTATGGTGAGAACTATATTATATATTTCAAAAGATATATTGTTCAGAATATACCACAACACTTCTATATATATATAATATATATATATATATATATATATATAATATATATATATATATTTATAGTGATTTCCTTTCTTCTTTTTGCCTAAATTTTGACAATTTCTCAGTTTCACCACTGAGAAAATTGAATTGGGGTGGTTTTTGAAAACTTTTGATGTTTTTATTTAGTTCAAATTCTTATACCAACGTCTTTTTTAAAGAATTATCTAAATTTACAAAGTTATTCAAGGAGTGCCATATCTTGGTTAAACTTTGACATTATAACAACAGATAGTTATGTGGTAATTTTAATGTAAGAAACATTAAATTAATAAAATACAACTCACCGGCCATTCATTCACTGAGATACAATAATGCCACACACAAGGGCAGACCTTTTACACCACACCTTGGCAGACCCATTATAAAGGTATGTTCAAAAAGCATTATCCCTATCATGAAAGGACCTTGAGTTCAATAGCTCATTTCCTTCAGCAGGGTTTGACCAGTTTGATTCATTGCACTACTCTGCATTATACAGGTAGTATTCAATCACTACCTCTGCAATCATTGCCCTGTTTTTGATCTCATTCAAAGTTTGGAAATCCCAGAATCAAAAATACTTGCCTTCCTCGCAAAAATATCATCAAATCTGAATTGACCAAAGTCAGCTCATAAACTGTAGCCAGGTGTCTGGCACATATACTGACCAATCATTACAACTGCCAGTACAAAACAAATCTTTTTATACTCTTTCACCAATGAGGTGACAGCCAGATATTTCTGAATACTAATGAATTGTGCTCGATTCTGTGCGCACATTTATAGCTTTGGTGGCAGGGACTGATATGAAAAAGGAGGGTAGCATTGCACTGAACCTGGCTACCACTTTTGTTTTTGTCAAACATAATGTGGCCAAAGTCAAAGGTTTTTGTTCCAAAAAGAAAACAAAATCATGTTTTACCATTTTATAAATATTGTTTACACATTTTAAAATGATTGACTCATGACATATTTCATATCCTGACTTCATAATCATTTAAAACAATAAAGAAAACCAAATTAATTCAGTGTACACAAGGGTTTTGTTATTGAAATATGGCAATATTTATCTGGAATTAGTACATTGTATCACGATGAAATGCATAATTTCCAACAGTGGGAATGTTCATCTTAAGCTTGCAAATATATTAAGAGGTCAACAAAATCTTTTTGGGATGAAACTTGGGATGAAATTATGAAATATACTGTGTGGAATAGAAAAGGTATTTTTATTTTGTAAAAATAAGACAAAACCAACTCAAATATGATTTTTATATTGTTCAAATATTGCTCAAGAATAAAAATGGAAATGCAAGGATATTAAAAAATGTTTTACAGAAATGGAAAATCGTTTTTGAAAATTCGTATAATTCATGTCTGTTTGATCTTTTTTATTGCACATAAAATGAATATAAATGACGGCAAAACTGATAGGCTGATCTGTGCTGATAGACATAACGGTACTTTAATACTGTAAGAATGGGTGATACTGACATTTTGCCCAATAAGTCAGAAGTTGCTCTGGGAGTCACCTTTGACCCTAAAATGGACATGGAATTCATAATAGTGCAAACAGGATCATTATAACATTAGGAATATAAAAACTGTTAAGACTCTAAACCTTTGCCGCCTCTCGATCGATGCAACCAAAATAATCCTGTGAAATTGATCATGTGCCAATTGGGTTATTAACGGAGATTTTTCATCATTCATAAATTGAAAGAAATAGCACGGTTTCCGGATTCTTTAGAAATGGCAATTACTAGGCCCTTAATCAAAAATAGGTTTGCAACTACTGAAGAGCAACTACAGACCTGTATCAAATCTCAAGAATGCTGCTATTAAGTAATGTTGCTACTAATAGGGATTGTCTTGACAATACTGCTGATCTGTTAATTTATGCATTTATTACGTCCAATATTGATTCCTGTAATTTCTTATTGATTGGTTTACCAGGTATTGAGGTTCGGAAACTGTTAGTTATTAACATAGGGAATCTGAAAAACTAAGATAGTGTCGAAATTGTGTGATCAATGCATCGTCTCCTTTTCTCATATACAATTAAAGGGATGAAAGCGTAAATCACACCCTTGGATGAAATCATTTTATTCTATGTATAAAGTTATCAATTTTACTTTTATGACCTGGAAGTGTGGATATTTCTGATCTGTGCTATTCAATCCTTAAATTCGGTGTTTCAAAACTTAAACTAGCCTTACCTTACTTTGATTAATATTTCTTCCCAAATCTGAGATCACTTGTACAAAAATCAGAAAAGCCTGTGAACCAAAAGAGGGAATTATGAAAATCAATAGTGTCCCATAGAATACTCAGCGGGTGGTGATAATGCCTTGCAGTTCAAATATTATGAGCAATTAAACAATAGGGGGCGCCAAAATTTTAAATTTCTGAGAGAATATTATTTACAAGATGTTCCACTACCCAATCACCGGTTTTTCTTATTTCTCTTGAAATACGAATTTCAACTTCATGAAATAAATATTTCAAGGAAGCATAAGGTAAGGATTGCAGTTTTTAAAAATGCTTTGTAATCTTAGCATTGTACACATCACTTGAAATGGGAGACATGAAACGTGTAGTACAAAACTTCCTATTACAGTGGGTACATTGGCTCCACATTCTCCAATTTATATACATATTCAAGAACTAATTTTAGCACCTTCCTGTTATTGACGAAAATATAAAATATATGACAATTTGAGGAAAGAAATCAGATTTTCAAAGAGGTTATCCATTTGTCTCTACATGTAATACATGTCTTTTCACCTGATGTTTTTTCTATTGCAAATTTAACACATTTTCACATACTTTGATAGTTTAATATCATTTTTGTATGTACCATAATGATTAGAGCAGCTTATTAGGGTTATTTTCTGAAAATACACTTATATTTTATATGTATGAAACTTTAAAAGATTGCATTGGATCAATTTAAAGTTAATTTCATCTTCTGTACATCTACCACATTCAAGCTATTTCTAATCAATTTTAGCTTGTTAATAAATCTAGAAATTGACAGACTTTATTTTCATTTTATTTTCAGTTTTTTACTTTGCGGTATAATACGTACTTTCATAACTTAACCAGCAATAAGTTGTTATTATAGATATTATTTCAAAATAGCTCAGTATATCAAAATTTCTTCTAATTTCCTTTGCAGATTGGTCCAAAATTAAACATTGCTCTAATATTGTTAATTCTGAACGGATTTTGATGAATAAAGACTCTGTGTGCTCGTTTTTGAAAGATGCAGATCATTGAATATTGAAATTTATAGTAAAATCCACAGAAATAAGGGTTTCATTTTCAAAGTCATTCAAAGGTCACGTCAAGTTCACCAGCAATATTTGATAAAATTAGCCTACAAAGGTCTACATTCAGTCATGTATCATTTGTGAATGTGTCCCACACAGTAAAAACGTTATATGCCTATGTCTGTCATTTCTCCACAATGAAGTTTTTAAACATGTAGAATTTGAACAAATATTGCCAGTACTCTTTTCTGACTTGATTTGACTAGATTTATACATAACATTTGACGTCAAGTGTGTGGATCTTTACCAATACCTTATGTAACCAATACTGAACATGTTCTCAAGGCACATATATCTGTATACTATATATTAGACATAAGCTATTGTAGCATATAGTGTCTAATGCAAACATTTGGCTGCTGTATTTCACTTGATAGATTGAAATTGTATGGATCAAATGACTTCGCTTTTTGATCTCACAACACGTCATTTAGAATACAGTAAACATGGAATACTTGACGTCAACTCAGATACTCTATCCATTACTATTGAATAATCCACTTGAATGATATTGAAAATGCATCTTAATATACTTATCATATTGGCTAATACTACACTCTCACACACTGAATTTATTCTCGTAAGATCAAATAATGAAAGTACCAAATTGTGACAGATTATTAATTTAAAAAGAAGGGTTTAATATACAATCAAATCAAAACATAAATGCAACACCAATATGTAATATTGACATAATTTAATCACATAGTCTGCAGTGCTTTTCCAAATACATAAAGTTCTTTAAATAAAATTATAACCAGGAATTAGGATTGTTCTATAACTATAGGATTGTTCTTGAACAAACTGCTGTAATTATAATATTTTTTCAACAAATATATTTTTACATGTGGCATATGGCAATTATATACCCCACAAGCTATATACAACATATTGCAATAATGTATAGTGTAATACTACATATGTCAATGTTAAATTTTAAAGATTGGGATGACCTCAATTTTTCATACCATGAGGTTTATATAATGCTAATGTCTTTATGTAGTAAATCGATTTCAAATAAAATGTATCTTATCTAATCTTACCAGTTGTTACCAAAACTGTAATATTTTGGTATATCTAATCAAATATTTCAGATACTGGCTCAAATCAAAAATACAAGAAGAAGGTATGTGCATATAAGACTAACAAGGGTCCAAGCCAGCCCAAAGTTTTCAAGATATAAAACAAGGCCAGTACATATAATCTGAAGATCTCCAGAAGGACGTGTCACCTGCTGGGACACTTAGGCCAGTGCCTATTGCAATGATGGGATAATGCAGCTGTCTGCTGTCCCACTCTTTGTCTACAAATACATATCAGGCTTCATGCCCAATCATCTTTGAGTCAATTTCCCAAAAGGTGGTCACGTTGTGGTTTTTATGACATAATCGTGGCTCCCAGCATATATGTGACTGGGGTAATAGCCAATAACTTACATGCCTGACAGTCACATGACATGTCTGACCAATCAGAGCACAGTAGCATGTGACTCATGAATAAATGATAAATATTCATGACAAGGCACTCCTACTTCAAGGTCCTTGTGCTATCTAAGAGATTCAATCTGAAAAAAGACAACTTTATCCTACAAGAGTGTCACTGGACCACATGATGATATGTAATGCCTCAGTCACATTTGCGCTGATTTCAGTAAAGATGCCCGGCCGATGGGTATTTTTTACAAAATCGGCAGGTAGTTCAGATTGCCGTGCGGGCACCGGGAGATCATTGGCCACAATTGGGCATCTTTAAGACGTCGGGCAGGTCATCGGGAACTTTTAGCTGGAACATAAAAGTTGCCAGCGTTTCCCCGATGTCCTAAGGGGCGATCCATTTGATTTTTGTGGGGTGGGGTGGGAGATTTTGGAAAAAAAATTTATTCACCCACCCCATCCCAGAAAAAAAATTATTCATTCACCCTACCAAAGAAAAAAAAATTATTCATCCACCCTACCAAAGAAAAAAATTTATTCATCCACCTCCTTCCAGTTTTTTAGATGGTTTATATTTTGTAGTTTTGTCCTGCCCCGCCCAGTAATTAATGACGGATTGTTAACAAGAAAACAAATTTATTCACCTACCCCACACCAGAAAAAAAAATTATTCACCCACCCCACACCAGAAAAAAAAATTATTCATCCACCCTACCAAAGAAAAAAAAATTATTCATCCAGTACTGCTGTCCCACCCCACCCCACAAAAATCAAATGGATCGCCCCTAACAGCAAATATCATCTTAAAGTACACGGCAGGGTCCCAGCAGTGTCCCACAGGCACATCGGCAGATTATCTTACAGCTGCCGGTGGCATCATGCAGTGAAAATAGGATTGTTTTTATTTCATCTGTTCACAGGCCATCGTCAGATGATCCAACGGGGCTCCCTACGATATAATATAGACGTCTTTAGGATGTCCTACAGACGTCTGTCAATGAGACAGACGTCTGTACGACATCCTGCAGACGTCTGTGCTATTCAGTCTTGCGGGTGCCGTGCGGTGCCCTTTAATAATGTGATCACAGCTACGGCATCTCTCAGATTGTTGCTTATAAACTCCCCGGCGCCCGGCAGACTGGGAAGTCGGCCGATGTTTACTACTAACTACAGATCACAGTAAATAAAGCATTATATCATTTTCTTATAAATCATATATCCATTATAAGCATAAAGATTATGATGTGTGTCCCAAGGAAATACAAAAATGGTGGCTGATCAACAGAAAAATAAAATATGGAAATATGTTTTGGTTCGGTAAAAAATGACTGAAGACAAACAAAAAAATCGGCAATTTCATTTTCCTCCAAACAAATCTGTTATTTCCCAATAATGCTCCAACAAATGTTGAAAATAGGAGAAGGTTATACACATACAGGAAGAAATATTAGGTTGGCTTAATAAGATATGAAATACTGGATTAATAGAAGGAATATGATGGGTAAATATTGCTTTACACTGCGTGGACAATGTTCTTTTAAAGCGTTTGTTTGTGAACTTGAGATTCACAGTCTGCTAGGACATGAACTCAATTCTAAATTTCAAAACTTCAGTTTCAAATAGTTAAAGGTGTTGAGTATTGATAGATTTATAAAAAAAATTAACACATTTATGAATAATTCCTTTTTTCAAGCTTAACATGCACTCCTTCAATGGGCGACCTTAAACCAAATTTAGCTATCAACAAAGGCTCCTGTGTTTGTTCACATCTCTTAACAGTGAATTCCTTTAGGAACCTGACGATGGCGATTTTGGCTTCCATCAGGGCGAATCTCATACCGATGCAGTTGCGAGGCCCGGCACCAAAGGGCATCCACGCTAAGGGGTCCCTGCCTGATTGATTCTCACGGGAAAATCTGTAAAACATTTCATTTTTTACATGAATTAAATGGAATAACATACCTTGATATTTGATATCACAGATCAGTGTTCTTCCCACTGATATTTGTTTAATTTAGCCTGGTCTGTACCTTGCTCTACAAGTATTGCCTGGCACATTTGGACTTATGCACATGTTCGCCACATGTATATTGGCGCTGATTTGCCTGAGTTGATACTTGCGCTGAGTTGATACTCAGATATTGAACATCTAATTAAAACAATAAATTGTTGTATCATCTATATGCTGGTGACAATAAGCATATTTGTACTTATATGTAAAGTGTCCATTTAGAAGTATGAATTATTTCATTTTAGGCAATATAAGCCTAAATACGCAACATCTATATAGGTCGTATGTACCTGGAGAACTCATTGATCACATGTGACTCATTGCGCCTACCATCACTGGGGGGATACTGGGTTCGATAACTGCAGTTACAGAATCAAAATGGCAGACCCTGCACCAGGTCGGAAATCTCAGCCACTTGTTTTTCATCTTTCCTGGGGTTAATGATAACTGCTACCATGACCAAGTGCTTCAGTATAGTATATTGTCACGGGAGACACTCCACACTACATGGTGCCGCTTGGGTTGAACTTTTATTTTCACATCATACAATGCTGTTTCAGGCTGGCCTGCCGGTCAACCAGAGAGGACCTCTTATATACCCCAGGCCCTAGATGGTTGGCCGACAGACTTACACAAAAAGTACTCAAAGACATAATAATATTGTACAAAAACATAACCAAATACGCCCTGGAGAACTGTTTTCATAGAATGTCCTTTAAAATTTGTAATTGGTGGGGAAAGGGGTTGCACTTGTTGATCACGTCTTATCCTGGGCGTCTAAATCTTGGAATGGTGTTAATCACCCGGGCCTACGTGTGCACTAAGTTCAACCATTCTCCAAGGTATCAAACTTAGTTAATATATTTTATTTATGATTGTTTTAACTTTGATTTTATTTATAATTGTTTTAACTTTGATTTTATTTAAATTTGTTGGGTTACAATATAAATACAGTAAAATGAACATGATTCACACAGTTATATGAGTAATATGAAAAAGAGGGAACATAGTTTCACTCATGATTCGGTAACTGTACATGCATGATTTGGTAACTGCCATATGTGTATGCCAACATAATATCAATGTTAATGTGTACTTATAAGCAAACAATAATAGTAAAGTTACCAGAACAATATGCTCTGTATAATGACTGCAGGGATGTATAATGTGTTGCAATCATGTTTTAGCAGTGTTCATTGTAACTGTAACTGTAATATGACATGTTCACTTTTTCAGCCGTTATGTGTTACCATTGCACAAAAACTGGTAAAACAGAACTAAATATATTCCACCATGCTTAATCCAGCCACCAGAATTTGCCTTTTACCATTCGGAAAGAAGAATTAGATGAAACCACTGGAACCAAAATATATAGATCTGTTCACTTTGGTTTATGGCGACAATTAATAAGGTGTTTGCAAATTAAATAATATAACATGGGAGTGTGGATTAGGCAGGGGCCCACCACTATATGATATGCAAAAAGAGCCAATATGCACACTTTTCTGGCTGGCAGCTTGTAACTTATGCATTTCATTTCCAGCTGGTATGTTTACCAGCTTGGAACATTTTTTTGTATGGACCAGCTGGCTCAAAATAAATTTGACATTTCAAAATGGCCTAGCTGACAGACAGATGAATTTAATTGGCTGGTTTGTAAATAAAGCTATGAGATTTTAACACAAACTGGCAATTTCACCATTGAAAACCGCAAAATAGAAAATAAATGATATTATATGAACAATATTTCACAAAGATTGTTCAAGCCTAATGATATTTCTACTGTAATTATAAGTTTACATTTAATTATTTATTAAATAAATTGGCTCATTACCAGCTGTTAAAAGAAATTTGGAATTGACAAACATCCATGAACAAAGTTAACAGCTGTTAATTCCATACAAATTCTGAGCTGGTAAGTTTAACAGCTGGTAAAAAATAACAGCTGGCAGCCAAAATCCCAAATTGTAGCTGGCTGGTATTTTAAAAATATTTTTCCTTCTAGAAAATACTAAAAATGCATATTGGAAAAACAATTTTTTAGCTGAATGATATGTTGTTCACAACATTCTATAACATACTCTGCCCAAGTTTCACATCCTTATCTCAATTTTTGACGAAGTTGGTAGTGGTGGGCCCCTGATTAGGTGGATCAAACAGGTGTTGAAATATGACATTATTCTACTTTCATACCAGTTTCATGTCCAGTATATATGCATTAACAATGATTTTCAACAAGGTATGATGTCTTAATAATCATTAATCCTCTATGAGCAAAATTATTTTTCTCCTATATGTCAAAAAAAATTATATTTGTTAGGTATTATTCAAGAAGTCAAGATAATTCAAAATTAATATTCCTTGTCGAAAGTCTGTTTCAATGCAAAAATTGAATACACAAGGTTTAGTCTCAAGTTGATTAACATTAGGGGGAACAGGGACTCTTCATACAGAGAATCACAGCTGTATGAAATGTGTTGTTGATGGTTGCTAAGATATAAATAAGTAAGACATCTCTATTTCAATAATAAATAACCAATGCACCATTGTGACGTCCTTGCTCCTTCAACTACATACCAAAGTAAGCTAAATAGGTAACATTTCTGTCCCAAGGGGATAAATGTTGATATATACGCATGAACACATCATTTAGTGATCTTTTATGACTAATCCATTAGCCAGTAGCTGCTGTATTTGACCTCATCACTGCCCAGTGATACAAAAAAGAAGTAAACAAAATATCATATTTTGCAAAATTTCCCACACTTTTTAAGACAAAATTGAGAAGTTTTGCAAGTTCAATTACCAAAATTTAAGAACAGGTTTACTCCAAATATTATTCTATTTTAGTTTAAATTGAGGGAATTTGATTAATGGTCTATATCTTGAGATACCTAACTTTCTTCAAATTCAAAAATTACCAAATGGTGTCATAAATTTACATTTATTTGAATCATTTTATTTACAAAAAACACAAATTACATGAGTTCTAAGACATCTTTTAAAATTCTGTCTATTTAAACTAAATAACATCATTCTAGCTGAAGATTAATGCCTTAGTTCTGCAGATTGCTAGTGTAGTTATTACCAAAAATGTTTTTCAAGTAAGCTCTATCCCTTCTTTAATCATTACCAAAAAAATTCCTTTTTCTGATTTTTATTTCAATTTTAAATCTAAAATGATTAAAAATGATAAAATTTAAAAAACAAATTAAAAATCAAATCAAAAGAAAAGTTCATCCCAGAGCATTTGATATATTAAAGGCTGAAATCCGTTTTGTAGTTATTTTCATACTAAATTATCTTGCACCATGTTATTTTTTGGGATTCAAATGACTTTTTTAGTGGGTAAAAAGAACTTTAGAAGACACTATAATCCCATACAACCCCAGCTGGGGCTATCCTAGGAATATCTACATGCATACATACCATCTACTTGATGCAAAGATTCCATGGTACTCTGGTAATATCAATATCTTTATGTGTTTAAAGTAAAATAACAATCCAAGAAAACGGGATACTCAGACTTGGAGTAAGCCCATATTCTAAGATCAAGTACCTCTCATTGATAAGCAATGATGATTGTATTCAATAAGCATCTAATATGTGAGGACCCACAACACAGTTACCAAATCATGACACCCCAGTTACCGAATCTTTAGACATACACTGATCACAGTTACCGAATCTCAAGATAAAACAGCATGGCCCAAACCAGAAATTTAAGCCATTGTCCTGACTACCTGTGGCATGAGATATTATTATACTGCTTTTATCTCTAACAAGGAACAAAGAACAGTGGCACAGTATGCAATATAACCCCTCAAAACAAGCTGCTGAGATTTCTGACCTGGTGCAGGGTCTGCCATTTTGATTCAGTAACTGCAGTTACCGAATCCAGTATCCCCCCAGTGTACCATAGAACCCGTGTAATACCTCAGACACATTTGCTCCGATTTCAGTAAAAAATGCCCGGCCGATGGGTATTTTTTTACAAAATCGGCCGGCAGTTCAGATTGCCGTGCGGGCACCGGGAGATCATCGGCCACATTTGGGCATCACATTTTGGACGTCGTACGGGTCATCGGGAACTTTTAGCTGCAACATAAAAGTTGCCGGCATTTCACCGATGTCTTTTGCCTCAGTCACATTTGCACAGGGCGCCAGCTGGGATATCAACATTGGCCGGCCTCACAGGGTCCGGGGCTCATTGACAGACATCTGTCAGATATCCTAAAGACGTCTGTCTCATTTGACAGACATCTGTAGGATATCCTAAAGACGTCTATATAATATCGTAGGGAGCCCGTTGGATCATCTGACGGGCTCCCTGCGATATCACATAGACGTCTTTAGGATGTCCTTCAGACGTCTATCAATGTTCTAGTTGTCTTAAGGATGTCCTATAGACGGCTGTGCCATTCAATCATTCAATGCAGTGCCCTTTAATAATGTGACCACAGCTATAGTATCTCTCAGATTGTTGCTGATAAACTCCCCTGCGCCCAGCAGACTGGGAAGTCAGCCGATTCTTACTTCTCGGCCGGCGCATGGTGCAAATATGATAACATGACTGTGCAATTATTTAATGTATATTTACCGCTCTGGCATGAAGACATTGGGGTCGTGTATCTTCCATAGGTCTGGATCATAATGGAAGTCTAGCAAGTTGGGATGCACCACCACTCCTTTTCTTATCTTGACACCACATACCTCAGTTTCTTTGTTGCACACCCGGGTCATTGCACTGCAAAAGTTGTCCAGGATTTGAGCATTTAATTTAGCAGCTTAGAAGATTTGATTCTGCTATGAGCCGGTAGTTAATGATCATCGATAATTTAGATTACAGTTACATGTTTTATCTACAAAGATGAGTTAACCTATTGGTTTTTCAAAGTAAGGACAGTACATTAGGTATTAGGACAGTATATTAAACATTAGGACAGTATATTAGATACTAGGACAGCATATTAGGTACTAGGACAGTATATTAGGCACTAGGACAGTATATTAGGTATCGGGACAGTATATTAGGTATCGGGACAGTATATTAGGTACTAGGACAGCATATTAGGTACTAGGACAGTTTATTAGGCATTAGTGCAGTATATTAGGCACTGGGGCAATATATTAGGTATTAGGACAGTATATTAGGTATTAGGACAGCACAATAGGTATTAGGATAGTATATTAGGTAAAAGAACAGTTTATTAGGTATAAGGATAGCAGATTATAGAAGATCATGGACTACTTTTGCTCAAACATGGACTTAATCATGTGGTACATAATCCAGGGCAGCTCTCTTGGGATTTTATCATACTTACTTTGGAGTTGGAGGGCACATTCTTAATACTTCGCTCACAACCATATCCAGGTAGGGCAATCTCTGCACTGAATTATAATCAGGTTTCCTGTCCTGAAACGTAATGTAATGTGAATTCCTAGTCCGACCTAATGCCAATATGTCTAGAGACATTTCAGGGGTGGGAAATGGCTTATTGGTAAGATATCTACCCCTCAGGGTAGCTATTGATAGGTTGTCGCCCACTCTAACAAGTGATGAGTGAAGGGAACTTATGTGAAAAGGTAATATTAAAACAATACAGAAATGCTATAAGTTGCCTTTGATTAAATAAGCTTGTAAGATATACTAAGCAGTTCCTTTCCTTGTCACAATTTTACAACTGTTTTGATCATTTCTGTTCATTGTTGAAATTTCACCAAAAAATATTCATGACCAATCTTCTTGCTAGTTTTCACCCATATGAAAAGCTGTCATTTGACACCAGATGGTGCGTGCAACCATTCCATATATTGGCATTATTTACCTTTGAGGCCAATTCCCCATACATCTTTATTTTAGACTTTAGAATGTTATATTCATCATTATTAGCAGAGTGACCTTTAGATTTTCTTGAATTGGAGAGGGATGAAAGGTAACCTGGTGCATAACCATTTGCCATAATAAATAGATTGCCTGAAAAAATAATCAGTATAATAGTATTTTTAATTAACGACACATCGACACATGAAGATCAATGCAGAGTGAAGTATTTTGTCCCAATATCCGTTTAATTCTGCCCACCAATTCTTCATTTATTCAGAGGTTTTTAATATGCTACAATAAATTCAGAATAGAGTGCAGCATATTCAGAATAGAGTGCAGCATATTCAGAATAGAGTGCAGCATATTCAGAACAGGGTGCAGCATATTCAGAATAGAGTGCAGCATATTCAGAATAGAATGCAGCATATTCAGAACAGAGTGCAGCATATTCAGAATAGAGTGCAGCATATTCAGAATAGAGTGCAGCATATTCAGAATAGAGTGCAGCATATTCAGAATAGAGTGCAGCATATTCAGAATAGAGTGCAGCATATTCAGAATAGAGTGCAGCATATTCAGAATAGAGTGCAGCATATTCAGAATAGAGTGCAGCATATTCAGAATAGAGTGCAGCATATTCAGAATAGAGTGCAGCATATTCAGAATAGAGTGCAGCATATTCAGAATAGAGTGCAGCATATTCAGAATAGAGTGCAGCATATTCAGAATAGAGTGCAGCATATTCAGAATAGAGTGCAGCATATTCAGAATAGAGTGCAGCATATTCAGAATAGAGTACAGCATATTCAGAATAGAGTTCAGCATATTCAAAATAGAGAAATTCAAAATAGAGAAATTCAAAATAGAGAAATTCAAAATAGAGAAATTCAAAATAGAGAAATTCAAAATAGAGAAATTCAAAATAGAGAAATTCAAAATAGAGAAGCACTGGATATTAGCTTCAATGCCTTTTTACATGTGAGCCAATTCAGACCACAAAATATCAGGAAACATCTAATATATCTGAAGGTGGAAAATCTGGGTGTATTGGGAACTTGTGATACTCACATCGTCTGGGAAGTATTCATCTATTTCGCTTTGTAATTTGGTTTGCACCTCTGGGTGGAGCGCCATTTCATGCGTCAACACGCCCAGCAAGATGTTTGTTGTCTCAGACCCAGCCAGCAGAAATAGCAAGGCATTTTCCTTCATCTCTGTTGTACTGAGGAAGTTCTTTTTTGAAGCATGACCATGACTTGCTGCCTGTCGGCCATTGTGAGAGGAAGCCATGCTGTCCTTGCTGACATCTATTGTGTATTGCTGTTCTTGGTCTGTTTGTCTGTCAGGTTGTCGTGCATCCATCATTAGCTGAAGCAAGTCCAGTCTCCTTCCCTGTGATAACATAATATATATTCTACAGCAAGTCTCCTGCCCTGTGATAACATAATATATATTCTACAGCAAGTCTCCTTCCCGGTGATAACATAATATATATTCTACAACAAGTCTCCTGCCCTGTGATAACATAATATATATTCTACAGCAAGTCTCCTGCCCTGTGATAACATAACATAATATATATTCTCCAGCAAGTCTCCTTCCTTGTGATAACATAATACATATTCTACAGCAAGTCTCCTGCCCGGTGATAGCATAATACATATTCTACAGCAAGTCTCCTGCCCTGTGATAACATAATATATATTCTACAGCAAGTCTCCTTCCCTGTGATAACATAATATATATTCTACAGCAAGTCTCCTGCCCGGTGATAACATAACATAATATATATTCTACAGCAAGTCTCCTGCCCTGTTATAACAAATGCATATTCTACAGAAAGTCTCGTCTCCTTCCCTGTGATAACACATGTATATTCCACAGAAGGTATATCAATAACCAAACATGCTGGTTAGAAATGTTAATTGTGAAGTGTGCAGATAATGCCTCAGTCACATTTGCACCAGGCGCCGGCCGGGATGTAAACATCGGCCGACTTCCCAGTCTGCCGGGCGCCGGGGAGTTTATCAGCTGTGGTCACATTATTAAAGGGCATCGCACGACACCTGTAAGACTGAATAGCACAGACGTCTGTAGGATGTCCTACAGACGTCTTGGTCATTGACAGATGTCTGTAGGATATCCTAAAGATGTCTGTATCATTTGACAGACGTCTGAAGGACATCCTATAGACGTCTATGTGATATCGCAGGGAGCCCGTGGCATCATCTGACGATGGTCTGTGAACACATGAAATAAAAATAATTCTATTTTCACCGCACGATGCCACCGGCAGCCCTTAGATAATCTGCCGATGTCCCTGCAGGACACTGCCGGGACCCTGCCGTGTACTTGATATTTGGTGATACGCCGGCAACTTTTATGTTGCAGCTAAAAGTTCCCGATGACCCGCCCGATGTCTTAAAGATGTCCAATTGTGGCCGATAATCTCCCGGTGCCGGCACGGCAATCTGAACTGATGGCCGATTGTGTAAAAAATACTCATCGGCCGGGCATCTTTGCTGAATCCGGCGCAAATTTGACTAAAGCATAAGGGACATGCCATTTTCTGCAGGTACCCTACCTTCATTCCCTTCCTCTTGTTAATCATCTGACCAGTCACATCTTTGAACCATTCAAAAGGATATATATCCTTAAAAACTGTTCTCACCATCAAGCCCATTATTGTTGGTATGAGAGGCAAGCCCCCTGGAACCAAAAACAAATAGTTCATAACAGGAATCATCAGGAATAAATCGTAATTGCAGTTGTAATTAGATGTAAGAAAATACATTTGGGGTCAAAGTTGGACTCAAACAGAGTAAGATAATTCTCAACAAAGAATTCGAATTTAAAGTTGATTACCCCAACAAGACCAAAATATAAAATGCAAACTAAAAATATGACCAAATAACTTACTCACAGTATTTATATCCAATATGTTGGGAAAAGATAGGGGTCACCATGTTTTAATTTATTCATATGACAGAAGATATATTGTCAAAAAGAAATATACAGATGAGAGGTGTATTGATGATTACTTGAATTATTCAAAACGAAACATTTACATGCACTGACCAAGTGGTTCTCACCACTGTAAATGTAGAAATACATGCTTCTTAGGAATGTTATTTACCAGAGATTATTATGTGATTTGACACACATTGAGGTAAGACAGGGGGAGTACTGGCTTACCAGTACCTGGCTTACCAGTGCCTGGCTTACCAGTACCTGGCTTACCAGTGCCTGGCTTACCAGTATCTGGCTTACCAGTGCCTGGCTTACCAGTGCCTGGCTTACCAGTATCTGGCTTACCAGTACCTGGCTTACCAGTGCCTGGCTTACCAGTACCAGGCTTACCAGTGCCTGGCTTACCAGTGCCTGGCTTACCAGTGCCTGGCTTACCAGTGCCTGGCTTACCAGTGCCTGGCTTACCAGTGCCTGGCTTACCAGTACCAGGCTTACCAGTGCCTGGCTTACCAGTGCCTGGCTTACCAGTGCCTGGCTTACCAGTGCCTGGCTTACCAGTGCCTGGCTTACCAGTGCCTGGCTTACCAGTATCTGGCTTACCAGTGCCTGGCTTACCAGTACCTGGCTTACCAGTACCTGGCTTACCAGTACCTGGCTTACCAGTACCTGGCTTACCAGTACCTGGCTTACAAGTACCTGACTTACCAGTACCTGGCTTACCAGTACCTGGCTTACAAGTACCTGGCTTACAAGTACCTGACTTACCAGTACCTGGCTTACCAGTACCTGGTTTACCAGTACCTGGCTTACCAGTACCTGGCCTACCAGTACCTGGCTTACCAGTACCTGGCGTACCAGTACCTGGCTTACCAGTACCTGGCTTACCAGTACCTGGCTTACCAGTACCTGGCTTACCAGTACCTAGCTTACCAGTACCTGGCTTACCAGTACCTGGCTTACAAGTACCTGACTTACCAGTGCCTGGCTTACCAGTGCCTGGCTTACCAGTGCCTGGCTTACAAGTACCTGACTTACCAGTACCTGGCCTACCAGTACCTGGCCTACCAGTACCTGGCCTACCAGTACCTGGCCTACCAGTACCTGGCCTACACACCTACCAGTACCTGGCCTACCAGTACCTGACCTACCAGTACCTGGCCTACCAGTAAGTTGTTCAGGACATAAGCATTAACACATATTGCGTTACCAGGAAAGTCATTTGTGATAGCTTTATTGATATCTACTTGCCTATTGATATCTACTTGCTTATTGATATCTACTCGTTTATTGATATCTACTTGCTTATTGATATCTACTTGTTTATTGATATCTACTTGCTTATTGATATCTACTTGCTTATTGATATCTACTTGTTTATTGATATCTACCTGCTTATTGATATCTACTTGCTTATTGATATCTACTTGCTTATTGATATCTACCTGCTTATTGATATCTACTTGCTTATTGATATCTACTTGCTTATTGATATCTACTTGCTTATTGATATCTACTTGCTTATTGATATCTACTTGCTTATTGATATCTACTTGCTAATTGATATCTACTTGCTTATTGATATCTACCTGCTTATTGATATCTACTTGCTTATTGATATCTACCTGCTTATTGATATCTACTTGCTTATCGATATTTACCTGCTTATCTACTCACTATATCTACTTGCTTATTGATATCTACCTGCTTATTGATATCTACTTGCTTATCGATATTTACCTGCTTATCTACTCATTATATCTACTTGCTTATTGATATCTACTTGCTTATTGATATCTACTTGCTTATTGATATTTACCTGCTTATCTACTCACTATATATACTTGCTTATTGATATATACTTGCTTATTGATATCTACCTGTTTATTGATATCTACTTGCTTATTGATATCTACCTGCTTATTGATATCTACTTGCTTATCGATATTTGCCTGCTTATCTACTCACTATATCTACTTGCTTATTGATATCTACTTGCTTATTGATATCTACTTGCTTATTGATATCTACTTGCTTATGGATATATACCTGCTTATTGATATCTACTTGCTTA
The DNA here is from genome assembly GCA_949316495.1 of Amphiduros pacificus. Classification (NCBI taxonomy): domain Eukaryota; kingdom Metazoa; phylum Annelida; class Polychaeta; order Phyllodocida; family Hesionidae; genus Amphiduros; species Amphiduros pacificus. The sequence goes on along the minus strand of OX439000.1, from coordinate 1,595,710 downwards.
TTGATATCTACTTGCTTATTGATATCTACTTGCTTATCGATATTTACCTGCTTATCTACTTGCTTATTGATATCTACTTGCTTATTGATATCTACTTGCTTATTGATATCTACTTGCTTATTGATATCTACTTGCTTATTGATATCTACTTGCTTATTGATATCTATTTGCTTTTTGATATCTACCTGCTTATCTACTCACTATATCTACTTGCTTATTGATATCTACTTGCTTATTGATATCTACTTGTTTATTGATATCTACCTGCTTATTGATATCTACCTGCTTATTGATATCTACTTGCTTATTGATATCTACTTGCTTATTGATATCTTCTTGCTTATTGATATCTACTTGCTTATTGATATCTACTTGCTTATTGATATCTACTTGCTAATTTATATCTACTTGCTTATTGATATCTACTTGCTTATTGATATCTACTTGCTTATTGATATCTACTTGCTAATTGATATCTACTTGCTTATTGATATCTACCTGCTTATTGATATCTACTTGCTTATTGATATCTACCTGCTTATTGATATCTACTTGCTTATCGATATTTACCTGCTTATCTACTCACTATATCTACTTGCTTATTGATATCTACCTGCTTATTGATATCTACTTGCTTATCGATATTTACCTGCTTATCTACTCATTATATCTACTTGCTTATTGATATCTACTTGCTTATTGATATCTACTTGCTTATTGATATTTACCTGCTTATCTACTCACTATATATACTTGCTTATTGATATATACTTGCTTATTGATATCTACCTGTTTATTGATATCTACTTGCTTATTGATATCTACCTGCTTATTGATATCTACTTGCTTATCGATATTTGCCTGCTTATCTACTCACTATATCTACTTGCTTATTGATATCTACTTGCTTATTGATATCTACTTGCTTATTGATATCTACTTGCTTATGGATATATACCTGCTTATTGATATCTACTTGCTTATTGATATCTACTTGCTTATTGATATCTACTTGCTTATCGATATTTACCTGCTTATCTACTTGCTTATTGATATCTACTTGCTTATTGATATCTACTTGCTTATTGATATCTACTTGCTTATTGATATCTACTTGCTTATTGATATCTACTTGCTTATTGATATCTATTTGCTTTTTGATATCTACCTGCTTATCTACTCACTATATCTACTTGCTTATTGATATCTACTTGCTTATTGATATCTACTTGTTTATTGATATCTACCTGCTTATTGATATCTACCTGCTTATTGATATCTACTTGCTTATTGATATCTACTTGCTTATTGATATCTTCTTGCTTATTGATATCTACTTGCTTATTGATATCTACTTGCTTATTGATATCTACTTGCTAATTTATATCTACTTGCTTATTGATATCTACCTGCTTATTGATATCTACTTGCTTATTGATATCTACCTGCTTATTGATATCTACTTGCTTATCGATATTTACCTGCTTATCTACTCACTATATCTACTTGCTTATTGATATCTACTTGCTTATTGATATCTACTTGCTTATTGATATCTACTTGCTTATTGATATTTACCTGCTTATCTACTCACTATATCTACTTGCTTATTGATATCTACTTGCTTATTGATATTTATCTGCTTATCTACTCACTATATCTACTTGCTTATTGATATCTACTTGCTTATTGATATCTACCTGTTTATTGATATTTACCTGCTTATCTACTCACTATATCTACTTGCTTATTGATATCTACTTGCTTATTGATATCTACCTGCTTATTGATATCTACTTGCTTATCGATATTTACCTGCTTATCTACTCACTATATATACTTGTTTAATGATATCTACTTGCTTATTGATATCTACTTGCTTATTGATATCTACTTGCTTATTGATATTTACCTGCTTATCTACTCACTATATCTACTTGCTTATTGATATCTACTTGCTTATTGATATCTACTTGCTTATTGATATCTACTTGCTTATCGATATTTACCTGCTTATCTACTCACTATATCTACTTGCTTATTGATATCTACTTGCTTATCGATATTTACTTGCTTATTGATATCTACTTGCTTATTTATATAAGGACAGTTGTTCTCACCCAGAAATCCCAGAAATGGTGAGAAGTTCTGTTTCTCGTAGGCCTTAAATATTGCCCTTGTCTTCACCTTGAATACGTCATCCGGGTTCTCTATTGAGCTTAGCTCCAAGCCAAAGATACTGCAGCCGATCACATCTAGAGTCATGTTCTGCCAAATTCTGCGCATAAAGGAAAGAAAATACTTTGGTTCTATATGTGCCAAGCTTTGATAGAAAATAAGGTGATTTTTGATGAAAAGCATATGTCTCTTATTCATTACGTGTTTTTCCTTTAAGCCAACATACCTGACAAAAAGAGGAAAGTCTCAGGTAAGGGTACCGTAGGTAGAGATTAAAAATATGAGCTGGCGTCCTGCTGGGAACACTTGCTTACTGAGATTAGTACTCAGATTAATGGGGTGTGTAGTCACTTTCACATGTCAAAAATAGTGGGCAAATCACTGTACACACATTTGAGCATTATTACTACACATGTTTCTTATTCAAATTGTGGTTTTATTTGACAATTAAAATAATGATTGCAATATTTGAATTTATTTCAAATATAGAAATTCTAATTCTATATTGTTAGTAGTGTTTAAACAACTGTGAAACTAGAGAACTATTTTAGAGGTATTGACACCATTTCCAAGAGGTGATCTTTGCACATACGAGTACATGCATTGTTGGCTGATCTCACTGGACAACAGAGAAATGCACATATAGGTGACATGTGACCTGTTGATTTCCATCCTGTCAGTGACTGATATGGTCAAATATTGACAACTACACATTTTGAAGATCTTGAAAATTGTTTTGGAATATATAATATACCAATCTGATTGAATGCATTTAAGAATGAGCATTGTTTGCAGGTATGTTTTAAGTGTTGATGAATTGTAACAACACCTTAGATAGGTACAGTCCATGTTTATTTTTAAATGTGGATCCAAGTGAAATGTTGAGTGAGCAATCCTGCCATATCATCAGACCTGTGAGACACATAATAATGCTGAAACATTGGAAACTATTGCATCGCACTGGATTTATTCAGAGATGCTCAGGGTTGGCATCTTGATCAACTTACTCGAAGTTTAAAGTCTATGATAAATTCTTTAAATTGGATCCATGTTTTTTTCTAAACTGAAATAAAATTGGAATATGAAGATTTCATATTTGTTTTCTGCATATAATTACTATTTTTTTACATTTTCTATGATGGCAAAAAACATATTCAATTATTTTATATTCTTCTGCATTTGCAATAGACAAATCAATTTATGTTTCCTGAGGTACATATCACTCAAACAGAACCCCAATATTAAGATTTCACCTTCAGCATGAAAATAATACTTTTCCCAACCAGGATTCGAACCCTGGACCTTTAGAATAGAAGACAGACATCTTAACCACTGAGCCATGTATCATCCTGTGTCAGAACTGTAGAAAACTTGTCACAGCATTGTATGAAAATTGAAATTGTTCCATTTCTTTGCTAATAAAGACATTTTATTTTATTTTTTTGTATTTTCTCCATTTGCCAAAAAAAAAAAAAAAAAAAAAAAAACAAAAGAAAAAACAAAAGAAAAAAAAAAGAAAAAACAAAAGAAAAAACAAAAGAAAAAACAAAAGAAAAAACAAAAGAAAAAACAAAAGAAAAAACAAAAGAAAAAACACATTCTATGTGTTCTGACTTTCATTCTGCTCTAAAAAGACCCCAACATGAAGATTTCACCTTTGAAGATTTCACCTTTGTTTATTGTATCGTCATTATTTTTTATAATTTCTATCAAAATAAAAAATGTTTCAATTCTATATGTTCTGATGTGCATGTTGCGAAAATAAAACTTCAAAATGAAGATTTCAGTTTCAGCATGAATAAAAAAAAAATATATTGTTCCCGGTGGGAATCAAACCCCAGACCTTTAGCATGGGAGACAGATGTCTTACCCACTGAGCCATGTTGATTAGTATGATTTGACCTTCTCACTGGTAAATCACACAAATAGTCAACATCTTTATCACTTGATCAAGTTATTTTTATAAAGGGATATTCCGTTATTTCACACAACAGCCTAAATTAAATTTATAGAGTAAAATTTCCAAAAATATGTTTGTCTAAGATGATATCAATAGTAATGCAAATCGATAAAAAGAAACAGATATCTATAACTCATCTCTCATTTAAATCTAACCATTTTCTAGTTGATTCTCTGTAGGTAGGTATATAAGGTTAGCATGTAATATTTTATATTGAATATGAGGTGTGTCATATAATGTCCATACACATTTTATATATTTAACTCAAACACATAAAACAGAGAATTGAAATTAGCCAAAGAAAATCGGTTACTGGAGTAGTGCACATTTTTCTGGAGAACTCATATGGAAAGTAGTCCGGTAGGATGTTAATTTCATAGGGAGTTAATGTGTTAATATGTACTCAATGAGTTCACTCATAACAGAAATCAAGATGGCCGAATGTTGGTTGAGAAAGTGCTTGATTTCTCTTAAGGGGAGTACACGTCATGAGCTGTGATAGGCACTATATTTATCTGTGGTTCCTTCTTTGTTTGTTTTGTAGGGGTTTACGTCACTTCAACATTATACAGTCATTCCATGACAAGACCTACGTGTAGCAGATACAGTGCTGACAATCACCCAGTCACAGATTTAAAAGAACGGTTTGAAAAAATCGTGATATCAACACTATCTCAGCATGACCATAAATCACCCAAGAACTCATCCCAGGGTTAATCTATGAAGGTCTAATCATTATCTCTTGTAGATGGCATCATATATGATATGAATAGGTCACAGGAAGTTGCTAATCTATTAATTTCATGGTTCACAAATCTGAGGCATTGCTTTCTTGTTGATTATTGGATCTGAAGCGTACTATGATGTCCAGACATAAACCCAACTTTTACTATGAAATAGGAGAAAACCAAAATATCAAGAGGAAGGTCAGTGATATCTGTACCTTAGGGGCGTATACATTGTTGATAGTCTTCTAGATTGTGAAATATCATGAATCTTATCAATTCTGATCTATTGCCTGTGATGTTGGTGATACTGTACTTAAACACTGTCATTGTGTACATCAAATCAGGAGTGAAATATCATGGTGAATGTAAGGGTTCTATTTTAGCACATAATACACACTTTGCGGATGGGAGGATTGGGAGGTGAAGAGCCCAGCACCAAATGGTTTAGATGGCTATTTATTATTTTAAGAATTTTATACAAATAACGATTGTTTGTATCTTTGAATATCCTTGATCAACGATCCGGTATTAATTTGATAATTAACAAATTATTAAATTAATATGCTTTGCAATGATCTCGGCAGGAGTGGTGTTACCCTTTAACCTTTTTACAAATAATTGCTATTCTTGGCAATGCTTTCAATGGGAGCAGTGTCAATCTTTTGTTTGAGGTTCCTCCTCACGGGAGATGTGTACTTGTGATACCTCTATATGACAACATTTATATTTGTGCATGGCTGCCTTAATGGTTGTCAGTATTTCATTCTGGCTGTGTGATTCACAATTGACATATTAGAATACATAACAATAAAGGTGTCGATATTCTCAGGGACTGAATGCACTCATCTTGGCATAGCATGTGTGTACTCTCTTTTTATGTTTCTATTTCATTCATATTAGTTGTACGGTTATTATGATCAAAACTTTCTATTTCCTTTAATATAACCCAAAGGGTTGTTGCTGTGAGAATTAGTTTGAATTCTACTTATTTGTTTGGAATGTTTGATGAAATCGATATACTTTCCCAAAACAAATGAAATGTTTCTGTCCTATTAGGGGAAAATGCAAAATGTACAAAAACCAAATTAAAACCATAAATATGTTGAATAAGAATTAATGTGAAATAAGGTATTCCTTTCAAGCTGGCAGCACTTTTATTTTTATAAGTGTGATAAGTATGCCTATTCCGGAATTTCCCTTATTTATTTATCATTTATTTATTTATTTATTCTGTTTGCTCATCTAGGAGTATTTATTCCTGCAGTTATACCTACTTTAATGAAGGTAGATTAAGTACTACATCAGAAACGTAAATGTTTTCCACCCACTCCTATTTATGTTGTATTAAAATGGACCAGTTTTAATATCATAATTTCTTTGTGTGATCTGGGGATTTCTGTGTGAGAAAAAGTTAGCATAGGTATGATGTTGTTTCCAGGTGCTTTCAAATTAAACTGGCTAAAGACAAAATAAAAATGTTACACAAGTCATTTAAGTTTCAAAATATGTGTTAGTCACACAGTAACAATCTAGTTACATAGGTTTAACAAAAGGAAATTACCAAATGACCCCTATCCCTGGCATGTTAATCCAAGTATGTAGTTGTATGTATGATAAATTGTAAAAATCATGGTGGCATCCAGTAACCTTTACCCCCTGTCCAGGCAGGAATGAACTATCCTCGTCAGGTGACTATCCTGACACAGTTACCTCTACCCCCTGTCCAGACATGAATGAACTCTCCTCGTCAGGTGACTATCCTGGCACAGTTACCTCTACCCCCTGTCCAGACAGGAATGAACTCTCCTCGTCAGGTGACTATCCTGGCACAGTTACCTCTACCCCCTGTCCAGACAGGAATGAACTACCCTCTTCAGGTGACTATCCTGATACAGTTACCTCTACCCCCTGTCCAGACAGGAATGAACTATCCTCGTCAGGTGACTATCCTGGCACAGTTACCTCTACCCCCTGTCCAGGCAGGAATGAACTCTCCTCTTCAGGTGACTATCAGGTAACTATCCCAGATGACTATACCAGATGACTATGTCTGTAACTGTCTGTCCAATCTCAGCTTCCTTCACTCCTATCTTCTCTTGAATGGATACATTTACAGGAGGAGTGTTTAATAAAGCCTTATTGTCAAAATGACTTACTCATGAATGTTGATGGTTTTGTTGAGTCGACAATTGTAGTGCAACATTTTCATCACCTTGTCTACTATATTGTTGATGAGAGGCGACATCTAGATGTGAATAAAGGGATACATTGGTAAACGTTAATATATATATATATTGTATCGATAATTGGTAATGCTATGATTTGTAATGTGTCATTCTTTGACAGGACATCACAGGTATTCTCGTGTTGGGTGAAAGCTGATAGTCATTATCAATTTTTCCAACAGCAATTGATATAATAGGCATTAAATTTATAGGACTAAAAATATTGTTTTCAGTTGTAAATGATTCTTGACTAACAGAAACTTTAAATGGAAATATTTTTGCAAAACTGTTCCGGTTGAAAGATTTCTGGTTTACATGTGATTTTTCACATGTTAATAATGTAAATGTTACCTCTTTCATGTTTTTAGCACTGAATGTAGGGCCACAGATAGATCTGTGTCTGTGCCAGTCCTCTCTGCCTGTGGTGCCAATGCTGTTTGTTCCCAGGACATATTGCAGTAAGCCAGGAGCCTGAGACAGATGAAACCAATGAAATACCATGCCATGTTCCAAATATTACATATTAAAGCGACTATGAGAAGTATTTTTCCTTCTCATTCATTTTTGGTCATACCAACAAACATTAATGATATTATTGCATTTTTTCAAAAAATTTGTCCAGTTATCTTTTGCTTTTGACATAGACTTGAGGGTTATGGTTGCCAATTTATGCCTGTGTAATTTATGGCGCTGTAGAAAGTAGTGCTTCCTAAAGAGGTGAGTCTTTAGTTTAGTCTTGAAGCTTGATATAGTTTACACCTTTTCAATTGAAGGGGCAGGGCATATGCCCTTTCTCCATATGCTTTGATATTTGTTTTAGGCATAACTAATTCATTGTTATCTATTGATCTTAGGTTTCTCGTACCCATTTTGAGCTTCCCATGTCAGGAGAGCTATCTTAAAATTTATTCCACCTTCTAATGGAAGCCAGTGTAGGTCCATCAGCTTCCATGTTATGCGATCATATTTCTTATTTTTTCCCACTACTCTTGCTACAGCATTCTTTAATATTTGCAGTTTGGCTATTTCACACTTAAGCAATCTTGCTAAGAGGGAATTACCGTAATCCAGCATTGCAGTAACATAGGCATGTGCTAAGGTGTTAGCTGTCTGCTCATATAGACAACTCCTGATTTGTGATAGGTTTATGCCTAGTGAGCTAACACTAGGTGATTTTGTAATTATTTCCTCTCCAATTCTAATTTCAACAGGAATGGAGCCATTCTTAAAATGTGATTTTGTTCCACATATTATTATTTCAGTCTTCCCTCATTCATTTTATTTTCAATCATAAAGGCCTTATCTTCCTAATGCAATCCTCCATTTCATTCCATCACATTTCACTTCCAGATGTGGGTCCAATGTGATATAGAGCTGAGTATCATCTGCGTATATGAGACCCCATATGAGGCCTACTTGTAGCAGATATAGTGCTGCCTCACTGAATTGTCATGTCACAGGTCCTTGACATGACGACCCATCCGGTCAAAGATTTAAAAGGACAATGGGTTACCATTTAGGTATGGGCCTCAGCTTATATGTGAAATTGTATCATGAGTTCAACTTGACAGAGCCTGGGTTCACCACAGACCTGGACCATCACAGAGGAACTGGTGCTAATAAGCTGGTGCTCTAACCAACTGCGCCACGGCCCGTGGCCTCATTGTTTGCAGATTAAAACATACTCTGTATATTTGATAGTTACAGATACTCCATAAATCTGTCTTTATTATTAGAAATACCACCCAAATTGTCTGAATAATTAGAAATACCCCACAAACCTGTCTGGAGTGGAAATTGCCGAAGTCTGTGATACAGATTTGTCTGATCATATCCAGGTCTGATGTCACCAGTATCGGCACTATACCTTCAAAGTATCTGAAATAAAACCAGCTTGTGATTTATATCATACATAAGAAGAACAAGCATGGATGAAGGCAATCCCAAAATCATTGAAAATTCCACTGCACTGGTCAAGTCTATTTATATTATTTGTTAAATCTTTATTTGTGTGTACAGTGCATTTAAGTCAGGATATAAGACCAGCAAGAATCGCGAATCCCTTGATCTCAAGGAAAATACTCTACCTATTAAGCTATTTCAGCCAGTGTAATAGCATAAGGTATACCATGCTAACCACTCCCCTACCTAAGGTCAATAACTACACCATGCTAACCACTCCCCTACCTAAGGTCAATAACTACACCATGCTAACCACTCCCCTAACTAAGGTCAATAACTATACCATGCTAACTACTCCCCTACCTAAGGTCAATAACTATACCATGCTAACCTCTCCCCCTACCTAAGGTCAATAACTACACCATGCTAACTACTCCCCCTACCTAAGGTCAATAACTACACCATGCTAACTACTCCCCCTACCTAAGGTCAATAACTACACCATGCTAACCACTCCCCCTACCTAAGGTCAATAACTACACCATGCTAACCACTCCCCTACCTAAGGTCAATAACTACACCATGCTAACCACTCCCCTACCTAAAGTCAATAACTACACCATGCTAACCACTCCCCTACCTAAGGTCAATAACTACACCATGCTAACTACTCCCCCTACCTAAGGTCAATAACTACACCATGCTAACTACTCCCCCTACCTAAGGTCAATAACTACACCATGCTAACTACTCCCCCTACCTAAGGTCAATAACTACACCATGCTAACCACTCCCCTACCTAAGGTCAATAACTATACCATGCTAACTACTCCCCCTACCTAAGGTCAATAACTACACCATGCTAACCACTCCCCCTACCTAAGGTCAATAACTACACCATGCTAACCACTCCCCTACCTAAGGTCAATAACTACACCATGCTAACCACTCCCCCTACCTAAGGTCAATAACTACACCATGCTGACCACTCCCCCTACCTAAGGTCAATAACTACACCATGCTAACCACTCCCCTACCTAAGGTCAATAACTACACCATGCTAACCTCTCCCCTACCTAAGGTCAGTAACCATACCATACTAACCACTCCCCTACCTAAGGTCAATAACTACACCATGCTAACCTCTCCCCTACCTAAAGTCAATAACTATACCATGCTAACCACTCCCCCTACCTAAGGTCAATAACTACACCATGCTAACCACTCCCCTACCTAAGGTCAATAACTATACCATGCTAACCACTCCCCTACCTAAGGTCAATAACTATACCATGCTAACCACTCCCCCTACCTAAGGTCAATAACTACACCATGCTGACCACTCCCCCTACCTAAGGTCAATAACTACACCATGCTGACCACTCCCCCTACCTAAGGTCAATAACTACACCATGCTGACCACTCCCCCTACCTAAGGTCAATAACTACACCATGCTAACCACTCCCCTACCTAAGGTCAATAACTACACCATGCTAACCTCTCCCCTACCTAAGGTCAGTAACCATACCATACTAACCACTCCCCTACATAAGGTCAATAACTACACCATGCTAACCTCTCCCCTACCTAAAGTCAATAACTATACCATGCTAACCACTCCCCCTACCTAAGGTCAATAACTACACCATGCTAACCACTCCCCTACCTAAGGTCAATAACTATACCATGCTAACCACTCCCCTACCTAAAGTCAATAACTATACCATGCTAACCACTCCCCCTACCTAAGGTCAATAACTACACCATGCTGACCACTCCCCCTACCTAAGGTCAATAACTACACCATGCTGACCACTCCCCCTACCTAAGGTCAATAACTACACCATGCTGACCACTCCCCCTACCTAAGGTCAATAACTACACCATGCTAACCACTCCCCTACCTAAGGTCAATAACTACACCATGCTAACCTCTCCCCTACCTAAGGTCAGTAACCATACCATACTAACCACTCCCCTACCTAAGGTCAATAACTACACCATGCTAACCTCTCCCCTACCTAAAGTCAATAACTATACCATGCTAACCACTCCCCCTACCTAAGGTCAATAACTACACCATGCTAACCACTCCCCTACCTAAGATCAATAACTATACCATGCTAACCTCTCCCCTACCTAAAGTCAATAACTATACCATGCTAACCTCTCCCCTACCTAAAGTCAATAACTATACCATGCTAACCACTCCCCTACCTAAGGTCAATAACTACACCATGCTAACCACTCCCCTACCTAAGATCAATAACTATACCATGCTAACCACTCCCCCTACCTAAGGTCAATAACTACACCATGCTGACCACTCCCCCTACCTAAGGTCAATAACTACACCATGCTAGCCACTCCCCCTACCTAAGATCAATAACTATACCATGCTAACCACTCCCCTACCTAAGGTCAATAACTACACCATGCTAACCACTCCCCTACCTAAGGTCAAAAACCACACCATGCTAACCACTCCCCTACCTAAGATCAATAACTATACCATGCTAACCTCTCCCCTACCTAAAGTCAATAACTATACCATGCTAACCACTCCCCTACCTAAGGTCAATAACTACACCATGCTAACCACTCCCCTACCTAAGATCAATAACTACACCATGCTAACCATTCTCCTACCTAAGGTCAATAACTACACCATGCTAACCACTCCCCTACCTAAGGTCAATAACTACACCATGCTGACCACTCCCCCTACCTAAGGTCAATAACTACACCATGCTAACCACTCCCCTACCTAAGGTCAATAACTACACCATGCTAACCACTCCCCTACCTAAGATCAATAACTACACCATGCTAACCTCTCCCCTACCTAAAGTCAATAACTACACCATGCTAACCACTCCCCTACCTAAGGTCAATAACTACACCATGCTAACCACTCCCCTACCTAAGGTCAATAACTACACCATGCTAACCACTCCCCTACCTAAGATCAATAACTACACCATGCTAACCACTCCCCTACCTAAGGTCAATATCTACACCATGCTAACCACTCCCCTACCTAAGGTCAATAACTACACCATGCTAACCACTCCCCTACCTAAGGTCAATAACTACACCATGCTAGCCACTCCCCCTACCTAAGGTCAATAACTACACCATGCTAACCACTCCCCCTACCTAAGGTCAATAACTATACCATGCTAACCACTCCCCTACTAAGGTCAATAACTACACCATGCTAACCACTCCCCCTACCTAAGATCAGTAACTACACCATGCCAACCACTCCCCCTACCTAAGGTCAATAACTATACCATGCCAACCACCCCCCCTACCTAAGGTCAGTAACTACACCATGCTAACCACTCCCCTACTAAGGTCAATAACTACACCATGCTAACCACTCCCCCTACCTAAGGTCAATAACTACACCATGCTAACCACTCCTCTTGCCGCAAGAGGAGTGGGGGGAGGGGGGATTGTCACCAGATGCCAGTTGATTTTGCTCTGATTTATTTCGTGATTTTCCTGAGAAGGATTTTTGTCACATTTCAAATTACTACTATATCACGGGAAATTCCTATCTCAGTTGACCTTTGAACCCTCACCTTGTGATTCTCGTGAAACAACCTCACGTCTATAGTTCAAGGTGTTGTTAACAGGTGATTGGTAATATCTATATGTTTGGGCGACTGCCTTTGAGACTGGACATTTCAGGACACAGATTGACCCACAGATGGTTCTCACCTCAGTGTCCCGCAATGAGGCGGCCTGAACTTGAAACCAAGGTCACCGGGTTATACGAGTGTGTAACCATGACAACACAGGTCAAAAAGGTATCTTTCTTGAACTATTTCTCCACATTCCTTAACATCAACTTGTGTGTTATTAGCCGCGTAGGGAGATCATAAGAATACATTTGAAAATGTCACTCCTCAGATTGGCATGTGACGTAGTTATTGTTATGGTTTTTATGTTGACTGATTCATTCAAACCCAAACTTAATCCTGACCTTAACAGGACAGTTTTCTATAAAAAAAAAACCAAACATAAATTGTATAAGAATTTCAAAATTTCAATTTTGGTTGGTGAAAGATCGCCCAAATTTGGAGGTCTGAGTTTAGTTATGCCTGCTGTGAAAACAAACCTTTCAAATTCAAAACTTTGTCACGTGATTTCAAGAATCGTATATATGGACAACATTGTGCTCATGATAAAGAAAATATTGAATTACCCGAAGGTCTTTCCATATGTCACTCTCCATAATTTTCTTGCATTATAAAGACCCTAAAACATAAACATAAAATATATTCATACAGTAAGTCATAATTAAATTTGGGCAATTTATTATGACATGCGCACGTGTGATTATCATAATAGTTAAAATATTCTCAATCAAGCTGACAGATACGCTCAGGTTTGATTATAAACATAACAACAAATGTAGTGACAGTAATTTTACGATTACAGGTTCAGAAACGTGTTTTTTATGTTTACAGAGGATGGTATCAACTGATAAAAGATAGATACGAAACTATTTCTGCAAATCCAAGTCAATCAAACCTCCTTGGCATTAACCATGTTGAATTCACTTACCATTTGGTTGAATTCACTTACCATTTGGTTGAATTCACTTACCATTTGATTGAATTCACTTACCATTTGGTTGAATTCACTTATCATTTGATTGAATTCACTTACCATTTGATTGAATTCACTTACCATTTGATTGAATTCACTTACCATTTGGTTGAGTTCCTTCATGTTTCCGAAGAAGAAATTTGGCATGGGACCAGGGATGCCCATTTTGACAAATGTAGACAAAAGTTTTTGTCGTTGCCTGTATAATGTAAAATAAAATTCTTAATTAGCAATACCATAAAAAATGACATTTTTTGCCAAATTGAGATATATCATATCTACATCAACATGCTTGAAAAAATATGGAAATAATGTTCAGAGTTTTATAATGTAGGATATCTTACCAAATAAGTTTTATAATGTAGGATATCTTACCAAATAAGTTTTATAATGTAGGATATCTTACCAAATAAGTTTTATAATGTAGGATATCTTACCAAATAAGTTTTATAATGTAGGATATCTTACCAAATCCAATACATAACCAAAGAGGTGACGAGAAGAAGTAGAGATGCTGTGATCACCATGGTAACCTTTTAACCTTTTGTTTATGATAATTTCCGATTAAAATACAGATCTATGTCTTAAAAGTGCAATGAGGAGTTGTAGATGCGGCTGTTCTCTTGATGTACTCTGTAGGAATGTCTATCCTGGAGTGCTACCTTCATGAGAGAGTCTCCTCAGGCATATGAGCAATTACCATGACGTGAATGGGTTGGCCATCCATGCAGATAATCTGATCAGTGCAAAATATTCTCACGTCTTCTATTCCCCACACCCCACTACCAATGAAATACACAGCATTATGCATCACGCTCTAAATCATAACGTTACCTAAACAAAACCTTAGCAACCAAAAAATGGACGGTTTCTCCCCATCCCACTCCCATATCAGTGGCTTCAATAAACACAGCAACAATAACCACACTGTTTGGTTGACTGAAATTGTATTTGTTAAATTTTAGGTTCTGCCTGCTGTGCCAACCCTTGAGCCAACAAAAGATCAAACCCTCGTTCCTTTCATATTCACTAACTGTATATAATATGCCTTCTTGCTTTTGAAATGTGTGAAATTTTGAAAATAAGAATTTCTCAAGTAACTAAATTATCCACTTAAAGGGAAGGAAACCTTCAAATAATATTGATAAGCAATTCAAATGAATATTTTTAATATGAATAGATATATGTAAAAAATGGTTTGAGAAATACAAATAATTAAAACGTGCTTTTATGGAAGCCATGACACCTTATCATGATCACAGAAAGTCAAGAGAATGGTGCATTACTTTTTCTACTTCTTAATAGTGCAGACCATACTTTTATTGCAGTCATTTTGAAATTTGAAATTGTTTCAACCACTATGTAATAATTCACTGTGGAAATGGATTTTGTTTGTTTGGGCTTTTAAATCACTTTCAACATTATTTCAGTCATTTCGTGATGAGACCTACTTGTAGAAGATATAGCACTGCCTCACTGAATTGTCATGTCGCAGGTCCTTGACATGACAACCCATCCGGTCACAGATTTACAAGGACAACGGGTTAATCCTTTAGGCATGGGCCTCAGCTCATATGTGAAATTGTATCATGAGTTCAATCTCGGCACGGCCGGGGTTCGAACCCACGACCTTTGGATCACCACAGAGGAACTGGTGCTAATAAGCTGGCGCTCTAACCAACGAGACTTGAAGAGAAGAGGTCCAGCTCCCACAAGTACCCCTGTCCCGATGTTCTTTTCGCTGTGTAATATTAGATAACACTTTCACACCCTCTGATTGTATCTGCCCGCCTGCTTGCCACACATGTGAGTGTATGCAGATGAGGTTCTGGTAACTTTGCCCCTGAAGTCTGGACTGCACTAAACACAGTTTACAGAATGGGAAATCCTAATCCCACAATTATAAACTGTATTTAAAAGAAAAGATTACTTTGAGCCTATTTCCTGTTTAAATAAACAAACAATACTCATTGGTCCCCATTGTTTTCCTATGCAGTTAGCTATCTTAATCTACCTGTCTGGGGTCAGTCATTGACACACTACCTCATTTCTGCTAAACTATTTTACAGAGCAAAACATATTCATACAGTATACTATTTTGCTGTTTTTTCACCAATTTTTTCTGGTCACTCTGTCCTGGCCACAAAACCTGCAAGGATCTCTACTCTATCCTGATGCCATGGCTGAAGAGGTGTGTGACTTGGTTAAAATTGGGCATTATATATTTGAAAATCAAATAAGAGTGCATACTAAGACAATTGCCATTTGTAAAAATGTTGAAAAATATCAAAATTTATTCAAATGAATGGATATATATATTTAGTCCAAAGTAAAAAGGTAGTTGTATGCAGCATATATGAATGGATACATATATCCAATCACTAAGTGTATTTATATGACACTCACAAAAGACTTCACACATGTTTCATGCATGTGCACATAGAAGCCAGTTTAAAGAAGTGATCCGGTCAGTTGACACCTAAAACAAACATGCATGCCAGTAAATAATACTCCCCTCTGCCCATCTGCTGAATGGTTTAGGGGTCAAGTGGTCGTAGCACAGTCAAAATTGATGTTATTTAGTGATAAAAATATTTGCTAATTACCTTATTCTCACTTTAGAATAGTCCAGAATATCACTTGCAGATTGAAGTAACTGACATATTATGTTAAAGCACATGTGCTGAATGTAGTAATCTAGAGTGCGCATGTATGAGACCTTCAGGGACAAAGATATACGTGTTGCGCAGGTTGGATATTTATCCAGTATAATCCTAGACATTTGTTAAGTTTACTGAGGGACTGAGGGGAAATCATGGAAAATAAAGTAAACAGCGAAAAGAATATCGGCCACAAACCCAGGAGTCAGATTCTTATCAACAGTGAGTTAGATAATCACTTTCAGAAGTTGGCCGCTTGCTCCGCCTTCATCTGAGGCATCTTGGCCCTGTGATGGCAGGGGGTAAATTAAAATGATGTTACATAATGCCATAAATCCAGAGCTGGACCTCTTCTCTTCTAGTCTTGTTGCTCTAACCAACTTTGCCCACGGCCCGTGGCCTGTGGAAATGGAGAAGGCCAGAATTGTAAAGCAGAGAGCAGTACTAGAGCAATGCCAGATTTGTTTAGTTTCCTTTTTTTTTCTTTTTTTTTTCTTTTTTCTTCTTGTTTATCCTTTGCTTTTTTTTACTTTTATAGGGGAGGTTGCAAAACAATGGGGTCTAAGGTGCATAACTGAATGGAGTAAAATAAAAGGCTTGTTTCAAGGACTAAATGGCTTAGATTAATAATAGGAGTTTTGTTTTTAAATTTTGTGAAGCCCTACTCAACTCCAAACTTTTAAATCATCATGTCAAAACCCCTTTGATACACAAGGAGATTATACATTGGAAGATTGTCAAATCATCTAATGACTCCTAATTGATTAGAAAAAAGCTCCAATATAACAAATTACAAGCCCTTGAGAATATGGACACTGGAACAAGGGATAACTTACATTATCTCATACTTGGTGCTTCAAGAGGGTGTTCTGCACCTATGAGATATTCTTTTGAAGATCACCCCTCTGCCGAACTACTTTCCCAGATCACCCTTCTGCCAAACTACTTTCACAGATCACCCAGGTGCCGAACTACTTTTGCAGGCCATCTCTGTGCCAACTATTTTCCTTCAGACTCTTGGGATCCTTCCACCAGAACGAATTTAATAGATCTGTCAGCCTGAACACTGCACTCACATTGTCTTGCCTTATTATCTTTATCTCATACGTATCTACTGTAGATGGTTTATATATAAAGCAGACCAGTGTTAACATAGTAAGAAGTACATATCTATGTTGTTATGTGGCCTCACAACATAGAGTGGTGCTATGCCCACCTCTCATGCAAGGATTGATTTCAAAATCCTTCTAATGACTTGGAAGGCCCTGAATGGTAAGGCGCCATCTTACTTGGTAAGGCGCCATCTTACTTGGTAAGGCGCCATCTTACTTGGTAAGGCGCCATCTTACTTGGTAAGGCGCCATCTTACTTGGTAAGGCGCCATCTTACTTGCGTGATCTACTCCTTGTGAACAGAGTGAAAGATGCCTGAGATCCAATGGAACTCATTTATCAGTTCGAAATACTCGACTGAAGACAGTGGGCGAGAGAGCCTTTTCATCTGTCAGCCCCGGACTATAGAACTCTCTCCCTAGTGATATTAAAACTAGCACCTCAGTCACCTCCTTTAAGAGCAGACTGAAAACTCATCTCTTCAGGAAGCACGTCCTGAACACAGCACTAAGAAAAGACTTGTCTGGTTTCAGCGCTTTATAATTTTTATTATTATTATTATTATTATTATTATTATTATTATTATTACTATTATTATTATTATTATTATTATTATTATTATTATTATTATTATTATTATTATTATTATTATTATTATTATTATTATTATTATTATTATTATTATTATTATTATTATTATTATTATTATTAAGATAAAGTAGGAGATAAAGTCAAGAACATAGGTCTCATTGGTCCTGGTGGAAGGATCTCTCTCGTCCTTTGGACTCTTGAGATCCATCCATCAGAATCAACTTGAGAGATCTGTCAGCCTGAACACTGCACTCACATGTTCTTGCCTTATTCCTATGGAAATGTTATACTGCTTTAAGGCTAGCAATTGGTGAGTTAGGCTCTCCCAATCCTTTTCACATGTTTGGTGATACTAATATCACACCTAGTGAGTCTGTGGTTGATCATGGCATCACCTTTGACTTTAAACTGGACATGACGATGCAAATCAAGAAAATGTAGATTAGAAATTTGGTATCCATCAGACAATGTCTAGATGAGCTGCCTTTTTATATCATACTTGATGCCTCAGGAGAGTGGTCTGCACTTTTGCAGATCACCCCTCTGCTGAACTACTTTCACGAATCACCCCTCTGCTGAACTACTTTCCTCTTATCCTTTTTGAAGATTGTTTTCATATTTACATTATTTTGAAATGAATAAAATGTTTGTTTAAATATATTTGTGTACAAATGTCATAAAATTTGTTATTTATATAATAAATGTAATTAATTAGTCTTGGGCCAATTCTTCAACAAATCATGTGTTAATATCTCTAAAATGAACATGATGACTGTCTGGGTTTGTTTTGACCTGGAGCAGACAACATTTAGATTTGGGTCATGGGACCTTGAAACACAGACAGGTGGGACCCCTGTTGGCAGAGACTACAACGTTTTGTGGGAATCTCTCAAAACTGATGACTGTTCACCCAGTTGAGACATAATTACATCCATATCATATAGTGTTTTATAGGTGGCCTAGATTCACTGCATGTAGTAATATAAAATTGATTACACTATGTAAATGAGCTGAAAACTTAATTGAGCCACACACAACGCAGACAGCACATATTACCATGTTTTCACTGATTTTTGTTAAAGATAAAGATGATTGCAAACCCCATCTATCTGCAGTGGATAAGTATGAGATAAAGCCAAGAATATGAGTTTGTGCAGTGCTCAGGGAGACTTATTCACGATATGCACACTTCTTCCAATTTCACGTAAACTAACAATGTGCGAAATATTGAAAAACATTCAGACAGATAATTTAAATTGCACTGGAGACCTCTTGATGTTGGTACACACAGCTGCGTGAGGCTATGAAATACACAATTCTTTTAAATCATCTTGAGGTGACAATGTATAGAATATCCAAAAATAACAAGACCATATCTCAGTTAAAAATTGGAGTAGAAAGATGATTAAACTTGTTCTGAAACCATAATAACGTTGTGAGTAAGGTAAACAGACGATGCACATTTCTTTGAACTGAATATTATATTATACAAAAGGCCACAGTTTCATCAATAATTGGAGTAGAAAGGTGATTTAACTTGCAGTAAAGCCGTCTTGATGTTGCGAGTAAGGTAAACAGATCTAGAGTCATGTGAACAATTCTTTCAACCGAATATTACATAAACAAAAGATCCTACCTTCAGCAATAATTGGAGTAAAAAGGTGATTTACCCTGCTCTGAAACTGTTTTGACGTTGCGAGCATTGTGAGTTTAAAATAGGATTAAACAGAGCATTTTAAGAATAAGATCCCTATATGAAAGCTAATATGGACGTTTCTGAGCTTATAACGGCAAGGGTTAGAGTAACATGATTCAATGTATTAATGTTATATTTTTCTACTAGTTTAAAAGAATAACAAATATCTAACTTTTTCCACTTTTATACTTAATCAAGAATCTTCTAGTTTGATTTAGGGATTTCCTATATTCACTGACTTCAAACGGCATAGAAGCTTTGGAGCATACCATGGTCAAAAATCTTACCACAGAACACAGAAAAATATTGGTTTATTTATACTGTAATAATGGTTGAGGCATAGTTAAAACTTTGTTTTTATATTGATTTAATCAGGTCAATTCATATAGAATATAAAATTAATTCACACCGTGACCCATTTCTTACTTAAAAGAGGTTAATCTGGAAAGTTAATCCAATGTGGGGTTAAGTAAGTTGAAAAGTATTGTTTGGAGAGCATTCACACATTTTGTTGGCAGGGAAAAGTCAATTGTGATTGTGGTAGCCAACTTATGGGCATTAACTCGTATTCCATAACTCATATTCCATAACTCATATTCCATAACTCATATTCCATAACTCATATTCCATAACTCATATTCCATAACTCATATTCCATAACTCATATTCCATAGCTCATATTCCATAGCTCATATTCCATAATTCAATTTGTGAATTTCAAAAACTTTTTAGTGTTAAAAAACTATGGTTATTAGATTATTTTTATTTTTGTTTTCATAGACAGTTCTTGACAACCTCTCATTCCATTGATCTTCAGGCCATGACACTACAGCATCTGGAATTTCCTGGTCACTGTATTGTTTTAACAAACATGCAGATATACTGGAAAGGAGTAGACAGTTTTTTATATATTATTTCAGTCTCTCTGTCATGGAGAACAACTCATGTGATATTGTTGAATACAAAAAAAAGATAAAGGGGAATATGCACTCTGCAGACAAACCGTCCCTTCCTGCCTGGAAGGAAATAAATGGTTTACCTGGAGTAGACAGTGCACTCTGCAGACAAACCGTCCCTTCCTGCCTGGAAAGAAACAAATGGTTTACCTGGAGTAGACAGTGCACTCTGCAGACAAACCGTCCCTTCCTGCCTGGAAAGAAACAAATGGTTTACCTGGAGTAGACAGTGCACTCTGCAGACAAACCGTCCCTTCCTGCCTGGAAAGAAACAAATGGTTTACCGGGAGTAGACAGTACACTCTGCACACAAATCGTCCCTTCCTGCCTGGAAGGAAACAAATGGTTTACCTGGAGTAGACAGTGCACTCTGCAGACAAACCGTCCCTTCCTGCCTGGAAGGAAATAAACGGTTTACCTGGAGTAGACAGTGCACTCTGCAGACAAACCGTCCCTTCCTGCCTGGAAGGAAATAAATGGTTTACCTGGAGTAGACAGTGCACTCTGCGGACATACCATCCCTTCCTGCCTGGAAGGAAATAAACGGTTTACCTGGAGTAGACAGTGCACTCTGCAGACGAACCGTCCCTTCCTTCCTGGAAGGAAATAAACGGTTTACCTGGAGTAGACAGTGCACTCTGCAGACAAACCATCCCTTCCTGCCTGGAAAGAAATAAATGGTTTACCTGGAGTAGACAGTGCACTCTGCGGACATACCATCCCTTCCTGCCTGGAAGGAAATAAATGGTTTACCTGGAGTAGACAGTGCACTCTGCAGACAAACCGTCCCTTCCTGCCTGGAAGGAAATAAACGGTTTACCTGGAGTAGACAGTGCACTCTGCAGACAAACCGTCCCTTCCTGCCTGGAAAGAAATAAATGGTTTACCTGGAGTAGACAGTGCACTCTGCGGACATACCATCCCTTCCTGCCTGGAAGGAAATAAATGGTTTACCTGGAGCAGACAGTGCACTCTGCAGACAAACCGTCCCTTCCTGCCTGGAAGGAAACAAATGGTTTACCTGGAGTAGACAGTGCACTCTGCAGACAAACCGTCCCTTCCTGCCTGGAAGGAAATAAATGGTTTACCTGGAGTAGACAGTGTACTCTGCAGACAAACCGTCCCTTCCTGCCTGGAAGGAAATAAATGGTTTACCCAGAGTAGACAGTGCACTCTGCAGACAAACCGTCCCTTCCTGCCTGGAAGGAAACAAATGGTTTACCTGGAGTAGACAGTGCACTCTGCGGACATACCATCCCTTCCTGCCTGGAAGGAAATAAATGGTTTACCTGGAGCAGACAGTGCACTCTGCAGACAAACCGTCCCTTCCTGCCTGGAAGGAAACAAATGGTTTACCTGGAGTAGACAGTGCACTCTGCGGACAAACCGTCCCTTCCTGCCTGGAAGGAAATAAATGGTTTACCTGGAGTAGACAGTGCACTCTGCAGACAAACCGTCCCTTCCTGCCTGGAAGGAAACAAATGGTTTACCTGGAGTAGACAGTGCACTCTGCAGACAAACCGTCCCTTCCTGCCTGGAAGGAAATAAATGGTTTACCTGGAGTAGACAGTGTACTCTGCAGACAAACCGTCCCTTCCTGCCTGGAAGGAAATAAATGGTTTACCCAGAGTAGACAGTGCACTCTGCAGACAAACCGTCCCTTCCTTCCTGGAAGGAAATAAACGGTTTACCCAGTGTAGAGAGTGCACTCTGCAGACAAACCGTCCCTTCCTGCCTGGAAGGAAACAAATGGTTTACCTGGAGTAGACAGTGCACTCTGCAGACAAACCATCCCTTCCTGCCTGGAAGGAAATAAATGGTTTACCTAGAGTAGACAGTGCACTCTGCAGACAAACCATCCCTTCCTGCCTGGAAGGAAACAAATGGTTTACCTGGAGTAGACAGTGCACTCTGCAGACAAATCGTCCCTTCCTGCCTGGAAAGAAATAAATGGTTTACCTGGAGTAGACAGTGCACTCTGCGGACATACCATCCCTTCCTGCCTGGAAGGAAATAAATGGTTTACCTGGAGCAGACAGTGCACTCTGCAGACAAACCGTCCCTTCCTGCCTGGAAGGAAACAAATGGTTTACCTGGAGTAGACAGTGCACTCTGCAGACAAACCGTCCCTTCCTGCCTGGAAGGAAACAAATGGTTTACCTGGAGTAGACAGTGCACTCTGCAGACAAACCGTCCCTTCCTGCCTGGAAGGAAATAAATGGTTTACCCAGAGTAGACAGTGCACTCTGCATACAAACCATCCCTTCCTGCCTGGAAGGAAATAAATGGTTTACCTGGAGTAGACAGTGCACTCTGCATACAAACCGTCTCCATCTGTAGTTCATATAACATTGTTTGGTTTCATTTCCCACAAAAACTGTATTGGACAAAACATTGCAATGGATTAGCTGAAAATGACAATGGATGAAATGTTACACAGGTAATAAACCTTTATTGGTTCAGTAAAGAATAATGTATTGAATTAATTCTTTGATACAGAGATTGATTGATATCTATAATATAGGTATTAACTAGAGGCAGACGTGGGACAATAGCCATCCTGTCGCTCTCTTCCACCTGGCCAAAATCTACATAAACACAAAACGTCATATATCTTAACAGTGCCTGACTCTCCATACTTCAAAACCACATATCTGCATATGCTTATATGAAAATATTTCTGTCCATTTGCAAATAAAAATTTTAAAATCAGACCAGTTTTTCCCACCCTCAAATATTCATGTTTTAATAATTCAACCTTACTGCCTGCTTTATACAAATTAGTAACAGCTATATTTAAATGAGATGTTAGCCTCTCAAGAATTCTAATTATTGTCATTTGAAAATGATTAATTGATAGACTTCTAGAACAATAACTTACAACTGCCTAGTTTTTTCTCCGCTCGGCTACCGGTATTACTAATGAACACAATACACGTGATTGCATTCGCCACTATCACCCAATTAGTTTTTTAATATCCCATGATGGTTTCATGCTAAAGACTTTCCTTTCAAAGTTTGGTATTTTTTTTAAGTAATATCACCTCATGGGTCAATCAATATCACCAGATATCATCCTTTTTGTTCATTTTCACAGAGGAATAATAATTATAATCCCCATGATAACTGTGGTGTGTACTCTGTGAAGTTTAATCTATAAAAACACAATAACATCATAACAGTCCAACACTTCATCCATCCATTTATATAGTTCTAATGTCAGCGTTATTACATTCTCTGATAAGTGCTTTGCTTTGTCAAAGAGTTAAATGAACCAATGTATGAACAACTGATAGTGAAACACTAATTAACTATCATTACGCCTTGCATAACTCACATTATTTGCTAAATAACATTAACATTAGTTAACCATTCAGTTCAAATTGTGATGATCATATGTATTGTTTGTATTGTTTTGTCATATGCAATTTAAACATATTTAATCACAGCAATACTTGTCATATAGACAAGCATTATTTATATTATAAAAACATATTGAATATTTGTGTCTAAATGAATATACCTATTTGAAACCTCACTACTAATGTGCACATGAATCCTAAAATATTCTTGTCTGGAATTTTTACAATTAGTGATATTAGAAATAACATATCATTAATTTGCTAAATACCTCTGGCATAATGCGATCGATAAAATAATTATCCAGGCCAAGTGATTTATTACATATATTGTGGTGAATACAGCATTAAACCCAGCATTGAATACATTTGTGGTAAAAAATCATATTTTCAGGGGGAATTATTGAAAATTAGTTTGACCAAACCTTAGACTGAAATGTATTATGATACCTTGGAACCCAAAATACAGGATGCTCTATCTTGCATTTTAACATGATGTTGGTATATTTATATTTAAAGATGTTGTTAACTCAATTACAATGATATACATATATTTGGGGAGTCCAAATGTATTTTCAAATATGATTAATCATATCTGTATTGTGAATTACAGTTCCATCTTGTTATCAATATTTAAAGACTATGACCTCAGGAATGTGTTTGGAAAAACTGTTTGGGTCAATGACAAATTAATGAGAAAATGGTTTAACACAAATTTGAGAAAATGGTTGTACACAAAATCGTAACACTAAAATAAAAAGGTACTCTGAAATGATGAAGAATGATAGTTCTGTGCTTGTTTGACATAGTTCCATTGCATACAAACAGGAAGAAATTACATTCCAGTGTCTTTTTATTCATACCTTCATGTGAACGTGCAATGCCCTTATGTCCTGCATCAGAAAAGTGCAATGCCCTTATGTCCTGCATCAGACAAGTGCAATGCCCTTATGTCATATCTCAGAAAAGTGCAATGCCCTTATGTCCTGTATCAGACAAGTGCAATGCCCTTATGTCATATCTCAGAAAAGTGCAATGCCCTTATGTCCTGTATCAGACAAGTGCAATGCCCTTATGTCATATCTCAGACAAATGCAATGCCCTTATTTTGTGTCTTAGGATTATTTATATTGTAAAAATGCCAAATGTATATGTCAAAATAAATTAATGACAAACAAACATGGGTTTAAACTCCAATTATAATGAATGTTTTATCATGACGTGATACTCCGAATATATTCTTAAGTGGTTAAAATATTTGTATGATTTCCTTCATCGTAAGCAAGTAAACCTACATACCAAAATATTAATAATAATAATAAATATTTATATAGCGCATACACCAAGACAAGCTTGCTCGCAGCGCTTAAAGTTCTAGCGCTATGAAGCGCATGCCATACAGTTAACTTATTAATGTATCTGTACCATCATAGTATTTTCTAAATAAAAAAGTTTTAAGTTTACTCTTAAAGGAATCAATTTTATCTATTTCTCTAACAGCTACAGGCATTTTGTTCCATAGGGATGGGGCTATATAAGCAAAAGATCTATCACCATAATTTTTAAGATGCGTAGATGGTATGACTAACTCACGGCTACTAATTGATCTAAGGGACCTAGTATTATTTTTATAAGAAATTAGATCCGACAGATACTTTGGTGCCATATTATTTAGGGTTTTCCAGGTTAACAGAAGAATCTTGAACTCAATTCTAGCCGGCACAGGGAGCCAGTGAAGTTTTCTCAATATTGGAGTAATATGATCATATTTTTTTGTTTTACACACAAGTCTAGCTGCCATATTTTGTAATTTTTGTAACTTCATAATATCATTCATAGGAAGACCAGCCAGTAGTGAATTACAATAGTCTAAATTAGAAGTAATAAATGCATGCATCAATATATTCGTGGATTTTCCATCAAGACAATTCCTTATTGAAGCAACATTTTTAAGGTGAAAATACCCTTTTTTGCAAATTTGACTAATGTGATCTTTAAGTGACATTTTATCATCAAGGATTACACCAAGATCCTTAACAGTTTTAGATTTATATATATCCATTTCTCCAATTTTAATATGATCAGGGATCTTATCAACTTCTTTAAACTTGTATCTCATTTTTGTCGCAACCAAAAATTCAGTCTTACCATCATTCAACTTCATTTTGTTGGTATATAAGAAGTCACGAATACAGCGTATACATTTTTCAATATTATCATAATTGAATTTAATTTCATACGAGTCATCAGGATTAAATGATAAGTATAATTGTGTGTCGTCAGCATAAATATGATATGACAAGCCAAATTTCCTCATAATATCAGCAATGGGCGACATATAAATGGTAAACAGAATGGGCCCCAATACAGAACCTTGGGGAACCCCAAATTTTAATTTCACATTTTTAGAGAATTTTCCATTTATAGTTACATATTGTTCTCTATTAGTCAAGTAGGATTTAAACCATTTCAACACGTCTCCCCCTATACCACATCTAGATTCTAATCTATTCAGCAAGATGGTATGATCAATGGTATCAAACGCTGCAGATAGATCAAGTAAAACCAACAGTACAATACGCCCATCATCTAGATCTCGTAAAATGTCATTCTGGACCCTTAATAGAGCCGTTTCAGTACTGTGAAAAATTTTATATGCAGATTGAAAAATATTCCTGATATCATTCATTTCCAGGTGCATAAATAATTGATTTGCGACAGCCCTTTCAATAAGTTTAGCTATATATTTAAGATTAGATACAGGTCTATAATTATTCTTAATTAGTTCAAGTCCTAATTTCTTCAGTAAAGGTCTAATAATGGCAATCTTATATTCTTCCGGGAAAAAGGCTAAAAATAAAGATTTATTAATAATTTCAGTAATAATTGGTAGAAAGGTGTCTAGGCATTCATAAATT
Source organism: Amphiduros pacificus (assembly GCA_949316495.1). Classification (NCBI taxonomy): domain Eukaryota; kingdom Metazoa; phylum Annelida; class Polychaeta; order Phyllodocida; family Hesionidae; genus Amphiduros; species Amphiduros pacificus. Next base: position 1,568,801 of record OX439000.1, on the reverse strand, counting down.
AACCATGTTGGAATAGGGTCCAATTCACAAGATTTACGAGCTGATTTTTTAATTATTGCTTTTACTTCCTGCAGGCTTAATAATTTAAATTTATTCCATTTTTGAAAAACATTATCTTGCCCGCTAGGGTTCAAAGGAAGAGTATCACTAATTAATGAAGGGGCATCTTTATCAAGTTCCAACCTAATTTTATCTACTTTCTTAATAAAAAAGTTATTAAACTCATTTGCAAGATTTTCATAGTCATCAGTTTCTGGAAAGGGTGTATCATCATTCCTGTGCATTAACTTATTTATAACATTATACATTTTTTTAGGATCATTGTAATTTTCTCTAATAATGTTACCATAGAAGCTACCCCTAGTTGAGACTATTAAGGAATTATATTTATTTCTCTGCGATTTATACAATTCAGAATCAATATGAAGCTTAGTTTTAGTCATTTTGCGTTCTAATTTCCTCTTTAGTCTCTTTTCAGATTGTAATTCATCAGAAAACCATGGACAAGGTTTTCTAATTTTAATATTCCTATTAATAATTGGAGCATGATTATCCAGAACTTTGGTAGTTTTTTCATATAGGCCCACTAATTCTGAGAGATTCATAGTTTTATCATAATTTTCATTAAGGAAACAGTCCATATCCAGTTTAAATTTATTAAGATCAATACTTTTAAGTTTCCTAAAACTGATAGATTTTTTCGTAATTATTACATTCCTAAACCTGAAAGAACATTTAATCACATTGTGATCAGATAGAAATTCACCTACTGAATAACTTTGCAATTTATCATGTTCTGAAAATTTTATAAGTAAATCCAGCGTATTTCCTAGAATATGAGTGGGCTCAGTTATTAATTGCTGACAACCATATAATTCAAGGACAAGATTCATTTTCTTCACATTAGGCTTCGAAGTATTATTCATATGAAAATTATAGTCGCCTAGCAGATAAACTTCATGATTTAAAAATTTATAGTAGGACAACATATTAGACAGTTCATCAAAAAATGCCGACATAAGATAAGGATTTTTCTTTGAAGGCTCAGGTCTATAGACAATGACAAAATTCATTTTTTTATTTTGAAAAGAAATACTTATATCCATTTTTTCCATAGTAGTCACAGGAAATATGTTCTCCTTTTTAATGTCAAGTTCCTTCCGAAAAATAGCCGCCAAACCACCACCCGATCTTCTTTTACGTGATTCTTTCAAAATTTCATAATTATTGTCTCTAAGATCATCAATAAGCTTCTTATCTTTGATATCATTTAACCAGGTTTCAGCAATGAACATTATGTCAATTTTATTCTCCATAATATAATCTTTGACCTGAAATATCTTGTTCCTGACTGATTGGGTATTTATGAATGCAACATTTAGACAGTCATCATGATACTTCACGATATTAGACGATTTAGATAATTTAGAAATTAATAAATCATCTTTAACATCAGATTCATCATTAACACAATTAATTTCCAAAGGTTTTCCTGCAGGAGATGAACAATTAATACTATTTAAAGTAATAGTGTTACTATTTAAACTAGTAGTGTTCCAATCACTGGTTAAATTTGCGTTTATGCTTGATAGCATATCCATATTAGAAGTGTCTCCAATCTTATGCTCTGAAGGCATTGTTCTATCTAAGAAAACTTTATCACACTCTAATTCTATTTTTAAATTCTGGAGGGTGCAATCACCACGTATTGGAAAAAACCGGCTGGACTCCGCTGTAGAGAACACGCATTCGGGTTTCATATGATTGGCAGCAGAACCACTAGGCTCCGCCCCCTCAGCCGAAGAATAATTACTAAGACATTCAAAAGTGTTGTGAGTCTTCATGACGGAGAGAGCCGAAGGCATGTAAACAAACTCCGCAGGTGGCTCATTAACATAATTCAAGACGAGGTCAGGGGAAGTTAGATTGATCTGGAGACGCCCTGAATGTACAAAATGGCGGACAAAAACTTTCTCGGGGATTTTGCAATCGAAATTTCCCGCAGTATTCATACAAAACCAATTGTCATCCCTCAATTTAGTTTTATTTGGACGAGTTTTATGTCCGGCCATGATTTCATGCACAGGTTGAGGCTTACTTTTCTTAACATAAGTATATTTCGAAGAAAAACAGTTCTCGTACATGTTATAATGTTTCCGGTACGTGGGAGGCAAGCAAGTTCGATCCACTGATCGAGAGATTTCAGAGACTGCAGAATTATCGGTTGAAAGGCATAGAAAAACTGTGGTCATGCGTTTACATACCTCTGAGAAAAATTCAAACTTTCTCAAAAATTTAAAAGTTAGACTGAAAAGAATATTTTCCTCGCCGGAAAGGCCTCTGCTAATAGGAGAAGGAATATTAATATTCATTTCAAAATTAATATCTAAATAATTTAAACTGAGGGCAGATTTAGGGAGGGAAGACGATTTAAGCAACATCAGATGATATTTGCACAGGATTAAACTATCTTTACCAAGCCTAATATCATTTTTAAGAGAATTAGCAAGATAAACGAAATTTTTAATTCTATCACCTTTTAATATTTTAGAAGAAAAACATTGACAAGAAATAATCTTTAAAGATTTTATTGCAGAAACACAATTATTTTCATTCATTACAGCCTGACCAGGTAGAAAACCATCAGAGATGATTTTTGCACATTCAAGATCAGGTAATAAGAAAAAGTCATGAGCATTAATTAATCTAATACCATGATTGGGAAGGCTAATGAGATTACGCACATTAACAGAATTCCTACAATCATGTGAGTTAAAATATATCCAGTCATTGGTAAAGTTACCAGAGCATGTTCGCATATTGAGGAGTGTACATTTTTTAATGTTCAAATCATTCTCAATGTTTTTACCATTATCAATGTTCATTTCATTACTAATGTTCATTTCATTTCCAATATCCATGTCAGATCCAGTGTCCATTTTAATATCATGATTAGGTTTAAAAGTCAACTTATATTTGTGAAATTCATTCAGAGTAAAAATATCCTCAGATTCTCCAGTCAAAGTCTTATTATACACATATTTATAATTCATACATTCCTCAGACAGAGCCAGAGGCCAATCCGGCCAAAAACCTCAGATAATATTACCCTCCTCCACAACCTTGGCAATAGAATCTTTCGCAGCCTTGATTTGACTTTTCCCTCCTTTTATTGTTGCAAAATATTTCTTTCCATGATCATTCTGATACTCATCTAAACTGACTTTAGCGCCAGTCTCACCCTCGATCCTCCTTATGTTAGAACCTCCTTTTCCAATTATTTTCCCGACCATGTTAAGTGGAACTGGGTACATCTCCTCTAAGCCCAGCCTCTTGGTAGGTAGATCATTTGCAGGCTGCTCTGCCTTCCTTACAGCTTTATTCTGAATAGGAGCGACATTGAGAAGGTCCACAAAGGAAGCATCACTTAAGGTAGGAGGTACAATGCCGTCAATTGTTTCTGCTAAATATTTTACACAGTTCTTTCTTAGGGATCCATTTTCACTGATCAACTCACATTTAGGATAGACTCCATATTTCTTCACGGGTACAAAAATGTACCCATCCATTTCCTGCTTCTCAAGTTTCCTTATCATCAGCGCTTGTTGAAATGAGTGGTCATCATCAAACATTGGAGGGGGGGTAACCACGACCACACCCACCCCATTAGATCTTATCATAGAAGCAAATTTAATCACCTTGGAGCCAACCTCCACTCCTCCTAATCCATTTACGATGTCAAAAAAGCCTGGGATGATTGTAACAGTATGATATAGTTTTATCCTGTCCGTATCCCTAGCGACATCATCCAAGAAATCCGTTGTGATGTCAGTGATCTCCTTGGGCCGGGATAATCCCTGGGCAATAGAGTTCTGTGAAGAAACCATCGCAGATAGGATCACTAGCATCTTCTTTCCAGGCGGATTTTTTATCTCATTATTAGAAGCAATTCCATCCACATCAGCCATTAGCCGATCAATTAGCTTTTGTTTGTCAGAGAGGACTTGTTCAAGGCGCACAACATTCAATACGGCCTCATCCTTCATTTTAATGATTTCCCCAAACTTGAGACTTTGAGAATCAAGCGACTCTTTGTAATCAACTTCTGCTCTTTTTGCTGCATCAAGCATGAAATCTCTGATAGAGATCATCTCCTCTTTACCCTTGATCAAATCCTGCGTTTTAGCTAGTTTCAGCTTAGCCTCTCTCAAAGCATCCTGTGAGGTTTTTAACTTGTTCTCACAGGAGCGTGCCTCAATTAACTGTTCCACGAGATCCGACTTTTTCAGCATCATCAGCTTTTCCATTGAAACTGTAGAAACTGTAGAATCAGGATTTAAATTCTGCTCATTCTGATGATCCGCATCTCCCATAAGGGTCACGTCCGAGTAGGCATCATTTGTCGCCATCATCTGTCAAAGAATCAAAATATAGCAATCAATATAAGGGAACAAAAGTATCAATATATGAATTAAAGCTTATCAGAAAATGGAATAGAGTCAGAAGAGAGTAACTAGCTCACCTTAGAGAGAATCAGCAATATGTCAGCAATTTTACTTCCAAGTTATGTAGCAAGACAATCCAACTTAGAGAGTCACACAGTAAAAAACTTATATGAAAGCTCATAAAGATCACAGCATCAGATATCCAGGCACAGCAGAGTTGGTAAACAGTCACGGCAAGGTTTGAAGTGACTGATATATGTCAAGATCAGGTTTATGAGGACGAAATTCAGGATTGTGACATCATGTCTATTGTGACATCACAATACAACATTGCATCACAATGATAGAACAATGACATAAATTTATTGCATCACAATAGAAAACGCATCACCACACCACGTGTCCTATGAGAAACACGTGATAATTATGCACTTGGAGTTATTGACCTTGGAAGTTATACAATGTTTCAAAGATTTTGTCAAAACAGAATTATTGAGAATTACAATTTTGTATCAATAACTTTCTATTATAAAATAATTACATTCAATGTCGCTCAATGTCAATGTCATTCAGGAATGCGGTAAACAAGATAAACAAGATAATATATTCATATATTCATAATTAGAGTGTCACAGAGTGTAAGAATGATAGATGTGCAAGATTACATATGTATATTTTTAAAAACATCAACAATTGCTAACGTTCTTTGTTTGAGTTATTTGATGACACAAATTACACAATTTGGGCGGCACAACCAGGGAACGCAATTGCGGTCGAGGATTGCGACCAGTAGATTTCACCCTATAGTTTCAGTCAAGTAATTGTAATATGTTAATTCAATATCCATAGAGGTCTGGAAAATTAATCTATTGATTAGTTCCAGTAGTAAAAAACCAGTAAGTAATTCTCAGTCAGTTTTCCAGTACAACCAACTATGCAACCAACTACTATTGATACAACAGGCCGATAATTGACAATTGTAGCCCGTTGTGGTTAGTGAAACAATATCACCAGATAATAAAATTTTAAATGTTTTGAGACAATCCAACTTGAACGATAAGAATGAATTCCATAAAGATACCTCACAATGAAATGAGATCTGTTCTTATATGTTAAATATATATATATTTCAAGATGCTACTTTTATAATCAATCAATTTGAAGGCAAAATCAATGAATTATCAAGTCAAAAGATCAGAAAAAACTGATCAGGTATCAATGAGAGAGGTAAAGATCAGAAAAACTCTGATCAGAAAACGCTGAACAGGGAGAGTTTATCCGAAAAAACACTGACCAAAGGACAAGAATCAGTTTACGCTGACTCACACAACAATTCTATAAAAAGGTTTAATTATACTAGGGAGACTAGAGAGCGCTAGTCTAATCAACCTATTCAGTACGGAATAGGAGGCCAAGTATAATAGTTATTAGCGTGAAATAATAATCAGTGAAGTTCTGTACTGTTTTCAGTAGAGCTAAATGCAAGAGCACGTGCACGCACACAAGCACCCATGAAAGCCGTCACACTGAATTCACCTATCTTCACTGAAAAACCTCCGAATTAATCCGAAAAATAGATTAACAAGGTAGTTCAAAGTAGTTCTGCTATATCTTCCTACAATTTAATCGATCCAAGTAGTTTAAATCGTCTCAAAAACCACAAAAATAGGATCTTTTCAGGAGCTCGATGAAAACAAGACCGATCAGAACCAGAGCATGCGCAGAACCCCAAAATATTGTAATATTGTTAATAGCTTTGAGAATATAATCACGTGAATGATCTGTAGAAACATCACATATGGATTTAAAAGTGGTACAACGTGTTATTCTCAAGGGTCCAATCCTCAGTAGCCTGAAAGTATATTGAGTTTTGTGATGCGAAATATGGACAGTTGTTTGCCATCCCTTGCCATTGTTTCGGCAAAGACTTCTGTAAACATTTGTAGGCTGATCTCTGATCGGGCAATTGGTTGAAACAAATAGATCTTCAACCATAACTTTGTCTCCATTGATAATGAGGAAAACAATGAAATCGCAGAGCAAGTACCAAACTTAAGGGTGAACCCCAGAATGTGCCACCATTTTGGTCAAAGCTACTCGATCTGATGTTCCACAGCTAACATTCAGGAAATTTACTACTAATTCATTTTGCACAGCAACCCCCCCACCCCACCCATTTCGCTGGGATAGGTGTAGATTCAGTTAGGTTAAGATTCAGTCCATTAGATGATTATGATATGATATGATGGAGCTTCTTCGCGGACTTCCGGTCAGATTTGTTCATGTCTGAAGCATGAGTTCTTATTAGCAAGTGCGAGAACTTTGCCCAGCTAAAGTCTATTTTGAGTATTATCACTTAAATTTGGCCAATAGGAATTATATTGATGAGGAAAACAGGATTTTTTTACTAAATGGCCTGTTTAGGAATAGAATCCCAAAATTATCGTTGCTTTTGACAAAACATAGGTTCACTTAGGTTAACAATACAGTTTTAAATTATGATTATAAATCTAGTCTGTTTAAACTAATATCGTGTCCGCAAAATAATGTAATAGACATTATTTCAACAGAGACCACATTCATTGTGGTAAATCTGAGTGACCAAGATATGTTGTTCAGGAATTGTGATGGAAAGGCTATGGTAATTTCAACTGAATATATATCTGGAATTTATAAATTCATATATATATTCCTTATAAATTTATATATATATTCCTTACCATACTTAATACAGGCCAGTACTTATTGTGTTCAATTGAGAGTATAACTATAGTTCAGGACTATATCTTGCGCAGTGTGCAAGGTACATGCGTTACATATCAATATTTCGTCTTGATATAGGCTGTGAGTGCCCACAAGATACAAGTGGTGCGGCCAACATAACAAATCAAATAGAAGACTGCCGTTATAACCTGGCCTCGGTTCTACTTGTTCTCTTCAGGGCCTGGACATAGTGAGTATAGTCCATGTTGATATGCTTATCTACCGGTTCACTGACTGCTGATGAGGATGCCTCCAGTCGCCCACATTTGAAGAGTTTTCCTAGTCCTTGTCTGCAGTCTTCTTCAAAGATGAAACTGCCATAGAACTTAGCAGCATAGTTCAAAGTGAAGGTCATCTTAGAAACATAGTAGGCTATCTTCATATGGTCGGACTGATAGTATCTTAGATTCTCCCACATTTCCACCACACCGTGGCGCTCCAGGATGTGCATTGACTGAACAACCAGCTCCGGCAGGCAAGACAGAACAAACAACACACTCACCACAACGATAAACTGCGAGAATTGGAGTGATTTCTCTAATGACTTTTTATCGTCATATGATCCAGATCTCGTGTCCTTTGCATATCTGTGTGATAACATAAATAGGATAATGCAGATCAGAACAAAAATAATAGGCACTGCCCCATCTGTAAAGAGCTGAAGGATAACATCTGTGTAGATATCATAGAACACCACATATTTTGAGGTACACGTGTTGTATTCAGTCTCCTGTGTGATCACAAGGTAAGGAAAGCAAGCTGCAAAAGCCACTAGACAGGTTGCTAGGGTAACATAAATGGCGCGCTTTGTATTGTATATAGCGTCTCTTCGTTTGGGAGCATAGGTGACCAGACAAAGCTCCACACACATGGCCACCACCATCCAGGATGACATCACACGAGCCATCTGATAGCTGAACACACCAAATCTGCATCTCCAAGCATTGTAGCCGTATAATATATCTCCAGCAGTGACACCTGGTGTCAAAATAGCTATGTCCTCAACGCACTCGAAAAAGAGGACGACACTGTCGGCCAATACACAACCCAGAATGAAGTAACTGGTTGAGAATTGTTGCATGTGACTTGTGGTCATCATCCGGGCACTAACCACGTTGCCTAGCAACCCGAACACGCCCACCACCACGCTCACAATGGCTGTGGTCTCCCTCACCTCGGCAACCGTGTCATCCATCGCGGCAGACAATTCTTAGGACTATCTCTGCATCTCACCTCCTGAAAAATACAAAAAACAAATGCATGACGTCAGCAATACACGCATAATACTCCAGAAAGGAAAGGTTTAAGAAAAATGAAGATATTTGACAGTTTTTTCCTTAAAACACGAATTGTTTCACACATCAGTATGGAACATTTCAGACGTCTTTTTTTGAAGCATGATAATGTATTGGAATCTTGAAAAGGATATTAATTCTTTTTGCATAAATTATACAGTTTTTCTCCTCTTTATAATCATCTTTATCTATTTGAGTTGAGGTTGCTTTAGATGTGTGGTTCCGCATGATATGACTTGCAGGATCCTTTAGTCTCATTGATATATATATATATATATATATATATATATATATCTGCCTTATACTATAGCTACTCTACCTTAAATGATACTCTATTTTCCCGATATATATGTTTAATAGCATACATAGTACTTTTATATCAGGCACATTGTGTAGTTGTGTGTGAAGCTTATTATATGAGCTCAGTATCTCTCTCCAGGTCCAGCTGTCATCCAGCCCCTGTGGATTTGGGGCAGTAGAATAGGCCCACTGTATCCCCTGCATGTTGTAAGAGGCTAACTAATAGGGGGTTGTATCTGTTTCTGTCCCAGAGCAACTGAAAGACCCCATTTGCATGGTGAGACTTCCAGTTCATTTTGTGACAATGACTCCCCATACGCAAATGGACTCTCAGCCTTGGACGTTGTCCTTCTTCAGTTCCAATAGTTCAGTTCAGGTTTTTCTTTTGTTTTGTCACCATATGACCATAGCTGTCGCTAGTGTGACGTTAAGCCCCAACCAACCAACCAACCAACCAGCTGTCATCCACAATGCTACAAACATCTGGGTTTGTGCTGATGTAGAATGCCTACCATCTCTCCATATCCTATGACTATCATCATGACTATATGGCAACAATCCCCAGGCATTGCCCCAGTTATCCCTTCTCCAATCTATAATCCATACCTGCCTTTACTACATGCATGTTGTCGTATACGGACTGCAGTTCGAGTGTCACATCAAGCTATGGCTTACGTGGCTCGAGGTTTCCAGGTATGTATCACAGCCGGAGAAGCAATCTTAATGCGGGACAACTCATGCTGGCTGACGGTATACACACACAGATATAGATTCATTAATCGATTGCTTTGTTTCCTTTAAAAGAAGGGTTGGTTGGCTTTTGTTAAATCCATTACTATTTGTTCAAATTCAAAGTTAATCTTATGCAGTTGTGGGAAAGATTTGTAAAGAACAATAAACATTTTCGAAAGTGATTACACGCATCAATAAAACAAACGTGTTTGCATATAGGTGAGCTAGACTTTGTTAGAATTATGAGTTTTGTAAATTGGCCAATTATTTCATTATTTATTATAATACAACAATATGGAGATGAGAGTTTTCAAATATCTTTTCCAATACTGTCAAGGAATGATATAGCACCATAAAATGTACAGTTGGTTAGCTTATGAGTATACTACAGTAAAATAAAACAGCCTAATTAATATTTCTTATAAATCAAAAGTTGATTCCCGCAACAAGAGAATAATATCAGACATATATCTAAGATGTTGACCCAAAACTTATTTCTGTATATTGAAAGGAAATAATAATAGTCATATATGAATGTCTTCTAATTTTTATTTGGAATTTAAGTTGAAGAAAACACTTTTAAAATGCTCAGCAACTTTAGACAATGTTTGTCAGCACATGAAGGGGACACAGGGACTGGATGAAGGATTGAAACCAGGTCAAGGTCAATGTCTCAAGTGCCAAGAAACCATGAGACTGGATTCCTGGTAACATTATTCCTTGTGCAAGTAAAATATAAATTGTTTGGAATGTTTTGGAATAACTGCTTCGTTCAGAAGAAGGCAATTTGAAACAAGTTAAATGGAATTCAACAAAGATTTGACACATGAGGTAAAGAAAACAAAATTTTCAAAGTTATGTGAAGCTTTGATATCCATGTCTGTGTGAAGTGATATAATTGATTTGAATTGTTGTCAAAAATTCTGATTTATTTTTGTTCCCATTGTGATTAATTTCTATATATTAACACTCGAGACTATCTCTATAAGCCTGTTTTTGAAGCCGTTTTTTCTTTTGCTGCTCTATTTTTTGGGGGGTTTTCATATCTTTATAGTACTTCTGATCTTGATTTATTTGTAATAACGACTGTTTAAGCATTGTTCAGGCTATTTCAGGTCAGATAAAAGCCCGTCACCGGATCTCAATGCCCTACTCCTTTAGAAGAGCGACTTGGGGTCTGTCTTTTGCAATATCACACAGATATGACTACAGTACTGAGACTTGAACTACAATTTTCCTGGTCTGACAAGAAATCTCAATCAACATGTATTACCGCCTGGCAGTGGTGCATTTTGGTTTGCGCAGTGCTCCATACCTCTTCAACCAGTTTGCCGAGAGTCTGGCATATGTGGTCGTTCAGAATGGCACCTCTATAGACACTATGCAATATGTCGAATATTATATGTCTATTAATGAACAAACGGCCTGTCGGGAAAGAGGTTTACACGTGTCAGCTGATGTGTTAACCACCGCCTTTCAGGTCGCCGTTTTTAAAGTCCAAGATAGAAAAGACTTTTTCGAGTTATTGAGTTCTTGTGTTTACCCACTACTAATACTAGATATTCCAAAACGTTAGGTTAGACTTCCTAATTGTCGGATGGATGGTATCAGAGGGCTACCCAAGTAAAGGTGAACCAGAGCCATGGTATCAGAGAGCTACCCAAGTAAAGGTGAACCAGAGCCATGGTATCAGAGAGCTACCCAAGTAAAGGTGAACCAGAGCCATGGTATCAGAGAGTTACCCAAGTAAAGGTGAACCAGAGCCATGGTATCAGAGAGTTACCCAAGTAAAGGTGAACCAGAGCCATGGTATCAGAGAGTTACCCAAGTAAATAATAAATAATAATAACAATAATAATAATAACGATTTATATAGCGCTATACCAGACCAGGTCTGCTCATAGCGCTTTCTCCAAGATAATGCTTTCTATATAGAAAAGTCTTAAGTTTTTTCTTGAAAGTGTCTACTGTTTTACAGTTTTTCACCTCAAGGGGCAGGGCATTCCAATTTTTTGGCGCATATACCATAAATGCTCTGTCACCATATGATTTTAGATTAGTCCTAGGTACCATGTATTCATTCTTATAGTATAGGTGAACCAGAGCCATGATCTAAGTGGCGATTATCATTGGGAAGCTGACTTTACACGAAGGCCAGACCACATGTTATTTTTCACGGAGTTATCCATTTGTCTTAGCTTTGCAGGCATCACAGCCGAGCCAGCCAGCCCTGTTTGCATGCCATTTGTTGTTTCCGGTAATCTGCCTCTTTGTACTGGCGCATCTGACTTGGCAGTTGTCATGCATTACAGAGATAGTTGCTCACTATTGACTCTTGATGGCCAGTTTTCATGTAAGAAAAGGAAAAAGATTCCCCGCTAAACTGAGGCAGTCCATCCTCCACCTTCCTCTCCCTCCATTGCCCTCTGAATATTTTCACAATGAATTACCCCAGATTACTAATAGATATGAAGGTAGACTCAGTACCCATCCCCAGACAAGCAGGTACCTCTATATACATGTATGGATTGGCAATGTGTTGGCACTGTCTGGGCCAGACAAAGCCGATTTATGAGAAACGCAGATTTATGAGAAAAACAATCTCCTTATTTGTTGATATTAAAATGTTCCTTTGGTCGGATCAGAGGCTAGCATAAGGCAGGATGAACATTTAACAACGGATCTGCACATTTACAGGTCATGATGAACGTCACTGCATTAATGCAGGCAGGTCACGTGACCCTGGTATAGTGGACCTTATCACAGCCCTGGATTACTATACGTCCAGTATATATTCATAGACACACATTCACACATTTATACTCAGTTGACAATGCCTCAGGTGATATTTTGAATCCTCATAGCGATTTGGTAATCGCAAAACCTGTCAATGGTATCATTGAGTTCTGATAATAATAATTTATTAATTTACTTTGATGAGTTTGTGGAAAACGCTTGGGCGATTCTTTCCATTGTTCGCTGGCGTCACCTGGTGTGCTTTATTTGCATGCAGACATTATTTCCATGGCTAACCATTTGTTTTTTTGGTTCTTTTTGGGGAGAGGGGGGTATATTTTCCCTTTGGGTTCTCAGGGCCTAAGTTACATCAATGTCTATGTTAGAATGTTCTCTCGGGAGTCAGAGAGGCCGACATCCTTCATTAAAAAAATCATCTCTTATTTATCTTCCTGATTGGGGTGTTTGCCCAAATTTCAACAATTTTCTAGTTCCTTCCATCCTAGAGTTAAAGATATTATAAGATGAGTTTTGTTCTTTTCACAAGATTCCTGGAATATTTGCCCATCTCTCTTTGTGAATAATTTAGTATATAAATTTCTAGCATGGTATTATCTCCAGGCAATGATTATAACGTAACATCTCCAGGCATAAATTATAACATAAACCGATTAACATAGATATGTTGTCATGGCAACCTTTATCTGATATGACCCTTTTCTTCAAAGAGACTATTTAGGACAACCCAGAGCTGACCTAATAACTCCCGTGAGATCATAGGTGTCGAAGTATCCAAGATCTTGGCGTATCATATCTCCCTCCTGTCTCTTTGTAAAATTTCGAACATATCTAACAAAACAAAATCTGCAACTCAAATCTTGAATCCATGGCGGAAACATATCTGAAGCAGTTTTTTTTTTCAAATATTCTCATTATTTCTTATGTGTTGCTAAAGATTTGATTGCGGATAACATGAGCGCCTAGAAAGGACAAATATTTGAAAGGGGCGTGGCATTAATTCCTAGTGGCAGACCTTAATCGGACCGGATATAGCTAAATTGTGCTGACATGTATGTTTTCTTTGAAAAAGGATGGTTTTGATAATGTAGAAAATTAAGGAGGGAGTATAGCTTAAACAATGCTTGCATTTATTAGTAAAGTCAGGAATATTTGAGTTTATTAGGAAGCCTCCCCTCTGTTTGAGTAATATATGATCCATAATAATGTTACATTTCTCCTACAAATAATTAATGTTGAACCCTGATGATTAAGGCAAATAGATTTTCTGGTGTTTCACCGACACATTATTGTAATGGATCTATCAATAAACTAAATATGGCGTAAGAATAAGACACTCTGAGTGCAAGACCACTTCTAATCTACCATCTCTCTACACATATATATTCTCTAGATCTATGACCCTTGGGCTGTTCTTTTACTCTTTTGATCCTCTTTTTCTTGAGCTCAATATCGAAAAGGTGTGAATACCACGTGAATTGTACAGTTTACATTATGGATGCTGCACGTCTACATGTTAAATTCTACATTTAACCTGTCATGCTTGTTTCGGTCCCGAATGTGTTCCTTACAGAAGCTGTTGTGGTCTAGTGCTGTATGGCTGCTTGTACAACTCTACTGTACTCCATTGTTGGAACAGTTAGCAATATGTGCCTGTCTCCTTATCGCAGTCTTGTGCCGAATTATATATATTTATATTTACAAATACATAAAAAATATATATATAGTTGAGAAGCGTGGTATTAAGCCGGTCCTATCAGTTACCTATATGCATCAAAGCCTTGGGCATTATTCCCTTAAGATATAGAAATCCTGGGTCTGGTTTCCTTGTCATAGCCTTCAGCTCTTCATTTCAATATAGCATGCATGTGCATTAGTGTTAGCGCCCAAACTGGCCTCAGTGTCAAAAAGGTGCCTGCCATATTTCAGTGTATTATGTTTAACACGTACGCTATTGGTGTGGTTTACCTTTGGTGTTGGTTTGTATTATCTTATATCACAAAACAACCTATAAACAAATCGTGAATAAGGTCATGTGTACCCTGCAAAATGTCCCCATCGACCCTGTTTAAGTATTAAACGGAATTTACATATTGTAAACGATTTATCAAACGTAAAACAAAAAAGAGCAATTGGTGACATGTATAAATTGGATGTTTTTAGGTCATGGATTTAACAATTGTGTTCCACCCAGTCTGACATCCTCGTCAGATACCCACGTTTACCATCCATCAAATGATGACATGCTCCCATATCTGTTTCTCTATGAAATGATATTCACTGCACTATATAAACTCCAAAAAATTAATCATCACATAAATATTAAAATCACGACTACAATTAACAAGATGAGAACTTTAAGTGTCCGAACTCAATTCTGTTCTAGAAAGTCGAGAATAAGTCTGTAGTACGAACTTCAGAATACCGATAATATACTCTAAGAGTATATGAAGCTAATTAAATCATATAGCACATATAGTGCTGACATTTCGTTCAGAGTATCAATAGTCTTCTGGTTACATGTTCAATGTTTCATAAAGCACTGTATAACGCTGTTATATGTTAAACAAGAGAAATCTGGCCTCGGCTATATCATTGAGAAATAACACTTATACTTTCCTTATACTTTCTTACACTTTATATATGTTTATATATATATATAATTGTTCAAGCAGGATAAAAAGACATATTGATATCTCCTAATTATTTCACAGAATAATAAAGTACTGACATTTATTGCACATGACAATAAGACGGATCCAGTAACCACTAAATATTCCATAGAGTGATATTGCGCAGATATTTATATACAGAGAAATAAGATACAATGATCAATATATTACAAATGTCATTTAGTAAATTGTGCATTTGAGAAAGGTGTGATACATGGGTTATGGTCCAGTTAATTAGATGTATGATGATAAATCATTCAAAGCCAGTAAGTATTGTGGAGAGTGGAAGTTAGGAGTAAAGCAATCCATGCTTGTAGTGAACATTTGACAGGAGAGTGTGGTATTCTCATGGTGCTAGGCACAACTAAGCGATAACCACCGACTCATATCTGCTTAAGTCAAGTCATGTTGTCGGTGTAATTGCCCCCTTTCAGTGTCACCGAATCATAGATTTGAGCCTTGCTCTCACAAGCGCCTCTATTTAGTTATTCATAGCACAGACATTTAAAATTTAAAAAACATGAATATGAATTGAAATATTTCCTTTTCACAACCCCCATATTTATATTGAATAATATAAGTTTACTGATAACACTGTTATGCAGCTTATTGCGGAGATGGTGGGCTGAATCAGAGGGCAGGGCGGGAGGAAGGGATGAGGACCTGGAGGTAATGTTTCCGGGTCAGGGGTGCTGGGTGTCCCTCATGTTTACACTCAGCAAACACTGGGCCCCACGCTTTGCATACCAGCACACTACTTTTTATAGGCTGAAATTTAGAGTGAATTAATTTGTGAAAGCGGCCTAGACATCTCTCTCTATATATATGTTCTATATATATATATATATATATCACTATACCAGCCAGTCCCAGACAAGCACCCAGACCGCATATGCCTGTATGTGTGGAGGAACTGGCCTAGCTGTGATCAGGCAAACACAATTGAAATAAAGTGTCTGGAGTCTATATGAGACCTGTGCACTTGACTCACTTTAGCTGAACATCGGGACCGTTTTGGTAAATCAGGTCTGGACCTTCCTATTAGTTAGGAGGAGTTGGCCTGACCGTGTACGGTGTATGTGAGTGAGGTGGAGGGATTGGTCCAGTGTGGGTACAGGAGCACCGGGCGGTGGGACACATTAGGAGTGTGACTACGGTCCGGACCAGGTGTGTGCTTTCTGGAGTGTGAACACATTGAAATCATCATATCCTCACCACACCACACAGTCTTAAAGCACAACACTCCCAGACTGGTCGTGGGCGATAAAAATGATGGAATAAAAAGTGAGAGTTAAGCTCCCGGCACGCAGGAACGCACCACACACGCACATCCGATAGAGGATTCCATAAGTGGGAAAGTTTTGGATGATATTAAGTGAGTGGTTGGAAGATGGCAGTTCATTTATGAACTCAACTGATCCTCGCTGCACACCGCTCTGCCCCAGACCTCGCATCCAGCTCTGTGTGGGGCCTATTATTGTGAATGCAGGTCTAGTTTAATATCTAACCTCATCTGACCACAATCACAGCTAGGATACCGTGGAGGGCTACCAAACCAGGACACATCACAACATAGACAGCAAGCATGGCTCAGCGAGAGGAAGGTAGGGCGGCACTCTTAACGCTATCTGTGGCCTCTTATAAAGCAATCACTCCACTATTTATTAGCATTGACACTTTTACCGTGTTGAATCGGTCAGGAGTTTATCAGTGAGCTGCAAAAAATGCAATAATCTCAGGACAAATAAACATGTGTGCCATGCTTTAAAACTGTAAACAGGAGTGTTTTGAGATAAGCACTATAGTCTGGCTATACCGTGTTTTTTATGTGGTATATCTTGTCGGTTATCACCATAAACATTTTTGTTATGACCCAGTATTTTTATGGCCCAGTCAAAAATCATTGAATGCCTATGACTGATGCGTTGAAGTATTATAGATATATATTTCTAAACACATATTCAATGTAAATTATATATATATATATTTATATATATTTATTTATATACATAATAGCTTATCAAAATATTGTGCTTTATTTCCAAGTTGGATATGAGTGTTAATATAGGGACATCTCCCATATGTAATTATATAGGGCGGTGATAATTGAGATATATGGACCAGGCAGAGTGATCGCTGTCGGCGCTTCATTTGCTTGAAAGTATAGTGCAGTCCATTGACTGCCGCCGGCTGCTACCTTCCCGCTCCCCCAAGCTTATAAATGACCTCTCCTCTCAGCTTATAAATGACCTCTACACAGCTTATAAATGATCTCTCCCCTGTTTATAAATGACCTCTCCCCTGTTTTAAATGACCTCTCCCCTGTTTTAAATGACCTCTCCCCAGCTTATGAATGAACTCTCTCCCAGCTTATAAATGACCTCTCCTTTCAGCTTATAAACAACCTTTCCCCCAGCTTTTAAAGGACTTCTCCCCTGATTATAAGTGACCTCTCCCCTGTTTATAAATGACCTCTCCCCCAGTTTATAAATGACCTCTGCGTCACTAACTAAGGGATGACTTGACAGCGATGCACCACGTTTGAACACACATTTCCCTATTAATAAGGAATCTGGAAGCCATGTGAATGTATGCATGAAATTAAAAAATATTTCTCATCAAAAGTCGCATTAATCAACCATTAGTTATTATACTACATGATCTGAGTATTTCGTGAATTCTGCATATGTTTTTACTGAATTATTGACAATAACTGAGTAGGTCGGTAAACAGCCCACATCAAAGTAGAACATTAGACGTGAGTCACGTGACTGCTTGTCAAGACTGACCTATTTGCATCATGCATCTGTGACAGAATATGAATAAGCAAAGTTTGCACCTGTGAGTATGTTTGTTTGGCATGGAGTCAGGTGGATGGGTGTACATCGAATGATGAAGAGGAGTCTGTATACTGTGACACGTAGCCCTCTCAAACATCTATCACTGCCAAAAACCCTTGTCTCTCCACCACCAACAGAAGTACCTACAGGCCATGCACTCCAAGTCACTTACTAAGAGATCTAGTGACATCTCTAAAGAAATAATAACGATATTGATTTTGAATGTCACTTAATAAGCGCTCTGGTGACATCACTATGGAAGTAATGCCGATATTGAATTTAAATGTCACATTTAATAATTAACATGATTATTTTTTCATGCACGTAATTAAGTGTGCCTGATGACAGACACTGTAAGTTGTTAGCCATGTAACATTACATGTAAATTGCATTGATCACGAACACAGAGATATGGTGTCAAATGTTAGACTATATATACCAACAATACTACATAAGCAACACCATTGGTCCGATCATAATACTGCGTGTCAATAATCTAAGACCAATGCTTTAGTCAAATTGTCAAGTTGTTTTCCTTTGCCACTCAGATATAAGCAAGGTTATATATATTTTTTGTGTGAATGTATGTGTTCCCTTTATCCTCTTTGATCACTTGTGACAGGTGGGAACACACGATGTATGTGTGCATATCTAGCCCCCTGTATTCGTCTATATAACAGCTTATAGAAAGATGCACCATGCGGACAATTATACATGTCCACGTATATTAAAATTTGGCTCATTATTTCTCTTCTTATTATTTTTACAATAAAAACATCATGCCAGACTTCATGCTGTGTATTACATGACATGTACAGATTATATTCTCAAGTTCTGAGCCAGGATATGTCGGTCAAGGCACTGCCAATTTAGATTTAGATTAAAAAACGCATGCAGTGAATACAACGAGGATATTTGTTTAGCTTTGAATTGAATGGGAGTTAGTTGAAGAATTACGACTTTGATTTATCATCATATTTCCAATTCACTGGACCATAACCCATCATATATCGCATCTTTATCAAATGGAAAATTTATTAAATGTCTTATTACGATATGTTAATAAGTCAAGGCAATCAACATCAGTGTCAGATACCGAGTCATTGGATATTAACAGATGAGATAATATAGACTTCTATATGAAGACGATGTTTACCAAGTCACCCCCAAGGATATTATGTAACATATATAAATCCCTATATCTCATCTGTGAGGAGAAAGTCCTTTTAGCATTCAGGTTCAGAGTACTTGCTCTTTACAAAATCAAATATTTATAGTTAACAATACACCGAGAGTAACGCAAAGTAACACAGAGTCCTCTCTCCCACACAGGAGCCCTGATCACAGGTATTTCCCAGGCTATGTACCTTTCATTATCCAATACAACTCTGAATGTGACATGTCAGTGAGGATTCATCATGATCAATCAATCAGATGGGCACTGATATTATACCTAGATTACCTGTCTGACTGACTCATATGATGTGGCTAAATCATTGGTAATGGTCACACTGAACAAATTCCTCATTATAAATATTTACTCTGACCTTTAACTCTTCACACATGTCATTATTTGGCAATCTTTGTCATTTAAGTTGTTATATGTGTCACCAACTTGGTTCACTAGTTGGGAACTTTATATGCTAAATATATACTATCTTGAAGAATTTAAGGCGCGATTCGATACGTGTTTATGAATATTTTGCCAGTAGCATGTGCCAAAAATCATACTAGACATCTGAAGGAATGAATTATGGCAACCATGGTTTATTTTTAGTATGAATATTAAGTCCAGACTTGGATGGGTGCCAGGTGAACTGTCATCTAGGCCCCAAGTGTTCCATAAGCGCTGACACAATGAATAAGGTTATAAAAAGATAAATCGTTAGATGCATTGTATATCTATAGCTTGGAACTGGTTCCGTGATAATAGGAAGCTTCGTGTCTTATGCATATCGGTCTTTAAACCTGAAACCTCCTGTTTATTCTTAGTAAGGTTATTTCAATTATTTATATCCATTCTCCTCATATCTTATTTAATGTTTACTACAACATTCCAGCAATCAATACGATATATGATATTAAAGGTTATGTGATATGTGGCCGAGTGCTCACAAAAATCCATCTTCAAAAATGAGGACATATATGAGACATGGTGACATCATGGACACATATCAGACACGGTGACATCATGGACACATATCAGACACGGTGGCATCATGGACACATATCAGACATGGTGACATCATGGACACATATCAGACACGGTGACATCATGGACACATATCAGACATGGTGACATCATGGACACATATCAGACATGGTGACATCATGGACACATATCAGACATGGTGACATCATGGACACATATCAGACATGGTGACATCATGCTGTATTGTTATAGTATTGGGGATGACATCATGGACACATATCAGACATGGTGACATCATGCTGTATTGTTATTGTATTGGGGATGATGGACACAGGATGGTGTGTGTTTGTCACTTGTTGCCCTTTACGCTGTACACACCGTAGTGGATGACACTGCACCAGATGCACAAGGACATAAAAGCTAGAAAACTACATTAACAATTATCTTGATAGAACAAAGCTGTGACAAAACAACCCCCCATGCATACCCCATATATCAATGTGTCACAACATATTTTTTGTATTTTTATATGTCCTTTATGCTTTATTTATGCAGCTAGGATGAGCGTTTTAACTTGGAAGCTTTCTGAGTCTGGTAGCCATATTACAGGGTTATGTTTAGACCCGTCGTTCCCACGGTGTAGATTACAGCATCATCCACCGAGAGAATCAGCCCTTAAAAAGTGAGTGGCCCCCAAATGTATTACACTTAAAAAGTGAGTGGCCCCCAAATGTATTAGAATAACACCAACTACCTGAGGGATACATCCTGGTGTCTGGTGAGCCCTAATTACCCCCCCCCCCATATAACCCCCGCCCCCACCGATATATCCCCCTTAAGGGCAGGAGGGCAGGCTGTATAGCGATAAGGCCCTTGAGATGCCTCAACAGCAACCAATATCACTGTGGATAAATGACCTCACACATACAATATATATATATATATATATATATATATATATATATATATATATATATATATATATATATATATATATATATATATATATATATATATATATATATATATATATATATATATATATATATATATATATATATATATATATATATATTATATATATATATATATATATATATATATATATTCACAGAACAATGAAAGCTTAGATATAAAGATGGAATTGGAGGGAAGACACATATCTTTATGTCATATTTACATGTTTACAAATATATACATATATATATATACCTGCGATGAAGTTATGTGACAAAGTCCCTGTACTAAGCATCCATTCATGGAGTCCAGGTTGTGCCTATTGAGATCATTGGCACCTTTCACATAAAGGAAGAACCTGGTCCACAGTACACAGATCACATCTAATCACCTGTCATGCCATGCAGATGCCAAACGTTCTAACCAGCACAGAGACACATAAGGGGGAACGGTCTAAGTGATAACACGCAAGTACTGAAAAGACATCTCACACACAATATATCTCAACCCAAAACCAGAAGTGGTTCGGTCAAGGGCGACTGGGTGCTTCTGGCAGTTCCTCCCCTGATATAGACATTTGCAAATGAATGATAGTTTACAAATTTTATCTTTGACCATTATCAAGATGCATTTAACTTTCGTATTTAAGAGACTTTGCCCCCACAAAATGGCAAAAATTATATTATCAAAATGTCATAGAACAACATCTTAACTCTCACTGAAGTTCATTTGCATTTTGGAACTTTGCCCATTATTACAAATACTATTGATGTCAAAGTATACATGTAAAAAAAGTGAAAATACATTTCTTTATAAAATCATTTTGATTTGGTTTTTGTTATATAAATTTTAAACTGCACAATGTATGACTAGATTCTATATAACTAGATTCATTCCTAAACTTCCTCCCACACTTTTAGCCCAAAACTTAAATGAATTTCCTCTGGTATGAAGCAGCACATTGGCGCAGTCCCGAGCGGGGCAGATGGGCGTATTGGATCCTGGACTGGGCGGTTGTCATCGTGTATACATTGCGGTCTATGCTGTAGGAGGTGGACAGAGAATAGTTATTATGCCAACAATTGTGCCACCCAGATATCTCATCCCAGCTCCAACATTCTAACTCCTCTCCTGCTTACCAGTGAGACCTTATTCAAATCACATCACTCAATATATAATATTTGGTACATGTATGGTAAATATTATCAGGTGGTAATTATAATCAAAACATCTGGTAGCAAGCAAAACATCTGATAGTAATTGAGAAAATCTGGTGGCAAGCAAAACATCTGGTGACCAGAGTAACCTCAGAGTAACCTCAGAGTAACCTCATAGTGACCTCAGAGTACCCACAATTCATTAATATGAAACATGGTGAATGAATCAAACATAATACAGATCTTTTTTAGAATAAATATCTTATTAGTAAAAAGATTTGGTAATCTAGGTACAATATCAATGCAAAAGACCTATGTACAAGACCTATGTACAAGACCTATGTACAAGACCTATGTACAAGACCTATGTACAAGACCTATGTACAAGATCTATGATCTATGTACAAGATCTATGATCTATGTACAAGATCTATGATCTATGTACAAGATCTATGTACTACTCCTTAATGCCACTCCTCTTAGATATCGTAATGAGAGGTTTATAGCAGTAATTGGATCAC
Organism: Amphiduros pacificus; assembly: GCA_949316495.1. NCBI lineage: Eukaryota > Metazoa > Annelida > Polychaeta > Phyllodocida > Hesionidae > Amphiduros > Amphiduros pacificus. Next base: position 1,546,213 of record OX439000.1, on the reverse strand, counting down.
CAGGATGTACCTCATGTTTTGCGTCGCTGACACACTTTGGGGACTGTAAAGTTCCTTAACTGATCAATTATCTCAGCTGAATGGCTTCATATTATTCAATTAATTTTATGAGTGAAAACAAGTTTTGAAATGTGAAAATAGCAATGCATCTTTCATCCGACCCTTGGTAAACAACGATTGCCCTTTGACATGGCCTACTAACATAAGGTCTGAATTTCCCGCCACATATATATATAGTATATAGGCCCTTGAGATGCCTCAATATATATATTCACAGAACAATGAAAGCTTAGATATAAAGATGGAATTGGCAGGAAGACATATCTTTATGTCATATATATATTATATATATATATATATATATATATATATATATATATATATATATATATATATATATATATATATATATATATATATATATATATATATATATATATATATATATATATATATATATACATATATATATATATATATATATATATATATATATATATATATATATATATATATATATATATATATATATATATATATATATATATATATATATATATATATATATATATACAGACCTTACTTGAAATTACATAAGAGAAATGAGCAAATCGTTCTCATTATAATGTTACTTTCTGGTTATGCCTTTTGAAATGCAGAGCAAATAGGATAAGCTAAGGACCTTGATGTATTGGAAAGCTAATAATGCGCACCATATTAGCCTTTACAATAACAGAGCGCCACCTGAAGGCAAGAAGGAAACTCCCAGATCCCTGAAGTGAGGGCACTTTACATAGTTGCCGTTATGCCAGCATTCTGCATTAATTGCGTGCAACAGTGGTTATGGCAAAACCAAAGGGCCTCGTGTTTCGCCAATCAATAATCCAGTTAAATGCCAAGCTTCCTGACAGCAATAGCATATTGTGCAAGTCTCGCATAACAGGCTGGCTTGACATGATCAATGCATGATGTATGACCAATTATATAGCCCCACTATTGTATGTCTGCCGAAGTAACACTGCTTATGGCCAGCCGTGATATATATTAAGAGACATAATATAGCCATGTCTTTCTTGCCTTCTATTTACAATGGCTGGCCTTGTTTGAGTTCTACCTGTTCACCAAGGTTGTGTTTGTCATCAAATATCTTAGTTAGTGCATCTCTGCATAATCACAATCTTAAGTCATAACAATTGATATGATATTGATGTTTACAACATATGCAATGTATATTTACATGATGCATCTCTCTGCACATTTCATCGACGTTTGTAAATAAAATAGAAAACTTGTCAACTCCTAACATGTATAAAATAACACAAACACGCAATGTTTGATGTCTCTACCTTTGCCGCCTACATATACATATATATATTAGAAGGGGACACAGTTCACGGCCAGGGCATAACTGTTGTCATCCTCTATTGGGATGGTGTATGCATATCTTTATTAAGATATCATTATTAAGTATGATGTGTAAAACCTGCTTCTATTTGCTGTAAAGTTTGATGTTTTATATGTGTATATATTAATCTGATAAAGCCACTTGATGTCAAGAGCTTCTTCTCACAGTGAAGAGATAGCATAAGTATATATCACACTTCAAAGTAACTTGACAAGGAGGCCAAAAAAATCCTCCTTTCAGTGAAACCTTACAATGAAACCTTACAATGAAACCTTACAGCGAAACCTTATATTGAAACCAGGTTAAAAAAGTCTTCGCTGGTATAATGCTAGGCACCAGATAATTCACACAGGTGGTGATGCTGCTTTTATCACCTAATATCGTGGCTTTGAATGTTTATGTTCTCAAGGAAAGACAGGTGAACAAAAATACAATATTTAAAACCACCTAAAGCAGTTGTATTAGCCATATGCATTATCATATTGCATAATTAAACCACGTTGTAATTCTATCTTATAGATAGTAAATTGCATGTGAAAGGTGTTTTAGTCATCACGCTATATCTTACAAATAGTTCATAATTAAGCTCAGACCCATAGAGAATAATACAGGGATTTTTGTGTTTTCGGCAATGTTCCAAATTCTTCTTATAAAAGCGTAATTCTTTAATATAGGTCATTTTAAGCCATTGCCTCAGGCAACCAAATCGACCATAAATGTATTTGACTTGTTGTTAAAATGATGATATACTCGATGTTATTACAAAAATAAACTGTTTTAGGGGCAGTCAATGCCACAATGTCTGACAGGAACTATTTATGTCTGACTGGTTGATAACAAAGATCGTCTACCTTGGTGGTGTTGAAATGATGCAAAGTATGCAAGGTGATGATTTAGGCTGTGAATTCTGTGTCTGTTCCTACTGGGTTAAATACAGACCCACCCTTGTATGAAAGGCAAGACGGTGAGAGTGTCCTGTTGCGAACAGAACAGAACCACAAAAGTCCATGCAGAAGACACCTTGTTTGGATCACCATCGATATATCTATATTTATTGGCCATAAGGTCATTATACAAAGATTTATAGAGCAAATCTCTAAGAGGTTTTGTCTATTCTTGTATGGAACAGTGTGTGGTGAATGTCGGGTCTAGCAATAATACAGTCACTTTTTATTTAATGTCTATGTTAATGTCTTGCCCTTTGACCTGTCCCACTTCTTTACTGACCCCACGTCACGTGGCCATAGGGCTACATTATATACTTGTTATCTTGCCCTGCCACATCCGTAGTTGAGCAGGGAACAAAAGGAGCATTATACAACAACAAATCGGTGTCAAAACACCTCCTCATTTCTTCCTATACTACTAAAAAACAAGGGCCTTCTATGACCTAAATATGTCAACATGATAACGACATGAAAAGCAGGATAATGGTCGCTACTTAAAAGGACATATATTTGATTGTGAAACATCCATGAATATTCTGAATGTTGGATTTATTCGATTATCAACTCAATATATATATATATATATATATATATATATATATATATATATATATATATATATATATATATATATATATATATATATATATCTCTGATTTATCGGTTTATACTCTTGAAATAAGTCTAGGATAGAATGGCGAATCCTGTACACACAATAGCTAATGTTCATATTGTCCAAATGGTTCGATAATCAATCACATCAGGAGGTGCCTTTCATCTGTTGCCTTATTGAAGCTTTCTGATGTTACCATGACAACAAATGGGTCTAACTTATAAACAAACTACATGCATCAAGACAAGTGGCGATGAGAACGAGGCTTGACTGTCTCCTTTCATGGAGTTCTGAAAGAATCATGGTGCCGGATACAATCTAAATAGATGGCAATGAATGAGTAGCAATAAGCAATGGATTACTACCAATAGGCAATGGATTACAATCAACAGGCAATGGATCGCTACCAGTAGGCAATGGATTGCTACCAACAGGCAATGGATTACAACCAACAGGCAATGGATTGCTACCAATAGGCAATGGATTACAACCAACAGGCAATGGATTACTACCAATAGGCAATGGATTGCTACCAATAGGCAATAGATGAGTAGCAACAAGGCAATGGATGACAACCAACAAGGCAATGGATTGCTACCAATAGGCAATGGATGACAACCAACAGGCAATGAATGACAACGAACAGGCAATGGATGACAACCAACAGGCAATGGATGACAGCTAATAGGCAATGGATGACAACCAACAGGCAATGAATGACAGCTAATAGGCAATGGATGACAGCCAACAGACAATGGATGACAGCTAATAGGCAATGGATTGCTGCCAACAGACAATGGATGATTATCAACATTACAGGTGCAACGATACCATAAAATGTGTGTTGGAACCATTTATCTTCCTGCTGGTTTTGTCATAAGTGAGACACTACAATGATATAAGAATGTTGTATTTGAAGTTACAAAATATCTTAAAAGTCACATGACAAGAAAATTGTGAAAATGTTTATATTGAGCCATAATATATTACAATACATGGACATTGCATTTCAACATGTTTTACACATTTTATAAATGGAGTACAGAATTATAGTGGATCAAAGTGATTTGCTGGACACGCCCCTTTTTATGTGGGTCAAATCAGGGCTGCTGAGATTTTGCCGGAAGTGACGCATGTTCGCCCTTCATGTTCAAAACAAACCACCCCAAGCCAGTGAAAGTCTGGAGGGATTGTAATTTAAAAGTAATAACAAGAGTGTTGATGACATCTTTGAACCACTGGTGGCCTAATTAGCACAGGTGGATAGTAGGTCAGATCATGTTTCACATCATAGTCACTTGGATTCTGCCTGTAGTGATGGGGAAGACAGGAATACAGCCAGCCTCCCAGTTGGGTTTGGCAAACTTACATCTGCCTATTGAGATTATTCAGATCACTCAAGGGACTGAACTATTCTTTATCATAACATTATGGTCAAAGTCATTTCCTTGTTGAGAAAGAAATGTTGAAATCTCAAAGTTTAGTATCATTTTTACAGAATTTCTATTTTCATTCAAAATTCCTTTGTCTGTTAGAATATAAATACTGATATATGATTTAGTTGGGTACCCACTGACACGCAATGACAGACATTAAAAAAATACCAAACTAAACATTTCAAATGGCCATTGAAATACAACTGCAATGCATAAACAATATATAACCAGACCTCAAAATTTAGAAGTCAAAATAATTTCCAGCAATGAAACAGATCTAAAAATATGTGTCGAATGCTTTCAAAACTTTCGTTTTCAATTATGTCATGCGAAGTTTAGCTCAATATTACTGAATATGAATAATATTCAACCAATTGATATTGTTACTGGTCATTGGTTAACAAATAAATAAAAAAAATTTCAGTGTAAAAAAATATGGAAATATAAACTAAAAATAATTCATAGATATTTTAAAAGTGTCATCTCAATGTTCCATTTACAGTTTGAAAACCCTTAAACTTCATTCCATGATGTTTTGGGCTAGCTAATAAGTGTCTTGAAACTGATAAGAGTAGAGCAGGCCATATTTCAGACACTATACCCAATTAAGTCATGTTTGCTTATTTTCTTCAATTAAAGTAGGGATTGTGGGATGGGAAGCTGATGTAAATGCAAGTCTCTATTTTATGACGTAGGCAGCCTGCTGACCCAGTTCTAGGTCAAGGGAGTAGGTTAATTACCCTTGGGGTTTAAAGATCTTGGATTTTAGCTAAACTAAACATCAGACTGCAGAAAAAATTGTCAGATGTTTCTCAGAGGTATGAAATCTAAAGATTTACCACTTAAAAAAATTCTTGTCATATGACTTTTAAGAAATAAAGCCCTGTAACATTTAAAATCTGATAGGGTTCTATCGCCATGTACTAAGATTGTGGACTAATACATCTTATCTGGTTTAATGGTATTTCTAATACATTTTATAGAGTGCGCACTTCCATCATACATTTGCGGGATTGCCAACAATAGCAATGATTAGGTAACAATAGCATGTAGTCACATAATAACTTTAAGTGGATCTTAACAATGTCCATGGTATAGCCTGAATGGCATGGTGAACTAATTTACTATGTTTATCTCAAACATTTAAAAATAAAATAACAACATCAAGTACAATGCCACTGAATAATTGTTCTGAAGTCAAAATAATGTCCACCACCAACTGGGGTAATCAATTTTATCGGAAAAACATATCATTTAATATTTATGAGACATTCTTCTCAAATCCTGCCACTCCATGTTTATGTAAAGCACGTGATTCAGCCTGTATCTTCCCACTGTCTGCATACAACCAGCTATACCCCACCCTATACCCCACCCTATACCCCACCCTTTACCCCACCCTATACCCCACCCTATACCCAACCCTATACCCCACCCTATACCCCACCCTATACCCCTCCCTATACCCCTCCCTATACAATCTGCTCAACCAGCCAGCCAAATATCGAAAAAGCTGACCCATTGCTGTCAGGGTTCATTAGGTCCTTTAATAGTCAGAAATTTTCTTACATCATATTTAGCTTAAAAAACGGGACATTTAAATAGCGCCTTGATTTATGCATTGCACAGTAATTTACATTTGCCGCCAAATTAAAGCCGGTAAATACTCTCCCAATACAACACTTTTTGTCCCCCGCCTCGACGAAGTTCAAGATGGGAGCATAGATTTATTTGGGTGCTGTCCGTCCGTTCATTAGTTCGTTAGTTTGTTAGGTCATTTGTTAGTTTGTTATTTCGTCCGCATATAGTGTTAGCACGATAAAGTCCTGGGGATTGCTCAGATTGTTTTCACATTGTATAGGCACATTGTATATATCAATATCTTGGACAAGTTTGATAATGGCTGTGATTGGACGATTTTTGTTGCCATGGTAACTACTTTAGTGCCAGGGATTGCTTGGATCGTTTTCATAATGCACAGGACGTTAATGTGTGTTTGACTTTATATTCTTTATTCTACAATTCTAAGACAGCTAACGTTTCAACACTTTTAAACCACCTGATTCTCAAACCACCTGATTCTCAAACCATCTGATTCTCAAACCACCTGATTCTCAAACCACCTGATTCTCAAACCATCTGATTCTCAAACCACCTGATTCTCACACCCTCTGATTCTCAAACCATCTGATTCTCAAACCACCTGATTCTACCAGATTCAATGGCGGGGGACTTGGAGTCAATGCTCTTGTTAGATTTATTTCGTTTCAAGTGTGGCTTTTAACCCCCCCATCCCCCCCCCCTCCATGCCGTGTTATGTGTCAGTATAGGACCAAATTGCCCCATATTTCCTTATTATTACTTCTTAAGAGCATTTTGTTGTCATAAGCGGTCTCTACGTCATAAATCCTAGGCTCCCTCATGAGGTATTTAAAGTTTGTCTGTCTCCCTATCTCTACCGGTAAAAAGTAGAATGTCACTCATTTAGCAACCATCGAATCTACGTACACCCAGTGAATGCATAAGATGGGTAATTTGACACATTACTGAGGTTTGGCATGAGAGTGTCTCTCAGATCCCATACAGAGGAGCTATGTTATCTCTGAATATTTCCGCTTTTTACTTCTCACCTTTATTTGTATGGATGAAAAACCTAACAAAAACTCTTTTGTGGATTGTCAAATACATTATGATGGATTGGTTCACAGAGCACCTATAGAATCAATAGGTATCAGAAATGGGCTTTTTTGGATCTATTTTTACTTTTATGAATATATGAATGAACGTCATTGAGCACAAAAAACAACATTATTTGGAGACTTCATCCTCTCACCTTGAAAATAATTAGATTTTTATCAGACTATACTATGAGACCTGTTTGGCCAATTGTATTATATTTCTAGCTACCCACTCCCCTACATGGTACTCTTCCGGATAATTATCATTGACATCATGTATTTAACTCTTTTTGTCCATGACTCTAACATTATGAGGATGTCTGGTGATATGTCTGTCAGATAAAATTGTTCTAGTCCCTTCAATCAACATATCTGGCATGTCATACCAATTATTTTCTTCCCAACAAATAAAGGTCCTTGAATCATACGCTGACAACAATCCAAGCACACGATTGTAATATCACTCTATAGATCCTTTACACTTAAAACTAAATTAAAATCAAACTATATATATATATATTATTGTAACAGTCATTGGTCATTGGGATGTAATAGTCAAGGTGTCAATATTGTGATTGACATTTACACCAGGTGAGCATCGACTGACAAATTTAGCAAACTGCCCCATTTGATTTGTTTTTGTCAGTATATTGAAAGTTAATCCATTCATGAAATGTTTGTGATAATCTTACTTCGCGAGATTGTGTTCAAGGACATCAATCCCACACCTTCTGGGGTGTTTTCCACTTGTAATATAGTTGTGTTAAGAATGTGTTAACATCCAGCTCGTGATCAGCCCAGTATCAAACCACTCAATGGAGCGAATGTTGAGTCATTGAAGGTTTATTGATATTCCTAAACTAGTATTACTATATATTGTTTAGCATACACTATGAAATTATGGTGTACATGGATTGTAGACAAATCACACAAAGATCAGAGGTTATTGATCATGATCCCTTACAATTCGTCATGTTTCATGTGACAGAGCACGATTCTCATCTTCCATTGTTGCTCTTACATCTAAATGCATAATAAAATAGGCGGGAATGAAGGCAGGTAAACCATAGTTCGTGAGACACCTGCTTCCACCTCACACCTGCAGGCTGTCTTAAGGCAACATGTTAGTTTCTGATCACCACATTCAAGGTAAATGTTGTTGCTACGGTAATATATAGCGCGAGGCGTATTAAGGTCAGGCAGAGGCGTATCGGGGCCCACTGAGGGGGTTACAAGGAGTGTGCTAAATATTGCTATATTACAACACAAACATCAATACTCGGCATACCAAACTGACAGCTGAAATATGCTCTCTATACCAGCATCCTGGTTGGGAACAAAACGTTAAAATATGACATTATTCTAGTTCAGGTCGGTATCTAAATAATTGTTCTCAGCGTAATACAAATCCTATTATGAAGATTTACGTGTGGGTCATTTTCATTTCTCTTCACAAATATTTTCCACTTGCTAATATAAATAAATACGATAACACTGAATGTGGCCCTCTCTATTTAGACATCATAAAATGGTGTTTTAGTTGATGTTTTAACCTACCTGTCTTGATGTGGGTCTCCGCGGAGCATCTGGAGGATTTAATGTGTGTTGCCTGTTAAGCTGTGTGTCATGAGCTTAGCCTGCTGAGCCTGCGTACTTGCTTCGGCCTGCGTACCTGCTTCAACTCACCTGTAAACGGCCTGCGTACATGCTACCTTTAAATAGCCACCAGGGCTGCATGGATAGTGCCCCACTCGGCAGCCCCACATCGTGTGTCCACAGACCTGACATACAGACACTCAATATGTTAGCAAAGTAATCAGCGGCCCAGGGTCAACAGTGCTAAATATGCACTGCTATTAAGTGCTCCATCAGAACACCAACATCAAAGTAATCTCCAAGTTCCAACATTAAAGCAATCTGAATATTCTAACCTCAAAGCAATCTGAATATTCTAACCTCAAAGTAATCTGAATATTCCAACATCATAACCTCAAAGTAATCTAAATATTCCAACATCATAACCTCAAAGTAATCTGAATATTTCAACATCATGACCTCAAAGTAATCTGAATTTCCCAGCATCATAACCTCAAATTAATCTGAATATTCCAACATCATAACCTCAATGTAATCTGAATATTCCAACATCGTAACCTCAAAGTAATCTGAATTTTTCAACATCATAACCTCGAAGTAATCTGAATATTTCAACATCATAACCTCAAAGTAATCTGAATTTTCCAACATCATAACCTCAAAGTAATCTGAATTTTCCAACATCATAACCTCAATGTAATCTGAATATTTCAACATCATAACCTCGAAGTAATCTGAATATTTCAACATCATAACCTCAAAGTAATCTGAATTTTCCAACATCATAACCTCAAAGTAATCTGAATTTTCCAACATCATAACCTCAATGTAATCTGAATATTTCAACATCATAACCTCAAAGTAATCTGAATTTTCCAACATCATAACCTCAAAGTAATCTGAATATTCCAACATCATAACCTCAAAGTAATCTGAATATTTCAACATCATAACCTCAAAGTAATCTGAATATTCCAACATCGTAACCTCAAAGTAATCTGAATTTTCCAGCATCATAACTTCAAAGTAATCTGAATATTTCACCATCATCACCTCAAAGTAATCTGAATATTCCAACATCATAACCTCAAAGTAATCTGAATTTTCCAACATCATAACCTCAAAGTAATCTGAATATTCCAACATCATAACCTCAAAGTAATCTGAATGTTTCAACATCAAAACCTCAAAGTAATCTGAATATTCCAACATCATAACCTTAAAGTAATCTGAATATTTTAACATCATAACCTCAAATCTTTTCAGATATGTGTCTTTAAACGTATTGTCTTGTGTACTATCGGCAATATACACATCTTGATAGAATGATAGAAGCTCTTTTTCATAATCCAACTCTCAACGTGGAAAGTACTATCAAGCTGAAACACGATGTTGTTTGAATAATGTGAGTAATTGTTGACTCTTCGCCAGAATTGGACAATATCGGTGGTGTTCAACTCAGTGCTCTGTTTTCTTGAGAAGCGTAAATCATGGAGATGATCATTTCACATTAACGCGTCATCAATATTTGTCAATTAGTATGTGTGAAAGCAAATTCTTGTTTCTCATAACCGATCACAAGATACTGTTAGGAGTAAGAAATATCTGGAATTTTGTTTTTGTTTTGTTTTGTTTTTGTGGTGTTTTGTTTAAGATGAGTTACAATGGGGAGTGGCTCACTTTGTGGGGAGAAATGATAAGATAATGATGATAACATTTAAGTGTCAGTTCCTGGTGCGTAATGTGCTGGAACCCGATACATTCACAGATATATATATTTCCATAGAAGAATGCTTGACTGTTGTGTAGCTGTTCTACAGCCTCTTTCTGCTTATATCTTGCAAAAATATCAGAAATAGTCTTGTTATCATGTATGACTGTAATAATACGACGAGACTCCTGCCAGTGAGTGCAGAAACATTGCCATGGCATTCTATTCAGTCACGGCATTCTATTCAGTCCTGGCATTCTATTCAGTCATGGCATTCTATTCAGTCACGGCATTCTATTCAGTCATGGCATTCTATTCAGTCACGGCATTCTATTCAGTCATGGCATTCTATTCAGTCACGGCATTCTATTCAGTCATGATATTCTATTCAGTCATGGCATTCTATTCAGTCACGGCATTCTATTCAGTCCTGGCATTCTATTCAGTCACAGCATTCTATTCAGTCCTGGCATTCTATTCAGTCACGACATTCTATTCAGTCACAGCATTCTATTCAGTCACGGCATTCTATTCAGTCACGGCATTCTATTCAGTCCTGGCATTCTATTCAGTCCTGGCATTCTATTCAGTCACGGCATTCTATTCAGTCATGGCATTCTATTCAGTCACGGCATTCTATTCAGTCCTGGCATTCTATTCAGTCATGGCATTCTATTCAGTCACGGCATTCTATTCAGTCATGGCATTCTATTCAGTCACGGCATTCTATTCAGTCATGGCATTCTATTCAGTCACGGCATTCTATTCAGTCATGGCATTCTATTCAGTCACGGCATTCTATTCAGTCATGATATTCTATTCAGTCATGGCATTCTATTCAGTCACGGCATTCTATTCAGTCCTGGCATTCTATTCAGTCACAGCATTCTATTCAGTCCTGGCATTCTATTCAGTCACGACATTCTATTCAGTCACAGCATTCTATTCAGTCACGGCATTCTATTCAGTCACGGCATTCTATTCAGTCACAGCATTCTATTCAGTCACGGCATTCTATTCAGTCACGGCATTCTATTCAGTCACGGCATTCTATTCAGTCATGGCATTCTATTCAGTCACGGCATTCTATTCAGTCATGATATTCTATTCAGTCATGGCATTCTATTCAGTCACGGCATTCTATTCAGTCATGGCATTCTATTCAGTCACGACATTCTATTCAGTCACGGCATTCTATTCAGTCACGGCATTCTATTCAATCATGGCATTCTATTCAGTCACGGCATTCTATTCAGTCACGGCATTCTATTCAGTCACGGCATTCTATCCAGTCCTGGCATTCTATTCAGTCACAGCATTCTATTCAGTCACGGCATTCTATTCAGTCACAGCATTCTATTCAGTCCTGGCATTCTATTCAGTCACGGCATTCTATTCAGTCACGGCATTCTATTCAATCCTGGCATTCTATTTAGTCCTGGCATTCTATTCAGTCCTGGCATTCTATTTAGTCATGGCATTCTATTCAGTCACGGCATTCTATTCAGTCACGGCTTTCTATTCAGTCACAGCATTCTATTCAGTCACGGCATTCTATTCAGTCACGGCATTCTATTCAGTCACGGCATTCTATTCAGTCCTGGTATTCTATTCAGTCCTGGTATTCTATTCAGTCACGGAATTCTATTCAGTCACGGCATTCTTTTCAGTCACGGCATTCTATTCAGTCATGACATTCTATTCAGTCACGGCATTCTTTTCAGTCACGGCATTCTATTCAGTCATGACATTCTATTCAGTCACGGCATTCTTTTCAGTCCTGCTTTCATTCAATACCATCAGCACTAATATATCCGCTTCATAATGTAGGTGCAAATTCCTGCTACGAAATAATGGCGCGCATCACTTAGTATGTGTGAAAGCTATCTCAGTGATATTCCTTTGTCAACATATATGGTTCTGCGTACTGATGGGGGTGGTGGGGTCTTGTGAATAATAGAACATTAAAGGTATCTGAATGCCTCCGCAGACAATAGGCTCATCATTTTATCAAGTACTCGATTAATCACCTGTATTGCGGCTTTGATGATGCATTGTTGGAAGGGTTAACGTCGATTTGAACTTGTGCCAAGTCACTAGTTGGTACACTATATGTTACATGCATCAAAGCTCATCTTCCTATCTATTTGTAAATACTCATCTAAAGCAATATACCTTACATAAGAAACAAAGTCAACCATATTTTTATGTCAAAGATGTACTTTTTGGAAGCGTTTTATATCGATTTGAACTTGTGCCAAGTAACTAAAGTTGATACACTATATATTACATATATTGTTTATTTGTAAATACTAAACTAATACATGCCTTATAATAAACAAAGTCAACTATATTTTCCATGTTGAATATTTCTTTTGTTATATGCCGTACATTTAACTTTGTCATTAAATTAGAAAGCGCCATGATTATTATTATTATATATATTTTTTTGGGGCAAAGCATTACGAATGCTTCCATTTTGTTGTACAATTTTCACCTTAACTGAGCATTGGTTTCTTACTGTATTTTCAGAGATAGTTATGACCCCACTTAATGTATTTTCAGAGATAGTTATGACCCCACTTAAGAGTGAGGGGACGACAGTGAAGATAGAGAGGGTACCAGGAGGCCACTTCGATAATGACCCGGAAGTACATCACATGGCAGGAGGTCCCTACAAGGGGATCATCATCAGAAAGGCCAGAGATGGTAGGCTTTAAAATGAAACAAAACTGGAGCAATTCATGTTATTTTTATCCAATTTCCTTGTTAATTTCAATTATTTCAATTTTACCTGACCATATGTATGTTAATAAAACGTAATACTGAAATACGTCTTGGCATGTCTTCAACATTTTAATATAGTTTAGTTTGGGACAAATTGAAGCAAGATAATTGTAGTTTTACATTACAAGCATAGAGATGAGAGAATGTATTTGTGGTAGCAAGATGATAGCTGGTTTTAATGTTTCAAATATGGAAGACATTTTAAATGAAGTCTGTGAAAACTAATGTGAATAATTTTTAACCTGTATTTAATGTAAACAATACTCTATTCCATTTTAATGTGAAATGTGAATGAATAAAATAATTTATATATAGCAATAGCTGTGTTCTTGCTCCGGGGCTGGCCACATCAATAGTATCCTAATTACACCACATAACTGTGTATTCAGGGAAATATGTGAATAAACTTACTATATATATATATATTGGCTTATCATTTTTTTCAGAATTCCCAGATTTAATCAGCCCGGAAGAGTCGCGGGTATTTGTAGCTTATGTCAATGATCCCAACCCAAAAGACAACCAGAACACAACTGTGAAGGAAAAGCGAGAACTTCGTTTTTGGTTTCATGCAAATACCAAAGGCAATACGGCAGAAATAGCGGATCAATACTTGGAAGAACTGCTGCAGCCCAAGAAATTCCCAAAAGGTGTGGAAAATAGAGCACTGTCTATACACGTGCAAGTATAGCTCTCTATAGAATCTAGGAGGCCCTTTTGTTTTAATTTATTTTCCCTTTCACTCTTTCAATTAAGTTCACTTTGTTTTTAAATTGGGCCTTACAGATAAATCCATTCCGATAATGAATTAATTTAGACTTCATCAATCCCATTCGAAATATTGATAATTTTATTTATTAATTTAGAACAGTATCTAAAACATGATTTATAGATATGAAATAAAGATAGTTTGATGTTTTTTGTGAATAACACATAAAATGCTGTTTTCCGGCTGTTGTAGTGGGCTGTTGTATTTGGGCTGGTGTATTTGGGCTGGTGTATTTGGACTTTTGTATTTGGGCTGTTGTACTTGGGCTGTTGTATTTGGGCTGTTGTATTTGGGTTGCCATATTTGGGCTGATGTATTTGGGTTGCTGTATTTGGGTTGCCACATTTGGGCTGTTGTATTTGGGATGCCATATTTGGGCTGATGTATTTGGGTTGCTGTTTTTGGGTTGCTGTATTTGGGCTGTTGTATTTGGGTTGCTGTATTTGGGCTATTGTATTTGGTAGGGAGTGTGATGTACGTGAAGCGGCTGATCACCCAGCTTCGGAACTACAATGACATTGAGAAGATGGAGGTCGAAATGAGGGTGCTCAAACCCGGGGAGGAAGAAGAACTGAGAATGACTAGAAAACAAATCAAAAGGGTCATCACCACAACAGTGACAGTTCGCAAACACAAAGCCAAGCCGGGTCAGGATGCCCACATCATAGAACACGCCGGGGATCATGAACGTCATGAAGAAACTCTGCAAAATGGAGTCACCGGTCAGTAGAAATGTATTTGACCTGCTACATTTGACCTGCTGTTTTTGACCTGCTGTATTTGGCTTGCTGTTTTTGACCTGCTGTATTTGGCTTGCTGTTTTTGACCTGCTGTATTTGGCTTGCTATATTTGACCTGCTGTATTTGATCTTCTATAATAAAATGTTTGGGACCCTCTAAAACGGGGATATGATTTGTCTGTGCTAAGTGGCGTTACTATTTTTCCCCAGTTGATTGAGGGGTGTTCATGTCTTTTTAAAGTTGTGACCCCTGGTGGCAGACACAGCAAATGGCCACATTTGTATCTGATTGAACCATGTCCTAGAGCAGTTATCGTGTGGGGTGATTAACATTGATACGCTGTTTATAGCACAGCATTGTTAATTTAATATATTGTCAATTATTCAAGGTGATGGCGTAAATATTGACCTAGTTCTAATTCCCATGATTAGGTTAGAACAAGAAGCATGTTTGTTCCATTATTAAGTATGTTAGTCTATAGTAAGACAGTTAGTCTATAAATATGGAAACCAATAGAAAACCATAGCATACCTTCTATTTGATTATTTTGTAGATTTAGCAGAATGTTTTTATTATTATTATTATTATTTTTTCCTATTGGGGACATATTGAAATGATGTACGATGATTTATGAAAATGTGCAATGTAATCCATTTTTTTCAAGTAATATATGACAAAGCTTGTGTCTCCCAGTTCTGATTATATCCATTTATCTTCCCTCGCGGCACCATTGTTCACTCAGTTTTGTGTTTGAGTCTGCATTTCAGCTCAAACATGGACAGCGATGATACAACAATTTATATCATTACATCAATCTGAAAAGATATCTTAAAACACCATTGAGTCTTGTGTGCAATCAATTATATTGGCACAATATTGACACAATTCAAGGTTTTTTTATGTTCACACATTCAATAATGTTATAATGTCAGCCATGTTTAAAATACAACCAACTTTATCAAGTCATGTGTCACCTGTGCGTGCTGTATTGGGGCGGCTACATGTGCTGGTCCATGAATCATAATGTTACCATATGTATTTCTCATATTTTCATATCAAATAAATAGAGATGCTGAAAAAAGAATACGTTCACCATGCCAGATATATTATCACATCACATATTTTCAGAGTAAAAATATCAAGACAACATAATTTCCATCCTTTTATTAAGTCAATTGTCATTTTTATTTGTAATGTAAACTCTGTTTAATAAGATCATGGGAAAGTTTAAATGAAACGTTTTGTTTTGTTTTCTTGAAATTATTCAAGATAAATTGAGCAATTTTCCTTTATATTCACCAGAAGATAAAACGATCTGTTTTTTTTTTTTATTTAATTCAATTAACTGTGCTGATATATATATATATTTATTTATTTTCAGATTCTCTTTCTGCTACGCCCTCTGGTGAGTCCCGTGACGTCAGCAGACGCCACGTCCCGAGTCAGGATGACCACGAGGCCGAGGACGAGGAGGATGATGGAGTGATCATAGAACTCGTAGATGCTGAAGGACATACTGGTAACTACCAAGCTTTCTCTACTCTGCTATCTCCATCTGTCAAAATAACTTATTTCTCACAATAAAAGATCACAATAAATCAGTAACAGCATCATGCCATTGCTTGTTCTAATCTTAGCACACTTAACGTGTTAAACGTCATCACTTTGTGTGCACATGACAGCCTAATTATGACGCCAGTGGTCGATAAAAAATCTATAAATCTTAAAATACATGTAAAACCATCTATATGATTTTAATATTTTTATTGATAA
The DNA here is from genome assembly GCA_949316495.1 of Amphiduros pacificus. NCBI lineage: Eukaryota > Metazoa > Annelida > Polychaeta > Phyllodocida > Hesionidae > Amphiduros > Amphiduros pacificus. Next base: position 1,529,757 of record OX439000.1, on the reverse strand, counting down.
AGATAATTGTGGTTCTATTTATGTAACAATATACTAAATGTAAATGCCATGATTTCCAATAACACTGTGTTATTTATTTTTCAAAGAAATCTTTCTTGTTTATAAAGTAAATGCGATAACAGGTTTTGCAAAGTCATATGAATATTTCTCTCACCAGACCTGGGCTGACATTGTTCACACATATTGTTACAGTACTCATGACACCCTCGGGGCAAACATATGAACAGAAAAAAGAGGATGAAGAAAAGAAGGAACAGGAAGCTGATAAAAGCAAGGATGAGACAGTTAGTTCAGAAGATGAAGGAAGTAGGTCACACATCATTACTGTTCATACTCAAACCTATAATCTAATTGGATATCTGTTAGTTTTATCTCATACTTGGTGCTTCAAGAGGGTGTTCTGCACCTATGAGATATTCTTTTGCAGATCACCCCTCTGCCGAACTACTTTCGCAGATCACCCCTCTGCCGAACTACTTTCGCAGATCACCCATGTGCCGAACTACTTTTGCAAATCATCCTTGGTCCAAGTGAGATCCTTCCACCAGAACCAACAAAAGAGATCTGTCAGGCTGAACACTGCATGAACCCATGCTCTTGACTTTATCTCATATTTATCTACCGCAAATGGTTTATATAGCAGACCAGTAAAGAAAAGAACATGTGAGTGCAGTGTTCAGGCTGACAGATCTCTCAAGTTGGTTCTGGTGGAAGGATCTCAATGCCCACCTCTCAATGACGTCATTACATAGTAAAATATATGTTGCAATGACGTCATTGAGTGTGACGTCATTAAAAAGGGGCGTGGCATTGTTTATGTTGTTTGACACACACAACATAGGTCCACACATGCTGCAATGTTTTCCTCTCTGTTTTGCTTTAAATAGATTGGACATCAAACCAAAACCTTTATCTCATACCTATCTGTAGGAGTAAAGTATGAGATAAAGTCAAGAACATAGGTTCGTGCAGTGTTCAGGCTGACAGATCTCTTACGTTGGTTTTGGTGGAAGGATCTCACAATATAAAGTGGCACTATGCCCACCTCTCAATGGCGTCATAACATAATAAATTATATGTTGTAATGACGTCATTGAGTGTGACGTCATTAAAAAGGGGGCGTGGCATTGTTTATGTTGTTTGACACACACAACATAGGTCCGCACATGCTGCAATGTTTTCCTCTCTGTTTTGCTTTAAATAGATTGGACATCAAACCAAAACCTTTATCTCATACCTATCTGTAGGAGTAAAGTATGAGATAAAGTCAAGAACATAGGTTCGTGCAGTGTTCAGGCTGACAGATCTCTCTCGTTGGTTCTGGTGGAAGGATCTCACTCGTCCTTCGGACTCTTGAGATCCTTCCACCAGAACCAACTCGAGAGATCTGCCAGCCTGAACACTGCACTCACATGTTCTTGCCTTAATATCATGAGTCAAATGTATGCATTTTCACAGTAATTATTCATAAATTGCATTTGGAATTTTAAATTTTGTTTACATTGACAGAATTAATTTGAAATATTTAAATTATTTCAATTCAGTTTCTGACCTTAAATAAATATCATTCAGGATGTCAGATGTTTATAACGACTCATGTGATGATCCAATGACTTAATCACTGTTTTTTTTTAATTATTCATGTATTTGTTTGTATTAATTTACTGGTATAATTGTATTTTCAGACAAAAGATTTAGTTTTTTTGGGAGAAGAAGCAAAAGAGATTCAAAGCAAAAAGACAAAGAAAAGGACAAACGAAAATCTAAAGCTGAGGACGAAAAACGCAAGTCAAAGCTTACAAAGGAGGAGAAGAGAAAATCTAAATTAGAGAAAGAAAATGAAAAGAAAGAAAAGGAAAGAGAAAAGAAAGAAAAGAAGGAAAGAGAAAAGAGGGAGAAAGAATTGAAAAAAGAAAAGGAGAAAGAAGAGAAACTGAAAGCAGAAAAGGAAAAAGAAGAGAAACTGAAAGCAGAAAAGGAAAAAGAAGAGAAACTGAAAGCAGAAAAACAAAAAGAGAAAGATTTACAAGATGAAGAAGATAAAGGAAAAGATAAGGATCACGTTGTATTGGTTGGAACAGTTGCAAGACGAGATAGTTCTAGTTCTAGTTCAAGCTCCAGCTCCAGTTCAGATGACGATGACGAAGCAAAGAAAGGAGAGAAAAAGAAAAAGAAAAAGAACAAAGGGGATAAAAAAGCTAAAAAGGCAAAAGATGATTCTCAAAAAGAGGAAGATACAGATAAAAACAGAAATCTTGAGAAAAACAAAACAGATGAAGTTGATAAAAAGGATGATAAGACTAAAGATGATGTCTCTGAAAACCGAGATGAAAGGGACAAGGATAAGAAGAGAGGCGATTTAATTGTTATCGATGTTAAACCTGAGGATGAGAAAGACAAACAGAAAGATAAAAAAGATCAAGAAAAAGAGGAGAAAGAAAGGGAAAAGAAAAGGAAACAAGAGGAAAAGGAAAAAGAAAAGAAAAGAAAGGAGGAAGAAAAGAAGAAAAAAGAGGAAGAAAAGAAGAAAAAAGAAGAGGAAAAGAAGAGGAAAAGCAAAGATAGAAGCAGTTTGTGTGTGCCTATAGAGAAGTCGGGGAGTGCCAGTTCTATCTCCAGTGCAGAATACAAGGATAGTGCAGAAGGTAAAGACAAGAAAAAAGACAAGAAAAAGAAAGACAAAAAAGCCAAAAAATCGAAAGACAAAAAGAAAGATAAAGGGAAAGACAAGGGTGAAAAAGATAAGCAAAATGAGGACAAAAAAGATACATCTGATAAAGATAAAGAAAGTAAAGAGAGAGACTCTACTGTTGGTGCAACTGTTCTATTGAGAAAGGGAAGCCATAGTTCATCAGATGATGAAGAGTCTAAGAAAAGAAAAGAAACTGAGCAAGGAGAACTTGAAAAAGAAGAACTCTTAGCATCACCGCTAGAATTGGAAAATAGTCCTGAATCGAAGATTGAGACAACGACGACAACAACAGTTACTATAGTCAAAAAACGAAAACACAGCGGAAGTTCTAAGTCATCCTCAAGTAGGGAATCATTAGACAAAGTAGGCAGAGAGAAGGAGGGTCTGGATACTCCAGAAAAGGACGAAGACAAGTCACCAAAGAAGGATCAGAATGAAGAGAATCCCAGCCCATCCTCCAGCATGGGATCCCTGGAGAAGATAGGTAGGTCTGCCAAACAGAGAGCACTCTAATTCTAATGTCATATCTTAATTCTCATATATTTTAATTCTAATTTCACATTTCAATTCTCATATCATATTTCAATTCTAATGTCACATTTCAATTCTCATATCATATTTCAATTCGAATGTCATATCTCAATTCTCATATCATATTTCAATTCTAATGTCACATTTCAATTCTAATGTCATATCTTAATTCTCATATCATATTTCAATTCTAATGTCATATCTTAATTCTCATATCATATTTCAATTCTAATGTCATATCTTAATTCTCATATCATATTTCAATTCTAATGTCATATCTTAATTCTCATATCATATTTCAATTCTAATGTCACATTTCAATTCTCATATCATATTTCAATTCTATTCTAATGTCATATTTTAATTCTAATGTCATACCTTAATTCTCATATCATATTTCAATTCTAATGTCACATTTCAATTCTCATATATTTCAATTCTAATGTCATATTTTAATTCTCATATCATATTTGAATTTTCATTTCATATTTCAATTCAAATGTTATGTTTTAATTTTATTTGTATAAAGCATCTGACAAGTTAAAACACAAAATCTTGACTTCAATAACATAATACATGAATGATGAAAAAGAAATGTCTCATAAGTGCAAACCAATTTATGAAGTTCCTGTAATATTCTAGAGGATGTCATTTCTCACCTTGGTGTCATTTCTCACATTTCTAATTATATTAGCTCTTTTTTGGTGTTTGTCATAATTTCCATAATCATTCGAGAGTATGAAAATTAAATATGTTTTTTTTAAATTGGTTTAACTCAAAAGCATTGTTGATATTCAACTACGTGTGAAATAAAGATGTGACCTCTTGAGGAAATACATCTATCGTTATATACCCCTTTGATATCGTAAATACCCTTTAATATCGTAAATACCCTTTGATATCGTAAATACCCTTTGATATCGTAAATACCCTTTGATATCGTAAATACCCTTTGATATCGTAAATACCCTTTGATATCGTAAATACCCTTTGATATTGTAAATACCATTTTGATATCATAAATACCCTTTGATATCATAAATACCCTTTGATATCGTAAATACCATTTTGATATCATAAATACCCTTTGATATCATAAATACCCTTTGATATCGTAAATACCCTTTGATGTCGTAAATACCCTTTGATATCGTAAATACCCTTTGATATCGTTTTATGATCTGAGTGATTTGAGGTCAGATGGATTAAATGTAGATGTACACTGCACATTTTGTATGTTGATAATTCTTGAAACTCAGATGTGTATTTCTCCCCAGTGAGTGAGGTATATCCGGTAGTCCAGCCCACAGCAGAGGTAGACATTCAGAGAGACGTCATTGTGGAGAGAACTCATGAAGAACAAACAGAGCATGCGCCTCCAAGCCAGGAAGACCGCGTCTCAACAGAGGGCGCCACTCAGCCAAACGCAGAATACATCACAGTGATGCACTCAGGTTAGACATTATCCCATTAGTAAAATCTGATTCTGTTAAAGGTGCATGGTAACCTAGTCTAGATTTCCCCAAGAAGCAATTCCTAGAATAAAGAGTTTAAAATAATGAAAAAAATACATAAGGCTTACCTGTATGATGTGATGAATATAAATTTTTTAGGAGATTTGTCATCGCTTCCTCAAGGCGGCACACAGCAATATACACGAACACAGACCACAGAGCACCACGAGACAAAGGAGGGCATGGAAATACACCGCAAAGTTACCGTCAAAACTATCACGGTTAAGAAAACAGTTGTATGTGAGTAAACCGGTCCCAATCACAAAAGGTAGAAATGATCAAATAAATTAGAGAGGCTGAGCGTAGTTATATCCAAAATACAAATAGAAATCATATTAACAGAAGCATGATGTATTTTCCAAGAGAACATACCTGACTTAAGTGGTGAGATAACGGAGTAAGGAGCAGGCTTGGGGAATTCAAAAGTATAATAGTGCTGAGTGGCTAGCGCATTTACAGGCATTATATCAGAGGCAAACTCATTTGCGATAGTGGTAGCTGAGCCACTGAAACCAAGATGGCTGAAAGTTGGTTGAAAATCGCCTCAAAATCTAACACTTAATGAAGATTTATATGAGTATTTAGAATAAATAGAGGATATTTTTGACAACAGATGGCGCTGACGGTGAGATACAGGAAGTGTTGGAGTCGTCTGGGGACGCTGCTCTGCTGAGCGCGCCACCACCGGAGGAACCCACCACGAGGCGCACAGGACCGGTCCTAAACCGCCGCGGCCGTAATGTGATCTGGGTGGCCAAGAAGGCGCGCCTTCTTCACGTCCTCGAAGACGCCTTCCCCAACTGTCTTCACATTGACTACCTTGTCAAGTTAGTATAGAGGCGAAACGTGAAAATAGAGTATTTGCAAAAGAAATAATGCTGTGTTGGTGAAAACGACATCATTTACAATCTCATTTTGTAGATTTTTCATAAAATATGTCAAAAGTATTTTTCACAATGAAATTATACAACATCATATTACGATTTTATTAATTAAAATTAGACGCCAATGTGCAAACATAATCTGTGACGGGTGTGTTGTTATGTCAAGGACCTATGGCATGGCAATTCAGTTAAGCAGCACTATATATGCTACAGTAGGTCTCATCACAAAATGACTGAAATAATGTTGAAAGTGATGTAAGACCCAAACAAAAGCAATGTGCATACAAACGGATGCTATTAACACGACGTGTGAGTTGAGATGCAGTGACTTTGTATAGTGCCGCTATATCATGACCATTCAGAGATGGCAGAGCATAACAAACTTGCCAATTTATGCCTTTCTATGTGTTTTATAAGATGTAATGAGTATTTGTTATGGATTTGTGATAGTATTTTTGTTTTCTTCTCAGGGAGGCTGGCTTTGATGAGACAGAGAGGATGTGTGTGATTCAGATGATGATAGAGCTGAAGGGTAAGGGTATGGTGGAGGAGATGGAGAAGAAGCGCTGGATCAGGGTTCATAAAGTACAGGCCACTCCTAAAGCTGAAACCAAGAAGAAGGTGGTACGGCCGCCCGTAGCCCCCAAGCCCGCCCGCACAAGCCGCATGCTGAGCCAGGAGGTCCCCGAGTACGTGGAGGAGGAGGTAGAGGAGGAAAACAACGGAGAACCCGTCATCGAGGCCGCTAGAATGCACAGTACGTCCAATATCATCATACAGGCAACAGCCTAATACAATGCGATAGGCAATAACATGTGGGAATCAAACTGATGCGATAGTCAAATGTGATGTGTATGTATTAGTCAAATGCAATCAAATCCAAGGATAGGCCAATGAAATGGGAGAGTGTAATATAATATGATGGCCAATCGTAGTTTAGTCAAAATGATGTTTGTACCTTTGTTGTGTAGGGGTAGAGAGGGTGAGTCAGATGCCCATGTTGTGATGTTTGTACCTTTGTTATGTAGGGGTGGAGAGGGTGAGTCAGATGCCCATGTTATGATGTTTGTACCTTTGTTGTGTAGGGGTGGAGAGGGTGGGTCAGATGCCCATGTTGTGATGTTTGTACCTTTGTTGTGTAGGGGTGGAGAGGGTGAGTCAGATGCCCATGTTATGATGTTTGTACCTTTGTTGTGTAGGGGTGGAGAGGGTGAGCCAGATGCCCATGTTATGATGTTTGTACCTTTGTTGTGTAGGGGTGGAGAGGGTGAGTCATATGCCCATGTTGTGATGTTTGTACCTTTGTTATGTAGGGGTGGAGAGGGTGAGCCAGATGCCCATGTTGTGATATTTGTATCTTTGTTGTGTAGGGGTGGAGAGGGTGAGTCAGATGCCCATGTTATGATATTTGTACCTTTGTTGTGTAGGGGTAGAGAGGGTGAGTCAGATGCCCATGTTATGATGTTTGTACCTTTGTTGTGTAGGGGTGGAGAGGGTGAGTCAGATGCCCATGTTGTGATATTTGTACCTTTGTTGTGTAGGGGTGGAGAGGGTGAGTCAGATGCCCATGTTATGATGTTTGTACCTTTGTTGTGTAGGGGTGGAGAGGGTGAGCCAGATGCCCATGTTATGATGTTTGTACCTTTGTTGTGTAGGGGTGGAGAGGGTGAGTCATATGCCCATGTTGTGATGTTTGTACCTTTGTTATGTAGGGGTGGAGAGGGTGAGCCAGATGCCCATGTTGTGATATTTGTATCTTTGTTGTGTAGGGGTGGAGAGGGTGAGTCAGATGCCCATGTTATGATATTTGTACCTTTGTTGTGTAGGGGTAGAGAGGGTGAGTCAGATGCCCATGTTATGATGTTTGTACCTTTGTTATGTAGAGGTGGAGAGGGTGAGTCAGATGCCCATGTTGTGATATTTGTACCTTTGTTGTGTAGGGGTGGAGAGGGTGAGTCATATGCCCATGTTGTGATGTTTGTACCTTTGTTATGTAGGGGTGGAGAGGGTGAGCCAGATGCCCATGTTGTGATATTTGTACCTTTGTTGTGTAGGGGTGGAGAGGGTGAGTCAGATGCCCATGTTGTGATGTTTGTACCTTTGTTGTGTAGGGGTGGAGAGGGTGAGTCAGATGCCCGTGTTATGATGTTTGTACCTTTGTTATGTAGGGGTGGAGAGGGTGAGTCAGATGCCCATATTATGATGTTTGTACCTTTGTTATGTAGGGGTGGAGAGGGTGGGTCAGATGCCCATGTTGTGATATTTGTACCTTTGTTGTGTAGGGGTGGAGAGGGTGAGTCAGATGCCCATGTTATGATGTTTGTACCTTTGTTATGTAGGGGTGGAGAGGGTGAGTCAGATGCCCATGTTGCCTCGTCATGAGCAGCCTACAGTCGCTATTATCACGCTGCTCTACAGCGAGAAAATGGCCGTCGATGCCATGATGGACCACAAAACTACATATGTCAGGTTTAAAACTGAAGGTAAAGCTATAAATCTTAACTTGTAGTGGCTGATTAATTTTTAACACAATCATATTCATAACATCATTCAAAGTTCCAGTAAATCGCAAAAAGAGATGTTTCAATAGATAAGAGAGTATTACCTTTAAATACGTCTGTTTTACTATACGCTTCTTAACTCATATCTTTTTCACATAACATAACTTATGTATTGAAATACAAAATAAATCATTGAATCTCCATGATAGAAATGATAACACAGACTGAAGCATCTAATAATAATGATTAACTATGGTCACTGGACTGGTGGGCAGTGATATTATCTGCTAATGCTCCATTTCTTATAACCAAGCAAAGCGTTCATTTCGACTGGCTATTTTGATGTGAGTTATATATCAAGATGTTTTTTCTTCATTTTGCTTGAATTGTTGACCGTCCCAAGTACAGGCATGTAAGTTTGATATACCAAACTAGTATATATCTGACACAATGCCCTTCTCTTGTCAAAGAGTGGCTGGTGTTCTTCCCATTGCATTATCATAAGTCCACAGTCATATCACCTTTGAATACAGAGAAAGGTTGACAATGCTGAGTGACCAAATATACCGCACCTCAATTAAGTTTCCCCATGAATATACAATATTCTCAGATTTGACCTTGACCTATTTTGTGGCCTTCAATATATCATTACAAATGTGCCTGTTTCAGATTTTGTTTTACCTGTATATTGTAGGTGAGGGTACGGTGTACACTGTGGGTCAGATAGGAGAGCACCGAGTGGTCTGCACCAAGCTGCCCCGGATCGGGCATGGAGAGGGCGCTATGATCGCTGCCGGAAGTACCACCACAAGACTCCTAGGTCAGTTCCCTGCCATGTATCTACACCAAACATGATGAGCATAACTCACGGATTTAGTGAGCAAAATAGTATTAATTGCTGCATGTATGTATTAAATTGTTATTTTTATTTTCAGGGACGTTTGGGCGTGTTGAGCATGTCTTCCTGGTTGGCGTTGGAGGGGCTGTTCCTAACTTCAGCAAGGACGCCCAGCACGTGCGCCTGGGAGATATTGTGGTGTCCAAGCCAAACTTCAACTGTGGCCCTATCTACCTGTACTGTAATGGCGTGGATGATGATCCCTCTGGAGGAATCTGCTTCTCCACGCAGTGCTGGAACACCAAAGAGGATGACGTGGAGAAACTGATAGAAGAGCGTGAGGCCGATGATAACGGCGATAACCCGGTGTGGGAGCGGTACATGGACGAGGGTCTCTCCGAGGCAGCGGCGGCCGATACCCGCTTCTACCGCCCCAAGGCCGAGACGGACCGCCTCTTCAAGACCATAGAAGGCAAGCTATTGGAGGTAGCCCACCCCGAGGTGCAGGCGGGGTCCGTCCGCGACAGGCGGGCTGACAGACCCGTGGTCCACTACGGGCTGATCGGGGCCGGTCAGATGCTGGATAAAAGCGAGGAACTGAGGAGAGACTTCGCCTTGCTGAACCAGGTGAAAGCCATCGACTGCGGCTTCCAGGCGGTGATGGACTCGGTGGACGGCAACAGGAAGGACAGCTTCGCGGTGATCCGCGGCATCGCAGACTACGGGGACGGACTGAGCAAGAGGGAATGGCAGCCGTACGCCGCCATGGCAGCCGCGGGCTACGTCAAGTCTCTCATCATGTCATTGCCAAGACCTTAGACCTCAGTATATCCCAGCCAGGTCACGTGACAACCAGGTCATGTGACAGCCAGGTCATGTGACATTCACAATGCTTCATATCGCATGCCCTTGTATCATACCACCCTCCTATGCCAAGGTGCTTATCTTGTATATATTATATTTACTATCTGGCAATAGGAAAGTAGTCATGCCAAGCCAAATTGTTTACACATATATCTTTTTTAAGTTTATATTTTAATCGTATGTAGATTGGTTGTATCATATTGATGTATGTAGATATATATTCCGCTGACTTGCTGTATCTTTAAGGGTATCTGCCTTATTGAGTGAGGAGATCAAGTTATGCAGAAAGATTGTATGGGAATATCTGAAAATTCAACATTGACATGAAGCAGGTCAAGTTATTTCAAGAGTAATAAAGGTCAAGAGTAGTAATAAAGGTCAAGAGTAATAAAGGTCAAGCGTAATAAAGGTCAAGAGTAATATAGGGCAAGAGTAATATAGGTCGAGAGTAATAAAGGTCAAGAGTAATAGAGGTTAAGCGTAATAGAGGTCACGAGTAATAGAGGTCACAAGTAATAGAGGTCACAAGTAATAGAGGTCAAGATAAAAATATCAGAACATTTTCTGAATGATACAAATATGCAAATAGCAAATTATGTAAGTGATTTTGAATACCCTTAATATGAATATGACTGACAGGTTTGAAAACAAAGAATCAACTATAATTTGCTAAGATTGTTTTCATAAACAATCTTGTTTTGTAATGGAACACATTTGGCACAAAATGTCTTCGAGACCTCAATAAACAATGGATGATGTTTTAAAAAAACTATCAGATGTACCTACAAAAAGAGGTTCCAATACAAATGAATTGTTAGATGTTGAAACATGTAAGTAATATTCTAAATATGGCATCAATAACAAGAAAGTACACTTGTTATAAGTAGATTAGTGCTTTTGCTTTTTGTCAGTGAGATATTGTTATATTCTACCACTGCTTCATACACTACACACCCAGCACAGGAAATATGTAAGGAATTGGAATTATACCTTATATGCTACAAAATGACTTGTTTTTTTTAAAGTAGCCCAAAACAATATTTCCTTTTTATGTAATGTAAATGATTTGTTATTGTTTGAATGTTTATATAATTTGCTATTCAGCAATAGAAGAGTAAGCTTGACAATGTGCTATATTTCTGATCATCTTTTTTTAATATTAAATTTAAACAGATCTGTTTCATGTCATTTCTATATGAAAGGCTATTCTCATAATTGTATTGGATAGGCTAGTATACTGAAATACCTGTCTTTTACCTTGGCACTTTCTTATTGGTCAAGCAACATCATATGCTTATCAACAATAAAATCAAATATTCTCATAGTCTCACACATTGCAGAAATCAGCTGTTACATATGTTGGCATGTTTACTATAGACGACAACCATACCATGCTTTTATTATGAAAATAAATATGTTATTCAAACATTTTATTATTTTGATTATTCAAAGGTTTCTTGATCCAGTCTTCGTAGCCACAAATCTCCTATTCTCGACATATTTACAATTTCAGAATTTGTGACAATGAAAAATATGTGAAAAAATCCCAACACCTATTCATTTTTAACTTTGTGGTCATATAAGTACAAGCATGTGACCACTGTTGTGGTCCATTTGGGTATTACGTCCGTGCCAAAAGACTAAAACCAATAAACAAATAGATCAAATCACTCTAATGTCCCAATTTGATTTGATATGTTGGCTGCTCGAGGCATGGCCAATACTCTCTCTATTTACCAACAACCGCATCAATTCCAACAACACATATATCAATTCCAACAATTGATTTAAGTATATTGAAGGTATTTTAGAAATCGGATCTATTTTATAAATTATATTTATCTGAAAAACTGATATTCAAAAAGGAGAATTTGATCAATCTGAACAAATCCATCTTTGTATATTGTCCATCAATAACAACAATTCCATCTATCTCATGAACCAATATCATTCAATATTGATCATACCTTCAGTAACTATTCTATGTACAACTAGATCTACCCAGTCCATAAGATCTGTAAATTTTACTACACCTCTCTGGTCAACCCCATATTTCTATAAATCTTTGACTACTTCCTATAAATTCCAACAATTCTATCAATACCACCGACAGCATGTCCCTCTGTCTTGATAAACTGGAAAAAACCCATCTATCTGAACTTTCTTTACTTATATTAAACAACCTGCTAATCTATTGATGGTGTTGATGTGTTTCTATCAACTATTTCACCCAGAATAGCCAGGTTATGTTTCTTCCAATTATAGTGTGCCAGTCAGGACAGCGTCATCACTCTGTCACCCCACTGAGAGAGGGGTATTACCCCAACTTGCAGCCACCCTGACACACTCACACTGTCCTAGCCAATGGCCGAGTGTCCTGCCTGGGTAGTAACCCTAGGCAACCAGGGATGCTGCCCTTGTAAGACACACTAACGCATGCGCACTGACAACAACTTGTTGCTGGGAGTAAGGGATCTTATCCATTCTGACCCAATTATCCCTCGTTTTACACACATGCATGTTGGCCTAGATTACGATCTTGACATAATCTGGGCATTCACCATAACTATATCTATAAATAGCAAATTAAAAGTCTTGGTTAAATGGCCATGACAAGCACTTCTATGTGTAGGGAAGGCAGGGATTGACCCCTTAATGATGAAGGGATCAAGACTCTAAATTATGGTGGGTAAAATGTATCAGATAGCTTAGACCTTTGAAATACTACTTTCAACAACATATTTGAAGCTAGTGATAACCATCTTTTTGTCCAATGTTTTTGAAGAGAGCAGGAAGTGAGACCAGGTTAGGGGAGATTTGAGTCAATCTGTGAGCAACGTTGCCAGACGTGCAATATAACCTCTTTTTTTCAATCCCCCACTACTTTAATTTGGCATCCCTATAGAGAAGGCTACAGAAGGTGTATTAAGTACAACATATGCCATATTAGCATTCTGTCCCTCACAGGCTTATGACTTAAAGTGTCAATTTTAGTGAAATTCTTTGCAAAACCTTGAGAGGGAATTCCCTTCTTAAAGTCCACTTAGAATGGGTTGTATGTCTACTAATTAATACATCAGGTCAACAACTTGTCAATATACTCTCAAAAACAACGTTTGTGAAAATATCTTTTTGTAGAGAGTGGGAAGTGAGGCTTGTGTAAATATGTTTGGATTTTTTGTATAAAATTTGCTTCTTCACATTAAGAGTGCACACAAAATATTTCAATTTTGTATATTATGAATTGTACATGTAGTTGTGATTGTAAAGAACCTGACTTATTGTGCTTTATTTAAATAGTATTTTCTTGAGTGAAGTTTTTGTGAGAGCAGGTCTTGAACAAAAGTGGTGTCCCTCTGAGGTGGGTGAGGCCAGGGTCCAGATAAGCCGTGTAATAGAATATAGAGGAGCAGGGAATGAATGGGCAGCTGATGCTATAATTGGAACATGGTGTATTCCCGGGTTGTATGCTATGTTTAACAACTGGAATGACTAACAGAAACAAATTTAACAAGACTAGTATGATAACATGAGAATGTATAAGCATGCAATGGAAGTAAATAAAACTGTATGAAAATGAACCAAACAGATGATTATAACTAGCAGGGTGTAGGCTTCATGTACAAACACATGATCTGAAAACACAGATCAATGGCATGCATGCTGGAACATTACTCGTACACCTTCATAGTAGGAAACTACGCCCCCTCGCGATCTTAAGCAGGATTCCACTAGTGATAAAATGAAGGGATGAAAATGAAGGAATACAGTGAGATGAGTATCAGCGTAATGTAACATGCCGTTGATTTGAGATGTTGATGGGCAAAGGAACTTCAATGACTGACTGGTATTTAGCAAAGAGATCTCTGTGTTTATGCTTAGTTTTGTGTAGCTGTTTCACTAATGATTTATAATGAAAGCCCTGTCTCATCAGCTTCAAACACAGAAATTCATGTCTATCCTTAAAGTCTTTGAATGAGTCACATGCGCGAGCAATGCTGATGAGTCTACACTAGAAAATGTGCGCCGCATGGCTACCGGCTGAAAACCAGGCGGTAACCAGGTGGTTTCCAACCGCTGGTTTTCACAAAAAAGTAAGACGCATGGTAACCAGGCGGTTTTAGATTTGCCAGCCGCATGGTTTCCAGCTGGCTGCCATGTGAATTCCATGCGATTTACTAACCATGTGGATACCGCATGGCAGGGACCAGGTGGTTTTCATGCGATTTTCATAGATATCCTAGGTTAGCTCAGGTGGGCTATTGCTGGATTATTATTGGTCTTATATTATTTCCTGGTGATTATTGTGTGGTTTTCATATGGTTTATTGAGGATATGGCATTAGGGTGGTTCATGCTCGCTGGGATATTGGTTGAAATTACCAATTAAAATTACTAAATTACTAGTTTTATGAAAGTTATTATAGTTGCTGATTGATTTTTTTTATATTAATGACAAAAGCATCATTTTTATTTCAACAGAGAGATCTTTATTGGAACAATCTTCATCACAATATAGTATTCAAATGTTTTAATCTTGATACATCACAATACCAATATTATAACTTAAGCAATGTACAAATATTTAAATAACAATTTATCTTAGTACACATTTGGATAATTACAGTTATTAAAATATTCGAATCTTTTTGTTAGAACATAGATTAAGCAGTTCTTGATGTTTAAGAAAATTATTATGCAGCATGAATGAATGTTTAATTTCATGACATAATATTTATTTCAGGGAGCTCAAAACAGCTCTTGGGGCACATTTCTGCCTTTGTTAACCTAGAGGTTAACATTAAAGTTGGCATAGTAACCAGCCTATTTTGACATCATTCCTTGGTGATCTTGAATTACAATATAAGCACTTGCTGGTCACAAGTAATGAATCACATTTCAACTTTCAATATCTTAACAGTTCAGGTAGTCCTAGATTTAAAGGTCCATTCATCATATTCGTGACTTATCATCTAATACTTAGTCCATTCTGCAATTTTGTGACATGCCATACTGAATTGTCACTCTTGCATGGAATTTCTTTTTTTCTTTTTTTGTAATTGTACTGTACTTAGTCCCTTATATTCCGTACTTTGTCCCTTCTATGGTAATGTGAATACTCAGGCCTCACAGGACCCTTTATTTATGCTCATTCTGCACTGAATCATTCCTGCTAATATCTTATGTAAGATAGTGGTACACATCAAAATGTGCTCATGTGATTCCTTAAGTCCTGCATGGATGGTTGTCTGCTCATTCTGTACTGAATCCTTCCTGCATGGATGGGTATCTGTTCATTCTGCATTGAATCCTTCCTGCATGGATGGTTGTCTGTCTCATTCTGCACTGAATCCTTCCTGTATGGATGTGTGTCTGCTCATTCTGTACTGAATCCTTCCTGTATGGATGTGTGTCTGCTCATTCTGCACTGAATCCTTCTTGCATGGATGTGTGTCTGCTCATTCTGCACTGAATCCTTCCTGCATGGATGGGTATCTGTTCATTCTGCATTGAATCCTTCCTGCATGGATGGTTGTCTGTCTCATTCTGCACTGAATCCTTCCTGCATGGATGTGTGTCTGCTCATTCTGCACTGAATCCTTCCTGCATGGATGGGTATCTGCTCATTCTGTACTAAAACCTTCCTGCATGGTTGGTTGTGACTGCTCATTCTGGATTAGTCCTTCCTGCATAGATGGGTAGACTACACATTCTGCATCGAGTCCTTCCTGTATGGATGGGTGTCTGCTCATTCTGCATGGATGGTTCTGACTGCTCGTTCTGTAAAAAAAAATGTGACATATAGTATCATACTTGGTGCTTCAGGAGGATCTGAACCTACTAGATATCTATAAGTATTTTTATCAAATTTAGTGAAAAAAGACTAACAGTATTATTATCTTCATCAGAAAAAAGACATTACATTCATGAATTTTATATATATGTGAGATCCCCAAAACAA
Organism: Amphiduros pacificus; assembly: GCA_949316495.1. Taxonomy (NCBI): domain Eukaryota; kingdom Metazoa; phylum Annelida; class Polychaeta; order Phyllodocida; family Hesionidae; genus Amphiduros; species Amphiduros pacificus. Next base: position 1,513,972 of record OX439000.1, on the reverse strand, counting down.
GGATGTGTCAGAGTAATTTGAAAGTGCTCTCTCATAAGTGATATGGAACCTCACAAGGGATGGAGAACCTCACAAGTGATAGGGTACCTCACAAGTGATGGAGAATCTTGCAAGTGATAGGGTACCTCACAAGTGATGGAGAACCTCACAAATGATGGAGAACCTCACAAGTGATGGAGAACCTCTCAAGTGATGGGGAATCTCACAAGTGGTGGGGAACCTCATAAGTGATGGGGAACCTCACAAGTGATAGGGAACCTCACAAGTGATAGGGTGCCACACAAGTGATAAAGTACCTCACAAGTGATAAAGTACCTTACAAGTGATAAAGCACCTCACAAGTGATGGAGAACCTCAAAAGTGATAGGGAACCTCACAAGTGATAGAGTACCTCACAAGTGATAGGGTACCTCACAAGTGATAGGGAACCTCACAAGTGATGGAGAACCTCACAAGTGATAGGGTACCTCACAAGTGATAGAGTACCTCACAAGTGATAGGGAAGCTCACAAGTGTTGGGGAACCTCACAAGTGATAGGGTACCTCATAAGTGATGGGAAACCTCACAAGTGATGGAGAACCTCACAAGTGTTGGAGTACCTCACAAGTGATGGAGAACCTCACAAGTGATGGAGAACCTCACAAGTGATAGGGTACCTCACAAGTGATAGGGTGCCACACAAGTGATAAAGTACCTCACAAGTGATAAAGTACCTTACAAGTGATAAAGCACCTCACAAGTGATGGAGAACCTCAAAAGTGATAGGGAACCTCACAAGTGATAGAGTACCTCACAAGTGATAGGGTACCTCACAAGTGATAGGGAACCTCACAAGTGATGGAGAACCTCACAAGTGATAGAGTACCTCACAAGTGATAGGGAAGCTCACAAGTGTTGGGGAACCTCACAAATGATGGGTGACCTCACAAGTGATAGGGTGCCACACAAGTGATAAAGTACCTCACAAGTGATAAAGTACCTCACAAGTGATAAAGCACCTCACAAGTGATGGAGAACCTCAAAAGTGATGGAGAACCTCACAAGTGATAGAGTACCTCACAAGTGATAGGGAAGCTCACAAGTGTTGGGGAACCTCACAAATGATGGGTGACCTCACAAGTGATAGGGTGCCACACAAGTGATAAAGTACCTCACAAGTGATAAAGTACCTCACAAGTGATAAAGCACCTCACAAGTGATGGAGAACCTCAAAAGTGATGGAGAACCTCACAAGTGATGGAGAACCTCACAAGTGATAGGGTACCTCACAAGTGATAGGGTACCTCACAAGTGATAAAGCACCTCACAAGTGATGGAGAACCTCACAAGTGATAGGGAACCTCACAAGTGATATGGTACCTCACAAGTGATGGGAAACCTCACAAGTGATAGGGAACCTCACAAGTGATAGGGAACCTCAAAACTTGACATATGTGATGTACAAACCACATGAATGGTGTTAAAAGCACATAAGTGATGTAACCACCCAAGTGATGTTCAAACCATATGGGTAACATACAAACACATAAAACATCTACAATACAAGTGATGCTCAATCACAAATTATGGGCGAGGGTAGCGATTCTCCTATGCATGCATAATATCCTGTAACCTTTACTCACAATTTGTCCAACTTTCATATAGTAGTCTTTCTTCATTCTGTTCCATTTGAAATTTGTTCCATTTGAAGTTATAAATCTGTATATAAATAGACTCAAAACAATGGAGACGTTTCTCATACAGCAAGACCTGATAATTGCTGCCTTCTCTTCAATGTCGTCTGCTCAATGTGCCAGAGGCTTGAAATGAACACACAACCCAAGCTGTCAACTTTACACAGGGAGATCAGGAAAAAACCAAATATCTCCAAATAATTTTCTGACAGCACAATAATTTCCGAAGGGTGATGATATTTTAGGGCAATAATTTTCCAAGGGATATATTTTCCAAGGACTACAACTTTCCAAGGGTTATATTTTCCAAGGGCAAACATTTTCCAAGGGTTAATTTTCCCAAGGGCTAAATTTTCCAAGGGTAACATTTTGCAGGGTTATAAGTTTTCCAAGGGTGATATTTTCCAAGGGTAATATTTTCCAAGGGTAATATTTTCCAAGGGTTAATTTTTCCAAGGGCTAAAATTTTCCAAGGATGATATCTGAATATAATTTCTGAGAGCAATAATTTTCCAAGGGTGATAATTTTCTAAGGGCGATACTTTCCAAGGGCTATAATTTTCCAAAGGTGATATTTCCCAGGCCTATAATTTCTCCAAGGGTTATATTTTCCAAGGGCAAACATTTTCCAGGGGTGATATTTCCCAGGGCTATAATTTTCCAAGGACAAACATTTCCCAAGGGATAATTTTTCTGGGGGCTAACATTTTTTAAGGGTAACATTTTCCAAGGGTAACATTTCGCAGGGTTATAAGTTTTCCAAGGTTGATATTTTCCAAGGGTAATATTTTCCAAGGGTTAATTTTCCCAAACGCTAAATTTTCCAAGGGTGATATCTCAATATTTTTTCTGAGAGCAATAATTTTCCAAGGGTGATAATTTTCCAACGGTGATACTTTCCAAGGGGAACATTTCCAAGGGCTATAATTTTCCAACAGTGATATTTTTCAAGGGCTAAAATTTTCCAAGGGCTAAAATTTTCCAAGGGCTAAAATTTTCCAAGGGCTAAAATTTTCCAAGGGTAAAATTTTCCAAGGGTAATTTTTTCCTAGGGTAACATTTCCTAGGGCTATAATTTTCCAAGGGCTAAAATTTTCCAAGGGCTAAAATTTTCCAAGGGCTAAAATTTTCCAAGGGCTAAAATTTTCCAAGGGTAATTTTTTCCTAGGGTAATTTTTTCCTAGGGTAACATTTCCTAGGGATATCATTTTCCAAGGGCTAAAATTTTCCAAGGGCTAAAATTTTCCAAGGGCTAAAATTTTCCAAGGGCTAAAATTTTCCAAAGGTAACATTTTCCAAGGGTAATTTTTTCCTAGGGCTATAATTTTCCAAGGGTGATATTTTCCAAGGGATAAATTTTCCAAGGGCTAAAAGTTTCCAAGGGTAACATTTTCCAAGGGTAATTTTTTCCTAGGGTAACATTTCCTAGGACTATAATTTTCCAAGGGTGATATTTTCCAAGGGCTAAAATTTTCCAAGGGCTAAAATTTTCCAAGGGTAATTTTTTCATAGGGTAACATTTCCTAGGGCTATAATTTTCCAAGGGTGATATTTTCTAAGGGCTATAATTTTCTAAGGGCTATAATTTTCTAAGGGCTATAATTTTCTAAGGGCTATAATTTTCTAAGGGCTATAATTTTCTAAGGGCTATAATTTTCTAAGGGCTATAATTTTCTAAGGGCTATAATTTTCCAAGGGCTAAGTGATGTTTTCCAAAGGTGATATTTTTCAAGGGTAATATTTTCCACATGTAATATTTTCCAAATGTGATATATTCCAAGGGCTAAAGGTGAGAGAGCTGAGGTGTGGGAGGTGAGGTGAGGGAGCTGAGGTGAGGGAGGTGAGGTGTGGGAGCTGAGATGAGAGAGGCGAGGCGAGGGAGGTAAGGTGAGAGAGGCGAGGGAGCTGAGGTAAGGGAGCTGAGGTAAAGGAGTTGAGGTGAGGGAGCTGTGTGGGAGGTGAGGTGAGAGAGGTGAGTAGTGGGAGGTGAGGTGAGGGAGTTGAGGTGAGGGAGCTGTGTGGGAGCTGAGGTGAGGGAGCTGTATGGGAGCTGAGGTGAGGGAGCTGTGAGGGAGGGGAGGTGAGGGAGCTGAGGTGAGGGAGATGAGGTGAGGAAGCTGTGTGGGAGCTAAGGTGAGAGAGGTGAGGTGTGGGAGCTGAGGTGTGGGAGGGGAGGTGTGGGAGCTGAGGTGAGGGAGCTGAGGTGTGTGAGCTGAGGTGAGAGAGGTGAGGTGAGGGAGTTGAGGTGAGGGAGATGAGGTGTGTGAGCTGAGGTGAGAGAGGGGAGGTGAGGGAGCTGAGGTGAGGGAGATGAGGTGAGGAAGCTGTGTGGGAGCTGAGGTGAGAGAGGTGAGGTGTGGGAGCTGAGGTGAGAGAGGCGAGGTGAGGGAGCTGTATGGGAGCTGAGGTGAGAGAGGTGAGGTGTGGGAGCTGAGGTGAGAGAGGTGAGGTGTGGGAGCTGAGGTGAGGGAGATGAGGTGTAAGAGCTGTGTAAGATACAATTAGACAGCCCTCTTCCCTCATCTCAGCCCTCATTCCTCAGTTCAGCCCTCTTCCCTCATCTCAGCCCTCATTCCTCAGTTCAGCCCTCTTCCCTCATCTCAGCCCCCATTCCTCAGTTCAGCCCTCATTCCTCAGTTCAGCCCTCTTCCCTCATCTCAGCCCTCTTTCCTCATTTACCATGTCACAACCTATGTATTTTTCTGAATAATTTAGCCATAGTTCAATCATAATACCCTTTTTAAAAAAGACCAATGCTAAAATGTTGGCCTTCAGCTTTGATTTTTTATAAGTCCTTTTCATATGAAAACCACCTGGTTTAATTCACATGGAAATCACCTGTTGTCAATTCTCCTGGCATCCTCCTGGTTTTTGCCTGGTTTACGCATGATAACCACATGGAAATCATCTGGTTCAATTCCATGTGGTTACCACCTGACTTTTTGCCAGGCGGTTACCACCTGTCCAACCAGGCAATATCCATGTGATATTTGCCAGGTGGTAACCGCCTGGCATAAAACCAGGCGAAAACCGCCTGGCAGCCACATTGCAGACACATGATTTACCTGCCATGCGGTTGCCAGGCGGGGAACATTTGGCCATGTAGAGGCATAAACTCCATAGGCAGGCTTTTCTGGAATGTTTGAATCCTTCACAAAGGGATAGTTCACAATATCAAACTTAAAGCTGTCTCGTTTGTCATAGAGTTTAGTGTGAAATTGTTTGTTGTTGATCTCAGTGTAAAGATCAAGGTAGGAAGCCCTATCACTGTGAGTGTTTTCCTGTTTGATGCTGAGTTCTTTAGGGTAAATATTGGACACGCCCTCACTGAAGTCTTTGTTGTTAAAGCTTACAAGGTCATCTATGAACCGAAAAGTATAATTAAAAGATTTAGCTTTATGAATGTTATTCTTTTCCAACTTCTCCATGAACTTGTATTCATGTGACATGAGGAACAAATTAGCCAGCAGAGGAGCACAAGATATGCCCATTGGAATTCCAATGATTTGCTGGTGAATGGTATTTCCAAATGTTACATAGATGTTGTCAATGAGGAAGTTGACCATATCAATCAATTTGGAACTACTAATGAGGGTGTAATTTTTTACATCTTTGTTAGACCAAAAAGCATTATAACTATTGACGGCTATGAAAGACTTTTTGTTTTTTGTAAAGGAAAATTGGATGAGTTCATGGATATGGGTTTTAAGGAGGTTATGGGGAATTGTAGTATAAAGGGTACTAAAGTCCCAGGTACTAATGCATTCAGCCTACTGACTTTCATTACACTCAGCTAATTTAGTTTTTAACTGAATGGAATTATCTAGTATCCACATCCGGTTGGTGCCTGTATAGTTGAATATACCTTTACAGTAGGTTTGCATGAATTTATAGATCACGCCAAGACAACTGGTGACTGCAAGGTCCATAGGCTTTAAGGGAGAAGCGCAAGAAGCTGCAATGTATCTAAGTTTAGGAGTGGCTTTATGCATTTTCGGCAAACCATATATAGTAGGAAGCCCAACTGCTTGTCATAATCAGCCCTTGACTGTTACCATCCTTTATCAATCCTTTTTATGCTGTTGGGCATCATCTATGAGCATATATATTATGATGAGGGAGAAGGCTGAAGCTCAGTCAAATCTACTCCATACACTTATCACAAACGCATGGACGACATAATGGATTGCAAAACAACTTTATATAGCTGTAAAGCTGTTCTTCAATTGCAAATAAAAAATATATATTTATACCAATGGATTCCTTCATGTCGACATGCCCTTTTATGTGTCTGGATGAGTCTTGACAATTCATTCTAAGCATATTTTCTCTAAATATATTTTCATAAACGGTTGGAAGTAGTGTTAAGATGAATCATATTTTATCCAATATCTAAGTAGACAAATTCATATCACTCAAAAGATAAAGAATTCATATGTGGAATGATAGTCCTGTCTTCTGTATGTGTTGATTGGTATTATGTCATGCCACCTGGGGTCTCCACATCTACCCTCTGTCCTTCCCTCTGCTCTTACATACATGGCCAAATGTTCCCCGCCTGGCAACCGCATGGCAGGTAAATCATGTGTCTGCAATGTGGCTGCCAGGCGGTTTTCGCCTGGTTTTATGCCAGGCGGTTACCACCTGGCAAATATCACATGGATATTGCCTGGTTGGACAGGTGGTAACCGCCTGGCAAAAAGTCAGGTGGTAACCACATGGAATTGAACCAGATGATTTCCATGTGGTTATCATGCGTAAACCAGGCAAAAACCAGGAGGATGCCAGGAGAATTGACAACAGGTGATTTCCATGTGAATTAAACCAGGTGGTTTTCATATGAAAAGGACTTATAAAAAATCAAAGCTGAAGGCCAACATTTTAGCATTGGTCTTTTTTAAAAAGGGTATTATGATTGAACTATGGCTAAATTATTCAGAAAAATACATAGGTTGTGACATGGTAAATGAGGAAAGAGGGCTGAGATGAGGGAAGAGGGCTGAACTGAGGAATGAGGGCTGAACTGAGGAATGGGGGCTGAGATGAGGGAAGAGGGCTGAACTGAGGAATGAGGGCTGAGATGAGGGAAGAGGGCTGAACTGAGGAATGAGGGCTGAGATGAGGGAAGAGGGCTGTCTAATTGTATCTTACACAGCTCTTACACCTCATCTCCCTCACCTCAGCTCCCACACCTCACCTCTCTCACCTCAGCTCCCACACCTCACCTCTCTCACCTCAGCTCCCATACAGCTCCCTCACCTCGCCTCTCTCACCTCAGCTCCCACACCTCACCTCTCTCACCTCAGCTCCCACACAGCTTCCTCACCTCATCTCCCTCACCTCAGCTCCCTCACCTCCCCTCTCTCACCTCAGCTCACACACCTCATCTCCCTCACCTCAACTCCCTCACCTCACCTCTCTCACCTCAGCTCACACACCTCAGCTCCCTCACCTCAGCTCCCACACCTCCCCTCCCACACCTCAGCTCCCACACCTCACCTCTCTCACCTTAGCTCCCACACAGCTTCCTCACCTCATCTCCCTCACCTCAGCTCCCTCACCTCCCCTCCCTCACAGCTCCCTCACCTCAGCTCCCATACAGCTCCCTCACCTCAGCTCCCACACAGCTCCCTCACCTCAACTCCCTCACCTCACCTCCCACTACTCACCTCTCTCACCTCACCTCCCACACAGCTCCCTCACCTCAACTCCTTTACCTCAGCTCCCTTACCTCAGCTCCCTCGCCTCTCTCACCTTACCTCCCTCGCCTCGCCTCTCTCATCTCAGCTCCCACACCTCACCTCCCTCACCTCAGCTCCCTCACCTCACCTCCCACACCTCAGCTCTCTCACCTTTAGCCCTTGGAATATATCACATTTGGAAAATATTACACGTGGAAAATATTACCCTTGAAAAATATCACCTTTGGAAAACATCACTTAGCCCTTGGAAAATTATAGCCCTTAGAAAATTATAGCCCTTAGAAAATTATAGCCCTTAGAAAATTATAGCCCTTAGAAAATTATAGCCCTTAGAAAATTATAGCCCTTAGAAAATTATAGCCCTTAGAAAATTTTAGCCCTTAGAAAATATCACCCTTGGAAAATTATAGCCCTAGGAAATGTTACCCTATGAAAAAATTACCCTTGGAAAATTTTAGCCCTTGGAAAATTTTAGCCCTTGGAAAATATCACCCTTGGAAAATTATAGTCCTAGGAAATGTTACCCTAGGAAAAAATTACCCTTGGAAAATGTTACCCTTGGAAACTTTTAGCCCTTGGAAAATTTATCCCTTGGAAAATATCACCCTTGGAAAATTATAGCCCTAGGAAATGTTACCCTAGGAAAAAATTACCCTTGGAAAATGTTACCTTTGGAAAATTTTAGCCCTTGGAAAATTTTAGCCCTTGGAAAATTTTAGCCCTTGGAAAATGATATCCCTAGGAAATGTTACCCTAGGAAAAAATTACCCTTGGAAAATGTTACCCGTGGAAAATTTTAGCCCTTGGAAAATTTTAGCCCTTGGAAAATTTTAGCCCTTGGAAAATTTTAGCCCTTGGAAAATTATAGCCCTAGGAAATGTTACCCTAGGAAAAAATTACCCTTGGAAAATTTTACCCTTGGAAAATTTTAGCCCTTGGAAAATTTTAGCCCTTGGAAAATTTTAGCCCTTGAAAAATATCACCGTTGGAAAATTATAGCCCTTGGAAATGTTCCCCTTGGAAAGTATCACCGTTGGAAAATTATCACCCTTGGAAAATTATTGCTCTCAGAAAAAATATTGAGATATCACCCTTGGAAAATTTAGCGTTTGGGAAAATTAACCCTTGGAAAATATTACCCTTGGAAAATATCAACCTTGGAAAACTTATAACCCTGCGAAATGTTACCCTTGGAAAATGTTACCCTTAAAAAATGTTAGCCCCCAGAAATTATCCCTTGGGAAATGTTTGTCCTTGGAAAATTATAGCCCTGGGAAATATCACCCCTGGAAAATGTTTGCCCTTGGAAAATATAACCCTTGGAGAAATTATAGGCCTGGGAAATATCACCTTTGGAAAATTATAGCCCTTGGAAAGTATCGCCCTTAGAAAATTATCACCCTTGGAAAATTATTGCTCTCAGAAATTATATTCAGATATCATCCTTGGAAAATTTTAGCCCTTGGAAAAATTAACCCTTGGAAAATATTACCCTTGGAAAATATTACCCTTGGAAAATATCACCCTTGGAAAACTTATAACCCTGCAAAATGTTACCCTTGGAAAATTTAGCCCTTGGGAAAATTAACCCTTGGAAAATGTTTGCCCTTGGAAAATATAACCCTTGGAAAGTTGTAGTCCTTGGAAAATATATCCCTTGGAAAATTATTGCCCTAAAATATCATCACCCTTCGGAAATTATTGTGCTGTCAGAAAATTATTTGGAGATATTTGGTTTTTTCCTGATCTCCCTGTGTAAAGTTGACAGCTTGGGTTGTGTGTTCATTTCAAGCCTCTGGCACATTGAGCAGACGACATTGAAGAGAAGGCAGCAATTATCAGGTCTTGCTGTATGAGAAACGTCTCCATTGTTTTGAGTCTATTTATATACAGATTTATAACTTCAAATGGAACAAATTTCAAATGGAACAGAATGAAGAAAGACTACTATATGAAAGTTGGACAAATTGTGAGTAAAGGTTACAGGATATTATGCATGCATAGGAGAATCGCTACCCTCGCCCATAATGTGTGATTGAGCATCACTTGTATTGTAGCTGTTTTATGTGTTTGTATGTTACCCATATGGTTTGAACATCACTTGGGTGGTTACATCACTTATGTGCTTTTAACACCATTCATGTGGTTTGTACATCACATATGTCAAGTTTTGAGGTTCCCTATCACTTGTGAGGTTCCCTATCACTTGTGAGGTTTCCCATCACTTGTGAGGTACCATATCACTTGTGAGGTTCCCTATCACTTGTGAGGTTCTCCATCACTTGTGAGGTGCTTTATCACTTGTGAGGTACTCTATCACTTGTGAGGTACCCTATCACTTGTGAGGTTCTCCATCACTTGTGAGGTTCTCCATCACTTTTGAGGTTCTCCATCACTTGTGAGGTGCTTTATCACTTGTGAGGTACTTTATCACTTGTGAGGTACTTTATCACTTGTGTGGCACCCTATCACTTGTGAGGTCACCCATCATTTGTGAGGTTCCCCAACACTTGTGAGCTTCCCTATCACTTGTGAGGTACTCTATCACTTGTGAGGTTCTCCATCACTTTTGAGGTTCTCCATCACTTGTGAGGTGCTTTATCACTTGTGAGGTACTTTATCACTTGTGAGGTACTTTATCACTTGTGTGGCACCCTATCACTTGTGAGGTCACCCATCATTTGTGAGGTTCCCCAACACTTGTGAGCTTCCCTATCACTTGTGAGGTACTCTATCACTTGTGAGGTACTCTATCACTTGTGAGGTTCTCCATCACTTGTGAGGTTCCCTATCACTTGTGAGGTACCCTATCACTTGTGAGGTACTCTATCACTTGTGAGGTTCCCTATCACTTTTGAGGTTCTCCATCACTTGTGAGGTGCTTTATCACTTGTAAGGTACTTTATCACTTGTGAGGTACTTTATCACTTGTGTGGCACCCTATCACTTGTGAGGTACCCTATCACTTGTGAGGTTCTCCATCACTTGTGAGGTTCTCCATCACTTGTGAGGTACTCCAACACTTGTGAGGTTCTCCATCACTTGTGAGGTTTCCCATCACTTATGAGGTACCCTATCACTTGTGAGGTTCCCCAACACTTGTGAGCTTCCCTATCACTTGTGAGGTACTCTATCACTTGTGAGGTACCCTATCACTTGTGAGGTTCTCCATCACTTGTGAGGTTCCCTATCACTTGTGAGGTACCCTATCACTTGTGAGGTACTCTATCACTTGTGAGGTTCCCTATCACTTTTGAGGTTCTCCATCACTTGTGAGGTGCTTTATCACTTGTAAGGTACTTTATCACTTGTGAGGTACTTTATCACTTGTGTGGCACCCTATCACTTGTGAGGTTCCCTATCACTTGTGAGGTTCCCCATCACTTATGAGGTTCCCCACCACTTGTGAGATTCCCCATCACTTGAGAGGTTCTCCATCACTTGTGAGGTTCTCCATCATTTGTGAGGTTCTCCATCACTTGTGAGGTACCCTATCACTTGCAAGATTCTCCATCACTTGTGAGGTACCCTATCACTTGTGAGGTTCTCCATCCCTTGTGAGGTTCCATATCACTTATGAGAGAGCACTTTCAAATTACTCTGACACATCCTTGTTTTGGGGATCTCACATATATATAAAATTCATGAATGTAATGTCTTTTTTCTGATGAAGATAATAATACTGTTAGTCTTTTTTCACTAAATTTGATAAAAATACTTATAGATATCTAGTAGGTTCAGATCCTCCTGAAGCACCAAGTATGATACTATATGTCACATTTTTTTTTACAGAACGAGCAGTCAGAACCATCCATGCAGAATGAGCAGACACCCATCCATACAGGAAGGACTCGATGCAGAATGTGTAGTCTACCCATCTATGCAGGAAGGACTAATCCAGAATGAGCAGTCACAACCAACCATGCAGGAAGGTTTTAGTACAGAATGAGCAGATACCCATCCATGCAGGAAGGATTCAGTGCAGAATGAGCAGACACACATCCATGCAGGAAGGATTCAGTGCAGAATGAGACAGACAACCATCCATGCAGGAAGGATTCAATGCAGAATGAACAGATACCCATCCATGCAGGAAGGATTCAGTGCAGAATGAGCAGACACACATCCATGCAAGAAGGATTCAGTGCAGAATGAGCAGACACACATCCATACAGGAAGGATTCAGTACAGAATGAGCAGACACACATCCATACAGGAAGGATTCAGTGCAGAATGAGACAGACAACCATCCATGCAGGAAGGATTCAATGCAGAATGAACAGATACCCATCCATGCAGGAAGGATTCAGTACAGAATGAGCAGACAACCATCCATGCAGGACTTAAGGAATCACATGAGCACATTTTGATGTGTACCACTATCTTACATAAGATATTAGCAGGAATGATTCAGTGCAGAATGAGCATAAATAAAGGGTCCTGTGAGGCCTGAGTATTCACATTACCATAGAAGGGACAAAGTACGGAATATAAGGGACTAAGTACAGTACAATTACAAAAAAAGAAAAAAAGAAATTCCATGCAAGAGTGACAATTCAGTATGGCATGTCACAAAATTGCAGAATGGACTAAGTATTAGATGATAAGTCACGAATATGATGAATGGACCTTTAAATCTAGGACTACCTGAACTGTTAAGATATTGAAAGTTGAAATGTGATTCATTACTTGTGACCAGCAAGTGCTTATATTGTAATTCAAGATCACCAAGGAATGATGTCAAAATAGGCTGGTTACTATGCCAACTTTAATGTTAACCTCTAGGTTAACAAAGGCAGAAATGTGCCCCAAGAGCTGTTTTGAGCTCCCTGAAATAAATATTATGTCATGAAATTAAACATTCATTCATGCTGCATAATAATTTTCTTAAACATCAAGAACTGCTTAATCTATGTTCTAACAAAAAGATTCGAATATTTTAATAACTGTAATTATCCAAATGTGTACTAAGATAAATTGTTATTTAAATATTTGTACATTGCTTAAGTTATAATATTGGTATTGTGATGTATCAAGATTAAAACATTTGAATACTATATTGTGATGAAGATTGTTCCAATAAAGATCTCTCTGTTGAAATAAAAATGATGCTTTTGTCATTAATATAAAAAAAATCAATCAGCAACTATAATAACTTTCATAAAACTAGTAATTTAGTAATTTTAATTGGTAATTTCAACCAATATCCCAGCGAGCATGAACCACCCTAATGCCATATCCTCAATAAACCATATGAAAACCACACAATAATCACCAGGAAATAATATAAGCCCAATAATAATCCAGCAATAGCCCACCTGAGCTAACCTAGGATATCTATGAAAATCGCATGAAAACCACCTGGTCCCTGCCATGCGGTATCCACATGGTTAGTAAATCGCATGGAATTCACATGGCAGCCAGCTGGAAACCATGCGGCTGGCAAATCTAAAACCGCCTGGTTACCATGCGTCTTACTTTTTTGTGAAAACCAGCTGTTGGAAACCACCTGGTTACCGCCTGGTTTTCAGCCGGTAGCCATGCGGCGCACATTTTCTAGTGTATTACTCCCAACTCTGACCATCTTTTCTGTCAACATCCCAGTTTAATTTTGTGACAATTAAAATTTTCATGAAAGCATGAAAGATCTTTATCATTATCAGTATTCAACTTTTTTTTTCTCATAGATTTACCACTTTCATAAGAAGCTTTAAAATTTATTAACAGTTATGCTAATAATTATGTGATTTCTAGAGGTAGTTTTCCAGTAAAGAGTTATTATAAACTACTGTTACATAGAAATAAAGTAAAAAATCATCTTGATGAGATGATGTATAACAGTAACAAGTCATATTCTGTGCAAAATATCACCCAGTGACAAAGTGATTTAATATCATGTGGCATCAGCATAGTGCCAGCAGTGGAGGGATATCTGTCACGCCTCACAACTTGTCATCTCTATATTACTCATACTGGCCACTGATTGCAAAGATTCTACCAATTATACAGGCCTTTTCTGAGTGTGTAATCCCAATGACAAGGTTGTGTGGGTCACAGGTTTGGTTATGGTATGGTCTCATCAGTCAAAATAATTACATGTATCACATAGCTTTAAGGACCTTAAATGCAGTGCTCAATAACTAATTCTAGGTAATGAATTCATTAACTGATTACTTTATTTACATGTGTTCTGAAGAATTCACGTCATTGATGGGATAGATATACATATATGGGAAAGATGGGATTGATGGTGAATTGCTTGGGCCTTTGGCCATGGATGGTAGAGGCTAAACCTAAATCTCAAGATGCTTCCTTGTAAGCAAAACTTTACTCAGTAGATGTTTGCAGTAGATCACTGGTCAGTTTGTTTGCTTGTTTGGGTTTTACATGACTTTCAACATTATTTCAGTCATTTTGTGATGAGACCTACTTGTAGTAGATATTGTGCTGCCTCACTGAATTGTCATGTCGCAGGTCCTTGACATGACAATCCACCTGGTCACAGATTTACAAGGACAACTGGTTAACCCTTTAGGCACGGGCCTCAGCTCATGTGTGAAATTGTATCATGAATTCAATCTCGACATGGCTGGGGATTGAACCCATGACCTTTGGATCACCACAGAGGAACTGGTGCTAATAAACTGCACTCTAACCAACTGCGCCACAGCCCATGGCCCCATCACTGGTCAGTTAAGCAGTTTGGTGACACAGTGTTCAAGTGATATTTTAGACTTTAGCAGAAGACTCCTCTACTTTGAAATGACATGGGTATTATGATGGGTAATAACATTTTATCACAAAGTTTAGGAGAAACACATTCATGTCACATGCAAAATGTCATTGAAAATCTGATTCCAAGAAAGCTCTGGGAAAAATGAGATAACGTTTGAAAACATGGTCATGAGACATAGTTTTGAAGTCGTTTGGAGGATTTCCGGGATGACAACAAAAACAGCTGACAAATTTGCAGCCAGATTCCATTCTTGTGTATGTACATTCCATCTTAACTGCTGAACTAAAATGCAGGCATTTGATCTAGTTTCAGCAACATATGCTACCTGCTGTTATAAAAGTGTGAAGTTAATTTGTTGATATTTATAAACACAGATAGCAAACAAAACATATAATGATTCACCTCAATATCAAAGGCTTGAAAACAGATAGCAGCAATAACAAGTCTTTGGTGTGCCTTGTATTTCACCTGTCAGAAGCCCCATTGATGGGATCTGAGAAAAAACAGGCCAACCATTGTAGCCTGTCATCAAGACAAGTTCCCTACTATTTTCAGAGAGTGGGTGGAATTTTCTTTTGTATTATTATATAGGTATTTCATGTTTTTAAAATATACTTTCTTCGCTTCTCTTTTCACACTTGAGATAATGGGTCACTGACAAGCCTCAGATACTGAAGGTCAAATCTATAGAAATGTAGCCAGCAGTTTGATAGTGAAATATTATTTGGTGACATTCTTAAGCCTTTGACCTTGAAAAACAGGTCAAGGTCATTTTTCAGAAATCATAGGCCTTCATGGGATGCATGTTATTGAAAGGTTCAGCATGCATTGAAATAGGTGACACACAACAGATGGGGTTAATAATGTAATTTAAGTAATTTATGGCCACACTTCAACATTTGATAAACTATTTTAACCTTAATTGAGTTATCATCTTAAATTGGGCAGAGGATTTTCTGAAAGTACAGCAAAATACTTGACATTTTAAAAATGTTTTTTTTAAAATATAATGATCACAAACAAATCTATTATACACGACAGGTTAATCAACCATGTTTTATTTAGTAAGACAAATTATAAAGCATAAAATATAAAGTACTATTGTTAAGAGGTAGTATACTTATGAACAGTTTCACATGCTTTTGTGTTTAGTTCTGTTTAAGTCAATGCCTTATTTTACTTCAATTATCAAAATGCCTTGAGAACCTCCTATAAATCTGAATACATCAAGAAATATTGATGTTATAAAGCTGGAATCTGTGAATAACAAATGTTTGATTTCAATCACAATAAATAAAAAATACACAAATGTAATATTTCATGTTATTTGCACGTGTGCTGTATCCTGTCTTAATGATATCTTAATGTTTTTGTGCACAGAGAAAGCCACTACATGTTACGCCCCTCAGAGATTTCGACCAAGTTTCAGCCATCTTGGTTTTGGTACTTTTAACAGTTTGGTGCTTTGACAGATTTCATGAATGATTTTTCCTGTCACATGAAAGGTGCTAATGCATTCAATATTTAACTTTTCAATTTCACACACTGTTTCCATTCTAAAGGCTCAACTTCAAAGCTTGGTATTTCTCTGGCAGGAATAACTACATTATGTTCATTTGGGATAATGGCAGCCGAGCTGTGAAAGCACCAAAGACATGACAGCTGAAGATAGGACTGAAATTCTATTAATGGCGTACCTTGTAATGGTTAAATGTCAGAGATGACTTATTGATGTTCTGAACTCAGTATAATACATATTTGAGCCAGATTCGGTTTACTCTGTATCCATGTGCAGCTGACCATGTAATTGGGTCAAGCAAGAGCACTTGGTGACCTTGACCCAATTAATAGAGATCCTGCACTGCAGCTGATTCAAACAAGATCTTGGCCAATGAAGACCTGAATAAATTGGAAAAAAGCTAGCAGTCTGTGCGCCCATACACATTTCTCTATCAGTTCAGACTGAAAGGCACAAGACAACCTGAGGAGGCATCTCATATATTACAGTACAATTATTTCAGCAGTATGAATAACACTTTGAAAGAACATTATTGAATATTGTCATAACATCCAGAATACAGTAGATATATCTGTATTATATGGTATTGGCAGCATGGTGATATAAGAAACGTTTCCTTGAGTTGCTCGGTAGCAGAGAGGGAAGTGACCCTATCTTAGCTTTACCCTTGCAAATGCGATATCATGAATAAATCATTGGAAAGAGTGCATCATTTATCCACTCGGGTGTCGGTTGCCTTATAGAGTCTAACCTACCCATACAGAATCCCTGATGCAGAAACTTGCTGGCCACACTTACGATAACATTATTACACCAGCTTCTGTTGACAGATTATGAGTTTGTAGCATACACACCAGTCTACCAGAAACACATATATTTTCCCAATATGCAGTGTTAGATTTGCATATATTGTGCATTGCCACATTATCTAAAAATGAAAAATATTCTTTTAGCAATATGAAAAATACTATTGAAACTATGTTCCATACAGTTGTAACTTCAAATGTCTATTTTTAGTTGATGCATGGTCTATTTGGCAATATAATGGAACTTAACACCAACATTATTTACAAGTACTTCAAATGACATATTAAA
The DNA here is from genome assembly GCA_949316495.1 of Amphiduros pacificus. Classification (NCBI taxonomy): domain Eukaryota; kingdom Metazoa; phylum Annelida; class Polychaeta; order Phyllodocida; family Hesionidae; genus Amphiduros; species Amphiduros pacificus. The sequence goes on along the minus strand of OX439000.1, from coordinate 1,497,246 downwards.
ATTGATGAGTAACATATTTGAATGGCAGGTATTTTATATAGTTTCAAGCAATCAATCACACAAACTTTCCACACCAACAAGTTGTTCTATTTGTTCCTTTCATCTGAATTGTTACCATGCAATACCAGTCAGGCAGTGAGGTCAAGTGAGGTCAGGTGAGGTTAAGTGAGGTCACGAGTCTCCCTTATTCAAATAGCATTCAAATCCTACAGTTAACAAATGTTGCTTTAAGCTTGCTTTATTTAAAAAAAAAATGTGTTACACTGTGACCTTGAAAAAGGTCAAGGTCAATATCATCAAATGCATCTGTAGTGTAAATATTTAATTGGTAGCATTATTTACATCAATTTAATTAACGTTGTTTTTCTTCTTGTGACCTTGAAAGACCTTGACAGATGAGGGTCATAGTTCCCTACATTTGCTCCAGTTCATGTATCTGCAGTACGGATGTAATGCCCTGACCATCAATGATAGGTGAGAATCCTCAGACAAATATGGCTCATTAGAACCGGATGCAGTTGTGTACTGGATAAAGTGGAGATAGCATAAGTTGCCTTCCGGTAGTTGCAGTGATAGCCATACAGATACATAGATACATGGCCAGCAAGTCCATCACACCGGACGCGCACAGTAAAAGAGCCATATTTTATATCATCTAATACTTATAAAAATGTTATTTATTATATTACAACATTTCTGTACACAAGGCAGGTAAGATTTACCCTTTGGAACAGTACTATGCCGATATCATCTTAATATCACCGGGAAATTCATCATAAATTACACTTAATCTTGTAATTCATCACTGATAACAAAATATACTTCAGCATAAGAACCAGAATAGACGACCCTTTACCGAGGGTTATGAGCAACAACAGGAGAACAAACTCACAAAGTTCACCTTCATTAATAACATAATACATTCAAATAGTAACTGTTCCTTCATATTGTTTCTTCCACAAGACGCTTTTATTAAATACATTAGGATGTGGACTGATGTATCTTATAGACAACTTCAATATGAGGTTCAAAAATTCACAAGCTTTTAATGAAAATATCTCAATATTAACATTTATTTTGCCTGAAGTTTGTTCCAAGCAAAATATCCATTTGAAATATATCCTCAATGACCTAAATTCCTCTCACTAAACATTTACTACACAGAGAAACAATAATGTCACAAAGAATCAATAGTGCCTTAAATTTATCAGATAATCAAACAGAAAAATCAATAACACACATGGAGTGATAAATTAATGGGTAACAAGAAATATCATATCAATAGATTGGTATGATATTTCTTTTCACCCATTAATTTATCATATCAATAGATTGATATGATAAATTAATGGGTGAAAGGAAATATCATATCAATCTATTGATATGATAAATTAATGGGTAAAAGGAAATATCATATCAATCTATTGATATGATAAATCAATGGGTAAAAAGAAATCAATAACAAATGAGTGATAAATTAATGGGCAAAAAGAAATATCATTTTGATCTGTTGATGCAATGAATCAATAAAATCGGTAAAAAAAAATATCAATCTTGATAATAAAATATATCATGTGTGTTTGTTTCATAACAAGAAAACTCAAAACAAATATGGCACATAGTAAGATCAGAGTTATCTGAGCCCCCAGAACGGGTGGCCAGAACGAGCCCCCAGAACGGGTGGCCAGAACGAGCCCCCAGAACGGGTGGCCAGAACGAGCCCCCAGAACGGGCGGCCAGAACGGGCAGCCAGAACGAGCCCCCAGAACGGGTGGCCAGAACAATCCCCCAGAATGGGTGGCCAGAATGATCGCCTAGGGAGGATATACACAGAGAAGGAAACAACAACAGCAACAGCTCTATACTCTACCCTAACTACTCTATACTCTACCCTAACTATCATAAGACTCCTCAATACCTACTCAAGATTTGATTCAGTTCAAAGCCAAGGCCATAGGAAACATCTGATAACATTTTTTTTCACAAATACTGTGAAGTAACTTCTGGTATTCTGCCACAATGTTCACAGTGTTCAATTTGTAAGCAAGAATTACATACTGACGAAAATGTACAATAAATAACATGTGACCTTTTTCATTTCCCTCAGAATCAAATAATTTAATTTTTTTTAAAGTTTAGTAATGATAAATCAATAATCAATAAGTAATCCAATATCATATATCAATAATATATCACATAAATTTTCATTTTAACAATATCATTATTGCAAAAGGCACATATTACATTGAAGAAATCACATTATGTAAAGATTAGAAGCAACATTTCTCAATTTTCCTTTGTCAGTGTCGCAATAAAAATTCAAGAAACCTTTTAAAAATTCCTTCAATTAATGTTGACAAAAAGGACAGATTATGGAGGGAACATCTGAACTCATAAAATGTACCATAACTTAACATTCTAGCACCGTTCACTCATCACTCACAGAACTCGTTTAATTCTATCAATCACTCGGCACTTCCTATCATACATTCATATTCATCATGATATCCATCCCGGAAGCAAATAAGATGCGTCTCAAACTATCCTGCTTGCTTCCTGGATGCAGAACAATGCTTCCTGGATAGAGAACAATGCTTCCTGGATGCAGAACAATGCTTCCTGGATGCAGAACAATGCTTCCTGGATACAGAACAATGCTTCCTGGATACAGAACAATGCTTCCTGGATGCAGAACAATGCACTGGTCTCATGATGCAGATTAAGCAAGTATTATCATTTAATGATCAAATATTGCTTCAAAAGTCCCACTCTAACGCCATAAACACACAATATTCCACCAAGTATATACATGTCTCATTTACCTTCTGTATCATCAGTTACATTCTAAAAACAACTATAAATATGAGCGTCTTGTATAATATTCACTCGGAGGCATTGAACACAACAATATTTCTTCTGATAAAGAATAACAATTTGATATTTATAAATGTGAGTTACATATTTATCTCTTAATATTACCAACCATATTTTCAATACCAAATTCAGAAATTTTGAAATTTCATACTATTTGATTTTATAGTTTTCAAAACTCTGTGAAGTGTGCATACCCAATACGCAACTTCTTCATATCAAATAGCATGTCCTCTAAGTGATAAATAGACATAAAAACCTTTAACCTGCCACCATTCACCATCCACCCTGACACCATCCACCCCGACGCCATCCACCCGGACACCATCCACCCTGACACCATCCACCCTGACACCATCCACCCTGGCGCCATCCACCCTGACACCATCCACCCCGACACCATCCACCCTGACGCCATCCACCCTGACGCCATCCACCCTGACGCCATCCACCCGGACACCATCCACCCTGACACCATCCACCCTGACACCATCCACCCTGGCGCCATCCACCCTGACACCATCCACCCCGACACCATCCACCCTGACGCCATCCACCCTGACGCCATCCACCCTGACACCATCCAGTCTCCAAGGACAGTGTGACAAAAAAAATTGAAGTGTAAAATACTCAGATTTACTGATCAGTGCTAATTATATATTTGTTTTCATGATGCATCCTGTCATTGTTATGCAGATTTCACACCATTTTTATGGCGTCCTTTAGAGCAGTTGAATTTATGTCACTATCTTCTGCAAGAAATATTATGATCAACATAAACACAAAATACAATCCATAAACAAAATATATGAGACATTTTTACATATAATTGACAAAAGAATATTTATCTTACACACACACACACACACATACACACACACACACCTAATAACCTAATTCAAACACACACCCTTTCAAATAGCATTTTCGCACCTAAGATTAAGATTGTATGACAGGATAATTTTGTAATACGACATGATCACTGTAGATTATGGTATCATGCAATACCGATATACGAGTGGTGAGTATATACAGAGATGAACTGATATGATTAACGTGGTGATTCTATAACAACAAAACCAATGCTAACACTGCCAGTCTGCTCATCAAATCCTCCCATTTCCATCATCAACCAAAACGCAACTCACTGGAAATGGTTAATATTTGTCAAGGAATAAAATGTGCCTGTTTACATAACAATTTACCCTTTACATACTTTGCCATGACAGAGAGTAAATGCTGAATAGTTTGGTAAATGATTACATGTGTAGGACTTCTTGGTATCACCTAACTAGGAATTATTATCTGAAAATATTCTATCAGTGACACATACAGGTACCTGAAGTAACAATTCAAATAACACATTACCTTATCTCAAATAAAACAAAACTGATCAATATAATGGCATGCAGCCAGAACTGATCTTGCACAGTATATCTATCCCAAATCCTTCGACAAAGTTCACTTCAAATCTACTATTTTCAGAAATGCCTTGCTTTGTTCATTATATTTAGGCTACGACTTGGGTAGACCTGGATCTCCAGCAGGGGGTTGACAAAGTGCCTGGATCTCTGACGGGGATTTACAAAGTGCCTGGATCTCTGAAAGGGGATTTATAAAGTGCCTGGATCTCAGACAGGGGGTTGACAAAGTGCCTGGATCTCTGACAGGGGATTTACAAAGTGCCAGGTGCTTTCCTTTTCAACACCAAATGTGAGTCTTCTTTGTTGCTTCTTGATTTCAGCATTTCTTCGTCAATGTTAACATGTTTGAGCAATGTTGTTAGAAGTCGATTATTCTCTTCCAAGGTGTGACAGCGAGGAAGTTTAAGCAGTAGATTTTCCAGTCCACGAGGTCGATGGACTCTGAAGAAAGCGTACAATCTCCTACAATCTACACGTATCATTTCTCTTGTTTTTGTTATTCCATAATTCTTGATTCTTGATAAATATGTAGGTATATTACAAAGAAGTAACAAAACAAATCCTTGATTTGGTATGCAGTGTGTACCTGATCTTGTTAAAAAAATAAATTAAAGTCTTTTTTTGTCAGTAACCCTTAAATCATGCTTCAACAATAACAGTAAGCCGTTTGAATATGACAACATAAGCACATAGCAGTAGAATCTGCCAGAACACGTGGTCTCCCAGATAAACGCAATGATCAACCCAGGCACGAGACGTCATTCCAAACTTGGTTACCTCAGAACCTCAATACAAAGGCGTCCAATCTTGCTACAGTTTATATGTTTGAAATCTGAAATGTGTGCGAGGTATTTGGCTGTATAGGAAGGCATTAACTGTCTCTATTCACATTTGATATCTTTCACCAACTTTCAAGTATTAATCTTCAATGTGCCACTGAATACAGTCTCTGTTTTGTTTTTTTTCTTTTTTTTCCCTTTGTAAATGTGTTTGTAAACGGTGAACCTGAGATTATGTATAGCATATTCATCATGTTTTGTCTTCTCACAGTTGAGTATGTCTTGTGAGCAGCTGTAACTGTCTGCTTATAATCCATGACACTTTGAGGGCTAATACGTTGATGTACCAGTGCTTTCCAGGGGCTAGTATGATGATTCAGATGCTTGCAGCAAATGTGTGTGTGGATTACTGGAGGGCCCCCTAGTGTTAAAACTACCCGTATGACATGGAGTGCCCTCTAGTGGCCGACAGTCTCGTCCAGACGATGAGCTTACATCAGTTTTATGTTTTAGCATGGGTTCACGCTCGGCGGTGTGCCTATCACCGTGGTGGACGTGTTGATGGTCGATACCCTCCAGGGATGCACTCAGGGATCCTCCTCCCTCCTCCTCCTCCTCCTCCTTCCCAACCCTGGCCTCCTCCTCATCTCGTATAGTCCTCCATATCGGCAACTACAAAACAGGCAAGTAATAAATTAGGTTTGAGACCAGGTAAGTTTGTGCAAGTATTGATATCAAGAAAATACTGTTACTGGTTTTTAAGATATGGAATGGGAAAAAATTAAGGTCAAGGTCACTACATGAAGATCAAAGGTGCGAGGTGGAAAAATTATATAGAGGCTCTTGTTTGGGCCCTGTTTTTAATGCACACAATTAAGAAAAAATAATTTTGTAATCATTTGTTGGAATATAAATGCCAGACAAAAATATTGCAAGATCAAAGGTCATAAACAATTATAAATAATCTAATTTTATGAATATAAATCTAGATTCTGTGAAATCTATAAGAGAGAGAGCTTTTGGCTTGCCTCAGGTTTGTCCTTGTGCTGACTTGCCACCCATAGCAGCGGCTCGTTAGGTGGGAAGATCAGCTGATGCCCGTTAGTATGCACTCCATTAGACAGCTTGCTATCTCCCTGCATGGTATAGTATGGTAAGAGACGTTGTCATTCTACTTATATTAATAGCAAATATTCAGGCTTACTATACATACACACACACACACGCACACACACGTTGCCCTATATAATCCTAACATTTAGGTTTAAGCTGTGATTTATATTCAGGCTTATGCCAAGAGGCATTTAATTACATAAATAAAATATAAATAAATCCATATGAAGTTGGACTGGGTCTATTTTACCTTGGCATCCCCCTGGAGGGAAGTACGTGGAGAGTGGGACTGGGTTTATTTTACCTTGGCATCCCCCTGGAGGGAAGTACGTGGAGAATTGGACTGGGTCTATTTTACCTTGGCATCCCCCTGGAGGGAAGTATGTGGAGAGTGGGACTGGGTCTATTTTACCTTGGCATCCCCCTGGAGGGAAGTATGTGGAGAGTGGGACTGGGTCTATTTTACCTTGGCATCCCCCTGGAGGGAAGTACATGGAGAGTTGGACTGGGTCTATTTTACCTTGACATCCCCCTGGAGGGAAGTACGTGGAGAGTGGGACTGGATCTATTTTACCTTGGCATCCCCCTGGAGGGAAGTATGTGGAGAGTGGGACTGGATCTATTTTACCTTGGCATCCCCCTGGAGGGAAGTATGTGGAGAGTGGGACTGGATCTATTTTACCTTGGCATCCCCCTGGAGGGAAGTACGTGGAGAATTGGACTGGGTCTATTTTACCTTGGCATCCCCCTGGAGGGAAGTACGTGGAGAGTGGGACTGGGTCTATTTTACCTTGGCATCCCCCTGGAGGGAAGTATGTGGAGAGTTGGACTGGGTCTATTTTACCTTGACATCCCACTGGAGGGAAGTATGTGGAGAGTTGGACTGGGTCTATTTTACCTTGGCATCCACCTGGAGGGAAGTATGTGGAGAGTTGCTGGACGATATCGGAGCCATGCTGTCCATCTCCACACTGGCGACCCTCGACCTATAGCTGCTACTCGGCAGACGACCTTCCCCTGTCACCACATGGCCGTTTCCTGTCCCGTTCTGCATCAGTCCACTGGGTTTATTGGGAGAGTAACATCTAAAGTTTGAAGGAGAAACTCATATTATAATCATCACTCATCACTATGTGTATCTTTTCTTCCATTTGTTTGTAATGTTAAGATTTAGCAAGGCCAATGTCTGTTTCGACTGTTAGACCATAACCTCTTCGACCATGCCTGCTCAACTGTATGCTTTCAATTAAATTACTCACTTTATACTTTTTCTTGTCAAAGAAAGTTCAGGGTCAAATAGTCTTAAAAATATTTTGTAGGTTTTGAGCCTTTAGAGAGTGACCAGTGACTTACCTCCTACAGCAGAGGCTCGGGAGCACTTACCTCCTACAGCAGAGGCTAGAGAGGACTTACCTCTTACGGCAGAGGCTAGAGAGGACTTACCTCTTACGGCAGAGGCTAGAGAGGACTTACCTCTTACGGCAGAGGCTAGAGAGGACTTACCTCTTACGGCAGAGGCTAGAGAGGACTTACCTCTTACGGCAGAGGCTAGAGAGGACTTACCTCTTACGGCAGAGGATGATGATGGTGGAGAGGAGGATGCAGGCGATGACCATCACCCCGATGATGATCCCGACCTGCTGCATGGACGACGACACCCCTGCAACCAACCAGAACAGCTATCACTACCACTCTGACCTCCACAAATTATACTCTGTATATACTCTTGTTTAAAAATAATACAAATAAAACCTTTTCAAAACATTTAAAACTTATTTTTTTTAAAAACATATTGTATGGGGCTCAAAGCCATCGTATTATTTATCACATATCAAAATGCCATACCATTTAAAATGAATATATTAATAAAATGAAATGTCAATAAATGTAATGAAATCACATTTAAACCATTTCATCTGTGCACCACATCTGTTCTCTAGCTGTATGGCCTGCAATGATTGGTTTAGCATCGAGGTATTATCCAGGAGTCTGGTTATTCATATTTGTTATTGTTTATTATGAGTGGATAGTGTTTCCAGCGGTAAGCCATACCTGTGGAGGGCATGTGAGTGGTGATAGTGGCCGAGGGAGGACCGTGACCTCCGGCGTTCACGGCATAGACCTTGAACATATAGAGCATGCCGCTCTCCAGCTCACTGATGTAACTCCTCTGAACTGTCCCTAAAACCACAACAACGTCGTGATTAAAACAGAAAGCTTTCCAATTCTGGCGATAGTATTAAACATTCATCAAAAGACTGACATAAATCTTGGATGGTTGCCAAAAAATAAGAATTACAATATCATTTCTAGTAAATACTGTTTCAAACATATTTTTGTTTGTGGTAACTTTGTCATCCCTTCCAATGATCTTAAATAATACAAGAGAACAAAAGATAATCTTGTCCCAGCACTGCGATTGCATGGGATAGACTAACACTGTGAGTGAGTTGAGAGTACTACTCAGGCACAGATTTTGGCAATAATTTTAAACATTTTAAAAACGATTGCAGCACATAATGATCACACAAGCAAAACTTGCAGTGATATAAGATGGGATTTGAGAATGATAATAGATGGAGCTACCGGTATGAATTACCGTATTGCAAAGCATTGCAAAATAATGAAAGCCAGCCTAATGCCACTGAACCCACACATGTGACAAATGTATGTGTGCAAACTGTTCAAATGATAATACAATGTATAAAAAGGACTACTTTTAACATTTAAACTTGTCTCACTTAAAATATGCCCACTTTTTATCCGACAATATTTCACTGGGCTTACCATTTTCTGTTTTTTTATTCCACTGGGAGTCGGGTATATTGTCTTGTGTTGTGTAGAGTATGACGTAGGATTGCAGGTTTTGGTTGTATTTAAGTGGAGGTCGCCACGAGACTTCCACGGTGTCCACATCAATAGCCATGACCGTGACATCCACCGGGGCAGAGGGCACTGTAACATCAAACATACAAGGCTTGTATAGAGAGGACAGGTCGTACCCTATGCTGATACAACTGACCTGTACAATCTCACCCAGGGCAGAGGGCACTGTAACATCAAACATACAAGGCTTGTATAGAGAGGACAGCTCGTACCCTATGCTGATACAACTGACCTGTACAATCTCACCCGGGGCAGAGGGGACTGTAACATCAAACATACAAGGCTTGTATAGAGAGGACAGGTCGTACCCTATCCTGATACAACTGACCTGTACAATCTCACCCAGGGCAGAGGGCACTGTAACATCAAACATACAAGGCTTGTATAGAGAGGACAGGTCGTACCCTATCCTGATACAACTGACCTGTACAATCTCACCTGGGGCAGAGGGCACTGTAACATCAAACATACAAGGCTTGTATAGAGAGGACAGCTCGTACCCTATGCTGATACAACTGACCTGTACAATCTCACCTGTGGCAGAGGGCACTGTAACATCAAACATACAAGGCTTGTATAGAGAGGACTGCTCGTACCCTATGCTGATACAACTGACCTGTACAATCTCACCCAGGGCAGAGGGCACTGTAACATCAAACATACAAGGCTTGTATAGAGAGGACAGCTCGTACCCTATGCTGATACAACTGACCTGTACAATCTCACCTGTGGCAGAGGGCACTGTAACATCAAACATACAAGGCTTGTGTAGAGAGGACTGCTCGTACCCTATGCTGATACAACTGACCTGTACAATCTCACCTGGGGCAGAGGGCACTGTAACATCAAACATACAAGGCTTGTATAGAGAGGACAGCTCGTACCCTATGCTGATACAACTGACCTGTACAATCTCACCTGGGGCAGAGGGCACTGTAACATCAAACATACAAGGCTTGTATAGAGAGGACAGCTCGTACCCTATGCTGATACAACTGACCTGTACAATCTCACCCAGGGCAGAGGGCACTGTAACATCAAACATACAAGGCTTGTACAGAGAGGACTGCTCGTACCCTATGCTGATACAACTGACCTGTACAATCTCACCTGGGGCAGAGGGCACTGTAACATCAAACATACAAGGCTTGTATAGAGAGGACAGCTCGTACCCTATGCTGATACAACTGACCTGTACAATCTCACCCGGGGCAGAGGGCACTGTAACATCAAACATACAAGGCTTGTATAGAGAGGACAGGTCGTACCCTATGCTGATACAACTGACCTGTACAATCTCACCTGGGACAGTAACAGAATGGGATAGGAATCAGAGGTGACTCAATCCTGTATCGGAACAATAGGATCAATATCATAAGTTCAATTACAGATGCAATTTGAGTTGAAATAGATCTCTTTGGTATATAACATTCCTGAGCCTGAAACCAAATTATCTAACCTAGCATGATTTTGATTTTTAAAGTCTTTCTCATTAAAAAAAAATATTATGAAAGAGAAAATCCACATTATGTCTAAAAAGGAACATATTTGAAAGTCTGCAATTTATTTTTACAATTTTATCTCTTTTACTTTTTTTATTTCATTTGTCTTCAACATGGCGTTGATATTTTGATAACTATGAATGCCATTCACCGAAGGATATCAAATATGTTGAAAATGGACATGAAATATTTAACGATAATTAAACGATGATGAGAGCTTACCATGTGAGAGAGTGCGAGCTTCCTGGACGCTGCTAAACTCAGTGTCAATGGAAGATTGGATAGAGAACTGGTACAGGGTGCTAGGCCTCAGGTTCTCCAGAGTCATCACATTGGACTTACTGCAATAGGAATCAAAAAGCATCATGTAGTTATTCTGACCAAGGGCCACCATAAATGGTAAATAACTAGACACACAGGCTCCTCTATGTTTACAATGTCTCCAAACATTTTCTTAAATCCAGATATGACAGCATTTAAGGACATTCTGTCCTTTCAGTAACTTCAAGTTTTGAGCAAGTTTCCTTCACAGCGCATATCAAGGGTAAAATCTAGTAGAATATCATCAGATGATTATATTTCTATCAGCGTCTAATTGTTTCTTAAAATCTGTGTTTTTCATTCATCTGTTACCATTCAGAACTAAATATACTCCTCTTTTCTACTCACACCACAGACAATATTTGATTTTTAAATATTTTTTTTTATTAATATAATTGTTATTGTCATTACCAATATCATTTTATTTAAATAAATTTATTTTTATAATCTTTGTCATTGTCATCGTCATTATTTATTCATTTATTTATTTATTTATTTATTTATTTATTTATTTATTTATTTATTTATTTATTTATTTATTTATTTATTTATTTATTTATTTATTTATTTATTTATTTATTTACTTACTTATTTGATTTTATTTTACACATACACACACACACACCCACACATACATACATAAATAGCCATTAAGGTCAGAAGTGGTTACCTTTGCACGTATGTGTAGGAGGAGTTTGAGATGGTCCCTTCTCCCGCTATCTTGTACCTTACTGTGTACACCACATCAGATTCAGACGACGTCGGTAACCAGCTCAAACGTATCGTGCAATTGTGAAGTGGAGTCACTAAAAGAAAACCACACAAAATCACACTCTATTTTCAACAATAAAAAAGAAGGTATAATTTTGTTATGGCATTTTCTGTCCAAAACACAAATTGTTTTATATGCTGGACATACATCCCTGACAAGAGCTTGGTCAAGCTCGAAATGACCAAGTGGTAGGAGGTCCGTTTCTAAGATATCACTTAAGATAAAAATTGACTAGTGGTTCTGGGGAGAAAGTCAAAGTTGACAGACTGAATGACAGAAATTTCCCCCATCACTCTGTCCCCCAATCACAAGCTATGCTACGCACAGCTAAAAAACTAGGAATAGCTGCTCTTTTGTTTCAATTTGATCAAATAAAAAATCAATATGATCAATGAGATAATTTGTGAGTGGCATATTATTTAATGCACTATCCAACTCACAAATATCACTCTTTTGTGCTATGAGTCGGTCAAAGCAATCTAGTTACATAAATTATTCTCCAAATCATGAACATATTGTACAGGATACATACATGAACATATTTTTACATACCGTATTTACTCATGTATAAGACGAGGTTTTTGTCCACAAATCCTTAGTTAATGTTAGGGGGGTCGTCTTATACACGAGAGCAACCTGTGGACGAGGATTTATGCCCAAAAATTACGGCACTACAAGTTTTTATTACGAACATTCTTATTTTCGAAATAACGAATATCGGACATAGCGGATCGATTTAACAGTCTTATACTCGAGTATTTACGATAAAACGTAAATACGATGTTCATATTTTCGAAATAACGAATATCAGACGTAGCAGATTGATTTTTATTGCGTTTTAAATGATAAACAAATGCCTTCGGCTGGGAAAGGATGCTGTCTCTCTCTGTTGTGGCTATCTCTCACTTATGCAGCTGTCTCTCACTGCTATAGCTGTCTCTCACTGTTGCAATTATCTCTCACTTATGCAGCTGTCTCTCCCTTGTACAGCTATCTCACTGATGCAGCTGTCTCTTACATGTGCAGCTATCTCACACTTATGCAGCTGTTTCTCACTTGTGCAGCTATCTATCTCTGCTGTAACTACCCTCACTTGTGCAGCTATTTCTCATTGTTGTAACTATCTCTCACTTTGCAGTTATCTCACTTATGTAGCTATCTCTCACTTGTTCAGTTATCTATCTGTGTCATACAGTATAACTGTCTCACTTTTGTAACTATCTCTCACCTATGCAGCTGTCTCTCCCTTGTATAACTATCTCTCACTGATACAGCTGTCTCTCACTTATGCAGCTGTCTCTCACTTGTGCAGCTATCTATCTCTGCTGTAACTGTCTCTCGCTGTTGTAATTATCTCTCACTTATGCAGCTGTCTCTCCCTTGTACAACTATCTCTCACTGATACAGCTGTCTCTCACTTATGCAGCTGTCTCTCACTTGTGCAGCTATCTATCTCTGCTGTAACTCTCTCTCGCTGTTGTAATTATCTCTCACTTATGCAGCTGTCTCTCCCTTGTACAGCTGTCTCACCGATGCAGGTGTCTCTTACATGTGCAGATATCTCTCACTTATGCAGCTGTTTCTCATTTGTGCAGCTATCTATCTCTGCTGTAACTACCCCTCACTTGTGCAGCTATATATCTCTCACTGTTGTAACTATCTCTCACTTTGCAGTTATCTCACTTATACAGCTGTCTCTCACTTGTTCAGTTATCTATCTGTGTTATAACTGTCTCACTTTTGTAACTATCTCTCACCTATGCAGATGTCTCTTCCTTGTACAACTATCTCTCACTGATGCAGCTGTCTCACATATATGCAGCTATCTCTCACTTATGCATATCTCTGCTGTAACTGTCTCTCGCTGTTGTTATTATCTCTCACTTATGCAGCTGTCTCTCCCTTGCACAGCTATCTCACTTATGCAGCTGTCTCTTGCATGTGCAGGAATCTCACTTATGTAACTCTCTCATTTGTGCAGCTATCTCTCACTGCTGTAACTATCTCTCACTGCTGTAACTATTTCTCACTTTGCAGTCATCTCACTTATGTAGCGGTCTCTCATTTATGCAGCTATCTTTCCCTGTTGTAAAGTTCTGTCTCACTATTGCAGCTATTTCTCAATATTGCAACTATTGTAACTATTTCTCACTTGTTGTAACTATCTCTCACTTTGTCATGTCTCAATGCAGCTATCTCTCAATTATGCAGCTATCTCTTATTCATGCAGCTATCTCTTATTTATACAGCTATATCTTATTTATGCAGTTATCTCTTATTTATGCAGCTATCTCTTATTTATGCAGCTATCTCTTATTTGTGCAGCTATCTCTCAGTTATGCAGCTATCTCTCAGTTATGCAGCTATCTCTTATTTATGCAGTATGCAGCTATCTCTTATTTATGCAACTATCTCTTATTTATGCAGTTATCCTTTATTTGTGCAGCTATCTCTCATTTATGCAGCTATCTCTTATTTATGCAGCTATCTCTTATTTATGCAGCTATCTCTTATTTATGCAGCTATCTCTTGCTGTTGTAGCAGTCTATCACTTGCTATCTCTCACTTGTGCCGCTATCTCTCAATCATGGTGGCTAAAAATATCTGCATTTCACCCATATAGACCACTTTTGTACAAAACCTAGCAGGGCCTCAATAAGTAGGTCAATAAATAGGTCAATTTACGGATGGTTGAAAACAAAGCTCTAATACAGAAATATAGGCATATTGGGAGGTAATTTTCATTTTTAATGTAATTATGACGACAAATAAGTGATAATTGTGCCATTCATAATATGCTAAAGGTGCAACCCTTCACATAAACTTGCAAAACAAAAGTGAAGTGGAGATTAGTTCAGCGTCACTTCCACCAGAGGGCAGGCTACGTGGTGACGCAACAGCGAGATGACACGCTCTTATCAGTGGCGAATTTTATTGCAGCCCATACCTCACACAGCAACTTTTTTTTTTTTTTTCAAATCTCGTCACCCTTCCTCTCTGATCACGTTCATGCTTTTTTTATATATGTATGTAATAAAGGTATTTACCCAATATTATTGGTCTATTATTTCGAAATGCTTTGTTTTGACTTTGTTCTCACTGATTCCAATTATCAGTGTTCACAGTTTTGCGTTTCGTCATTGTCTCCACTGCTTTGAGTCGTGTCTTCCCTTTTTGACAGAAATGCTTTCACACGTGGATCGATTTTAATTGCGTTTTAAATGATATATAAAGGTATTTACTTAATATTATCACAATTACGTTTCTTAGGTCGAGAATTTCTCCACATCCTTGATCTTAGCATCAAAACAAAGCGTGTTATAAACGATAATAATCAAAAGCGATATAATTAATATCTTTGGCAAAAATATTCAACCACGTGTAGACAGTAGTCCGCCTGTCCGATATTTGCTTTCACGCTAGTATTGCGTAATGCATGTTAAATGGATGGATGGTTTTGTTCTGTTCTCGACCTGCAAAGTGTATTTTGTGTTTATATTGGGTATATGATTTTATTTATCATTTAAAAACGCAATTCTCCTGCAAATCTGCAAAGTCAATGATCACATGATTTGTGAGTCACGTGGCCAATCGATCCGCTACGTCACGGACATCGTATTTACGTTTTACTTCTTACTTCTATGTCTATTAAAATTATTATTTAATTTTATCACACAATTCAATTCTGCCTTTGATGTCTTCCCATTCAGTGGTGTGAAAATTTGTAAAATTTCACTGATACCAATTATCAACGTTCACAGTTTAGCGGCATTTGTTTCCACTGCTTTGAGTCGTGTCTTCCCTTGTTGACAGAAATGCTTTCACACGTGGATTGATTTTAATTGCGTTTTAAATGGATTGATGGTTTTGTTCTGTTCTCGAACAATTTGTGATAATGTTGGGTAAATACCTTTATATATCATTTAAAACGCAATTAAAATCGATCCACGTGTGAAAGCATTTCTGTCAATTTCTCAAGATCGCCATTTTGAAAGGCGGGAGAGGCTCTTGTTTTTGGCGCGAAAACGATTGTTAACTGGCATTGAAATATTAATATATTGGATGGTTTTGTTCTGTTCTTGACCTGCAAAGCGTAAGTTGTGATAATATTAAGTACATTCCTTTATTTATCATTTAAAACACAATTAAAATCGCTCCACTACGGATATGAAAGTTTAATTTGACATGTTGGCCGCTCCACTTTTGTCTCGTGGGCACCCAGACGCTAAGATCAAGGACATCACGTACATCGTATTACGTTTTACTTCGTGGAGAAATTGTCGACCTGCGAAGCATATTTTGTAATAATATTGGGTAAATACCTTTATTTATCATTTAAAACGCAATTAAAATCAATCTGCTACGTCCGATGTCTATGATTACCAAACGCTTTGTTTTGACTTTGTTTTCACTGATTCCAATTATCAGCTTTCACAGTTTTGCATTTCGTCTTTGTTTCCAATGCTTTGAGTCATGTCTTCCTTTTATGACAGAAATGCTTTCACACATGGATCGATTTTAATTGCATTTTAAATGATAAATAATGAAAACGCTTTGTTTTGATGCTAAAATCAAGGACGTGGAGAAATTCCCGACCTGAGAAGCGTAATTGTGATAATATTAAGCACATACCTTTATTTATCATTTAAAACGCAATTAAAATTGATCCGCTACATCCAATATCTGTTATTTCGAAAATAAGAACATCGTATTTACGTTTTACCATAAATACTCGTGTATAAGACCATAAAGGGCTTATACACGAGTAAGATTTTGTTATATAAAAATATTTATGTTTCACTCTAAAAATGGCCACCAAACTTGAATGGTAGCAGTGCAATGTCTCGAGAAAAAAATGACTCGTCTTATATTCGGAAATTGGTCTTTTCAAGCAAAATAACCTCAATTTTTGGGGGTCGTCTTATACACGAGTCGTCTTATACACGAGTAAATACGGTAATATAATGATCTATTCCTCTCTGATTTGTAAAGGATTAGATTCACAATATTTTGGAAGTTGTGACCTATATGGCCCTTAACCCCTAAGGGACTAGGCTATCTAAATTTTGTTGTTTGGCTGGACTAACCAATTTTTGTCTGGACTAGTGTATCTACATAGTAAATTAATAAAATTTATAACCATGGTTATTCAATATGTTTAATAAAATGCTGGGGTCAAAAGTTCATGATTTAAGGCAGTCTGACATCATTATCATGATTACATTGTAACAAGTTGCAGCCCTTCAGAATGTTACAAATGAAATCATCCAGCCAGAACAATGGGGACGTTACCGTCCTTCCCGTCCGTTACAGGTGGTGGACGTTGCCGTCCTTCCTGTCAGTTAGGGGTTCTAAGAAGGTCATTGTGACCTATTTACATATTTTTTCTAAACATTATGAACAAAGATATTGTGTAATATAAATCTAGTGAGAATACATACTATTTGTAGTGTTTGCAAAATATCATAAACAGCCAATTTTGAAAATCGGCTCCTGTGACCTTGAAAATAGCCCAAGGTCACCCAATATTGAACTTGTCCAAGCCAATCATAGGTTGATCACATCTACCAAGTTATATTAATATTGCTGTATTTTGTAAGAAAATAAAGCATTCACAAGTGAAGTTGCTTCTGTGCTGGCCATGACCTTGACCTTGACCCAAGGTCACAAAACTGAACTACACTATAGTGATGAAAATAGGAAACAAGACTTTATTTTTCAGTCCACAGAGAAGTTGAAATGCACATGTTAACAATTGACTCCACAGCAAAGTACAAAATGTAATGCTTTTCTTTGTATTTCTGTTTTGACTTTCATTATATTTCAGGTTGTTTTGCAGCCACTATATTGCTAAGACTTCTCTTGTGACCTACATGTGAGTTTGTCCATGGCGGTGGTGGAGTTAGAAGCCCACGGCCAGTCTCTCTCGTAGAGCATAGACCAACCAGCATTAGTCGAAGCTTTCACTGTGACGTCATACACAGTCCCCGCCTCAAGATCTGCAATATAAGAAAATATTTATACACAGATGTGAGATTTTCTTAACAGATTTAATTTAAATAAATATACCTCTCGTAATTACTGATTACACAATGCTGTTATGAGCAGGTAATACGTTTTTCCATGTTCAAAATGCAACACTGAAAACTGAAAGACTATCAACACCCAGACGAGTGTGTTAATGCCATTCTATCACCCATCAAAGTGAAAAGTACCAGGTACACCTATTCTTTTATAACCTTTTTATTTATTAAATTTACTGTGAGTCAGACACTTGATGAAAACATATTCAGAGGTTCTATACTTTACACAGTGTACAGCAAATCTTTTTTTATGAAACTTTCTGGTTAAAATATAGGAATTTAATTAAATGTGGCATAAATATATTTCTTCTTCTTCTTCTTCTTCCATATACGAGCTGAACTTCATAGATTGAAGACTGTCGCTCGGTGCAGTGTGCATGCGTAGGGTTGACGTGATGTGCCCTATTTACATGTCCATCGCAGCACTCTCCGGGTGCCCGGGGGTCACCTCTTGTCCTACCCCTCGGTGGCACGCAGGCCCCAGAGTGGTGATGGTTGCACCCCCGGCGTCCCAGAGAGCTGCCGCGCGAGACGGACGGTGCTGGTGATGTGCTGATCATGCTCCTGTGGTCTAATTCTTCCTCAACGCCTTCTTGAAGGCATCAAGGGATGGAGCCCCGGCCACTTCAGGGGGGAGCCCATTCCAGTCCACCACAGTCCTCGGGAAGAAGGCGAACTTGTGGTAGTCCACCCTGGACTGTGGGACCTGGAACCCCAGAGCATGGCAGTGCCTGGTTGCACTGGTAACTGGCGTCAGGTGTTCTAGGTGATCTGTCGCAACAAGCCCGTTCTGCATCTTGTAGAGCATAGCAAGCCTGGCTTGCTTTCTGCGGACTTCCAGCGATTCCCAGTCCAATACTTCCAGCATGTCAGTGACGCTGGACTTGTTCCTGTGCCTGTTCAGTGTGTACCTGGCAGCTCTTCGCTGGACCATTTCTATTGTCTTTATGTTATTTTGAGTATGAGGGTCCCAGACTGTGGAGGCGTATTCTACTAGTGGAGGCACTAGTGTTTTGTAGGCAGTAGCTTTTAGATTAGGGGAGTTGATTCTGAGGTTTCGTCTCAGGAATCCCAGGCTTCTATTGGCTTTATTGGTTATGTTTGTGATGTGCTCGTTCCAACGGAGATCACTGGTGATGGTGACTCCAAGGTATTTAGCTGATGTGACTGCTTCTAGTATGTGGCCATGGAGTCGGTACAAATGCTTCACTACCTTCTTGGTGTTGCGGGTGATAGTGAGAACCTGGCACTTTTGGGGGTGGAATTCCATTTGCCAGGTTTCCTCCCATTTTGCCAGCCTGTCAAGGTCTGCCTGGAGACTCTCGGCCTCCTCTGTGGATGAGATGGTCAGATAGACTATTGTGTCGTCTGCAAATAGTCTGACCTTGGCTGAGATGTTGTCTGGCATATCATTAATATACAGTAAGAACAAGCATGGACCAAGGACACTACCTTGGGGGACTCCTGATGTGACATCAGCTTCATATGATGACTCGCCTTCCAGCACCACTGTTTGTTTGCGGTTGGAGAGGAAGCTTTGTATCCATTTGTTGGTACGCCCGGTGATCCCGTAATGGTTCAGCTTTTGTATGAGCCGTCTGTGACTAACCTTGTCAAACGCTTTGCTGAAATCCATTACGAGAACATCAGTCTGCTTGCCTTCCTGCATGTTGTTGGTGACATCGGCTATAAACTCTATGAGCTGGGTCTCACAAGAGCGTTTGTCCCGGAACCCGTGCTGCAGCTTGTATAGGATCCCATGTTCCCTATTGTGCCTCATTATGCTACTTGTGATAATATGTTCACACAGTTTGCAGGCAATACAGGTTAAGGAGACTGGTCTATAATTAGCTGGATTGTCTCTGGGTCCCTTCTTGTAAATCGGCACTACATTGGCTCTAATCCAGTCCTGGGGTACTTCTCCTGTCTCATAGGACCTCCTGAAAATGACTGTCAGTATTGGGGCAATGGTGGGTGCTAGTTCCTTCAGAACTCTGGGCCCTATCTGGTCAGGACCAGCGGCTTTGTGAATCTTCAGGCGTTCTAACATCTTTTGCACTCCTGGTACAGTAATGTAATCAATCTCTTTCTTTATTTTATAAATCTTGCATGCCTGCCATCAAGGTAACTATACACATGAGTTATACACATGATAGGTACACATTACCTGATCACCAAAATATGACCTTATGTTTAATGACCCCTTAGACTGACTCACCAGAAATGATGAGTGTTGTGGTCTGTCCCTCCACCATCTCGTAGTTGAGTCGGTTCGTGTCTGACTTGTGGAAGATGACCTGATACATTGTGACAATGCCCCGCGCTTCCTGGACACTCAGTGGCTCCCAGTCGACCTGCAGAGATGTGGCACCTAGCGCCCTCACCCGAACCTCGGGCATCGCTATGGGAACTAAATAAATACACACCAACATAAAGCTTTCATCAACCTAGCAACCTTAAAATTACTTTAAACTTTGAAATAATATTAAGATAATATTAATATGCATTACATTTCTCCATCATTTTTTCTTTTTCTACTCTTACTGTATTTTCAACACTTTCTTTGTGCAGCTGACAACAGAGCTGTAGACAACAAATTACTTTATAAATGCTAATTGTAACCAGCTTTGCAGGTCGAGAACAATCACAGTCACTGTTTTATTCCAGAAGTTTCAAACTGAGGCTATATTTAGAATTAGTAGAATGAGACACTGGATGTTCCAGGGGTATAACATAACTCACTGTGTGCACACTCAGTCACCACATCCCTTCTTGCTGAAAGTGTCAAACTGAGGCTTTAATTTGATTACAAGAGTGAGGCACTGGATGTTCCAGTTGTCTGATATTTTCAATGTCAGGTGGAGCCATTGTACTGCATATTTAACAACTCTGTGTTAGCTATTTATTTTTTATTTTTTTCTAATTATAAAAAAATCTGAGCCCTTTGGCAAAAAGGTAGAATTGGTTTTCTGAGTCTCTTACAGCATTTTGCCCATGAATAACTTTCCCTGAAATGCTAGACATCTCTCTCTGGCCTAGCTCTTACGGTCGGTATCAGAATTCAAATTGACCACACATTAATTATTCAGTCAAATAAGTCTTCATTTCGTCATAGTAAAAGTCACACTATCATGACGTCATTTAAAGCCACGCCCCGGCCTCATTATGCAGACCAATAAGAGCACATCGTACTGTATGACATCATTTTATAGGTCACGCCCAGTCTACAAAGGGCATGTGGTAAATTTCATACAATCAAACCAGAGTAATTGTATAATTGGAATGGGAGTCATAGTGATCCCAATGCAAAGGAGAGTAATAAACAGCTAAGAACTTCATCCAGTACGTTCAGAAAAGAGAATCAAGGTTGACAGCCAGACAGACAGAATGACAGAAGCCATGCTGACATCATCAACATAGCTAGAAACGAATCATGGCATGAGTCCTGGATATCATACCATCTTCCCTGGTTGTGAAGGTGATGGTGGGAGATTCTCTGCTTCCGGTCTCGTTATTGTAGGCTATGACGCAGAGGGAATAGTTTGTGAAAGGTTTGAGTGGTTGCAGTGTCACCTCTGGCTTCTCGGTCACGGACTGCACCCCCTCCTCACCTGCACAACGCAACAAAAAACAGGACACTGATAAACAAATAATACTCAGTTGTTGTAAATGCTAATTGTGGCAAATTTGAATCATAAAATTATAGAAATGTTAGTATGCATGTATATTATACATGTATGTCATAAATATATTATATATTTTTTTTGTATATTATACATGTATGTCATAAATATATTATATATTTTTATCAAATTTGCCAGTGGCGTTATATTTCAGTGTTTGAAAAATGTCACTATTCCCTCATTCAACTCACCAACTGGAAAATAATTCACAGAAAATGCCAGAACTTTGCGGCCGTTCTTTGTAGCTGGAGGGTCCCACGCCACTGTTACCGATGAACTTTGTAGGTCAACCACTCGCAGGTTCGTGGGAGAGTCAGGTGCATTCTCTGAAATAAATGAATATATATAAAAACATTTTCTCATGCCTTGAATAAATCTTTCAACTTTTAATTATATCCTCTAAATTGTAACGAGAAAGATTTCTTTGAAAAAAAAGGCCAATGGCCTTAGTGCTATGCTGATCATTGCTTTTTTGTAAAATATGTGAACATTTCCTTGAAATTGAGTCATAAATGATCATTTAAATCCTTTCCCAGAGCAGACTCAAGCTGATGATAATTTTGACCAATCAAAAAAATACATCTTTCCTAGTTACATACAGCTGCATGAGTGAGAGATAGCTGCACAAGCACAAGTGAGAAAGCTGCACAAGTGAGACAGCTGCATGAGTGAGAGATAGCTGCATGAGTGTTAGCTGCAAAAGTAGGAGATAGCGACACAAGTGAGAGATGGATAATATAATGAGAGACAGCTGCTTAAATGAGAGGTAGCTGCACAAGTGATAGATTGATACAACAGTGAGAAGCAGCTGCTTAAATGAGAGGCAGCTACAACAGTGTTAGTAACACCAGTGAGATAGCTGTACAAGTGAGAGATAGTTGTAACAATGAGACAGCTGCAGCCACAAGTGAGAAATTGCTGCACAAATCAGAGATGGATGCAAAAGTGAGAGGCAGCTGCATAAGTGAGAGCTGCATATGTGAATAAGAGTATTGACTCTTAAGTCCCCCGCACTTTGGACGGTCGCCATGACAACAAAAAACAACCAATCACTGCCATAACCTAATCAGATTGGGGAAAGGTCCCCAGGAGTGCATGTGTCTAAGCCAAATGTCAAACTGTTCTGGCTGTATCATGCACACAAGCCAAGTTGGCCAAATGGTTGTCATGGCAACAGAAATTGACCAATCACAGCCATTATCTAATCAGATCGGAGGAAGGTCCCCAGGAGTGCATGTGTGCAATATCTAAGGTAGATCTCGATCTGTTGTGGCTGTATCGTACACACAAGCCAAGTTTGCCACATGGTTGTCATGGCAACAGAAATTGACAAATCACAGCCATTATCTAATCAGATCGGAGGAAGGTCCCCAGGAGTGCATGTGTGCAATATCTAAGGTAGATCTCAATCTGTTGTGGCTGTATCGTGCACACAAGTAATTTACCAGATGGAAACATGCACACACAGCTCCATTTAACGTCCTCCGCTTTTCACGTTAGGGAGAATGCATGTTACATTACGAAAAATAGCTGCATATGCGAGAGATAGCTACAACAATGAGAAATAGCTGCATATGTTAGTTAGAGAGAGCTGCACAAGTGAAAGATTGTAATCCCTCCCAGCTGAATGCACTTGTAATTACTAAAAACTCTAACCAGGAGTTTCTGAGGAGAAGATCAAAGTTGATGGACAGAATGACTGAAAACTTCCCCCTATCACTGCAGAGGCAATCCTGCATTGCCATAAATGGCTGTGAAAATGGCTGTGAAAATGTGAAATCTTCACACTCATAGAGTACACTTATTTTTTAAAGTATCTAAATTATTTTTACCAGTGAAATTATCAAAATCATTTTTATGGACATATGTATATTTTAACATTAGAAGATTTTTTTATTTGGCAGCCATGTTAGATTGGTCTGTGCACACAAACTGATGACAACACACATCACGGGTGCAATAATTTGAATGTGCAGTGATGTATACTTGATCTTTGCTAAATACTTTATTCTGAGAGACTGTGATGGCAAGTATCAAGAAACCTGCTACTTGCAGGAGATAAAATGTGAACTGCTTCAATGGTTGTTTATGATCTTATATAATATCAACAATTGCACAGGAGAAGAAACAAGACTGATTCTATATCATTAAGAATACAAGATAATTGTTAAAATCAAATCATTGCAAAAAACAGCACTAATTGTGTGCATAAAAAAGAGAAACATAGGCATCAGAGATGCATCAACCCTCAGCCCTGGTAACTTATTGCACAACATTTGCTCCACACAATATTTGTGAACAAAATGTCACTGTACCAAGGCAAATTGATGCAGGGGTTAAAAAAACCATAAAATCTACTTACTTTGATAGCTTAGGTGTATCAAGTATCATGAAACTGTCATCATTTACTCTAGATTTATTGATGGGCCAATGACCTTGAAAAGCAGGTTAAGGTCACCATCCATCAGACTCATCTGGGGTCTTCACCAGATGCTTATGTGTGTCAAATCTCATAAAGCTGCCATCATTCGTTCTTGAGTTATTGTGATTCTTGGGATTTCAAATAATTGTCCCTGTGACCTTGAAAAATAGGTCAAGGTCGCCGTCCATCGAACTTGTCCGAGGTTTTCACCAGATGCTTATGTGTGTCAAGTTTCATGAAGCTGCCATCATTTGTTCTCGAGTTATCGCGATGACAAGGATGATTTCACATAATTGTCCCTGTGACCTTGATAAGTAGGTGAAGGTCATGTTTCATAGAAAAGATTCTGAGGTCTTCACCAGATGCTTATGTGTGTCAAATCTCATAAAGCTGCCATCATTCGTTCTTGAGTTTTTGTGATTCTTTGGATTTCACATAATTGTCCCTGTGACCTTAAAAAATAGGTCAAGGTCGCTGTCCATCGAACTCGTCCGAGGTTTTCACCAGATGCTTATGTGTGTCAAGTTTCATGAAGCTGTCATCATTTACTCTAGATTTATTGATGGGCCAATGACCTTGAAAAGCAGGTTAAGGTCACCATCCATCAGACTCATCTGGGGTCTTCACCAGATGCTTATGTGTGTCAAATCTCATAAAGCTGCCATCATTCGTTCTTGAGTTATTGTGATTCTTGGGATTTCAAATAATTGTCCCTGTGACCTTGAAAAATAGGTCAAGGTCGCCGTCCATCGAACTTGTCCGAGGTTTTCACCAGATGCTTATGTGTGTCAAGTTTCATGAAGCTGCCATCATTTGTTCTCGAGTTATCGCGATGACAAGGATGATTTCACATAATTGTCCCTGTGACCTTGATAAGTAGGTGAAGGTCATGTTTCATAGAAAAGATTCTGAGGTCTTCACCAGATGCTTATGTGTGTCAAATCTCATAAAGCTGCCATCATTCGTTCTTGAGTTTTTGTGATTCTTTGGATTTCACATAATTGTCCCTGTGACCTTAAAAAATAGGTCAAGGTCGCTGTCCATCGAACTCGTCCGAGGTTTTCACCAGATGCTTATGTGTGTCAAGTTTCATGAAGCTGCCATCATTTGTTCTCGAGTTATCGCGATGACAAGGATGATTTCACATAATTGTCCCTGTGACCTTGATAAGTAGGTGAAGGTCATGTTTCATAGAAAAGATTCTGAGGTCTTCACCAGATGCTTATGTGTGTCAAATCTCATAAAGCTGCCATCATTCATTCTTGAGTTATTGTGATTCTTGGGATTTCACATAATTGTCCCTGTGACCTTGAAAAATAGGTCAAGGTTGCCGTCCATCAAACTCGTCCGAGGTTTTCACCAGATGCTTATGTGTGTCAAGTTTCATGAAGCTGCCCTCATTTGTTCTCGAGTTATCGCGATGACAAGGATGTTCGCTACATACATACATACATACATACATACATACATACCCACGCCAGGAGTACTGCAATACCCTCAGCCTGATTACATCAGGGGCTGAGGGTAAAAATCATAGATAAGATGGCAGTGTTGTTAGATCTGTGCAGTGTTGTTAGATCTGTGCAGTGTTGTTAGATCTGTGCAGTGTTGTTAGATCTGTGCAGTGTTGTTAGATCTGTGCAGTGTTGTTAGATCTGTGCAGTGTTGTTAGATCTGCGCAGTGTTGTTAGATCTGTGCAGTGTTGTTAGATCTGTGTTTCTGGATGATTCTTACGCGAGGGCAGGACATAGAGTCTGGCGGATCCCTGCTCCGTCCCGCCGGCATTCTCCCCGCGACATTGGTAGTATCCGGAGTCAGACGCGTGTAACTTGCTGATCGTTAACCTTTGACCTCGAATCTATACCAAATCAAATTAGAAAAATTACTTAATTAAGTTTCTAGAGAAGATTTTAAGATGGTAAACAATTACATGCCTTTGGGTCAAGCTATCAATTATATTTCATCTGAATTATATCTCTCATAATAGCAGTGAATTTATAAACTAAAACAACACAAATTTCCTTTTTTTTCCCATAAATGATATCATTATTCTATTAAAAACCACACTATTATAATATCACCCACATTTAGCATTTTCAGATTTTAAGCACATCATATTTAACCTGTATTCTTTGTCCAGGGTCGTTTGATATGGGCTTTGAATTTTTCATCCATGTAACCTGTGGTTGTGGGCTGCCCCCAAAGCTGCATGTGAACCGAGCCTCCCCGTGTACCATCTCACGAATGCTCACCGGCCGGCCCTTCTGGGTAAAATAGGGCCGCTCTGAAAACAACAAAATCTTCTATTTCTGCTTGCTTTCTTTTTTAACAGTATTTTTTTATCACCTGTAACAATTCTATGCTGTTTGATATGTAGATAATCTGTTTATGTTCGGGTAAAACCACATAATTTCAACTACTTAGTGCACCAAGCAAAATATTGACACAGGGAAATGTGAAGCTTTTCACTTCTTGCTATGTCAATAAAGACGGCAGATTCCACAACACACAACTCCGCCATTACTAGTTCAGTTGGCATAAACTGCGGGCCCCTCATTACAGTCACCAGAAACTCATTTAAAATGGAAATAAGTACACAGTCTGCAGAGGGCAAGTACCGGATATCATATCCTCCCCTACTAGCAGCATTCATAGTGTGATTAAAACCAGCCTCTCTGCAAATAAAACCAGCCTCTCTGCAACTAAAACCAGCCTCTCTGTAAATAAAACCAGCCTCTCTGCAAATAAAACCAGCCTCTCTGCAACTAAAACCAGCCTCTCTGCAAATAAAACCAGCCTCTGTCAAAATAAAACCAGCCTCTGTTGGTTGGCAAACTCTCCGTGAGTCACCACATCACTACCCCAGTGAGTCACCACCCCAGCAAGTCATCACCCTCTACCCCAGCGAGTCACCACCCTCTATCCAATGAGTCACCACCCTTTACCCCAGCGAGTCACCACCCTCTACCCCAGTGAGTCACCACCCTCTACCCAATGAGTCACCACCCTTTACCCCAGCGAGTCACCACCCTCTACCCCAGTGAGTCACCACCCTCTACCCCAGTGAGTCACCACCCTCTACCCCAGTGAGTCACCACCCTCTACCCCAGTGAGTCACCGCCCTCTACCCCAGTGAGTCACCGCCCTCTACCCCAGTGAGTCACCGCCCTCTACCTCAGTGAGTCACCACCCTCTACCTCAGTGAGTCACCACCCTCTACCTCAGTGAGTCACCACCCTCTACCCCAGTGAGTCACCACCCTCTACCCCAGTGAGTCACCGCCCTCTACCTCAGCGAGTAGTCACCACCCTCTACCTCAGCGAGTCACCACCCTCTACCCCAGCGAGTCACCACCCTCTACCCCAGTGAATCACCACCCTCTACCCCAGCGAGTCACCACCCTCTACCCCAGTGAGTCACCGCCCTCTACCCCCAGTGAGTCACCACCCTCTACCTCAGTGAGTCACCACCCTCTACCCCAGTGAGTCACCACCCTCTACCCCAGTGAGTCACCGCCCTCTACCTCAGTGAGTCACCACCCTCTACCTCAGTGAGTCACCACCCTCTACCCCTGTGAGTCACCACCCTCTACCCCAGTGAGTCACCACCCTCTACCTCAGTGAGTCACCACCCTCTACCTCAGTGAGTCACCACCCTCTACCCCTGTGAGTCACCACCCTCTACCCCAGTGAGTCACCACCCTCTACCTCAGTGAGTCACCACCCTCTACCCCTGTGAGTCACCACCCTCTACCCCAGTGAGTCACCACCCTCTACCCCAGCGAGTCACCACCCTCTACCCCAGCGAGTCACCACCCTCTACCCCACCCTCTACCCCAGTGAGTCATCACCCTCTACCCCAGTGAGTCACCACCCTCTACCCCAGCGAGTCACCACCCTCTACCCCACCCTCTACCCCAGTGAGTCATCACCCTCTACCCCAGTGAGTCACCACCCTCTACCCCAGTGAGTCACCGCCCTCTACCCCAGCGAGTCACCACCCTCTACCCCAGCGAGTCACCACCCTCTACCCCAGCGAGTCACCATCCTCTACCCCAGTGAGTCACCACTCTCTACCCCTGTGAGTCACCACCCTAGTGAGTCACCACCCTCTACCCCAGTGAGTCACCACTCTCTACCCCAGCGAGTCACCACCCTCTACCCCAGCAAGTCACCACCCTCTACCCCAGTGAGTCACCACTCTCTACCCCTGTGAGTCACCACCCTAGTCAGTCACCACCCTCTACCCCAGTGAGTCACCACTCTCTACCCCTGTGAATCACCACCCTAGTGAGTCACCACCCTCTACCCCAGTGAGTCACCACCCTCTACCCCAGTGAGTCACCACCCTCTACCCCAGTGAGTCACCACTCTCTACTTCATTGAATCATCAATCTAACCTTGCTGCATCAATTCTCTAACTGGCTCACATGCCCAGTTCTGATTAGAAAAAAATAAGCGATATGAAGACAGGAGTTCTTTTATTCTCTGCATGAGGTGCAGGTCACTGACCTACGACCGTGAGGTATGGGATCACTTACCTACGACCGTGAGGTATGGGATCACTTGCCTACGACTGTGAGGTATGGGATCACTGATCTACGACTGTGAGGTATGGGATCACTGATCTACGACCGTGAGGTATGGGATCACTGATCTACGACTGTGAGGTATGGGATCATTGACCTACGACCGTGAGGTATGGGATCACTTACCTACGACTGTGAGGTGCAGGTCACTGACCTACGACTGTGAGGTATGGGATCACTTACCTACGACCGTGAGGTATGGGATCACTTACCTACGACTGTGAGGTATGGGATCACTGACCTACGACTGTGAGGTATGGGATCACTTGCCTACGACTGTGAGGTATGGGATCACTGATCTACGACTGTGAGGTATGGGATCACTGACCTACGACTGTGAGGTATGGGATCACTTACCTACGACTGTGAGGTATGGGATCACTTACCTACAACTGTGAGGTATGGGATCACTGATCTACGACTGTGAGGTATGGGATCACTGATCTACGACTGTGAGGTATGGGATCACTGACCTATGACTGTGAGGTATGGGATCACTTACCTACGACTGTGAGGTATGGGATCACTTACCTACGACCGTGAGGTATGGGATCACTTACCTACGACCGTGAGGTATGGGATCACTTACCTACGACTGTGAGGTATGGGATCACTTACCTACGACTGTGAGGTATGGGATCACTTACCTACGACTGTGAGGTATGGGATCACTTACCTACGACTGTGAGGTATGGGATCACTGACCTACGACCGTGAGGTATGGGATCACTTACCTACGACCGTGAGGTATGGGATCACTTACCTACAACTGTGAGGTATGGGATCACTGATCTACGACTGTGAGGTATGGGATCACTGATCTACGACCGTGAGGTATGGGATCACTTACCTACGACTGTGAGGTATGGGATCACTGATCTACGACTGTGAGGTATGGGATCACTTACCTACGACCGTGAGGTATGGGATCACTTACCTACGACTGTGAGGTATGGGATCACTGACCGATGACCGTGAGGTATGGGATCACTTACCTACGACTGTGAGGTATGGGGTCACTTACCTACGACTGTGAGGTATGGGATCACTGACCTACGACTGTGAGGTATGGGATCACTGACCTACGACTGTGAGGTATGGGGTCACTTACCTACGACTGTGAGGTATGGGGTCACTTACCTACGACTGTGAGGTATACCGTTGAAACCGCTTCATTGGTGGTAGTTGTGTAGCAGGTAAAGATGCCAGAGTTTGTCCTGTTCACATTGGTCAGTTTTAAGCTGCCCTGTCCGACCCGTGTAGAGTGAATATCTGCGACGGCTAGCGGCATGGTGTCCCCGTCACCTGTAGCACAGTAGGTATCATAATAACCGACCATTTCTCTATCACAGCAGTTGTCAAGAGGTATCTACAAATCTTCTTGCTCTCAATTAAAAAAATTTTTTTGCTATTTTATTCAGCCAAAAAAATTTGTTACTGCCTCATCACCTCAGCTCAGATTCCAAAAGGGAACATAATCTTCTTGTCATTTAGAATCTGGCTATCATCCCACAACCACAAAAAAATAATGTGAAAAAAGACCTTGAGACTGTCTGAGTATGTTTATATTGGACGGACTAGGATTTGAGATTCTTGTTTTCACCTGTATCATATGTCCAATCACTGATATCCCTGGGTGAATGTTCGTCTTACCCGTCTTGTACATTCGTCTTACCTGTCTTGTGTGTTCACTTACCATGATTACCTGTCTTGTACATTCGTCTTACCTGTCTTGTACATTCGTCTTACCTGTCTTGTACATTCGTCTTACCTGTCTTGTAAGTTTATCTTACCTGTCTTGAATGTTCGTCTTACCTGTCTTGTACGGTCGTCTTACCTGTCTTGTACGTTGGTTTTACCTGTCTTGTATGTTCGTCTTCCCTGTCTTGTATGTTCATATTACCTGTCTTGTATGTTCGTCTTACCTGTCTTGTACGTTCGTCTTACCTGTCTTGTATGTTTGTCTTACCTGTCTTGTATGTTCGTCTAACCCATCTTGTACGTTCATATTACCTGTCTTGTACGTTGGTCTTACCTGTCTTGTGCGTTCACTTACCTGTCTTGTATGTTCATTTTCCCTGTCTTGTACGTTTGTTTTACCTGTCTTGTACGTTTGTCTTACCTGTCTTGTATGTCCAGGAGAGCGTGGGAATCGGCAGACCAGTGGCGGCACACTCCATGTAGACAGTGCCCCCTAGTGGCTCTGTCACAAACTGCTCCACCGCTGATAATCCTCGCACCTCAACTACTGTGCCTGGAGATGCTTAAATATACAATAAAATAAACAGGTTGTCAGTAAACTGTTCTATCCTCTAAATATCTGATTATCAAAGATTGAAATATACATTGTAATTTCAGACTGGCACAACTGATGTGTTAAAGCCATCAGTATATGTGCTAGTCTTAGTTTGTTGCCAAATCTTTTTTACTGCAAGTTAACCACAACAAACACTCAAAATTGATGGACACATATGGGAACAAAGCATGAGAAAAAGAAATATTTGCTGAGAAATAGGCAAAAAAAGGTTATTGCATCATGGTCAAAGAAATAGATATTAATAATAACTCCATTTGATCACAAATAACAATGGTAAAATGTCAAATAAATCATTAAATGACACCATTTAGTCAGAAAGTTTTGTTCCTCCACTGTATTTTTTCTAAAATATCTAAAATGTAGTAACACATTTGTCAACCAAACCCCATAATCTTGTGTATTCTCAGATAGAGCATATATAAATAACCCATAATCATAGAGAAAGAGGAGATGCGACCTTCTTGACCTCAATGATGTTAACAGATAGCAACAGATACACTGAAGAAATAAGCTGTCCATTATTGAAGCTTCTGATCATTGCAGCTACAAAAAGCCACCAGCGATTATTCTCCCAGCTGTGCAGCTACAATAAGCCACCAGCGATTATTCTCCCAGCTGTGCAGCTACAATAAGCCACCAGCGATTATTCTCCCAGCTGTGCAGCTACAATAAGCCACCAGCGATTATTCTCCCGGCTGTGCAGCTACAATAAGCCACCAGCGATTATTCTCCCAGCTGTGCAGCTACAATAAGCCACCAGCGATTATTCTCCCAGCTGTGCAGCTACAATAAGCCACCAGCGATTATTCTCCCAGCTGTGCAGCTACAATAAGCCACCAGCGATTATTCTCCCAGCTGTGCAGCTACAATAAGCCACCAGCGATTATTCTCCCAGCTGTGCAGCTACAATAAGCCACCAGCGATTATTCTCCCGGCTGTGCAGCTACAATAAGCCACCAGCGATTATTCTCCCAGCTGTGCAGCTACAATGAGCCACCAGCGATTATTCTCCCAGCTGTGCAGCTACAATAAGCCACCAGCGATTATTCTCCCAGCTGTGCAGCTACAATGAGCCACCAGCGATTATTCTCCCAGCTGTGCAGCTACAATAAGCCACCAGAGATTATTCTCCCAGCTGTGCAGTGACAATAAGCCACCAGCGATTATTCTCCCAGCTGTGCAGCTACAATAAGCCACCAGCGATTATTGTCCCAGCTGTGCAGATACAATAAGCCACCAGAGATTATTGTCCCAGCTGTGCAGCTACAATAAGCCACCAGCGATTATTCTCCCAGCTGTGCAGCTACAATAAGCCACCAGCGATTATTCTCCCAGCTGTGCAGCTACAATAAGCCACCAGCGATTATTCTCTCAACTGTGCGAGTCTTGTTGTGTTATTGGAGCACATCCAAAATTAACAAAACCATCATCCTGAATCTATCGTCATTAAACTAACCAGCTTGTTTACAATAAAAACACAATCGTAACACGTTTACAGATGATATCACTATAAATCATAGTCAAACTATACATTACATGATAACAGAATGTCAACTTGGAAAAAAATCCTGATCAAAAAAGGATTTCTGATACACCCGGCATTTGCTGCCTTGTTCCATATGTTTTTCATTGGCACATTATAAAAAATTAATATCAGAGCAGAGATTGGTCCAGAAAATTCATTTACTTTAGAGTAATATTTAAAAAAAAAATATTGATTGCCAAACTGAAAATACCGTATATACTCGTGTATAAGACGAGGTTTTTTTCCAAAAACTCTTAGTTAATGTTTAGGGGGTCGTCTTATACACGAGAGCAGTCTTATACTCAGTATTTACGGTAAAACGTAAATACGGTAAAACGTAAATATGATGTTCATATTTTCGAAATAACGAATATCAGACGTAGCAGATTGATTTTAATTGCATTTTAAATGATAAATAAAGGTATTTACCCAATATTATCACAAAACGTAATACGATGTACGTGACGTCCTTTATCTTAGCGTCTGGGTGCCCACGAGACAAAAGTGGAGCGGCCAACATGTCAAATTGAACTTTCATATCCGTAGCTGATCGATTTTAATTGCGTTTTAAATGATAAATAAAGGTATGTACTTAATATTATCACAATTACGTCGAGAATTTCTCCACATCATTGATTTTAGCCTCAAAACAAAGCGTTTTCATTATTTATCATTTGAAATGCAATTAAAATCGATCCGCGTGTGAAAGCATTTCTGTCAACAAGGAAGACACGACTCAACGCAACACGTGGTCGCAATTTTGAAAGGCGGAAGTGACGGGAAGAGGCTCTTGTTTTTAGCGCGAAAACGATTGTTAATATATTGCGCAATAATAGATGGTTTTGTTCTGTTCTCGACCTGCAAAACGTAATTTGTGATAATATTATGTATATACCTTTATTTATCATTTAAAACGCAATTAAAATCGATCCACGTGTGAAAGCATTTCTGTCAACAGGGAAGACACGACTCAAAGCAGTGGAAACAAAGACTAAATGCAAAACTGTGAACGCTGATAATTGAAATCAGTGAGAACAAAGTCAAATCAAAGCATTTCGAAATAATATGTTTTAAATGATATATAAAGGTATTTACCCAATATTATCACAAATTTGCTTTGCAGGTCAAGAACAGAACAAAACCATCCATTCATTTAACATGCATTACGCAATACTAGCGTGAAAGCAAATATCGGACAGGCGGACTACTGTCTACACGTGGTTGAATATTTCTTTGTGTATTAACACGCTTTGTTTTGATGCTAAGATCGATATAAACAATAATAATTAAAAGCGATATAATGAATATCATTGGCTTTATAATACACAAAGAAATATTCTCCCACGTGTTGGTTGTGACGCTAAGATTAAGGACGTCACATACATCGTATTACGATTAAAAATAATTTGTGATAATATTGGGTAAATACCTTTATATATCATTTAAAACATATTATTTCAAAATGCTTTGTTTTGACTTTGTTTTCACTGATTTCAATTATCAGCGTTCACAGTTTTGCATCTCGTCATTGTTTCCACTGCTTTGAGTCGTGTCTTCCCTTGTTGACAGAAATGCTTTCACACGTGGATCGATTTTAATTGCGTTTTAAATGGATTGATGGTTTTGTTCTGTTCTCGAACAATTTGTGATAATATTGGGTAAATACCTTTATTTATCATTTAAAACGCAATCAAAATCGATCCGCTCTGATATCCATTATTTCGAAAATCATACATCGTATTTACATTTTACCGTATATACTCGTGTATAAGACGGCTAATATCTTATATTTTAAGCATATTTATGTTTCACTTTTAAAATGACCGCCAAGCTTCAGCTTAAGCTTGAATGGTAGCAGAGCCGATATCTCTTGAAAAACCAACTCGTCTTATATTCGGAAATTGTTTTTTTTCAAGTAAAATAACCTCAATTTTGGGGGGTCGTCTTATACACGAGTCGTCTTATACACGAGTATATACGGTAGGTGGTTTGAATTATGTCAGGAGTGGCAACTTAATACCCATAGAAAAAGTATTTTGCAAAATACTTAAGTGTATTGCATTATATAAATAGATACATAAATATGTGACAAACAACTTCAGGATATAATTTTTTATTTTTCTTACTTTAAAATGACATTTTGACTAGTTAACATACTGTTTTTGGGGAAACATCTTTAAGAAAACATGCAGTTGCCATGAGGTTTCCATGACAGCTTAAAGAGGTCTGACAATTGATAGTGACACACTTTGCAGCTTCTCTCAGGAAAACTTTCTCTCCATTATACAAACATCATAAATCTAAGAATCAAAACAAATACAACTGCAAAGCATCAAAGCATCAAAAGTTTGATCCTGAGAATTTGAAATGACCCGAGTCCAAATGTGGCCCAAAGTGGCGAGATGCAGCACTGTAGTCAATGATTCAGGTTACTTTAGTCCCGTCCCAGGCCTCCAACCATCCACATCCCACATCCCACATTCGTCCCAGGCCTCCAATCATCCACATCCCACATCCCACATTCGTCCCAGGCCTCCAATCATCCACGTCCCACATACGTCCCAGGCCTCCAACCATCTACATCCCACATTCCACATTCGTCCCAGGCCTCCAATCATCCACATCCCACATTCGTCCCAGGCCTCCAATCATCCACATCCCACATTCGTCCCAGGCCTCCAATCATCCACGTCCCACATTCCACATTCGTCCCAGGCCTCCAATCACCCACGTCCGACATCCCACATTCGTCCCAGGCCTCCAACCATCCACGTCCCACATTCCACATTCGTCCCAGGCCTCCAATCATCCACGTCCCACATTCACATTCGTCCCAGGCATCCAATCATCCACGTCCCACATTCACATTCGTCCCAGGCCTCCAATCATCTACATCCCACATTCACATTCGTCCCAGGCCTCCAATCATCCACGTCCCACATTCCACATTCGTCCCAGGCCTCAAATCATCCACGTCCCACATTCACATTCGTCCCAGGCCTCCAATCATCCACGTCCCACGTTCCACATTCGTCCCAGGCCTCCAATCATCCACGTCCCAAATTCACATTCGTCCCAGTCCTCCAATCATCCACGTCCCACATTCCACATTCGTCCCAGGCCTCCAATCATCCACGTCCCACATTCACATTCGTCCCAGGCCTCCAATCATCCACGTCCCACATTCCACATTCGTCCCAGGCCTCCAATCATCTACGTCCCACATCCCACATTCGTCCCAGGCCTCCAATCATCCACGTCCCACATTCACATTCGTCCCAGGCCTCCAATCATCTACATCCCACATTCGTCCCAGGCCTCCAATCATCTACATCCCACATTCACATTCGTCCCAGGCCTCCAATCATCCACGTCCCACATTCCACATTCGTCCCAGGCCTCAAATCATCCACGTCCCACATTCTCATTCGTCCCAGGCCTCCAATCATCCACGTCCCACGTTCCACATTCGTCCCAGGCCTCCAATCATCCACGTCCCACATTCACATTCGTCCCAGGCCTCCAATCATCTACATCCCACATTCGTCCCAGGCCTCCAATCATCTACATCCCACATTCACATTCGTCCCAGGCCTCCAATCATCCACGTCCCACATTCCACATTCGTCCCAGGCCTCAAATCATCCACGTCCCACATTCACATTCGTCCCAGGCCTCCAATTATCCACGTCCCACATCCCACATTCGTCCCAGGCCTCCAATCATCCACGTCCCACATTCACATTCGTCCCAGTCCTCCAATCATCCACGTCCCACATTCCACATTCGTCCCAGGCCTCCAATCATCCACGTCCCACATCCCACATTCGTCCCAGGCCTCCAATCATCCACGTCCCACATTCACATTCGTCCCAGGCCTCCAATCATCCACGTCCCACATCCCACATTCGTCCCAGGCCTCCAATCATCCACATCCCACATTCCACATTCGTCCCAGGCCTCCAATCATCCACATCCTACATTCGTCCCAGGCCTCCAATCATCCACGTCCCACATTCCACATTCGTCCCAGGCCTCCAATCATCCACGTCCCACATTCACATTCGTCCCAGGCCTCCAATCATCCATGTCCCACATTCCACATTCGTCCCAGGTCTCCAATCATCCACATCCCACATTCCACATTCGTCCCAGGCCTCCAATCATCCACATCCCACATCCGTCCCAGTCCTCCAATCATCCACGTCCCACATTCCACATTCGTCCCAGGCCTCCAACCATCCACATCCCACATTCCACATTCGTCCCAGGTCTCCAATCATCCACGTCCCACATCCGTCCCAGGCCTCCAATCATCCACATCCCACATTCCACATTCGTCCCAGGCCTCCAATCATCCACGTCCCAAATTCACATTCGTCCCAGGTCTCCAATCATCCACGTCCCACATCCCACATTCGTCCCAGGCCTCCAATCATCCACGTCCCACATTCGTCCCAGGCCTCCAACCATCCACGTCCCACATTCCACATTCGTCCCAGGCCTCCAATAATCCACATTCCACATTCGTCCCAGGTCTCCAATCATCCATGTCCCACATTCACATTCGTCCCAGGCCTCCAATCATCCATGTCCCACATTCACATTCGTCCCAGGCCTCCAATCATCCATGTCCCACATCCCACATTCGTCCCAGGCCTCCAATCATCCACGTCCCACATCCCACATTCGTCCCAGGCCTCCAATCATCCACGTCCCACATTCGTCCCAGGCCTCCAACCATCCACGTCCCACATTCCACATTCGTCCCAGGCCTCCAATAATCCACATTCCACATTCGTCCCAGGTCTCCAATCATCCATGTCCCACATTCACATTCGTCCCAGATCTCCAATCATCCATGTCCCACATTCACATTCGTCCCAGGCCTCCAATCATCCATGTCCCACATCCCACATTTGTCCCAGGCCTCCAATCATCCACATCCCACATTCGTCCCAGGCCTCCAATCATCCACATCACACATTCACATTCGTCCCAGGCCGTCAATCATCCACGTCCCACATTCACATTCGTCCCAGGCCGTTAATCATAAACATCCCACACTCATATTCACAAAATGTTCCAGGTGTTGATATCTGAGGTCAGTGTGACCTAACCAATCTTTACACCCACATGTGTTCCTCTTAGCAGGTCAGGAAATTTCTTGCGCTCTATTTCATTTTCCACTACATGTATTTTTTCCTGCTCCAAAGATGACTCTAATTTCAACTAATAAATCTTTCCAGAATTTTGTGGCCGCCATTTTGTGTTAATACTATTGTGCTGCAGTCCCTGATATCACTGCCACTAACTCAACATAGTTAAACTACATCTCCTTAACATTGGTAAATGTCAGAGACATGGATAGCAGTTAATTTGAAAAACAATATATCAAATCAGGACTAATTTAGAATCAATACTAATTAGGCACATGCATGAAGAATATACCTTGCATTAACAATAATGTCACTTTTCAATTCATATTTTCATGTATTTCATATTATAAATTTCTATATAACATAGGCATCAGAGATGCATCAACCCTCAGCCCTGGTAACTCATTGCACAACATTCGCTCCACACAATATTTGTGAACAAAACATCACTGCACCAAGGCAAATTGATGCAGGGGTAAAAAAACCCATAACATCTACTTCCTTTGATAGCTTAGGTGTGTCAAGTATCATGAAACTGTCATCATTTACTCTAGAATTATTGATATGGGCCGGTGACCTTGAAAAGCAGGTTAAGGTCACCGTCCATCAAACTCATCTGGAGTCATCCCAGATGCTTATGTGTGTCAATTTTCATGAAGCTGCCATCATTTGTTCTTGAGTTATCACGATGACAAGGATGATTTCACATAATTGTCCCTGTGACCTTGAAAAGTAGGTGAAGGTCATGTTTCATAGAAAAAATTCTGAGGTCTTCACCAGATGCTTGTGTGTGTCAAATCTCATAAAGCTGCCATCATTCGTTCTTGAGTTATTGCGATTCTTGGGATTTCACATAATTGTCCGTGACCTTATAGGTCAAGGTCGCCGTCCATTGAACTCGTCCGAGGTTTTCACCAGATGCTTTTGTGTGTCAAGTTTCATGAAGCTGCCATCATTAGTTCTCGTGTTATCGCGATGACAAGGATGATTTCACATAATTGTCCCTGTGACCTTGAAAAGTAGGTGAAGGTCATGTTTTATAGAAACAATTCTGAGGTTTTCACCAGATGCTTATGGGTGTCAAATCTCATTAAGCTGCCATCATTTGTTCTTGAGTTTTTCTTGGGATTTCACATAATTGTCCCTGTGACCTTGAAAAATAGGTCAAGGTCACCGTCCATCAAACTCGTCCGAGGTTTTCACCAGATGCTTATGTGTGTGAAGTTTCATGAAGCTGCCATCATTTGTTCTCGAGTTATCGCGATGACAAGATGATTTCACATAATTGTCCCTGTGACCTTAAAAAGTAGGTGAAGGTCATGTTTCATAGAAAAAATTCTGAGGTCTTCACCAGATACTTATGTGTGTCAAATCTCATAAAGCTACCATCATTCGTTCTTGAGTTATTGTGATTCTTGGGATTTCACATAATTGTCCCCGTGACCTTGAAAAATAGGTCAAGGTCGCCGTCCATCGAACTCGTCCGAGGTTTTCACCAGATACATATGTGTGTCAAGTTTCATGAAGCTGCCATCATTTGTTCTTGAGTTATCGCGATGACAAGGATGTTCGCTACAGACATACATACATACAGACATACAGACATACATACATACATACATACCCACGCCAGGAGTACTGCAATACCCTCAGCCTGATTACATCAGGGGCTGAGGGTAATAAACTTTTAAACTTTTTAAAAGTTGATTCCAATCAATGTCCTTCTTTTGCAGAGATTTCATCCCAGGATCCACAATCATGGGACAGCTTCCACTTAAATATCTCCTCAATATCAGAGACATCATTCTAATATCATATCCTTAATATATCCTCATTATCAGAGACATCATTCTAATATCATATCCTTAATATCTCCTCATTATCAGAGACATCATTCTAATATCATATCCTTAATATATCCTCATTATCAGACATCATTCTAATATCATATCCTTAATATCTCCTCATTATCAGAGACATCATTCTAATATCATATCCTTAATATCTCCTCATTATCAGAGACATCATTCTAATATCATATCCTAATATCTCCTCATTATCAGAGACATCATTCTAATATCATATCCTTAATATCTCCTCATTATCAGAGACATCATTCTAATATCATATCCTTAATATCTCCTCATTATCAGAGACATCATTCTAATATCATATCCTTAATATCTCCTCATTATCAGAGACATCATTCTAATATCATATCCTTAATATATCCTCATTATCAGAGACATCATTCTAATATCATATCCTTAATATCTCATTATCAGAGACATCATTCTAATATTATATCCTTAATATCTCCTCATTATCAGAGACATCATTCTAATATCATATCCTTAATATCTCCTCATTATCAGAGACATCATTCTAATATCATATCCTTAGTATCTCCTCATTATCAGAGACATCATTCTAATATCATATCCTTAATATCTCCTCATTATCAGAGACATCATTCTAATATCATATCCTTAATATCTCATTATCACAGACATCATTCTAATATTATATCCTTAATATCTCCTCATTATCAGAGACATCATTCTAATATCATATTCTTAATATCTCCTCATTATCAGAGACATCATTCTAATATCATATCCTTAATATCTCCTCATTATCAGAGACATCATTCTAATATCATATCCTTAATATCTCCTCATTATCAGAGACATCATTCTAATATCATATCCTTAATATCTCCTCATTATCAGAGACATCATTCTAATATCATATCCTTAATATCTCCTCATTATCAGAGACATCATTCTAATATCATATCCTTGATATCTCCTCATTATCAGACATCATTGTAATATCATATCCTTAATATCTCCTCATTATCAGAGACATCATTCTAATATCATATCCTTAATATCTCCTCATTATCAGAGACATCATTCTAATATCATATCCTTAGTACCTATTCTATGCCTACGAGTGCACATCTTTGTGATGTCTGATTTACTTCGCAGCATGGTATACTTGGGTATGCACCAACTCTGCCGTACAAAACTTACCAACATTGCTGCACGTACTTACAAAAACCCATTTTTTTCAGTTGTATAAGCTATTTTTTTTTGTTCTGTGAAGCAGTGCTCCAGATAGCTGCGTCCCACCATTCTACTACCTTGGTCCTCGGGTTCTGGTCTCTTCTTGCCCATAGCTATCATATACATCTGGGTTTTTTTTGCAAAGGGTTTGTTTTGATTTTTTGCGCACGTTATAAATCTCAATGTTTTCTCAGCAATACACTTGCTTGTTAGTGCATGAACGTAGAGTGGATTTTTTATTACTCATAAATGATATTTTTTTTAAGTAGAGTGGGAAGATAACACAAACAGCTGTCAATATCTCATATCAAACAATGTAAGAATCTCAGATGTAACCTGACTGCTCCATATTTACCTCTACATTTCTGATTTGCTTGCTGATTATTCTCCTGTGCCTCAGGTTCACCATCATAACACCCTCTCCAAGTAGGCAATTACTTTGGTTTGATTGTATCAAATTAACCATGTGTCCTTTGTAAACAGTGCTTGGCTTATTGGTCATAAAGCCAGACGTAAATGGCGTCACCCTACATGAACTGACCAATAAAATGAGGCCATGCTTTATACAGTGACTCTGATTGGTCTGTAAAACACATCAAAGCATGCCTTAAAATGGAGTCATAAAACTGAAACTGACTGTAGTTACGGCATGGGAAACTGCCATACCTGAATGAATAATAATGAGCTGTCAATTTGAACATAGATTAGCACCATATGTGCTAGGCCAGTCATCAGAGAGAGGAGGCTGAGTAAAATACTTCCTGAAATGTCTGATATTAATAATACCAAGGCATTCAAACACCTAACTGTTAGGAAAGACATTAGCATCCCCTGCTAGCAATGGACCAGATAGGAAGGATGTTGCTTGATGACGTCATATTGTAACATTCTGTAAGGTTAATGTAATCAGGACATTGCTGTCAGGCCTCTTGGATCATGATATTTTGACCCCTTCCAAATTTCCAATTCTAACAATATTATTTGGCAAATTCAAATTTTTACCACTGCAATAAAATTGTTTCAACCAATTTTGTATCCCCCCTTCCACCCCCTGTTACCCTCCATCCATCCCCTTCCACCCCCTGTAACCACCTTCCACCCCCCCTATCTCTCGACTAATCTAAACTCAATCTTGTGACACCTAATAATTTGATCATACACTTGTCACAGATAGATAAAATACTGCAATTATTAATTATAGTATCTTTTTTCTCACAATAGCTTGGTGCAAATAAAATGTTTTGTTTTTTTCTCATTTGATGAAGCTCAGCTTGCACATCTCCTACCTACATGTTATTACTAAGGTTTCTCTCATTGGAAGTCAAATCTAATGGCCAGTTAAATGTTGTTATTGCTGGGAAGTTGTCATTTTTTTCGTGTTGTGTATATTTCATACATGTCACGCCTCTCTCCACCACCTGCCACACTGACCCACATACGAGGTGAAGGTCACACTTGTATATATACTTTTTCTCTCTGGTGGTAAATATACACAGGCCTAAACACTGTTTCAATTGTTAGTGTACAGAAAGGAAAAGACACTCGCATGCATGGAATAACAATTTCTCTGATTTATACCACTCTGTCATTTCAAACTTTGTTTTGGTCATTCTTCTTGCAGAAATGAAATTTCACAAGCAACTTGCACAAGTTCAATTTTGGTCCTGAAGTTAAACCATCAAGTGTAAAAATATCAGTATTTTTGGGGTTTCTATCTCGGGGTTACTCACCCGGCTGTACGGTTATCTGTATTTTGGGCGTTACTCACCCGGCTGTACTGTTATCAGTATTTTGGGCGTTACTCACCCGGCTGTACTGTTATCAGTATTTTGGGGGTTTCTATCTGGGTGTTACTCACCCGGCTGTACTGCTATCAGTATTTTGGGCGTTACTCACCCGGCTGTACTGTTATCAGTATTTTGGGCGTTACTCACCCGGCTGTACTGTTATCTGTATTTTGGGGGTTTCTATCTGGGTGTTACTCACCCGGCTGTACTGTTATCAGTATTTTGGGGGTTTCTCACCCGGCTGTACTGTTATCAGTATTTTGGGGGTTTCTATCTGGGCGTTACTCACCCGGCTG
Organism: Amphiduros pacificus; assembly: GCA_949316495.1. Taxonomy (NCBI): domain Eukaryota; kingdom Metazoa; phylum Annelida; class Polychaeta; order Phyllodocida; family Hesionidae; genus Amphiduros; species Amphiduros pacificus. The sequence continues at coordinate 1,454,646 of OX439000.1, read as the reverse complement.
TACTGTTATCAGTATTTTGGGGGTTTCTATCTCGGGGTTACTCACCCGGCTGTACTGTTATCTTGATGTTGACGCTCGCCCGGCTGTCCCCTCCCACTGCCGCCACACACCGGTACCTGCTGGAATCAGCGATCGCTATCTGCCGGATTTCCAAGTCACCTGAGGGAAATACTGTGAATCTGAAAATAAACAAACAAGTTTTTTCAATTTGGGTTTGATGTCACTTTCAACATTACTTTGGTTACATCTTGACGAGACCTACTTTGGGTAGCTATAATACACTTTTTTTAATCAGTCACTGAGTTTGAATGCAGCTCTTTGGCAAGGTTTTGGGGACATAAATAAGCAGTCAGTTAAAAATAGAAATATATAAATATTTAGAATTATCCAGGGACCAAATTGTATTAAATATGACCTGATTTTATCAGTTAAGTGCAGTGAATCCTCACTGAATTAATCATAACACTAATCTGCCATTAGGAATTGACACATTCTGATATATGTATCATACATCACAAAATATCAGGTTTGCTATCACTGGTGAGTGCCGGGCAATATGTTTAGCTACAAGTAAGGAAAAGTACTGTTTGACCGACAAGTAGCTATGAAAATCAATCATTCCTCTTTAAACAGTGTTTTTGGTATGTGTCATTTTAACAATTCTTTAAATATTTTCGAGGTGTATGATGAAAACTCAATAAAAATAGCTAAATATAGTTGCAAGATGCAGTGAAGTATTACCTGTTATTTTGAGGTAGAGAATTTTTGTCTTGCTCCCATGTGTAGGTGGCGCTGGGCTGTGCGTTGATAGGACACTGCAGCCGTACCACCTCTCCTTCCACCACACTCACCTCCTGACTCTCATTCAAAGTCTTAGATAAATCTGCAACATACAAAAACATACATCTGTTTAACCAAGGTCATGAACAAGGTCATTAGCAGGACTATATTCTCATAAAATGCGTCAGGCATGAGGGAGCATGTTACCAAACAAAGAAATATTCTGGGAGTGATGTCAGACTGACACGCTTCAGTGCACACTACACTGGCAAATATGTCAATATCATATCAGATAAAGCTGATAAGAAACAAATCAATTAAATTAAACAAAATAGCAGTTTGCATAGTGAGACAGGAGCAACTATCTGTGAATGTGAAGAGGGACGTTTATCATGGACAAAAACACAATATTTTCTCGTCCATACTTGGTAAGTATCATTCACCAAACAACAGGGCATATGTTAAATATACAAGCACTCCGGGTCGGATTTATGCGTCGTATTTCAATATGCAGTACTTGCTAAAAGATCCGAACTTCATGCTCAGGTTATTGGTTTTGTTCAGGTTATTGGTTTTGTTCAGGTTATTGGTTTTGCTCAGATTCTGAGCATATTGTCAGATCATACTGTAAGAGTTGAATAAAAAATACAAAATGACACCCTTAAACTGTGCTCTGTCGATCTTGTTTTGAGTCACAGGACAAATTAAGGCATTGTTATCTGAGCTAAAGTCAAAATATGATTGATCTGCATGACTGGTTAATGATTTGTGTAATAGCAAGAGAATCATACTCTGGTTTACATCAGTTGTAATTTATAGTCGTTCAGTTTTCTCACTAACTCTGTCGTCATTGCCCTGTTTTGACATTGTTTGAATTCAATACTGACATGGCGAGAAAACAAAACCACGACCTCTGGATCACCACAGTGGAAACTGGTGCTAATAAGCTTGCACTCTAACCAACTGCGCCATCACCCGTGGCCCCTTATTGATAAAAGTTTACTACTAATGGGGTACCTTTAGATTGGAACACTGGGTTTCTTTGGCTTATAGAGGCCTGTTTGTCCATTAGTTCTGTGTCTATTGTTCGAGGCCTAACACCCTCACAGACCACAACAGAGGTCACATACAAAGACATTGGTCTTTCATCAATACTCATTACATTTGATAACATCGAACCAAAAAATGAATAAATAAAATAAAAATCTCTTCCCTGTCCTATTCTTTCAGGGCATCTAATTGTCACTGGAAACAAGGCAATGTTTTTTGTTGGCCTAAGAGTAAGATGATCTGTCCGATCTCCTCCTCCTGCCGTGATAACTTGCGAGTCATTCACAGTGTTTACCTTCAGCGTGGACATGTACCTCCCAGATCAGCCAACATGTCCTGTACAGCTTCATAACACCCCCACACCCTTCATAACACCCCCACACCCTTCATAACACCCCCACACCCTTCATAACACCCCAACACCCTTCATACCATTCTTAGCTTAATATGAGCTTCAACCTTTTGTTTCTATTACTGTCAGCATTGTTTTGCTACTGATTCAGGAACACTGGAGCATGTGTGACAATGACAGAACACATATTGCTATATTTGATCAGCAGATATAAACACATCACTATGAAATCCTTTTGGACTTTTTTGCTACAATTTGCTGCCATTTTCACTGCTTGAGTGGACCATGCTGCCCCCTGGTGTGTCATAATCTGTCATGCATGGATGAATGTTTTAAACATGCAAGCTCGGTTCACAGAAGTAACAAATGTTGAATTAGTTATCACACCCAGTTTTTTTCCTTATCAAGATTTTAAAACTGATTAGATTTTTTCTGTACACACATTTGCTGTTAAAATATTCATGTTTTATCCCAGCATGCAGGATGGTTGTCATCATATCAGCTGCCATGTCTACAAATCTATCCCAGCATGCATCGAACATGATACAAGAGACACCTGGTGGATCACAAATGTTGAAGCTCAAGCTGAGAGAATTAGAAATACATCTTTTGAGGCAATCTGTTTTATATCACTATTAGCATTCTTGTGTTATATTTACATGTTTTTGTGGCATATTTTTGCCTGCATTTGCTCAGTATGTTGTCTTGCTTTGCACAGAAAAACCCCCCAGTGAAACTAGAGCAGAGTCTGGTGGAAGGAACATTCATGTTTAACCCTACCCTCTTATTGCTGCTCACCGCACCATCATATGCTAACCATTTTCATTTGTCAAATAGTTTCATTTAAAAAAAAAATTCCAAATATTTTAAATGAGTTCATTTCAATGGATTGTGAAATGCAATAAGTTGTCGACCTACTCACAAAGTTTAAAGAGTTTGCGACACTACTTGTTTGGTAGCTTGTATTGAATCTCTTCACACTTTCAAGATTCATTTATATACAGAAATTACTCCAATTTATAATGTAATATTCTTAAATTTAAACTAACAAGAGCATTGACTCCCCGCACTTTAAACGGTTGCCCTGGCAACAAAAAACAACCAATCACTGCCATAACCTAATCAGATTGGGGAAAGGTCCCCATGAGTGCATGTGTGCAATATCTAAGCTAAATGTCAAACCCTTCTGACTGTATCATGCAAGCAAGCAAAGTTGGTGACATGGTTGTCATGGCAACAGAAATTGACCAATCACAGCCATTATCTAATCAGATTGGAGGAAGGTCCCTAGGAGTGCATGTGTGCAATATCTATGGCAAATGTCAAACCGTTGTGGCTGTTTTGTGCACACAAGTAATTTACCACATAAAAATGGGCTGTTCGTCTTTAGACTTTCTGGCATATTGAAGCTGTAGAAAAAACTTCTAACCAACTTTTAATTAATATCTCTAAAGCTGAGTCCTGTGCCTGCTCTGGGTAGAGGCCAGGTCTCTTTCTATATTTCTGTTGTGTGAGAACAAATGATGAAAATTTTCTCAGAAAACCGGAAGTTGTTTGAGAATATTCTCTCCCCCTTTGGTTACAAAATGGTCAGTGGAAGAGAGAAGAAAGAAGCTCTGTACTCCGCATGTCAACATCACGCCGCAAGAAATAGCACTGTGGGATACATAATAACATGGCAAAATTAGTCAAATATAACTGCCATGATTGACACCAAGTTTGTATTCCTAACAGCCAAACAAATAATGCAAGAAAACCCCCAAAATGCCATTAAGTAATGTGTTTTAAAGTATCACACATATCAATAAAAGTTGGCTCATCTGGCAGGCAAAGACCCTTGCATCGATAGCACACAAACCCAGGTTGGCAGAGTGCCAAGCCAACCTCGCATCTCGCATATTTACTTCGCTTCCTACTACTGCCAGCACTACTTATAGAGAATACACAGCAATTTTGTGCTTCCTCTTGCAAGAAAAAAAAACCTTTGCTTGGCCTCTCCAGGTTGGATCTCCCAGTTGGGCACGCTGCTATCCCAGCACAGGTGGCCTGCTCCGCCCGCCAAAAACACAACTCCCGCCAAAAACACAACTCCCCGTGTCCATCATACTCATAACTGATACACGTAATAACAACAATTCTCCATACTTCTGCCCAGGTTTATGCTTGCACACTCCTTCATAATAACAACAATTCTCCAAACTTCTGCCTAGGTTATGCTTGCACACTCCTTCTTAAGAACAACAATTCTCCATACTTCTGCCTAGGTTATGCTCGCACACTCCTTCATAATAACAACAATTCTCCATACTTCTGCCTAGGTTTATGCTTGCACACTCCTTCATAATAACAACAATTCTCCATACTTCTGCCTAGGTTTATGCTTGCACACTCCTTCATAATAACAACAATTCTCCATACTACTGCCCAGGTCTATGCTTGCACACTCCTTTGTAATAACAACAATTCTCAATACTTCTGCCCAGGTTTATGCTTGCACACTCCTTCTTAAGAACAACAATTCTCCATACTTCTGCCTAGGTTATGCTCGCACACTCCTTCATAATAACAACAATTCTCCATACTTCTGCCTAGGTTATGCTCGCACACTCCTTCATAATAACAATAATTCTCCATACTTCTGCCTAGGTTTATGCTTGCACACTCCTTCATAATAACAACAATTCTCCAAACTTCTGCCTGGGTTTACGCTTGCACACTCCTTCGTAATAACAACAATTCTCCATACTTCTGCCTAGGTTTATGCTTGCACACTCCTTCGTAATGACAACAATTCTCCATACTTCTGCCTAGGTCTATGCTTGCACACTCCTTCATAAAAACAATAATTCTCCATACTTCTGCCTAGGTTTATGCTTGCACACTCCTTCATAAAAACAATAATTCTCCATACTTCTGCCTAGGTCTATGCTTGCACACTCCTTCATAATAACAACAATTCTCCATACTTCTGCCCAGGTTTATGCTTGCGCACTGCTTCGTAATAACAACAATTCTCCATACTTCTGCCTAGGTCTATGCTTGCACACTCCTTCGTAATAACAACAATTCTCCATACTTCTGCCTCGGTTTTTGCTCGCACACTCCTTCGTAATAACAACAATTCTCCATACTTCTGCCTAGGTTTATGCTCGCACACTCCTTCGTAATAACAACAATTCTCCAAACTTCTGCCTAGGCTTATGCTCGCACACTCCTTCATAATAACAACAATTCTCCATACTTCTGCCTAGGTCTATGCTTGCACACTCCTTCATAATAACAACAATTCTCCATACTCCTGCCTAGGTTTATTCTTGCACACTCCTTCATAATAATAACAACAATTCTCCATACTCCTGCCTAGGTTTATTCTTGCACACTCCTTCATAATAATAACAACAATTCTCCATAATTCTGCCTAGGTTTATGCTTGCACACTCCTTCATAATAACAACAATTCTCCATACTTCTGCCTAGGCTTATGCTTGCACACTCCTTCATAATAACAACAATTCTCCATATTTCTGCCTAGGTTTATGCTTGCACACTCCTTCATAATAACAACAATTCTCCATACTTCTGCCTAGGCTTATGCTCGCACACTCCTTCATAATAACAACAATTCTCCATATTTCTGCCTAGGTTTATGCTCGCACACTCCTTCATAATAACAACAATTCTCCATACTTCTGCCTAGGCTTATGCTTGCACACTCCTTCATAATAACAACAATTCTCCGTACTTCTGCCTAGGTTTATGCTCGCGCACTCCTTCATAATAACAACAATTCTCCATACTCCTGCCTAGGTTTATGCTTGCACACTCCTTCATATTAACAACAATTCTCCATACTCCTGCCTAGGTTTATGCTTGCACACTCCTTCATAATAATAACAATTCTCCATACTTCTGCCTAGGTTTATGCTCGCACACTCCTTTGTAATAAAAACAATTCTCCATACTTCTGCCGAGGTTTATGCTTGCACACTCCTTCATAATAACAACAATTCTCCATACTTCTGCCTAGGTTTATGCTCGCACACTCCTTTGTAATAAAAACAATCCTCCATACTTCTGCCGAGGTTTATGCTTGCACACTCCTTCGTAATAACAACAATTCTCCATACTTCTGCCGAGGTTTATGCTTGCACACTCCTTCGTAATAACAACAATTCTCCATATTTCTGCCTAGGTTTATGCTTGCACACTCCTTTGTAATAACAACAATTCTCCATACTTCTGCCTAGGTTATGCTCGCACACTCCTTCGTAATAACAACAATTCTCCCTACTTCTGCCCAGGTCTATGCTTGCACACTCCTTCGAAATAACAACAATTCTCCATATTTCTGCCTTGGTCTATGCTTGCACACTCCTTTGTAATAACAACAATTCTCCATACTTCTGCCTAGGTTATGCTTGCACACTCCTGGAGTGACAGATAAGCTGTCATGGGGGAAGGGAGGTGCTGGAGTGACAGATAAGCTGTCATGGGGGAAGGGAGGTGCTGGAGTGACAGATAAGCTGTCATGGGGGGAAGAGAGGTGCTGGAGTGACAGATAAGCTGTCATGGGGGAAGGGAGGTGCTGGAGTGACAGATAAGCTGTCATGGGGGGAAGAGAGGTGCTGGAGTGACAGATAGGCTGTCATGGGGGAAGGGAGGTGCTGGAGTGACAGATAAGCTGTCATGGGGGAAGGGAGGTGCTGGAATGACAGATAAGCTGTCATGGGGGAAGGGAGGTGCTGGAGTGACAGAAAAGCTGTCATGGGGGAAGGGAGGTGCTGGAGTGACAGATAGGCTGTCATGGGGGACGGGAGGTGCTGGAGTGACAGATAGGCTGTCATGGGGGGAAGAGAGGTGCTGGAATGACAGATAAGCTGTCATGGGGGGAAGAGAGGTGCTGGAGTGACAGATAAGCTGTCATGGGGGACGGGAGGTGCTGGAGTGACAGATAAGCTGTCATGGGGGAAGGGAGGTGCTGGAATGACAGATAAGCTGTCATGGGGGGAAGAGAGGTGCTGGAGTGACAGATAGGCTGTCATGGGGGACGGGAGGTGCTGGAGTGACAGATAAGCTGTCATGGGGGAAGGGAGGTGCTGGAATGACAGATAAGCTGTCATGGGGGGAAGAGAGGTGCTGGAGTGACAGATAGGCTGTCATGGGGGAAGGGAGGTGCTGGAGTGACAGATAGGCTGTCATGGGGGAAGGGAGGTGCTGGAGTGACAGATAGGCTGTCATGGGGGACGGGAGGTGCTGGAGTACTGTATATAACGACTTCACTTTCACATCTTGATAGCAGAGTTTATTCTCATGACCTTTGTGACCTTTGTTTCCATTCTGACCAATCCACTGACCAATTGGAAGCAATCTTTTAATTTAAATGTCTGACTCTCAGAATGGATCAGTATCAACACTTGTAATATATGCACAACTTTGTGGCTGAAGCGACACAGTACATCTCAAGCCGCTTCTCACCGCCACACAATACAGTGATTAATGTCGAGGACAGAACAGGTGGTGCTATTATATTGTATATGCCGTGTCATTGTAGAAGATGACGTCTCACAGGACAATAGAATCATACAGCGGCTTACCTTTAAGTTGCGTACAGAGCATGCAAGCATACCGTTAATAGAGGAGCCTGGTCATGCTTCATACATGGTAACATACCATTTAGTGTATAATTAGAGATTGTATGTGCATTGTTCTGAGACCAGTGACCTCTTATTCAAATATTGTGCATATAACATCAACTTCCATCAATAACAGCCAGAAAAAAATATAAACAAATTAGTTCTTATCAAGCAGTAACATTGTTGCAACAGTTTGCAGCATGAATAGAAAACTAGGTGCTGCCCTGTCTTGTCTGATCGGGCTTCAAATGCACAAACCATGTCACCAAGATGAACCATCTTATCATTCAATTCAGTGCCAAATTATTTCATTGCACTGTCAACTTCGCAATTTGGCGAGATAAGAAGCTGCCTGTTTTTGTTTATTGGAGAATCTTGGAATGTTAATTCTCTACCATATATCATTTTTATTTGGTTCTATATCTGTGTCGATACTGCTGTGAGCAAATAAGGGCGTGAAATATGTCATGAAGAGTTTTATTTGGTTCCATATCTGTGTCGATACTGCTGTGAACAAATATGATCACTCCATCATCAGTTAATACTTTACCCTACTGAGTAACGCTCAGAATATATGATATCAGGTCCATAAAACATCGGCCAATGACCTCAGAGCTATGCTGATCATTGCTTAATTGTAATGTTTGTCAACATTTTTTGCGTATAAATTGCAATGATATATTAAATGATCACTTTAAAATTTTCCCAGAGCACTTAATCCAACAAAATGTTTTGCCAATCAAAATGTATGTCACAAATTGAATTCAGCTCCAACGTTTATTTTGTTATTATCTTGATTCTCATTGGCTGATATTCATCTTGTTATTTGAAATGGCAACCTCTTTGAAAACCCAGTGATAGCTTAAAGATATTTTTTAAAAATCATGAAAAATGGAAATATTTCTGAGCCAAATGGAAAAAGGATAAAATTGGTGCCCTAAAATACAATTTATGCCAACTAATAGCTTAGAACTCCGCAGCTTCAGACATAGTGAGCCCAGCTAACTAAACAACTCATCCAATGACATATATTCACTTCTGTTTTTTGGCAAAGTTTCATGGTCTACCCGATATTTAAGTTCTAAAATTACCAGGAAATAATAGAACATATGACTAAAGATAATGTCAATTGTGATTTAGTGGTGACAAAAAAGGTCAAGTGCATTTGTCTACGATATTTGATTCCATTTCTCTGAGACATGATAGGTCATTATGCACAGTGAAAGGCCAATTTTAATTATGCTTCAACTGTTGCAGACATCTCCACCATATTGGCTAATAAAAGCAGTCAACTTGAGAATTGTGGCTTTTTTTGCAGTTTTGCAATAAAATGCAGAATTTCAATTTGGTTCTGTACTGTAAACTGCGTGGTAGAAGCAGGTTGGATTTGATTTGATCAGATTTGATTTGATCTGATTTGATCTGATCTGATTTAATATGATCTGATCGGATTTGATTTGATCTGATCTGATATAATTTGATCTGATCTGATTTAATTTGATCTGATCTGATTTGATTTGTCATGTTGGCCATTCCACTTGTATTTTGTGAGGCTAACAAAATAGGTGTGAATGCCCTTGTTTTAAACTTTTAATCCCCCATGCCTGTTCCTTACTCCAGTGTTTCACCTCCAAAGTCAGGTATACATGTTCTCCTTTTGAAAAAAACATGCCTCGAAGAGAAACAAACAATCGTGAGCAGAGTCAGCGTAGGAGCTGGGTATGGTGTCATCGGCGAGGCTTTCATGAAGGATGAGATAGGGAACTCGGAGTCAGCGTAGGAGCCGGGTATGGTGTCATCTGTGGGGCTTTCATGAAGGATGAGATAGGGAACTCAGCGTAGGAGCCGGGTATGGTGTCATCTGCGGGGCTTTCATGAAGGATGAGATAGGGAACTCGGAGTCAGCATAGGAGCCGGGTATGGTGTCATCTGCGGGGCTTTCATGAAGGATGAGATAGGGAACTCAGAGTCAGCGTAGGAGCTGGGCATGGAGTCATCTGCGAGGCTTTCATGAAGGATGAGATAGGGAACTCAGAGTCAGCGTAGGAGCTGGGTATGGTGTCATCTGCAGGGCTTTCATGAAGGATGAGATAGGGAACTCAGAGTCAGCGTAGGAGCCGGGTATGGTGTCATCTGCGGGGCTTTCATGAAGGATGAGATAGGGAACTCGGAGTCAGCATAGGAGCTGGGTATGGTGTCATCGGCGGGGCTTTCATGAAGGATGAGATAGGGAACTCAGAGTCAGCGTAGGAGCCGGGTATGGTGTCATCTGTGGGGCTTTCATGAAGGATGAGATAGGGAACTCAGCGTAGGAGCCGGGTATGGTGTCATCTGCTGGGCTTTCATGAAGGATGAGATAGGGAACTCGGAGTCAGCATAGGAGCTGGGTATGGTGTCATCTGCGGGGCTTTCATGAAGGATGAGATAGGGAACTCAGAGTCAGCGTAGGAGCCGGGTATGGTGTCATCTGCAGGGCTTTCATGAAGGATGAGATAGGGAACTCAGAGTCAGCGTAGGAGCCGGGTATGGTGTCATCTGCAGGGCTTTCATGAAGGATGAGATAGGGAACTCAGAGTCAGCGTAGGAGCCGGGTATGGTGTCATCTGCGGGGCTTTCATGAAGGATGAGATAGGGAACTCAGAGTCAGCGTAGGAGCCGGGTATGGTGTCATCTACAGGGCTTTCATGAAGGATGAGATAGGGAACTCAGAGTCAGCGTAGGAGCCGGGTATGTTGTCATCTGCAGGGCTTTCATGAAGGATGAGATAGGGAACTCAGAGTCAGCGTAGGAGCTGGGTATGGTGTCATCTGCAGGGCTTTCATGAAGGATGAGATAGGGAACTCAGAGTCAGCGTAGGAGCCGGGTATGGTGTCATCTGCGGGGCTTTCATGAAGGATGAGATAGGGAACTCAGAGTCAGCGTAGGAGCCGGGTATGGTGTCATCTGCGGGGCTTTCATGAAGGATGAGATAGGGAACTCAGAGTCAGCGTAGGAGCCGGGTATGGTGTCAATGTTTGCCGCTTAGCTATGACGTATACAATCAGAAATAAGAAAGCTCAGAGCTCTTAAATATTCACACATATAAATGGCACTTAATTCTCACATCTCAGAAGTGATTTAGCATTATTGCCCTGTGTCTGTCCTGGTATCTCAGCTATGACTTTAGCATGGTCCACCTCTTGAGTAGATTAACACAGTTCAGTTGGCACAGTGCCAGAGATCAATCATCTTCCCAGCATCCCTTATTGCTGTGAAATGTACACAACTGATCGCTGACCCTCACATATCAACATCAGACCTGGCAACATCAGACCTGGCAACATCAGACCTGGCAACATCAGACCTGGCAACATCAGACCTGGCAACAACAGACCTGGCAACATCACACCTGGCAACATCACACCTGGCAACATCACACCTGGCAACATCACACCTGGCAACATCACACCTGGCAACATCACACCTGGCAACATCACACCTGGCAACATCACACCTGGCAACATCTCCGTCATCCAATGTTCCCAACTCACATGTGAGCATCTAAAACTGGAGCGTTACCGAGGTGCAGCAGGCAGAGTACCTGGTGCAGCAGGCAGACTACCTGGTGCAGCTGGCAGAGTACCTGGTGCAGCTGGCAGAGTGTCTGGTGCAGCTGGCAGAGTACCTGGTGCAGCTGGCAGAGTACCTGGTGCAGCCGGCAGAGTACCTGGTGCAGCCGGCAGAGTACCTGGTGCAGCCGGCAGAGTACCTGGTGCAGCCGGCAGAGTACCTGGTGCAGCCGGCAGAGTACCTGGTGCAGCCGGCAGAGCACCTTGTGCAGCTGGCAGAGTAACTGGTGCAGCTGGCAGGGTACCTGGTGCAGCCGGCAGAGTACCTGGTGCAGCCGACAGAGTACCTGGTGCAGCCGGCAGAGTACCTGGTGCAGCCGGCAGAGTACCTGGTGCAGCCGGCAGAGTACCTGGTGCAGCTGGCAGAGTACCTGGTGCAGCTGGCAGAGTACCTGGTGCAGCTGGCAGAGTACCTGGTGCAGCCGGCAGAGTACCTGGTGCAGCCGGCAGAGTACCTGGTGAAGCTGGCAGAGTACCTGGTGCAGCCGGCAGAGTACCTGGTGCAGCTGGCAGAGTACCTGGTGCAGCCGGCAGAGTACCTGGTGCAGCTGGCAGAGTACCTGGTGCAGCTGGCAGAGTACCAAGTTCAGAGTTCAAACAAATTATTCATCCCAGTTGAACCAATCTGATTTCAATCTCACTCATTATTTTCAAGGTCGATTTTAGCTATGAACATTAAAATATATCCAAATCAGTAGGTAAATTTGAAGGAAAATAACTTTCCACTTTTCAACTCTTTTGATATGTAAATCTTGCATATTATATTGTAAATCTACCTTACCTTTAACTGATTCTACCTTGCCTTTACCTAACTCTTTACCTTTACCTAACTCTACCTTGCCTTTACTTAACTCTACCTTGCCTTTACCTAACTCTACCTCACCTTTACCTAACTCTACCTTGCCTTTACCTAACTCTACCTTGCCTTTAACTGATTCTACCTTGCCTTTACCTAACTCTACCTTACCTTTACCTAACTCTACCTTGCCTTTACCTAACTCTACCTTGCCTTTACCTAACTCTACCTTGCCTTTACTTAACTCTACCATGCCTTTACCTAACTCTACCTTGCCTTTACCTAACTCTACCTTGCCTTTATCTTACTCTACCATGCCTTTACCTAACTCTACCTTGCCTTTATCTAACTCTACCATGCCTTTACCTAACTCTACCTTCCCTTTACCTAACTCTACCTTCCCTTTACCTAACTTTACCTTCCCTTTACCTAACTCTACCTTCCCTTTACCTAACTCTACCTTGCCTTTACCTAACTCTACCTTCCCTTTACCTAAGTCTACCTTCCCTTTACCTAACTCTACCTCACCTTTACCTAACTCTACCTTGCCTTTACCTAACTCTACCTTGCCTTTACCTAACTCTACCTTGCCTTTATCTAACTCTACCTTCCCTTTACCTAACTCTACCTTCCCTTTACCTACCTCTACCATGCCTTTACCTAACTTTACCTTGCCTTTACCTAACTCTACCTTGCCTTTACCTAACTCTACCTTCCCTTTACTTAACTCGACCTCACCTTTACCTAACTCTACCTCACCTTTACCTAACTCTACCTTGCCTTTACCTAACTCTACCTTGCCTTTATCTAACTCTACCTTCCCTTTACCTAACTCTACCTTCCCTTTACCTAACTCTACCTTGCCTTTACCTAACTCTACCTCACCTTTACCTAACTATACCTTGCCCTGTCCAGTTACTCTGGGCACAGCATGGTATATTGCCACATAACTAATTAGTTTGTTGCTTATTAACAAAGTTGCAATCCTTGACATTTAAAACTAAAATGTTAAGACAACCTGAAACTGAACAGATAACATGTCACTTCATCTACATCAGAGACTATGTCCATTTCATGATCATGTCATTTTATGTAAACTGAATATTCCAAACACCTGTGACAAATATAGATTTCATTTTATCTTTAAACAATGCCCTGAGATGGACAATGCAATGCTGATTCCACCACAGGCATCGCACTCTCTTATCATAATAAATGTTATCTTCACAAAGCTGACAAACATATTAGTGTCAAATGTACAGTGGCTCGCTCTCACAAGAACTAAATATAACAATGCCCTGGATAACTGTCGAATGTGCCAGAATTATCAATTGTTACACAAACAAAATGAGATGTTTTGTTCACATGATATTATTCAATGAGTAATGGATAGTACAAACAGCGAGTGCAAGATGTCGAGGTGGCATGCTTGATCCAAATTCATCATCACATTTATGACATTCCACAAATCAGAATTATAAATGTCAATAATGGAGCAAGTGATAACCACACGTCAGCATTGACCCTCTGTGTAATATACTCAGGTTTCAGACCAGTTGTTTACAAATTGCTCACATCACAAATTATGTCAATTACATGAGAATGTCGTCATTAAGTTCAATTAACAGTGAACATTATGAGGTATTTCACCTGTTAAAGCCAGCATCATCTGATGTCACATGGGCTGATGTCTTACAGGCTGTCACATTAATACAATGTTTTTGGTGATACTTGAGGAAAAAGTTTGCAATGTAGACCAAACTTTGAGCTCGTTAATGAAGGATCTGGCCTCTCTGGAGGGAGGTTGGCAATGTAGACCAAACTTTGAGCTCGTTAATGAAGGATCTGGCCTCTCTGGAGGGAGGTTGGCAATGTAGACCAAACTTTGAGCTCGTTAATGAAGGATCTGGCCTCTCTGGAGGAAGGTTGGCAATGTAGACCAAACTTTGAGCTCGTTAATGAAGGATCTGGCCTCTCTGGAGGAAGGTTGGCAATGTAGACCAAACTTTGAGCTCGTTAATGAAGGATCTGGCGTCTCTGGAGGAAGGTTGGTAACATTCCCTGATGTGGGGCAATGCTGCACTGCAGAAAACATTCCTAATGTAATGGCTAAATATTGTCAAAGTTTGTCACCTCATTACTAATACACTGGCCTCATTACTCATGAGATCCTAGTTTATTCACCTCATTACTCATGAGATCCTAGCTTATTTACCTAATTACTCATGAGATCCTAGAACATTTAAGGGATTTTTTGACAGTTGGATATGTTTTCCAACTTATTGTGAGAGATGTTCACCCAGTAAAAGACTGACCACGTTGAATACCTCCCAGCCGAGTTATGCCCAAACTCTGCATTCATTACGATTTCTATGAAGCATCCCATCTGTGCTAACCCTGTTCATACCACGCTGCAACAATGTTCCTCACTCACTCAAACCAGAAGACATCCATCCCACTGCCATTTTCTCCAGCATTTTGGCCTGTTTTTGCTACAACGTCAAGAATTTCACAATCGTCTATCTCTCCACACATCCAGTTCCTGTGTGACTGCATTCCTACTGTATGGATGTGGGGAAGGTACGACTCTCCCTTTCTCCTATCTCAGGGAGGTACGGCTCTCCCCTTCTCCTATCTCAGGGAGGTACGGCTCTCCCTTTCTCCTATCTCAGGGAGGTACGGCTCTCCCCTTCTCCTATCTCAGGGAGGTACGGCTCTCCCTTTCTCCTATCTCAGGGAGGTACGGCTCTCCCTTTCTCCTATCTCAGGGAGGTACAGCTCTCCCTTTCTCCTATCTCAGAAAGGTACAGCTCTCCTTTCTCCTATCTCAGGGAGGTACGGCTCTCCCCTTCTCCTATCTCAGGGAGGTACGGCTCTCCCCTTCTCCTATCTCAGGGAGGTACAGCTCTCCCTTTCTCCTATCTCAGGGAGGTACGGCTCTCCCTTTCCCCTATCTCAGGGAGGTACGGCTCTCCCCTTCTCCTATCTCAGGGAGGTACGGCTCTCCCCTTCTCCTATCTCAGGGAGGTACGGCTCTCCCTTTCTCCTATCTCAGGGAGGTACAGCTCTCCCTTCCCCTATCTCAGGGAGGTACGGCTCTCCCTTTTTCCTATCTCAGGGAGGTACAGCTCTCCCTTTCTCCTATCTCAGGGAGGTACGGCTCTCCCTTTCTCCTACCTCAGGGAGGTACGGCTCTCCCTTTTTCCTATCTCAGGGAGGTACGGCTCTCCCTTTCTCCTATCTCAGGGAGGTACGGCTCTCCCTTTCTCCTATCTCAGGGAGGTACAGCTCTCCCTTTCTCCTATCTCAGGGAGGTATGGCTCTCCCCTTTCTCCTATCTCAGGGAGGTACGGCTCTCCCCTTCTCCTATCTCAGGGAGGTACGGCTCTCCCCTTCTCCTATCTCAGGGAGGTACGGCTCTCCCTTTCTCCTATCGGGAGGTACGGCTCTCCCTTCCTCCTATCTCAGGGAGGTACGGCTCTCCCTTTTCCTATCTCAGGGAGGTACAGCTCTCCCTTTCTCCTATCTCAGGGAGGTACAGCTCTCCCTTTCTCCTATCTCAGGGAGGTACAGCTCTCCCTTTTCCTATCTCAGGGAGGTACAGCTCTCCCTTTCTCCTATCTCAGGGAGGTACAGCTCTCCCTTTCTCCTATCTCAGGGAGGTACAGCTCTCCCTTTCTCCTACCTCAGGGAGGTACAGCTCTCCCTTTCTCCTATCTCTGGGAGGTACAGCTCTCCCTTTCTCCTATCTCTGGGAGGTACAGCTCTCCCTTTCTCCTATCTCAGGGAGGAACAGCTTTCCCTTTCTCCTATCTCAGGGAGGTACGGCTCTCCCTTTCTCCTATCTCAGGGAGGTACAGCTCTCCCTTTCTCCTATCTCAGGGAGGTACGGCTCTCCCCTTTCTCCTATCTCAGGGAGGTACGGCTCTCCCCTTCTCCTATCTCAGGGAGGTACGGCTCTCCCTTTCTCCTATCTCAGGGAGGTACGGCTCTCCCCTTCTCCTATCTCAGGGAGGTACGGCTCTCCCCTTCTCCTATCTCAGGGAGGTACGGCTCTCCCTTTCTCCTATCTCAGGGAGGTACGGCTCTCCCTTTCTCCTATCTCAGGGAGGTACGGCTCTCCCTTCCCCTATCTCAGGGAGGTACGGCTCTCCCTTTCTCCTATCTCAGGGAGGTATGGCTCTCCCTTCCCCTATCTCAGGGAGGTACGGCTCTCCCTTTCTCCTATCTCAGGGAGGTACGGCTCTCCCTTTCTCCTATCTCAGGGAGGTACGGCTCTCCCTTTCTCCTATCTCAGGGAGGTACGGCTCTCCCCTTCTCCTATCTCAGGGAGGTACGGCTCTCCCTTCCCCTATCTCAGGGAGGTACGGCTCTCCCTTTCTCCTATCTCAGGGAGGTATGGCTCTCCCTTTCTCCTATCTCAGGGAGGTATGGCTCTCCCTTTCTCCTATCTCAGGGAGGTACGGCTCTCCCTTTCTCCTATCGGGAGGTACGGCTCTCCCTTCCTCCTATCTCAGGGAGGTACGGCTCTCCCTTTTCCTATCTCAGGGAGGTACAGCTCTCCCTTTCTCCTATCTCAGGGAGGTACAGCTCTCCCTTTCTCCTATCTCAGGGAGGTACAGCTCTCCCTTTCTCCTATCTCAGGGAGGTACAGCTCTCCCTTTCTCCTATCTCAGGGAGGTACAGCTCTCCCTTTCTCCTACCTCAGGGAGGTACAGCTCTCCCTTTCTCCTATCTCTGGGAGGTACAGCTCTCCCTTTCTCCTATCTCTGGGAGGTACAGCTCTCCCTTTCTCCTATCTCAGGGAGGAACAGCTTTCCCTTTCTCCTATCTCAGGGAGGTACGGCTCTCCCTTTCTCCTATCTCAGGGAGGTACGGCTCTCCCTTTCTCCTATCTCAGGGAGGTGCAGCTCTCCCTTTCTCCTATCTCAGGGAGGTACAGCTCTCCCTTTCTCCTATCTCTGGGAGGTACAGCTCTCCCTTTCTCCTATCTCAGGGAGGAACAGCTTTCCCTTTCTCCTATCTCAGGGAGGAACAGCTTTCCCTTTCTCCTATCTCAGGGAGGAACAGCTCTCCCTTTCTCCTATCTCAGGGAGGTACAGCTCTCCCTTTCTCCTATCTCAGGGAGGTACGGCTCTCCCTTTCTCCTATCTCAGGGAGGTACGGCTCTCCCTTTCTCCTATCTCAGGGAGGAACAGCTTTCCCTTTCTCCTATCTCAGGGAGGAACAGCTCTCCCTTTCTCCTATCTCAGGGAGGTACGATTTTTCCTCTCTCCCTTTCTCTTATTTCATGACATGATAAGTTTGACAGAGTGACAGAATGACCAAAAGATGTTCCTTTCACTGCATAAACTGTGAAGGGAGAAAATCAGCTTATTTTTGTTTGAAAGTTTTCTTTAAATCTTAAAAATTTTAATTTTGGTCAAACTTGGCTATTGGTATTTTTAACTTTTGTGACTTTCCAAAAAGGAAAATACAATAATCATTGAGAAAGTATTATTTTGTTTTGGTGTTTTGTTTAGTTTTTAATCTATTTATGAATCTGATCTTTTCATCTTCTTCAGTAAACCTATGGGGGCAATCTGATATATTTGATACTAAGCACTGAGTGCAAGGAGGTGATTCCAAGTCTAAAGCTGATGTCATAAATAAACCACATTAAAGACTCAGCAAAGACTCTCAATATCTGATACAGCGGCTGCCCTCCAAGGCTATGCTGCCCTCCAAGGCTATCCTGACGCTATCGTATGGGAACCCTCGCTGCCCTCCAAGGCTATCCTGACGCTATCGTATGGGAACCCTCGCTGCCCTCCAAGGCTATCCTGACGCTATCGTATGGGAACCCTCGCTGCCCTCCAAGGCTATCCTGACGCTATTGTATGGGAACCCTCGCTACCCTCCAAGGCTATCCTGACGCTATCGTATGGGAACCCTCGATACCCTCCAAGGCTATCCTGACGCTATCGTATGGGAACCCTCGCTACCCTCCAAGGCTATCCTGACGCTATCGTATGGGAACCCCCGCTACCCTCCAAGGCTATCCTGACGCTATCGTATGGGAACCCTCACTACCCTCCAAGGCTATCCTGACGCTATCGTATGGGAATCCTCGATACCCTCCAAGGCTATCCTGACGCTATCGTATGGGAACCCTCGCTACCCTCCAAGGCTATCCTGACGCTATCGCATGTGAACCCTCGCTGCCCTCCAAGGCTATCCTGACGCTATCGCATGTGAACCCTCGCTGCCCTCCAAGGCTATCCTGACGCTATCGCATGTGAACCCTCGCTACCCTCCAAGGCTATCCTGACGCTATCGTATGGGAACCCTCGCTGCCCTCCAAGGCTATCCTGACGCTATCGTATGGGAACCCTCGCTGCCCTCCAAGGCTATCCTGACGCTATCGTATGGGAACCCTCACTGCCCTCCAAGGCTATCCTGACGCTATCGTATGGGAACCCTCGCTGCCCTCCAAGGCTATCCTGACGCTATTGTATGGGAACCCTCGCTACCCTCCAAGGCTATCCTGATGCTATCGTATGGGAACCCTCGCTACCCTCCAAGGCTATCATGACGCTATCGTATGGGAACCCTCGCTACCCTCCAAGGCTATCCTGACGCTATCGTATGGGAACCCTTACTGCCCTCCAAGGCTATCCTGACGCTATTGTATGGGAACCCTCGCTGCCCTCCAAGGCTATCCTGACGCTATCGTATGGGAACCCTCACTACCCTCCAAGGCTATCCTGACGCTATCGTATGGGAACCCTCGCTACCCTCCAAGGCTATCCTGACGCTATCGTATGGGAACCCTCGATACCCTCCAAGGCTATCCTGACACTATTGTATGGGAACCCTCGCTGCCCTCCAAGGCTATCCTGACGCTATCGTATGGGAACCCTCGCTACCCTCCAAGGCTATCCTGACGCTATTGTATGGGAACCCCCGCTACCCTCCAAGGCTATCCTGACGCTATTGTATGGGAACCCTCGCTGCCCTCCAAGGCTATCCTGACGCTATCGTATGGGAACCCTCACTGCCCTCCAAGGCTATCCTGACGCTATCGTATGGGAACCCTCGCTACCCTCCAAGGCCCTCCAAGGCTATCCTGACGCTATCGTATGGGAACCCTCGCTGCCCTCCAAGGCTATCCTGACGCTATTGTATGGGAACCCTCACTGCCCTCCAAGGCTATCCTGACGCTATCGTATGGGAACCCTCGCTACCCTCCAAGGCTATCCTGACGCTATCGTATGGGAACCCTCGCTACCCTCCAAGGCTATCCTGACGCTATCGTATGGGAACCCTCGCTACCCTCCAAGGCTATCCTGACGCTATCGTATGGGAACCCTCGCTACCCTCCAAGGCTATCCTGACGCTATCGTATGGGAACCCTCGCTGCCCTCCAAGGCTATCCTGACGCTATTGTATGGGAACCCTCGCTACCCTCCAAGGCTAACCTGACGCTATCGTATGGGAACCCTCGCTACCCTCCAAGGCTATCCTGATGCTATCGTATGGGAACCCTCGCTACCCCCCAAGGCTATCCTGACGCTATCGTATGGGAACCCTCGCTACCCTCCAAGGCTATCCTGACGCTATCGTATGGGAACACAACTGAACCGTGTCAGATGAATGCAAGGCCATATGGATAATAACACAATAAATATGTCACAAAAGCGGGAATTGTTTACCAGCTATTTTATTCCACTTGTGTGTGGTACTTGTAACCAGAGTGCTGCAACGCATGGCAAACATATTTGACACATTTCTATTCATTCTTTTTTTCTGGTTGGCTGTCCATGCAATGTGTACAACCAGGGTGAAATTCTCTCTCTTGACTTTATTCTATCCATAAATAACATCTCAATTAATAAAACTATATTTTTTTAAATGAGGTATCTCATTAATTTAAAACTTTATGTGACATGTTAATATTTGGGTCATTTTTAGATAAACCATGTTAACTGGTTGAGGAGATGTTAATTTTTTCAAACAATGATCTTTGTCACAGGCAGTGTGCCAATGATTATAATAAGGTATTTAATCAAATCTTCAAGGACATAAATCTAATGAATATTTATCTTTTCTTCAGGATTCAATCAAGCAAACTAACAAATGAGGTGATGTTTTTTAGTGTGACATAGAAGCCTTATCTGTTATGATAGCCCACATAGATTCCCTACTATAAAAAGGTGAACAAGATCGGCTGATTCTCACCAATTAGAACTCTTATCTATCCATGCAGACAAACGAATGTTCTCATCTCATCAGCTCCATTCAACAATGCAGAAACAAGAAATAAAGAGGAGGAGAAAAACAAAATTGGGTCAAGTAATAAAAACCTTGGCCAATGGCCCGAGAGCTAGGCTGATCGTTGGTTTTTTGCAATGTTTCTGGATATTTTATGGAAATGCCTGCAAATTGCTTCATAAATGATCAGTTAAATCCTTTCCCAGAGCAGACTTGAGCAGATGATAATTTCGGCCAATCAAAATGTTACATATTGAATTTGTAATCTCAATTCTCACTGGCTGATATTTGTCATGTTATTCGAAAAGGCAACCTAATTGACAAAGCAGTGATAGCTATTAGATTTGTTCAAAATTCAGCCTAATTGAAAATAGATAGAATTGGTCTCCTAGATATATAACATCTGACCCACTAACAGCTAAGAACACCAACCTGTAGAGAAGATCAAAGTTGACGGACAGATAGAATATATGAAATTAAATTATCTTTACATAGGGCAAAAATGTTATGGAAAAATGGAACACATTAACTTTATTCTAACACCAGAACTGATAAAGTCAGTATCAAATAGGCTTCATGCCTCAACACCTGACTGGCAAACCAAGATCTGCAGGATTATAACAGAAAAACTACGTCCCCCCCCACCATCTTGACCAAAAGTCCAAAAGTAACCAGATATTTTCTTAGTTAGGAATGATATGAAGTAGGACATGAGGAAAAACTCAACTTTCTTCTATCAATCACGCATCTTGAACACAAAATATTAAACCTATCAGGAAAGATGGACAACCAATGTCTCATTAAACCAAAAAATAATTCATTCATAGATAGCTTGCTTGTTTTCTGTCACAAAAAGAAATCTTGGCATTCTCTGGAAGCCAATCTCTCAGAGAATCCATTTCATATTGTACCATCACCTCAGTGTGTGTAAACAATACAACCAGGTTATCCTGTATTGGTCTCAACCAATCACAATGTCAACAAACAAAATTGTTTTTCTCTGACACTTTTCACACCTTTCTTTTTTATATATATATATTTTTTTAATATATTCTTTTCAAATACTTTACTTGGGAACCTCCAGCATAAGTTATTCTTTCCTTGTTTTATGATATTTCCTTACAATATGGTTATGGATTATTTTTCCTTGCATACAGCTCACCTGATCCTGACTTATCTCTTTGTCTATCTCTGACGCTTTGCGACCTTTCTCACCTCTTTGCCATTCATATATAAGTTGGCTATTTGGGTATAAACAACTTGAACAGAGGCGTGGGATGCGGTGCTATCTGACCAGGAGAGGTCTGATCTATAACGCCCCATACAGCCAAGATACTTCCATGTCATATATGACCAGGAGAGGTCTGATCTATAACGCCCCATACAGCCAAGATACTTCCATGTCATATATGACCAGGAGAGGTCTGATCTATAACGTCCCATTATCAAACAGCCAAGATACTTCCATGTCATATATGACCAGGAGAGGTCTGATCTATAACGCCCCATCATCATACAGTCAAGATACTTCCATGTCATATATGACCAGGAGAGGTCTGATCTATAACGCCCCATCATCATACAGCCAAGATACTTCCATGTCATATATGACCAGGAGAGGTCTGATCTATAACGCCCCATCATCATACAGCCAAGATACTTCCATGTCATATATGACCAGGAGAGGTCTGATCTATAACGCCCCATCATCATACAGCCAAGATACTTCCATGTCATATATGACCAGGAGAGGTCTGATCTATAACGCCCCATCATCATACAGTCAAGATACTTCCATGTCATATATGACCAGGAGAGGTCTGATCTATAACGCCCCATCATCATACAGCCAAGATATTTCCATGTCATATATGACCAGGAGAGGTCTGATCTATAACGCCCCATACAGCCAAGATACTTCCATGTCATATATGACCAGGAGAGGTCTGATCTATAACGCCCCATACATCCAAGATACTTCCATGTCATATATGACCAGGAGAGGTCTGATCTATAACGCCCCATCATCATACAGCCAAGATATTTCCATGTCATATATGACCAGGAGAGGTCTGATCTATAACGCCCCATACAGCCAAGATACTTCCATGTCATATATGACCAGGAGAGGTCTGATCTATAACGCCCCATACAGCCAAGATACTTCCATGTCATATATGACCAGGAGAGGTCTGATCTATAACGCCCCATCATCATACAGCCAAGATACTTCCATGTCAAGCCAT
This sequence comes from Amphiduros pacificus, assembly GCA_949316495.1. Classification (NCBI taxonomy): domain Eukaryota; kingdom Metazoa; phylum Annelida; class Polychaeta; order Phyllodocida; family Hesionidae; genus Amphiduros; species Amphiduros pacificus. Next base: position 1,431,928 of record OX439000.1, on the reverse strand, counting down.
ATTGTTATTTATTATAGATCCTACAGCTTTTTAACAATAATTTACGATTTTTTACATAAACTTTGCTTATATCATTCAAAGTTCAGATATCCTTCAATGCATGATGTTGCCAATTGCCAAAATGTACATTGCCAAAATGACAAAGTTCTGTATCTTAATCAGCAACACCTATTCATGAATCCTGACTTGCTATTCCCTTAAGAGAAAATAGCAAACATCGAGAGGAAAGTCTTTGGTGTGGAACCAGCGTTGAAGTTTTAAAAAGTCGAATGATGCACTATTGCGAAAGGATTTGCACCAATAGTGTTACAGTCACAATCATTTGGGACAGCCAAGCTGTGAAAGCACTAAAAACATGGTGGCCATAGATTGGTTTAAAAATGGCTCAAAATCTTGTTAAGGCTTAACATGTAATGGCTTGATCAAGTTAGAAAAGGTTTGAGTAGTGTCATTTGTTTGTATTTTTTAATGTTTTTTCATGGCTATGAATTGGGTCTTTTGAATTTAAACAAGGTTTGTCTTTTCAGTGGTTCTACAGAAGTCCTAACTCTATGAGTCACGACTCTTTTGTCTGCCCTGGCCTTGCACAAGGCCATATATTACTTGGACCAGCGATATCATATTTAAGCTTCTATCTCTAGTTTCTGGAAAACAATGATCGTGTGGCTTTCATAGAAGGACCATGTGACTTGCATAGAAACACCATGTGGCTTGCATAGCAACACCATGTGACTTGCATAGTAACACCATGTGGCTTGCATAGAAGCAACATGTGACTTGCATAGAAACACCATGATTTGCATAGCAACACCATGTGGCTTGCATAGCAACGCCATGTGGCTTGCATAGAAGCACCAAAGCAAGCAATTTAAAGTGAAGGAGGACAGGAGACCATGCTATTATTTCTGCCAGAATTGATTCTCCCTCCATATCATGCTCCCGTGCTAAAAGTCATCTTGATGTCTGCATAACGCATTCACCTGGAGAGCTATCTGCGGTCATCATTTCCCCTCAGACGCCTGCACTTTTAATTGGTCAAGACATGTATCTGGACATCATTGTAAGAGACAGTACTAGTCATCATGTGACAAGGCATTTTCCTTTTATGGAGCGTTTTTGGTGTTTTCCTGGAGATTTTATTTGGTTATGAAGACCATTTCCTCATTTGACTTTACGGAAGTCTTGCTCTGTATTTCTGGGAGTGTATGTTGTGTCACTTACTCTGTATTTCTGGGGGTGTATGTTGTGTCATTTGTTTTTTGTTTTGTTAATTCTTTTGCATTTTGTTTGATATCAAAATATGAAATTTAAGTTATTTCACAAATTTTAAAAATTAAAAAAAAAAATTTTTGGCATTCGCAAAAATGTGCTCTTATCTGTGGAGTAGAAAAAACTGCTTATGCTGATGGTTTAATTCCGTGATTCTACAAGACATTCAATAAGGGAAATGTTTTTGCAATATTTGACACAGTGTTATTATGTATGAAGCCTGGTATATCAGCTGAGGGCCTTGACCAGAAGTTATATAATGTGTTAAGGTGTGTGCCTGGTCATTGATTGTGATCGCATCTAATCACCACACACTGCCTGGGATCAGAGCTGTGACACATGGTGTTCTCTGCACTTACAGCCTCTCCCCATTAACAAGGAAGTCTTTTTAAAAAAAAAAAGAATTTGTATACAGTTCCCTTTTTGAAAATGATATTTATATTTTCTCATAATTTTGAAGTTGCCCTAAATGTAGACAACACTGACTGGCATATATTCTATATTTGCAAAAAAACCCATTTCAATTCTATGTTTATTTCTGAGGGGGGGATGCTGAAGCCCCTAAAGCCCCCTCCTGGATCCGTCAATGGCTACACATGTGGGCTGGGTGACGTCAGATATTTACACTATGGCTCTCGTCGTCTCCGTTCGCTTAGTAACAGTCTGTGATAACAGAGCCTTTATTATAACATAAATTTTCTTACTAGTTTAAGACCTGTATACAAAAAACGTAATATTTTATACTGGGCTGATTCCAGCCAATGTCTGCTCATAGTGCCTGATACTCACAGTCTGGGATTCGAACCAGGGATCCCTGGGTCTCAAAGTGAATGCTCTACCACGGTGCTATTTCAGCCAGGATACTTGTGATGTGACGAAGTTGATGGTGACATCTGATAAATGGAGCATGCCTCAGTACACAAGTTGCTGTCACTTTGTGTTTTTCTATTGCCTGAGACACATTCTTATCGCTCAGGAGGAAATGTATCAAGTGTTAGATACAATAACACAGTGTCTTCACATCAGCAACAGAACTCCCTTTGAAGGTATTGCTTTCACATAAGAATGTGTCTGGAACTTGAGATTTTTCCGCAACAAATGCTGAATTTGAGATTTTCTGTCTGTGTATTCTGCCTTTACAAGACACAGAATGATTGCATTGGATGCTACAACTTGATCAGACCAAATTAAATTAAATGGGAATAAAAGAATGCAAGAACGGCCTGCTAAGTGCATACAAATCAATGCACAAAGACTCATGCAAACTGGGTAAACATCGTTCTCCTTCTATTAAGGGCCTCAGTTATGAGTTAAATTGGCACATCAGATTCCCAGATCCTGCAACATGGAACATCAGCCAAAGCCAATTCTCCTGCAAATGCACTTTGATTAACATTAATGAAATATGTTACCACCTGCAGTTATATCTTTTTGTTAATGAAGATATATGATAATTTTCCTTTTTCCCAAAACATGCAAAGGATATTAAATAATATTTTGAAGTATTTATTCTAATTTTTGCCTCAACTTGAAATCATGAAATCTGGCTTGACCCCATCATCAGGCAAAACCTGACTCTATCCATATATCAGTGTACACCAGTATTATATGGGGATGGGGGTTACCTATTTCCCCTGGCTCTATCCATATATCAGTGTACACCAGTATTATACGGGGATGGGGGTTACCTATTTCCCCTGACTCTATCCATATATCAGTGTACACCAGTATTATATGGGGATGGGGGTTACCTATTTCCCCTGACTCTATCCATATATCAGTGTACACCAGTATTATATGGGGATGGGGGTTACCTATTTCCCCTGGCTCTATCCATATATCAGTGTACACCAGTATTATATGGGGATGGGGGTTACCTATTTCCCCTGGCTCTATCCATATATCAGTGTACACCAGTATTATATGGGGATGGGGGTTACCTATTTCCCCTGACTCTATCCATATATCAGTGTACACCAGTATTATATAGGGATGGGGGTTACCTATTTCCCCTGGCTCTATCCATATATCAGTGTACACCAGTATTATATGGGGATGGGGGTTACCTATTTCCCCTGACTCTATCCATATATCAGTGTACACCAGTATTATATAGGGATGGGGGCTACCTATTTCCCCTGACTCTATCCATATATCAGTGTACACCAGTATTATATAGGGATGGGGGTTACCTATTTCCCCTGGCTCTATCCATATATCAGTGTACACCAGTATTATATGGGGATGGGGGTTACCTATTTCCCCTGGCTCTATCCATATATCAGTGTACACCAGTATTATATGGGGATGGGGGTTACCTATTTCCCCTGACTCTATCCATATATCAGTGTACACCAGTATTATATGGGGATGGGGGTTACCTATTTCCCCTGACTCTATCCATATATCAGTGTACACCAGTATTATATAGGGATGGGGGTTACCTATTTCCCCTGGCTCTATCCATATATCAGTGTACACCAGTATTATATGGGGATGGGGGTTACCTATTTCCCCTGACTCTGTCCATATATCAGTGTACACCAGTATTATATGGGGATGGGGGTTACCTATTTCCCCTGACTCTATCCATATATCAGTGTACACCAGTATTATATGGGGATGGGGGTTACCTATTTCCCCTGACTCTATCCATATATCAGTGTACACCAGTATTATATGGGGATGGGGGTTACCTATTTCCCCTGACTCTATCCATATTTCAGTGTACACCAGTATTATATGGGGATGGGGGTCACCTATTTCCCCTGACTCTATCCATATATCAGTGTACACCAGTATTATATGGGGATGGGGGTTACCTATTTCCCCTGACTCTATCCATATATCAGTGTACACCAGTATTATATGGGGATGGGGGTTACCTATTTCCCCTGAATCTATCCATATATCAGTGTACATCAGTATTATATGGGGATGGGGGTTACCTATTTCCCCTGACTCTGTCCATATATCAGTGTACACCTGTATTATATGGGGATGGGGGTCACCTATTTCCCCTGACTCTATCCATATATCAGTGTACACCAGTATTATATGGGGATGGGGGTTACCTATTTCCCCTGACTCTATCCATATATCAGTGTACACCAGTATTATATGGGGATGGGGGTTACCTATTTCCCCTGGCTCTATCCATATATCGGTGTACACCAGTATTATATGGGGATGGGGGTTACCTATTTCCCCTGACTCTATCCATATATCAGTGTACACCAGTATTATATGGGGATGGGGGTTACCTATTTCCCCTGACTCTATCCATATATCGGTGTACACCAGTATTATACGGGGATGGGGGTTACCTATTTCCCCTGGCTCTATCCATATATCAGTGTACACCAGTATTATATGGGGATGGGGGTTACCTATTTCCCCTGACTCTATCCATATATCAGTGTACACCAGTATTATATAGGAATGGGGGTTACCTATTTCCCCTGGCTCTATCCATATATCAGTGTACACCAGTATTATATAGGGATGGGGGTTACCTATTTCCCCTGACTCTATCCATATATCAGTGTACACCAGTATTATATAGGGATGGGGGTTACCTATTTCCCCTGGCTCTATCCATATATCAGTGTACACCAGTATTATATGGGGATGGGGGTTACCTATTTCCCCTGACTCTATCCATATATCAGTGTACACCAGTATTATATAGGGATGGGGGTTACCTATTTCCCCTGGCTCTATCCATATATCAGTGTACACCAGTATTATATGGGGATGGGGGTTACCTATTTCCCCTGACTCTATCCATATATCAGTGTACACCAGTATTATATGGGGATGGGGGTTACCTATTTCCCCTGACTCTATCCATATATCAGTGTACACCAGTATTATATGGGGATGGGGGTTACCTATTTCCCCTGGCTCTATCCATATATCAGTGTACACCAGTATTATATGGGGATGGGGGTTACCTATTTCCCCTGACTCTATCCATATATCAGTGTACACCAGTATTATATGGGGACGGGGGTTACCTATTTCCCCTGACTCTATCCATATATCAGTGTACACCAGTATTATATGGGGATGGGGGTTACCTATTTCCCCTGACTCTATCCATATATCAGTGTACACCAGTATTATATAGGGATGGGGGTTACCTATTTCCCCTGGCTCTATCCATATATCAGTGTACACCAGTATTATATGGGGATGGGGGTTACCTATTTCCCCTGACTCTATCCATACATCAGTGTATACCAGTATTATATAGGGATGGGGGTTACCTATTTCCCCTGACTCTGTCCATGTATCAGTGTACACCAGTATTATATGGGGATGGGGGTTACCTATTTCCCCTGACTCTGTCCATATATAAGTGTACACCAGTATTATATGGGGATGGGGGTTACCTGTTTCCCCTGGCTCTATCCATGTATCAGTGTACACCAGTATTATATGGGGATGGGGGTTACCTATTTCCCCTGACTCTGTCCATATATCAGTGTACACAAGTATTATATGGGGATGGGGGTTACCTATTTCCCCTGACTCTATCCATATATCAGTGTACACCAGTATTATATGGGGATGGGGGTTACCTATTTCCCCTGACTCTGTCCATATATCAGTGTACACAAGTATTATATGGGGATGGGGGTTACCTATTTCCCCTGACTCTATCCATATATAAGTGTACACCAGTATTATATGGGGATGGGGGTTACCTATTTCCCCTGGCTCTATCCATATATCAGTGTACACCAGTATTATATGGGGATGGGGGTTACCTATTTCCCCTGACTCTATCCATATATCAGTGTACACCAGTATTATATGGGGATGGGGGTTACCTATTTCCCCTGACTCTATCCATACATCAGTGTACATTCATATTGTAATAGTGTGCTCTGTTACTCTCATAATTATGGAAAAACACTATGTGTTTACACATGACCGTGAACTTTGTGCCCATCCTTTTTTATCAGCTTAGTGAGAGTGCATTATCAACAAACCTTCAAATGTCATAAAGATTTATGTTCAGTTATCAGAGTGGTGATAACCTAAACACACATTGAGAAAAACAAAATGCTCAAGTTTTCCCTTGACCAATCATGAAAAGTTTGCAACAAATTATCAAATGATCAATGTAAAAAACAAGGTTGGCAAGAGGCAAGATAAATATTTTTAATGCTTTGTCACAAAGTATTTTAACGTTATGCATTTATTGATGAATGAATGAATAAAAAAATTACGCATATGAGTATCATGTCATTTCACACATAGTTATCATGAAATAAATTTTGCTCATATATTTATGACGTTTTTTTCACAGGTATTTATTCTGGTCACGGCAAATTTGTCCAACAATAATAAAATAAGGAATGTATCATTGTTGTTGTATTGATGTGATCCACCTTTGGCCCTGAGCAGATTGCTTCAAACCAGACAGTAAAATCATAATGATCTGAAAGCAATCTCAATTTCTAACGTCATCAAAATTGAGATTCCTGCCCAAATTTATAATGGAATATATAATCATAATGAGTCATGTGTTAAATTAAAATTTAATCCAAAAGCATTCAAACTAAAATGCACCCTGCATCAGCTTATAACAAGATTTTATTTTCTACTCTCTCAGCAGTAAAACAAACTCTAATGAACCATAATATGAAGATAATATCATTACATGTATTCCATCACAGCCTGGAATATTAGCACTCGCTAGCCCGTAGTCCCGGTCCAGTAGAAACACTGATGGGCTAGTACATCTTCCCCTGATGCTAGCCCGTAGTCCCGGACCAGTAGAAACACTGATGGGCTAGTACACCTTCCCCTGATGCTAGCCCATAGTCCCAGACCAGTAGAAACACTGTCGGGCTAGTACACCTTCCCCTCATGCTAGCCAGTAGTCCCGGACCAGTAGAAACACTGATGGGCTAGTACACCTTCCCCTCATGCTAGCCCATAGTCCCGGACCAGTAGAAACACTGATGGGCTAGTACATCTGCCCCTCATGATAGCCCATAGTCCCGGACCAGTAGAAACACTGATGGGCTAGTACATCTGCCCCTCATGATAGCCCATAGTCCCAGACCAGTAGAAACACTGTCAGTCTAGTACACCTTCCCCTCATGCTAGCCAGTAGTCCCGGACCAGTAGAAACACTGATGGGCTAGTACACCTTCCCCTCATGCTAGCCCACAGTCCCGGTCTAGTAGAAACACTGTCAGGTTAGTACACCTTCCCCTCATGCTAGCCCACAGTCCCAGACCAGTAGAAACACTGTCGGGCTAGTACACCTTCCCCTCATGCTAGCCCATAGTCCCGGACCAGTAGAAACACTGATGGGCTAGTACACCTTCCCCTCATGCTAGCCCAGGATCTTACTAAATTTGGGCTAGTACAAATCTCCACTTACTAATCCGACAGTCTATTAGCTTAACAAGTACTCGGCCCATAGCGCCATCATCCTTACTGCCAAATTCTCATCACAGATACTTCTCTAGATTCCTATCATACCAAATATTAACATTTACCACTTTTTAAACAGATTGACCCAAAGTGCAAGTTAACATTGCTGCCAGTATGCTCGTTACATGGTTAACTATTTCTATATAGTTGCTGCACTTTGTGGCTTACTTGGTCCTCATCTAACTGCTATGTGGGGTCCAACTCAATGTCCGAGCTGTAAACCTGCTTCAATCCCTCTCCCTTGCCAGGATACACTTTTTATCATGTTTATATACATTTAAACAGCAATGATCATGAGTAATTTTACGAGATAATATCAGTCAGAGCTAAACAACTATAAGGTCACATATAAAGGTTGCGTGACCATATCATACCATGCACAGGGTAGGATGGATAAACTAATACCACACAACTGCTCAACACACTCACATATTGAGCATAATATCACCTCTATATATATATATATATATATATATTTATTCAAAATGACGACAGTATTTCCCACTTAATGGCAGAAACACTTTTTATTAACTCTTTTCACTCAATTTGTTCAACCTTATTACACCATCCAAAAATTATGTGCATAAAATGAATAGCATGACTTAATTTAAAGATATATGTTTATTTTTGGGTGGACTTTTGATTTTGATATGTAAAACATCTACGCTGAGGACCTATAGAACTGCTTTGACCTTTCGCTTTCTTTGTGACAGTTTCCTGGAAATCGTCTTTTGATGCTTGTGCTGAGTATTGACACAGCTTTGCAGGCAGATACCAGACAACGTGGCAAAAATAATGTATCCAATATGGCCGGGGACTTAATCACCCCCCAATGCCTTTCTCTGGAAATCTCAAACTTAGACCAAATTTAGATTTAAAGCACTGTATTTTCCAGATGTCTAAACCCAGCAGTTTCTTTTTTGATAACTCTGCGAACTAAACTGAAAAAACATGAACTGAGTTAAAGTAACTAGCAAACAGGTTACAGTTTTCCATACATGATCCCAATTCAGTTTTGAAGTGATAGTCATTGATATCTTGTTTATCATAACTGTGCAAAACTATTAAAAAAATCCATATCAACAAAGTCACTCAATATTTTTACAGTAAAGTGATGAGTAGTGTTAATTATTTAGCTCATTTTGACACGTCCTCGCCTCGCAATTGTCCCTTACCGATGCAATAGTTTATGGTATCATTATGCGCTCTATTGGGATACTAGTACCAAAGAAAATTGACATCTCAAAGATATCTACAGTTGTTATGTTATCCAGCAGGATCCTCTGCCAAACCTACCATAGTCTCACTCAATTAACATTAGGGGGAACAGAGACACTTCATACAGAGGATCACAGCTGTATGAAATGTGTTGTTGATTGTTGCTAAGATACCAAAATGTATGATGTCACTATTTCATTGATAAATAACCACAGCACCATCAGGACATCATGATATATATATAATTTAATTGTCAATATATTTGATCACTTTTAACAAAATAAAGTAATAAAAAATAAAAATAAAAATCTTTCCTCACTTTTCAGCTTAGGCATAATATGGAAACAAGGTAATTATTTTGTTGGCCCCATGACAGCGAGTTGTAATATAACTATGAGTATCTCACCTGCCACATGGAGACGGCCCCTCCTGCTGACCAGGACGCCCTGCGAGTTGTTATATAACTATGAGTATCTCACCTGCCACATGGAGACGGGCTCTCCTGCTGGCCAGGACGCCCTGAGAGTTGTAATATAACTATGAGTATCTCACCTGCCACATGGAGACAGGCCCTCCTGCTGACCAGGACGCCCTGTGAGTTGTTATATAACTATGAGTATCTCACCTGCCACATGGGGACGGGCCCTCCTGCTGACCAGGACGCCCTGCGAGTTGTTATATAACTATGAGTATCTCACCTGCCACATGGAGACGGGCCCTCCTGCTGACCAGGACGCCCTGCGAGTTGTTATATAACTATGAGTATCTCACCTGCCACATGAAGACGGGCTCTCCTGCTGACCAGGACGCCCTGCGAGTTGTAATATAACTATGAGTATCTCACCTGCCACATGGAGACGGGCTCTCCTGCTGACCAGGACGCCCTGCGAGTTGTAATATAACTATGAGTATCTCACCTGCCACATGGAGACGGGCTCTCCTGCTGACCAGGACGCCCTGCGAGTTGTTATATAACTACGAGTATCTCACCTGCCACATGAAGACGGGCTCTCCTGCTGACCAGGACGCCCTGCGAGTTGTTATATAACTATGAGTATCTCACCTGCCACATGAAGACGGGCCCTCCTGCTGACCAGGACGCCCTGCGAGTTGTTATATAACTATGAGTATCTCACCTGCCACATGAAGACGGGCCCTCCTGCTGACCAGGACGCCCTGCGAGTTGTTATATAACTATGAGTATCTCACCTGCCACATGGAGACGGGCTCCCCAGCTGACCAGGTCGCCCTGCAAGTTGTTATATAACTATGAGTATCTCACCTGCCACATGGAGACGGGCCCTCCTGCTGACCAGGACGCCCTGCGAGTTGTTATATAACTATGAGTATCTCACCTGCCACATGAAGACGGGCTCTCCTGCTGACCAGGACGCCCTGCGAGTTGTTATATAACTATGAGTATCTCACCTGCCACATGAAGACGGGCTCTCCTGCTGACCAGGACGCCCTGCGAGTAGTAATATAACTATGAGTATCTCACCTGCCACATGGAGACGGGCCCTCCTGCTGACCAGGACGCCCTGCGAGTTGTGAACGAGGCACTCGTAGTCCCCCTCATCACTCTGACCGCGATCCTTCCTGTGTACAATGCGCTTGAAGAACAAGGCGCCATTCCTGAGAACACTTCTTCTTTTTTCCTGAATGTTGGTGCCATCTTTGCGCCAAGTTATGGTCACATTTTCTTTGTCTGACGGTGAGGTGACCTTGGCAGAGCAGTTCCACAGAAAGGAGCTGCCTTTCTTAACTAGGACGTCCTGAGGTTCCTCGAGGAAAGTTAATCCTAACTCCAGACTAATCACTCCTGAAACAAACGACAAACAAATATTACACTTATATAATGCACAAATATTACACTTATAAAGTGATGGTGTGTAATACGGGGTTCCGACACTCGAGTGTGATGCTGTGTAATACGGGGTTCCGACACTCGAGTGTGATGCTGTGTAATACGGGGTTCCGACACTCGAGTGTGATGCTGTGTAATACGGGGTTCCGACACTCGAGTGTGATGCTGTGTAATACGGGGTTCCGACACTCGAGTGTGATGCTGTGTAATACGGGGTTCCGACACTCGAGTGTGATGCTGTGTAATACGGGGTTCCGACACTCGGGTGTGATGCTGTGTAATACGGGGTTCAATCACTCGAGCGTGATGCTGTGTAATACGGGGTTCCGACACTCGAGTGTGATGCTGTGTAATATGGGGTTCAAACACTCGAGTGTGAAGCTGTGTAATGCATGGTAGGAAGCGATGTTGAATGTAAACACGATCTATATCAGTAGCGTCAGTTATAGCGTGGCCTACCACACCTCGGCACACGTATCGCCATTGTCGTGTACGGCACATGACATCAAATTCCTCCTCAAGTTTGATAAGCATGATAAGCTGGGCTCTGACTCTGCCTTCCGTGCAAATGCATACAAGCCCAGGGTAACTTGCCCTGCATGACAATAAGTCATCTACCTCACATACAGGCCCATGGTAACTTGCCCTGCATGACAATAAGTCATCTACCTCGCATACAGGCCCGGGGTAACTTGCTCTGCATGACAATAAGTCATCTACCTCACATACAGGCCCAGGGTAACTTGCTCTGCATGACAATAAGTCATCTACCTCACATACAGGCCCAGGGTAACTTGCCCTGCATGACAATAAGTCATCTACCTCACATGCAAGCCTGGGGTAACTTGCCCTGCATGACAACTACCTCACATACAAGCCTGGGGTAATATATATATTGGTTATGTCCAATGGGATTCTGTTTTTCCTGAAATCTTTATCTAGACGCTTTAAACTTTGTTGAGATAAAATGAAATTGTTGCCCCTTACAAATGTATTGAGTGGTGAAATGTTTAATTTAAGGGAAGTAATGACCAAAGAACTTGCATTTTACCATATCACATTGGAGTATGTTTTGAATGGGCCACAAAAGTAAAGAGTTCGGACTATTATGTATTTGAACTGACTTTGATCTTTTTTTCTTGAGTGCTGAACTGCTTGACAATTAGGTCATGACTTGATATCCTATAAATTTCATCTCAGGACATTCAACTTTTTATTCAGTTTTTATTTGTGTCCGTTCCAAGACAAACAGTGTAGTTTTGGCCAAAAAAAATAATAACCTTGTTTCTGATAACATGCCCTGAAAAAATCAGATAGGGATAAATTTTAATTCTTATTTCATTATTTCATTTTTTTTTTGTTAAAAGTTATCAAATATATTGAGAATGGATATATATAATTGAAATTAAAGCTGAAAATTACGTCTTTTCATTTAAAAAAGTCTGTTTGAACTCGGGAAGGTAGAGAAACTGGAAACAAACTTCTTTTTATTTTCGGCCTTACAAACCCTGACTGAATTAATCAGTGGAATGAAAGGGATTTCCTTGACCGATATCAATTATATCAAACAATTTAAGGCTTGACTTTGATGATATCAAATATTTTCATATAAAATATGGGATAAGACAAATGAAAATAACAAATTTGTTTTTCGAGAATCTTTTTGAAAATTCTTTTCATGATCAGCCTGTTGTCCAAATGAAGCATCACATTTAATGGCAGCCAACATGGGGTCAAGTTCACTTGTGATATCTCTTCTGAACTGAGCACCTCACTAAACTCTTGCCATTCATCAAATTCTCCATCAGGACAAACAAAACTATAGATATTCATATCATTGAACACATCTGTGCGTTCAACTGAACAGAATCTTGTCCATCCATTGTGCTTAATCTCAATGAGATATAGGAATAAAACACATTATTGTGCTCATAAACCACTTTGATACTGATAATACTAGAGTAAAAAAGGTCAGAGAAAGGTCAACTTTGAACTCTTCAGAAGCATTTACGTGGAGAATATTCCTTTAATGTGTAATAATAAACATTAATTGAGGATGAATGGCGACGGTTTATAGCATTATATTGCTTTAGCATTATGTTTATTGTACGGCGTTATATTATCATTATACAGCACACTGGGCTTACTTATATTATCGCCCACCATTAGTTCCGCTGATGGCCACCAGGTGTCATAATGACCAGACATGGTGAAACCAATCTCTGTTCAAAATATTTATATTTTATAGCATATCTTCACCAAAAATTTATCTTTTTGCACACTGTTTTTTTTTCTCAATAATATCTATATATTTATGATACATACATGTACAATGCCCTTGTCAGTTTTCCAATTTGCTGGTACATTTAGTTTTTTTTATACTTGACATGTGTTTTGTATATTTGTTACATGTGTTTTGTATATTTGTTACATGTGTTTTGTATATTTTGTATATGCGTGTGAAAGCATTTCTCTCAAAAAGGGAAGACATGACTCAAAGCTATGGAAACAATGAGGGAATGCTCTTTGATCACAGGTTTAACCTTACATCACAAGGATTCTGAAGAGCGATACTGTGAATGCTGATAATTGGCATTTTGGCGTTTTTCACACCAATGTCGAAATACCCTTTGATCAGTCATGGAATCCACTCCCTAAATAACTAGCCCTTTCCAAAGATTTTTTTCAAACATAGAAATTTTATGACTTTATACAGAAAACATAGATGAAATCTTTATATTGGTCTTCTATTTGAGCGATATGCACATATATATTGTATATTTGTTACATGTGTTTTGTATATTTGTTACATATGTTTTGTATATTTGTATAACATTCTGTTAATTCCTTCTTCTATATTTGCAGGCAAACCCAATTACACTACTTTGAAAGGTCCCTAAAAAGTATGAATGTTGAAATAAGTGAGAATGAACTTGTTAATATGGATAAAATAATAAGAGCCTGTGCTATTTTATGTAAAACGAGTCCAAGTATTGTAACAACTAATTATGATCAATGATGTATACTTAATAAAGTGAAAAATATCTTACTTGTGTGAAAAATATCTTACTTGTGTGTAAAATATCTTATTTGTGTGAAAAATATCTTATTTGTGTGAAAGCAATTTTGCAAACATGGAAAATATAAAGAATAATGACTTTATACAGAAAACATACATGAAATTTTCATATTGGTCTTCTATTTGAGCGATATGCACATCATAACATGTAGAATTGAGTTGTTATTTGCAAACGTAGAAAATATAAAGAATAATGACTCTACACAGAAAACATGGGTGAAATCTTCATATTGGGCTTCTATTTGAGCGATATGCATATCATAACATGTAGAATTGAGTTGTTTTTTTGCAAACTTAGAGAATATAAAGAATAATGATTTTATACAGAAAACATAGGTGAAATCTTCATATTGGGCTTCTATTTGAGCGATATGTACATAACTAAGTTAAAATTTGGATGTAAATCACGCATATCTCAATAATATTCAAATTTGCAGTTTTCACCATGTGCGATGTGACTTCAATATGGCGGGGCATGCGCAGTTCAAATGTGACGTAAGAGTTTCAAGCTGTATATATTCCCCTTTCGACTCTTGGTCCCCTTATCAATCAAATTTCATTTAAATCACAGCATTGTCAACATTATCAAACTCTGACGTCTTTAATAGATTTACCGGTATCACTGATTAGGTACCATATCTGGAACTTGATGACAGAACCTTTCAATAATTCTAAGTATTACTTCTTATTTTTAATATGAGCAGTGCAGGTTCTGACAGATAAACATCTTGTTTGTGTCAATTGCAAGTTCAATATAGGTCAATATGGGCTTGTGCTTGACCCGATTTCATGGTCAGGTGCACATGGATAGAAAGTAAACAGTTACTGGCTTAACCATGCCAACTTTTTGCTGTTTTACAAACATTTTTAAACCATTTGTGACACTGAATATTTTTTTTGGTTGACAAAGTTTATCTTCAAGTTGGTGTGAAATAACGCAGGCAGAAAATCATTAATTAGTTTCTTCCACTTGATGGCTTCTTCACATTGTCAACACTGAGAAGAATGCCGCCCCACTCGACCACAATCCATTATATCAGAATAGATTACAAAAGACTAGATTAGAAAGGATTAGAATAGATTAGGATAGATTAGGTTAAAACAGAATATATCTGAATAGATTATAATGGACTTAAAATCTATAATATCTATAATAGATTAGAATAGATTAAAATAGATCAAAATAGAATAGACTAGATTAGAATAGATTGAGTAAAAGATAATATTAGATCGGATTAGATTAAAATGTATAAGAATATTTCTGAATTTATTACAATAGATAAAAATCTATTGCAATGGATCTGATGAGATAGGATAAGAATAGGTATGACATGATTTTATTATCATGTCAACATCAGGTATGACATGATTTTAGTATCATGTCAACATCAGGTATGACATGATTTTAGTATCATGTCAACATCAGGTATGACATGATTTTATTATCATGTCAACATCAGGTATGACATGATTTTAGTATCATGTCAACATCAGGTATGACATGATTTTAGTATCATGTCAACATCAGGTATGACATGATTTTAGTATCATGTCAACATCAGGTATGACATGATTTTAGTATCATGTCAACATCAGGTATGACATGATTTTAGTATCATGTCAACATCAGGTATGACATGATTTTAGTATCATGTCAACATCAGGTATGACATGATTTTATTATCATGTCAACATCAGGTATGACATGATTTTAGTATCATGTCAACATCAGGTATGACATGATTTTAGTATCATGTCAACATTTTATGTATGACATGATTTTAGTATCATGTCAACATCAGGTATGACATGATTTTAGTATCATGTCAACATCAGGTATGACATGATTTTATTATCATGTCAACATCAGGTATGACATGATTTTAGTATCATGTCAACATCAGGTATGACATGATTTTAGTATCATGTCAACATCAGGTATGATATGATTTTAGTATCATGTCAACATCAGGTATGACATGATTTTAGTATCATGTCAACATCAGGTATGACATGATTTTAGTATCATGTCAACATCAGGTATGACATGATTTTATTATCATGTCAACATCAGGTATGACATGATTTTAGTATGTCAACATCAGGTATGACATGATTTTAGTATCATGTCAACATCAGGTATGACATGATTTTAGTATCATGTCAACATCAGGTATGACATGATTTTAGTATCATGTCAACATTTTATGTATGACATGATTTTAGTATCATGTCAACATCAGGTATGACATGATTTTAGTATCATGTCAACATCAGGTATGACATGATTTTATTATCATGTCAACATCAGGTATGACATGATTTTAGTATCATGTCAACATCAGGTATGACATGATTTTAGTATCATGTCAACATCAGGTATGACATGATTTTAGTATCATGTCAACATCAGGTATGACATGATTTTAGTATCATGTCAACATCAGGTATGACATGATTTTAGTATCATGTCAACATCAGGTATGACATGATTTTAGTATCATGTCAACATCAGGTATGACATGATTTTAGTATGTCAACATCAGGTATGACATGATTTTAGTATCATGTCAACATCAGGTATGACATGATTTTAGTATCATGTCAACATTATTTATGACATGATTTTAGTATCATGTCAACATCAGGTATGACATGATTTTAGTATCATGTCAACATCAGGTATGACATGATTTTAGTATCATGTCAACATCAGGTATGACATGATTTTATTATCATGTCAACATCAGGTATGACATGATTTTAGTATCATGTCAACATCAGGTATGACATGATTTTAGTATCATGTCAACATCAGGTATGACATGATTTTAGTATCATGTCAACATCAGGTATGACATGATTTTAGTATCATGTCAACATCAGGTATGATATGATTTTATTATCATGTCAACATCAGGTATGACATGATTTTAGTATCATGTCAACATCAGGTATGACATGATTTTAGTATCATGTCAACATCAGGTATGACATGATTTTAGTATCATGTCAACATTATTTATGACATGATTTTAGTATCATGTCAACATCAGGTATGACATGATTTTATTATCATGTCAACATCAGGTATGACATGAGTTTAGTATCATGTCAGCATCAGGTATGACATGATTTTAGTATCATGTCAACATATCATGTCAACATCAGGTATGACATGATTTTAGTATCATGTCAACATCAGGTATGACATGATTTTATTATCATGTCAACATCAGGTATGACATGATTTTAGTATCATGTCAACATCGGGTATGACATGAGTTTAGTATCATGTCAACATCAGGTATGACATGATTTTAGTATCATGTCAACATCAGATATGACATGATTTTAGTATCATGTCAACATCAGGTATGACATGAGTTTAGTATCATGTCAGCATCAGGTATGACATGATTTTAGTATCATGTCAACATATCATGTCAACATCAGGTATGACATGATTTTATTATCATGTCAACATCGGGTATGACATGATTTTAGTTTCATGTCAACATTAGATAAATTATGTAAATTAAAAAAAGTAAATTATCTGTTACTACTGAGAGCATTTTTTTAAATTATTGCTCTCCGGTTAATATTGCCAAATAAATAATATTAGTTGAATTAAGTTCAGGTGTTCATATGGGTTTTCAGTGAGCTTTGGTTTGCAATTTATTCTTGTGTATATTTTAATTGAGGTTTGCCATTTTCTGCACAACAGGGATTTTTTAACAAATTAGTGATTTCTTTAAAAATAAAAAATGCCACTTGAATAAATCATCAACATATCTAAATACAAAATTATCAAAATATATTTTTGTGTTTTATAAGTCAGAATTCCAAAATCTGGTTGAATCTATCCTATTTACCAGAAAAGTTAAAATTTAACTTTAAGCAATAAATCAAACTTAGTCAGCACTTTATTGTATTATAAATGTTGTAAAACAATTCACCATCTCAGCAATTCACCATCTCAGCAATTCATCAGCTCAGCAATTATTGACAACACCACAGTGGATAAACTCAAAACAAAAGAATGACAGTTTTGTTTAATTTATAAAACTATAAGTTGATCATTTGTTTACTGGACTACACTTCCAAAGCAAAACAAGATGCTAACTTGTGGTGTACATTGGGAAGTTACATCGCAAAAGCAACGTGACTGAGTTTCGTGCACAGAACCTACAACATTTGTTGTTCTACTGTTTTGATGGTAGCCAAACACGCTCCGCGGAATGGGACTTGTTTTGCCCCGATGCTCTCGCCCTGTTTTTGCATCGCCCGGGTTGAGTTGACCTTAACCGGGTCGCGGTGACATAAACAAACCATGAGCCCCTATGATTAGCCCGTCATCCTCGCTGATCAATAACGTGTTCATTCCACGTGAAATCGGCATATGAAATCAACATTTGCTAGACTAACACAAGCCTCAACCCGCATGAAAACCTTCTGTGTGGAACTCGGGACATGTTATGCACAAATACAGAAGGTTTTCACTGTATTATACGATTTGAATCTTGGGTTTTGAAGGCCTCAGCTGCTAGCGCGGTAATAATGGCTTCACCAATAAAATGCAAACAGTCCACAGTTGAGCCAATTTGCCACCGATTTCTACGTACTTGACAGGAAGACAGTGATCAATAAATCAACCTACCTCTGCATAAACCATGAATGATTAGAGTGGTATAACAAAATCTGAGGTAAAATGTTTCCAAAGTCATATTTTCCACGAGTACATGTTCACATATAGCGTGTTAGAGTACTTTCTGTACTGATCTGCCGTAGCCTGGATGCATCCTGCGAGCATCAACCCACGATTTTTTAGGCAGAACGCTCTTGCTGTTCCATCAGTCGCGATCACACCCCTCTTAATAAGATCGCACTTGCCAATTTAGTCCATTTATCTCAAGCTTAAAGGAATGTTTACTAATCTTTATATTTTTAGTCATTTTTGTTTAATTAATGTGATACAAACAATCAGGTATTCTATTTTAATATTGGAGAAATATTGAAAAATAATGATGGATTTTAAACGGGGTCAGGGAGTAAGTAAATCAACATAAAGTGCAGTTTTATTGAGGTCAATGTGGACCCACACGCTGCCAGGCTTGTATACTGTTCTCCAAACTACACATGGGCCATTTTACAACCAGAAATTAACTTCTTTTCTTCTCCCCAAAACATTCAAAAAGATAAATATATTTCCTGGGACTTATTGCAAAATGGACACGATTTCTAGATTTCTCATATATTTTAGGCCTTCCATATTGTGAATAGATATCTATGTCCAAACCCCCTTTTTTCCTTGCACAATAAACATTATAATCTGGCAACTGACTGGTGAGGGAACAATTTCTAAATCTGATAAAATGTCATCTGCGTATTAATGGACAGAGAGGGCATTAAATATATATATAAATACACATAAAAAGACACAAGAACATTCTGATATCCAGTGAGTATTGTTTTATTATAAGACAGAAAACCATATCCCTAGAAACACTAGGATTTACAAACGCTCTGTACTTTACATATAAAAATTGGTCAGTGATCTAAGGACATGTTGGATTTTGCTATATACTGTCAAAACTAGATAAAGCTCGACCTGCTCTTTAGTCAGTCAAGTACCACATGACATGTAAGTTTTCAATTCAAAGAAATTTGATAGTTTTGCTTTATTTTGTCAAAATATTTACATTAGATAACATATTAAAACCATCATTTCTTTACAAATATAGAAAACTCCAAAGCAGAAAAAATGACGTGAAACTGAGTGGGTACTGGGCGTTGCTAAAGTGCAGGTCAGAGCGACTTCAATGATAACTGTACTCTATACATTGTATTCTATCCATTCGGATACCATATTCTTAAAAAGTTTTCATAGACTGTAGAAAAATAAGTGATTTGATTACAGTACAATGTCATTGTAAAACAAAATACCAATTGCCAAAGCCATAGGAGCAACAGCGCTTGAGACATTGGTTAAAGGGCCCAACTTGCACAATAATAGAGGTTTTCACATCACTGCCCTTTTAGCCAATAACTAATAAAAATCAGTCTTTGTCAAGCAGCTGGACATACAATATACATAGCAGTTTGTACAATGTATACATACACAGAATATATAACAATCTACTTCTACAATACTGAGTTCCTACCACAAATACATTAATATTATTATTATTATTTGGTCTTCTTTAAATAGTATTCCAAATTGCTTTGAAGTATGTTACTTGCAAATTATGATGTCTATTTCATCATTGTGAATGTTGATCAAGTAAAATTTGACTTACATACATGCTCTTAATAAAAACCAAGATTGGGAAACAAGGCGGGATCACAGGTCATATCAAACTATTACAAGCCAACCATTCTCACATAATCAATGAGAATGTCTTGTACCCTTTCAATATATCATTTTGTATACATAATTTACTCTATAATACAAAGCTCTAAAATAATGATTAAAATCTACAACAAATTTAAGCCCGGTTTAGAGATAAAACTCCCAAGATCTATATGTAGAATCCAAATAAATGCACCAATGAGGTATCTGCCGAGATAAAATCCAATTACCGATAAAAATATGGAGTAAATTAAGAACATTCAATATATTAACTGGCCTTAAAGCATTTCACACTTCATCATACTTTTATATTGTTTCATCGTGTGTAATGTACAAAGTTGATTTTTATTTTGCTAGAATTGCGATATGCTATGGGCTAATATGGCATAAGAGTGGATTGGTGTAGTATTCATGCAGAGGTGCAGGAACATACAATAAACAATAAACACACACACCAAGCATGGTGGATCAATCTAGCCTTAAGAACATAGACAGTGTAATATACTCGACATTCAGGAATGATGCACATTTACACAGTTAATTTTGCTCTCAAGAGATATGTTGTACCAAATCTTGTAATTTATGAAAAACACAAGCAAGTACCAAATCTTGTAATTTATGAAAAACACAAGCAAGTTTACTTTCCTCTGCAATCATAAATCACAAAAATCCTCAGTTACAATTAATGTGTTTGTCTTGTGTAGTCTCAAAGGTGCAGTTATGTCTATATGAGATATGTGTCAAATTGACATCTTGATAATGCATCATTCAGAATATCTGCATAGTTCACCCAAAAACACTAAAAGTCATACTCCAGTAACATATTGATAGAGGAAAAATGATTATTACACAAAAGAAACAAACAATTTTACCCTTAATGTGAGTATTAGAACACAAACATTTGTTCCCTCCCCAAAGTTCCCCTAGCTGCCCTAGGAGGGGTACCTCAATAGCATCCGCCCCTCCTATACAATATACTTCCCCACCCCTTCCTAAATCAGAACCCTACAAAACGCTCATGTCTAGTACTCGATGCAGTTTCGCTGAACAGTGAAAAAAGATTGTTTACCCTTTTAATGATTCAGAAGCAACAAATAGGCGTTACACTCGTAACAGTTGTCAGTTGTATGTTTGGGGAAGGGGGATGTGTGGCAGTGTGCAGAGCGCAGTGTGCAGAGCGCAGTGTGCAGAGCGCAGTGTGCAGAGCGCAGTGTGCAGAGCACAGTGTGCAGAGCACAGTGTGCAGAGCGAGTCTCCGATGTGAAGGACCAGCATGGTGCACACACGCACAGAACATGCTCAGCGAAACTACCACAACCCCCCACCAAAACATGCACAACACGGCAAAGTGAAGCTTTGTTTTACAATGATCATATAACAAAGAATTTTGGATAACAATTACTTTGGAGTTGATTGGTTGAAGAAAGGTGCATAAGAGAGTCTCTCATACACAAGAATGGTGCAAACAGAAAGGTATTAACACAAATGTATGAACACAAATTGATATTAGTAAGTGACAATATTTGATGAACAGGTTAATTCTAGTATGAGACCACCAAGGAGAGACAGATTCACTTCTCATTCCACTTGCATTCAATAGTACCAACACTATAGTAACGTTACATTATCCTCAATACATGCCACAGTTCTTACAACATGTATCAATGCTCAATTTCTGATAAAAAATATATATATTGCCAAATATGCAACGCATAAAGATAGTAAATATTTAATAACTTAACAATATTTTGCCAAAATAAAATTGGGTCAAAGGACATATTTTAAATTGTCACAATTTTTTACTGCACTTGGCCAGCAATTTTTGTAAATTAAAATTATACTTCATGCCTAGCATCTTTTTCTAGTCAAAATTTGGATTCCACAGTTTACCCTTACCATGGGTGCTGGTGAGAAAAAAATTTTTGACGGAACATTTTCGGCGAAAAGCGAGCCTCGCAAACTTAACCGAAAAGCGATTGGTGTGGGTAGCCGAGTCGTCAAAATATTAGCCAATCAAAATCCGTCAAACTCTACCGAAGCAGCCCGCAACACCAAAACAAGGCGGCGGCCACAAGCGGTAAGCGAACGACTGAATTTTCGATGTTTTGGGTCGATTTGTGCAATTTTGATGACACGAAATTATTTTTTTTACGGAGGAATCGATTCGATTTGACGGATTTTCCGTTCACGGATTTTAAATTTTGACGGAAATCCGTCTGTAGACGGAGGACCAGCACCCATGCCTTACATGTATACATTGATAGTGAAGCGAGCCGAACCATGCCACTCTTCAGTGTGGCGTCTTTCATTTCAATAACAAAACAACAGCACCATAAGAGTAACCTTGGGCAAACAGGTACTGTCAGCATTCAGTACACACCAACAACTAATATAACCAACAGTCAACTTTCAAACAAACACCACTGGTTTATAGTGACCTAGCAAACTAGCACTCATCTCAGCAAGTCATCCAAATGCTCACACACCCTCGTATCATTCACACCTGGGATGGGTCAACTCAACTGACCCATATTGCTGCCTATGTAATTATCATTCACACCTGAGGACTGTCACACCAATTCAGCAGAATAGCCATGCCCCACCTCGCCCATAACTCTGACTTAATTATGCTTCTTGTATTGGGGATTGCACTTATCTCATAATTAGTGCATATTACCATTCAATTTATATAAAATATATATACAATTTATCCTGTACAGCTGCACATTTATAATATTTGACAAACATCTTTTTCCTCAACCTGTGGGGAAAGAAATTGATCGCTTAAAGCTGTATGTCCCAAATATATTGCAAAACAAGGACTTGTGCTTTACACCACTACAGAACAATTGGCTTTTGCATAGACTGCATTATGCACCTGTGTTTGAAATCACTACTACTGCTGCTGCAAAGACATGATACCCTACAGTCCTACTATCAAGGGTTTGCCGTCAGAGATCGGGGCGCGCTGCGACATGGCTACTCACATTTTTGCTAGGACAAGACACAAAACACACTTTACGCTTATAATCTGGTCTCCTCACGGGTTCCCATAAACATTCTGGATATGGAGTCAACAGCTTTGACAAGTAGTTTCACACCACATAAAGCCAAATGATTAAGCACACAATTAGAAAGCCACATTACATTAGAAGACTTTTTATGGGGTTTAAGAAAACACCATGCAAAACTTAGTTTGGGAAATCATTATATACACTGGCAAATAATTTAAATATAAAATATATAATATCTCTTTTAAATATTTGAAAATCAAATTCCATAACTTTTTTTTTCAAAACAGGCTTTTTCTGTTTGCTGGTTGGAAGTGATTGGAGTCCATAACTTCAAGAGGTAGAGAAAGTCACATGACCAGTAACCAATCAAGTGGCCTGGTCACATGACCCCATGGAATCCTGGTACCAGGTGGCACCACGTCATATGGTCTACACCACTTCACTGTCACATTCTACATCAATACATTACAATAAATTATAGTGTACGTGCTTAGGTAGAAATAGTCTTTTTGTATTTTTTTTCTACAAAACTCATGAACTGTCATATATACTGGTAGTAATGTACAGTTAATTTATCCTAGTTTCTATTCTATCAGTATACATTTAAATCTATCATCAAAATCACCTGTAACACACTTTAAAATGCCTCAATCATTGGTAAAGAATTTCATCTCTGTTGTATTTGGCAAAATTAATATTGTCTTGAGTAGAGAGCTACAAACTCTGTATTTATCATGTTTATGCAAAGTCAATTGGTTGCTATAGCGATGCAGAAAGGGCAAGTAGAGTATCTTTGCATTGGTGTTGCCAGTTAGGCTACTGTGCAGTGTCACACCCTGGTGGCAGAAATTTACCACCAGAGAGAGCCACTGTATAGCATTATTTTTTGGGCCAGAGCTGTATTAATTTTGAACAATGCAAGTCCACAGGTTATTTACTTGATAAACAAATCAGTTACATATTATACGAACAAACCAATGAACTTGCACTGCTACTGTACTGGAAATAAATTCTACATGTAATTTTTATGCTAATCCAATTTGCCAATATGCACATAGGCTACATACAAATGTTAAAACAGAGTAGGTTTGCCAGTCAGTATAAATTTGACATTACATCATTGGTAGCGGTAATAATAACATTACAAGATATAGCTAAGCCTGTAGGCTTGCTGCAGTGTGCTACATTGTATATAAGTAACACCTGGTTGAGTTGTAGCACACTGCATCAACACTACAGGGCAGTGTTGTCATGTTCCCTGAATTCACCACTGATATAATCATCAGCACTGCCAAGAGCAAATGAACACAAATAAGAACAACAAAAAAAAAAATTGAAAGAAAAGGAAAAAAGATTATGTCTTGTGATGCTTATGCCGTCTCTTGCTCTCTTGGCCACGTAAGATAAGCTGGCATTATACCCGGAATTTGGCGGTTGCACCTGCACTCAGTGTCTGACTATATAATAATACTCCCTGAGATTTGATCCTGAGGCAGGCTGCTCTATATATATACGCATATATACATATATATGTATATGTATAGAAATATATACATATATGTGTGTATATGTATGTACGCATATATGTACTTATACAATACATATCCATATATAATACATATACATATATATGTATATAATCTGTGAGGTAGATATACAAAAACTACTACGGAGTCGTCACGGTCCAGACGCATGTAAACTAACCATACCCACATCATATTCATGTTACATGTGTGTAAAGATGCACGCTTCGTGTGGCGCTCTTAAGTAACTGTCAGTTAGTAGTACCAAGAGAACGCAATACTGTACATTGTGGCTTTGTAGTTATACATATATATATATAATGCTGTATAATCTGTACATGATTCACACAGCACTTATTTTAGTAATGATCATATCCTGAAATATATTCTTCAGCATTAATAATTAGCCAAGAACTTACATAAAATCTGGTAGATAGGACAAAGGCTCTAATTTTTTGGTTGATATTTTGTCTTGTCATGAATATAATTATGTTCTATTCCAAGGTGCACATTTACAAACCTGCATCTAGGAAGTGCATCAAATCCAAAATTTTTGAATAATTTATGTTGAAGAGAAAATTATCTAAACTTAAAAAAAATATATATTTGGCACAATTCTTGAGTTTTAATAAAAATCATGAAGGTGTCTGGACTTATGATTTAAAAAATGTACAAAACCCAATTGCTGTTCAGATCCTTCGATTTATCTTAGCCATAAAAGCCGAGTTGCTCTGGATATAGTGGATGCATACATCGGGACACAGTGTTCAACTGCAGAATGTACCGGTAACTAAGTTGCTATTGTTTGGTTTGTTGTAAAAACAGCCCTGATATACATTCATAAATACACTGATAAAGAAAAACAATAGCGTATGTTCTCAATGTTCATGAACTGCTTCTGTCCCCAGTTTCAATAAAAAGACTAATGAAATGTATAACTATAAACATTACATATAGAAAATGAAATGCACTTGTCATTTACAGAGTCCAAATTCCCTGCGAGTTAGCCTGGCCAAATTTGTTGCCAAACGTGGCACAAATTCATGAGGTGATATTCAATACCTACTACTACCTGGTAAACAAATATATTCCTGAATGAATAATAATTATATAATAATTGTCTTTTTACCCCTGTAAAGTTCACTTTACAACATAACAGTTTGTACCCCCTTCGAGGTGTGTATATGATATACACATTCAAAGAGGACAACACATGGCACTTCCAGAACAAACAACAACAATACAGCATCCATCAACGCACCGCTCCTTAACCACTCCATCAACGCACCGCTCCTTAACCACTCCATCAACGCACCGCTCCTTAACCACTCCTCATAGCTGCTCCACTTGATATCCATCCTAACTCTCATAATCTACACAGCTGCCCTTTTTGCCTAGAATATTTACAGATACAGGAAAAAAATTCTCTGTGCGAATGCTTCCTTTGTACGACTCCACACTTCTTTTAATGACTCCCCGTAATAATAGCGAATTGGTCATTCGCAACTTGTGCTTCTTGTATATTTTGTTGAGAATATTCTCCTGAGTAGGAGTGCCCCCTGGGGGCACGCAGCGACGTATCAATCCGTGGGGGAGTGTCCCCTGGGGGCACGCAGCAACGTATCAATCCGTGGGGGAGCATCCCCTGGGGGCACGCAGCAACGTATCAATCCGTGGGAGCATCCCCTGGGGGCACGCAGCAACGTATCAATCCGTGGGGGAGTGTCCCCTGGGGGCACGCAGCAACGTATCAATCCGTGGGGGAGTATCCCTGGGGGCACGCAGCGACCTATCAATCCCTAAAGTAATCCAGATGAAGCGAGCCACCCGGCCTTCCTCCTAACCACGGTCCACATCCTCCTGCCTATCACAATACACTGCCCTGCAGTCTGCCATCAACACACAAAGTATTCACTATCAATGTTTATTAGTCACTATTCCTCATCATAATGTGAGTGTTTGGAGCCCATCCTCCCGTGTCAGCAGGCGTGAACACCTCAGCCTCCACGTAAGGTTGTTCACGCCTCCATACATCAAATGTTCAGCATCAAGGTTACTACATAGTAGTGGTGGTGGTGGTGGTGGTGGTGGTGGTAGCTCTTGTTGGTATAGCGATGTAAAATCATCTTTGCATCTCAACTAGTTACCCTGTTTCCCATCAAAGTAGGAAGAATTTCCATATTATGTACCCTATTGTCCAGCATAGTTTATCAATTTCCTCGTAATCCACAGAATTCGAGTTTGTAGTCCGTTTACTCGAGGCTCAATGCAATTCGTGAAATGAGCGATCAAATAAGAATGTGAAATACACGCCTTCATTTCAATGAGAGCATCTGACTCTGGAAAAACAACACAATTCTTGCAATGTTCTGTAGCAGATAAGTGGTTCCTGGTTAGACAGTTAAAACCCTTTTGTATAATCATTATGTATATATATCTATACCGAGTTATATATCTATATATATATATAATGCCAATTTAAAACAGCAGATTTGTTTCTTTCATATATTTGGCAAACATTGATAAAAATGATTTCACCAGGAAAAGTGATGTCTTTTCTTCATAAAATGAAAATAGATAAGAAAATACCCGCATCCTTCCGAAACAAGTGACCAAGTGTTTAAGTTTTTTTCTTTTTTCTTTGAGACACAGTAACTGAATGCACACCTGGTGATGTTTTTAAAAATGCTCCATGAGTCTGAATACGAGTCCCTGTCTCCTGATAATAAGTGCAGCATTCAGACCTGGCTTAATACTTGTTCGCATGGAGTGTGATGGTTGGCGGTCCGATGAGGCTTGCTGCTGAAGTAGACCGCGTCCTGAGGAGATGTCTTCAGTGAGTGAGTTGTGCCTCCTGTTGTACAGGGGTCGTGGTTAACGTAGCCACTTTGTGAGGGGCCGTTAACGAGTCCATGAGAATTACCCTGAGACCTGCTCTGAGAGTTTGTGATGCTGTGCTCGCTTGCACAATTTGAGTGCGAGTTGTGAGGAGGATGGGAGGTTAACTCCTGCGTGGAGCAGCCCGACGGGGGCCGCTGCGTGACGTGGGTGGCATGGTGGCCTGAGGTCGTTGAGGTCGTGGTGGCTCCCCCTACAGGCGGGGCTGAGCTTTGTGAGGTAGCAGTAGAGTTTTGTGATAGCAGTGCCTGTTGCTCCTCCCCCGTTTCCTCACCACCTTGCCGCTGCTGACAGTAGTGTGGATGGTGGTTCACAGAGGGCGCCCTGTTGTTATAGCTACCCGTATTTGGGGCTGTCTGTGGACCACAGTCCTGCCTGTATGAGGGAGGTGGCTGAGCACTGCGAGCTGGCGTACTACATAACATCGGGCCTCTCTCGTCGGGAGGTTCTGCATCGTCGTGATCGATGTCCTCCAGGGAGCAGGTGTGATCACCGTGCCCCGCCTCCGTCGGCTCACCGCAACTCGTGGTGGCGCCACCTGATAGCTGGCTTTGGTGTAGAGATGTAGTCCGCGGAGGTACCTGCAACCACATTTATTCACTTGTTTGAACATAGTTGAAACAATCACGATTTACATTCAGGAATTAGGCATTTTTTTAGAATGTCTATAATGTTCTAAATAAAGGAATATGAATATATAATGATCTGAGTGTATGTACCTGTGGGCCAACCTCTTGGGCTGCTGAGTTCTCACTGGTCACGTTAGTTTTCACCTGTCCATTTGGCTGGTAGACGACACGCAGACCGTTCATGTGGATCCCATTTGGGGGTTTCTGTGGAGTGAGAATCAAGTTTCCATACCCACCCTGTAAAAATAAGAACGTCAGTAACTAACTTCCCTCATTTTAAATTCATGTCAGCATTCCAGTACCTTCCAGGTACTTCTTAGCATGACCAAACTGGAGAACATAAAATATATATTTCCTACAAGGCAGGTAAAGCAATATGTCTGCGGTCTGCCATCAGTTTCTTTATCGCATAGAAAGTCACATATTCACAACTCTGGATCTACTCAAATCCAGAAATACTGCAACAGGTTTTTTTTGTTACTTTTTGATAAACATCCACATTTTGCCACAAACATTCTGTCTTCATAGGCCACCAATACAAACTGCCATCCTGCCCCAACAAACCAATGTTAACTGCCATCCTGCCCCAACAAACCAATGTTAACTGCCATCCTGCCCCAACAAACCAATGTTAACTGCCATCCTGCCCCAACAAACCAATGTTAACTGCCCAATCTAAGTGGAAAACCTACATGGATACAAGGAAACTGCTGCATTGTACAGAAAAGTGTGAATGGTGGCTACCTTTGGGTCAGAATTCTCGTTCTCCTGGATGTGGTGTGCGGCCAGCATGGGGGTGAAGCTGTCCATCTCGTGGACGTCGCGGGAGGTCAGGTGATACTCGGGTCCGTGGGGCAGGTAACCGTTGCCGTTGCCAGTGCCTTTAGGGATGTAGCCATTGCCCTTGTGTCTGCGGGGGGCGATGTGCTCCTCTAGAGGTGGCAGGTGTGGCGGACAGCAGCGGTTCCTTAGCAGTACAATAATGATTGAGATCAGGATGCAAGCGCCCCCTATTGACACGCCGACAATGATTCCCTCACGATGCTCGTTGCCTCCGCTCTGCAGACCATCTGAAATCCAACACAAACCTCAATCCATTATTTTACCATCTTTTATTCCGAACACAGGCATTAGACCTATGACATTATAATTATTAATTAAATCAGTATTTAGTTTTCATTTTGTTCCACTCATTAATCATTCTTAACATTCTTAATATAAATCAATTTATTTCAATTCACAGTCTACAGGCAGTGGAACAAAATCACGACCTTCATGAATTAACTCGAGGCAAGTTGACAAACAAACAGTGAAATTGGCATAAAATGGAGATGGGAACATTGATACTTAATATATATTGTTTTAAGACCCAAACCATGTTTGAGTACATGATTGTAAATAAACCCAAAAAGTGAAAGGTTTTTACTTCAAAACTATCAAAATCATCAAAATTTTAGATTCACATTTTGAACATTTTGTTTTGTTGAATCTGTGGATGTGTATATATATATATATATATATATATATATATATATATATAAAACCCTGCACCACTACCAAGAGACACACAAAGCTGACCGTACTTTTCCTACCTGCAGTGACACTGGGGTTGGTTCCGTAGGGTCCAGTATCCACCTGGAACAAGGCCGTGGGAGGTCCAGACCCGGCCCCAGTGGCTGCTCGCATTCGGAAGAAATAGATGGCGTTCGTTTCTAGGCGTTCTACTCTGGAAGTCGTCACAGTGCCTGCAAGAAAACTCAAACTTTACCCATGCTTCTATTGGGTGCAAAATATGTCGATCTTTTTAAAAAAATTATTTTTTGGATTATATATGTTGCAAGTAAATAGTCTGATTTACCGTTTTCCACCCTGCTGGTCCAGAGTTTCTCGGGCAGAGTCTTGTCTTTACTGTAGAGGATGATGTATGACACGATGACTCCGTTCCTATAGAGGGGCTGGGACCAGGAGAGGTCCACCAGCCCCGGACCCAGCAGCGTTAACCTCACATTGACGGGTGCCGTCGGTGCTGAAAATCACAACATTAAGGCCTCTATCAAACTGGACATTTCCCAAAACAATCTTCATGGACTATACAATGTATACTAGTTAAATATGTAATGCAACAACACCAGATTAATCTTTGGAGTCAGACACAAGCGTGACCAAATAAAGTCAAACAAGCTTACAAACATACAACTACCAAGTTTGATGGGCCAACATGAGGTTTAACATTTAAATGTCTGCAACAAATTGAGACCAGACTTTGGGATTGTGGCTGCTTGGTACTTACTCCCTTCCAGAGTGCGAGCTCGGGTCGGACTGCTGTACTGTCCCTCTGTTGTACTGGTGTCTGCACGCACCGAGAACTCATACATGGTGTACGCCTTCAGATTACTCACGACGGCCTCCAGCTTCTCACTGAAAACAGCAATATCTCCATATATTACAACTCTCAAGTGTCTTGTTTTTTTCGTTTTTTTTTTTACAAAGATTTACACTGAATAATGCCTGATGTGGTTAAATTTAAAAAGTTCTATTCATAGATTTTTTCTGATGTTTCTTTTGAAATAAAAAGAGAAAAGTTATTTGTCTCACGTTTGTAGGTAGCGGAATGCACCCTTGCTGTTGAGCCTGAGGGGGTCAGCAGACATGGTCTTGTACCGGAGAGTGTACTGCGTGATGTCGCCAGTAGGGGGCGCCTGCCACGTCACATGCATGCTGGACTCGGTGAGCGGCTCTACCACCAGGCGGCGTGGTGGTGGCGGCGGTAACGCAGGTCCATCGGTCGGCACTCCCTCACCTGTACAGATGTTACATACATTTTATTCTAGCTTAACAGATTCTATCTTCAAAAATCAATTTTAAAACTTTCATACAGGTTTTGGTGCATTTAGTGTAATATTGGAGAGGAAAGATGCGGGTACCTTCTGCTGGGGTCTGCACCTGCTTGACGGTCGGCTCGCTCTCCTGCTCATTGAAGGCCATCACACTGATCGTGTACCAACTGTTAGGCTCTGCAAATACACAAATATTCTTCATATCAGTTACCCAGCATATACTCTACAGATCATTTGATAAATCACTGAATCTTTCATTTATAGTCCTATAATAAACATGTATATTTTTGCCAACCAGAAAACTAGAGCCAAGCGGGTTTCCCCCCAGATAATATCAGTATTATTGTCATTGACTAAAGAGTCAACCTGGGAGCACACATGCCACGAATCCTGCAATTTCTCAAAAAAATAATTTTCAGTCCACGATGCTGCCATCTGGTATGTGAAAATCTGTCCTGCACAGACGAGCCCGTTTAAACAGCTCTTACTGAACTAGAAGTTTACTATAACACGAGGCATTCTCAGATTAAATGGACTCTTAATATTCTTTTTTCTTGTTCTCACATTTATTTCTTTATGTGAGAGTATCTTTTGTACAGATATTAATTTAATCCCTTCAGAGTTGCGGAACATGCCTTGCAAAAGATCGTGAGCACAGCCTCTTATTGGACTGTCATACACATGGATGATTTTTTATTCTTTGCACATTTCCAAAATGGTTTGATTATTTTTGTAAATGTATTCATCCCCAGCTGAATTTTATCTCCAGAAATGCACTTCAGTTAATGATGGCCTGTCATGTTGTGAAATGCCCCCCCAGAGAGCCGTATATAGAGCAGTGACAGCGTGGAGGGTCGCCATTGTGCCATTGTGCCATGCTGCAGGAGATCATTCTGCTCCTGCTCAATAGATGGCAGCAGTGGTGACACAATACATACGACACATGAGAGGCATGAGAGGATGATGTCTACAGAATCTGTGATTTTCTCCTCCAATCTGCTTGGATTCACCTCCGTCAGGTAAAAATCCAAATTATCCTGTCAAGTCTCCTAATAGGAGTCATACAGTGTGACCAAAGACATTCATATTGTTGACTTATACCCACAACTTGACCTAAGTTTTTCTGGTCACACAAGTTGTCTTTTTGACATCCCACTTCTGTTTAAATACAGTACATGGTGCCATCTGTTGGCAAATAATTTCTGAACATTCAGACTGGGTTAGAGTGACACCTGGTGATATCGATTTGCTTAATCACTTGAACTTTTTCACATGTCATAAATGAGACATTCATAGTCCAACAAAACAATTACCAAAGTAAGATAAAGATGTGTTTAAACAAGTTCAGGTTTTATATAAACTTATTTATTTGTGTGCAACTAATCAGTCTCTTTAACCATTCATTTTGGTGTTTCTTGCCGGAGCTTGTCAGGCTTACAGCAATACATAACTATTAGCTGCATTACATAACACATAATTAACATTTAAAGCCTCAGATATTGGGAAGATTCTCTTTCATGGTGCTCAGGCCATATGGTGGAGAGGTACACGTAGGAGCAATCCTGGGTCAACCTGTGAACTTGCTGACCATCTGCTGACCCACTGACCACTCCCCGGTGGACCTTGCCCCCAAGGCAACTGCTCTAAAGGAAACGATGGGGTCGTGACCTCAACTTGATATGCAACAGGGTTTGTCTAATAAGCTGGACATTGGCAATGTTGTGATGGAGAGGCGGACAAGGGGGGCGGTGGTATTGTTAAAGGGGCTCTTCACAATGCTTGATGCCATCACCAACTCCCCCAGGTCATAGACACTCAGAACAACAGCGGGTCATCTTCAGGCTAACAGGTCCTCTACGCAGAATAATTGCATCATCAACACTTGCCTATCACACTTTCCCCTATCAGTACCCCTCTGTACCTGAGGTCAGCCTGGGGATCATGGACAAGAAGTAGTCCCTGGCATTTAATGCTGTGTGGCAGTGTGAGGCAGTGGATTGGCAGTGTGAGGGCTGTCGCAGTGTGTTACAGAGGTCCCTACCACACGAGGCGCAGTAAGCATCCCAGTAAGCCTGCATGCCGACTGCCACTGTGTTTGCTAAGTGAAATGTAAATATGGCCGGCCAGAGTCAGAGTGACTGCCAGGTCATGTAAATGTGACCCCATGCAGAGCTGTGGTCACTTGGCACTTGGCCAACTCTGGCTCCACAAGTAGAGGGAGAGTACAAGTATTGAACACACTCCCTCCCCTTCTTGGCTTGTGTGTAGTTTACCCTAATCAGCACCACATCACTCACACCAGTAACATCCCTTCCCCTTTGCCAGTACCACCTCTATCTATGTGCATCTTTTTTACCATCACTATTTATTTTTCCAGTTCTAGTATTTCTTTTCGGCGAGGTGGGCATTTGGCAGGCAGTGTTGGCTTTTTGGCCTGGTTTGCATCGGAGGCGTGTGCGGCAGGCATCGGAGGCGTGAGCGGCAGGCAGCGGCAGGCAGTGTTGGCCATGGCCAGGGGAGCAGGGATGCATTCAGCTGCTCTATCAAGCATTCCAGCCACATGTGGTGGTAATTTGGTGTGGTGTGTGGGGGCTGGGTGGTGGGGTGTTTGTGCATGCTGACCATCTCTAGATCTGCTGCCCACTGATCAATAAGCTCATCTGAGCAACTGCACTATAGTAATGAGACACATTGACTGGGCTCCACCTCACTGCAGGCACACTACAATCTCCCTGTGTCCATGCTAACAAACACCTGCATATCTCAATTTGATTTCTGCCTTGGAACACTTGTTGCAGAAGTTACTCTTGCCTTAGTAAACCAGCATGGTTCTCTGGGTCGCTGCCAAATATGCATTCTCAATGTTGCTCTCAATCAACTTCCCACGAGGTAGATTTCAATTGACCTCAATTATTTTCCTGACTCGTACTATTCATCAAAAACGACACAAAGCAAAGAAAAATAAATAATCTCTTACTCAGCAATTAACAATTCATGTTCACACTGCGAATTTCGCAATTCCAAGAACTATTGACCTTTCTATGTTTGGGCTTGCTTGTTGCCCGTGAGATGACCTCTGACCCGACCTCTCATCACGCCATTATCTTGGCAATTCTCATTAGCAGCTTGGTGCTTATGCAACATTCTTAAGTACTATGTCATAAACTCACACATTTCACCTCTGCCCCTTGTCTTGTATGTGCAGGATGGACAATGGTACAAAGGGGGCCACCTTTCCTGCTTGCATAATCTCACTGAATACAGCTCTCCTGTCCGACAGCCCCCATTATCTCATCTCAAACACTCCTTGTTGTCTGGCAGAGAAAAAAATTACCCCGAATTTTCAATGCATTCATCGTATCTATCTATCATACAAGGCCTTTGAGGGCCATGGGCAATCTGACTTTATGTAAAAACTGCATAATGATGTGTTCCTTTTGTCATTTTCAAAGCTGATATTTTAGCATTACCTAAAAAAAACTTATACAATGTTACAATGTTAGGGAATCCATGTCTGGTTGTAACTTATTTTCATCCTTGAAGTAATATAGCATTCATTTCTCCACAATTTATCCACTAATTTTTATTTTTTTAATCCTTTAAATTCAACTTCACTCTTCATGCAATATAAAGGACGATCAATAAATACAAGATCTGTATAATAAATGCCATTTTATGCACTATAAGCTTGGCATAAATATATTTTGTTTCAAGCATTAATCAAGTAAAGATGTGTTGCTTCACAGTCCAATTTTGGAAGTTTGCTTTTAAATTTTTAAGCCTGTGATCTCCAGTCCGTAACTAAAATCGGTGTTAACATACAGAAAAATGTAGCAATTTTTATTAATGGCCGTAAACAGAAAGGAACATACAGACAGAGGCCAATACCATAGCTTCAGCACTGGTGACATGGCCAATACGAGTCTAATGTTGTTACACCTGTAAGGGGCGAGCACTGGTGACATGGCCAATACGAGTCTAATGTTGTTACACCTGTAAGGGGCGAGCACCGGTGACATGGCCAATACGAGTGTAAAGTTGTTACACCTGTAAGGGGCGAGCACTGGTGACATGGCCAATACGAGTCTAATGTTGTTACACCTGTAAGGGGCGAGCACTGGTGACATGGCCAATACGAGTGTAATGTTGTTACACCTGTAAGGGGCGTGTCTGTCTAACATTTATGTCCATTTTATCAAGTGCAAAGCTGTCATTAGTTAAACTCAACACAACAGATTTAAACTTCATGTGGACTTGAGATTTTAATTTGGAAAAACATAAACAAGATCTCAACCCTTGACGCACCAGTTCTATCTTCACCTCCATTGACATCAGATTTGGCCTACAAGAGATGCATAAATCCTGGCAAAATGTCTGATAATTATTAATCAATTATCACTTCTAACATCTGAGCAGAATGGGAGAGCAAAAACATTCACTGACATCAAGACTTGTCACAAACAAAGGACCTTATTAAAATTGCATCTTGGTAATATTCTCAGTAGACCCAATGTCTACATTTTCAATAAAGGGAATACGCTTCTAAACAAACACAGATTACCAAACACTTCAGGGTTTTTCCAGAACCAACCACAATTTAATTCTGCCCAAATTTGTCAATATGCAAAACCTGAGTGAGCATCATCTCAATACATTTGTTTCCATTTTCTCCAAGCTTTATCCGGTATATCTGCACTTTGCCTGCTATTCATGGATGGAGCAGGTGTTATTAATGTGCAGTGGGATTATCCAATCTACATGCATCATTTATACTTTATATGTAGCTCTTGGTATCCAAAACAGGTCAGCGAGCCTGAAGTAAGGAGGAGAGAGGCAGCATAATCCCCTCCTCCTTATTCTTGCATAACATATTGCTTATACATCCACTAAAGCTAATATGTGCTCCATAATAATCCGATGAGATTGGCATGCAACATTAGCGGTGATTATTCTATTAATTACATTGCTGCTATCAATATGGTGGTGTTGAACTCCTGCTGACCTTCCCTCTCCATGCCGGCCACCGCCTCAGTTCATGACCTCTTGTTTACTTCACTTCACCATTGGTCTTTGCTATCTGTCAATATCA
This sequence comes from Amphiduros pacificus, assembly GCA_949316495.1. NCBI lineage: Eukaryota > Metazoa > Annelida > Polychaeta > Phyllodocida > Hesionidae > Amphiduros > Amphiduros pacificus. The sequence goes on along the minus strand of OX439000.1, from coordinate 1,395,694 downwards.
GCAAGATATCACACTAAACTGATGAATCCTGTTGATCTCAGTTCGGCCTTAGACTAACAGAGATAACTCTAAGGTTGGAAAACATACATGAAATTATTTTTCACCAATAAATAGAAACAGCAGAGGTTTATGGGTAAGAATCTGGTTTCCATAAGCTGACTAAACTTGTCATAATCTGCACATTATTTTCCCTTTTGTTCGTTAATAAGAGGTAAATAAGATAAGCCCTTATAGATCTGTCTATATCATATGGGGCCTGAAAAAAACCCTGAATTTTTTTGGATTTTCTTGGTGAAAATAGTTTCAGTAAAAATCTCCTGTATATATTGATTATAAATATGTTTGATCACCCCAAAAATCTACCCCCAATTTTTTTTCATAATATATGATAGGAAACAAAGTTATTATTTTTTTAACCTGACAGAAACATTTAAGTGCACTAAAATGGTATTAATTGTATGGCTACGCAGGAATACTAAGAAGGGCCACACCTTATCACACAATGCTACTGAACCCCATGTGACCCACCATCATGAGTCAAGCTGGTCAGGAGGCAAATTAGAGTCAATGCCTTGATTGGTCATTTATCTTATAAATATGAGTGAGTGGTGTGTACATGGCAGGGGCTAAATGCCACCACTCAACAGGGGTCAGTGACCACATGGGGGGGGGGGGTCCCACTTGTAAGTTCTACCCCCCCACTCAGGGGGGTCCCACTTGCTACCTCCAACTCCCCACTCAGGGGGTCCCACTTGCTACTTCTACCCCCCACACACTCAGGGGGGTCCCACTTGTAACTTCTACCCCCTACTCAGGGGGGTCCCACTTGCTACCTCTGCCCCCCCTCCAACTCAGGGGGTCCCACATGCCACTTCTACCCCCCCCACTCAGGGGGTCCCACATGCTACTTGTACCCCCCACTCAGGGGGGTCCCACTTGCTACCTCTACCTTCCCACTTAGGGGGGTCCCACTTGCTACTTGTACCCCCCCCACTCAGGGGGTCCCACTTGCTACTTGTACCCCCCCCACTCAGGGGTCCCACTTGCTACTTCTACCCCCCCCCACTCAGGGGGTCCCACTTGCTACTTCTACCCCAATGGTTGGCAACACTTGCGGTTGGCAACACTTGCGTGGTTCACCTTGTTTGAGACCAGTGCTCTGGCCCAGCTTATCTGTCAATACATGAACGTATTAGTGTGCGTATTAGTGTGCACGCCAACTGTATCATCCACTTCACCAACCATTCTCAATCCGACTGGCAGCTGCCCAGCCCTCCTGACTTGTACGCACAATATACCCAATACCCACAAACTACCAACCCTTTAAGTGCCTTTAATCTTAATTTGATGGAACAAGTTTGCTTCCACCTGCATGGCCTTGCAATGTTTTGACAAGTCTTGTGTGCAGTGTGGCTTGAGGCTTTGCGAATGTTAGCGGCTTTCCTGTAAAGAGATTTGTGACAATGCCTGCTATCCCAGAATGCCGTGGGGACCCTTCTGATTATATGCCACAAGATTCCTATGGTCAGATCAGAGCATTTCTTATGCAGGTTTGACCTTGGGTGCTGGAGGTCAAGAGAGAATTCACCCCTCAACCACAGCGCTCGTCTCTTCTATCAAAGCCTACGCTACAATCTCAACTATGCTAATGACAATGTTTACCTCCACCACAAGCTGCAAGTTGAATGTTGATCTGCTTAATTGAACTTAATGTGCGGCTTCAGTACAACCGCTCACCTGTTTCCATACTCATTCAAGCCACTTGCACTATTAAACACTACACAAATTAGGTGAGTTAACTCCACCATTCATCAAGACACTCACTACTATACAAATAGGATCAAATCTTTTTCTCCTATCAAGAAATATTGGAACAAATTGGATGCATATCATAAATGCAATATAAATGAATATAAATTTTTGCATTAAAATACTGTCACAAATTGATGAATAAGCATTAAAAGTGATTTTGCAACAAATATTTAGGACTTTAACAGCCCCTGAAACTGTTTGATGAGGTCATATTGGTGGTAATGTAAGAGACCTGTGACCTTTAAGAAAGTAGGTCATTACCATATCAGTGAATAACAATTATAGGCCTTAAGGAGAGGTGCATGTTAGGCAAAAACTATTATAAGTCTGCAACTGAATTGGTGACATGAGAAAGTATAACGTCAAATTTGTTGTGGACAGACTGACAGAGAGAAGGAGGCCTTCACCATAGCCCCAGGCATCACTAAGGTCAGCAGAGCTAACAAGACTTCATAAGCCAATGGGACAGACTGACAAAAAGAAGGAGGCCTTCACCATAGCCCCAGGCATCACTAAGGTCAGCAGAGCTAACGAGACTTTGTTAACCAATGGGACAATCAAAACTACCACCGTTTCTTCACAATGTCAAGACCTGAGTGTCCACAGTTAATTGCAGCACATGTTGATACCTGTGTCATGTCTCAGGCTGTAAATTAGTGCTGCGACCTGATAAGAATCCTGAAATATCCATCAGCTGTTAGAGAGAGATCAATTATCACGAAATCAACACCAACCTCTTTATAATTATGAAGTATTTCGGAAGAGATAGAAATTTTCATGTGCTCATTCAGGCTTTGGATAATGTCTTGTTAAATGATATAATTTATACAATGATATAATCTAGACAGCTTGTATAAGCTTACTCAGCGTCATTCATATTAACATGTACTATCGTGTGCTTCACATTCTACTTGCATTGTGGATTTCTTAAAGGCCACCTTTTATTTTATTCTCAGGCTCGGTCCCAGCTCATATTACCTCGGTGATCTTTCAATTATATGAGACAGGATGAACTCTCGCAAAGTACTTTTTATCCACAGTAATACTATACACAAATGCATACCACAAAAACCTTCTTTCTCGTTGATGCTCATTTTTTTATAACTTATAGGTTTATAATCTTATATCAGAGGATAAAAAACTGGCAGCTTAAAGGCTGTAGGTCCACTACATGGATCTTGCTCAATCCAGGTGCTGTTAATTGAGTAAAAAGGGACAATGCATATATCCATTCAGCAGCATGCTTATCTTTATGTATGATTTGCTAAGTCTGAGGCTAACTTTCATATTGATGATTCAAATGAAGGTCAGTAGGTCACCTGATGCATGGCAGCCTCTCGGAGCTGTATAGAGTAAATACAGCAACAATAACACAATCTTATTATGTCATGTATTGCACCTGATAGAAAACTCAAAGGAGCAAATTATATGTCCCTGATATCACATAAGATTATTTTATTCCAACCTTATTTTCAAGGTCAAAAAGGTCAATCATAGGGCATCTCTGAACTCATCTGAGGCAATGATGTGGAGAATATTCTGCTAAATATTAATGGAAACAGAATAATTGACAAACAAATTTAATATTGACCTTAACTGAAAGTTCATCTGAGATATTGATGTGGAGAATGTCACTGTAAAGTTTCAAATCCATCAGAAAAGCATATTTTGACTATTCTAAAGTCGCCTTTAACTCAGCTGGTTGGGGGACAATAAGACATACTCAGCAATGTAATCCTACACAATGCTCTCAGTGTCAGTGGTATTGACATTTCAGACTTTCTGTATTTCATTTTTTGCATTTATTCCTACAACCACATTACTACTTTTTTTGGGATGACCATTCCAGCAGACATTTAAAAATGCCTGAGAATCTTGAGTATGATCTTTCTGTGTCCTGATGTGGGAGTCATTCTAACATTTACCATAAGAACACCACTATAGCTGAGCTTGGCAAGGTAACAATTGCTACCTCATGACGGCACAGATAACACAAAACAAGTTAGTTATCATGACTGTTACTTCCCGAGCAGCAATGAGCAACTCACTGTCCTTTCCTGACTGCAGCTATCAATATATCTAAACTAGGTTTAACTTCTCATATATAAAAAATGTCTTGTCAAACACTTTTGAAAAATGCTTCTTTTTCCCTCACCTATCAAATAACTCTGATTAGTATCTTTATCCCTAATAAATCACACAAAGAATCTGGTGAATTTATGCATTTCTCCTCTTTATAGAGAGCCAAAAACTTGTAGGCAGACTTTTTGACAGCAGAGCTGAGTCCAAGTTGATGGGTGTATGGTGGAGGGGCCACTCTTATGATGAATGTGACTTGTTACCTAGCTAGTTTCCTGGCTGGGCCAACTTCTGACCTTGTCTATTTATCAAGTCTATTTGTGTGATGGGCATAGATTAGCTTATATCATGGTTTGCTTGTTGCCCTGGCACAGCCCCCTGCCTTCTGCACTCCCACAGACTTTCTGATAACCTGCAAATTTGCCCATCTTGCTCCCGTGTTCCTGCCTGGTACCTCCCCCACTGTACCACACAGCTGTATGACCTTTATGCACTCGCACTCCATCCGCACCCCACACTCCCTCCAGCAGACAGTCCTTCCCCAAAGCCACACTCCCTCCCCAAAGCCACACTCCCTCCCCACCCAACACTCCCTCCCACCCCACACTCCCTCCAGCAGCCAGTCGTTCCCCAAACCCACACTCCCTCCCCAAACCCACACTCCCTCCCCACCCCATACTCCCTCCCCACACCACATTCCCTCCCCACCCCACACTCCTTCCCTGCCCCACACTCCCTCCCCAAACCCACACTCCCTCCCCAAACCCAAACTCCCAAAACCTACACTCCCTCCCCACAGCCACACTCCCTCCCCACCCCACACTCCCTCCAGCAGCCACAGTCCTTCCCCAAACCCACACTCCCTCCCACCTGACACTTCCTCCCACCCCACACTCCTTCCCCACCCCACACTCCCTCCCATCCCACATTTCCTCCAGGGAGCCCCACTTTCTCCGTGCCAGCACATTCCCGACCTTCCTAAGCAATTTTGGGGGTTAAGCATTGTGATTGTTATTTGAGTGCTAATGTTTTTGCTGATATCTTCACCCAGACTGCTAGTCTCCCTGCCCTACCTTCGCCTTCTGTCAACACCTACGTTGATGTCAAATTTATTAGTGTGCCGATCTAATCCATCAACCAATAGAAAACTTTGTGACAAACACAGGCAGCTCATCCATCATAGTTTCCACCAATTTCCACCGATATCAGAAATCTCTTTCCCTGCCCGGCAACACAATGTTAACCATTCAGACTCTGTTCACAACTGCAAACCCTTCTACATGGCAATATACTTTGTATGCTAAAATTCTGAAACTAAAGTCTTGCATTCAGGAGGAAAAGGAGACAATGGCATACAGAAGCACAATGTGTGTTCTCCAATGACAATGGGGATAATGTAGAACATGTATTCAGGAGAACAATAACACCATTATGCTCTACCTCCACCTTTATGTCTATTTTCCATCTTTTCTTTTGATTTTTGAACCTTTCAATTCATATGTAACTTCCTGCTTTCAACAAACTTTGGTTAAAACATGTCTCTGCAAGGCGAAGGTCTTTAGGTTGTGCCCTATCAAATGACAGGCCATTGCCATTTTATCACATTAACTGTCCAAACCCTAAATGAGAGTACATTAAATGAGAATATATATATATATATATATATATATTAAGATGACAACTGCTGCAATTCTCTTAAAGCCTACACAGTTGATTTACAATGGGTGTGGCCTGTAGCAATCTGTCCTACAGGATAACTTAGGTAAGGTATATAAATCTCCCCTAGTATCAGACAAAGAGCTGTCATAATACAATAATGTGTCTTAAATTATTGCAAATGACAATCCGATTTTTAAGAAAAAAACTAGTTTCTGGCATTAATATCTAAGACAATAATATAAAATACACAGCAATATCAACCCACTATCTTCACTTCTGGTATAGATTTGTATTGAGTGTTACTCCAATAAACTAACAGACATAAATATGATAAATTAAACCTTTCATAAAAAGTATATTTCACCCCGTGATATATGGAGGCAAAGCAGGATTTCTCCGAGGATGAGGTACGTACCAAGCTTGGTGAGGGTGTGGGAGGTCACATCATTTGTGTGGATGATGGTTTTGCGACTCTCGCCCGTCTTCTGGAAGAAGAGTTTGTATCCGAGTATTTCGTAGCGTCTTGCCGTGTCTGGCTGCCAGTTGACCTGGATAGCAGTGGAGTTGAGCACCTTGGTCTCCACCCACGGTGAAAGTGGCACTGTTAAAAAAGTCAAATCAAGCCACCGTTAACACTTTAATGAAATCAACCAAAATAATTTCAACTAATGAACAACAACACTCACAAATTCAATCCTTTTAACAAAATAATTGATAATACAAATAACTATAACCGAAATATATTGTTATTCAACATAAATGTTATTGCAACGATAATAAATACAAACCTTGCCTGGTGTCTTCTTCCTGCAAAGTTTACCTTACAATGTTAAATTCTTATAACTATTGTTTGATCAATGTGCTCCACAACCGAAAATTGAATTACACAAGGATCAATATGCTCCCGCTCTTATTGTGAGCATTTAAGGTGAGATGCTAGCCTACCTCCTACAACCTTCTGCGTACCAGTCAGACCAGTCACCTAGGTGACACTCTCTTATTGTGAGCATTTAAGGTGAGATGGGAGCCTACCTCCTACGACCTTCTGCGTGCCAGTCAGACCAGTCACCTAGGTGACACTCTCTTATTGTGAGCATTTAAGGTGAGATGGGAGCTTACCTCCTACGACCTTCTGCGTGCCAGTCAGACCAGTCACCTAGGTGACACTCTCTTATTGTGAGCATTTAAGGTGAGATGGGAGCCTACCTCCTACGACCTTCTGCGTGCCAGTCAGACCAGTCACCTAGGTGACACTCTCTTATTGTGAGCATTTAAGGTGAGATGCTAGCTTACCTCCTACGACCTTCTGCGTGCCAGTCAGACCAGTCACCTAGGTGACACTCTCTTATTGTGAGCATTTAAGGTGAGATGCTAGCTTACCTCCTACGACCTTCTGCGTGCCAGTCAGACCAGTCACCTAGGTGACACTCTCTTATTGTGAGCATTTAAGGTGAGATGGGAGCCTACCTCCTACGACCTTCTGCGTGCCAGTCAGACCAGTCACCTAGGTGACACTCTCTTATTGTGAGCATTTAAGGTGAGATGCTAGCTTACCTCCTACGACCTTCTGCGTGCCAGTCAGACCAGTCACCTAGGTGACACTCTCTTATTGTGAGCATTTAAGGTGAGATGGTAGCCTACCTCCTACGACCTTCTGCGTACCAGTCAGACCAGTCACCTAGGTGACACTCTCTTATTGTGAGCATTTAAGGTGAGATGGTAGCTTACCTCCTACGACCTTCTGCGTGCCAGTTAGACCAGTCACCTAGGTGTCACTCTCTTATTGTGAGCATTTAAGGTGAGATGGTAGCTTACCTCCTACGACCTTCTGCGTGCCAGTCAGACCAGTCACCTAGGTGACACTCTCTTATTGTGAGCATTTAAGGTGAGATGGTAGCCTACCTCCTACGACCTTCTGCGTGCCAGTTAGACCAGTCACCTAGGTGACACTCTCTTATTGTGAGCATTTAAGGTGAGATGGTAGCTTACCTCCTACGACCTTCTGCGTGCCAGTCAGACCAGTCACCTAGGTGACACTCTCTTATTGTGAGCATTTAAGGTGAGATGGTAGCTTACCTCCTACGACCTTCTGCGTGCCAGTTAGACCAGTCACCTAGGTGTCACTCTCTTATTGTGAGCATTTAAGGTGAGATGGTAGCTTACCTCCTACGACCTTCTGCGTGCCAGTCAGACCAGTCACCTAGGTGACACTCTCTTATTGTGAGCATTTAAGGTGAGATGGTAGCCTACCTCCTACGACCTTCTGCGTGCCAGTTAGACCAGTCACCTAGGTGTCACTCTCTTATTGTGAGCATTTAAGGTGAGATGGTAGCTTACCTCCTACGACCTTCTGCGTGCCAGTCAGACCAGTCACCTAGGTGACACTCTCTTATTGTGAGCATTTAAGGTGAGATGGGAGCCTACCTCCTACGACCTTCTGCGTACCAGTCAGACCAGTCACCTAGGTGACACTCTCTTATTGTGAGCATTTAAGGTGAGATGGTAGCCTACCTCCTACGACCTTCTGCGTGCCAGTTAGACCAGTCACCTAGGTGTCACTCTCTTATTGTGAGCATTTAAGGTGAGATGGTAGCTTACCTCCTACGACCTTCTGCGTGCCAGTCAGACCAGTCACCTAGGTGTCACTCTCTTATTGTGAGCATTTAAGGTGAGATGCTAGCTTACCTCCTACGACTTTCTGCGTGCCAGTCAGACCAGTCACCTAGGTGACACTCTCTTATTGTGAGCATTTAAGGTGAGATGGTAGCTTACCTCCTACGACCTTCTGCGTGCCAGTCAGACCAGTCACCTAGGTGACACTCTCTTATTGTGAGCATTTAAGGTGAGATGGTAGCTTACCTCCTACAACCTTCTGCGTGCCAGTCAGACCAGTCACCTAGGTGACACTCTCTTATTGTGAGCATTTAAGGTGAGATGGGAGCTTACCTCCTACGACTTTCTGCGTGCCAGTCAGACCAGTCACCTAGGTGACACTCTCTTATTGTGAGCATTTAAGGTGAGATGGTAGCTTACCTCCTACGACCTTCTGCGTGCCAGTCAGACCAGTCACCTAGGTGACACTCTCTTATTGTGAGCATTTAAGGTGAGATGGGAGCCTACCTCCTACATCCTTCTGCGTGCCAGTCAGACCAGTCACCTAGGTGACACTCTCTTATTGTGAGCATTTAAGGTGAGATGCTAGCTTACCTCCTACGACCTTCTGCGTGCCTGTCAGACCAGTCACCCAGGCGATACTCTTTTCATCCAGTTCTGGATATCCTGCCTTAGTGCAGCCTTCAACACGAACATCATACTGCACATCCGGCTCCAGGTCTGAATAGGGCAAATACAAAAACAAAACAAATCAAAATCCATAAGGATATATATATATATAGAAACAAGTTGCACAATCATGTATATTGATGCCAATATTGCCAACTAGGCTGTACACCACCTCTGCCATCAGAACCGCTGGGGGGGATTTGATCTGGTGATTTTCTGGGAGGTTCTATTTGAAAATATCATCTTAATTGAGCAACACTTCTTAACAGCAAAATGTCTCTGCTTCCAATATCATATCTTCCTGCTTCAAGCTCTAAGACGTCCATGTGGTATGCATTGCTCTGTTTTCAAAGTGAACCTCAATTCTCTCACACAGAAACAGTTTCTTAGTATTAATCTCGGATATTAACACGCTTTCAAATTTGCTGAGGGCGTGAAGTACTCACCAATTATGATATAGCTGCGTGTGCTTGCTGCCATGGTCTCCACGGTAACCGAGCGGCTGCCATGGCGACGATATAGCACCTTGTATTCACTGATGATGCCCCGTGCGAGCTCAATAGGCAGTTCCTCCCATTCGACCTTGAGCGAGGTCCTGCCCAGCGAGGAAACCTTCACAGAAGGTGCTGCTATCGGAACTGCACAAAATATATTACCTTTATATTTCCATATCAAACCAAATACTCAATGATCTATTTCAATATTTTTTTCTTTATTCTTAATTTTCTTCTCATAAGTTTGGCAGATGCAGTTCATTTGTAGAGGGGGATACTTCTTTCCCAGACATTCCCCTTGCAAAGCTATCACAACATTCTATTTACAAAGCAGAACTGCCTCTGACTTAGGTTTAGTTGTGTGTCAATGTTTGGACAGTAAGTTTAGTTGGTGTTGATGTTTGGACAATAAGTTCAGTTGGTGTCGATGTTTGGACAGTAAGTTTAGTTGGTGTCAATGTTTGGACAGTAAGTTTAGTTAGTGTCGATGTTTGGACAGTAAGTTTAGTTGGTGTCGATGTTTGGACAATAAGTTTAGTTGGTGTCAATGTTTGGACAGTAAGTTTAGTTGGTGTCGATGTTTGGACAGTAAGTTTAGTTGGTGTCAATGTTTGGACAGTAAGTTTAGTTGGTGTTGATGTTTGGACAATAAGTTTAGTTGGTGTCGATGTTTGGACAGTAAGTTTAGTTGGTGTTGATGTTTGGACAATAAGTTTAGTTGGTGTCGATGTTTGGACAGTAAGTTAAGCTGGTGTCAATCTTTGGACAGTAAGTTTAGTTGGTGTCAATGTTTGGACAATAAGTTTAGTTGGTGTCAATCTTTGGACAGTAAGTTTAGTTGGTGTCAATGTTTCGACAGTAAGTTTAGTTGGTTTCAATGTTTGGACAATAAGTTTAGTTGGTGTCAATGTCTGGACAGTAAGTTTAGTTGGTGTCAATGTTTGGACAGTAAGTTTAGTTGGTGTTAGTGTTTGGAGAATGTTGCTTGGCGTACCGTCTTCGTCGGTGACCTGGGTGATGGTCTTGGAGTGCAGAGAGGCGCTCTCGTTGTTGTAGGCCACCACGTAGAAGGTGTAGTTCGTGTTGGGCATGAGCTGCTCAATGAGGACGTTGGTACCCTGCTCCACCCGCTGCAACTCAGCACCACCTGAACACAAAGTATCTCTCGTTAGTCTTACTTTAGTCTCACAAAGTATCTAGCCTTTTTAGTCTTACTTTAGTCTCACAAAGTACTTAGTCTCACATAAAAGTAGCTCTGCTTTAGAGTCACTCAATTCTATACACATCAGCATTTTATAGCACTAATTGTTTTAAAAATGTGAATTTTGTTATAAAATCTCATGTAATCCAAAATATAAGCTGTTCTGTTTAATAATTTCAATTTTCACCACACCAACATTCACTTTAGATATTTTGGGCACTTACCAAGTTTGAAATATTTTCAAACAGATAAATCAAAACCTTTGCATCGTGTAATATTTAGTCTATACAGACACCTATATAATGAGACATGATTGGAGCTTCTCTCAGTTACCTGTGTGCGTCCACGTACCTTTAGTTAGAAGATAATGTACAGAATAGGCAAGAGTTGGCCGCTTGTTCTTTGGGGGCGATGGGGTCCATGACAGTCTGATAGCGGTACTGCTCACCACCTCGGCTATCAGCACCGTCGGCGGATCTGGCGCGTTAGCTGTCAAATAGTAATAAAACAAATCATGTCATTACGCAAAGTCTACTGTGATAGAAATGTGACTTGTTTCGACAGATTCTGACTCGTGATAATTCTGGCAGAGTATGATGACGTGAGGGTGGTGTGAGTGGACTGACCTGATGGTATGATGTAGAGGCGGGCGGTACCCTGAGCGACGCCGGCCTCGTTCTCCGCCCGACACTGGTAGTACCCTGAATCGCGCGGGTCAGTCTGGGAGATGATCAGATGACCCCTCTGCACCTTGACGCGCCCATTGTGCAGGATTTCCTTGCCGTTTTTGAGCCATGTAATGTTAGGAGTGGGTGAGCCTGAGAACTGACATGTGAAGCGTGTGGTGCGAGCTATAGGTTTACCCACGCTCTCTGGGGCTAATATTAACTGTGGTGGTTCTGAAAACATACACAATAAACAACATCAACAAAAGCAAATATATCAAGTCCTTATATAAAGGGCAATGATTGGTCACTTCCAGCTCTGTAAAACTTTCAAATTGTCATCTTGGTACCATAAAAAAACTGGTCAAAATTGTTTATTATATTAATTCAAAATTATCTGCCTTCAGATTTGTTCCTTCTTTAATGTTTTACTTGGCATTTTTAAAAACTTTACCAGTGTATAGATGTATTGTGTAGGACTGTGGCAGCCAGTTGGCCTTCTTACCGAGTATTTTGAGGTGGATTTCGGTAGCTACAGGTTTGGTGGAGGAGGATGTGGAGGCAGAGCACACGTAGAGGCCAGCGTCCTCCACGCTGACGTCACTGATCTGGAGATTACCCTGTCCTACCACACTATAACCAGCCACACCGCCAGACAAAGACACCGCCTCTGACAACGTCCCATCTGAAACAACAACACACAATTTTTAAATATCGATTTATAGAAGGGGTTTACTTCAGAAATGGTTTTTGAAGGTTTTTAGTGAAATAAAATGCCTGGGATGTGACTAATTGAATCTCAATGTACTTTGATTTTTATCTGATCATTTTGATAACATTTGACAGAGAACATAATTTACATTCAAAGGTAACTTTAATTCTTTCAAAATATTTTTGCTCTATTGACCTGCATGTTTCTGCTGATATTTCCATGAGATGTCAGGTTTTGGAATGCCGGTGGCAGCACATTCTAGCAAGACGGTGTCTCCCACCAGTTTGGTGACGTACTGCTGCGGTAGAGTTAGCATTTTGAGGGGGATACTGGAGTGTGACGTCGCCGGCTGTACTGTCAGCTCCATACGAATACTAGAACGTGTCTCATGAGCAGCTGTGGCTGAGCATCGGTATGAACCCGCGTCCGATGCAGCTACGCCACTGATCTGTAATACACCTGAGGGAACCACTGTATATCTGAAAGGAAACACAGAGCCAAAGTGTTAAACATTCTCATACATCACTCATAGTTGTAATATTTGTCTCATTCAAAGTAGTTCTATTTGTCTCATTCAAAGTAGTAATATTTGTCTCATTCAAAGTAGTAATATTTGTCTCATTCAAAGTAGTAATATTTGTCTCATTCAAAGTAGTAATATTTGTCTCATTCAAAGTAGTAATATTTGTCTCATTCAAAGTAGTAATATTTGTCTCATTCAAAGTAGTAATATTTGTCTCATTCAAAGTAGTTCTAAAGGTTTTCAGTTCTAATAGTTTCCTATGTTTATGGCAAATAGTTGCTCCCCATCTGTATGCTTATACTTTCACCTACTTCCACCGATAACAAACTGAACTCAATTCAATGAAGACAAATAGATCCTCAATCAAAGAACTACACAGTTTCACACAATTAAAAAAAAGTTTAAAAGTTTAATTTGTATACATTTACTTAGGGTTTGTCAGAAGCTACTATAATATGTTGTCTTTAAACTTCTTTGTACCTGTTATTTTGAGGTAGAGAATTTTTGTCTTGCTCCCATGTGTAGGTGGCGCTGGGCTGTGCGTTGATAGGACACTGCAGCCGTACCACCTCTCCTTCCACCACACTCAGCTCCCCGGGCACCCCTGAGACGCGTGACATACCTGCAACACACAAACAATGCCAAGATACAAACATACGTCCTATCATATCCATATACAGAAAAACAATACATAAATGGCAATCATAGATTGGTAATATTTGTCATCCACAATGAACCTGTAATAATCGCCTTCCATTATGAGTGATATATTATCAAGTAATACATGAAAGCTCCTTTCTCAATGTGGAGCATTTGACCAGCTAACAAATGTGAAAACATCAATGTGGTGGCGCAGATTTCTTGGTTGAATTCATGGGCCTCAACACATAAATATTAGGTTTGATAGGTAGTTCCTAATGCTGCATGTCAAAGTGATGGCCTGTCAAAATGGAAAGAAAAAGTATATTACCCAGTATATTCTGCTTTTGGCCCAAAAGAAGGAGAAAAGCTTGGAATCTAATAGTTAACTTGCAAAAATGTACAAAATCTTCCCCCACTTTGGACTCAAAATTGATGTCAAAATTGACAATGTAATTGATACAATAACACTATGCTTTGACACTTTAGTTAAACATGGAACAGATTTATCAAATATTGCCACAACAGACAGAGTATGTCATTAAATGTCAAATGTTAAATGTCTGCATGGCAGCAAGAAGGTCAAATCGGTACTATCTGCTGGCCTGCATAACATGGGAAAATCAGAAGCTTACAACCTGCATGACGGGGAGGAGGTCGTAGGGGTGCTACCTGCTGGTCTGCATGACGGGGAAGAGGTCGTAGGGGTGCTACCTGCTGGTCTGCATGACGGGGAGGAGGTGGTAGGGGTGGTACCTGCTGGTCTGCATGACGGGGAGGAGGTCGTAGGGGTGCTACCTGCTGGTCTGCATGACAGGGAGGAGGTGGTAGGGGTGCTACCTGCTGGTCTGCATGACAGGGAGGAGGTCGCAGGGGTGCTACCTGCTGGCGTGCTTGACAGGGAGGAGGTGGTAGGGGTGGTACCTGCTGGTCTGCATGACAGGGAGGAGGTTGGAAGGGCACTTTTGTTTATTCATTTCAGTACAATCAGGCAGCTTCATATGGTCTCAAAGAATAGAATCTGTCACTGGGACTAAATGCCCTTGCATTTCCAAAGAGTCACTCTTCCATCATCTCATAGACATAACACCAACCAACCCAGACATGGAGCACTGGTTAGAGCAAGGCCCAACTCTAAGAAACAATCTCCAGCTTTCTTAATATTGTAGCGTGGCCCAAGCACTTGTCACAACCAGGAATCAAAACCATGGCCACCAGTAAAGGAGACAGACACCTAACCAATTAACACATATGCTACCCCTCCAGAAGGGTACTAAGTGGGCCCCATGACAGGGCAGCAGAGTAAGAAATCTCCGGATCCACATGACTGGGCAGGAGCCATAGGAGTACTAGCTGCTGGTTAACATAGAATACGTGTGACCGAATGTTTTTCCTAGCTTCGCCTATAATGCAGCTCTCATTACCATCTCCTCTCAATTAGAAGCAATAAAACCCTTCCTTAATGTGCCACGGTGGAATGACTTCATTAAATATCCACATGTCCTGTTGCAGAATGGCTTTTATGCATGGAATTGCTGCACTCTACTGGTAGTGCCTTATCAAAAATTCATGTCTATGAGGGGTTTGACCTGTGGCTGGGTTATACAAATACATTGCACACAAATTACACATCTACTCACTCCAGAACACGCACCAAACCCACACAAAAATCAGCCAGCAAATGCCTGGCTTTGTAATCTCTTGTGTTCTCTAAGCTGGCCATGTTGTGCCTCAAGGATTGGCAGCAGCAGCAGCAGGAGGCGGGCTGGGCACGCTGTACCATCAGCATGCTCCATGTCCCCATCAGGACAGGGCTGGGCAGGGCACGCTGTACCATCAGCATGCTCCATGTCCCCATCAGGACAGGGCTGGGCAGGGCACGCTGTACCACCAGCTTGCTCCATGTCCCCATCAGGACTGGGCTGGGCTGGGCACGCTGTACCATCAGCATGCTCCATGTCCCCATCATGACTGGGATGGGCTGGGCACGCTGTACCATCAGCATGCTCCATGTCCCCATCAGGGCTGGGCTGGGCTGGGCACGCTGTACCATCAGCATGCTCCATGTCCCCATCATGACTGGGATGGGCTGGGCACGCTGTACCATCAGCATGCTCCATGTCCCCATCAGGACTGGGCAGGGCACGCTGTACCATCAGCATGCTCCGTGTCCCCATCAGGACTGGGCAGGGCAGGGCACGCTGTACCATCAGCATGCTCCATGTCCCCATCAGGACTGGGCTGGGCTGGGCAGGGCACGCTGTACCATCAGCATGCTCCATGTCCCCATCAGGGCTGGGCTGGGCTGGGCTGGGCACGCTGTACCATCAGCATGCTCCATGTCCCCATCAGGACTGGGCTGGGCTGGGCTGGGCACGCTGTACCATCAGCATGCTCCATGTCCCCATCAGGGCTGGGCTGGGCTGGGCACGCTGTACCATCAGCATGCTCCATGTCCCCATCAGGACTGGGCAGGGCACGCTGTACCATCAGCATGCTCCCTGTCCCCATCAGGGCTGGGCTGGGCTGGGCACGCTGTACCATCAGCATGCTCCATGTCCCCATCAGGACTGGGCTGGGCTGGGCAGGGCACGCTGTACCATCAGCATGCTCCGTGTCCCCATCAGGACCAGGACTGGGCTGGGCTGGGCACGCTGTACCATCAGCATGCTCCATGTCCCCATCAGGACTGGGCAGGGCTGGACACGTTGTACCATCAGCACTATCCCTAACTGTCCCCACCACACACACATACCTCGCACAACATGCAAACTGAATGGTGACATCTGAGAGCCCGGGCCACCCAAAATGTCAAAGCCACCATGACAGTGCTAACAGCTCTCTACTCAGAGTGTTCTCACCAGATAATCTCACAGTATCACCCCAAGTATAAACACAAAATGATTTCACATAAATCAAATCATACAACCCAAAAGAAATCCCATCTGCTTTTCCCATTCTCTTCTTCACATTTGACCAAAAACCATTTTATCATTTTGGCTCATATCCAATTCCATTTCCTAACATACTTGCATGTTCTTGGATCAGTTTAGATGTCAAGGCCACAAGACATTTTCCTAAAAACTCTGGCATGGAAACCATTGATGTAATCTAATGTTGTATATAACCATATATTTGTATGACAGGCTTCTTCTTCAACATGACACTCGTGTAAACATAACTTTACAAATTGCTGATCTCCGCAGCGATGTGAGGGGTATATACTTATAGCAGCTGTTCTGGGGCAACTCTCTGCCCCTTTGTCAATGGTTTCATACAACACACCATATATGTAAACATCATAAAACCACAACAGTTTTTTATACCGATGACTGTATTGACCCCTATAAAATAAGTTAATCAAATATTGATGGACACATTTTTGAGTTCTAACTTTTTAGAAGACTTCCATAACTAACTAACCACAGTTGTGTTACTGGTAGAAATGAGGGTTTTAGTGTTTCCCGAGTGTCCACATTCCTGGCATAGGTGACCTCTTTGTCCATGTTTACCCATAGTTGTCACCACTGCAGCTATCAAGCAGGACCTGTTCCTTGTGCCACTTTAACCACTCAATCTTGGACATAGCAGATGCATGGCACCTATAACTAGGCCTAAACATTGAATGCTTGCTGCAACAGATAGCCATCTATCATTGCACAACACAATACAAATTAAATGGCTGCGGCCATACTACAGTGGAGCTCACATTTGCCCACCCAAAAACTACTTTAATGCCATCATCATATATCAGGGCCATTTACTTTCTTTTGAGACTAGTCAATAGTTGTATATGGCCCAAACTTAATCAAATACATCTGTATTACATCATAATACCACATATTCAAAGAGCAGTTCTCTATTGCAATCCCTTGACCTGAATACCATTTTTATTTATTTATTGATACAATTAAATCTAATAAATCAGATGTGATCCATCAGCTATTGACCTTAGTGCCACTTTGTGTTTGAAATGGGGAATGAGAATGTTTAGAGTTGGCATGAATCTTAAACCTTGCAGTGTGATTAAGGTGTATAAAGGTATTGCTCCTTCTCATGGCAGCTCCTTAGCAAATGATGACATTAAACTAATTTATGAGCGGCAAAAACATGCGTTAAGCAAGAATGTTTTATGCTGTATCTTCTTGAGAAGGGCGTTGATGAGCACAAGTTAGTTTATTTGTTTTTAGCTCTATTTGCAAGAGCAAACTGTGAAGAGATGCAAGACTTTTTGTTTTGATAAATGGCTGAATAGGAGAAGTACAAAGGTTGCTTTGACAGGCATAGTGGTTCAGCCTGGCAAAGGTCTCCACAACAACCAACCAACTAACTCATCAAAAGCTCACAGTCACAAATCATTGCGACACAAGTTCAATGACTCACATAAAATAAATAAACACATATTGGTTTTCTTCCTAACAGTGGCGGGCCATTTGTAAGATCAATGCAATGAACCTGGCCAAAACCTGAGTTTTTCTTGTGCCCTTGGCCCACACATACATAAGCTCATCTTTCAGCGGAGCAGTTGACCCTTGGGTTATTGGAAAGTTTCCTGCATTCATCATTCAGCACTCGAGTGTCTAACTATTACAGAGTGTCTAACTATTACACATGGTTGCTCTACCCTTCTCCTCCCACTTTATTACCTTGACAACCCTTCTCTACACATACGTCTCAGCTATTTGAGCCCTGCACATGTCTTGTTAAGTTTGATCCCCATCCATGTCTTATTAAGTCTTTCCATTGCATCCTCAAAGTGCTTTATTCAAGTTTGCAGTGAGGCAATAATAATGTCAAGGATGACATCATGGTCAGCTTGAAGCCTCCTGAACTTTTCACTCCCATGGGCAGGCCAATCTTGCATAACAGCCTATAATGTGGAATGCTCATATGTGTACATGGTGGACAGTGCATGCAATCACCAATAATATGTGTGCTAATTGCCACCAATCTGACTCAGGCCAGAAAGCCAGCTTACAACCACTGCCTCATTTATGCTGATAAAGGGTAATAATAATATATACAGACAACAAGCACGGCACGTACAAACACGGCACGTACAAGCGCGGCACATACAAGCACGGCACGTACAAGCGCGGCACGTACAATCACGGCATGCACAAGCATGGCATGTACAAGCACGGCACATACAAGCACGGCACATACAAGCGCGGCACGTACAAGCACGGCATGTACAAGCAAGGCACATACACATTCAGGATGATAGGTTTTTGCTACTGAATACTTTGAGACATTCAGTGCCCATATAGGCTGGGTAAGGGTGATGAAGTGATGATCTTTATCTACTGGGAGAAGTTCTGGCACACTTTAAATGGAGAGGGCCAAGGAAAAGTCAAAAACTTTAATTGCAAAATTGACATTATTTTCACTTCAAGAAAAGACTTCAATGAATGTATGTTGTGGGGAAAAGTAAAAAATAGTTACACTCTAGGCATGATTTCACTGCCTTAATATACACATCATACAGTGATCCTCAATCATTACCTGTGATAAAATAGCCTTGTGCATTATTATGTTTGAGGGAAACTTTGCTTGATTGTTTGTGCAACTCAGAGCTTTCCAATGTGCCAAGTTTTCCCACTAGATGGCATTGCTGTGTTAACTGACCATTGGGCAAAGCAAGAATCTTGTAGCCGACACGACCCTGACCTCATTAACATAAAGCTTGGCTGCTATATTCTACTCCCAACTGTGCCCCCCCCCCCTCCAATCCCCCAGGACGGTTTTGTTTGGCTATTCCTGCTCATGACCTCATGACCTCTAAACAAACAATCTGATGAAATACTACCATTAAAACTGCGCACATACACACTAAGCTGCACTGGAAGCCTGCTGACCAACTGACCACTCTCCAACCTGCTGACCAACTGACCACTCTCCACACAGGAATACAGCAATGACTCATATATGAACTTTTCACATGTGTGCCAGAAAATCTTGCTTAACCTTACATAACCAAATAAATTGTTCCAAGAAAAGTCACTACAACAATAACAAAACAACAATAAATCTCTCAGTTTGGACAGGTCCATTTGCATTTAAATATATGTCATGTGCCCTGTGATCGGATACATTCATCATTGTGATAAAAGTAAAGCTTAAAAAACAATATTTTTAATTTCTCATATGGTTTGTTGATGCTCAAGATGAGTTGGTAATTCTAACTATGTATATACTGTATAAGAATTGTTGATAGATCTCAGGGTGAAAAAAAACATATCATTCTGTTGTTATCTGGTCAAGTTTTTGTTCAAAGTGTCATTAATATAATGATATTGGGTGAGAGGTTTTGTTGAGCTGTGTGCATTTGGAAGTGGTTTAGGAACACATTCTGTGTGGACAATCATCCCCGGCCAATATTAACTTTGTATTTGTTGTCCAGTCCCACTTTCCGATAGCCCAGAGATGTTGTTGACAACATGCCAACAAACCATGACCCTTTTGGCCACCTGACCT
Source organism: Amphiduros pacificus (assembly GCA_949316495.1). Lineage (NCBI taxonomy): Eukaryota > Metazoa > Annelida > Polychaeta > Phyllodocida > Hesionidae > Amphiduros > Amphiduros pacificus. The sequence continues at coordinate 1,376,151 of OX439000.1, read as the reverse complement.
CAGCGTGACTTCAGCCCTGTAATGAGCATTACTAATCTCACTGCATCTCATTATAGGAAACTCCTGCAAAACATTGCTCAGCTCATATAATCATCAGTGGTGAATCACAGCAAATCAGACTGTTTCTGGAACGTTGCAACACAGATATTAGCAAATCTGCAAAATTCAAATACAAATTACTCGGTTATATGGAACTATTTTCTTGTGTGTATTTATGTAGAAAGCTGCAAGGTGGGACTACTTTCATGTCCCATGTGACCTGATGACATGGGTAAACAACACAGTGACCATGCGTAATGCCTCAGTGCCAGTGCCCGCTGATACCAAACCTCCATCAATATTGCCAATCTACAACTAGAATTATTCACAATTACTCATCTGCCAATAGCGAGCTGCGTTTATCCCTATCAGCTGCATCGGTATGATAAACATGTCAAACTCCAGCCATATCTTTATAAGTAGTACACCAATGTAAATCCAACATGGCATCATCATGAATCATACTATATCTGCAAAACAGATTCATCACATCTTATGGTTTGAGGGTTTTTTTAAAGTAAAATGTTGATTCTTGACATAAATTTTTGGTTGGTCCCTGTATATTTTAATGTATAAGTTAAAGAGTTAATGTCAATTTTAATGATGTAATATCTGCAGTAGAAGAAATATCTGCAGCTTTCTCCACATCGTATTACTTAGCCAGTTACAGCCAGACATCTACTTGGTCACCCATAAACGTGACCAAATAAGGTCACGCATGGCTATTGTATGACATCATCGGGTCACGTCCAGCTTCTGAATGACATTGTATTGGGTCACATACACTTCATGAATGGTGCACAATGGTCAAAAAGACATACATCCAACTGTTTCTGTGAAATAATACATAATTCATATCTGCTCAATATGGTGATTTCAATGATTGTACATAGAGAAAATGGAAGGGCAAAATGGTAAAAAAACTGGTAAGTTACAAACTGAAAGCATTTAATCTATAGATATAGATGTAGCAAAAAGCTGGTAAGTGACATACTTGAAGCAATTTGTCAGTAGTACCAGGATGAGGAGCCGCTGATGATGAGCGGTTATCATGAGTACCTCAACCTGACAAGGCACTTCAATGAAGTCTCATCATTACCCTAATATCCCTAGTACCAGCCCTCTCCTCACCAGGTCAACCCCCTAAACTAGGTCACTGATATCCCTAGTACCAGCCCTCTCCTCACCAGGTCAACCCCCTAAACTAGGTCACTGATATCCCTAGTACCAGCCCTCTCCTCACCAGGTCAACCCCCTAAACTAGGTCACTGATATCCCTAGTACATGAACCAGCCCTCTCCTCACCGGGTCAACCCCCTAAACTAGGTCACTGATATCCCTAGTACATGAACCAGCCCTCTCCTCACCGGGTCAACCCCCTAAACTAGGTCACTGGTATCCCTAGTACGTGAACCAACACTCTCCTCACCGGGTCAACCCCTAAACTAGGTCACTGATATCCCTAGTATGTGAACCAACACTCTCCTCACCGGGTCAACCCCCTAAACTAGGTCACTGATATCCCTAGTACATGAACCAGCACTCTCCTCACCAGGTCAACCCCCTAAACTAGGTCACTGATATCCCTAGTACATGAACCAGCACTCTCCTCACCAGGTCAACCCCCTAAACTAGGTCACTGATATCCCTAGTATGTGAACCAACACTCTCCTCACCGGGTCAACCCCCTAAACTAGGTCACTGATATCCCTAGTACATGAACCAGCCCTCTCCTCACCGGGTCAACCCCCTAAACTAGGTCACTGATATCCCAAGTACATGAACCAACACTCTCCTCACCGGGTCAACCCCTAAACTAGGTCACTGATATCCCTAGTACATGAACCAGCCCTCTCCTCACCGGGTCAACCCCCTAAACTAGGTCACTGATATCCCTAGTACATGAACCAGCCCTCTCCTCATCAGGTCAACCCCCTAAACTAGGTCACTGATATCCCTAGTACCAGCACTCTCCTCACCAGGTCAACCCCCTAAACTAGGTCACTGATATCCCTAGTACATGAACCAACACTCTCCTCACCGGGTCAACCCCCTAAACTAGGTCACTGATATCCCTAGTACATGAACCAGCCCTCTCCTCATCAGGTCAACCCCCTAAACTAGGTCACTGATATCCCAAGTACATGAACCAGCACTCTCCTCACCAGGTCAACCCCCTAAACTAGGTCACTGATATCCCTAGTACCAGCCCTCTCCTCACCAGGTCAACCCCCTAAACTAGGTCACTGATATCCCTAGTACCAGCCCTCTCCTCATCAGGTCAACCCCCTAAACTAGGTCACTGATATCCCAAGTACATGAACCAACACTCTCCTCACCGGGTCAACCCCCTAAACTAGGTCACTGATATCCCTAGTACATGAACCAGCCCTCTCCTCATCAGGTCAACCCCCTAAACTAGGTCACTGATATCCCAAGTACATGAACCAGCACTCTCCTCACCAGGTCAACCCCCTAAACTAGGTCACTGATATCCCTAGTACATGAACCAGCACTCTCCTCACCAGGTCAACCCCCTAAACTAGGTCACTGATATCCCTAGTACATGAACCAGCACTCTCCTCATCAGGTCAACCCCCTAAACTAGGTCACTGATATCCCTAGTACATGAACCAGCACTCTCCTCATCAGGTCAACCCCCTAAACTAGGTCACTGATATCCCTAGTACATGAACCAGCACTCTCCTCATCAGGTCAACCCCCTAAACTAGGTCACTGATATCCCAAGTACATGAACCAACACTCTCCTCATCAGGTCAACCCCCTAAACTAGGTCACTGATATCCCTAGTACATGAACCAGCACTCTCCTCACCAGGTCAACCCCCTAAACTAGGTCACTGATATCCCTAGTACATGAACCAGCACTCTCCTCACCAGGTCAACCCCCTAAACTAGGTCACTGATATCCCTAGTACATGAACCAGCACTCTCCTCATCAGGTCAACCCCCTAAACTAGGTCACTGATATCCCTAGTACATGAACCAGCACTCTCCTCATCAGGTCAACCCCCTAAACTAGGTCACTGATATCCCTAGTACATGAACCAGCACTCTCCTCATCAGGTCAACCCCCTAAACTAGGTCACTGATATCCCTAGTACATGAACCAGCACTCTCCTCATCAGGTCAACCCCCTAAACTAGGTCACTGATATCCCTAGTACATGAACCAGCACTCTCCTCATCAGGTCAACCCCCTAAACTAGGTCACTGATATCCCTAGTACATGAACCAGCACTCTCCTCATCAGGTCAACCCCCTAAACTAGGTCACTGATATCCCAAGTACATGAACCAACACTCTCCTCACCGGGTCAACCCCCTAAACTAGGTCACTGATATCCCTAGTACATGAACCAGCCCTCTCCTCATCAGGTCAACCCCCTAAACTAGGTCACTGATATCCCTAGTACATGAACTAGCACTCTCCTCACCAGGTCAACCCCCTAAACTAGGTCACTGATATCCCTAGTACATGAACCAGCACTCTCCTCACCGGGTCAACCCCCTAAACTAGGTCACTGATATCCCTAGTACATGAACCAGCCCTCTCCTCATCAGGTCAACCCCCTAAACTAGGTCACTGATATCCCAAGTACATGAACCAGCACTCTCCTCACCAGGTCAACCCCCTAAACTAGGTCACTGATATCCCTAGTACATGAACCAGCACTCTCCTCACCAGGTCAACCCCCTAAACTAGGTCACTGATATCCCTAGTACATGAACCAGCACTCTCCTCACCAGGTCAACCCCCTAAACTAGGTCACTGATATCCCTAGTATGTGAACCAACACTCTCCTCACCGGGTCAACCCCCTAAACTAGGTCACTGATATCCCTAGTACATGAACCAGCCCTCTCCTCATCAGGTCAACCCCCTAAACTAGGTCACTGATATCCCTAGTACCAGCACTCTCCTCACCAGGTCAACCCCCTAAACTAGGTCACTGATATTCCTAGTACATGAACCAGCCCTCTCCTCACCGGGTCATTCCCCTAAACTAGGTCACTGATATCCCTAGTACATGAACCAGCCCTCTCCTCATCAGGTCAACCCCCTAAACTAGGTCACTGATATCCCTAGTACATGAACCAGCACTCTCCTCACCGGGTCAACCCCCTAAACTAGGTCACTGATATCCCTAGTACCAGCCCTCTCCTCACCAGGTCAACCCCCTAAACTAGGTCACTGATATCCCAAGTACATGAACCAACACTCTCCTCACCGGGTCAACCCCTAAACTAGGTCACTGATATCCCTAGTACATGAACCAGCCCTCTCCTCACCGGGTCAACCCCCTAAACTAGGTCACTGATATCCCTAGTACATGAACCAGCCCTCTCCTCACCGGGTCAACCCCCTAAACTAGGTCACTGATATCCCAAGTACATGAACCAACACTCTCCTCATCGGGTCAACCCCTAAACTAGGTCACTGATATCCCTAGTACATGAACCAGCCCTCTCCTCACCGGGTCAACCCCCTAAACTAGGTCACTGATATCCCTAGTACATGAACCAACACTCTCCTCACCAGGTCAACCCCCTAAACTAGGTCACTGATATCCCTAGTATGTGAACCAACACTCTCCTCACCGGGTCAACCCCCTAAACTAGGTCACTGATATCCCAAGTACATGAACCAACACTCTCCTCACCGGGTCAACCCCTAAACTAGGTCACTGATATCCCTAGTACATGAACCAGCCCTCTCCTCATCAGGTCAACCCCCTAAACTAGGTCACTGATATCCCAAGTACATGAACCAACACTCTCCTCACCGGGTCAACCCCCTAAACTAGGTCACTGATATCCCTAGTACATGAACCAGCACTCTCCTCACCAGGTCAACCCCCTAAACTAGGTCACTGATATCCCAAGTACATGAACCAACACTCTCCTCACCGGGTCAACCCCCTAAACTAGGTCACTGATATCCCTAGTACATGAACCAGCCCTCTCCTCATCAGGTCAACCCCCTAAACTAGGTCACTGATATCCCTAGTACCAGCACTCTCCTCACCGGGTCAACCCCCTAAACTAGGTCACTGATATCCCTAGTACCAGCCCTCTCCTCACCAGGTCAACCCCCTAAACTAGGTCACTGATATCCCAAGTACATGAACCAACACTCTCCTCACCGGGTCAACCCCTAAACTAGGTCACTGATATCCCTAGTACATGAACCAGCCCTCTCCTCACCGGGTCAACCCCCTAAACTAGGTCACTGATATCCCTAGTACATGAACCAGCCCTCTCCTCACCGGGTCAACCCCCTAAACTAGGTCACTGATATCCCAAGTACATGAACCAACACTCTCCTCATCGGGTCAACCCCTAAACTAGGTCACTGATATCCCTAGTACATGAACCAGCCCTCTCCTCACCGGGTCAACCCCCTAAACTAGGTCACTGATATCCCTAGTACATGAACCAACACTCTCCTCACCAGGTCAACCCCCTAAACTAGGTCACTGATATCCCTAGTATGTGAACCAACACTCTCCTCACCGGGTCAACCCCCTAAACTAGGTCACTGATATCCCAAGTACATGAACCAACACTCTCCTCACCGGGTCAACCCCTAAACTAGGTCACTGATATCCCTAGTACATGAACCAGCCCTCTCCTCATCAGGTCAACCCCCTAAACTAGGTCACTGATATCCCAAGTACATGAACCAACACTCTCCTCACCGGGTCAACCCCCTAAACTAGGTCACTGATATCCCTAGTACATGAACCAGCACTCTCCTCACCAGGTCAACCCCCTAAACTAGGTCACTGATATCCCAAGTACATGAACCAACACTCTCCTCACCGGGTCAACCCCCTAAACTAGGTCACTGATATCCCTAGTACATGAACCAGCCCTCTCCTCATCAGGTCAACCCCCTAAACTAGGTCACTGATATTCCTAGTACATGAACCAGCCCTCTCCTCACCGGGTCATTCCCCTAAACTAGGTCACTGATATCCCTAGTACATGAACCAGCCCTCTCCTCATCAGGTCAACCCCCTAAACTAGGTCACTGATATCCCTAGTACATGAACCAGCCCTCTCCTCACCGGGTCAACCCCCTAAACTAGGTCACTGATATCCCTAGTACCAGCCCTCTCCTCACCAGGTCAACCCCCTAAACTAGGTCACTGATATCCCAAGTACATGAACCAACACTCTCCTCACCGGGTCAACCCCTAAACTAGGTCACTGATATCCCTAGTACATGAACCAGCCCTCTCCTCACCAGGTCAACCCCCTAAACTAGGTCACTGATATCCCAAGTACATGAACCAGCACTCTCCTCACCGGGTCAACCCCTAAACTAGGTCACTGATATCCCTAGTACATGAACCAGCCCTCTCCTCACCGGGTCAACCCCCTAAACTAGGTCACTGATATCCCTAGTACATGAACCAGCCCTCTCCTCACCGGGTCAACCCCCTAAACTAGGTCACTGATATCCCTAGTACATGAACCAGCCCTCTCCTCACCGGGTCAACCCCTAAACTAGGTCACTGATATCCCTAGTACATGAACCAACACTCTCCTCACCGGGTCAACCCCCTAAACTAGGTCACTGATATCCCAAGTACATGAACCAACACTCTCCTCATCGGGTCAACCCCTAAACTAGGTCACTGATATCCCTAGTACATGAACCAGCCCTCTCCTCACCGGGTCAACCCCCTAAACTAGGTCACTGATATCCCTAGTACATGAACCAACACTCTCCTCACCAGGTCAACCCCCTAAACTAGGTCACTGATATCCCTAGTATGTGAACCAACACTCTCCTCACCGGGTCAACCCCCTAAACTAGGTCACTGATATCCCAAGTACATGAACCAACACTCTCCTCACCGGGTCAACCCCCTAAACTAGGTCACTGATATCCCTAGTACATGAACCAGCCCTCTCCTCATCAGGTCAACCCCCTAAACTAGGTCACTGATATCCCAAGTACATGAACCAACACTCTCCTCACCAGGTCAACCCCCTAAACTAGGTCACTGATATCCCTAGTATGTGAACCAACACTCTCCTCACCAGGTCAACCCCTAAACTAGGTCACTGATATCCCTAGTACATGAACCAGCCCTCTCCTCACCGGGTCAACCCCCTAAACTAGGTCACTGATATCCCTAGTACATGAACCAGCCCTCTCCTCACCGGGTCAACCCCCTAAACTAGGTCACTGATATCCCTAGTACATGAACCAGCACTCTCCTCACCAGGTCAACCCCCTAAACTAGGTCACTGATATCCCTAGTACATGAACCAGCACTCTCCTCACCAGGTCAACCCCCTAAACTAGGTCACTGATATCCCTAGTATGTGAACCAACACTCTCCTCATCGGGTCAACCCCTTAAACTACCGTATTTACTCGAGTATAAGTCGAGGTTTTTTTCCAAAAACTCTTAGTTAATGCTTAGGGGGTCGACTTATACACGAGAGCAACCTGTGGACGAGGATTTACGCCAAAAAATTACGACACTATGAGTTTTCATTACGAACATTCTTATTTTCGAAATAACGAATATCGGACATAGCGGGTCGGTTTAACAGTCTTATACTCGAGTAATTACGGTAAAACGTAAATACGATCTTCATATTTTCGAAATAACGAATATCAGTCGCAACAGATTGATTTTAATTGCGTTTTAAATGATAAAGAAAGGTATTTACCCAATATTACTGGTCTATTATTCGAAACGCTTTGTTTTGACTTTGTTCTCACTGATTCCAATTATCAGCGTTCACAGTTTTGCAATACGTCTTTGTTTCCACTGCTTTGAGTCGTGTCTTCCCGCTTGGAAAGAAATGCTTTCACACGTGGATCGATTTTAATTGCGTTTTAAATGATAAATAAAGGTATTAAACCAAATTGTTCGAGAACAGAACAAAACCATCAATCCATTTAAAACGCAATTAAAATCGATCCCCGGGTGAAGGCATTTCTGTCAATTTCTTAAGATCGTCAACACGTGGTCGCAACACGTGGTTGCAATTTAGAAAGGCGGAAGTGACGAGAAGAGGCACTTGTTTTTAGCGCGAAAACGAGTTTGATATTTTAATTGCATTTTAAATGATAAATAAAGGTATTTACCCAATATTATCACAAATTATGCTTCGCAGGTCGAGAGTTTATCCATGAAGTAAAACGTAAATATCATGTACGTGACGTCCCGTTAATTCACGTCTGCAACACGAGGAGAAGCCAGGGATCCATCATTGCGCAATATATTAATATTTCAATGCGTGTTAAGTAGGCTCTGATCGTTTTCGCGCCAAAAATAAGAGCTTGTCCCCGTCACTCCAGCTTTTTAAAATGACGACCTCGTATTGCGTAATGCATGTTAAATGGATGAATGGTTTTGTTCTGTTCTCGACCTGCAAAGCGTGTTTTGTGTTTATATTGGGTATATGATTTTATTTATCATTTAAAACGCAATTAAACTGCAAATCTGCAAAGTCAATGATCACATGATATGTGAGTCACGTGGCCAATCGATACGCTACGTCACGGACATCGTATTTGAAAAAGAAAGGTATTTACCCAATATTATTGGTCTATTATTCGAAACACTTTGTTTTGACTTTGTTCTCACTGATTACAATTATCAGCGTTCACAGTTTTGCAATACGTCTTTGTTTCCACTGCTTTGAGTCGTGTCTTCCCTTGTTGACAGAAATGCTTTCACACGTGGATCGATTTTAATTGCGTTTTAAATGGATTGATGGTTTTGTTCTATTCTCGAACAATTTGTGATAATATTGGGTAAATACCTTTATTTATCATTTAAAACGCAATTAAAATCGACCCGCTAGGTCTGATATCCGTTATTTCGAAAATACGAACATCGTATTTACATTTTACCGTATTTACTCGTGTATAAGACGTCTAATATCTTATATCGTAAGCATATTTAAGTTTCACTTTTAAAATGACCGCCAAGTTTCAGCTGAAGCGTGAATGGTAGCAGAGCCGATATCTCAAGAAAAACCAACTCGACTTATATTCGGAAATTGGTTTTTTTCAAGAAAAATAACCTCAATTTTGGGGGGTCGACTTATACACGAGTCGACTTATACACGAGTAAATACGGTAGGTCACTGATATCCCTAGTACCAGCCCTCTCCTCACCAGGTCAACCCCCTAAACTAGGTCACTGATATCCCTAGTACGTGAACCAGCACTCTCCTCACCGGGTCAACCCCTAAACTAGGTCACACTACCCAAACAGGCAAACCTGTTTTGGGGCAAAAAAAAAGATAAATCCTTGACACACAGTCATGCGACATCAATCAAATTTGACCTCCGTGTTGATATTATGCCCGTTTCATACATTTGGGGGTCAATTCCTACCCATGCCAATGCTTTATTTATTGACATGGTTTGGCACTGTACCATCAATGTCACTATATATTCTCATTATCACAACCAGCAGGAACTGACATTCACCACTTGATATGCTGTGCTATTGTAGTGCAATGCTTACAAGTGATAAACTATAAATTTTCTAGCAAACAAGAACAGAAACACCACAGGGAGAGCAGTGTGATGAATGATATGATATGAAGATCAAGGCTTAATATTGCGAGGCTGCTGAGATGTGGGCAAAGTTAACGTTTCAAACATGATAGAAACAGATCAATGAATGAACCGGAGCAGCGAGCATTGCATACATGCTGCACTCTGACTGTGTGCACATGAATTCATTAACCCACTTCTCATGGAGAACACTGCCCTCAGTTCATCTCAGCAAAAAAAGCCATGCAATCAGATATTGTTGACATGAACAAAATATAGCACCTCACCATTGAGTAATGACTAATATCTGAATATATAAATTGCTCTAAGTGCTCTAGCCTTGGTAGTTAGTGTCATTCTTTTGATGTGAGATTCTGTCCTGTTTCCTGTTTTATGAATGAGATGATATAAAGTGGCCCTGGGTTTGGTGTACAGTCATAGTATCAGGCATAGTGTAAGTGCCATGGGTCATATCCTTGTACTACTATAATCACTTCTTTTATCAGTGCTGCATTTTTTTTCTTGTCCATTCATACTTGGTGCACCGATCATGAGTTCAAAAAGGGCCCCAAAAAGGAAAGACAAAAAAATGCACTTGACAACTGCAAGTGTGGCAGCGGGTCAAGGCAGGTGGGCTAAAAAGGCAAACAATAAATTAAGCTACTACATAGGAAGTGTGGGCAAAGTGTGGTCGGAAGCAACGTAGCACTCCATGAACTCATCAAAATAAAAACACGCTCCCATTTTAGCTATTTGTCTCATTGTTGTGCTTACACGCACATGTGCAACAAAGCTCCTATAGTTGGTAGCATGGCTATTTCATGACCGAGAAAAAATTCGTGCATCCCTCTCTACCGCTCCAGCAATATTTAATCTTTATCATTATGATGAAGCCAGAGATGGAAAAAAAGGTGATTTATTATTAATGCCATGTGATATGTATCTTGTCATATTTCACATTTATCTGATGCCTTATCGCAACTCTGAGCAGCAGATCTATTATTTCAGCACTGAACCTAACTTATCTGGGAAACTTAATAAAGCGTACTATGTAAAATTAATCACAATAAAGATATTTTTCTGCTCAATTGGGGATGGCAAACATGTATTGAAAGCAATACACTGCAATAGTCACCCAATACACGGCATTTACCATATTAGTTGACCTCAAAGTTATCTAGAACTGAAAACAATTCAACTCTGTGGTCAGTACTTTAAACTGTTAGCTTACTTGTGTGGAGGTAACAGTAACAAGAAACAAGTGTTTCACTATTTTTAATTCTTTGATTGAGCTTGTGCCAGATAGATATTGATAATGTAAGGTCATAAAATCAAAGGCCTGGGGTCAAAATCCATACTTATAATTGCAATAATTGGAAGATTCTTGTAATTTAACTGTTTGATCATCGCTACCTGCTAGCAGACAGTTGGGCGACATGTATAAGAATTTGATTTAGCGATATATAAGCAATGCTGTGTCTGCTACAAGCATTTAAACTGAAACATCCAAAACAACGGCAAGACGTAAACAAATAGTACAAGTATTCTTTTTCAAAACAAAACTAGATTTTTCCGTTTACGATTTCTCATTAAATTTGTCATTTTATATGTACCTCAATCTCAATATAAAGTGTAACCCAGTTGTACTCAGTCCAAAATGGGTTGAGTTTGGGTAGTAAATCTACTATCGAGCCTTGATGTGTCCTGACATGTCCCCCTGTCGTATGTCATCATGTATGCTCTGCTGGCTGGCTGCTGAGCAATGCCGAGCAATGCCGAGGTCCGTAGTATGACCACCACTAGCCCCTGATAAACCAATACACATCTCAGCTACGTCCTATCATCAAAGCCAGCGTCTGCTGCAGCATAAATTTACCTACTTCTCCCCCCACACTACACCACCTAATGGCGGTCAGTATGCCAATACTCTCCCTCTCTCTATAGACCTCTCACCACCAATTGCCTTTCCAAAAGGGCCAATATATTCAACACCAGGATGTCATCTTTTGTGTCATGCTATTTATTTCCGGCGCTCGTCAGTGATTTGCGGACTCATTTCGGAGAGGAGAATTCATTTCGTAGAGGAGGGCTGGCACTGGCAGCGGAAAACCTGGAAACGGTGCAGTGGTGACCCGCTACGAGCGCCATGACCTTCCTCCATACTCTCAATCAATACCATGTCCATTTGCTAGCCATGCTTACAGTGGCCACTCTTTGCGCTATGTGCAAGCTTTGGGGTTTGTCTTTGATTTCTGGCCTGTCAATGCTTTGCTTTGTTGTGCTGCCTCAGTCTTCCTGCTTCCACCAATCGCTGACCTACATTGCTGAGCTAATTATGTCAGGATGAGGTGCTCCTCTTTAAGGCCAGCTTCATGCCATCATCATCGTCATCACATTAAGAACAGCCTACATCTTCCCACACCCCCGCCCATATTCACCCTATTTTGATGACACAATTTTAAGCAACCCTCCGAGCATCACACCCCCTTTCTCCACCCTGTAGAGCTTTCAATATCTGTGACCTGGGCGGTGGAGATTTATGACTTGTTTTCTGGCCACAAATTGCCCCTGACTGTGGATGCCTGGATGCCGTGTCCTGCCTGCCCATTGACCCACTTTGGTCCTGATGGACACCCTGCCCCTTTTGTTTGTGTCCCCAAACATCTTTTATGAGCATAATTGCTGCTATCTCAAGCAGCTCTAATGCCATTCCTCCACAGCCACCACCGCCTCTCTCAGGCCACCACCGCCTCTCTCAGGCCACCATCGCCTCTCTCAGGCCACCACCGCCTCTCTCAGGCCACCACCGCCTCTCTCAGGCCACCACCGCCTCTCTCAGGCCACCACCGCCTCTCTCAGGCCACCACCGCCTCTCTCAGGCCACCACCGCCTCTCTCAGGCCACCACAGCCTCTCTCAGGCCACCACCACCTCTCTGGCCACCACCACCTCTCTGGCCCAGCCTCTCTGGCCCGGCCTCTCAGGCCACCACAGCCTCTCCGGCCCAGCCTCTCTGGCCCAGCCTCTCTGGCCCAGCCTCAACATCACACCAGTCCCTTATGACAAAGATATTTTGGTTGTCATGACAACATCCATGATTTCCCTATAAGGAGAAAGTAGGTCAGCTCTGCTGCCGTCAACAATATAAAGTCATTCTCTTATACAATAACAATATCCTTTGATTCATCTCGTACTCTACAAGATATTTAGGCTAAACCACAAGTACAAATCTTTAATGGTTTCAGATAATAGGTCACAATTATTTAGCAGCTAATATTGCTGAACTGTAAGAAAGGTGTCGAGGTATATTTTTTTGAGGTGTGTGGGGTGTGGGGTGTGGGGTGTGGGGTGTGGGGTGTTAAAGCACCCTTCCTCTGAACAGTTAAGTCTAAATTAACCTGTGGCCTGTCTCTTGTCGCCTGCTGTCCCTTGCCAATCAAGTGGCCTGCTAAATGTCACTGGTGTTTGTGTACAGGGTCCATGTTTTTTTCATTCCAGTCTGCCACAGAGGGTCTACTCAAGTGGGTGTTCGGCAAGAAGCCAAATTATCCCACGTGCCTCCCCTGAGTCTGTGTGCTGAGTCCTGCACCTTCCCGGCCTGGTCCGCACCATGGCCCACCACTAATAAAATCATCAGCCTTCATTTCTGTGCTGATGAGCACCCCGCATGACATGCATAAAACATTGCTTTGTCCTCATCAGGACACCTCCACCTGATGTAAACAAATGCGGCAGGCAGGCAGTGGCTGCTCGCTACCCGAACCTCACCGCTACCCGAGCCTCACCAAGCCTCACCGAGCCCTGCTGCTGCACTGCTAAGCCACCCCACAAATCAGCCGCGATTGTCCCCCCAATTAGCCTGCACTTCATTGGCAATATCGGGCGGGTCGGTATCGGTATGGAAGGGTCGTGGGTATAGAGATGGAGGGTAGTTGTGGCCAGGGATGAAGACGAGGAGGAAGAGGAGGAGGAGGAGGAGGAGAGGGGTGATGCAGCCTTGTGGATGACTGCTCCTCCTTCCAGAACTGCCTTTCATCTGCTATTCCACCAATGGTTCAGCAAACCCAACTCCCTCTGTTCATACTGGGCAAGTCGCTAACAGACTCACTGCTTTCCTTTCCTTCACTTCTCTTTGTCTATCATTTCAAAAATATTCTTACTGGGTGCACAGTAGCGAAAGAAAACAATCAGATTTGTTCTCCTGAACATGATATTTTTTTCAGTAATCAATGTTTATTATGTCAGTCACGTGGACTGCCGGAACTACTTTCATACTGCTTTATTTATGAAAATAGGTCAGGCTGAGGTTAAAGGAGATGACAAAAATAGCTTCAAACATGACAATACAAAGAAAGAAAAAAACTAACAAAGCTGTTACAAAATGAGTCGGGATGGTTAAAGATAATGTGTGAGCAGGCACGTGGCAGCTGCAAGGTACATTGTGCTTCTGTTCACTGACATGCTCTCACTCCAGTGTCGCTATCTCTGCTGAGTGTATGTTCCCTAGCATGATGCAGCCAAAGTGGAGAAGGCATGGAGCCAGCCAGGCAGGCAGCCAGGCAGGCAGGCAGGCAGGCAGGCAGGCAGACCAAGGCAGCAGGCAGGCAGCAGAGCTGGGCTTGGGCAGGCAGGCAGGCAGGCTTAGGGAAGGCAAACTAAGGCAAACTAAGGCAGACTAAGGCAGGGCAGGGCAGGGCAAGACAGGGCTGACCAAAGCAGGGCAGGCCAAGACAGGGCTGTCCAAAACAGGGCTGTCCAAAACAGGGCTGACCAAGATAGGGCAGGCCAAGACAGGCCAGGCCAGGACAGGGCAGGCCAAGACAGGGCTGACCAAGACAGGGCTGACCAAGGCAGGGCAGGGCAGGGCAGGCCAAGACAGGGCTGACCAAGACAGGGCAGGGCAGGGCAGGCCAGGACAGGGCAGACCAAGGCAGGGCTGACCAAGGCAGGGCAGGCCAAGACAGGGCTGACCAAGGCAGGGCAGGGCAGGCCAAGACAGGGCTGACCAAGGCAGGGTAGGCCAAGACAGGGCTGACCAAGACAGGCCAGGCCAAGACAGGGCTGACCAAGGCAGGGCTGACCAAGGCAGGGCAGGCCAAGGCAGGGCAGATCAGGACGTCAGGCTAGAGTGATGTTATCATGTACATGTGGTCAGAGCTACAGGGCATGCTATTTGACTTGCACTAATTGATATGTTGACTACTATCACTATGCCATGCCATGCCTGCCTTACTACAAACAAAGCCTTGTCAATCAGGCAGCAGTCTGGCCGTACACTTGCCACAGTTTGATCTGCTCCATGTCCCAACCAGGTTACAAGCTACTGGTCAGCCTGGTCACAGTATGCATACAACTCCCAACAAAAGCCACAAATTGTTTCAGGGTGTATGTACCCTGTGCAGCTGCGGCTATTAAGTATATAGGAGAGGGGCTTTCACTGGATGGTTGAGTGGCCATGTGGCCTCTTGCTCTGTGTCTCTCTTTATGTGTGGCCTGTGTTGTGTGGCCTACTCGTGGACACTTGGGGCCTGACCCAGTGAGGACAACCAGGCAGGGTCCTTCTGCCTCAACCCTGTCATCCACTATATTGCCCATATCTCAGCACCATAAATCATCCCCACTTAATACGACATTTTTATCTATATCTGCAAAGCAAAGAGAAATTTGCTTCATACCAACACAGCAAAGTGGCCACATTATCAGTCTCAGCATGCGGAATGATAGGTCATTCACTGTGATGAAATGTGTAACATCAAAGGAATAAATCAACATCAGGTAACTGACAGGGCCCGGCCGCTCCTCAGTCGCTTGTATAAATGGTGAAAAGTTGTCAAATTTCAAGGAATATATGGCCCAATCCTTATTAAGAGTGTGTAAAATACATAACACACATGTCAAATTTGGTGTTGTGTTTTTGTTTGTGGTTTTATTGCACTTTAAACATTATTTCAGTTCAATTCATGATGAAACCTACTTGTAGCAGATACAGTGCTGCCTTATTGAATTGTCATATCGCAGGTCTTTTTGACATGATCAGTGTTGTAACTGAAACAGCCTTATGACATATAACAAAATGTCATTGTTGAGAGATAAATACACACATAGAGTCGAAATCCACAGCTTATATGACCCTCAGGTAGCAGGAGTTAATACCAGGAAACCTTAAATTGACTTTCTTTTCTTTTATCTTTACTTCTTTCAAACAAGCTAGCTAGCTTATCTCAGCATGCCTCAATACTTTCACAATGAACAAAGCTGACCTTCATCATCAAGCAAACTGTATTACATGATCTTGCTTAGTCATTTTCTATTTTAAGCAGTCATGACTCAAAAAGTAGGTCAATGGGCCAGTGCCTTTCTAAACTATACAGCTCTTATTCCATAACCAGCAGCCGTTTGAGATGTTCATCACCACATGTGCTTCATCAGTGGCTATTTTCGCTCGCGTTTGTTTTGACTTTAGGTCTGAATGTTCGAGGTTTTGATATGATTAAGCTGTAAGTCTATGGAGCTTACCCCGATTATCGGTCCATGGCGGCCATGTTTTGGCTCAATAGTTCTGCTTAACACCGTCAAATGTCGCTTTTGTTTGAAAAGTGATTTGTGTGTGCGTAGTAGATTAAGAAGATGTTGCCTTGGTTTTTTTTGCCTTGGGATTTTGCAAACTTACGCGAGCTTGATTTTTTAAAATCAACACTTGTTTAGTATTTAATATCCATGAGTAGGTCAGAAATGTGTTATATGGCAACTTGCAGCATTAGCAAAGATATAGCAAAAGTAGTTGGTGATATTTTGAAATCCGTGACCTTGGAAACAAAGTCAGTCATGTTTGAAAATATTAATTGTGGACTTTCATGAGGTGAATGGATTGAAGAAATCTAAAGTCTGTAACTAAAATATATGACAACATATAGCAAGATTTTGGTACCATTTTGAAGGTTGTGACCTTGAAAAGCAGTCCTATTCGAGGTCATCCTATTTAAGGCTTCCATGGGATGCATGTGTGGTTAAAAATTAGAACCTGCATCTGAGATAGCTGATACAATATAGCAAAATATCAAAGCTTTTGTTGACAGATGCACACACGGACACACATACAGAATGGGATACCATAGCCCCCTAAATGCTCGGGTAGGGGGAGCTAACTGAAGTCATAAATACTAAATTATCTCTTCAAATCAATCTATCATTACTCATGATACTGAAAATTAGAATATGATTAAATGCTTTATTTTTTAGAATAAACATTATGATTTTAATTTAGATAATTTATGATAAAAAATAAAGATTACTTCTAATAGCCAGATGAAACTGAAATACAATCTCATTGACTCAGATTGGATATGTTGCATGGAAATCACTCTTGTTTACTTTGATGATGTAGTCTTTAGGCCCGGCAAACTGCTTGATGAAGATTTAAAAGGAGAACCCTGCGAGGTATTGATACATTATACAACTTGACCATCCTGCAATGCGAAATTTGTCAGTGTCAATGTTTGGGGGATGGATGCACGTCTTTTTTCAACCCATTTTCATTTTATATGTGAAGCAGCAAACAACACTTGACAAAGCAGAGCCCATGAAGCGTGGCAATTCTGTCCAACATATGGTCATATAAATCACGATCACCATCTCCTCGTCAGCCAATATATAACGTGGTCCTTCCTCTTTCAACTTTAGCCTTGATTTGTACCTTGCAGCTCTCACAGTGGAAGACCTTACAACTGGAGACCCATAAATTACACTATCTTAGAGAGGACGCCACCATCAAGTGACGTCTTACATCAAGCGGAATCTATTCAAGAATCATGACAGGACTCGGCCAACGAATAATAACATTTATAGATTATCAAAGACCGATGTCAGTCCGAGCCAGCTGCTGAAAGGGGGCAGTAGGAGAGGACAGTGTGAGCTGCGAGGTGGGCTCAGGTAGGCCAGATGTCCACGGGGATATCACGGTGTGTGAGGTGGGCTCAGGTAGGCCAGATGTCCACGGGAATATCACGGTGTGAGCTGCGAGGTGGGCTCAGGTAGGCCAGATGTCCACAGGGATATCATGGTGTGTAAGCTGCGAGGTGGGCTCAGGTAGGCCAGATATCCACGGGGATATCACGGTGTGTAAGGCGCGAGGTGGGCTCAGGTAGGCCAGATGTCCACGGGGATATCACGATGTGAGCTGCGAGGTGGGCTCAGGTAGGCCAGATATCCACGGGGATATCACGGTGTGTAAGCTGCGAGGTGGGCTCAGGTAGGCCAGATGTTCACAGGGATATCATGGTGTGTAAGCTGCGAGGTGGGCTCAGGTAGGCCAGATATCCACGGGGATATCACGGTGTGTAAGGCGCTAGGTGAGCTCAGGTAGGCCAGATGTCCACGGGGATATCACGGTGTGTAAGCTGCGAGGTGGGCTCAGGTAGGCCAGATGTCCACGGGGATATCACGGTGTGTAAGCTGCGAGGTGGGCTCAGGTAGGCCAGATGTCCACGGGGATATCACGGTGTGTAAGCTGCGAGGTGGGCTCAGGTAGGCCAGATGTCCACGGGGATATCACGGTGTGTAAGCCACGAGGTGGGCTCAGGTAGGCCAGATGTCCACGGGGATATCACGGTGTGAGCTGCGAGGTGGGCTCAGGTAGGCCAGATGTCTACGGGGATATCACGGTGCAAAAACACCAGGAATTGTCCACTATCAAGCACACAGATCTGCCTATCTCCACACAACTTTTCTGTCTTCCTACTACAACCACAAGATACGCATAAACATTTTTCAAAAAACCCCTCTGTTTGAGCTTGGCTGTGGCCACCTGGCTGGTTGGTGGTGCTCGAGGGCCTGCGCTAGGTGTGATATAGGGCAGCTTCATATCTGTATCTGCCCTATCCTTGCCTGCCTAATTCACTGCACATGCTTCCCCGGTGGCAGGTTTCTCTCGTTTCCGCCTTGACTAATTTTTATGTTGTGACAATTATTTTCAATGAAGGACCCTGAGCAGACAGACTACTTTGAGCTTGCGGCATTTGTAGCAATACTTGTGTATGATATATCATGCGTGTATGCAAGCCAAGACACCGCTCACCACAACAAAATATCCATATTCTGATTAATAATTTGTTATATTATTAAAATATTGCAACAAATTCTTTTCTGCAGAAAGAGTTACTACATGCCACGGGCCATTGGCTATATTTAACATCCTGGAGGTTGTGGGGTCGTGAACCCGGGTCAATTATTGGCAATTCTCCAAACCATGTGCATTCATTCACTATTTGTTTGGCTTGAACATGTTTTCACACTTATTTGCCTGTCAAATTACAATTATTAATGTTAACCCCATACACAGTGCAATAATTCATCAAACTATATCATATATACACACACACACTCGAAAAATGACAATGTGCTGGATAAATGCTTAAAAACAAAACTACCAAAGACTGATTTCAATAATACAAATGTGACATTCTCTAAAGAAGATTTTTTCTATGGAATGTACTTTTGTCAAAAGAATGTACTTTTCAAGTGCATAGAAAATAAAACTGACATAGAGCTTAGATGGGACCTAATATTACTCATTGGTTTGGGGTATGAACATAATAATTACCCTCGTGAGCCCCAGACGGGCTAAACCACCCAACAGTGCAGCCGTCTATATCTGTAAGCTTTTATATATATTAAAAATCCCTTTTATATCTCTATACAAGTCTCTTGTCTGAAATAATGCAAAATTCCAATGCAGAGGTCTAATGCATGACGAGTCATCTGCGTTGCATGTCGGAGTTTGCACTCATATGAACTACTGATGTATCAATGCTTCGCATTTTGTTCTCGTCATTAAGGCATTTTTTTCTCGTCATTAAGGTATTAATATAACATCAAGGGAGTGGACTTCATTTGGGTGCGTGTATATGAGCACGCTCGCTCGCTTCTTGGGTTTCACAACAACCACTCTGTGCCTGGCTCCTGGCATAAAGGCCTCAATGTCAATGTGACCTCACATGACCTCCACTGACCTCTACTGACCTCCAGTACTCTGCAGATTGCATAATTTCCAAGAAATAACAAAAATGCAGAATCTTTGGAAATAGGTCGGGTGTGTCTAACGATAATGGTTTGGGGCAATGAAAAGAATAATCCACACCGATAAAAAGACTTTAAAAGCAATCTGAATGAAACCAATTTTTTCTTGAGATAAGCCCTTATGTAGCACCTCTTCTCCCTGTCCCATTTTCTCAGAGCATCAAGGTTATTTTGTTTGGCCTTACCTAGCTTAAGTCCTGTTTCTACCTTCATTAAGAGGTGGCACAATAACCAGCTACATTTGCTCTAAACATCAGTTATGCTCAAATGTCTATAATTCATTAGTACAGAAAACTTTGCAATGTTTTTATGTAAAATTAATCATTGGTCTCCCAGAAATCCACAATTCAATTTCTATTTGATTACCCATATTTTAGCAGATACTTGTATTCTTGTATTTATTTCAAATTTATGCATTACGTCCCTTTAGAAGCCATACAAGCCACACAATCCTGGCATCATAAATTCCTTGTTAATGAACTATATCTCCATAAAAATGACTCTGATGACAAATAAACAGCCTTTGAAAATATGGCCAAGGTCAAATGTCAAGCACAGATTAGAGAATGTCAAAGCATGGGTTTGGGCAGCATGGTCAGCAGAGCATGTCACTTACCGTATTTACTCGTATATAAGACGAGGTTTTTTTCCAAAAACTCTTAGTTAATGTTTAGGGGGTCGTCTTATACACGAGAGCAGTCTTATACTCGAGTATTTACGGTAAAACATAAATACGGTAAAACGTAAATACGATGTTCATATTTACGAAATAACGAATATCAGACGTAGCAGATTGATTTTAATAGCGTTTTAAATGATAAATAAAGGTATATACCCAATATTATCACAAAACGTAATACGATGTACGTGACGTCCTTTATCTTAGCGTCTGGGTGCCCACGAGACAAAAGTGGAGCGGCCAACATGTCAAATTGAACTTTCATATCCGTAGCTGATCGATTTTAATGATAAATAAAGGTATATACATAATATTATCACAAATTACGTTTTGCAGGTCGAGAACAGAACAAAACCATCCATTATTGCGCAATATATTAACAATCGTTTTCGCGCTAAAAACAAGAGCTTCTTCCCGTCACTTCCGCCTTTCAAAATTGCGACCACGTGTTGCGTTGAGTCGTGTCTTCCTTGTTGACAGAAATGCTTTCACACGCGGATCGATTTTAATTGCATTTCAAATGATAAATAATGAAAACGCTTTGTTTTGAGGCGAAAATCAATGATGTGGAGAAATTCTCGACGTAATTGTGATAATATTAAGTACATACCTTTATTTATCATTTAAAACGCAATTCTCCTGCAAATCTGCAAAGTCAATGATCACATGACTTGTGAGTCACGTGGTCAATCGATCCGCTACTTCACGGACATCGTATTTACGTTTTACTTTTACTTCTATGTCTATTAAAATTATTTATCATTTCTGTTCTCGAACAATTTGTGATAATATTGGGTAAATACCTTTATTTATCATTTAAAACGCAATCAAAAAGGGAAGACACGACTCAAAGCAGTGGAAACAAAGACGAAATGCAAAACTGTGAACGCTGATAATTGAAATCAGTGAGAACAAAGTCAAATCAAAGCATTTCGAAATAATATGTTTTAAATGATATATAAAGGTATTTACCCAATATTATCACAAATTCGCTTTGCAGGTCAAGAACAGAACAAAACCATCCATTCATTTAACACGCATTACGCAATACTAGCGTGAAAGCTATCGGACAGGCGGCCGGCGGACTACTGTCTACACGTGGTTGAATATTTCTTTGTGTATTAACACGCTTTTGATGCTAATAATTAAAAGCGATATAATGAATATCATTGGCTTTATAATACACAAAGAAATATTCTCCCACGTGTTGGTTTTGATGCTAAGATTAAGGACGTCACGTACATCGTATTACGTTCTACATCGTGGAGAAATTCTTGCGAAAAATAATTTGTGATAATATTGGGTAAATACCTTTATATATCATTTAAAACATATTATTTCGAAATGCTTTGTTTTGACTTTCTTTTCACTGATTTCAATTATCAGCGTTCACAGTTTTGCATCTCGTCATTGTTTCCACTGCTTTGAGTCGTGTCTTCCCTTGTTGACAGAAATGCTTTCACACGTGGCTCGATTTTAATTGCGTTTTAAATGGATTGATGGTTTTGTTCTGTTCTCGAACAATTTGTGATAATATTGGGTAAATACCTTTATTTATCATTTAAAACGCAATCAAAATCGATCAGCTCTGATATCCGTTATTTCGAAAATATGAACATCGTATTAACATTTTACCGTATTTACTCGTGTATAAGACGTCTAATATCTTATATTTTAAGCATATTTACGTTTCACTTTTAAAATGACCACCAAGCTTCAGCTTAAGCTTGAATGGTAGCAGAGCCGATATCTCTTGAAAAACCAACTCGTCTTATATTCGGAAATTGTTTTTTTTCAAGCAAAATAAGCTCAATTTTGGGGGGTCGTCTTATACACGAGTCGTCTTATACACGAGTAAATACGGTAAATCAGGATCAGTCAATCAATGGAAGTGTGCCAAAATGGGAAAGATTATAAAATAGATCTACAGTTGTTTAGTCATAAGCGTAATTACTAAATCCCATTAATTTTAGTGGGCCATGTTCTTATGTTACTCTTTCAGTCATGTACTTTGATTCCTGCTTCTCTGGCCATCTCTGTAGAACTGTATCATGAATTTAATCAATTCTGTTATATTGGTGAGCAAATTAAAAGGTGAAAAAAAGTTGTGCTCAAGCAATGAAAGCGAGGTAAACGTGATATGATGATGCATCAACACACTGATAAAGGAAGTAAAATTGTCATTGACCTCATCCTGAGATATCAACAATAGAAGGTCAACAGCATCCACATGAAAGGCAGAAGCGGCGACACGGAAGTTGAATACAATGATCTAACTTTGCTCACCATGCTTTCACTATATCACCCTGAGGCGGCCATATACACATTGACATTTACATTATATTCCTGAGAAAGCCAATCTCAAACACATTTTCAAATAAATTTGTATCTGATGACTAAAACTTGCTAGAACTTTAGTTTGTGGCAGCAGGTGATGACTATATTTTCCTGATTAGTTTGATGGGATGTGACAATAATTGAGCAGTAGTGCACATGCACTTATATCTGCAGCATGAGGACAGGTGGGCAGGCTGGCCTGGTATGGATACATTAAGGTAGCATCAGTGTATTGGCCATGGTAGAGATACAACTGCCACCAGTTTGGGGTAGGCATCCCAGCCAGGGACACAGTCTAACCTAGGCCATGTCAAAAGTGGCACCAATCAGTCCAGTATTGATTACCAATAGCCAGCACTGATCACCACCAGAGGTGGCGGCATGTAGCACTGCTTCCCTCCACACCCACCTGCAAGCCACCCCCAGATATCCACACCCCCAGATATCCACACCCCCAGATATCCACACCCCCAGATATCCACACCCCCAGATATCCACGTCCCCAGATATCCACATCCCCAGATATCCACACCCCCAGATATCCACGTCCCCAGATATCCACGTCCCCAGATATCCACGTCCCCAGATATCCACATCCCCAGATATCCACGCCCCCAGATATCCACGTCCCCAGATATCCACATCCCCAGATATCCACACCCTCAGATATCCACGTCCCCAGATATCCACGTCCCCAGATATCCACACCCCCAGATATCCACACCCCCAGATATCCACGTCCCCAGATATCCAAACCCCCAGATATCCACACCCCCAGATATCCACGTCCCCAGATATCCACACCCCCAGATATCCACGTCCCCAGATATCCACATCCCCAGATATCCACATCCCCAGATATCCACACCCCCAGATATCCACACCCCCAGATATCCACACCCCCAGATATCCACACCCCCAGATATCCACATTCAACAACTTCTAAAGCATCCATCATGTACGATGTGAGCAGTGACACGTACAGGTCATTTCTGTTGCTTGTCATGAGCGACGTGGAGCTGTAGTCATCTGTGAGGAATGGCAGTCACACCCACAGGCAGTGACCTCAAATAACCAAGATGTCGTCACTAGTGAATTGGAAGTCGAGCTGTAGTCATCTCAAAGCTACTAAAATCAAAGGAATCAACACTGATTTGTAAGTCAAATTGTTGTCGTCTAAATAGCAAACTGCAGTCACATGAATCAACAGTGACTTTTGAGTCAAGCATTAGTTTTCTTTGTTGGACAAGCAATATGTTTAACAAGAGCTGGGGGCATTGAGCTGGAGTGAATTAGACACAGGTATGAGTGAGGCCAGCCTATTGTGTGCTATGTGCTGGGTGCTGCCAGTCCTTTATTGCTATGTGCTGGGTGCTGCCAGTCCTTTATTGCTGGGTGCTGCCCAGTCCTTTATTGCTATGTGCTGGGTGCTGCCGAGTCCTTTATTGCTATGTGCTGGGTGCTGCCAGTCCTTTATTGCTATGTGCTGGGTGCTGCCAGTCCTTTATTGCTATGTGCTGGGTGCTGCCGAGTCCTTTATTGCTATGTGCTGGGTGCTGCCAGTCCTTTATTGCTATGTGCTGGGTGCTGCCAGTCCTTTATTGCTATGTGCTGGGTGCTGCCAGTTCTTTATTGCTATGTGCTGGGTGCTGCCAGTCCTTTATTGCTATGTGCTGGGTGCTGCCGAGTCCTTTATTGCTATGTGCTGGGTGCTGCCAGTTCTTTATTGCTATGTGCTGGGTGCTGCCAGTCCTTTATTGCTATGTGCTGGGTGCTGCCAGTCCTTTATTGCTATGTGCTGGGTGCTGCCGAGTCCTTTATTGCTATGTGCTGGGTGCTGCCAGTTCTTTATTGCTATGTGCTGGGTGCTGCCAGTTCTTTATTGCTATGTGCTGGGTGCTGCCAGTCCTTTATTGCTATGTGCTGGGTGCTGCCAGTCCTTTATTGCTATGTGCTGGGTGCTGCCAGTCCTTTATTGCTATGTGCTGGGTGCTGCCAGTCCTTTATTGCTATGTGCATCAACATGCATGCAGATGACATGGATAAAACAGCATTGTGCCTTCACTACATCTGTACGCCTCATCAGCGCCTCATCAGCGTGTGCTCTGATCGTCTCTATACTTCATGTGTGCCAAAGTCAATAGGCAGTGATTCAAGGATTAGTGTAAAAAAAAAACAGTCACAGCAAAACGCAGCATCAGATTCATTCATGCAGAGATGGCATACTGTGGCATATTTCCTGCCGTGAATGTTAAAGTCAGACTGCGGTAGAGAGATGAGGAGGATGCGCAGTGTCAGTCTGGTTCTACCATCAACTCGTGGTGGGTCAGCCAGTGTCGAGAACGATGCTCCTATGAAGAGCAAAATATGATAGATTCTTGGCAGTGAGAGATAGTTGTATTGGCCATTTGGTGTTTGTCAAGTGGCAGTTGTGTGTTTGTGGAGTTGCATGCATAGTGTTGGTGCCCGTAGTAGTGGTGGTGCCTGTAGTGGTGGTGGTGCCCGTAGTGGTGGTGGTGCCTGTAGTGGTGGTGGTGCCCGTAGTGGTGGTGGTGCCCGTAGTGGTGGTGGGGCCCGTAGTGGTGGTGGTGCCCGTAGTGGTGGTGGTGCCCGTAATGGTGGTGGTGCCCGTAGTGGTGGTGGTGGTGCCCGTAGTGGTGGTGGGGCCCGTAGTGGTGGTGGTGGGGCCCGTAGTGGTGGTGGTGCCCGTAGTGGTGGTGGTGCCCGTAGTGGTGGTGGGGCCCGTAGTGGTGGTGGTGCCCGTAGTGGTGGTGGGGCCCGTAAAGGTGGTGGGGCCCATAGTGGTGGTGGGGCCCGTAGTGGTGGTGCCCGATTTGGAGGAGATGTTTGTTATGATGGGGACCTCTCCCTGCACTATAATGGGATTGAGTTGGTGAGGTACAAGTATCAGGGTTTGGAGGCTAGTACATAGGGGTAATGGGCGGGGCTAAGATCAGCGGCCAGAGAGAAGGGTAAACAAGCTGACCCACTCACTTCCTGCCAGGCCAACCTCCAGGCCAAGGTCAAGGTCACAAACCAATCTGGCCTCATACCCTTCTTCCCCCACAACTGGGCTACTTTCTGCGGCTACTTTCTGCGGCTACTTTCTGCGTACACGTTATCAAGAGGAGGAGAGTGCTGGCATGAGCTCAATTGAGTCCAGTGGGAAATGAAATGGAAAAATTACAAACGGATTTCATCAGTGATACATGGGTTAAATTTGATTGTGGGAATAGTTATTGGGCCCACAAGGAGAAGTGAAGGACAACAATTAGCTGGCCTAGCCACTGCTGGGGGCCACTATTTCACCGTCATTCATGTCAATCAAACATCCTGAATGAGAAGAAATCACACAAACACTGCGCAATCTCAGAGCCTACATCCCTAAACCCCTTATTGTAATCCCAACTAACCCACTCTCGTCGCCGGTATGTAACAGTCACTGGCGAATAGAACACAGCCCAAAAGGGCAGCACTATTTGGAGGATGGCAGATTCCAGGCTGGGACGACCTCATTGGCTGATGATCACATCAACCTGGGGCAAGCTGCCACAGTGAGATCCCTGCTGTACACTTGGGATCTCTCCTGCTAATGAAGCTTTCTCTGCAGTCCTCCCCGGGTTATAGCAGTTATAAGAAGCTTGCCGCTTCCATACCGCGCACACCATTTACCTGTATAGCATGTAAGCGCATTGTATTACCGTAATTCCCATATTGGCCAGTTTTCTTATTAGGTGACAGTTGAGGCCAATCTGGGAGCTGGCAGTGACAAAGCTTGGTGGGGAATAGGATCACACACATCAGCAGAGGCAACACACAACGTGATACCAATATCACATGGTCCAAATACAAAATGACCTTTAGCTCCCAGCTAACTTTACCTTCTTCTTCTTCCTATTTCTTGTCATAATTCTGCATGCATGATAAATATACATGATAAAAGACATCAAACAAAATGGTTAATATTTCATTCACAAGCAAAAAATGACAATTTAAATGATATTAATCATAACTATTATCAATGCCATCCATCTCTAACATGAAAAGCTCCAATCTTTTTATCTGAGCAATAGTTTCTATATTTTTTGAATTTCATTGTCATATATTTCTAAAATTAGCAAGACAAACATGCTATTTTCACAATAAGCAAAATGAAATTGGTTTCAATACTTTTAAAACAGCACTTTGATCAGTTTCCCTGGCAAAGGTAGTTGACCGCTCAGCTCAAGGAATTGCCATGCATGCTAAGGTGAATGGTACAGAATTTCAGATTATTAGGCCGCGTGCCATAAATCAGGCGGTAATTGTACACGAGCTAGCTCTGCCAATTATCAGCTGCCCACTAAGCCACTCAAGTTAACCGTCATAAATAAAATAGTCCCATTCTGCCATTATTAATCACAATTTAATTTGAGTGCCATAACTCACTTTGCATATAGAATGCTTTTTAATCAGCATGTTGCTACACTTGTTTAAAAAGAAACAATTTCATGTTTTTTCCTCTTTGTAAATAAAGACATGTTTTTTTTGTTGCCTGCAGATATGGCATAGCAAATGAGAGGATTTTCCAGAAAAGGTAAATGGGGGAGAAGGGTTAAGATAATTGCTGCTGACTGAGAAAAGTCTGTCAATAATCAGTGTAACTCACTGTACAATACCTCCCCTCCTGTCCCCTGTCACTATACAATACCTCCCCTCCTGTCCCCTGTCACTACACAATACCTCCCCTCCTGTCCCCTGTCAATGATCTCTCCAGTGGTGACGACTCTGTCAAGTTTGTTCCCACCAGATATTGACTTTCTAATTTCTTTTATTTGCTTTGTGGCATGTTGAGTGGCCTGTCCCGCTGGTTGGGTAAGTCTCCTTACTCCCTCCCCTGAGGGCCGCCGCGATGGATGCAGCTTTCATCCAACCATCGGAATTCAATGTCTCTCGCACAACCACTTGAGATAGGTAATGTAGGTCATCGCATCAGCTCCTGTCATATCTATGCCGCTCCTCAGATCAATCTTAAAACAAAGATTCTTCATCATTTTCCCGATCCATCTTTCATTTCAAGCCCTGCAATTCATCTTCCTCAAGCTGATCCACTTGGCTTTTTCCTTTCTTCTTCTTTGAGAACCTGTGTTTATCTTCGATCAGGCGAAAGCTTTATCATCCTTACAAAAACATTACATAATTTGGTATTTCCTTGCAAATTTTCCCATATAACAAACAGCGTGAATTGTTTGCCAGACACATTTCTATCATGTTTCACAACAAGGAGTAAAGCTCTCCTTTCCACTGTGTTATTTAGGTGAAGTACTTTCTGAGTTCTGATTGTTCAGTGTTTGTCAGTTATGTCAAGTAGTAATTTACGTATCCTGATGACCATCTTATACATGACCCCAGTTTGTATCAATATCACACACTCTGCCCATTAATTCAGGACATACGTATAAATATACACATAATCATACCATGTTTTCAACTACTTTCTCTTGTGATGTTTGTTTGCAAATGCAATACCATGTTTGCAAATGCAATACCATGTTTTCAACTACTTTCTCTTGTGATGTTTGTTTGCAAATCAAGTGCTCATGATAGCTGTCTTTCAAACATGTGAGGCAGGCTGCCTGAAATGTATTTTAAATCGCAATGTCACAAAATCTACTTTTATTTCCATGAACAAAAATGTGTCAATCTATTCTCAATATTGTTGAGTTGTTTAATTAACAAACATTTGTATTTTTGGTCGGTCCACTGAAGTGACACAGTTATCCCATGGATTGCAAGGCAGCAAATGGCAGATATGTTCCCTGCATTGGCTCGTATCATTTTAATTCTATGTAAAATCTGTCGATGGCAAGAAGTGAAATTTCTGTTACTTACCCAGGTTCTAAGAAAAATGTCTATCTGATAAGGGACCAAAGGTTTTAATGTAATCCAACTTTTAATACATATATGAGGCCAAAAGCAAACAATAACCTTGTTTCTGATAACATGCCCTGAAAAAATAGGATAGATTTTATTTCTTTTTGTTAAAAGTGATCAAATATAAATGGATATATATATATTTAGACAGTAAAACAAACTATAGGGTAGCTGCTTTGAGCTATGGTAGGTGGGGGAATCGGAAACAAGCTTCTTCTTTTTCAGGCCTAATTTGAGAGAACAACAGCAATGCAATAGTACAGGTGGGGGATGCCATATCTTCCTACAGGTGGGGGATGCCATATCTTCCTACAGGTGGGGGATGCCATATCTTCCTACAGGTGGGGGATGCCATATCTTCCTACAGGTGGGGGATGCCATATCTTCCTACAGGTGGGGGATGCCATATCTTCCTACTCAAACCTTCATTCCACTCACTTCTGTGAGGCTATGACCCCCACATGACCTGGCTTTCCTCCCACATGACCTGGCTTTCCTCCCAAATTGCTGCCTAGTACAATGTCTCGAAGTCCATATATGTATAGTGGCATTCTGTAATTGGTGTCTGTCATAATGAGGATGGATGACCTGCCCGGATTGGCAACCTTGCAATTTATACTATAAATTTAAAATGGATCCATCTCAAATTCTCTTTAAAAAGTGACATCACGCCACCTGTACGAATGTGTGCATTCTGTGTGATTGTCATAGAGATTATTTTGATAAGTATCAGCATTCTAAGGTTACAATTGCTTCTATCCCCAGCAGCCGAGCATAAAGCAAATAAAGCATCTTTAAAAAATCATAAATCACACGTGAGCAGACGACAATGTGAGAGTGTGTCGGTAGGAATCTGGGGCAGGTGTGGACAGAGGTACACCCCACCCCGGCACACCCCACCCTGGTACACCCCACCCCGGTACACCCCACCCCGGCACACCCCACCCAGGCACACCCCACCCTGGTACGCCTCACCCAGGCACACCCCACCCTGGTACGCCTCACCCAGGCACACCCCACCCAGGCACACCCCACCCTGATACGCCTCACCCAGGCACACCCCACCCTGGTACGCCTCACTCAGGCACACCCCACCCTGGCACACCCCACCCAGGCACACCCCACCCTGGTACGCCTCACCCCGGTACACCCCACCCCGGCACACCTCACCCAGGCACACCCCACCCTGATACGCCTCACCCAGGCACACCCCACCCTGGTACGCCTCACCCAGGCACACCCCACCCTGATACGCCTCACCCAGGCACACCCCACCCTGGTACGCCTCACCCAGGCACACCCCACCCTGGCACACCCCACCCAGGCACACCCCACCCTGGTACGCCTCACCCCGGCACACCTCACCCCGGCACACCTCACCCCGGTACACACCATCCCGGTACATCCCAACCCGGTACACCCCATCCCGGTACATCCCAACCCAGTACACCCCACCCCGGCACACCTCACCCCGGCACGACCCACTCCGGCACACCCCACCCCGGTACACCTCACCCCGGCACACCCCACCCCGGCACACCCCACCCCGGTACACCCCACCCCGGCACGACCCACCCTGGTACCACCCACCCTGGTACCACCCACCCCACCCTGGTACGCCTCACCCCGGTACACCCTGGGGATCTGCAGCAGGTGTGGAAGGAGATAGATGTCTTCCGTCACTCAGGTGGGGAAAGAGTCCCATCCCGACCACAGCCCTGCATCCAACTCAAGCATAGTCCTCCAAATATTCTGTCATCCCCAATTTGTTTTTCTCATCCATAACTGCAATAACTGCCATTTGAACAATTGGCAGTAGCCCTGACCCATACAGGGCAAAGTGGCACTTTCTATGCCGGTGTGACAAGCTTTCATTTTGAGGATGTCAGGGCAGAACGAGAGGTCACACCAGGTCAGGCTGCCTTTGATCTTTTCTTTATGTTAACTTGGCCACGTCAGAATGCAGCTCTGATGTTGCGCATCTCTGTGTGCCTGCCATCCTGTTAGCCCCCACCACCCCCCCACCAGCCCCCTGGTGCCCACCACCCAAACCTTCTGCTCCCACAGATACCCCCCCTCCCCACTGCATGCCCCCAACCAAATAGGCAACTCTGGTACCTGTCTCAGCACTTCCAAAGGCCTAAGAAAAATCTCCCTACCGACCCTAGTTCATTTCCCTACCGACCCTAGTTCATTACCCTACCTACCCAAGATTTTTGGGGACTTACTGAGGGCAAAGACATAGTTTCAGTTATAATTACAGTTATATATATATCCATTCTTCATATATTTGATCACTTATAACAAAAATATAAAAACAAAATTCTACCCCCTACCCTCTTTTTTTCAGGGCATGCTATCGGAAATTACTTTTTTGGCCTTTCCCATCCATTTGCTTCTTTATCTTCAGAGGAGGGCATTCTTTCTCCACAAATTTACTCCATTTTGGCCAGAGCTCAACTATTGAGGTGATTGGACATCACGGCAATGCTACAACCTCATGACTCATTGCTCTCCTCAATGTGCAAAGAAATAGCATCAGTCTCACAAACTTATGAACCACCTCCAAGCAATCGCTTCCCAATCCCTACCCATTAACCATCAAATGAACATCTCCTGCACAACATTCAGGTCTCTCCTCCTAGAATTACACTTTAATAGTTATATTACATCTGGCACCATGCTCTATTATTGACTTACACCTAAAACTCACAAATATTCTAAACCTTTCACAATCTACAAAGTTGCCAAGAGCAACATAGTCAATCTTTCCCTCGCCCAGACCACAAATTAAAACACAACTGGGAAAATGTGACAACCAACCACCTGCCCATTGCCATGACAATAAACCCTGGAAGTATTTATCTAGCTGGGCTTAAAAATGTCAAACATTCAAAGCCCCCTATATAAAAAGACAAGTAGATGGGGAAATGTTTAGGGTCCGTTGGCAAAGTGGGTGCACACCATTTTGTCATTTTTTGATAAACATAATCAAACAGGTATACATGTAGACCTGATATCCACATAGTTTACATACATGTGTAAAATTACATATGTACTGCGATGCTGCATGCAACAAAGTAACAATATGGCAAACAGTGTACCTTTTGCCTTCTTAATACTAGTAACTGTTCTGTTGCCTTCTATATGTAGGTAGGCTTGTGTTAACCTTATATATATTTATATATCATAATCTTTGGCACACACATTGATGTTGCAGGCTGGAGTGTTTGTACGTAGATATGAGGCTGGATTCTTTGGTCATTTAAAGGTCAAGACTGAGTCATGCCCTCAACATACTGCGCTGGTCAATTATAGAGAACCCACATATTATATGATCACTTGATTGATATTGATTAGGGATTGACAGATCTAACTCAGGACTGACTTTAACTACATGTGATATTTTGTTCCTGCCAGTTAGTTGTTGAATGTGTTTCAAGAGGTGAGAATTTCACATAATCTTATGCAAGTTGGTCAAGTCACTGTATTTTGATCACATTCCATAAATATTGATCATTAACCCGGCAGTGAGGAGCAGTAGAAGTAGGTTAATCCATTGACAACTGAGCTCATGACAACTAACTTGCCTGTCAACAAACTTTACCGTATTATTGTCATTGATTTACGAGGTACAAGACTGCAGGCAGGGCTGTCCCCATTTCAATCTGAATATTAAGAGGCATGTTAGTGCTTCACGTCTAGGAAGTACAATTTTGATTCGACATGACAAAAATCACGACATGACATTTCTCACAGCTTTAACTTAATGTGTTTGTTGGCACAGACTCACTTGCTGCTTTGCAATTGCATTTTAAATGTAAATCTCAACTGCACAAAGCTGAGTGATTCCTGAGAATTTGTGGGTAGAGGTATCATTCTGACCCATTGACACTGATAGTATTCAGTGCAGGGCCCTTAAGCTGAGAATGCTGTGAAATGGGAAAAAAGCCCAGTAGCTGCAGCTTCCTATATCACCTAAGTAAACAGTCTATGATGAAGATGACATGTTTCTCTAGAAATGTGCTGAACAGGGGGTTAGGTTGGAGGTCACATATAGGTTAAGAAAATAATTCACATCTCCACACACATATTCCCCCTCACTTAACCTGTACCTTCTTAACCTTTAATCATGTTAATATATACTCTAACCCTGAAGCATTTCATATCATGAAAACCAAATATATATGACACGACCCTCAGTGTATTTGGCAGCTTTGTAGTGGGACAGGAGCTGATATTGGCAGGGTGGCAGGGTGGCAGGGTGGCAGGGTGGTAGGCGGGTGAGGTGGCAGTGTGGTCGGGTGGCAGGGTGGCAGGCAGCTGGGCAGTAGGGTGGCAGGCCAGCAGGGTGGTAAGGTGGTAGGGTGGTAGGCTGCTGGGTAGTAGGGTGATAGGTTGGCAGGGTAGCCGTGTGGCAGGGTGGCAGGGTGGCAGGGCAGCAGGGTGGCAGGGCAGCATGGCAGCATGGCAGCATGGCAGCAAGGCAGGAGAGCGGCCTGCTGGGGTCAGCTGCAGACACCCATTAGTCATCACTTCATATCCATTAGCCCAGTACATCACATGAATCTCAATTATAAAAGACAAGGAACAAATACCAGCCCCAGCTCTGGTCAGATGCAGGAGGTCTCCTGGTCCTCCGTGGCCGGCTGTATATAGCTCGTGGCCGTATTAAGCTCGCTCTACCAGGATCTTGACATCACCATCATTTCCAATGAACAGAACTTGCCACACCAATTACACAAACCAAAGCCATATTCATAGATGACTTCTTTTCAGGTCATTTTCATACTCCAATGGCAAAAGCTTCCATAAAAGTCTGTTTTCTGACATTTGAATTTTCCAGAATTTTCAACATCTTAGTGTAGATTCAGATTCTTTTTTCTTTCTTTTTTTTTTTGGAGATAAAAATGATGAACAAGCTGTTGTAAAAACAGGACACAGTCATAAATTACAAAACAAATTGCCTCTGACAGCAGAGCCTCCAAGCAATAAAATCACCTAATTTAAAAATTACAAAAAGCCACCAGGGAAAATAAACAAGGTGACCAATTCCCTCCATACAACAGTTTTGTTCTCTCAGCTCATTTGTCTCAGCACAATGAAAATTGTTGCAGAAATAAACATGACAACTTTTGCAAACCTATCAATTACTAAATGGTATTAATTACACTATTCCCCTTTAAGATATTACTGTTCTGGTGGTGTCCAGGATGTGGAGGATAAACAGTGATCCCTCCGTACCAGGATATCCACCCCTCTCACCCCTCTTTATACTCAGCTGTGAAATCCCTTGAAGCTAACGACCACAACCAAACACAGCAGAGTAACAATTGGTATTTTGGAAATTGTTCAAATATTTGGAGTGGTGACCATTATGGGACACATGGTGACATTTCAGGGAAATAAGGAGAGCAATTTGTGGGGTATTACTGCCCATTCACCACTGTGGTATATGTCCTGGTTAAGTTCTTGCTGACGCTCTAATTGTGTCCTGCTGTTTTATTGCTTATGTTTTCCCGACAAAGATCATGTGTGTGTAGGTATTTTCATAAATATTAGAAAAGATATATTAAAGGGTCTGACAATCTTAAAGCGTTCTCTGACTCCGTCCCCCAAAAAAGATATGAACATGTGTCAAGCATGCCTCAACGAGATACAAATACTCAATACTAAAGCATATGAAGGTGGCCACTGGCCGGGTCCTGCTGAGGACTGGTTCAGTTATCTGGCCACAGGCCGGGCCCTGCTGGGGACTGGTTCAGTTATCTGGCCACTGGCCGGGCCCTGCTGGGGACTGGTTCAGTCATGTGGCCACTGGCCGGGTCCTGCTGGGGACTGGTTCAGTTATCTGGCCACTGGCCTGGTCCTGCTGGGGACTGGTTCAGTCATGTGACCACTGGCCTGGCCCTGCTGGGGACTGGTTCAGTTATCTGGCCACTGGCCGGGCCCTGCTGGGGACTGGTTCAGTTATCTGGCCACTGGCCGGGCCCTGCTGGGGACTGGTTCAGTTATCTGGCAGGGTGGTGGTGGTGGGTGGTCTGATGGTAGGGTGGTGGCAGGGTGGTTGGAGGAGGAAGCAGGTTGCTCTCATATCAGCCACCATGTGCCAGGACCCAGCCTCGTGTAGAGGACCCAGCCTCCCTCCCTTCTAAACCCACCACTTCAACATGGGTTTATGATTTCCAATATTTGACAGTGATGACCCCCAGCTTTTAAACAAACACACCACAACAGATGGTGTAAACCGATCTCTGCCACCAGTTTTAAGCCAAGTCTGAATGCAGACTGCTTGCTTAGCAGTGTAGAATAATTATCTAACCTGAGGATTAAGCCAAGTTGCATACACTTGTTATATTACTCCTTTGATGGATCACATAGTTTTGCTCCCTCTCAATACTGCACTATCTTCCTGACACTTGAAAAGGAGTTTTTCTATCATAAACTGAGTATGTTACAAAGAAATCAAATATACACTACTAAAATAACAAAGCCTGGGTTTTGATATCTGTATCTTTCTATGTGTGTATCTTATGACTTCAATTCTATCTGAAATTCTGAGTAAAGTCCATATCACAGAATGAAGTGGCAATCTGCGAGTATAAGATGTCTCATCCTGTACAGACTCCAGGTGTATAAGATACAATGTCACAGCGGTGTGAAGAGACCTGAAATCTGGATATACTGTCAGAAGACGAAGATTCTTTCACATCTGGTTTGAAACATACTTTTCACATGTATTTAGGATTGTTCTGTGTCATAACATTGACACTACACAAGATCTGAGAACATACCTGCATATAAGTGGGAGAATGTCTTGAAGTGCGGCTGCCTGCAGCTACCTTAACTTTGGGAATCATTAAATGCCCTAATATCAATAATACTCTTCATAACTCAAAATCACTGGGGCTTTTTATACTAATTTCCCTGCACATTTTTCCTCCTGAAAACTGAAAACTTTATACAGTAGAATGTATTGACCAATGTTTACTTACTTGCCACTTGTAAATGTGCCTTTCTGCTGACGATTAATCCTAACCGATTTCTTGCCACGCATTCGTAATATCCTTCATCGCTCCGTCCCCTCTGTTTTCTGTGTACTACCCGTTTGAAATAAAGGGAACCGTTGCTGAGAACATATCTCCTGGTATCTGTGATTTCGTGGCCATCTTTGTGCCATGCTATAGTGGCTGGCTGGGCAGCACCTGAGCTACTGTCAGTGTCAGTGTTCTCTGCAGAACAGTTCCACACAAAGGCTTGGCCCTTTGTCACCACTACATCCTGAGGTTCCTCCGTGAACACAAGCCCCAACTGGATGTCCAGGCTGTGCAAACCTGAAATACAACAGCAAAATTAAACTCATGTAAAACACATCTTGGCTTGACACAAAGCAATAAATCATGCATAACTTTCTTTTAAAAGATTTGGGAGTACTTTCACAATTCTTTTCTTGATATGATCAGAATTGTTTATTTATTGGTTGACCATTTAGAGGATAAAAGTAATCTTTACAGGACTTTATATTCCTGCAGCAAAGTAAATTCAGAGAAATGCAACCAAGCACCTATGTTATAATATAATTATTTCTTTTTTCCTATTGGACACAGCTGTGGTACGTTTGCTCATCAGCAAGGACCTTTAAGATAGTAGTAAGATTGTCTTTTCTGATCACTGCTGAACATCATTCAATCACTACCCAAGAATCATCAATTTCCTACTTCCCAAGTGTGCACCACATAAAAAATATAGACCTACAAACACACAGAGCTCTACATCGTGAATATTGGCAAAATGGCCTATTTTTACATGCTTATATATTGTCTGAAAAAACAAACGATTTTGAAATGAATATTTTAAAAATCTATTTTTGAAAAAAAAATGTTTTAAATATTATTTGGTTATCTCCACATTGAAGGGCAATATTTTTATGATTGCTGAAAAGTTAATTAATTTCATTTCAGAGGGGATATCTTCATAAATATATTACAAAGGATCTTTGTATTACTAGGAGTAATAGGACCAACTTTCATATCAAGTAGATCTTATATTTCTGTTGCAACATTGAGGTGTCCATTACATAAAATTTAATAATGACAATAATGATACTCTTGGAATTACTTTTGTGAAAGCCATATTATTTTCCATCCTATTGCACTATGATTACTTTTCATTTCCGGTTGCATATTTGAGCTACATATTACCTAATCTATTTTTTATCACAACATTCATTCAACCTAACGGAAAATATCAATGTGTGGCAGTCAAGTCAGCGGTTTGGCTGGCATTCAAATTGAGCAATAAATTGGGAGTCTTTCATTATCCAGTGTGTATTTCAAGTATGATTGCCACAATGTGAAGGCTTTCATTTCTGATGTAATAGTATGATACACATGTCAAGGATTGTATTTGGAGTTTTGTGGCTGTGTGTGTGGCAGCATTGACTTGGCCTGCTCCCAGCTCCATGGTTCCTGACAATGTATGTAATGACAGAGAAAACACACAAATGGTTTGCCATCCCCTGCCACGACTGGCCTGCACACAATATCTCCTCTATTACCACTGGCATGCTCTCATAGGCACCCATCCCAGGTCAGCTGGGGTCACACAGGTCATTCCATACAGATTTCTTGACATTTTTTAACTTGATTACAGCCTATGATTTCTGTGTGAATATTCCAACTGACAATTCATTTCCTCGGCTCAAAGCTCGTACTCCATTATTATTGCACTAATATTTGTTCAGCATGGAGAGTCATTTTTCATCTCTTTGACAGGTTCAGGGCCCTTGACTTATCATGAAGTTAAATACCGGCAGACCAAACTGTAAAAGGCTTGTTGCAATCCCAAATGTAAGTAGCGAGCATGAATAATTAGATGGTGCCTATTTCATAGCAAATATGTCATTCACCGATTCTGACGGTCTGCCACTTTTCACAAACCTGTGCACAAGGGGTGCAGGACGGGGTGCAGGACGGGAACTGGTGCCCCTGATCAGTATTCACCTCCCCTAGGCAGTGCCAAACCCTATCCTATCAATATTTCATCAGACTAATATATGACAGCCAAGCAAGATGGATCGCAAATAAAACACTCTGGCAGCCATTTTCTGGGTTGCCACTGTATTTTTCAGCAGATGTCAGAGATTTGCACATGTGAGCATGTCATCACTCAGCAGTGTAAACTTGGACCATGTTTGAGGCAGGCCAAGGCCTATCACCATAAATGTTGAATGAGACATACATCAGGTGTCTATGGGCCCTCATCCCTTATGTCAGGATGCTGAACAACCAACACCCGGCACCACACACACACACACACACACACACACCGCTCATACCACACACACCACACACATACATACATACCACACACACACACACATAAATCACACACACACATACCCACACACCATACATCTATACCACACATACCACACACCAGACACACACACATACGTACACACACATACATACCACACACATATACATACCACACATATACAAGACACATATATACACACCACACACACATACATACCACACACACGTACCACACATACCACACACCAGACACACACACACATACACACACATACATACCACACACATATACATACCACACATACACAAGACACATATATACACACACCACACACATACACACCACACATACATACAAACCACACATATACACATGCACACACACACATACACGCACCACACACACAAACATCACACATATACACACATGCACCACACATACACTCCACACACACACATAGCTTTCTCTCCATCCCCAACAAACTGCCAATTTGTTTTTGCCACATCTTCCTTTCTGACATATCCCTGAAATTGATGATGTGCTGCTGGGAATGTGTCCAATATTGATACCGTCACTTACAGATCTTCATAAAATTGTCTTTATTCCTAATGAATATGAAACTGAGAAGTTCTGTTTACAATGATGACAAATGTTAAGGCATTCATTCCCTGGGAGAAATACTGGCCCGACATCTCTGGAAGGGTCACTTTGATAAAATACATCGGGGAAACCCTGCATATATTCATACATGTGCAGTCTCATCTCCACTTGCAAGTTAGGCCACACACCTCTGAACTCAGCCATCACATTGTTAAGGACATTTGATATTTTATAATTCCAGTCTCACGATTATCTACTTGAATTAATCAATCAATCTATTTATCTTAATTACACACTTATCACAGAGTGCAATGTATTTAATGCTAGATACAGTTTTGTAAGTGCCAAATGGTTATATAAATCTCTCACAAATAACTATTTTTTCCTCCCCCAAAGGCATGTACCGCAGAGGCCAATCTCTGTAGGGGGTGTTGTTGTATTTTTTGCTGATCACTCACCCCATCCTCATAAAATATCCGGAAATCTTTGTATTTATTGGAGTGTAAAATCAGTAGTGTGTCACTTGTAGCATGGTCTAGGACACAAAGGTTGGGGGTTATCATGGTTATGAGGGAGCTCGACTCTGCTGATCCTCGGCGAGTGCAACGACTTGTTTATGCTCCAACTTGGCTACACTTACAATGGTATGTCCGAGTTATTTGTGAGCAAGAGCCCAATACCTGAAGAGCATGTGACTTGGATTTCTCACAAAATACTCCCAGTCTTTTATACTTGTGTCTCAAATTTCTGTGAGATAAGAACCAGCTTCTAAAAAAACTGGCAAGCAAGTGGCATTAGCAATGGGTGACATGCAGATTCTCCGCTACCTATTCCCAGCCTCTTCATCTCACCTCATTGTTTGACACTCAGTCTCCTTCTCATCCAACCACGATTTTACATATCTACTCACTAGATTCTGACATGGGCAGGCCTTGACATTAAGGATTTTGGTTACGAGCCCGAAAAGGTAGATCGCCCTCAAATCAAATGGCAATTTTATTCTTAACTACAAGCTTACACATAAGGCAGTGAAAAATGAGAAATGTTTACTTAAATCTGGGCCAGTAGAAATTAAAAATCATTTGTCCATACTGGACCAGTTGCTCCTTTCGGTACATGAGGCCAGTGTTAATATTGAGCCCTGTATGACTCATGTGACTACCCTTTCCTCACCACAATATGATTATCTTGTGCATCTATCTAGTTTTTACAGGGAAATTTATGATCCTGGTGTTTTGAAGCTTCTTTACTTCATACTGATATTATTATTATTATATATCTCTATATTTTACAGCCTTTTTGATTTGCAACATGATCTGACATGAATAAACACTTATTATGAGAATAGATCTACGACATTAATAATATCCCAGAGCGAGTACACATGCGTGGGCATAACCATTGATAAGTATGAGCAGTAGGTGTTATTCTATTTCAACAATGAAGTACAATCTGTCATGACCAACATATTCCCACGAAACCTTAGCTCTCAAGACCGTATATATATGTCGCCAGCAATAAATCCTATCTCATTAAAAAATAGAGTAAATCTAAGTAAGACAAGCTGATGGTCTCAGCTTGGTAGTGTTGTAAAATGACATAGAGATAGGCCTATTTTTAGAGTGGCCTTGGCAAATGCCTACTTGATCATTGGATGATCACAGTAGCAGCATCAGCAGCTGCCTGTACCCACTTTACCACATTTCCTGGGTGAGGCTGAAAAAAGGTGTAGTGCACGGTACACTGGGTGCAAACTGATTACCTTTTGTGCACTGGCAACAGCAAATATTGATTTAAATACAATGATCATCACACATATCGCTTGACATGCTTCTTTTATCTGCTCTATCTGGAATATCCGAGGACATATGATGATGATGATGATACGACCATCATATCATAGTAAGGCATAGAATGAATATAATGGTGGCCATATAATGCTTGCCAGGAGCTTTGTCTAATCATTCCCTCACGGCCCGGCCTAGTAGAACTGTGCTGATGGTGGGCTGGTATATAAGGTGTGTCATGCCTTGTCTAATCATTCCCTCACTGCCCGGCCTAGTAGAACTGTGCTGATGGTGGGCTGGTATATAAGGTGTGTCATGCCTTGTCTAATCATTGCCTCACTGCCCGGCCTAGTAGAACTGTGCTGATGGTGGGCTGGTATATAAGGTGTGTCATGCCTTGTCTAATCATTGCCTCACTGCCCGGCCTAGTAGAACTGTGCTGATGGTGGGCTGGTATATAAGGTGTGTCATGCCTTGTCTAATCATTCCCTCACTGCCTGGCCTAGTAGAACTGTGCTGATGGTGGGCTGGTATATAAGGTGTGTCATGCCTTGTCTAACCATTCCCTCACTGCCCGGCCTAGTAGAACTGTGCTGATGGTGGGCTGGTATATAAGGTGTGTCATGCCTTGTCTAATCATTCCCTCACTGCCTGGCCTAGTAGAACTGTGCTGATGGTGGGCTGGTATATAAGGTGTGTCATGCCTTGTCTAACCATTCCCTCACTGCCCGGCCTAGTAGAACTGTGCTGATGGTGGGCTGGCTGGTATATAAGGTGTGTCATGCCTTGTCTAACCATTCCCTCACTGCCCGGCCTAGTAGAACTGTGCTGATGGTGGGCTGGTATATAAGGTGTGTCATGCCTTGTCTAATCATTCCCTCACTGCCCGGCCTAGTAGAACTGTGCTGATGGTGGGCTGGTATATAAGGTGTGTCATGCCTTGTCTAATCATTCCCTCACTGCCCGGCCTAGTAGAACTGTGCTGATGGTGGGCTGGTATATAAGGTGTGTCATGCCTTGTCTAATCATTCCCTCACTGCCCGGCCTAGTAGAACTGTGCTGATGGTGGGCTAGTATATAAGGTGTGTCATGCCTTGTCTAACCATTCCCTCACTGCCCGGCCTAGTAGAACTGTGCTGATGGTGGGCTAGTATATAAGGTGTGTCATGCCTTGTCTAATCATTCCCTCACTGCCCGGCCTAGTAGAACTGTGCTGGTGGTGGGCTGGTATATAAGGTGTGTCATGCCTTGTCTAACCATTCCCTCACTGCCCGGCCTAGTAGAACTGTGCTGATGGTGGGCTGGTATATAAGGTGTGTCATGCCTTGTCTAATCATTCCCTCACTGCCCGGCCTAGTAGAACTGTGCTGATGGTGGGCTGGTATATAAGGTGTGTCATGCCTTGTCTAACCATTCCCTCACTGCCTGGCCTAGTAGAACTGTGCTGATGGTGGGCTGGTATATAAGGTGTGTCATGCCTTGTCTAATCATTCCCTCACTGCCCGGCCTAGTAGAACTGTGCTGATGGTGGGCTGGTATATAAGGTGTGTCATGCCTTGTCTAATCATTCCCTGACTGCCTGGCCTAGTAGAACTGTGCTGATGGTGGGCTGGTATATAAGGTGTGTCATGCCTTGTCTAATCATTCCCTCACTGCCCGGCCTAGTAGAACTGTGCTGATGGTGGGCTGGTATATAAGGTGTGTCATGCCTTGTCTAATCATTCCCTCACTGCCCGGCCTAGTAGAACTGTGCTGATGGTGGGCTGGTATATAAGGTGTGTCATGCCTTGTCTAATCATTCCCTCACTGCCCGGCCTAGTAGAACTGTGCTGATGGTGGGCTGGTATATAAGGTGTGTCATGCCTTGTCTAACCATTCCCTGGCCTAGTAGAACTGTGCTGATGGTGGGCTGGTATATAAGGTGTGTCATGCCTTGTCTAATCATTCCCTCACTGCCTGGCCTAGTAGAACTGTGCTGATGGTGGGCTGGTATATAAGGTGTGTCATGCCTTGCCTAATCATTCCCTCACTGCCCGGCCTAGTAGAACTGTGCTGATGGTGGGCTGGTATATAAGGTGTGTCATGCTTTGTCTAATCATTCCCTCACTGCCCGGCCTAGTAGAACTGTGCTGATGGTGGGCTGGTATATAAGGTGTGTCATGCCTTGTCTAACCATTCCCTGGCCTAGTAGAACTGTGCTGATGGTGGGCTGGTATATAAGGTGTGTCATGCCTTGTCTAATCATTCCCTCACTGCCCGGCCTAGTAGAACTGTGCTGATGGTGGGCTGGTATATAAGGTGTGTCATGCCTTGTCTAACCATTCCCTGACTGCCCGGCCTAGTAGAACTGTGCTGATGGTGGGCTGGTATATAAGGTGTGTCATGCCTTGTCTAACCATTCCCTCACTGCCTGGCCTAGTAGAACTGTGCTGATGGTGGTCTGGTATATAAGGTGTGTCATGCCTTGTCTAACCATTCCCTCACTGCCTGGCCTAGTAGAACTGTGCTGATGGTGGGCTGGTATATAAGGTGTGTCATGCCTTGCCTAACCATTCCCTCACTGCCTGGCCTAGTAGAACTGTGCTGATGGTGGGCTGGTATATAAGGTGTGTCATGCCTTGTCTAACCATTCCCTCACTGCCCGGCCTAGTAGAACTGTGCTGATGGTGGGCTGGTATATAAGGTGTGTCATGCCTTGTCTAATCATTCCCTCACTGCCTGGCCTAGTAGAACTGTGCTGATGGTGGGCTGGTATATAAGGTGTGTCATGCCTTGTCTAACCATTCCCTCACTGCCTGGCCTAGTAGAACTGTGCTGATGGTGGGCTGGTATATAAGGTGTGTCATGCCTTGTCTAATCATTCCCTCACTGCCTGGCCTAGTAGAACTGTGCTGATGGTGGGCTGGTATATAAGGTGTGTCATGCCTTGTCTAACCATTCCCTCACTGCCTGGCCTAGTAGAACTGTGCTGATGGTGGGCTGGTATATAAGGTGTGTCATGCCTTGTCTAACCATTCCCTGACTGCCCGGCCTAGTAGAACTGTGCTGATGGTGGGCTGGTATATAAGGTGTGTCATGCCTTGTCTAACCATTCCCTCACTGCCCGGCCTAGTAGAACTGTGCTGATGGTGGGCTGGTATATAAGGTGTGTCATGCCTTGTCTAATCATTCCCTCACTGCCCGGCCTAGTAGAACTGTGCTGATGGTGGGCTGGTATATAGGGTGTGTCATGCCTTGTCTAATCATTCCCTCACTGCCTGGCCTAGTAGAACTGTGCTGATGGTGGGCTGGTATATAAGGTGTGTCATGCCTTGTCTAATCATTCCCTCACTGCCCGGCCAAGTAGAACTGTGCTGATGGTGGGCTGGTATATAAGGTGTGTCATGCCTTGTCTAATCATTCCCTCACTGCCCGGCCTAGTAGAACTGTGCTGATGGTGGGCTGGTATATAAGGTGTGTCATGCCTTGTCTAATCATTCCCTCACTGCCCGGCCAAGTAGAACTGTGCTGATGGTGGGCTGGTATATAAGGTGTGTCATGCCTTGTCTAATCATTCCCTCACTGCCTGGCCTAGTAGAACTGTGCTGATGGTGGGCTGGTATATAAGGTGTGTCATGCCTTGTCTAATCATTCCCTCACTGCCCGGCCTAGTAGAACTGTGCTGATGGTGGGCTGGTATATAAGGTGTGTCATGCCTTGTCTAATCATTCCCTCACTGCCTGGCCTAGTAGAACTGTGCTGATGGTGGGCTGGTATATAAGGTGTGTCATGCCTTGTCTAATCATTCCCTCACTGCCCGGCCTAGTAGAACTGTGCTGATGGTGGGCTGGTATATAAGGTGTGTCTTGCCAGCAGGTTATTGAGGCTATCTTCACATAGAGGGGTCATCAGGTCAAACAGCCCCAAGACCAATGGTCCAAGGTGGAATACACATAGATGAGTCATCTCAAACTTCTGTGATGCCCATTCCCCTTTAGATTTGGAAAGAAAAGCTTGCCCTTTGTATGCATGCATTTAGCAACAGTCTAAGATGTCTGATGGTTCAGGAAAATTTGGGTCCGTGTTCATTGGCCTGTGGTTAAGAATATGTTGGTCAAACACTGGATGATAAGGACTGTTTCTTGTATGCAATATGCACAGTATTCTAATGTTATGCTTTGTGATGGGCCAACATTCAT
Organism: Amphiduros pacificus; assembly: GCA_949316495.1. NCBI lineage: Eukaryota > Metazoa > Annelida > Polychaeta > Phyllodocida > Hesionidae > Amphiduros > Amphiduros pacificus. The sequence goes on along the minus strand of OX439000.1, from coordinate 1,331,664 downwards.
CTGTGTATGAAACATAAATCTTTTCTCTGGCAAAAAAATAGTAAAATTCCAGATAAACACGTCTTTAAGTCAATCACCAGTTGAGTAAACATTGATTATTTAGCTGAGTCGGAAAATGTCAGAGATTTATCCCAAAAGAAAATTAACTATTTTCAACATTTAAAAAAAATAAACACTGCCTAATCTGAAAGTTCTATGAGGCAGATAGTAGTTATTCTCTTTTCACATAACCATTCTATGAAAAAAATAGTTTTGAATAAGAATAATTTTGAACGTTTTGCTAATCCACTGTCGATTGTGTTCACAAGCATGTTAACACCAGCTACAAGTCCAATTACTCAAATAATAAAATCATGGGATGAACTGAAATATATTCAAACAAATGTCTTATGCGAGTACTTATCTTTGTGTTCCAGATAACAGTGAATATTCTAATATCTTGATTAGTGTTTGCCATGACATTTGACATCTTGTTCCTTTGAGGCCAGTGTGACCTGACTCGCTGTGTCAAGGCTAGCTGGATCTATAGTTGATCTCAGCTGGATCTATAGTTGATCTCAGCTGGATCTATGTTTGATCTCAGCTGGATCTATATTTGATCTCAGCTGGATCTATAGTTGATCTCAGCTGGATCTATATTTGATCTCAACTTCTTACAAGTATTACAGTGTCTCAAATTGCATATAAATTACAGCTCTTGGTCACATAAATAGAACTATGAACTTTCACGTTTTTCTTACCATATCAAATTGTCTCACACCAAGTGATTTGAACTGTTTGAACTATAAGTAAATATTCATTCAAATCATGACAGAAAAGGTATTGATAAACATGTTATCAGAATGTCTAAATACATAATTATATATCATAACAAAAGAGGAGATATATTTCCAATGATTACACCAGAAATTCTTTCCGTGTTCCCATGGTACAAGCAGTCTGGTAGAACAACTTGAAGCGACCATTTCAGTGACTGGCCATGATGAATGGAGTTAGTGGCTTGATGAGATGGTGGTGCCCTCTATCATGCAGCCCATAGCTTCCCATCATGCCACACAATCGATGACCAGAGGTGCATTGGGTCATATTTTCAGTTATGCCTGGGACTCGGCAAGGCAAGCTTGCATTATTCAGCCACTGTTGGCTTTCAGAACACCCCCACGAGGACGAGGGATGCTCCCAACATCTGACAGCGGCTAACTCTCACCGTGCAAGCCAATTGTTGGCGGACGGAGGCCAGGTCAAGCCCATATATGATCTGTTAACCTTGTAGACCTGAGCCTGCAGCAGCTTCACATCTCCCCCAGGCTGCCTGCCACCACTCGCCATTCACAATCACTCTTCTGACCACTGTTTTATCCTGTCCCCTCAATTATTGATGGTGCTCATGTAAACACAGATCACCCAGCTCCTCCACTCCATAAAACCCATATTGTCAACTTTATGTGTTACCAGCTTTTTTAGGATCAAGTATGCATTGAAAATCTGCTCAACTGTCAAGATTTTCTTCTTGTGAATTCATAAAATCCTGTTTAACTTGTTGCATGAGTGAGTATCATTCATCAAACCCCACAACAAATAAATTTCCTATTTTCCCATTCATTGTCTTTTCTTTTTCCTTTTCAAAGATTTTCAATACCAGTTATACCAAAACTTTAATTTCATTCATTACAACAACAACAACAAAACAATAAAAAAAATAATAATATTCCATATTTATAATGGAAAGGGGAATATTCCTTAACTTTATCATTTTTATTAAAAAGAAAGCTACTATAACAGGTATCAATGGTTCAGGTTTCCTCAGCCCTGGGTATAAAACATCAATGTGTGACCTTGGAATTAGGACAAGGTCACCTTTGAGCAAACTCATGTGATTTATATTAAGAAGTGACAACACACCAAAACCTGTGTGTGATTCTTTGTGAAAGCAATGACATGACAGACCATCCAAAATAATTAATAGTCTCTAAAGTCAAACAGAATGCCCACTTACAAGATCACTCTGATAACCAGGGCTGAGGATGAAAACATCGCAGTTCTCAGGGAATGCATTCATAACAAGAATAACATCTCATTAGAACAAGCAGCATAAATTATAGCGTCAGTCAATACACAACTGACAAACAGCCCCCTCAGCTTCTGTGGCCAGGAGTCCCTTTACAATCTGCGGAACGGATATTGGGGCCTATCATGATATGTGAGTGAAGAGTGAATTTAGGACAACCCTGAAGGCAGATACGGGTCTCAGTGATTGGTCAGCTGTACAAAATGGCTGTGTTCCCCTCTGTCAGATTAGGTCACAACCCACGGTCCATCACGGCACCAGAACAATAACATGCGCCTTTATCGGCAAAGATCCTTTCCTTTCTGACTACAAAATTCTCTCACGCGTACACTGATATAACCACAACATCAGTTCCATGTACACACGTGTAAATACACTTGCCCGTATCAGCTGTCAAAATTTGCATCTGTTTTGTCATAGAACCCGAATACACATCCAACATGTTTAGGGTTTTGCTGGAGGAAAAAAAACACCTTCATAAAGCATGTCAGGTTCAAGTTCATTTCGGTGCTGCGATGAAAATGGTGCACTGATTTATTATGGTAGCTTTGACAGGTGATAAACAATGGAGTGTCAGATTGTTTTGATCATGTCCGTGTTCCAGATATGGCAAATTTATGCATGTTGTTGTTGGCGAGCGGGAACGATGGTCACTCGCTCGATCGCCCCGTCGTGACCTCACCGACGGACGTCAACAAAAATCGGGGATTTGCTGTCTTTTGCACCGCTCTTGTTGAAAAACTACACATCATCAACGATGTCAAACACAAGCAAATTGACGTATGGATTGTAAGGTATGATCTCAACATTACAAATGTTGTATGGCACATATTTAGGCGGTGGTCAGCGGCCACTCAACATTTGACCCCATTTAAACCTGTGTTTGCTCGTACACTTTTAGCGGCCATGTTGTGTGGTTCGGTTCTTCCATGCTTCAAGACCGCGCCGTTTCATAGCTGTACGCGCAAGACAGGATGATAAAAACACACTTACCTTTTATCAAGACATGCAAAAGTGCTATTGCAAGCCACAAGCTGAGGTAAAAGGCGTTGGACTCCATAAATACACACACATGAGGGCAACTTTTGTAGAAAAACTGAGTACAAATTTGGCCAGTATAGTGTTCCGTGTATGAATACAAGCAATGAACCGTACTACAACCTCTAATCTCTTTTAGGCTTGCGCAGGCTGTTCTAGCTTATGATCACCCTCCCGTAATGAGGAAATTCGATGACCACCGCAGTTGTATAAACTATTTTGACACATTTATTCGATTTCACATATTGATTCAAAAATTATACATTATAATATGATACTGTTCTTTTGCAAGAAAATAGTCATTTTAGATTTAAAACTGTGTTATACAAAATAGAGCATAATTTCAGTAGGGTGGCTATCGCATGATGCAACGGCCATTCAGATTAAGGTCACCATCTTTCTATTTTCCCGCGAAAACATTACAACTGAGAGTAAAATACGCATGCCAATCTGAGCCCCATACATTTGATAAATATCTAATGGTGTTTATCAAATTTATGTTTTATGTGTTTTCCTGCAAAAGCAATATCACAGAACAACATTAGAATACATGTAACCACGATATTTATTTGCAGTGAAATATGCTTTCAGAATCCCTCGTGGATTTCAGCGCTATTAGCCTACATATTGAACTTTTGCCAGTTTGGATCATTTACATCAACTCATAAATATTTCAGAGATTTCCAAGAATTCTGTGTCAAATTGTTTATATCAGCATATATCATTTATTTGCTGTCATTTGCACCACATTAAAGATAATAAGAGATATTTATACATGTTTTAGATGTCTGAGATAATAATAATGGGCAGAATTTCTCACCTCTGTTTGTGACGTCTTATTTGTTATTTTAACGAAAAATGTCCAAAATCTCTGGATTCAGGAAATATCAATAAAATTCTTCAAATCCTTTTATGTTTAAATCAAATTGCAATATAAAGATGAGATTTATGAGGTTTATTTTCTGACCTCTTTACAATATTGAAATTGTGAAATTGTGAAATGGTGTTTTTACGACCCTTTCAGCAACTATGGCCATATCAGGTCGACTTTCGAGCCTTTTAACCAGTGTGAAAGTAACACTGCCGGCAGTGGGAGTCGAACCCACCACCTCCCGTCCTCCACTTATATTACCATTAAAGGCACAGATCCTACACTCTACCAACTGTGCTAGTGGGGCCGGTTTACAATATTGAGCTTCTACTGACGAGGGTAATTGAGATATACCATTAATTCAGATACATGTCGTTATCAAATCAGACATAATACAATCATCCAGGTACATATCGTTAATTTAGACAAATATCAATAATTCAGATATTACCATTTTCGGTATACACACAATCAACAATGTTTTGATACACTAACCAAAATATTAGTAAAACCATTACCATAACCTGACAGCAGTAATGTGTGTATGTATTAATTATCTCAGCCATTACACTGCACGTGACTCTGAGATGGTCGAAGTATTGAAATATTGACATGTAGCAAAATTCCGAACACCTTCCATTTCCAACGATATATATATATATATTTAGATACATGTCACAGTTTATATATCTAATAATTCAACTGTTTCATAGGTCACATGAGAAAATTTAAATTATAATTTTAGTGCCCTGGTCACATTTCAAGCCAACATACAATGCAGGGCTTTCTTTTTGCTTTGTTGATGAATTAATAAGTTTTCAGTCAAGAGTAAAGCTTTTCTTTTATCAAATACCTGTATATTATCTATATAATATTTCTCTCCAAAGCCGGGGAAAGGGGATTGTATACTCAGCCAGGAGTGAGTAGCATAGACTTTCAAATAAATAACTTGGATTTTCATTGTCAATCTATGAACACCATCTTATCGATAACATGATTCACAGCAGTTTTAATTACCCCCAAATACCACGATCTCCCATGAAAGTCTCCTCTGTCCATTTCAGCATGTGCCCCCTGTTATAAATGACACAAAAAGCTAAAGCAAATAAATAATTAAATAAGATTTTAATAGATTAAATTAGATTGACTTATAATATATGAGACTAGTTTTGATTAGAATACATAGGCATATAGATAAGCATAGATGATAAAATATTGAATAAAAATATTGATTCAGAGAAGATAATAATACAATATATTAGATTGGATTGGATTAGAATGGATTAGAAGAGAGTAGAAAAGAATAGAAGAATATAATAGAAAAGAGTGGGATAAAAAAGATTATATAAAAATAGATTAAATTAGGATTGATTATGAAAGGACAAAACATTTTAGAATAAATTAGATTAGAATAGTTTAAAACTGATTAATTAGAATATAGTAGATTATTATAGATCAGACTAGAATATAATAAATAAGAATCGAAAAGATTAGATTAGATTAAAGAAGAATAGAATTTATGAGTTTTCATCAATATATTCGCAAAGAAAACACAGCAATGATTTAAACGTTTATCAAATTGTGGTAAAAGGAAGCTCCCGGGAAATGCTCAGAGAATCTTGAGGTGATGTGTCCGTAATCAACAAGTCTTCATTAATACAAGCCAAGATTTAGTCACACATATCAAACTTCAAGTAATTGGCCACCAGCCCACCATTAAGCATGTAACACACTTTTTTTCGGAACAAAATGACACCGTGGCCAATAAAAATTGAAATGTTTTTAGCTTGTCAATTTTATCCTTGTGCCACATATTATAGAAAGATACGTGAGATCAGAGCTATTCTTATCATTTGGTTTGCAAAATGACTCATAGTATGAACTAAATGAAATTAGATTAGTCAGAAAGAAGCTTAGAAAAGAATAAAACTTCAAATATCATGTTGGAAATTCCAAGAATGTAAGAGATTTCAAAAATATTAAGAAGCCATAAACATGGAAGGATATGATAATTCTCGATATGAATATGTACAGTTTAAATACGAAATTAAAGAGCCCCGAAAGGTCTAAAGCTTTACATCTCCAGTCATATTTTATTTATTTATATATATATATATAGAATAAGAAAAATAGGTGGCCTTCATTTATACATCGATCCCGACATAGATATCGTCCAATTTTCATGACACAATCATGTTTTGCATTTAAACAATCACAATATTTATTTCTTTTAATTATTATTAATGTTTTCCAGGAAGATCAACATTGATTGTGATGATTACTTTGTGGAACTGCTGCGAAGCTTTTCCGGCAATCAACATGATATGAATTGTACAATTAAGGTCAGGTTGTTGAGACAAAGTGCATTAATCTATAAAGTCTCTTCAACACAGAGCTAGGCCACCCTATTTGTTACCGATGTCTCACGCCAGTGCAATTCTGTAGACAATATATTGATGCTGTCCTCTGGTGGAGAGGAATATTTATATTTACCACCAGGGTCCGGCCCAGCATCACGAATAAAGTCAAAGAACCACGACTTGTGTTCAACTGTGAAAACTGATATGTTGTATTTCAATGTGAAAGCTGCTGACTTTAACACTTAAAATTTATCACGTAGTCTGGTTCTGTGGAATGTTACACTTAAAAACTAATTTTGTGGTATTAGATGTTGAGAAAAAAAAGAAAGGCTGACCTTGGAATCTCTCACATGTATTCTAAAGTAGGAAAGAATACCTTTTCTTTTTGGCCATTATCTAAATTAAATTTCAGAGTAGCAATTCGTCCAGAAAATTAACCAAATCTGTAGTGGCATTCTAAATGTTAAAATTGTGAAATTAAAAATATAAGCTTTGTATTATATTAAAACAAAATGTGTCAAAAGTATTTAGAATATGGAGAGAGGTACTTTGTTATGCACTGTAGCTTGTAAAATCGGACACCTGAAAATCACTTAAGACTAAGATTTTTTCATATCAGTGATATTTTGAGTTTTAAATATATTGTTATTGACAAAACCTGACAGAAAAGGCAAAGTTATCACGAGACTTCAAGGACAGCTTTAAGTAGAGCAGGGGCAGAATCTCGAGTCTCCTGAGAAGACATTCATTCTTTTCTATTTTATTCAATCGCGATTTGCATACAGTAAATAACTCGCAACCAACTTATTTTACTCTGATTGAAATACTCTGATTGAAAAAGAAGAAATACTCTGATTGAAAAACATTGATTTTGATTCAACTGCCTGGTTTACGTTCTATTCAAATGAATAGATTTGTTACGTTCTATTTCTAGCAAGGCATATTGCAAATGGCAACAGGATAAATAAAATGTCAATTAACCTTTCCAACACATATGAGATGAAAACGTGGATTTGACAGGTGAAATGATGAATAACCTGATTTGAGCAATATAGTGATTCAGGCAGACCTTGAAATTAATAATTATTATATATGTTACATATCGATATATAACACAAATTAAATTGTTATCATGGAAATTCTATATTTGAAAATCTTTTGAAAAATAAATTTTAGAGTTATCCTGAGATAATGTGTAAGCTAATTCCAAAATCTAATTCCATGTAAATTTGAAAAATATATCAATTTTAAAATCTCACACATAACCTTTATCCCCTAAATATGACTGATTCTGCTTTTTAGGGTTCAAAGTCTCCTCAGAATATGACAATCTTCTTATTTAAGGCAATTATTTCTTTAGTGTGGTAATATATTTTTGTTCATTATTCATGAAAATAGTCTATATAATGTTAAAATCAGGAAAAATATGAGCTCACCGCTGATTTTTTCCCACAAATTTGCAATTTCTGGCCATGTTTCTTCACTCTCGTAATAAGGCCCTCTGTTGGATATTTTCTCATATCCTGGTGGACAAAATTGGCAGGTCTTTATTTATTTACCAAAAGATTTCAATGCACAAATTGTAAATTAACCCATTTTTCATAGGGTAAACAAATAATTCAGCAAAGCAAAGTGCATCTATATGGTCTGATGGGAATTATTTGGTCAATTCTGTTAGTATTTCCTAATATTAATTGTCCTGTCTAGAAATGTCGCACCAGCAAAACAGTTGCCATGGCAACATTCATTACATATTTATGCTAACATTAAAATTTAGAATTACTGTTTAATGCCTGAGATAATAATCCATTATAAGTTAATATCCTGATTCACCTGGAGAATAATTTTCCGATATCAGGAATGTTGTGTGAGATGAAATGGGGAAAAAACAAACCAGCTTTTTTTCAGAAAAAAATCCTTTCATGGTAAATTGCAATATAATTCAGCAGGGAACCTCAAATAAATCTTTAACTGAAGAAACTAGAACGCATATTTTATAATTCGACTTTGAAGCCTCTTAACCAGTGCAACCAGTGGGAGTCAAACTCCCGTCCTCCACTTATATAACGGGTTGGACACAATCAAGGTCTGAATGTACATTTGACAGTGTTACAATGCAATGAAATATTTTTTGACATCACCAAACATTCAAGATGCCACTTATGACAACAAGCTGAATGATACCTTTTAAATAAAAAAAAGAAATCACGAATCGGTGCATTACTTCCAACACAGTGAATATTTTAACGTCCAAAATTTATGAAAAATCAACTGTTACGAATGTTCATTATGTGTTGTACATTTCTGTCAAGGTAAATTTCACAATTAATTTAAAGGTTACATTGCAAAAATAAGTCATATTTTGACTAATTATTTCTCTAGTTTTTTTAGATTGTCTGGTGTATGGTATCACTGCAAATTGCATATTCCATGATACCACTGAAAAATATGTGTTTTGTTACGGAATTTCTGGTTTAAAACCCCAATAATAAAACACTGTCTACATTTCTAATATTAAAAACACAAATGGATTAATAAATACCTTCATTTGACAATATCATATGAAGGAATAAACAAATAAATATTTTAAGTTAGTCAAATCATTGTTATGTGAATATTATGCCATATCATGTTTTGAGGAGAATTTCAACAAAAATGCGTAGAGTACGTACCCCCATGTGAATTGGTAGTTCCAGAAAAGATAACTAATTCATATTATACAGTCATATTAAGCTACTATTGAGTATTATTAGTGAGATAATTATTGGTTGAAAGCATGCTCCCAAAACCAGAAAATGAGATGTGAAGTCTGTATTGTAGTGTACGTACCCCCTTGTAGAGTACGTACCCCCTTGTTCACAGAGGTGTTAGTGTTGGTCTTGATTGACTTTAAAATCATTTATATTGTTTGTAAAGTGATGAGATGTCAAGTGGACATCTCTGTTTAACAAAACAACAGTTTAAGAAATTGTTTAATAATTATGTGTTTGCTCTCTACACAAAATTTCTTACAATAATCTTGGTAATATTTGAATTTCTACCAAATTCATTAGCCAGACAAAGTGAAACTTTGAAGTTAATTTTGAATAAGTATATAAAAAGTAAATACAAATGGTTTGATAATTATTTAATTGTAAAATGAGTATCATAAAAGTCTGTATAGTCTACTCCATGAACTTACTAAAATGTAATTGCTTCTGGGGTACGTACACTACAACATTTAAGTAATATTTACCAAATACTGATCACCCTTGGACTAGGTGGCTCATAACAATTTATGAACTAAACAGAGCAAGGAATCCATCAAGTACAAAAGTTTGTGGACTTCTTATTCAAAGAACATAGCCAAAATGAGTAAATTAAACAAGAATACAATTAAAAATATGGAGGCAACGTCATGTTTCATATCTTTAGAAATTTTGTGTTAAAAGGCAAAACATAATTATCAAACCTGGTTTTTTAACAGAGTTGTCCACTTGACATCTCATCACTTTACAAACAACATAAATGATTTAAAATTTTATCAAGACCAACACTAACATCTCTTTGTACAACGGGGTACATATGCTATGATGGGGGTACGTACACTACAAACAGACAAGACATCTCATTTTCAACCAACAATTTTTTCACTTACAATACTCAACATTGGTCAAATATATTTTTGTACCTATATTGTATGTGTATAAACAACTATAAAATATAATCAATCAATCATTATTAGAAATGTAGATTTTTTTATCACAGGGGTTAAAACCAGAAATTCCTTTAAAAAAAACACATTTTTTTCTGAGGTATTGTGAAATATCCAGGTTTGCCATGATGTCATACATCAGACAATCCTAAACAAACTAAATGGATTATAATTAGTCAAAATATACCTTGTTTGTGCAATGTATCCTTTATATTAGTTGTTAACTTTAACTTGACAAAAAGGTACAGCACACAATGCACATTCATAACAGTTTATTTTTAATAAGTATAGGACATCAAAATATTTATTGTTTTGGAATTAGTACACTGATTCATGGTTTATTTTTTATCTAAAAGGTATTATTCAGCTTGTTATCATAAGCAACATCTTAAATGTTTGGTGACATCAACAAATATTTTATTGCATTGTAATACTGCGGAGTGTACATTCAGACCTTGATGAAGCCCATCCCAATACTGTAACAGAATTATTTGATGCTCAAGAAGATATCTAAGTATAAATTTATGGAATATCAATTGCAAGTCAATTCAAAATAAAAATCAGTTTTGTAAATATTTCAATTTCATTTTTGTTGTGAAAATCAGTGTTGTTTCTGTGTTAGTTTATGTGTAGAGTACGTACCCCAGGTAATGTATCAATTTTTTCAAAACAACAAGAAGTGAAATACTTAGGCAGTTGCATATTATATCTTTCACAAATATTCTTTCTTTATCTGCAGTTGATAAGCATTATGAGTCGAGATTCATTTGAAGTTAATTTGTTGTCATAATCTTTGCTTGGAGCAGTACTGAAAATATCAAAATGTTATTTCCCCGTCTCAACATTTTTCTCTATATATTTAAATTTTGGTTGTCCAAATTTAGTTTTAACTATGTTAGAACATTATATACACTATATTAAATTATTTGCTTTATATTTGTTTCATTAATATAACTAATTTGGATAAGATTTCTTAATTATCCAAAATCAATGTATACAGTTTGTAGAGTACGTACCCCCTGCAACAAACGTATGTTAAGCAGCCATAAAATTTTAATGGTATGTCCTTGTGCAAAAAGATTTTGGATTTAGGACAAGGAGACCTTGCATTTTAATAAAACATAAGTTAGAAATACAGGTCACAAGTTTGATTTTTCATGTTAAGTGACTGCCTCTAGTGACCTTGATTGTGTCCAACCCGATAACCAAGTGAACCTCCCGTCCTCCACTTATATAACCAGGTAACCCTCCCATCCTCCACTTATATAACCAGGTAACCCTCCCATCCTCCACTTATATAACCAGGTAAACCTCCCGTCCTCCACTTATATAATCAGGTAACCCTCCCGTCCTATACTTATATAATCAGGTAACCCTCCCGTCCTATACTTATATAACCAGGTATGCCTCCCGTCCTCCACTTATATAACCAGGTAAACCTCACGTCCTCCACTTATATAACCAGGTAAACCTCCCATCCTCCACTTATATAACCAGGTAACCCTCCCATCCTCCACTTATATAACCAGGTAAACCTCCCGTCCTCCACTTATATAACCAGGTAACCCTCCCATCCTCCACTTATATAACCAGGTAACCCTCCCATCCTCCACTTATATAACCAGGTAAACCTCCCGTCCTCCACTTATATAACCAGGCAACCCTCCCGTCCTCCACTAATATAACCAGGTATGCCTCCCGTCCTCCACTTATATAACCAGGTAAACCTCCCGTCCTCCACTTATATAACCAGGTAAACCTCAAGTCCTCCACTTATATAACCAGGTAACCCTCCCGTCTTATACTTATATAACCATGTGAACCTCCCGTCCTCCACTTATATAACCAGGTAAGCCTCCCATCCTCCACTTATATAACCAGGTGAACCTCCTGTCCTCCACTTATATAACCAGGTAAGCCTCCCATCCTCCACTTATATAACCAGGTAAACCTCCCGTCCTCCACTTATATAACCAGGCAACCCTCCCGTCCTCCACTAATATAACCAGGTATGCCTCCCGTCCTCCACTTATATAACCAGGTAAACCTCCCGTCCTCCACTTATATAACCAGGTAACCCTCCCGTCCTATACTTATATAACCAGGTAACCCTCCCGTCCTCCACTTATATAACCAGGTGAACCTCCCGTCCTCCACTTATATAATCAGGTAACCCTCCCGTCCTATACTTATATAACCAGGTAACCCTCCCGTCCTCCACTTATATAACCAGGTAAACCTCCCGTCCTCCACGTATATAACCAGGTAACCCTCCCATCCTCCACTTATATAACCAGGTAACCCTCCCGTCCTCCACTAATATAACCAGGTATGCCTCCCGTCCTCCACTTATATAACCAGGTAAACCTCCCGTCCTCCACTTATATAACCAGGTAACCCTCCCGTCCTATACTTATATAACCAGGTAACCCTCCCGTCCTCCACTTATATAACCAGGTGAACCTCCCGTCCTCCACTTATATAATCAGGTAACCCTCCCGTCCTATACTTATATAACCAGGTAACCCTCCCGTCCTCCACTTATATAACCAGGTTAACCTCCCGTCCTCCACTTATATAACCAGGTAACCCTCCCGTCCTCCACGTATATAACCAGGTAACCCTCCCGTCCTCCACTTATATAACCAGGTAACCCTCCCATCCTCCACTTATATAACCAGGTAAAGCACAGATTCATTGCTCTACCAGCAGTGCAAGTGGGACTATCACACATTCCAGTGAATAATATATTTATCTTTTGAGGAAAAATAAACATTTTCAATAAATCTGAGAAGTTGGATAATTTTTAGAACTAATAATTATGTTTAACCCGGTATTTTGTTTAAGATGGATTTGACAATTCCAGAGTATGTGCCTATTTCAAGTACCATGCTGATATCCAATATTGAGAAGGCAGAAGTTTAATTATTCTTATATTTGAAATGAATGATAACCACAATACTAGTCATTTAAAGAGCCCTCATCTATTCCAACTTCCCTTTAACTGAATGAAATGTTTCTTGACAGTTATAGAAGTATTATGAGAAACACGTATACGCATATTATTTTGACGATCTAAATTGTTTCTTGATAAATTCTGTACGTCATGTTAAAAGAATCACGAATTTAAAGAGAATTTTAAATAATTAATGAAAGTTAATCAATGGGAATTTTAAATAATTAATGGAAACCAGATTGAACAAAGTATACCTCTCGGGATTTTGTAAAGTACAATTTGATATATTGTGGATAAAGTATAACATTCTAGGAGTTATACTATGCATTTTATTTATATGAAAAACTAAAGCTAAAACAAAACAACATACAATCGGAGTCATTCCTGTTTATACAATTTATTCAGATAAAAGTGAACATCAGATATATATATATATATATATATATATATATATATATATATATATATATATATATATATATATATATATATATATATATATATATATATATATATATATATACATCATCTAGAGAGCACAATCCCAAAAATATTTGGTCATCAATGTCTACTATTTTCCAATTTACCAATCTTATATCTATTGGTGCCGTGTGCAGCAATGTTCAGTAATGTTTTTGTATTACACAACACAGAAGTGGCTGTCTGGTATGATATATAATAATATATTGACATACGTCAATCCACAAATCAATCCATCCAGCACAATGGCTCTAACTATTATTCCCTGATATAAAATATTGAAGAAATATTATGTCCACATTCATATACCTGAGGTCGATTGCCTATAGTTTCACCCACAATGAGTACTCATCATCACCCAAAGTGGATATGCAACATCACTCACAATGAGTACTCATCATCACCCAAAGTGGATATGCAACATCACTCACATTGAGTACTCATCATCACCCAAAGTGGATATGCAACATCACTCACAATGAGTACTCATCATCACCCAAAGTGGATATGCAACATCACTCACAATGAGTACTCATTATCACCCAAAGTGGATATGCAACATCACCCACAATGAGTACTCATTATCACCCAAAGTGGATATGCAACATCACTCACAATGAGTACTCATCATCACCCAAAGTGGATATGCAACATCACTCACATTGAGTACTCATCATCACCCAAAGTGGATATGCAACAGCACTCACATTGAGTACTCATCATCACCCAAAGTGGATATGCAACATCACTCACAATGAATACCTTGTATCAACCAAACGTCTTCACCCACAAAATAATCACAGCAGTTTTTTTTACTAAACTCACCACAGTACGATTGTGGTTTACCATCATTTATTGCATATTAGAGAGCTTGTTATGATTTTTTGTGCATTACAAAAAAAAAATTTAAAAATGCTTGAATCAGTAGAGTGCTATTCCACTGATTGTATGTCAACAATAGTCTCTATGGTGTCACAAAAAATCTTTACCTTCTTTAAAATACTAGAACTCTCATAACATCTTTCCATATCTATTATGTTTGTCATGATGAATCTAAATCTAAAAATGATGAATCTACTGAATGTATTTTAACATGAAACAAGTAGCTGCCCATATTCTTTATCAGACCTTTCAAAGGGATGTAGCTCGACTTAGGAAAATCCCTTCCCATAATTTGCATTTATCCATCAGGACCGTACCAAAATTACTCGCAAGAAAGCATTGAGCGTTTCTGGTATATATTCTTTAAGGAGAGTAGGAATTTTTGTCTCAAAGTATGGAAAGAAAACTTCACGTTTCTTGACAGCGCCACCTCTGACTATTGCCATTGCAGCTTCACTTGGGGGCGACACTCTTGTCTTATCCAAAACATAGTGCAGCCCAAATTTACGCATTTGCGTAAGTGCATTGTCGGTACCTGCAAAAAAGTTTAGTTAATTAAAATTATATATGCAGATGAGTCAAGATAAGAGGAACTTTGTGGTATTAATTTATGTATACAGTGTTGGCTTTTAAGCCATAGTACAAATGCCCAATGTGTTAAATAGATTTTTATACACAGAATATAAGCATTGTAATTAAATGGTCAATTAATTATATAAATGCGATCCTTCTCAAAAGAAAACATGATTATACAGAGTTATTTTATTATCTGTAAGACATCAAATTTATTATCTATAAATGTTACCAATCAGTCCAATGATACAGGATGTGATGGAGATATTTGAGCCCCGAATCATCAACTCTTCCCTGAGAGCTGAGAAGAAGCCATCTACGGCAAACTTGGAGGCTGAGTAGGCTGCTACGTAGGGTGTGCCCAGTCTGCCTGCAAACATCACACAACAACACTCTCACAGGTGGCAGAGAAAGAGGGCACAACAAATATGCTTCTTATTTTATCTCAGAATTCTGAATACATATATAAATATAAGAAGTTATATATAATATAAGCAGTACAGATTTTGTTTGTGATTTGTTTGATTCACCTTGTTGCAAAGTTGACATTAGAAAGTTAGAATATAATTAATACAATTTTTGTTTTTGTACTTGACATTTTTGTATCCACTATTCTTGCCACAGATTCTTAAATTAGAAATAACTGTTTAAAAATGATATATTAACCAATCCTTTTATGAATTGTATCATTATATCATATTCTGTGATACCATATTCAAGCTAATATATCTCAAATATACCCTCCTTAAGAGAACTTCTCTCTCACATCAATCTCTGCTGTCAACGGTAAAAAGTTGCATTCAGCAGCAGCCACAAGTCATGAGTATTCATCAAAATCAAACTATGCACTGATTGGTGAAACAATAAATGAAACTTGTTTTAAATTTACTAACCAGATAAAGAGTTGACAACCACAATGGTCCCTCGGCTCTCTTCCAAGTAGGGTAAAGCATGAGAAGCCAAGTGAACATATGCTCGAAAGTTGACATCAAGAACCTGACTGAGAAGACTGAAGTTCTGAGGAGTTCCTGTCCATTCCCCCATGGGATGTGTAATGATATGGTTGAGAACAAGAAAGTCAATACCTCCTAATCTGTCATCAGCAGTCTGAAACCAAAAAAGTTATTTTAAATCAAACAAGTGACGATTTTAATTTTTTTTTAAATAAAACAAGTGATGATTTTAGATTTTTTTAAAATGAAACAACTGATGATTTTTTAAAAATCAGCCTCGCGTAGTATTTGCAAAGTAATATGATATGAAACCAAAAGAAAATGAAAAGCAAAGTTGTGCAGTAATTTGAGTTTGACAAAATCTTGCAAGCCAAGACTGTGAATCTCTGATACTCAGGTAACATGCTATATAACGCTACTATTCCAACATGTACTTCAGGCATATAGATGTTAGCTGTTTAGGCTTATATTGCCTAAAACGAAGGAATGCTCACATGTAAATGGGTCATTTACATGTATGCACTGGAATGATCATGGTATTGATAATATAGAGGGCACCACATCCTGGTGACCTCACAAGAATTAGTGTGAAAATTTGTACATCACTTTCACACAGATCTGGGGGCAGAATCAACAATTATATGTATCAAAAGGCTAAGAATATCATTCATTTCTCTCAAAACTTTGCTAATGTTGGCCTGATATATGTCACATAAGGCTAATCTCCACAAAATGTGATTTTTAATTTTGTATTTGTAACAGTGATCTATATTGGCCTATGTAGGCTTCATTTGTGATAATGTTTAAGAAGTTGACTAACATATCTGTATACCTCATGTAGAATAGTGACCATTACCAGCCTGAGTATTATATATGTGGGCTTCAGAAGTGATGAGATAATGATTTATACTGGCCTACAGTGTAGGCTTTATTCGTGATCTATACTGGCCTTTATTCATGATCGCGATTTATTACTGGCCTATATATGATAGTGATCTATACTGGCCTATATGTGGTAGTGATCTATACTGGCCTACATATATGATAGTGATTTATACTGGCCTATATGTGATAGTGATCTACACTGACCTATATATATGATAGTGATCTATACTGGCCTACAGTGTAGGCTTTATTCGTGATCTATACTGGCCTATATATATGATAGTGATCTATACTGGCCTATATGTGATAGTGATCTATACTGGCCTATATGTGATAGTGATCTATACTGGCCTATATGTGATAGTGATCTATATTGGCCTATATGTGATAGTGATCTATACTGGCCTATATATATGATAGTGATCTATACTGGCCTATATGTGATAGTGATTTATACTGGCCTATATGTGATAGTGATCTATACTGGCCTATATGTGATAGTGATCTATATTGGCCTATATGTGATAGTGATCTATACTGGCCTATATGTGATAGTGATCTATACTGGCCTATATGTGATAGTGATCTATACTGGCCTATATATGATAGTGATTTATACTGGCCTATATATGATAGTGATCTATACTGGCCTATATGTGATAGTGAGCTATACTGGCCTATATGTGATAGTGATTTATACTGGCCTATATATGATAGTGATCTATACTGGCCTATATGTGATAGTGATCTATATTGGCCTATATGTGATAATGATCTATACTGGCCAATATATGATCGCGATTTATACTGGCTTATATATATGATAGTGATCTATACTAGCCTTTATATGATAGTGATCTATACTGGCCAATATATGATAGTGATTTATATATATATACATATATATAAAATAGATGATTTCTATTAGCCTTTTTGTGATTAATATTGGCCTTTTATGATTAATATTGGCCTTTTTGAAGCCTTTATCTTTGAAATTTGTAAAAGGATTTACAGGGGGTTCCACCACTCAATCGCTGTTTCCTACAATTTTCAACTCCACGAAAGAAATATTTAAAAAAAAATCTTTGCATTGTATGGATCATGTCCTTTAAATTTTAGGATGAACATAGCTACTTTTAATCTGATTTAAAATAGTAGATTGACAAACATGTGGTGCAAGACGTTTCATGCCCTTAGTTTATATATATATAGTATTGCTATATATAGACACATGGCTGAGATCAAACCAATTCTTATCATTTTGTTTGCTAACTCATGCTAATGTGATTCCTATTAACAGTGGACTGGGCATCCCTTCCAGTTTTCTTCCACTTTCTTTAGAAATGCTAATCACATCTCTGTATATTATGCAGATATTATATCCCAAAATGCTCTGTTTCAGTGAAGGTACAATTTATTTTGTGACTCAATAAAGTTTCTTTACTCTACTGAATAACAAATTATAGGGTATAACTGTCTCAATAGAATTGACCCAATACATGTTTTGGTTTTTACCTTCTCATTTCATTCTTATTTTATTTATCATTGTTGATTAATACTTTGACCCTGTCTGTGGATTAAATTGCATCTTGGAAAGTAAAATTGGATATTACTTTGTGCTGATATTGATCACAAATGTTGACAGTAAAATTCAATTACATAAATATTATTTCAATTAAGGTACATTTTGGAGTCCTTGTCTGCCATGGGTTAAATTGATTATGCCCTAAGAGTATAATCTGATTGCATAAATATTATTTCAATTAAGACATTGAAACATTTCCTTAATTTCTGGTCATATTTTACTTATACCCCCTTGGTTAAAACATTGAAAATAGGGCATTCTTTTCAAATAACCAAAAATAAAACTATTCCTTTATAATTTATCAATTTGTCATGTACTCCCCTGTCTTGATATTTCATATGTTCATACCATATCATCTTCATTAACTGTGTTGCATATCAATCCACTTCAAGCTAAGCTATCAAATCTATTTAATTAAAAAAATACATGTAAAAATAAATATTACCTCAATTGCAAAACTGACATATATCAAGATTGTTCTCTGCATATATAGCAAAAACATATTGAGAATAAAAATGAATATATTATATCACATCATTTCTTCCCGTTCTTCTTCAGAATGAATTCATATGCTGAATGGAAAAACAGAGATGTTAGTCTGCTCAGATGGTCAAAACACTCATCACTTGAAACACTCTGTCAAGATTGGTGACTCTGAAATATCCTCATCTAAATCTGAAGTGGATCTTGGAATCGCTTTTGACCCCAAGATGGACCAAATTAGAAAAATGTGCAAAAGAGTTATTACCATATCAGAAATCTATCAGCTATCAGACACTGTCTGGATGAAAAGACAGCTATAACTCTGACTCATGCATTTGTCACGTCTACTCTAGACTACGGTAACAGACTTCCCAAATCTGATATCAAGAAGTTACAATTCTTACAAAACTCTGCAGAACGTGTTGTAGGCAAGATTAGGAAATTTGATCATATCTCTGAAAAACTAAAAGAACTCCATTGGCTGCCTGTGCATGCCCGGCTTAATTTTTAAATTCTCCTGACAACATTGAAGGCGCTAAGTGGTAAGGCTCCCCCATACCTACTAGATCTATTGTAAATAAAGTATGGTGATAGGAACCTCAGATCGAATGATGGTACACACCTACGTGTCCCTAGGACCAGACTAAAGACTGTGGGGGATAGAGCTTTCTCCTCCATTGGTCCGCGGCTATGGAACGCCCTCCCTACCTATATTAAGACCTCCTCTTCGGTTAACTCTTTTAAGAGTAGGCTGAACCCATGTTCTGAATGAAGCGCTATGCACACATCTAGAATCGGGTATCAGCGCTATATAAATGTTATTATTATTTATTATTATTAAGAACCTGAATCCTTCCAAGGCCAGTGATGATACCATCTAGGATCTCAGAGCTGTTTCATGTGATTTTTGCATTAAACAATATGGTAAATGTTTATCTCATTCACCTGAATTCCCAGCCTCTGCTTCACTCTGAGGTGTGGAAGCCTCCAAGAGACAGTTGGCCTCCGATCTCACTCACACATCTCTCCTTCACTCTTCCTTAGAAAGGAGATATGCTGTATATTTATGCCAATAACTCTCTGGTGCATGTCTATGGATCAGACAAGTAGACAGGGAGGAGACACCTGATTTCAACTAGAAAAGATCAATGAAATCAGAACCTTGCTGATCACACACAGATGAAATTCGATGGTTGAAGGAGCTGACCTGTTTTAATAAGAGAAGTACCACTACTGTGCAAAAAAGGGGTTTTCCAGTGTATCAGTAAGGATTCAGGGAGTCAGTCATTCCAAAGTTTAGCTATGAAAAAGACAATATTTGGCGTCAGTGCGATATAAATTGTATCACCTTAAGTTTATAATTTCTATTATTATTCATCGGTAAGAATGATCTATACAGGCCAATATGAAGGCTTTTTCTGTGATAGTGATCTATACTGGCCTGTATGGAGGCTTTATCTGTAATCTATACTGGCCTATATGTGGCTTTATCTGTGATGGTGATCTATACTGGCCTTTATGTCGAATTAATTATTCAAATGTGATAGTGACCTATACAAATAGGTTTCAGCTCTGTTAAGCAAGGGGTGTTCCGGTGTATCAATAGGGTTCATTTGGTACTTGCTTTTGTGTAGAAGTTTTAGAAAGTAGTAATGAGGGTTTGACTCGATATGCACAAATTAGCCATGCACAAATCTTTGATATGCTTTAAGGTTCCCAGTCTATGGTATGTCTTTCAAAGTAATTGATTCAATCAAGATTTAAAATGCGATAATGTAGATGATATGATATCCATGTCTCATTTATGAACAACATGCACCCACTGTGCTGTCACCACATAAATGTGTGGATGTATGTCCAACCAAACGGATAATTAATTTCTACTTGAAATTAGTATATTTGTATAGTCAAACGATTATCTGTACATGAAATTAAATCTGGGCAAATATTAAAGTTTGAAGCCAATATTTCCATAAAGACACTCAACAGAGATTACAAGTTTGTCATTTTGATAAGTGGTGCATTGTTGTAAATAGTCTTTTCAATGATTTGGCTTCTGTACAATTAATGGACATTGGGTAATTGTTAATATTATATTCAGCAATATTCAGGAATTATAAGATTTCTACTGACCTTAATGAGAAGTTGTGTAGATTGTAGATCCGCCATGTCTGCCACCAGATAATGATAGTCTCCATTGGAACTTCCCACATCCTCACACCTCGCTATCACCTGTATTGGAATATATACATACAGCATTCATTATTCGTGAATTACTCAGTTTGACCTCCTTGTGAGTGTTACCATTCCCAGTTTAATTAGTCAACATACTGCCAGCTGTATATTCCACCTGGCAAGAGATAATGAGCCCAGGGTTGGAGCTACCAATTATCACTTCTATTTAACAATATACAATACTAATGTATGTATGCGTTCCTCCCACATAGCAGCTCTGATAATGAAACCAGAATATGATATTTGGGTGACATGTATCTCCTGGGATGGAGATGAATGCTACCATGTCTCTCATTTCACTTCACTTGTTGTTTTCCAGGTTTAGCTATTTGTAAGCCACTTGGAGACATGAACTCTGCACACACGAATATGATATTTATTTACTGCACTTAAATATCAATAAAACTAATATTTATCCCAAGAAAATACGAAGTCTGAGAGCTGATTAGACAAAACTGGTAACATTAAACATAGCTGTGTTGGGAACATGGCATTAGCAATGCAGTTGAAGTGTGTGTAATATAAAACCACAAAATGCATCTATTAGTCCAAATGGGAAGGGTTTGGGATACTTTAAGGATATTTTCATAAGAATTTCTATTGTTGTCATCTTGCTGCCATCTGTGCATTGATAGTCACTGTGGCATTTTAATTTCCCTCTCTTGTTTCCCAATACTTGAATAAGAGATAATGAAAAGAAATTTGCCACAAACAATGGCTTATTTGCAACTCAGTGTATTCTCAATGACTTTCTCGAATTCACTATATCAAATAACTCCTGTAGATATCTGAATTTGACAATGAAGCATGATATTTTCTATCTATAAATTTAAAATGATGATCTGTAGATTTTAAAGCATTCATGAAACAATAGAGGTTACATGCAATTTTACAGAGATTTCAGGTATGCTTAAATGATGTGTGGCCAAGAAACTGTGATGCAAGCTATCTCACTGAAATCAACCAAAATACACTGACCATGGTAATTGTGTTTTGTTGAAAGTGCCAAGTACTGCCTGCCTGTACTCTTTTGACCACCAGGTGGCCACATGTATACAATCATGTGACCTATACTGTGGTCTGTCAGGGTGAAAACCTCATTTCATGAATGCTTTAAGGTATTAATGTTCTTTACCTAGTTAATAATATTCATCTATCATCCTAGTATATCTTGGGAATAAATCATTTCAAGCATGTGTAAAACGTTTAATAACTTTAACAAAGGCAAACAATGTAAAACATTATACATCCACATCTGGGTGATAATTGGTTTAAGTCCACATTGCAGGACCATCTGCATCCAACTGTATTGTTTAATACTTATTTCAATGTATTTCTGCAATTTGTTAACCCTCACTTCAACTTCCTCTGGTTTGCACACTACCCTCGTTACGTAATAGTATATGACTTGCACACTACCCTGGTTACCTATATGACTTGCACACTACCCTGGTTACCTCTCATTTGCACACTGCCATGGTTGCCTCTCTCTCACTTGTCCACTGCCTTCGGTTACCTCTCAGCAACCTAGATGTATAAAGGTATGTATAAAAGTGATCAACCATGTTTTACGTGTAATGAAAATTACATATTACTGAAAAGATATTCACTTGAAATGATCACCAACATTTATTTTGTGTTTTCATGTCATCTGGAAATGTCAGCTTGTAAGGACCAAGGCCTGACACAGAATTTTCTAGTTTGGTATCCATTCTATGTGGGCAACCATGTGATGTGGCCTTTTAGCCTTCACGTACACATCCTGAGGCTTTTAAATCTGTGGGAACTTACAAAGCACAAAGCCACTGACTACACATGATACAATCCCCTGGGCTACAACTGCCAAAAAACATATCACAACACAGTGCAGTTCAATATCCAAATATGAAAAATTAAACAATTAAGGTAAATATCATGATTCATGTTATGATTTCTCTTTGCAATGGAACAATCTGTCTTTCATAAAATTTCCGATAAAGTTCCATTAAGATGTGTCTCAACAGATGATGCATGGTGAAGTGTATGATTCTTGGTGCATATTTATTACCTACAAGGATATAATAACAGCACTCCAAATGGTACATAACATGCCATTCTTCATAACACACCCTTATCTACCATAATTATATATGCTCTGCCATAAACATCTACTTGAAATAACATGTCTGTTAAGTATTCCCCGCATACTCCTCTCACCATGGATACTGGTGAGAGGAGTATGTTTCCTTTCTGATTTTACTCCATGCACTAAAGTGATAAAATCCTACCTATTCATTAGAAAAAATGTAATCTTTATATCATTGAGCAAAGAACAATAATCCTTTTTTAAAATGAAAGATTCAATGTTCAATTTAAAAAAGAAATTCATACAAGGTACTGAAGTTATTCTTCAAAAGGAAATGGATTAAACACTTTTGGACTTTTATTCAATTTTTATACAGTTCCTTTAGCCATCTTGGGTGTGAATTTTGAGATTTATTTTCATAATTACCTTGCAGGAATTCCAATGTTGGTGCTAATTTAGAGAGATGTGATCTCACATGCTGGAATCATAATGTCCTGATAGAGATGGGATCTTACCTGCTATGTCCATGCCAAGATGGGTTCGAATGGCTGAGGGTTTAATCATTTTGCTATAATCTCACTCCCCTTTGAGTGTTTTAAAGCTTTACCTGTTGCAATCGTTGCTCCCTTCTTGCAGTGATGAGTATTTTGGCACCCAGTCTTGCATAGTGGTATGCCATCTGCTCCCCAATACCAGATGATGCCCCAGTGATCACAACACGCTTTCCTCGCAGCAAGCCTTAAATTCAAAACTCAACACTGCATTTGATCTTTTATAAATAATGTCTCCAGATAATGAAATCAAATTCCAAAAGATAAAATAAGCTTATTGTTGGAAATAAATATCTGACCTTCATCAAATGTGTCAATAGTCTGGTAAACAAATAAAACAGCAATTCCTGAGGTGATAATAGTTGCTGCCCAGAAGAGTGACATATTGGATATCATTGATGACAGTAAGGCCACGGACTGTGTGCTTCGCTTGGCAGCTTTCTCCCTGCTGTTTGTGTGCTTGGCTGGTCAAGGCTTCGAGCTTCTTGTCTATTTCTGGTCACTTTATGTCTATATTGGAACATAGATCATGCATCACTGATTTCCACTGAAAATCATTCATTTTGTTTTTATTTTATCAGCACTTCCTAGTGATGTGCCATTTAAAATAATGCTAAAATAGAATAAATTGTGAATGTGTTGTCACTACCCCAAGAATATCAACCAACGCTGCCCTTTTATTGTCCAGTTTAGCTTAATCCAAAATCTAATAAATGTGAACATACATTAATTTAATTTTGGAATAAATCAAAATACCAGTTGAACAATATTCATTTAGACAATTTATTACCTATTTTAGGATTATAATCAGAATGGATATAAAACTTGGTGACAAAATCCTACTCTTACAAATCTCAAATTCACCTTTTACCAATAGAATATATATGAATACAAAGTTATTTAATTTACACATTTCTAGCCATGTCTTGACATGAAAAAATTTCCCTTCAGGTAGAAATATAAAAGTAAGTAAAATATGAATGGCCCCAGGCCAACATGGATAAACAGGAAGTTAGCACAAAGATTAGAGAACATATGTAGCAGATGGTGGAAATAATAACAAGATCACAACAGTATAGTGTTGCCATAGCAACACTTTCTGCTGATCAAAAATGTCATATTACCTGAGAATATTCAATATCTTAACTAATTCATATGTGACATACACACAGAATAATCAGGACACAGGTATATGGCAATTTCATGGTATTTGATTTTCAACAATAGAATTAATCGCAGTCTTCTAACTTACTATTTGGACAAATAGTCAGGTTTCAAACATTTTAGAGAAAGACTTATACAACACTTACTGTAGTTTGCTAGGATTGAGAATACTTAATCACAGTACATGCAAATATTGAACATGGATTAAGTTAAGGTGATACCCGTGGTCTCACTATTGAGACACTTGTACCCTACAGTTAGCATTGGTTTGCACAAGTTTCATGCAGCACATATGGAGATACCAGGGATACTTGTGATTTTGAATAGATATTTAGAAGAGAAAGTTATTTTGCACAGGCCGAAAACTTGTATACAGGGACTAATCTAACAATTCAGTAAGTATCATTCTGAACAAATAATTTAAGTATCTTTTTCAGAGTTGCATCCCTATATATCGATACCATAACATGCTTGAGGCTTGAAAGAATTTGAAGTAAGCATCGACCAACATACAGCTGCCATGTCATAGTCCTTCACAGCTTGGCTACCAGTATCACAACGCATGTGAATGCATTGGCTGCTATCCTCCATTCAATTCTAAATTTCCCATGCTTTTGCCATTTTCTCTAAGGGAGTGATATATCAAGATATCTTCATTATTTGTTCAGATTGCATGCTTTGCAATTCCATTCAATCAATTATATGGTAAATTAAAGTGCAACTGATATTTCTCTTTGTACACAATGATATTGGCAGTAGCCACACCAAATGCCTCTCATCATATAGTGCAAACTGTGAATACAATTCTTACAATTGGTCTATATGAAACCTTTACTTATTCATCTGTCCTGATACAATTGAATGTGTGTGGGTATGTTATATGCATCCTTCCTATTGAAACAATACAGTTCAATAATGAATTACTAACAAACCAAAAATATAAAATGATTATGCAAAAAATTATTTACCAGTTTAGTGCTGCACATTTTCTTCAGTCCTTAAAACGGTAATAGCCATATTATTCACACACTCTGAATGCACCAATGTTCATGTTAAAAGCTGGGAGATATCTACTTGTAGTCTGATGACAATGAAGTGCCAACAAATCTGGCTTATGTCCAAACCCCCTCAGTTCAACCAGGATTGATCAACAACTTTCAGGATTGTGCTGTCGAGCACTAATGGGACACCAACAGGACATGAAGGACACAGGCCAACAAACTAAACTACCATTTATATATACAGCAGCACACTATCTCAACAATATACATTACCTCTAAGCAAACCACCACCAAGCACACTGCTACCATGCACACCACTGCCAAGCACACTGCTACCATGCACACCACCACCAAGCACACTGCTACCCTGCACACCACCACCAAGCACACTGCTACCCTGCACACCACCACCAAGCACACTGCTACCATGCCCACCACCACCAAGCACACTGCTACCATGCACACCACCACCAAGCACACTGCTACCATGCACACTGCTACCATGCACACCACTACCAAGCACACTGCTACCATGCACACCACCACCAAGCACACTGCTACCATGCACACCACTACCAAGCACACTGCTACCAAGCACACCACCACCAAGCACACTGCTACCATGCACACCACCACCAAGCACACTGCTACCATGCACACCACCACCAAGCACACTGCTACCAAGCACACCACCACCAAGCACACTGCTACCAAGCACACTGCTACCAGGCACACCACTACCAAGCACACTGCTACCAAGCACACCACTACCAAGCACACTGCTAACATGCACACCACCACCAAGCACACTGCTACCATGCACACCACCACCAAGCACACTGCTACCAAGCACACCACCACCAAGCACACTGCTACCATGCACACCACCACCAAGCACACTGCTACCATGCACACCAACACCAAGCACACTGCTACCAAGCACACTGCTACCATGCCCACCATCACCAAGCACACTGCTACCATGCACACCACCACCAAGCACACTGCTACCATGCACACCACCACCAAGCACACTGCTACCAAGCACACCACCACCAAGCACACTGCTACCAAGCACACTGCTACCAGGCACACCACTACCAAGCACACTGCTACCAAGCACACCACTACCAAGCACACTGCTACCAAGCACACCACTACCAAGCACACTGCTACCAAGCACACCACTACCAAGCGCACTGCTACCATGCACACCACCACCAAGCACACTGCTAACATGCACACCACCACCAAGCACACTGCTACCATGCCCACCACCACCAAGCACAATGCTACCAAGCACACTGCTACCAAGCACACCACCACCAAGCACACTGCTACCATGCACACCACCACCAAGCACACTGCTACCATGCACACCACCACCAAGCACACTGCTACCATGCACACCACCACCAAGCACACTGCTACCATGCACACCACCACCAAGCACACTTCTAACATGCACACCACCACCAAGCACACTGCTACCATGCCCACCATCACCAAGCACACTGCTACCATGCGCACCACCACCAAGCACACCACCACCAAGCACAATGCTACCAAGCACACTGCTACCAGGCACACCACTACCAAGCACACTGCTACCAAGCACACCACCACCAAGCACACTGCTAACATGCACACCACCACCAAGCACACTGCTACCATGCCCACCACCACCAAGCACAATGCTACCAAGCACACTGCTACCCTGCACACCACCACCAAGCACACTGCTACCATGCACACCACCACCAAGCACACTGCTACCATGCACACCACCACCAAGCACACTGCTACCAAGCACACTGCTACCATGCCCACCATCACCAAGCACACTGCTACCATGCACACCACCACCAAGCACACTGCTACCATGCACACCACCACCAAGCACACTGCTACCAAGCACACCACCACCAAGCACACTGCTACCAAGCACACTGCTACCAGGCACACCACTACCAAGCACACTGCTACCAAGCACACCACTACCAAGCACACTGCTAACATGCACACCACCACCAAGCACACTGCTACCATACACACCACCACCAAGCACACTGCTACCATGCACACCACCACCAAGCACACTGCTACCATACACACCACCACCAAGCACACTGCTACCATGCACACCACCACCAAGCACACCACCACCAAGCACACTGCTACCATGCACACCACCACCAAGCACACTGCTACCATGCACACCACCACCAAGCACACTGCTACCTTGCACACCACCACCAAGCACACTGCTACCATGCACACCACCACCAAGCACACTGCTACCATGCACACCACCACCAAGCACACTGCTACCATGCACACCACCACCAAGCACACTGCTACCTAGCTCATTCAGCATATAGGCAATACCCCACAAAGCTCATAAAGCATTCAGACAACACACCATCAAGCACATAAAGTGTCATCTGGTGTGTTAAATGACACCCCACCAAGCTCATGTTGTATACAGATGACACATTAGTCTAATATAGCACACAAGTGCACCACTACCATACATACACTACCAAGCACACTGTTACCAATCACCACCAATCCCATACAGCTTATAGTAAGAACACCACAAAACTCATACAGCATTCAAATGAAACATATAGATTATAGGCAACACAACACAAAGCTCATACAGCACATAAGCACAGGGAGTTAACTGCCTTATATATGTAGCAAACTGCCAAGCACAAAGGTAAATGTTGTTCATGATATGTATCTAGGCATCAAGTTCCTCTCTGCTGGTCTGAAGCTCATGGGTTCGATCCCTGGCTGTTCCGAGATTTAAATCATGGTGCAATTTTGCACATAAGCCGGAAGGGTTAACCCATTGTCCTTGTAAATCTGTGACTGGGTGGGTTGTCATGTCAAGGACCTGCAACCTGACAATTCAGTGAAGCAGCACTATATATGTTACAAGTAGGTCTCATCACAAAGTGACTGAAATAATGTTGAAAGTGATGTAAAACCCCAAACAACAAACAAATACAAACAGTAAATGGCTTAGTACAAACAAAACATTGGCACTCAACACTTTATCAGTCTTGCATATATTATGTAATCCCACAATTGTGATGTCACAATTGTTACCATGCATTTTAAGATGAATTTCATGCATAATTGATGATGGTTTTTTAATACAGGATAAGCCATGAAATATGCAGCATACAAGTACACTGCCAAGCACAAAGAACTGCTGACAAAACTAAGATGACATCAACTGCCATGCAAAACATCATTTGCCTGACAATAGCTATTTCAATTGTTTGTTTGGTATCATGGCATTTACTAATTACATTTTGACAATTGGTAACAGTTGGTTAATTTGCCCTTGGAGTATAATGAATGGAATCGGTTATATTATAAGAGTATCCCAATATCTTTATTTTTTGACCAAAAAAAATCATTTGAAAGAACTTGTGCTTTTTGCAAGGGTTTCTTCGGTATTATTTGGAAGAGATTATGTATTTTTTTTATCAAGAAAAGAAAAGATTAGAGTTATGGGAGAACATTCAACCTGTAAAAGAAATTATGCATGGGAAACAGTGCCATCTGGTGGATTTGTAGAGCTTTGACACCTTTACAAAGAAACTATAATATGGAGGCTAAAATGCTGACAAAGAAACTATAATATGGAGGCTAAAATGCTGACAAAGAAACTATAATATGCACTCTAAAAAATAAATGTGTAAATTGACACACATATAAATCGCTTTTTTCGTAATAAAAAAAAACACAACTTGTGCGTCAAATAAATCATATTTTGTGTTTTGCAAGTATGTTAAATAACATACTTTAGATATGTAAATTGACACACATGTAAAACACTTTTTATGTAATAAAAATGACACACTTTTTGTGTGTCAAATAAATCACATTTTGTGTTTTGCAAGTATGTTAAATGACATACTTTATATATGTAAATTGACACACATGTAAAACACTTTTTTGTTATAAAAATGACACACTTTATGTGGGTCATATAAATCACAATATGTGATTTGCAAATGTGTTGCATAAAACATTGAAAATAATTACAGAAAGCACATCTTGTGTATGAAATAAAATATATACTGTACACATGATGTTCTTCCTATGAATCACTGTCAATGCACTGAAATAAATTAGATAGACATAAAATTTGATGTAAAGATTAATATATTTATTCAAAATTACATTTTTTTTTAAACAAATCATTCTGTCAGCATTTCCAATTCATTCCTGTTATGCTGTATACAAAATTTCTAATATATAATTGATAATAAATACAAAAAGTGCACTGGCTGCAAACATTGAAAAATAATTACAATAGCCACTTTATATGAACTCCATTCACTCTTTCACATTTTACAAACAAATTAACTCCATTCACTCTTTTACTTCTTTACAAAAGACATAAAATGTCTAAAACAAAAGACAAAAGACATAAAACTAGCACACACAAAATATAATTGTTAAGCTATTTTTTTTTCATTTTTCATTTAAGTAGAAAAAGTATAATAATACATTAGGTCATTATCTAATCCACCAGTGATACTTGGTCAGTATTTGACTAAATAGTTATGCAGTTTCTTTAAATAAACCTCATACATACTCATGTTCTATTTGGGCCTATTATGAGTCCTCCTCCCCCTTTCCAAATTTTCTGGATCCACCAGTAACATTTGGTCAGTTTTTGACTAAATAGTTTCTTAAAATAAACTACATTCACATTTGTTACTTCTTTACAAAAGACAAACTATAGCACTACCAAATATTTGTTATCTTCCAACAAATTATTTCAAGAATAATTGTATATTAGAGCAATATCATCAAACTAAATCTATTCATGTGTAGCAATCAGGATAAAACAAACATCAACACATCTACAAGTCCCTGCTTGTACATTTTAGCAAAAAATACTCAATATTCAACATAAATGATGGCATACAAGATGATCCTGTGTATAAGTCAGACCCCAAACTTTGATTTTGTATTCTCTATAATCCTGAGATAATGTCACACAAAAAGTAAAACAGTCCATTCAATTCTATTAAATCTGGCAATTGTTCTTAGCATATTAGAAATCACCTCCAAACATGAATAGTACCAGCATTCAGCAATTTAATACTCTATAGATATTCTCAGACTAGGCCAGATCACTACAAAAGTGCCAGTGTGTCTTTGAACCCCTTGGACTTTCCAGAGTCCGGAGCATAGGGTAGATCAAATGCCACCTGCTGCAGGATGCCCAGGAACATGGCATAGCTCCTGGGGTACTATGTCAAACACATAGTAAGAACCCACGAGCAGCAGGATGGCACGGCTAATAGAGCAGGTGTCACCAACGATGAACGCTGACTCGACAGTGTCATCCTGCACCAGCAGGATGAGCTGGGGGCAGTCTCCAGGCTTGGTGGTTGTGACTTTGTCCACATCCCCCTCCGGCAGGTCCTCGTGGATGTGGATGACCGTCTGAGACTTCTGCCCCTTGCCTGCCTTATACCCTGTGAGCTTCAATTTTGGTGAGCAAGGTGTCTTTGCTTGGAAAGAAAGACTAAAAGTTTTTTATAAGAATTAAATGTTTTCTTTGTATTTGTGATTATAACATTTCACCCTCACTACACAAATCACTCTACAGACTTATTAACTGATTTTAATGTCAATAATTTTTTTTCTTACTTTGTTTGAAAACAGGTTTTTACATTTCACATTGATTGATTGGTTAATTTTAATGTCAACATGTTTCTTACTGTGGGATCCAAATGCTAAGCCTCAGTTGATGATGTACCAAGTTCTGTCCAGATGACCGGTTGTTACCTCTGCTTCTGCAAAGAAGTAATTAAACATTAATTTGGTAGTCTATAATTATAAGAGTTTAGGAGTAAATGAACAACAATGAGAGTTCTATCACATATTCTAAGGACTAAGATTAAGACCACAAAATAGATTTTATGAGCAAAATGCGCACTCACAAAATTGACCAAACAATTTAAACAGGGTTCTGAAAAAATCACTTTTCTCTGTAAAATTACCAACCGATTTCAAAACTTTTTGGACCAAAATGACCAACAAGGAGAGCTCTATCACATATTATAAGGCCAAATATTCGGACATAATATGAAAGCCACAAAAAAAGTTTTTGTGAGCAAAGTACGCACTTGCAAATTTAAACTTGCGATTTTAACAGTGTTCAGAAAAAGTCAATTTTCTCAGCAAATTACCAACCGATTTCAAAACTTTTTGGACCTAAATGACCAGCACGGATTGCTCTATTACATATTACAATACCAAATATTCGGACATAATATGGAAGCCACAAAAAAAGATTTTGTGAGTAAAACGCGCACTTGCAAATTTAAACTTGCTATTTCAACAGTGTTCAGGAAAAGTTAATTTTCTCAGTCAATTACCAACCGATTTCAAAACTTTTTGGACCAAAATGATCTGCAAAGATGGCTCTATCACATATAATAAGGCCAAATATTCGGACCTAATATGAAAGCCACAAAAAAAGGTTTTGTGAGCAAAGTACGCACTTGCAAATTTAAACTTGCGATTTTAACAGTGTTCAGAAAAAGTCCATTTTCTCAGCAAATTACCAACAGATTTCAAATCTTTTTGGACCAAAATGACCAGAAAGGATTGTTCTCTCACACATTATAAGGCCAAATATTCGGACCTAATATGAAAGCCACGAAAAAAGGTTTTGTGAGCAAAGTACACACTTGCAAATTTAAACTTGCGATTTTAACAGTGTTCAGAAAAAGTCCATTTTCCCAGCAAATTACCAACCGATTTCAAATCTTTTTGGACCAAAATGACCAGAAAGGATTGCTCTATCACATATTATAAGGCCAAATATTCGGACCTAATATGAAAGCCACGAAAAAAGGTTTGTGAGCAAAGTACGCGCACTTGCAAATTTAAACTTGCGATTTTAACAGTGTTCAGAAAAAGTCCATTTTCTCAGCAAATTACCAACCGATTTTGAAACTGTTTGGACCAAAATGACCAGAAAGGATAGCTCTATCACATACTATAAGGCCAAACATTCGGACCTAATATCAAAGCCACAAAAAAAGATTCCGTGAGCAAATTCCGCACTCCCAAATTTGACCTTATGATTTCAACAGGGCTCAGAAAAAGTTAAATATCTCAGCAAGTTACCAACCAATTTCAAAACTTTTTTTACCAAAATGATCAGCATGAATAGCACTATGAAATCATGTAGTCACATATTGACATATTGTAATATTAAAGTCACAAAAAAAGATTTTGTGACCAAATCCCGCACTCGCGAAATTGACCTGGCCATTTGGACAGGGCCTAGAAAAAGTCAAGTTTTCCAGGATATTCCAAATGGATTTTGATACCCTTTACATTCAAATCATCATCTAACCCATCTCTAAAGCATATATCAAAAAGGGTTCAGGAAGAGTCAATACACAAGAATGATAACTGATGTCCTTGACTTATTCACAATGATGAGCGCCTCCTACACAATAGCCATCATGCTTGAGTGCATCAGTACTGAGACTGACCAAAGTTTCCTAATTTCCCAAACAGTTTACTAAATGTCCACACTAAACTTTACCTAACACTATCACAGTTTCCTAGTACATTGTGCAATATTATGCCATACTCACCCAGTTCATGAAGACATCTTGGTGCTGTGTTTGGTGGTGAACTTCTGCATGATTGTGTCAGTTGGACTCCCCCAGATTTAAACTGCTGCGGCTGCAGTGACTGAGGTCACGTGACTGGCAAGCTGTCAATCAAGATGTGCTCTGCACATGCCAGGTCAGTGTGACCCCTCCAATAGGGTGGGTGGCAGGATCTACTGACACACACCTGTTGGCAGGATCAACCAACACACACCTGCTGACACTGTCACTGTGTGTGTGTAGCTGACATATGATTTAAAAATATTTAATTATCTTAATTTTTTTTAGTTTCTTCCTAATTTTAATTTACAATGATCCCTTTTAGGTTACAGTGATCCAATTTTTATAACACAAATTAGCAAATAACAAAGCAATACCATATTTCATAACATCTTTTATAATAACAAGATTACACAAAAATTCATTCAAATTGACAATTTGACATAATACAGCTTTTGTATTCTTTTTCATACCCCAATTTAATTTTAATTGAAAATATTAGCACTTTTGGTTATTTCATTAAAGGTATATAGATATAACAAGCTGCAATTTTACAATATTCGTGATCCAACTAATAATTTTGTCACAACAATCTTTTTTAAAAGTTCATGGATGTTCAATGTTGCCATTTTGTCTGAAAGATATTGCAGGTGCTTTGATATTGGAAGTGTTTGTTTCAAAATCCAGACTAAGAGGTGAACACACTTCCCATGTTTCAATTGCATAAACAACAGAAAGACAAAATCACAGGATGTGTGTTCTGTGTTTGTATATATTGGTCAGGCAGCAGGACAGAACACAAAGACTGCATTATTACAGAAAACACAACTTATGTGTCAGACTACATAATCTCCAGAAAACAGACAGTTTTTGCTTTGAACACAGGATATGCCTTTTGTGCACATTCATACATAATTCCTCAAAAGATAGGGGTAGGGCTGGGGGCTAAGACCCCCCTTTTCTCCCCAGTGGTAATGTTCTTGCAATGTTGACACACTTTACATGATTTGTGAATTCATATGTGAATCAAAGAAGCATTATTTGTGTGTTAGTAATGTACTTTATTTGCAACATGACACACTTCAAAAACATTTTTGGTGTTTCGCATATTTTGTAATGTGTCAAATAACATACCAAATGTGGGTAAAACACATTTAACACATATTTCATGTTTTGGTAAATTATTTAATGTGTGTCTGACACACATTCAGTGAGTCATATAACACATCATTTTTTAGAGTGTGGAGGCTAAAATGCTGACAAAGAAACTATAATATGGAGGCTAAAATGCTGACAAAGAAACTATAATATGGAGGCTAAAATGCTGACAAAGAAACTATAATATGGAGGCTAAAATGCTGACAATGAAACTATAATATGGAGACTAAAAAGCTGACAGTTTCAATGTTCAATCATCAATTTTAACCTTTGAGTAAGTTGGGCATGAGACCAACCTTGAGCATATATTCATATGTACATGATGAGGGATGGACTATTATTCGTTCTGGAACAGAGTGGAAGAAAATGGACTTTTTTGGATCCTGTGCAAGGCCATTCTCAATATTTTTTCTCATCAAATCATATCTGCATATTTGTTTATCTAGTATACAATCTAAATATATTCGTGTCTATAGCTATTACACAGGCAACACAAAATTAAATGTACAAAAAGATAAATATTATGACAATATTGATCAATGCTTACTTACGGATGAACAAATCCAAAAATACAACTTCTTAATGGTCTGAATTTTCTATATAATCACTGCAGTCCGAACAGTCGTTATCTCTCCTTCAAAAGTTAACAATTAAAAATCTTCTTAAAATGACTTGTCTATTATGGCAAAATGTTCCCCCAACCCAGGTTTCCCTGGTAGATAAAGAGATTATTTTCTTACCCTATGCAGACACACTATTGAAAAATAGATTTCAATCTAGTCCAACGTCTACCTTCTTCGGCCAAAACTACACGATCAACTACTGAACCATACCATTTTAAATAGGTTCTATAAAACCAGAAAATTGAAGCAACAAGTCCACAACATGGAAATCGCTTCAAAAAACAATACATAAAAGTTTTCGGCGCACATTACGTATTCCAACTACGCATCAACGTTGATCAATCGATCAAACCTCTTAAGATGCCGGCACCACTCGATTTTTCGTTGCACGAGACGAACACGGGAGTCCAAAAGACAATAGCCCGAGCGACGACGCAAAGCAACAATGCCCACGTCGCCCTAGCAACCAGCACAATACACAATAGTCCTCTGTAGCCACAACAAACACTAAAATGGCGACAAAAGAAGCGCACACTGTATGCGCTCAATGTGGCAAAACTTACACCACACTCCGGGCCAAGAGACGCCACGCCCAGCACGCCCACACACCCACGCACAAGGGGTACAAGTGTGACTACTGTATGGTGACATACACCAGACTCGACAACCTGAGGAGGCATTGCAAACGGGATCCATTCTGTTCCCTCTTGACCCAATGCAACATACAATTGCGCATGGAGGCAGAGGTCCAAATCAGGGACCTCACCCAGACAACCCCGACATACAACCTCCAAACTGAGGTCAGATCGGAAACACCACAAGCAAGTAAGACAACCACCCAGATGTACCAAAAAAATATGAGACAAATCAATATAGTCACAATTTAAAGACCACTACATCTTCACCAGATGGGGAACTTCTTGGAAATCCCATCCGGTGATAAGAATTTCCAAAACCAACTCATCACCAGGTACTCATTCTACTCTTTTCAGCTAACTTAGAACCAAGTGGAACAGGGGAGATCACAGAGGGAGCATCAACCACCGAGGCTCTCTCTTTGGGCAAAATCACCCCAGATCAAGTTCCCAATGGCATCCCAGATTCGACAAACATTGACGATTTCTGGGATAGCTTCGAATGGGAGACACGAAAAAACCCCCCCCAAGACTTCGAAAAAATCCTGGAATCCCTCCAGGATATCCTGGAAGACAAATAAGTCATCCAGAGTCCACAAACTGTCTGAATTGCAACATAAGTCTGGAAAATACCACAAGAAACAACCAGAACTAAAACCAATATGAAAATAAAACCTATTTTTAAAAGAAAAAAAGTTTCTTGTCTGTGTTTGTATGAAACCAAACCAGGTTCCTAATCGACATTGGAATACAAACGCCCCAAAAAACGGCTCAAAAACTGGCCGAGAACCCAACAAAAACAAGGTATCTTATCCTATTTAATTATTGAAAAATTCTCGTACATATAACAAAAGAAAGAAACGAGATCAATTAATTCGTTTAAAAACTGGACATTCCTACCCCGCGCCGGGGCAGTACGCAGCGTAAAATAAACGAACTAGTCTGGAGGCCATCCGGGAGAGGGTCCTTAAATTTCAAAAGAATTAGAGATTAGAGATCGAACACTTTCGAATCGACAAAAAGTCGAAAAAACCTCCCCAAAAATTGCAGAATATTCTACAACACATGTAGAACACTTTACAACTCGCCTGTAACCCTTGCAATGCCCTCAAAACAATGGTTTTTCAATAGCACCTCCACTCGAGAGCTCATAAAAATCAGAACACCTCCAGACTGGAGGTGCTACAAGTGAAGGCACAGCACCTCCAGAGGTGCTGTCACCTCCACTAGATCCAATATAAACAAGAATTAGGATAACGCAGTCAGTCCCTATCCAACTGAAGAGATCGAACTAGATCGAAACCGTTGTTGGTCTTGGTCGGGACTGTGATCGTCGTCAAGCTTATTCTTGTGATCCTCGCCTTTTTTACCAGGTTTCCCTGTTCTTAGAGTAAGAAATTAAGCATTGTCCAACACCACCAGACATGTAAAGTCACTTAGGTGTAAAATCACAGGTCAATCATCCCTGTTAAACAATACCAGGATGTATAGTGCAACATGACAGGGGTGGCAACAGATATGGCCTTCTATATGACATTCTCTATAATTACACAACATCTCGAAATCAATATTCTTTTTGTGACTTAAATAACAAAAATAACAAAATATCTCTATTTTTGTTTATTGTTGTACAAACTTACAGGATGTAAAAAATGCACAAAATGCAGGATGTTCGCCCTCCTGACACCCTCTCTAATAAAAGGACATAATGGGGGCACGGTTCTGCTTATCAGGACTGCACACTGGATTCTGGACCAGGAAAGCTGCTGTACAGTAAGATTCTTGGTAAGACATAACTGAGTTTAAAGTACTATATTTACCTACATTTACATACATTTAATTTGATTTATTCACGTATGTATTTTTATTGTACCTAATTATCAAGCAAATTATATATAATTTATATAATTTATTGTGTGATTGCAGATCTTGATATTTCTATAACTGTTACTGAAACAGTAAACCAATACCATCATGTAGAAAAATAATATTATTATGTGTTTGTTTGTTTGTTTGTTTGTTTGGGGTTTTACATCACTTTCAACATTATTCCAATCATTTAGGGATGAGACCTACTCCCAATTACAATATAGTCACCCAGTGACAAGGGAACAAAACTGTTCCACTCCCCATTACAATATAGCCACCCATTGATGAGGACCTTGAGCTACACCTTCAGCTTTATTGCCTGTCATATGCAATACAATGCAAAAATACTGCACCAGGATGCCACACTAAGAGTAGAAGGTGTAAGAAGTAAGAAGGTGCCTTGCCATTTTTAAAAGGCCTTCCAGGTCATAAGGAGAATTTTGAAATCAATCTTGGCAATAACAGGAAGCCAGTCTAATTCCTTCAATTTCTGATATATGATCAAATTTCCTGATCTTTCCCAGCAACTGATTGTGGAAGAGCAGCAGCAAGGGGACCATTTCCATAATCTAGGGTGGATGTATCAAAAGCATTGGGTTAATGTTACAGCAGTCTCCACATCTAGACGTTGTCTAATGTCAGCCAAATTCCTGATATGGTAATGCCCCTTTTTGCACATTTTCCTGATTTGTGCCTTCATGTCCATCTTGGAGTCAAATGTGATACCAAGGTCAACCACTGACTCACTAGGTGTGATATCAGTGTCACCCGCTCTGACAGTGTTAATAATATTGTTGGCAGCCGTACCATACCTGTTAGTACAAATAAGCATCTCAGTTTGTCCATCATTATTTTTCATCTTGTTAGAGATTAAGAAAGCTCTGACCTCACAGACACATTTTTCTAGTTTGTGTCTGATGTTCTTGCAATGTTGACACACTTTACATGATTTGTGAATTCATATGTGAATCAAAGAAGCATTATTTGTGTGTTAGTAATGTACTTTATTTGCAACATGACACACTTCAAAAACATTTTTGGTGTTTCGCATATTTTGTAATGTGTCAAATAACATACCAAATGTGGGTAAAACACATTTAACACATATTTCATGTTTTGGTAAATTATTTAATGTGTGTCTGACACACATTCAGTCATTACGTGTTATTCCCTTAAGCCAACATACCTGACAAAAAGAGGAAAGTCTCAGGTAAGGGTACCGTAGGTAGAGATTAAAAATATGAGCTGGCATCCTGCTGGGAACACTTGCTTGCTGAGATTAATACTCAGATTAGTGGGGTGTGTGGTCACTTTCACATGTCAAAAATAGTGGGCAAATCACAGAACACATATCAGGCATTATTACTACACATGTTTCTTTAATCAAATTGTGGTTTTATTTGACAATTAAAATAATGATTGCAATATTTGAACTTATTTCAAATATAGAAATTCACTGAAATTCTAATTATGTATTGTTAATAGTATTTAAACAACTGTGAAACTAGAGAACTATTTTAGAGGCATTGACACCATTTCCAAGAGGTGATCTTTGCACATATGAGTACATGCATTGTTGGCTGATCTCACTGGACAACAGAGAAATGCACATGCAGGTGGCATATGACCTGTGGATTTCCATCCTGTCAGTGACTGATATGGTCAAATATGGATAACTCCACATTTTGAAGATATTATTTTGGAATATATAACATACCATTCTGATGGAATGTATTTAAGAATGAGCACAGGATATTTAAAGGGTTGATGAATTGTAACAACACCTTGGATAGGTACAGTCCATGTTTATTTTTAAATGTGGATCCAGGCTAAATGTTGAGTGAGCAATCATGCCATGAGAAAAGGTTAAAGCATATCACCAGACCTGTGGGACACATGATAGTGCTGAAACACTTGGACCTATTGCATTTCACTGGATATATTCACTGATGCCCAAGGTTGGCCTCATGGTCAACTTACTCAAAGTTTAAAGTCTATGATAAAATCTTGAAATTGGATCCATGTTGTAATTCTTTTTTTGCCTAAACTAAAATAAAATTGGAATATGAAGATTTCATATTTTTTTTCTGCATAAAGTTACTATTTATCATATTTCTATGTTGGTTAAAAACATATTCAATTCCATATGTTCTGACATGCATATTGCTCAAATATTACCCCAGTATGAAGATTTTATATTTGTTTACTATATAAAGTCAGTATTATTCATATTGTCTATGTTTGCAAAATAAAATTGTTCCATTTTATATTCTTCTGCATTTGCAATAGACAAATCAATTTATATTTTCTGAAGTAAATATCACTCAAACAGAACCCCAATATTAAGATTTCACCTTCAGCATGAAAATAATACTTTTCCCAGCCAGGATTCGAACCCTGGACCTTCAGCATAGAAGACAGACATCTTAACCACTGAGCCATGTATCACCCTGTGTCAGTACTGTAGAAAACTTGGGAGTCACAGCATTGTATGAAAATTGAAATTGTTCCATTTCTTTGCTAATAAAGAAATTTTTTTGTATTTTCTACATTTGCAAAAAAAAAAGAAAACAAAAAAGAAAACAAAAACACATTTTAAGTGTTCTGACTTTCATTTTGCTCTAAAAAGATCCCAGCATGAAGTTTTCACCTTTGTTTATTGTATAAAGTTACCATTTTTTTATAATTTCTATAAAAAAAATGGTTCAATTTTATATGTTCTGATATGCATGTTGCGAAAATAAAACTTCAAAATGAAGATTCAGTTTCAGCATGAATTAAAAAAAAAAGAAAAAAAGATGCTTGTTCCTGGCGGGAATCGAACCCCAGACCTTTAGCATGGGAGACAGATGTCTTACCCACTGAGCCATTTTGAATAGTATGATTTGACTTTCTCACTGATACATCACACAAATAGTCAACATCTTTATCACTTTGTCAAGTTATTTTATAAAGGGATATTCAGCTATTTCATGCAACAGCCAAAGTTAAATTTGTTGAGTAAAATTTCCCAAAAATATGTTTGTCTAAGATGATATCAATAGTAATGCAAATAGATATAAAGAAACAGATATTTATAACTCATCTCTCATTTAAATCTAACCATTTTCTAGTTGATTCTCTGTAGGTAGGTATATAAGGTTAGCATTTAGTTATTTATATTGAATATGAGGTGTGTCATATAATGTCCATACACATTTTATATATTTAAATCATACTCATAAAACAGAGAATTGTAATAAGACAAAGAAAATCAGTTACTGGAGTGGTTCACATTTTTCTGGAGAAGTTATATGGAAAGTAGTCCGGTTGGATGTTAGTTTCATAGGGAGTTAATGTGTTAATATGTACTCAATGAGTTCACTCATAACAGAAATCAAGATGGCCGAAGGTTGGTTGGGAAAGTGCTTGATTTCTCTTAAGGGAGGTACACGTCATGGAGTCATATAACACATCATTTTTTAGAGTGTGGAGGCTAAAATGCTGACAAAGAAACTATAATATGGAGGCTAAAATGCTGACAAAGAAACTATAATATGGAGGCTAAAATGCTGACAAAGAAACTATAATATGGAGGCTAAAATGCTGACAATGAAACTATAATATGGAGACTAAAAAGCTGACAGTTTCAATGTTCAATCATCAATTTTAACCTTTGAGTAAGTTGGGCATGAGACCAACCTTGAGCATATATTCATATGTACATGATGAGGGATGGACTATTATTCGTTCTGGAACAGAGTGGAAGAAAATGGACTTTTTTGGATCCTGTGCAAGGCCATTCTCAATATTTTTTCTCATCAAATCATATCTGCATATTTGTTTATCTAGTATACAATCTAAATATATTCGTGTCTATAGCTATTACACAGGCAACACAAAATTAAATGTACAAAAAGATAAATATTATGACAATATTGATCAATGCTTACTTACGGATGAACAAATCCAAAAATACAACTTCTTAATGGTCTGAATTTTCTATATAATCACTGCAGTCCGAACAGTCGTTATCTCTCCTTCAAAAGTTAACAATTAAAAATCTTCTTAAAATGACTTGTCTATTATGGCAAAATGTTCCCCCAACCCAGGTTTCCCTGTTCTTAGAGTAAGAAATTAAGCATTGTCCAACACCACCAGACATGTAAAGTCACTTAGGTGTAAAATCACAGGTCAATCATCCCTGTTAAACAATACCAGGATGTATAGTGCAACATGACAGGGGTGGCAACAGATATGGCCTTCTATATGACATTCTCTATAATTACACAACATCTCGAAATCAATATTCTTTTTGTGACTTAAATAACAAAAATAACAAAATATCTCTATTTTTGTTTATTGTTGTACAAACTTACAGGATGTAAAAAATGCACAAAATGCAGGATGTTCGCCCTCCTGACACCCTCTCTAATAAAAGGACATAATGGGGGCACGGTTCTGCTTATCAGGACTGCACACTGGATTCTGGACCAGGAAAGCTGCTGTACAGTAAGATTCTTGGTAAGACATAACTGAGTTTAAAATACTACCAAAGTACTATATTTACCTACATTTACATACATTTAATTTGATTTATTCACGTATGTATTTTTATTGTACCTAATTATCAAGCAAATTATATATAATATATATAATTTATTGTGTGATTGCAGATCTTGATATTTCTATAACTGTTACTGAAACAGTAAACCAATACCATCATGTAGAAAAATAATATTATTATGTGTTTGTTTGTTTGTTTGTTTGTTTGGGGTTTTACATCACTTTCAACATTATTCCAATCATTTAGGGATGAGACCTACTCCCAATTACAATATAGTCACCCAGTGACAAGGGAACAAAACTGTTCCACTCCCCATTACAATATAGCCACCCATTGATGAGGACCTTGAGCTACACCTTCAGCTTTATTGCCTGTCATATGCAATACAATGCAAAAATACTGCACCAGGATGCCACACTAAGAGTAGAAGGTGTAAGAAGTAAGAAGGTGCCTTGCCATTTTTAAAAGGCCTTCCAGGTCATAAGGAGAATTTTGAAATCAATCTTGGCAATAACAGGAAGCCAGTCTAATTCCTTCAATTTCTGATATATGATCAAATTTCCTGATCTTTCCTATCACACAGGCTGCAGAGTTCTGCAGGTACTGCAGCAACTGATTGTGGAAGAGCAGCAGCAAGGGGACCATTTCCATAATCTAGGGTGGATGCATTGGGTAAATGTTACAGCAGTCTCCACATCTAGACGTTGTCTAATGTCAGCCAAATTCCTGATATGGTAATGCCCCTTTTTGCACATTTTCCTGAATTGTGCCTTCATGTCCATCTTGGAGTCAAATGTGATACCAAGGTCAACCACTGACTCACAAGGTGTGATATCAGTGTCACCCGCTCTGACAGTTAATAATATTGTTGGCAGCCGTACCATACCTGTCAGTACAAATAAGCATCTCAGTTTGTCCATC
This sequence comes from Amphiduros pacificus, assembly GCA_949316495.1. Taxonomy (NCBI): domain Eukaryota; kingdom Metazoa; phylum Annelida; class Polychaeta; order Phyllodocida; family Hesionidae; genus Amphiduros; species Amphiduros pacificus. Next base: position 1,288,395 of record OX439000.1, on the reverse strand, counting down.
ATTATTTTTCATCTTGTTAGAGATTAAGAAAGCTCTGACCTCACAGACACATTTTTCTAGTTTGTGTCTGATGATGTCTACTTGATGACCAGAGGTGTGATCAACAACGATGTAGATCTGAGAGTTGTCTGCATAAATATGGTAATTGGAGCCATACTTAGGCAGAATATCATCCAATGGGGACATGTATGTAGTAAAGAGAATGTGACCAAGGACCAATCCCTGTAGGATCCATACCTTATGGGTTTGAATGTGGATCCGTGGCACCCCACCTTGACACATTGTTTCCTGTTTCCTAGGTATGACCTGATCCAGGCAAGAGCATGATCACTGACATTGCATCTGGATTCTAATCTATTAAGCAGTATTTGATGGACAATGGTATCAAAGGCTGCAGAGAAGTCAAGCGATAGTAAAATTACTGACCTTTTGTTCTCAAGATCAGGCACGATATCAGTTTACACCCTCAGTAAGGCAGTTTCAGTGCTATAGTTTTCTTTGTAGGCTGATTGGAATTTGTCAGTAAGACTATTTTTTACTAAATGAGGAACCAATTGGTCAGCCACTGCCCTTTCAGTAAGTTTGGAAATATAGGCTAAGTTTGAGAGAGGTCTGTATTTCTTCTTAATGAGTTGTTCAGGAGAGTCGCAATGATGGAAATTTGTCTGGTACTGCTGAATCAGCCAATGATCTGTTTATGATGGAGTAATGATGGGTAAGAGATCACCTATGAGGTTATGCAGTAACCAGGTGGGAATGGGCTCAAGCTCACGTGCACATGACTTCTTAGCTGCCTTTATCACTAGTTTGCACACATCATCTGTTGCCAATGACACAAACCAATTAAGCCCTAAGGGTGTGGGTTGGGGCTGAGTGCCATTCTTTAAAGTGTCACCTGGGCTGTATTGTATCAACAGGTTCAAGATTATGGACCCAATATATTGGGTTCAAAATCGGTGTTCAACACCAAATTTGAACCAAAAGTATTGTATGAACGTGTTCAGCACCAATTTGAGCTTCAAACACCAATTTTCAAGTTCACGATTTTGAGCCCAATATGCAACACCAATTTTATGGGATCAAAATCGGTATTCTACACCAATATTGGGTTCAAACCAGGGCTTTTTGCTTTTCAAGTGTGTGTTCTCATCTCAAGAGTCAAGTCATGTCCATAACCATTTTTAAGAACATTTTCAAGCAAAAATATTTTTTTTAAACACTAACCCACAATTTTGTGCTCAGATTGATTCATAGCCTGCTTGGATGCAGTTTTCCTTGCTTACAATTTGCATCGAAAAATGAAATAGATGAAAACAGCTTCAAATGTTTTCAAAATGCTTTTTTGCAGCTTAAAATGAGTTAACTGTAACAATATTGTATCCTGACATCACAGAAGCACTCAGAACACTGGATAATAGGTTACAAACTGCCCCATGTGGCCTCATAAAACAATAATGTAAATCCGGTCAGAGCCCCACTGTTATGAGATTAAGATGCATGTACATTAAAAAGTAGTTAGGCAACTTTTATGATGGAGGTGGGCGACAAACCATGTCCAAGTGATGTGTCTATTTATATATTTTATCCGGTTTACATATTCTGGGCTCCAAAGGCGCTTGCATATCTTTCCCTTATCCATCTTTGGTGATACCTATCATAGATTGAGAAGGTCTTGAGCATAACATCAAAAGATTTTGTCTGTGTGTAGATACTGTTATATTTATTAATGACAAACATTTTATAGCTATTGGTTCTATTTCTGAAGAGGTAATAGTTTTTAGTTAAGGTCCATAAAAAGGACTGTTCATAGAAGCATCAGAGACACTTAACTGATTGATAATTGAATCTCCAATGTAAATATGTTTGCAATTCAAAACGCTATAATCTAATTTCAAAGATATTTATTTTCCAGAAAACTCTTGTTAGTAATATAATAGTAAGAAGTTTCATAGCACTGAGACTGAATTGCTTAGGGTTCAGAATGACATCTTAATGGATATTGATGATGATAAAACGGTAATGCTGGTACTAATGGACTTATCAGCGGCATTTGATACTATTGATCATGATATTCCATTAAATAGATTAGAAAAAAGATGTGGCATTAAAGGCACTGCCTTGAAATGGTTTAGGTCATATTTATCAAATAGAAAACAATGTGTTACAATTGAGGGTAAAAGATCTGAAAATATGAATATTAAATATGGTGTCCCTCAAGGCTCGGTTTTGGGACCTTTAATATTTACAGCATACATGGAGCCTTTATCAGACATTATTGGTAATTATGGTCTCAGGCATCATATCTATGCCGATGATACACAGTTATACATTACCATTGATCCAAAGTCTGAAGAAACTAGAGATAAGTCTTGTAAAGAAATGGAAAATTGTATTATAAAGGTTAAGAATTTCCTAATAGAAAATAAAATGAAGATTAATGATGGAAAAACAGAAATGCTTTTATGTTGTAAAAGCTGTGAATTTAGAAAAGATAATGTACCAAACAAAATCTTAGTAGGTGAAACTAAAATCCCTAGATCAAATACTGTTAGGAATCTTGGGGTTATCCTAGATCAAGGATTATCCATGAAATTACAAATCAAAAAAATGTGTAAAAATGGTTTTTTCCATGTAAAAAAATTAGCACAGATCAGAAATTGTTTGGATGACAAGACTGCAAATACCCTGGCTCATGCTTTTATTACTTCCACCCTGGACTATGGAAATGCACTTCTTGCGGGTTTACCAGGGTGTGAATTAGCCAAACTGCAAAAATTACAAAATGCTGCAGCCAGAGTAGTAGGTAAACTTAAGAAGAGAGATCATATTACACAAAAACTTATGGATCTACATTGGTTGCCTGTAGAGGCAAGGATTGCCTTTAAAATACCTTTATTAACATGGAAGGTGCAAAATGGCTTTGCCCCACAATACCTATCTCGGTTATTAAATTATAAAAAGTTAGGTATGGGACTGCGATCAAATGATAAAAATGAATACATGGTACCCAGGACTAATTTGAAATCATATGGTGATAGGGCTTTCATGGTATATGCGCCAAAAAATTGAAATGCCCTGCCCCTTCAGAAAAGTTAAAAACTGCAAAACAGTGGACACTTTCAAGAAAAAACTTAAGACAAATCTATATAAAATATTATTTTGAAAGAGTGCTATGAGCAGACCTGGTCTGGTATAGCGCTATATGAATCATTTATTATTATTATTATTATCATTAAACATTTCATATTGACATTTAAGCTCAAAAAGGAAGGATGACTATAACCTTATACTATAGGTTGATATATTTATTTCTGTCATTATTTTTTAAGGAGGGAGATGCAATATATAAGTTGTCATGTTATCAACAACAACCAATCAGAAATCATTATGGTAATAAATGCAGTATAGCAGTCAACTACAAACCTAACATCACTTCTTACATTCACACAAATAATTCAGCTTGGTTTACTGTGAATAAAGATTTACCCAAATTGCAAAAAAACATCCATGTTTACAATCAATACAAAACAGCACCAGTTGTCCTTAAAGATAGGCGGTCAATAAACATAAATTGGTAACCACCACACATCATATTTTCTACATCTGTCCTTAATGGTTGGTAGTGGCACATACGGTAGTAGCTATGTCAGGAGTCAGTTGTTACCGGGCTGCAGGTGGAATGGTTGGTAGTGGCACATACAGTAGTAGCTATGTCAGGAGTCAGTTGTTGCCAGGCTGCAGGTGGAATGGTTGGTAGTGGCACATACAGTAAGGTGGATTGCAACAGGGAATGAGTGAGGAATCACAGTGTGCATGATTCAGCAGAGGATTTTCTGGGTAGGCTATTGTTGACAAATGATCATCTATTAATAGCTGTATCTGTTTTAACATGTCTTTATAGTCATCTGGTGGCAGAGGATATATTTCCTCTGGGTCATTGTCTAAATTGTAGATATCTGGATGCTGTAAGATTTGCGAATTTATGCAGTGTCTCTCCATGTAAAAATTGGATGGAGCTATCCCTGTATTGCAGCGCTTCTTAATCTCTTTTTCCCCAAATATTGGTAACTTTCGATAATGAACTTTGTATTGTTGATAACGAACTGCCATTATTTTCTCAGCACAATGGAAAAAAAGTATCTCATGAGGAGTCACAGAGTTTTTATTGAGTAGAACATCTTTAAAGCTTTTTCCATCAACAATTTTGTTTTGGGGGAGTTGGCCTCCAGCAATGTCAACAAATGTTGTGTAAAGATCAAGGGTGCTGAGAATTTCTGCAGAAATGTAGTTGGAAGGAATGCTCCCAGGCCACCATGCTATTGCAGGAACTCTTACAGCACCTTCGTAGAAATTTGCCTTGCCACCTGCAATTAGATTAAAATTGCTTTTATCACAAAGAAAAGTAATAGTTACCCTACTCAATATCCGTGACCCCTTGACCCCTTCATCACATTATACAAGGTTTGTTATAAAACTACAAAATAATAGTAAAGTATTCCATAGTCCCGCTAAGGTTAACACATTTTTTTTATGAAACATGCACTGCCTGCTGTCTTCGGTGACAGAATGCATTAAGATCATCCTGAATACCAAATATGAAATAGCTCTAAATTTCAATTATGAAGAAATACCCTGAATAAGATTTTCATTGACAAGGTCATAATAGCCAGGTCAAAATAAAATGACGGTTTATCATACTATTCTGAGATCTCATTCTGCATTCCAAATATGAAACCCAGGCCGCCATAAAACAGCCCAGGCAACCATGAAATAGCCACATCAACCATGAAATAGCCCAGGCTACCATAAAATAACCTCTTCAACCAAAGATATTGCCTTGTCAACCATAAGATAGCCTGGCAACCATAAGATAGTCCAGGCAACCAAACAATATCCCAGGCAACCTGGACACCAAGATAGCCCAGGGAATCAAACATTAACCTAGGCAACCAAAAAAGCCTGGTCAACAAAAAAAAGCCCAGTCAACCATGCAATAGCTCAGGCAACCAGAACACCAAATATTAGCCTAGTCAACCATAAAATAGCCCAGTTAACCAAAACAAAAAGCCCAGTCAACCATACAAAAGCTCAGGCAACCAGGACACCAAACATTAGCCTAGTCAACCATAAAATAACCCAGGCAACCAAAACAATACCTCGGGCAACCAGGCCACCAAAAATAGCCCAAGCGGTCAGGCAACCAAAACATTTGCTCAAGCAACATAACCACCAAAAATAGCCCAGGCAACCAAACGAGAGCCCAGATCACCTTCTATCACACTCAAGGGCAAAATGGATGCAGCTCTGTGATTTTTGCCAATGATTTACATAATTGAAAAAAGAGATTAGTCAGTATGTGGCAAGCCTTGTTGAATTATAGATAAAAACACCCAAACATTTCTTTTGATCACATCAATTAAGGAGAGAATTGATTGTCATAGACAATTCTCGCTATCTGCTCTCCCGGCTTTTTAGCTGGTCCGTGAAAAAATGACAGGATTGGCGCGAGAGAGCAATGCATGACGGGAAAGATGTTGCGTTGTAAACTTCCGCCCGCCTTGCTTCAAGATGGGAGGGAAATTTCAGACTGACATCATACATTGACAAGCTAATGTCAGTGCTATTGAGTGTTTGTTGTGTAATCTTCATATAAGTATAATGCAATCTGCGTAATTTATGTCAACATTTCGGAGGCAAAACTGACAAAAACAACGATGGAAAGATGAAAGGCAGAGGCGACAATGCCCCAAACAAGCTGTCGCCGCCGTTCCCGGATGTGCCGTGTGCAAAGAATTGGGTCAAATACGATCGCAGCGCTCAGAAAATGCAGCGTATATGGTAGAGCAGATAGGGAGAATTAATTTCATACAGATTAAATCAGATTAAAATGAAAGGTATTTGTAACTATATTTCGAATGTAATTTGCAGAAAACTGCTTATATGCAGAATATATTTATGTAGAATTATACATAAAATATTTGAGGTGCTCAGTTATTATTAAATCACTGACCCTTGAGGCCACCAGTAATGCCACTTTCATTGCACATTTCTCTGTGAGGTCCATGGTCAGACAAAAAGGTCACTAATGTCCTTTCTGTAAGATTGAGGTCATATAAGAGGTCAATGATTTCATTGACAGCCCAGTCCATTTCCATCACTTGGTCTCCATATATTCCTGAAAAACATAATTATAATGCTTATACCCTTGATATTGTGCATTAATGTTATAGCCATTAAAGTGCCTCTAAACAAATTTCTGTGCAATTTTAAAGTAGTTGATTCTTCTGCTGAATCTAAATCATCCATTGAACCCCTTGTTAGGTACTTTGCTTCTTTGACCAGTGATCTGGTGCAAACACATGCCCAGGAAAGGTTTGCAAACAATGGAGCACCTTCAGATTGGGACTAGAGTCTATCAGCTAACAGAAGTCTGTTTTTCCATTTATGTTTGTCTCTTAGTCCAGGCCCAACACCCCTAACTACCATAACATTGGTTACAAGAATACTGCACATTACTTGGAACGTTCAGGAAAACACCCATAATCATGGCAAGTGTATTTTTGTTCATTTGGGGAAGTTTCATTCTTCTATGACAGCTGAGCACATGTCTATCATGTCATCCTGAGGGGATATACATGCCCAAAGGTTGTAGATGTACAAAATTATTCCCCTTCTTTCCGATTTTCTTTTTTTCCTCTTTTCAATATTTATATTTTCAGAAAACCAAGGCGCCGGTTTCCTGATGTTTATGGTTTTCTCCACTACTGGAGCATGCTTCTAGAACACTGGTTAATTTATTATATTTAATTAATAGCTCATTTACGTCGTCAACATTGTATGATTGATTTTCATCAATTTTTTCTTCAATGTCCTTTTAGTATTATTTATTTTGGTCTGCATGCTTAATGTAAATATTATTATATTATGATGAGATATTTTTTCATGAACTAAATATTCTTTTAGGATATTACTGTCAATCTCAGATATTAATAAGTCTAGTGTTTCTCCAATAATATGTGTTGGTTCTTTGATATGATTCTGCAGATTAAATTTAATTACATTTGGTCTTTCAGGTTTGACAGACCACAATAAATGTCACATGCTTGTATATATGTGACCATCTGGTTGCACTCCTTTGCCCACAGGGTAAGTTAAATAACTCCATTGTCCTAATCTGAAGGTACCCATTGTAAGCCAAACTTTACTAAGAAGGTGTTTGCGCTAGATCAATGGTCAGCTGAACAAAGTTTATTGAAAAAGTGTCCAATGGATGACTAGGATTTTAGCAGAAGACTCACCCACTTTTAAATGGCACAGAAATTTATGTAGGGGAAATTTGATGAATAATAACATTTGACTGCAAAACATTTACATTATGCAAGGCTTGAAAATCTCATTTCGTGATTGATTTAATTGATCACCTCTTCTTGATTTCCCCCTGAAGTTGGGATGATTGAACATGGGCAAATGTGGCTGAGGGAGTGAAAAGAAGAAGAAGAATGGCTGATGAGCATTGTTGTTGATAAAGGTCTTGGCATCGTGAACCAGGCGGCCAGTGAGGTATGACATCATAATGGGCTGCTGGATCAATGTGCTGTCATAATAGAGAAAACTTCTCTTTGCACTTGGTTCTTTTCGATGAATCTGAAAATATTCATTAAAAGAAGATTACACGCTACGTTTACAAATGTTGAAAATATCTAAATACAAAATACTGCATAATAATGGCGTAATCAATACAAAATACATAATTTCCGGACAAAATGCGATATTATTACTAATAATACAATTATAGGTTATATCTAATTATTGGCAGTTTATAAGCTATATCTAATTATCGGCAGTTTATAGGCTATAGGCTATTTATTGGAAGTTTATAGGCTATATCTAATTATGGGGAGTTTATAGGTTATATCTAATTATTGGCAGTTTATAGGCTTTAGGCTAATTATTGGCAGTTTACTTTGTTCACAATGCAAAAGCTTGATGAAAATGGGATAATAGTGGTTCTGACTGTTTTCACAGATATTATCATTGGTTACTATATTTTCAGAGCCAACTGTGTGAAAAGGTATTACTCTTGTGGCCAATCTTTGAAAACATGAAACCAGTTGATTAAAGATCGCATCATAAATTCTTGAGGGCCTAACACATAATGCCAAAGCAAAGAAGGTTTTTTTCAGGCCAGGGTTCCTGGTTGCTGATCATCAGTGTTAAAGTGGAACATTATTAATGAATAGGGGGATAATATCTAGGTAAAAACAGAATTTTCTCAAAGACTCTGATGAGATAAGGATTCTGATGATATACATTCCACTCATCCATTAATAGATCCATTGCATGGGGTAATATAGTTCCGACAAAGTCAAAGCCATGGTGGCGGGGGAGGTGGGAACCATCAGAACTGTTGTATGCATTGATGCCTGCAACAAATAACACAACAAATATATGGCCATCAAAACATATTGCTTAAAAATATTAAGCATCATTCCCTTTGTGACAATGATAGAGATCTGTCTCAGCCATCAGCTGCAAGTGACGGGTGGCGTGAACCTTTTATGACATCAGATGAGGCACTGTCTGATGTCATTCAGAAAATTTTCAATGGACACAATCTTTTCATAAAGTCAAAAGCATATTGTCATATCTTTGAAAAAAGAGGGACATTTATTTCGGTTCATGTTTACTAGGTTTCAGACACATATTGGAGTGCTTCTATGTAAAAAGGCAATATAGATGTGAAATAATAAGACATTTGTCACCAATTTATTTTCGACGTCAGAGCATATATCATATCCAGCATGGTAGAGTGTAGGGGACTAAAGTCATATCCATAATGGTAGAGTGGTGGGGACTAGAGTCATATCCAGTATGGTAGAGTGGTGGGGACTAGAGTCATATCCAGTATGGTAGAGTGGTGGAGACTAGAGTCATATCCAGCATGGTAGAGTGGAGGAGACTAGAGTCATATCCAGCATGGTAGAGTGGAGGAGACTAGAGTCATATCCAGCATGGTAGAGTGGAGGAGACTAGAGTCATATCCAGCATGGTAGAGTGGAGGAGACTAGAGTCATATCCAGCATGGTGGAGTGGTGGGGACTAGAGTCATATCCAGCATGGTAGAGTGGTGGGGACTAGAGTCATATCCAGCATGGTAGAGTGGTGGGGACTAGAGTCATATCCAGCATGGTAGAGTGGAGGAGACTAGAGTCATATCCAGCATGGTGGAGTGGTGGAGACTAGAGTCATATCCAGCATGGTGGAGTGGAGGAGACTAGAGTCATATCCAGCATGGTGGAGTGGTGGAGACTAGAGTCATATCCAGCATGGTAATGTGGTGGAGACTAGAGTCATATCCAGCATGGTGGATTGGTGGAGACTAGAGTCATATCCAGCATGGTAGAGTGGTGGGGACTAGAGTCATATCCAGCATGGTGGAGTGGTGGAGACTAGAGTCATATCCAGCATGGTGGAGTGGAGGAGACTAGAGTCATATCCAGCATGGTAGAGTGGTGGGGACTAGAGTCATATCCAGCATGGTAGAGTGGTGGAGACTAGAGTCATATCCAGCATGGTGGAGTGGTGGAGACTAGAGTCATATCCAGCATGGTAGAGTCGTGGGGACTAGAGTCATATCCAGCATGGTGGAGTGGTGGAGACTAGAGTCATATCCAGCATGGTAGAGTGGTGGGGACTAGAGTCATATCCAGCATGGTGGAGTGGTGGGGACTAGAGTCATATCCAGCATGGTGGAGTGGAGGAGACTAGAGTCATATCCAGCATGGTGGAGTGGTGGAGACTAGAGTCATATCCAGCATGGTGGAGTGGTGGAGACTAGAGTCATATCTAGTATGGTAGAGTGGTGGGGACTAGAGTCATATCCAGCATGGTAGAGTGGTGGGGACTAGAGTCATATCCAGCATGGTAGAGTGGTGGGAACTAGAGTCATATCCAGCATGGTAGAGTGGAGGAGACTAGAGTCATATCCAGCATGGTAGAGTGGTGGGGACTAGAGTCATATCCAGCATGGTAGAGTGGAGGAGACTAGAGTCATATCCAGCATGGTAGAGTGTAGGGAACTAGAGTCATATCCAGAATGGTAGAGTGGAGGAGACTAGAGTCATATCCAGCATGGTAGAGTGGAGGAGACTAGAGTCATATCCAGCATGGTAGAGTGGTGGGAACTAGAGTCATATCCAGCATGGTAGAGTGGTGGGGACTAGAGTCATATCCAGCATGGTGGAGTGGTGGGAACTAGAGTCATATCCAGTATGGTAGAGTGGTGGGGACTAGAGTCATATCCAGCATGGTAGAGTGGAGGAGACTAGAGTAATATCCAGCATGGTAGAGTGGTGGGGACTAGAGTCATATCCAGCATGGTAGAGTGGTGGGGACTAGAGTCATATCCAGTATGGTAGAGTGGTGGGGACTTCAGTCATATCCAGCATGGTAGAGTGGAGGAGACTAGAGTCATATCCAGCATGGTAGAGTGGTGGGGACTAGAGTCATATCAAGCATGGTAGAGTGGAGGAGACTAGAGTCATATCCAGCATGGTAGAGTGGTGGGGACTAGAGTCATATCCAGTATGGTAGAGTGGTGGGGACTTCAGTCATATCCAGCATGGTAGAGTGGTGGAGACTAGAGTCATATCCAGCATGGTAGAGTGGTGGGGACTAGAGTCATATCAAGCATGGTAGAGTGGAGGAGACTAGAGTCATATCCAGCATGGTAGAGTGGTGGGGACTAGAGTCATATCAAGCATGGTAGAGTGGAGGAGACTAGAGTCATATCCAGCATGGTAGAGTGGTGGGGACTAGAGTCATATCCAGTATGGTAGAGTGGTGGGGACTTCAGTCATATCCAGCATGGTAGAGTGGTGGAGACTAGAGTCATATCCAGCATGGTAGAGTGGTGGGGACTAGAGTCATATCCAGCATGGTGGAGTGGAGGAGACTAGAGTCATATCCAGCATGGTAGAGTGGTGGGGACTAGAGTCATATCCAGTATGGTAGAGTGGTGGGGACTAGAGTCATATCCAGCATGGTAGAGTGGTGGGGACTAGAGTCATATCCAGCATGGTAGAGTGGAGGAGACTAGAGTCATATCCAGTATGGTAGAGTGGTGGGGACTTCAGTCATATCCAGCATGGTAGAGTGGAGGAGACTAGAGTCATATCCAGCATGGTAGAGTGGTGGGGACTAGAGTCATATCAAGCATGGTAGAGTGGAGGAGACTAGAGTCATATCCAGCATGGTAGAGTGGTGGGGACTAGAGTCATATCCAGTATGGTAGAGTGGTGGGGACTTCAGTCATATCCAGCATGGTAGAGTGGTGGAGACTAGAGTCATATCCAGCATGGTAGAGTGGTGGGGACTAGAGTCATATCCAGTATGGTAGAGTGGAGGAGACTAGAGTCATATCCAGAATGGTAGAGTGATGGAGACTAGAGTCATATCCAGAATGGTAGAGTGATGGAGACTAGAGTCATATCCAGTATGGTAGAGTGGAGGAGACTAGAGTTTAATCCAGCATGGTAGAGTGGTGGGGACTAGAGTTATATCCAGCATGGTAGAGTGGTAGTATTCAATTACTACCTCTGCAGTCATTGCCCTGATGTTGATCTCTTTCAAAGTTTGGAAATCCCCGAATCATAAATACTTGCCTTGCGCACAAAAATATAATCAAATCTGAATTGACCAACATTAGGTCATAAACTGTTACCAGATGTGTCTGGCACATATTCTGACCAATCAGTGCCACTGCCAGTACAAAACAGATCTATTATATTATTTCACCAATGAATTGAAAGCCAGATTTTTCTGGAGGAGACTAGAGTCAGTGACTTATATGGAGGGTACTGTGAGTGCCTTGGGTGCAGGGGCTGATATGGAGGGTCCTGTGAGTGCCTTGGTGGCAGGGACTGATATGGAGGGTACTGTGAGTGCCTTGGTGGCAGGGACTGATATGGAGGGTACTGTGAGTGCCTTGGGTGGCAGGGACTGATATGGAGGGTACTGTGAGTGCCTTGGTGGCAGGGACTGATATGGAGGGTACTGTGAGTGCCTTGGTGGCAGGGACTGATATGGAGGGTACTGTGAGTGCCTTGGGTGGCAGGGACTGATATGGAGGGTGCTGTGGGTGCCTTGGGTGCAGGGACTGATATGGAGGGTACTGTGAGTGCCTTGGTGGCAGGGACTGATATGGAGGGTACTGTGAGTGCCTTGGTGGCAGGGACTGATATGGAGGGTACTGTGAGTGTCTTGGTGGCAGGGACTGATATGGAGGGTGCTGTGAGTGCCTTGGTGGCAGGGACTGATATGGAGGGTGCTGTGAGTGCCTTGGTGGCAGGGACTGATATGGAGGGTACTGTGAGTGCCTTGGTGGCAGGGACTGATATGGAGGGTACTGTGAGTGTCTTGGTGGCAGGGACTGATATGGAGGGTACTGTGAGTGCCTTGGTGACAGGGACTGATATGGAGGGTGCTGTGAGTGCCTTGGTGGCAGGGACTGATATGGAGGGTACTGTGAGTGCCTTGGTTGCAGGGACTGATATGGAGGGTACTGTGAGTGCCTTGGGTGCTGGGACTGATATGGAGGGTACTGTGAGTGCCTTGGTGACAGGGACTGATATGGAGGGTGCTGTGAGTGCCTTGGTGGCAGGGACTGATATGGAGGGTGCTGTGAGTGCCTTGGTGGCAGGGACTGATATGGAGGGTACTGTGAGTGCCTTAGAATCGTGTGTTTATATATATATATAATCATCATAGCAAAACAATAAATAACAAAACAATAAATAACAAAGCAATACTCACCCAAATGCCACTTTCCGACCATTCCAGTGGTATATCCAGCATCTTGGAGGGCCTCAGCTACAGTGACCTCTTCCCGGGGCAGTCCAGTACTATGCCATGGAAAGAACACAGGCATGTCCCCAACCACGCCAGAGCGCACCACGTGACGACCTACAACCATAATGTCCACCTGGTTTGCCCTTGAATACTTCCAAACAACTCATTCACCTGGCACCCCCATACAATCTGCCAACATGTTCTCCAGGCACATACGGCCAAAATGATGTTATATATTAAGGCCTATATTGAGTAAAATGGGCCGTATACTGGAATGATCATGATTTTGATAATATCGACATAGTCATCACTGGCAGCTTTACTGGCAATACCAACAAGGACATGTATCATGAGGCTGAGAGCATTAATAAATCAACAGACCTTTAACTCAGGGTTTCAAAACTTATTTTAGCCTTTCATTAATTAATAATTCTCCTTAAATCTAAGAACAGTTGTATTAAAATCAGACATGTCTGTGATCCTGTTGAGTATGAGAATGTACAGTGTCCCACAGAATACATTGTTAGTCATGTGTCATGTGTAATGTTTTACAGGTATTATGGGCAAATGTGTAACGGGGGCACACAAATGTAAAATGTTTTGGGAATTATTCTATTTACAGCGTGTTCTACAACAATTACAAACTTTCTCCAGGAGAACAAATTTCAAGTTCATGAAATAAATATTGTAGGACCGCAAAAGATAATGTTTACACTGTCTACAAATGCTCTTTGTTATCTCAGTATTGTGATGGCCTTTTCAGTAACAATGACCATATCAGGTTGACGTTTGAGCCTTTCAACCAGTGTAAAAGTGGCACTGCACACAGTGGAGGTAGATCCCGCTGTCACTCGTCCTCCATTTACACGACCAAGTCGGCTACAGATCCTTGGCTCTTACCATTGTGCCTGTGGGACCGCTCAACCATTGTATGGAATATAACCTTTACATTTAGGATATACCTAACTATTTTAATAAGTTTTGAAACATCACATTGGTAGAAATGTAACACAAGAGTTTTACTATATTTATACACATGATTGAGATCCAACTTATTCTCATTATTTGATTTGCAAATAGCTCATAATTTACGGGCAGAGGTATGTTCCGAAGTATTTTGATAGATGCAACATCCTGTCAAACATTTTTAGGTTATGCTAAATCTTTGACCGAAATATTCATGTTCATATTATGTCTGGGTGACTGCCTTGAAGTACTCTCAAATGGAGAATGGATATCGACAATGCATACAGCCAACTTCCAGTTTGCCTATGTTTTCTCTATTTCATTTACAAGACATCATCAGGATATCTCACAGACGTCTTTGGGATATTCGACAGACGTCTTTGTCATCAAATACTGCACGTGCTGTGCGGCGCCCATGCATAATGTGATCATAGCTACGGCATATGTCTGATTATCGCTGATTAACTCCCCGGCACCCGGCGCAAAAGTGACTGAGGCAAAACACAGTTAAGATTGAATGGGACTCTTTCTGTTGCACTATCACACAAACATAAAAGCACAAACCCTGCTTTAGATAACCCGGTGCAGGCTAAAGGCTTCAGAAAAAACATAAGTAGATTTCTACCTTAACTTAAAAACAACTTATGTGACATGTGTATTCATTTTAAAACTGACAGTTGTAATGAGAAGACTTTTATATAAATTTAGATTCCAAGCATGAATTTAAAAAGATAATGTTTGTGAAATGACATTTTATAGTGGCCTACAATTGTAAGGCTCTACTTATGGGGAGATATTCATAGAATATATAGTTTGCTTTAAAACACATCTTTTAGTTGGCAACCATTTCATACTAGGAATCATACAAATCTGCATTAGGTCTGGTAGTATATCAAATAAAAGGTCCTATTCGAATCATGTCTTATGATGAATCAAAACAGTGAATTTCATGTATACCCGTGAGGATGGAAGTTCTAATGGGGGCAGAACTCAGTTTTTGTGTAGAACATCACTAGAAATGGCAGACATAGGGATATAACTTTTTTACTACTCAATATACATCTACAAATAATATGTGATCGAATGCCAACCTTCTTAGGCTATTTTGATCAAATATTGCCAGTGACCTTGAAGTGACCTTTCAATGACCTTGAAAATAGAAAGCCTATTTCCACGAAATTATCTACATGTTTTATTATCCTATCATCTACATCTGTCAAATACGAGCTCGTAGAGTCCTTATTCATCAAAATCTGTTCATAATTAACAATTTGAGAGCAATTTATAGCTTTGTGGTCAATCTATAAGGCAAAACAGAGGAAAATACTATAATACTAAGTTTTTTTGAAATAATATAAAAATGCCAGCTTATTGGGGGTTAGTTTATGAAAATATATAGAATACTGCACAGAAAAACACAATAATACTAAAAAGAAATTGAAAAAAAAGTCCGTCAATTTGAAGATTTATTATGAAGCTAAAATGATTAAAAATAGCTTAAATCGGTAGGGTTACAAAAGTGACAATTTGACGGACTTTAATTTGACCTGACATTTATTTTTGAGGTATTAGATAAATTAAATATTAATCTAATTTCAGAAAATAATCAGCAATAAGTTGCTCTTATCATAATAATACCTAAAAAAAAGAAATATTCCCTGAAAAATAGGAGAAAATTAGTATGAATAGAAATTATTGAAAAAAATATAACAAAAAATATATTGAATGTAGAGTCAATTGGGTTATAACATTTAGTAGCTGATCATGATGTATTTCTAAAAAAATTCATGTTTTTAATTTTTTTCAACAATATGAGGAAGTTAGTGAAATCCTTTTATGAATAGGTCTATGAAACACATCAATAAAAGTGTCTAATCATTAAAATGGCCTATGACCCCTTTTACTATTTGGATAATTTCATGCCCATTTCCTATAAATACTATTTTTTTTTATAATTTTTGAAAAGATGGCATTCTGTGTGGTTGATTTGGTGGATGGAAGTCGAACAAGGCCAGTATTACATGTCACTGAAAGTGGTCTGCAGGGTGCTTTCTGGACGTCCGCTCCTCCCACTGCTATAAACCCGTTACATGCGCTATGTCACTCATTCTCGCTGATGACTGTGTGGATCTTATGTTTACCTGTGAGGATGGCAGCTCTACTTGGGGTGCAGAACTGTGTGGATCTTATGTTTACCTGTGAGGATGGCAGATCTACTTGGGGTGCAGAACTGAGTGAATCTTATGTTTACCTGTGAGGATGGCAGCTCTACTTGGGGTGCAGAACTGAGTGGATCTTATGTTTACCTGTGAGGATGGCAGCTCTACTTGGGGTACAGAACTGAGTGAATCTTATGTTTACCTGTGAGGATGGCAGCTCTACTTGGGGTGCAGAACTGAGTGAATCTTATGTTTACCTGTTAGGATGGCAGCTCTACTTGGGGTACAGAACTCAGTGAATCTCATGTTTACCTGTGAGGATGGCAGCTCTACTTGGGGTACAGAACTGAGTGAATCTTATGTTTACCTGTTAGGATGGCAGCTCTACTTGGGGTGCAGAACTCAGTGAATCTCATGTTTACCTGTGAGGATGGCAGCTCTACTTGGGGTACAGAACTGAGTGAATCTTATGTTTACCTGTGAGGATGGCAGCTCTACTTGGGGTACAGAACTGAGTGAATCTTATGTCTACCTGTTAGGATGGCAGCTCTACTTGGGGTGCAGAACTGAGTGAATCTTATGTCTACCTGTGAGGATGGGAGCTCTACTTGGGGTGCAGAACTGAGTGAATCTTATGTTTACCTGTGAGGATGGCAGCTCTACTTGGGGTGCAGAACTGAGTGAATCTTATGTTTACCTGTGAGGATGGCAGCTCTACTTGGGGTACAGAACTGAGTGAATCTTATGTTTACCTGTGAGGATGGGAGCTCTACTTGGGGTGCAGAACTGAGTGAATCTTATGTTTACCTGTGAGGATGGCAGCTCTACTTGGGGTGCAGAACTGAGTGAATCTTATGTTTACCTGTGAGGATGGCAGCTCTACTTGGGGTACAGAACTGAGTGAATCTTATGTTTACCTGTTAGGATGGCAGCTCTACTTGGGGTGCAGAACTCAGTGAATCTTATGTTTACCTATGAGGATGGCAGCTCTACTTGGGGTGCAGAACTGAGTGAATCTTATGTTTACCTGTGAGGATGGCAGCTCTACTTGGGGTGCAGAACACAGCTGCAGTGTAGAATTGAGTGAATCTTACACCCTCGGCGGCCATCTTGTCCAGTATGCCTGGTTCTTGGGTTGGGTGTCCATACACAGATAAATCACCATAACCTAATGAAATAAAATGGAATAAGTTTGAATGTTATTTACTGTTCAAGATTCTGAAAGATAACTTTCCTGTTATGAAAGATAACGTTCCTGTCACCCTCCTGTCCATCAGATCAAATAAATGACAGCTTAATTAATTACGTCGTCCTTCCACATAAAATATAGTAATTTAGTTATATTGTAATTTAAGTACTATTCAACATTAAGATACCCAGCAAAGTGGAATAGTTTAAAATAAGTTGACTAATGTGACTTTTTATATGTTGAAACTTTAACTGTTTAGATATGACACAACTAAATTGTTTAAACAGTTTCCTCTGAACACTTTGAGATCAAACACTTGAGATGCTTAGGAAGGAGGTACAAGAAAAGTGTGTAGGATATATTTAGAATCTCAGCACGTTTTGCTTTGAGTTAAATCGTCCTACCACATAAAATATAGTAATTTAAGAAATAAGATAGCGATGTATTTCCAGATGAATTATAATCGCAATATGGTCACATTGACTGGTCGATTTGGTTGTAAGGCAATTAAGCCTACAAATAGGACATTTGAAACGTTTAAAATCTGATTTCTTCATTGTTCATGCTCTTACTTTATTATATATATATATATATATATATATATATATATATATATATATATATATATATATATATATATATATATATACCTTACACAACGCATGTTACTGTGGATTGTTGATAAATTGTAAACGCACCCATGTCGTCTGCCAGGATGAGGATGATATTTGGTTGTTTTATGATTCCTGTTTCATGATGCTGGGAGCACTCTGCAGGGGATCCCAGTAAGGTGATAGTTCCCAGCCAATATAAGGCGACCCCTTGCAGATACCGACACATCATGATGCCAAGCTGGAACTAAAGTGGAGCTGCAAACTTATGTGCAAAAATTCTAGGGTAAATTCACTGCGGTAGATTTGTTCTAGATTCACTAAACCATGTCCACATTCACTGTATGCACTCATTCACTGACAGTTGAAAAGAAATGTATATATAAAGTATCAATAATAATATTAATTTAAGTGTTAATGTTAATAATAGGATATTCATACAGCACTATATCAAACTAGGTCTGCTTTTATGTTTTTTGAAATAGGTACGTTTTTATTTGTATAATCCCATTCTTGATATGTGAACTATGTAATGACGTCATTGAGAGGTGGGCATTGAGATCCTTCCACCAGAACCAACTTGAGAGATATCTGTCAGCCTGAACACTGCACTCACATGTTCTTTTCTTAAGATCTGTACTTTTTACAATGTTAACACTGGTCTGGTATATAAACCATCTGCAGTAGATAAATATGAGATATAGTCAAGAGCATGGGTTCATGCAGTGTTCAGCCTAACAGATCTCTTTTGTTGATTCTGGTGGAAGGATCTCACTCGTCATTTGGACCAAGGATGATTTACAAAAGTATTTCGGCACATGGGTGATCTGCGAAAGTAGTTCGGCAGAGGGGTGATCTGCGAAAGTAGTTCGGCAGAGGGGTGATCTGCAAAAGAATATCTCATAGGTGCAGAACACCCTCTTGAAGCACCAAGTATGAGATAATGTCATTTATCTTGATTTTGTTATCCAATAAAATCTTGTTGACATCCTAAATACATTTTCCATTTCATTACAGAACTTGGTATTATTTGGAGACATGGCGGAGTTGGTTAGAGTGCCAGCTTATTAGCACCAGTTCCTCTGTGGTGATCGAAAGGTCGTGGGTTCGATCCCCGGCCATGCCGAGATTGAACTCATGATTCAATTTCCCATATGAGTTGAGGCCCGTGCCTAAAGGGTTAACCTGTTGTCCTCGTAAATCTGTGACTGGATGGGTTGTCATGTCAAGGACCTGAGACATGACAATTCAGTGAGGCAGCACTATATATATAGGACGCGTGCGCAACATCGATGGTGGTCATGTTTTAATCGAGGACTCGTTTTCTGATTAATTATACCGATTATCTGTTTCGAATCAGGATCACACTCAGTCAAGAACCATCCAAATCGAACAAATAACATTGGTGTTGCATTTGTGAACAATTTTGTGATCATTGAACGCGTCTCGAACATTATATTAAGCAAACTTTGGCGAGAGGTAGTGAAAGCATTTTTTCGCCATCTTGAATCTTAATCAGTTTTCACCTGCAAAATGGCAAAACAGTTAAGGTCTATAATCCACAATGAAAAACTGGGACAGACTTATGTTTTTTTGGCTTAAATGTGTTCAAAGTAATGTTATTTGTTAATTTAGCACAGAAAAAGTCAACTTAACCAGCTAGTCTTATTTTTTTATTATTTAAATTGAACCCGTTTTAACGGTAGTTTCGACTCAGTTTTTGCAGCTGGCGACTTATTTCACCTATCTGGGCTTTGCCGATGGTGGCTGGAGAACATTTGTTATCAATTGAAGAAAGTTGCATAATATTCAGTCTGAATTCATTGACAGTTAGAGTTTATATACTGTGCTAGCAGGATGTTGCATAATTATGACATTATATCAACATTTTAACAATATATGACAGAGAAGACCACCTGCCTCTGTTATCGTTTGGTTTGTCCGCCATGTGTGCTGAATGGGAAATACCCCCCATTGGCGTCATAGCCTCACTCTCATCCTGGAATCCCCCAGAGCCGAAGGCAGTTACGGAAATATACGAGACCACACGAAGTTCTCCCCAGATGCTTCAAACTGATTGTGGATTATAGACCTTAAGGTTTAGATAAACGAAGAATAAATACATTACATAAACAAATCAACCTACCTGAGTGAACCGCTGACTTGATTATATAATCAAATTCGAAGCGCTAAGTTAAGAGATCAATAAAACTTTTAACTCTAGGTATACATAGAAACCCGAGATTGATCTCATGAGTGATTTTTTCTCAGGTAAACTCCTCAGGTAAATTCCTCAGGTGTCTCTTTACAAAAGTTAATCCCGACTATCTGAGCTACCTGACGTGCCTGTGCGCGCCAAATAACTATTTCATTCAAAGTTAAGTATTCACAGAAGAAAGACGAGAGCTGAAAACCTGCGCAATATTGCCGGAAAATAACGCCGAACAAACATCGTCGCATAGTATCGCCGAAAGTAGTGAAGAGAAAGAGAAATCTCGGTAAATTCTTATTTGTAAGAAAATAAGAATTGATACTAAGCGGAATAATCTTACACTCGAATTTCTGACCACTTATTGAAAACTTTGAAAAAACTGTAGCAGGGTTGAACTCCTATACGGGTGTTGATTGAAAAAACTGTAGCAGGGTTGAACTCCTGTACGGGTGTTGATTGGAAAATAATTGGTGTTGCTGAAATAACTAAATAAAAGAACCTGAACCAAGGCTGAACCCCCTTGACAGGAAAGAAATATTACTTGAGCCAAGGTTGAACCTCCTGGACAAAAAAATAATATACCTGATATACCTGAAATACCTTGAAATGTATGAACAGGACAGAGGTCAATTGTACAATGTGAAGGCAATAATTGACGATTTCTATGACAGAAAAACCAAAACCAGGTTTTACAAAATCTGGTGGGAAGGGTTCACCAAAAAAGAGAGTACCTATGAGCCAGCGTGTAACATTGATAATGACCAGATTGAGTACTATCAAACAAGAAAAAATAAAAATAAATCCCACCCTAAAGAGAAAGGTGAAAATAGACAGAAAAATGTTAATAGACAAAAAAGAAAATGCAGTAAAGATTTAAGTACACATGTGAATGTAATATCTGAAAATATGAATATGTCTTTACAGATGGCTTCCAAGGCAAGTAACAAAACTCGCCAGGGCACCCGCAAGCGGGAATCCAGGTCCAGGAGGAGAATGATGACCAGACTATAAAGAAAGTGACTCTTCAGGCTGATCCAGAGGAGGCATCACTAGTGATTGACGTAACAAGTGATGAACCGCGAACAGTGGCGCCACCTGTGGAAACACCTGGCAATGAGGGAACCAGAGGGGTGGACACCCAAGATACAACTGGAGGAGGGAATGACGCCCAAAAACAACTGGACATGGATACCCCCAACCCTGGGGATGACATAGAACTGAGTATGACTGAACTTATGAACCTTGTTAAAGAGAAAACTACCAGCTTTGCTATGTTGAATGAACAAGTCGAGAATAAAGAAGTGATGATCAGTGAACTTAAAAAAGAAAATGATATGATGAAAAAAATGTTCAATGCACTTAAGCTTAATAGCTCGTATGATAAAGCCAAACTCAAGAGAGCAGAACTAAAAATTGTAGAACTGAACAAAACTATTGTAAGAAGTAATGAGTATATCTCAAAATTGGAATGTAAAAATGAAGAGCATGTGAAGCATATAGAGGCGATGGCTGAGGCAGAAACAATGCCCCAATCACCACAAAACGTGCAATTGGGCAATGTGATCAGTGAAGTTAATGAGATGGTACTGTTTATATCACATAGTGTATATAAGAGTCTGACTGATTTCTGTGACAAGAACATCCCATGGAAATGGGAACATGGGGGAAATGGTGATACTGTACAGGGTGTAACAAAGTGGCTCAGGTCTGAGGTAAACAGGAACTAACTAAAAGACAATGTAGCAATAGTACTTTGTATTAGTTTGGAAGAGGTGAAAAACTGTGAAATGGGCAGTGCAATCCTGAAGAAGCTAAAAAGGGTAGCATATAAAGTAGGTAAAAACATGGAGTGCCCAGTCTACTTATGTCACCTGCCTCCGATTTCAATAGACTGCCAAAGTAAAATGGTTATGTCTCACACAGTTCTGAATCATAGCATGAGTAAACTGAACAATGATGATGAACAGTGTCAAATCAGTGTTTTTGAAACGCCAAGTAAGATTACCGCTTGTGCAACACCTGAGATTGTTGCTTCAGTGGGTAACCCCACTCTATTGGATGCAGCATCCAAGGATTGGATCGATGAACTGTGTAGAAACATCACGTCGAACACAACCTCATACCCTGATGATACAAATGAGAAAATGAATGAGGATGGTGGACAGGCTAGTAGTAATGAGGAAGGAGGAAGTGATGGGGATGAGGATGATGAGGAAAAGTTGATAGATTTTGTGAATGTAAGCTACAAAGGTGAAGAGATAACAACGAAAATTCCTAGAACCGCCACACCTAAACTGATAGGATCGGGGGGTTCCATGATAAAACACATAACCAAGGTATCTAAGACGGTCATTCAAAAATTAGATGGTGATGATGATGATGTGGAGGATGATGTTAAGGTGAGGGGAACCCCACTCGGTATTGCCAGAGTGCTGGTAGAGATTAGGAATGGTGTAAGAGAACAGGCGAAAGAAAAAGACAGTGTTAGAAAGGAGGTGTGCTATTATCATGTTAATGGGACATGCAAAAAAGGTGATCGTTGCAATTTCTCACATGATGCTAAGAAAAAACCTGAAGGGCAGAGGAATAGACCATCGGACAAGAAGTCCAACCCAAGAAGTCCCAGGAAGGACAGTAGGTCAAAACGCCCACGTAAGATGTGACATTTAAGTAGTGGATGGAGGATTGAATCATATATTTGTAATGTCTGTAAGATCAATACCAGAACGACAGAAAAAGTTGTGAAAAATGTGCATGCGCAAGAAACTGAAAAATGTATTAGTAGTAATAAAAAGTTGAATATTACAAAGTATCTCAGTCTTGTGTCATCTATTGGGATATGTAAATGCTATAAATCGATAGAGAAAAATGCTAAACTAGTAATAACACTTAAAGATAAACATTGTAAAATTGCATCAGTCTAAGATCACTTGGACACTGCATATATGATATCATAATTGTTCCATTGAATAAATCAAATATGTCAGTTGACCTTGTCCTCTATCCACGCAATAACTACCCAAAAACGGTGAAGAACGCACAGACTGGTAACATATGGGAATATATTGCTGAAAACAAGAGAATAAAAATTATGACTATTAAGCATAATAACAATATGAATATCAGCTTACTTACCAATACTAATGAAATTGATCCAATGCAGTTCACACATAAACGACCAGGCGGCGCTCCGCTACAACATAGCTTGACTAATATAGGGAGATGCCCGACATTAATTGGTCCCAGCAGATACACACCTGAAACAGTAAATACAAATCAAACAATAAATGCAGAAATAGCTCTAGTAAAAATATGAAAAATAAAAAACCTCAGCCAGAATTGAATCTCAGCCAGAACAATCAATCTCAGCCAGAATTGAATCTCAGCCAGAACAATCAATCTCACAAAAAATTCTATCAATAAAAGACTACTTTATTGATAATGAATTAGATGCGCTATTCATCACTGAGACCTGGCTGTATGAGACAGGGGATGAAATGGTAACAAATAACTTAAAAAAAGGCAACCTGGAATTAATATCCAGTCCCAGGATAGGCAGATCGGGAGGTGGAATCGCTCTGGTCTACAAAAAAGAACTCCAATTCAAAAAAACAAGGAAACAAAACCAAATGTTACTACCATGGAATTAATGGAAGTTTCCCTCATTTCAAAAAATAAAAAAACCATCTTCGTGGTTATTTACCGGCCTATGCCATCTGGTAAAAATTGATACACATATACTGAATTTTATGATGAGCTTACAGAATTATCAGCACATTATTGCACAAAAACAGAAGATGGAATTTTCTTAGGAGATTATAACTTTCATATGAATAATCTGATGTCATTAAATTTAATGAAATCCTAACAACCTTTGAAATGAACCAATGGGTTAAAGAGCCAACACATAGACTGGGAAACACCCTTGACTTAATTATAACATATAAAGATAACAATAAGTTAAAGAGTCATATGGTAGATGAATACATATCTGATCATAAGATAATAATAGCAACTCTGGACATAATACCTCCGAAGTTAAAAAAGAAAGCTATTAAATATAGAAAATATGGACTGATTGACAGGAACAAGATTAAATCCGACTTTAAAGAAATCATCAATAATAACTCAGAATGGACTAAATTGCCTTTAAAAGAATTATTAAAGTTCTATGACACCAGAATAACCCAACTAATGAATAAATACGCACCCATTAGATCGGCAAACATATCAGAGAGAAATCCTGCACCTTGGATGAATGAGAATATTAAAAGGGAAAAATCTCTGAAAAGACAACTAGAAAGAAAAATGAACAAATCGAAATTAGATATAGACAAACAAATATATAACTCACATAGAAATAGATATAATGCGCTACTTAAATCAACTCAAACTGAATATTATAGGGACTTAGACCCGAAAAAGTTATTCAAGGTCATTGATCAAGTCATGCACAAGAACAAGGAAACACCGATGCCAGATAAAATCCCCGCACAAGAACAGGCAAACAAGTTTAACAATTTCTTTCTGGAAAAAATAGAAAAAATACGCGAAAAATTAGATAACACATGTGAATCGAATGGCAGAAACAATTTAACTAAGGATGGTGCTAATGAAAACAGAACTACAAAGAGGGCACCACAGATCAATGCATTAGTAGACCCTTGCAAGCAGAAAACCCACCAACAGATGGCTCCACACAGAGCGGTGGAATAACAGAGGTCGCCACAAACAAAACTAAGGGTAAATTGCCACCCATCCTGAAAAAGTTCACCCCTTTAAGCACGTTAGAGGTACGTGCCCTTATAAATAAGGCCCCTAAAAAATCATGTGAACTCGACCCCATCCCAACATGGCTATTGCTCGAACTATTGGATGAACTAATCACTGCTATTATAAACAAATCTCTGAACAACTCAATGGTATCTAAAAATATGAAAATGGCCATCATAAAACCACTATTAAAGAAAATTGGGCTTAAATTCATTGAAATTAATTACAGGCCGGTATCAATTCTGACATACATATCAAAACTGACAGAGAGAGCAGTAGCAAATCAATTAATACCGCATTTAGTGGAAAATGAACATACTGATCAATTTCAATCAGCTTATAAGGAATTTCATAGCACAGAGACAGCACTGCTTAAAGTACAGAATGATATTCTAAGGGAAATGGATAACAAGAAATCAGTGATTCTATTGTTACAAGACCTATCTGCTGCTTTCGACACTATTGATCATAACATACTATTTGACAGATTAGAAAAAAGATGCAATGTAAAAGAATATGCCTTAGAATGGATAAAATCCTATCTAAGTGACAGGACCCAATGCATCAAGGTGGGAGAAGATAGATCCACCTCCAGGACAATAAAATATGGGGTCCCTCAGGGATCGGTCCTTGGACCTATTCTCTTTAGTATTTACATGTCACCACTATCCGACATTCTAAACAAATATGGACTTAATTACCACATTTACGTGGATGACACGCAAATATACATCCCCATTGACATGAGTTCGTCAAGGGAAAAAGAAATCAGTAGAAATAAACTTGAAAATTGTGTTGAGGAGGTTAGACAATTTTTAATTACAAACAAAATGAAAATTAATGACGGAAAAACTGAAATGTTAATATGTACTGACAGACATCAGTATGCCTCAAGTAATATTACTGACAAGGTGAGAGTTGGTGAGGCAGAAATAAAACCATTGAATACAGTTGTAGATCTTGGAGTGACTTTAGATGCAAATCTAGACATGCGTGAACAAATAAAAAAGATGTGCAAAAAGGGATACTACCACATTAAAAACATATCTTCAATCAGACAGTGTCTAGACGAAAAAAACGGCTGAAACATTAACTCACGCATTTGTCACATCAATGCTCGACTATGGAAATGG
Organism: Amphiduros pacificus; assembly: GCA_949316495.1. Lineage (NCBI taxonomy): Eukaryota > Metazoa > Annelida > Polychaeta > Phyllodocida > Hesionidae > Amphiduros > Amphiduros pacificus. The sequence goes on along the minus strand of OX439000.1, from coordinate 1,262,503 downwards.
GCTTCTTGCAGGACTTTCTCAGTCTTCCATAAAAAAACTCCAATATGTACAGAACGCAGCAGTGCGCATGGTGAAAAAAATTAGAAAATATGATCATATCTCTGAAAAAATGAGAGAATTGCACTGGCTACCAATACATGCAAGAATTGAATTTAAAATTATACTTACTGTATGGAAGGCTTTAAATGGGAAGGCTTCCCCATATCTAACCGACTTACTGGAATTAAAACATGGTGATAGAGCGCTAAGGTCAAATGATGGAACATACCTTAATGTACCGAGTACGCTCCTGAAGACAGTAGGGGATAGAGCTTTTTCATCAATAGGTCCAAGGCTATGGAATAATATGCCTAGTGATATAAGAACTAGCACATCAATAACCCAGTTTAAAACTAGGCTAAAAACGTTTCTGTTTAAGAAATCATACCCGAACACAGCGCTATGAACAGACCCGTCTGGTATACGCGCTTTATAAATTTTATTATTATTATTATTATTATTATTATTATTATTATTATTATTATTATTATTATTATTATTATTATTATTATTATTATTATTATTATTATTATTATTATTATTATTATTATTATTATTATTATATCTGCTACAGTTAGGTCTCGTCACAAAATGACTAGAATAATGTTGAAAGTGATGTAAAACCCCAAACAAACAAACAAACAAACAAACAGGAGATCCAATGAGTTGGGTATCATCAGCATAGATATGTTGCTCTATTCCATATGTACTAATTGTTTACACATTTTTTTTTATGTCTATCCAGTAGTATTTTATGGTCGATATTATCAAAAGCGGCAATAAGGTCTAACAGAATATCAACACGTGTTTCCATATGTATATCATTTTGTAATCTGGGCAAAGCTGTTTGTGTACTGTGTAACTTCTTTTAGGCAGACTGAAAATTCTGATATTATTTGTCTATAGATGATATACAAATTGTTTGGCTTCAGCTCGCTCAATGAACTCAGACAAATGAGCTCTTTAATATTAATGTGATGTATTAGTCAGTTTTATATTAGAGATAAATTGGGCATAGTTCTTTGCAAGCTTTATTAGTATCAATCATCGTAGACTGTGCTGTTCATTTCAGTGTAGGTTCTGTATAGATATAATGATTATTTTTCAGATGGCTCTGGTCTGTAAATTGTCAGTGAGGCACATGTTTTCCACCAGATGTCATCATGAGTTGATATTTTGCAGTATGTTTGGGTCCTCAAGGATCACATTCATCTCATATTATAAATTACAATCATTCCTCGCCAATTCCCTGAGGATATGTTTGGAAATATAATTGATCCTTTCTATTCCTGATATGATTATACCGTCTCCAGTTTTATCATATGACCATTAATCTTCAAGATGGAAAGAAATTATCTTGATTTTTTTCTTCTTGGCAAGGCTAATATATCAATGATATACTTTTCCAACTAGACATTTCAAAATTCCTCATTAAATTTTAAATGTTCCACTTTTCCTATCAGATATTTCTAGAAGCTCCCCCCCCCCCCCCTCAAATATAAATGATCATTCTGAATCAATGTTGAACACATGACATCATGAAATGGGCAATTACACGTATACGGTTTTGGCATTGTACATGAGCATATACAACAGCACAGCTGTATAGTAATTGAGAGCTTATGTGCAGAAAGTCTGGCGACAAAAAACAATGTATATTCTCAGAGGTAGGATGGTACTCTACCTCGCCATGCCTAGACAGACATTGCTCAGGATCATTACAGACATCACATGAAATGGGAAGTACAAAACTTCCTATTGCAGTGGCTACATGGTGTCACTTTCCCCCAGCATAAATGGTATCAAAAATAGAACACATTCTCCAATTTATTCAAGAAATTAACTTTATATAAACTTAGTTTGTTTATAAATCCCAAAATTGATAGACTTTATTTTCATTTTATTTTCAGCATCAAAATATTTTTCTATGATATGCACTTTCATAAATTAAGCACCAATAAATTGTTATTTAAGATATTGTTTCCAAATAGGTCAGCATTAAAAAATTTCATCTAATTTCCCTTGCAGATTGGTCCAAAAATTAAAATTACTCTAATTTGGAACCGATTTTGATGAATAAAGACTCTATGAGCTCGTTTTTGAAAGATGCATGGCAGATGATGAAATATTGAAATTCATAGTGAAATCCACGGAAATTTTCAATGTCATTCAAAATCATTTGCAATATTTTATTTTTTAAAAATAGCCAACAAATGTTCACATTCAGTCATGAATCATTTGTAGATGCATCCCACACAGTAAAAACGTTATATGCCCATGTCTGTCATTTCTACTGATGTGTTGGTGTCTTAATATTTCTAACCCCTCTTTAGCATTTCAAACTTCTGCAGACAGTACCAGACCTGTACAGATAACTATATCATTGTTTATTCACGACCTCATCAGAGGAAAAAGGACCATATCTCTACTCCCAGATTTTATAATTTTATAAAAGTCTATAATATTAATAACGTGGAGCATGTTCCAGACATGTCTAGCGATTGTTTCATATTCCCCTATATCATCGATTTGGCTTGACTGAGTTTCAAGCCCTATGGACCCTCACAGCATAAAAAGCTTCATAGGGGATGGTAACAGTCAACGATTTGGCTAAAATGGCTATAACTTAGATGTCATGATACTGTATATATCTGCATCTAGATTTTGCCCAGAATATTGGTAACTTGGCGCATGTTCTAAACACGTCTTATAAATATTTCTAACCCCTCATTAGTATTTTAAAATTCCAGAAAACAGTACCAGAACATCTGTACAAACAGCTACATCATCGGGCTTTTTATATTTATTTCTGAACTTATCAGAGTTAAAAGGGTCATACAGTAAAGGATAGCTGCTCTGGTGAAATAAAGCTGCATAAATGAGAGAGCTACAAAAAAAAAAGAGATAAATGTAACTAACAGTATACAGTGAGAGATAGCTGCACAAGTGTGATATGGATACAACAGTGAGACAGCTGCACGAGTGAGATTGCTGTCAGAGTGAGAAATAGCTGAAAGATTGAGAGATAGCTGCAAAAATGAGAGATTGCATCCCATCCCAGCCGAAGGCACTTATTCACATAGAAAACTTCATTATGGAATATCATGATCAGGGAAGAGGCATTTTTTGGCATAGGCACAGTGTCGCCCCCTGTCAATTGTATATATATAAAATCCATCAGAGGGCGAAGTTGTAGACCAATATAAACCTCTTAAAATAATGTTTTTATATGTTAGAATTCTGGGTTTAGAAAGTCACAATAATGCAGAAACTCTTTATATAAATCTAACAAATGATAAGTATTATCACATTAATTATAATAAAATAGAGAAATGATTGTCTCCTAATTACAATAGAATATATTATTTGTAATTTTGGGTTTACCTTATTTTTGGCATATGACTCCGAGGTTTCTCAAGGACATTACACACTTGTTTTCCTTCGAGAATGGCAACAACGATTCTGAAGTGAGTCACCAAAATTAAAAAAGATAGTATATTCTTATTTTGAATTAGTGTTATTCATCTAGCAGTCCAGTCCCCGGACGCGTAGTTTAGAGTTAAGTGAGAGACACATTTGATATCAAAGTGAAGGAAGTAATTTATGTACAGCGGTACTCGAGTACTCCAGACCACGGAGAGTGAGACGAGTGTTCGAGAACTTACATTACAAGTCAAGTACTAAACTTCGATGTAACATTTTGTTTCAAGATAGACGAAATTGAACAACTATTTCAGGACACTTTGTTCCGATGATATTCGTTTAACCCCTAACATTATAGAATTTGTTAAGAATTGGCAGGATGAACTTGTTTTCCTGGTCCATTTTTCTCTGTACTTGTGTATTTGCATGTTAAATTAATAAAATTTGTAACCATGTCCATGGGAATACAAGTGAAGTCGGCCCCCAAGTGAAGTCGGCCCCGCCGGGGGTAGGTGAACTCGGCCCCCAAGAGAAGCCAGCCCCAGCCACTCTGTACCGGCTCAAAACTCATGAAATCTCCTTCGAGAAGGCTATTTGACCCTAAGGGCATTAACTAACCCTAGGGACCCTCGGTAGCCGTTAATTTTATTCCGGTAACTTGATATTCTAGTCACCTAAATGTGGGGGCCGACTTCTCCTAGGGGCCGACTTCTCTCAGAGGCCGACTTCACTCAGGGGCCGACTTCACTTGTTACCGTCCATGGTTATCCAATATCCTCAACTGAAGTGATTGTCATGATTTCACCACATTTGGTGACTGAGTATGCGGCATGTCTGTACCTGGGTGAGCATGACATTGACTGAGGGCGGATATTCTCTCTCCTCAAAAACTGGAGGTTTTGGCATCAACTCTGACAGCTCCATTCTGCAAGCAGATCATGTAATTAAACTTGTCAGTTGCATTAACCCTTAACGGACGGGAAGGACGGCAACATCCACCACCGGTAACGTACAGAAGGGACATTGACGTCCCCATTGTTCTGGCTGAATGACGTCATTTTGTAACATTCCCTTGGGCTGAGTGAATGGATCATGAACTTTTGACCCCAGCACTTCATTGAGCATATTGAATAACCATGGTTATAAATTTTATTAATTAAGTATATAGATACACTAGTCCAGAAAAAAATGGTTAGTCCAGCCAATCAACAAATTTTAGATAGCCTAGTCCCTTAGGGGTTAAGAATAGTACTTATTCTTTACATGTTTTTGTGTCCATGAAGGGGATTTTGACTCAAATTAACATTAACATCAACAAAAATTAGCAGTATCAATTTAGCTGAAGATGAAGGCTATCTGTGAAGGGAACTTAATTAATTACAACAGAAGAAGGATGTTAATGAAGCGAACTTTGAACTTAGTTTCCATGCAAACAATTGTTTCAGCACTGTGAAATCATTGGACATCTTGGTTTTCAGAGCAGAATAAACCAAAACAAAAAAACAGATCCAGTAAAGGTGAAGTTTTATAAATGTAGGTTCATCATCAACTAAGTCTTAAAAGGGAAACTTTCACGTCTCTGATACGCTTTTATAGTGTGGAGAACTTAAGCACACATTGTTCTGTGGGCTCTGTAAGTACAACTCTCCAAGGGAAACATGATTTTTTGGTAGAAATGTAGCTGAGGACCTTCAATGCATGCTGTGGAAAAAAGTATGACGTTATTGTAGGATAATGACCTACTTACATAGCAAATTTATGAAAAAGAGCAATGCGGCCAAAATAACAAATGTTACCATTTTCAGTTTAGAAATAGACATACTGTGTAATGGTTTAGTGTGTGGGAAGAACATAAAAAATGATTTTGTTGTACTGTTGTACAAAAGAATGATTTCATTTTGTGAAATAAGGGTGTAAAATATTATGTTGTATTTTAGACTCGCACAACTAGACAGTGGAGACCAAGAGATGTATAATCTATGTCATTCAGCCAATAACTCAGAGAGGAATGTTATAATGATGGTGATGAGATTGTTGGTGGTGATATGATGATGGTAATATGGTAATGATTTATTGCAGGACCGGCACCAAGCTGGCCATTGGTGGTGGGGCCGTCTACGTCACTTTGAACCAGGGAGTATGGAGCAACAGTTCACAGGCACGTGCCACGGCCTTCAATAAGTTCAAAACCACCATTGACCCAAATGATTATCTTCACCAGGTAAATACAGGGCTCTCCAAGGTTTTAATGAAAATTTTACACAAAAGTTTAGAAAAATCTATAACAGACATTTATATTACAATGGCAACATTTTTAGTATCTTGTCTATTTTTGTACATAAACATACATCTTTCTGTTCTGTAGTCTGAGTAAATTGTTCTGTAGTCTGAGTTATTGCATATTATGAATATGCAATAAGTTTACAAACAGAAATATGAACTTTTGCTGGGATGTTTCAGATGCCAACTACCAGTGATGTGAATGAAAAAGTGAAAGACACTTGGAATTCTGGTGAGTATTTCATGATCGCCCTTTATTCAATAATGTAACAGATCAACATGATTATAATGATTATATGATTATAATTTAAAACCTGGTTTAAACAGCTCTGTCCAAAACCTGTCAAAGACCACAGACCTCTCCATGATTATTAAATACAGACCAAGAAATCTTTATTATGGTATATTATCTGTAACCAATACTAACCAACTTGGGTTAATTAAGATGTGTCACTTGCTATTATTAAAACAGAGGAAACTGCCAAAAGTGCCAATATCTTAACAAAGATTCATTCGATATACATTATGACGAGATGTTTCCTGCCCATTACCATTAAGTTTGCGAAGTTAAATAATAATCATAACTATATATAATTTGCAAGAGATGTAACCAGTGTCAAATGACTCTGGGGCCAATTGCATCTTATTTTTTCACAGAAAAAATCGGTATTATCTAAAAGAGAATGCACTTGTGTAATTGATTGAGGTTACTTTAAATACAAGAAGTAAACATTATTCAATATTTCTTTCCTCAACAGTGTTATAACAATGTCTGGTGTCGTGAGAACGTAAAATTGCATGTTTTTGACATACATATCTATGTTGGTTGGAAGTTGTGTCATTGTTCTGTGCGCTCTTAGCAAAGCAGCATTTATTTCATTCCTTATGTTGAGATTTGTCAGAAGTAAAATATCTAACGATTTAATCCTCAGAATATTGTTCCTTAACAAAGCAGCATTTATTTCATTCGTTATGTTGATATTTGTCAGAAGTAAAGTATCTAACGATTTAATCCTCAGAATATTGTTCCTTAACAAAGTAGCATTTATTTCATTCCTTATGTTGATATTTGTCAGAAGTAAAGTATCTAATGATTTAATCCTCAGAATATTGTTCCTTAACAAAGCAGCATTTATTTCATTCGTTATGTTGAGATTTGTCAAAAGTAAAGTATCTAACGATTTAATCCTCAGAATATTGATCCTATCATGTGACTTTTAATGGAATAATTGTTTGTCCCGTTACAGGTGTGCAGGCAGTATTCAATGGAATTGCGACATCACCAGAAACAGTGTCAACATATACCAAAAAGGCGGTCCATGAAGTCCAGAAAAACATCAAGAGCTAGAAAAAAACTATCTTTACATCCATTTCAAATTAGAGACTTGTTTAAACTATTTATCTGGCCACAAGGAGTGGCCTAGTAAACAACAACTGTATATTATAATTCAATTGCTGGGCTGTTGAATAAAGATATCAACTGGTGTAAATATGTCCCTTCATTAAGATAATGGAAGCCAATAAATACAATAGCAGCAGCTACAGGATCTCCCCTGGAGTCCGTCACCTCTGTCAGGAAGAGGCATCCGAGCAACATCTGCATTTGTCATTTCAAAAATGGAGCAAAACAATTCTTTCCAATTTTTGTTTTTGTTTTGAATAATTTAATTTGTCATATGGTTCTGTTGTATTTAACAAACTGAAAATAATTTAGTACAATCAGCAGATAAGTATATAATTCCAGCTCCATACCCATCATACAAAGAGCTTCACTTTATTTCAATATTAATTATTGATGTGTAATTTTAGACCAAGTAAATTATCAAACTCGTTTCAAATTGATATATTAATTATTTATGTGTAAACATGACGTCAACATTAGCAATTTTAAACATGGTCAATATCAGCGTGCAAGGGAAACACATGTTACTCTGTGATACGTGAACATTTGTTACTTTTGATATTTTTACAGAGATATCAATTCTAATTTCAAAATACTTAATGTATTATTCTGATATCAAATTTTAAACAATAAAATATAACATACACCTTGCATTACACCTTTCATTTTTTACTTTCATAACTTTGCGAGGTTTATTTATTTATTGAGGTTGTGAAAAATAATTTTCAGTCTTTAAGCTTTCTCTTTTATGATTCAAATAGGAATGCCCTGGTATCTGCCAGGGGTAACTGTCAGGGGTGGGTCTCTACCAAGGGTGGGTACCTGTCAGGGGTGGGTACCTGCCAAGGGTGGGTGTCTGCCAGGGGTAACTGTCAGGGGTGGGTACATGCCAGAGGTGGGTAGCTGTCGGGGGTAACTGTCAGGGGTGGGTAACTGTCAGGGGTGGGTACCTGCCAGGGGTAACTGTCAGGGGTGGGTAACTGTCAGGGGTGGGTATCTGCCAGGGGTGGGTATCTGCCAGGGGTGGGTATCTGCCAGGGGTAACTGTCAGGGGTGGGTATCTGCCAGGGGTAACTGTCAGGGGTGGGTAACTGTCAGGGGTGGGTATCTGCCAGGGGTGGGTATCTGCCAGGGGTATCTGCCAGGGGTGGGTATCTGCCAGGGGTAACTGTCAGGGGTGGGTATCTGCCAGGGGTGGGTATCTGCCAGGGGTGGGTATCTGCCAGGGGTGGGTATCTGCCAGGGGTGGGTATCTGCCAGGGGTGGGTATCGGCCAGGGGTGGGTATCTGCCAGGGGTGGGTATCTGCCAGGGGTAACTGTCAGGGGTGGGTATCTGCCAGGGGTAACTGTCAGGGGTGGGTATATGCTAGGGGTGGGTATCTGTCAGGGGTGGGTATCTGCCAGGGGTGGGTATCTGCCAGGGGTAACTGTCAGGGGTGGGTATCTGCCAGGGGTGGGTATCTGCCAGGGGTGGGTATCTGCCAGGGGTAACTGTCAGGGGTGGGACCCTGCCAGGGGTGGGTAGCTGTCGGGGGTAACTGTCAGGGGTGGGTCTCTGCCAGGGGTGGGTACCTGCCAGGGGTAACTGTCAGGGGTGGGTACCTGCCAAGGGTGGGTGTCTGCCAGGGGTGGGTATCTGCCAAGGGTGGGTACCTGTCAGGGGTGGGTATCTGTCAGGGGTGGGTATCTGCCAAGGGTGGGTACCTGTCAGGGGTGGGTATCTGTCAGGGGTGGGTACCTGTCAGGGGTGGGTAGCTGTCAGGGGTGGGTAGCTGTCAGGGGTGGGTAGCTGTCAGGGGTGGGTACCTGTCAGGGGTGGGTAGCTGTCAGGGGTGGGTAGCTGTCAGGGGTGGGTAGCTGTCAGTCATTAAAACAGTTGCCTGAGATTGAGATTGTATTTCTCAATTTTCAACTCTTTAAAATGATGCTGCCCCCTGGTGTCAAAATTGGGTTCACCAGTTTTGACTTGCTTCATCTCACTGTACTTAAACATGCATCATTTTAACTATGCTGAAAGTGATTTAAAACCCCAAACAAACCAATCAAGTTTCTTCTTTAAAGTCATTTAAAGACCACCTTGAATGCTTTTTAACTTTTAATGTAATAATTATATTGTTACTAAAGCCAAAGACAACTGACCTGCAGATGAAAACAAAGCTGTGGTTCCATTTTCAAAGCATATAAATTACACCTGTACTCTCGAAAAATATTCACATCAGGTCATTCTCTGACACCTGCATGTGCCAACAAGGTCAAATAGTGTGATAAACATCGATAATCATTTTATAAACTGAAATGCAGCTCTGTTATATATATATATATATATATATATATATATATATATATATATATATATATATATATATATATATATATATATATATATATATATATATATATATAGAAAGAGACTGTATCAGATATGGTTTTTTTGTCAATCTCAGACCTGCCTTGTGGGGCATTGATGTACTGTGAGGCAAATAAAATAAACCCACTCTTCATAGTGCAGCTGCTTAGTCCTTTTTGAACAATTCTGTCTGAGAAACATATTTATACAACCAGACAGATCATCGCCTATGTTTATGTTTTTGTAACAATCTGGTACTTACGCATATGCTCATTGTGATGAAATTGGTGGGTCAATGGATGCAATTTTCACAACAATTTATTTATACCATTCATGTAAACTTTTCTATGCCAGTTTATAAATTTGTGAGGTATATAAAATAATTTCAATATTAACACCAGATGGCACTCCCCTGTCACACACATTAACGTATGAGATTGGTACCCCATAATGAGGTCTGACAAAAATACCTCAAATACCTCAAGTACCTCATATCTGTACCAACTTCTAAATCTATATACATATTGTTGTGCATATTGTTGTGCATATTTCTTGCACCAAAGAGAGAAAAAATACTTTCTGTGATCTTGAACCTGAGAGCGCTAGTCATTAGTAAATCATTGCTCACACAGTCAAAGTTCTAACCGGTTCACAGTGCACTCCATATCAACGATGTAAACATTGGCTTGTCAACAAATGCAATCATGATTTTGTGATATCAGTCACGATGTCCACACGAATGTTTCATTCTGTTGTAACAAGTACCTTGGCTAAATGAGTTCAAAAGTCTAAGTTTATGTTTTTTGTCATTTGTATTGTTGTTGATAACAGAAGACGAGTTGACAAGATGTGCGTGTTGCAAACATGCTTGGCCATGTTGATTCTTCTCATCGTCTTGACCAACCAGCGCACCCGCTCGGTCACGTGACATTTTACCATCCAGTCGATCATCACAACGCTGGAGCTCAAACAAAATGTCACACTGTCCACCAGAGGCACACGCAAACTGATAGGTTCACCACGTCGCCCTCTGGTGGAGTTTGACAAAATGTCGGGATATAATTACGGATAAATATTGCTTATTCAACGACATCATGTCTCAAAACGATTCACCCAAACAACAGGTAGGTATCTGAGGTCAAAGGACCATGCATATAATACCAGTGCATGGAAGTTTTCAGTGTGTATTATGCATGTAATTCACAGCATGTCTCGCCGAGAGAGAACCAACTCCATGCAGGCAGCCATATTGAATTGTAACTCTGGAAACACAAGTGTGAGCCTTGGTTTTATATGCGGTTTTTTTTAGCATAACTAAGCAAGAAATTGTAAACTGGAAGATGCCATGACACTGTGGTTGCAGCACGGGACACGGGTGTAGCCATACACGGACTAGGAGCGACGGAAACCAAGAGGGTGTTGTTTTTTTGTGGGGAATGTGTATTGGGCGAGAAGACATGAAAGTGGGCTGGTCTCGATCTGACACCAAATTTGGGACCCTCCCATCTCAGTGCCAAAATAAATGCTGCCCACTTGATTCACAAGTCAGACACTGACAACTTTATACACCAGAACCTAAACATTATAGAGCACATAATCATCATGTCTTTGCTTTTGAGATCATAAAATGATTTTGGTTTCATTCCACTACGGACAGTGGCACATTAAATTTAGAGCACACTTTCACTCTTGAACCATAAAAACTGCACAAGTTACAACTTTGTAGTTAACAAACTGTACTGTTAGAAATGTTTCTGCTGGTAGTATTTCATTTTGAAATTTTATGATGTAAGTTATGTTTCAAATTCAAATTGTTATACTAAAAAAATATGGCAAAATCTAAACATGTTACGTATATCTTGTGTAACTATGATATCATAATTTGTCAATATGTGGGTGTTATATGCGGAGGTTTTTTCTGATGACATTGTGCAATGTAGGCATTTCAATTTTTACAAATTTGTGTACTCCATAACATCCATAGATCTTTATAGGAAAATTTGAATGATTCATGATATAATTCTGAGATTAATATCTGTAAAGAATATCAGAATGAAATTGAGAATAGTTTAACCCCAAGCGGACAGGAAAGATATCCCCCACAGTCAATGGACAGGAATGACGTCAACGTCCCCATTGCTCTGGCTTCATGATGTAATTTCGTTACATTCTGTAGGGTTGCAGCTTGTTACAATGTCATCATGATAATGACGTCAGAATTCTTGAATAGTGAACTTTTGACCTCAGTACTTCACTGAGCATATTGAATAGCCATTTTTATAATGAATATACATTCAGTATGCAGATACGCAAGTTCAGAAAAGGTTATCAGTCTGTCTTAGTCCATACTTTTTTCAGGTGATATTTTAAAGCATTTGGAGTTTGTTGATTGAACTTTTATATTATGAATGGATTTAACATCGATCTTCATTTTGTTTAAAAAGATCCTATTTTTCATTTCTTATATCATTGAACTTGCACATAGCCATGTTAAATGTGGACCAAGCAGTGATAGTTCCTATATAATGCATATTATGCATGAGTGTAAAAATGGTCAGTCGCACTTGGTTCAATATAGAAACTGTCATAGATGGTCACCCACCTCCCAGGGAGTGAACTTCTCCAAATCAAAACTTACTATAACATGATCAAATAAACACAACATAAATATCAAAATATGAAGTACTGAATATGGCTTTTGCCTCACCGGTTTGACAATAATATATAAATTGTTTATTAGTTTGCTTTAAATATCCATAAACAATGCATTTCCTTTGTGACATAAATAAGTACATTATTTATTGATATGAATAATAATATTTTGTATATTTTAAAAAATAATATCCAGCAGTCAGAACATTATGTTACATAAAATGTTCTGAACAAGAGGTGATGATTTATTTATTTTTTTACAAAAAAGATAAATGTATATTTGAATATATTTCATGCATTACTTATTCATGATCGTGTGACGCAAAAGAAATGTTTGACTTAAACTGCATATAAATGTTTATACCCAACCTGTATGGAGTTGGCTGTATGGAGTAGAATGATTTACATTTGTGTTAAATGCATGGCTTTTATGTCTTTAAGACTTATATGCACAATTGTGAGATGCACAGGTCAGTGCAATACATGAAAAATGACTTGCTTAGCCAGATAACAGAAACCAGAATTTTTTTCTTCAAATTTTTGAAAAATATTTTTAATATATTTTCAGACTGCTTCTCATTCTTGAATATTGTGTGTTACATTTGGATGATTTCCTTGTAAATTAGTGTCTAGAGTGATGATTTGCTCAAATAGAATATAATTATAACATGGCCAATATTGTACTCTGAGGAATGACAACGCCTAACAGTAGATGAAGGATTGACTATTTGGCCATGAGTTGCTTCTCATCAATTATAGCTTTCTTAAAAACCTTGGCAGTGAGGCTGGTGTTTTTCTCAAACCCAAAGTCACATGCATCAGTATTTCTAGACCCCAATTAATATTTTCAGTGGTAGTATACGCGTATACATTGTTGGGGGTATGAGTTGCTCCTTGAAGGTTTTTTTGTCTTGGCTATGGTATGGTAGGAAGACTGTTTCACCTTTCCTTTGCATAATAAAGTCAACATTAAGATAACAGAAAATATTGCACAAAATGCCTATACGTCATTAATTTCAAACAAAATTCCCATATTTACACCATATTTTGGAATGTAACAATTCTATTTTCCTATATTTTTATTGTCAGATTGGCTGTGCATCTTGTGTTCATTCATGTTGGATCAGTTAGAAATATTTCTTTTTCTTTTTCAGCTTGCCTCTCGTCTCTCCGCTGAAGCAGAGAGCTTCATTCCTGCACAATATCACCGTTCTAGTAAAAGTAACAGAATGTCTGGTTCTGGCAAGACATACACCAACCGCATGGTGGGTCCAGGGGCATGCAAGACCAACACGGGGAGAATAGCAGGTCAGGGGGGGAGCAATGGGGCACTGAACCACCAGCAGCTTAACCAACTTCCCCGCTACATGACGAGCTGTTACCCATTTGTTCAGGGTGACCCAGGACCCCAGCAGTCAAACAACACACCCAGGTATGTCGGCTCCAAACTCCTCTCATATTAGGATTATGTGACACTAACACCAACTTAAAATGGGGTGGATATATTTTTGCAAGAAAAAAAAACTCTCATTATATTGGGCAGATGGAGATATTTTTAATCATTCAATGAACAAATCATATTGAAGTGGAATGTCATTTTATATGTGTATGTATAATAGACTAGTGACTCACACATGATAATGAAAACTCCGAGTCCAAATATTCTTTTGTGGGTTTTGAAAGAGCCTGTAACAGCTGGTTTATTCATCAAGTTTTACATGACATTTATTATGATGTGCAGGCTTAGAAATTTATATTTGTGACATTGGGTTGTCAAAAAGAGATTCCCTGGCCTAAATGCTGTTTACAAGAGTGAAGAGAACATAATCTGAATATAATATGTCCTGGGGTTTGACCTGTTTGTCACAATCCCTGTAATGTTATTCCAGCTGATGATTCTATCACAATATCAAATACAGATAATGTCAGATATGTATTAACTTCCTATACCTTGCTGGTGTTGCCACTACAAATATCATCATTATGATCATGATTCTACGTAATAAAGCTAAAATATCAACAAACACATTTTGACATTACACAGCTGTTAAAGTTTAACTTTGTCAATTTTAATGTAAGTGATGAGGATGAGATGCCACCTCAACTTTGTTCATCAAATAGGTATTTCATATACATCACAAATTAATTAACCATTTTAATTATTGAAAAGTCATCTGTGATGTTGAGTGTGGAGGCTCCTAGAGGTGGCTATGACTGAGCCAGTGTGGAGGCCCCTAGAGGTGGCTGTGACTGAGCCAGTGTGGAGGCCCCTAGAGGTGGCTGTGACTGAGCCAGTGTGGAGGCCCCTAGAGGTGGCTGTGACTGAGCCAGTGTGGAGGCCCCTAGAGGTGGCTGTGACTGAGCCAGTATGGAGGCCCATAGAGGTGGCTGAGCCAGTGTGGAGGCCCCTAGAGGTGGCTGAGCCAGTATGGAGGCTCCTAGAGGTGGCTGTGACTGAGCCAGTGTGGAGGCCCCTAGAGGTGGCTGTGACTGAGCCAGTGTGGAGGCCCCTAGAGGTGGCTGTGACTGAGCCAGTGTGGAGGCCCCTAGAGGTGGCTGTGACTGAGCCAGTATGGAGGCCCCTAGAGGTGGCTGAGCCAGTATGGAGGCCCGTAGAGGTGACCGAGCCAGTGTGGAGGCCCCTAGAGGTGGCTGAGCCAGTATGGAGGCCCGTAGAGGTGACTGAGCCAGTATGGAGGCCCATAGAGGTTGCTGAGCCAGTGTGGAGGTCCCTAGAGGTGGCTGTGACAGTGTGGAGGCCCCTAGAGGTGGCTGTGACAGTGTGGAGGCCCCTAGAGGTGGCTGTGACTGAGCCAGTATGGAGGCCCCTAGAGGTGGCTGTGATAGGTGGCTGTGACTGAGCCAGTATGGAGGCCCCTAGAGGTGGCTGTGACTTAGCCAGTGTGGAGGTCCCTAGAGGTGGCTGTGACTGAGCCAGCGTGGAGGACCCTAGAGGTGGCTGAGCCAGTGTGAAGGCCCCTAGAGGTGGCTGTGACTGAGCCAGTCATCAGGTCTAGGTTGTGGCAACTAAGCCAGTCATCAGGTCTAGGTTGTGGCAACTAAGCCAGTCATTAGGTCTAGGTTGTGGCAACTAAGCCAGTCATCAGGTCTAGGTTGTGGCAACTAAGCCAGTCATCAGGTCTAGGTTGTGGCAATTAAGCCAGTCATTAGGTCTAGGTTGTGGCAACTAAGCCAGTCATCAGGTCTAGGTTGTGGCAACTAAGCCAGTCATTAGGTCTAGGTTGTGGCAACTAAGCCAGTCATCAGGTCTAGGTTGTGGCAACTAAGCCAGTCATCAGGTCTAGGTTGTGGCAACTAAGCCAGTCATCAGGTCTAGGTTATGGCAACTAAGCCAGTCATTAGGTCTAGATTGTGGCAACTAAGCCAGTCATCAGGTCTAGGTTGTGGCAACTAAGCCAGTCATTAGGTCTAGGT
Organism: Amphiduros pacificus; assembly: GCA_949316495.1. NCBI lineage: Eukaryota > Metazoa > Annelida > Polychaeta > Phyllodocida > Hesionidae > Amphiduros > Amphiduros pacificus. Next base: position 1,246,924 of record OX439000.1, on the reverse strand, counting down.
TGTGGCAACTAAGCCAGTCATCAGGTCTAGGTTGTGGCAACTAAGCCAGTCATCAGGTCTAGGTTGTGGCAACTAAGCCAGTCATTAGGTCTAGGTTGTGGCAACTAAGCCAGTCATCAGGTCTAGGTTGTGGCAACTAAGCCAGTCATCAGGTCTAGGTTGTGGCAATTAAGCCAGTCATTAGGTCTAGGTTGTGGCAACTAAGCCAGTCATCAGGTCTAGGTTGTGGCAACTAAGCCAGTCATCAGGTCTAGGTTGTGGCAACTAAGCCAGTCATCAGGTCTAGGTTGTGGCAACTAAGCCAGTCATCAGGTCTAGGTTGTGGCAACTAAGCCAGTCATCAGGTCTAGGTTGTGGCAACTAAGCCAGTCATCAGGTCTAGGTTGTGGCAACTAAGCCAGTCATCAGGTCTAGGTTGTGGCAACTAAGCCAGTCATCAGGTCTAGGTTGTGGCAACTAAGCCAGTCATTAGGTCTAGGTTGTGGCAACTAAGCCAGTCATCAGGTCTAGGTTGTGGCAACTAAGCCAGTCATTAGGTCTAGGTTGTGGCAACTAAGCCAGTCATCAGGTCTAGGTTGTGGCAACTAAGCCAGTCATTAGGTCTAGGTTGTGGCAACTAAGCCAGTCATCAGGTCTAGGTTGTGGCAACTAAGCCAGTCATCAGGTCTAGGTTGTGGCAACTAAGCCAGTCATCAGGTCTAGGTTATGGCAACTAAGCCAGTCATTAGGTCTAGGTTGTGGCAACTAAGCCAGTCATCAGGTCTAGGTTGTGGCAACTAAGCCAGTCATCAGGTCTAGGTTGTGGCAACTAAGCCAGTCATTAGGTCTAGGTTGTGGCAACTAAGCCAGTCATCAGGTCTAGGTTGTGGCAACTAAGCCAGTCATTAGGTCTAGGTTGTGGCAACTAAGCCAGTCATCAGGTCTAGGTTGTGGCAACTAAGCCAGTCATCAGGTCTAGGTTGTGGCAACTAAGCCAGTCATCAGGTCTAGGTTATGGCAACTAAGCCAGTCATTAGGTCTAGGTTGTGGCAACTAAGCCAGTCATTAGGTCTAGGTTGTGGCAACTAAGCCAGTCATCAGGTCTAGGTTGTGGCAACTAAGCCAGTCATCAGGTCTAGGTTGTGGCAACTAAGCCAGTCATCAGGTCTAGGTTGTGGCAACTAAGCTAGTATTGCTGCATTTTATGAAGTAAGCATTTGAAGGAATCTTCTGGCTACAAAAACACTTTGCTTCAGGGTATTTTGGTTTTCTCAATAGGTTGCACATTACCCCATGAATAATTGAATGTAAACATAGTTGATACTGGACTTTCTTTCACTATGCTTGCAACAAATGTATGAAAGATATTCATAGATGATTTATTTGTTGTGTTGTAGATCAACTGCTGCATGGCAAGGAACAGCTTCAAGATCTGCAGCCCCAGCAAATTTCTCTAGGATACCACTGCCCCAGACAGGTAAGATGTTCTCATATACAGCATAAATATCACTATAGATGGGCAGGAATGCGGAAAGTATACACATTGCAACACACATCTAAATGGAGGAAATTAATATGACAAAAAAGAAAAATAACAGTGCTTTTTCACCAGTTGAATAATAGCAGAGCTTAAGCACCTCAGCTTTTAGAAATTGACATCATGAAATTGCTGGGGAGATAGCTAACCAATGAGAATGCAAGCTACAATTGTCCAATCAAAGCTACGCTCTCACAGTGGTCGTATGACTGTCCACATTCCACAATCAAATTTTCCTGTCAGAGAATAAAGCAACAATAGAGATGGCCCCTGTCAGAGAATAAAGTAACAATAGAGATGGCCCCTGTCAGAGAATAAAGCAACAATAGAGATGGCCCCTGTCAGAGAATAAAGCAACAATAGAGATGGCCCCTGTCAGAGAATAAAGCAACAATAGAGATGGCCCCTGTCAGAGAATAAAGCAACAATAGAGATGGTCCCTGTCAGAGAATAAAGTAACAATAGAGATGGCCCCTGTCAGAGAATAAAGTAACAATAGAGGTGGCCCCTGTCAGAGAATAAAGTAACAATAGAGATGGCCCCTGTCAGAGAATAAAGCAACAATAGAGATGGTCCCTGTCAGAGAATAAAGCAACAATAGAGATGGCCCCTGTCAGAGATTAAAGCAACAATAGAGATGGCCCCTGTCAATAAAGTAACAATAGAGATGGTCCCTATCAGAGAATAAAGTAACAATAGAGATGGCCCCTGTCAGAGAATAAAGCAACAATAGAGATGGCCCCTGTCAGAGAATAAAGTAACAATAGAGATGGTCCCTGTCAGAGAATAAAGTAGCAATAGAGATGGTCCCTGTCAATAAAGTAACAATAGAGATGGCCCCTGTCAATAAAGTAACAATAGAGATGGTCCCTGTCAGAGAATAAAGTAACAATAGAGATGGCCCCTGTCAGAGAATAAAGTAACAATAGAGATGGCCCCTGTCAGAGAATAAAGTAACAATAGAGATGGTCCCTGTCAGAGAATAAAGTAACAATAGAGATGGTCCCTGTCAATAAAGTAACAATAGAGATGGCCCCTGTCAATAAAGTAACAATAGAGATGGCCCCTGTCAATAAAGTAACAATAGAGATGGTCCCTGTCAGAGAATAAATTAACAATAGAGATGGCTCCTGTCAGAGAATAAATTAACAATAGAGATGGTCCCTATCAGAGAATAAAGTAACAATAGAGATGGCCCCTGTCAGAGAATAAAGTAACAATAGAGACGGTCCCTGTCAGTTTTGTTCGATTGAAAGCCAATGTTTCATGCATATTGGTACAAGAAGCTTATCAGATTGGTGCCCTGATAGATAAACTATTTAATCTTGTCAGCAACTAAACATATCATCATATTTTTTTCATTATTTTTTTGTTACTGCCAATTACTGTGGAATAAGAGTGAAAGTTTGAGCTCAATTATTTATCAGTAGTCTTATTGCTCACTTGGTTGATGATAATGTTCCACTGCAAGATGAGACGCTGTTTTCTACATAAGTACATTCTGTATCCTGTGGCCTTTCTCATTTGCAACTATGTGATCACTTTTTTATATTTTGTTTGCACTATATCATAGCTCATAACAAAATATATATTATATATATAAAACAGTATTCAGGTGCAATATAACAACAATATTCAGGTAAGATACAAAATGGTACATGTTATTATTCAGGCATAATAGATGTGACTCGTGTGTTATGATTTGAAGTTGGCAAATGCACAGAGGAGAAGCTAAAGCAGTTCAGGTGGGCTCCACTTGTGCCAAGATGATCAAAACCAACACATGTCCTTGTCCATAAAGATGAACCGATACTTATATTATAGATCATATTGATATTTCTCACAGCTCCTTATAAAACTGCAGGTCGTGGCAAGGATGCACCAGTGTTATGTGTCAATGTGTTATGATTAATGATTGACATATTTCCTGTTTGATTTATTTAACTTCAAAGTGATGAGAGTGGGAAACCCTTTCAGGGCCCCTCATATCTCATTTATGATGATTACTGCTCTTCCCATCACTTTCCTCCCTCATTTGCATATTGCATGGTTCTTGCTTTGTAGATTTCTGGTCAGGATCCCATCCATATTTAATGATTTAATGATATCTGTAGATATTTCAATTAGGTTGTTGACACCCTCTACCAGTTTGGCTTTTGATCATTAAGCATCCCTTCTGGTCCCCATGCATCTTCAATGTGTCGTCAGGTCTCCTATCTTCTGTAGATCAATATATGTCATCAGGTCCCCTATCTTCTGTTGATAGTTGAGCAGTAGACATGTCATCCAGTCTACCAGCTAAGTATCTTTTGTTGATTTGATCAGTAGACATATTGCCAGGTCATCAGTAGACATATTGCCAGGTCTCTCATTATGCTGGACAATTATTCAATAGACATGCCATCATGTCCAATCCTTCTTCATTGAATATTGATCAACATACATCTAGTTTTCTTCTATCTTCAGTTGATCATGTTTGTGTCATCAAGTCTCCTATTTTCTATTTATCAATATTTGTGATCAGGTCTCCTATCTTTACCTGATCAGTGTATATGTCATCAGGTCCCCTATCTTCTGTTGATCAATATATGTCATCAGGTCCCCTATCTTCTGTTGATCAATATATGTCATCAGGTCCCCTATCTTTATTTGATAAGTGTATATGTCATCTGGTCTCCTATCTTAAGTTGATCAATATATGTCATCAGGTCTCCTATCTTTTGTTGATCAGTGTATATGTCATCTGGTCTCCTATCTTAAGTTGATCATTGTTTGTCATCAATTCTCCTGATCAGTGTATATGTCATCAGGTCTCCTATCTTTATTTGATCAGTGTACATGTCATCTGGTCTCCTATCTTAAGTTGATCAATATATGTCATCAGGTCTCCTATCTTTATTGATCAGTGTATATGTCATCAGGTCTCCTATCTTTTGTTGATCAGTTAACTTGCCTATTGCTCATGAGAATCCCCAATAAGGCTCCAAGCCAAGCCCAGGGTCTAGCACACCTGATGCAGATTTCTGCTTTGATCCACCCAAAGATACCGCTTAGATAAATGATACACTTTACATGTTCTCCTCTGTAAACCTTTGCATTCATATTAATCCAGTCAGACATGACAAAGCTACTTTATGTTATATAAACTAAAGGTATTATTAGTATTGTTTCTGAGAACTCTTTATCCAGTTCCTCACAATGTTTTTGTGGTTGATTTTGATCATTATGGTAGATTAATAGATAATTCAGATTTTTCAATTTAAAGGTTGCCTGTTTCCATCTCTTATGAGCCTTTTTATGCTGAGAGTCCATACAGGGTCTTCCATAAGGGAGGGAGCCAAAACTCAGTCAATAATATAATATACTAGCTGGTGTATAGTGTTGAGGGTAAATACAAAATGCCATCTTTGTTCTCTATTAAAACAATAACTGACCTAGTAATTCTTTGTGTTCGTCACTCTCCTTTTGTAATTATTCTCATAAATTTGAAATAATTTTGAATTAGATAAGATTGATATGAAACAGTTATCGAGAGTGTAGACATGCAGTGTTGTAAGTGATACAGGGCGACATGACGATAGAGGAGTTTGCTCACCAACTTTAAAGGACTACAATATTTTTAGACCTTCCTTTTTCAATAGAATCTATTACCACATAATAGTGACAAATAAAACTGCAGCAAATACCACTCAGACCTGAGCGAGTAGAACTTTAGAACCACTGTTTCTTGCTCGTCCTGAGGCTCCAGTAATCCTGGAGGCCCACTGTGGGAGTGTGCAGGTGAAGCTTTTATTCTCCATCTTAAGGAGCAGATATATAGTGTAGTTCTGCAAAAATTAAAAGAAAACGTGATGACGTATGATGTACACCACGGGACATCGTAGCAGCAGAAGATAAGCCAGGGTGCAGTGATGTTATAAAATATAACACATAACAAAACTAAATGCTCTGTTATACAATAATAAATGAATTGGCTCAAATTAAATGGACTCCAATATTGTTACACTAATCAATATATTTATAGTCTGAGAACAAAAGTACCTGGCTTTTGTTCTTTTCTTTTTGAAATGTAATATGAGGAAGAATTCCTTTCTTTACTGTTATTGTGATGAAACAGATTGGTTCTTTTCAGGGCAGTAGAAAATATGTCATCTTATGATCATCAATCAGGGAAAATATTTAATATCTTGAAAATATTGACAACAGTGACGTATGATTTGGACAGATAATAACATGCCTTTCTTAATTCTTTTAGGGTACACACTGGCATGGTCACGACCTCCAGCACCTCAGACGTTGGGGCCATCTAGTGGCGGAGTGCACAAGCAGCAAGGCTACTCTGCACGTCAGACCTACCATGCTCAGTCAGCCTTACCCCCTGCACCCTCATTCCCTGCAGGACCTCCACCACAAGCTATAGCAGCCCCAAGCCCCAGCTTCAGCACACCACCCTCGCCCCAGGGCTTCCCCTACTATGCCTACCCTCAGGTACCCGCAGCAACGCAGCCACATCCGCCTGCTCAAGGATGGCCGCCCACGAACCCAGCAATGCCCTATCCAGCAGAGTTTGGTCATCCCCCCTTCAACCAAGGCTACTTCCCACCTGGACAGTACCCTGGGATAGTAGACCGGGAGTGGGCGGAGGCGGACAGATCAGGCAGATCATCAGACCGCAAGACAAAGGTAAGTCTACTGAGTATCTGTAGGAGACATGGAAAGATTGTGGTGGCTAATTGTATAGATGGAAAGATTGTGGTGGCCTGTTGTATCTGTAGGAGACATGGAAAGATTGTGGTGGCTAATTGTATAGATGGAAAGATTGTGGTGGCCTGTTGTATCTGTAGGAGACATGGAAAGATTGTGGTGGCCTATTGTATCTGTAGGAGACATGGAAAGATTGTGGTGGCTAATTGTATAGATGGAAAGATTGTGGTGGCCTGTTGTATCTGTAGGAGACATGGGCAGATTGTGGTGGCCTATTGTATCTGTAGGAAACATGGAAATATCGTGGTGGCCTATTGTATCTGTAGGAGACATGGAAAGATTGTGGTGGCCTATTGTATCTGTAGGAGACATGGAAAGATTGTGGTGGCCTATTGTATATGTAGGAGACATGGACAGATTGTGGTGGCCTATTGTATCTGTAGGAGACATGGACAGATTGTGGTGGCCTATTGTATATGTAGGAGACATGGACAGATTGTGGTGGCCTATTGTATCTGTAGGAGACATGGACAGATTGTGGTGGCCTATTGTATCTGTAGGAGACATGGACAAATTGTGGTGGCCTATTGTATCTGTAGGAGACATGGACAGATTGTGGTGGCCTTTTGTATCTGTAGGAGACATGTAAAGATTGTGGTGGCCTATTGTATCTGTAGGAGACATGTAAAGATTTTGGTGGCCTATTGTATCTGAAGGAGACATGTCAAGATTGTGGTGGCCTATTGTATCTGTAGGAGACATGTCAAGATTGTGGTGGCCTATTGTATCTGTAGGAGACATGTAAAGATTGTGGTGGCCTATTGTATATGTAGGAGACATGGAATGATTGTGGTGGCCTATTGTATCTGTAGGAGACATGGAAAGATTGTGGTGGCCTATTGTATCCGTAGGAGACAGGGAAAGATTGTGGTGGCCTATTGTATCTGTAGGAGACATGGAAAGATTGTGGTGGCCTATTGTATCTGTAGGAGAGACAGAGTGATTGTTGGAAGAAGTATGCAGACATAGTTTGATTATATTTTGTTTGATCTTATATTTGGTTGTTTAGGTGCAGATCATAGATTAGCATCATTGATCAATAATTACAATATTTGTTATGTGATGAGAGCCCAAGAGAAACATGATAGAGGCTATATATTCTGTATGCGCATATCATTATTATTGTCATGATTATCGGCAGTGTAGAATGTGTGACATATAACTTTGCATATCACTGCGTAGTTATATTTTGAATTGTTTCCATTGACTGATTTTTGATATGTTATTTGAGGTTCTTGGTGGTTTCAATAACATAGTGTGTATGGCCAGCATTGGTACATACTTAGATCTAACCTCCACCTGGTTAAATAGGTAAACTAATATTGAATTAGTTGTTTGTGAGTGACGTTGGTTCCATAGACCCTGATAGGCACTTTGTGGATGTTGTCAATAACAAACCAATGCCTATCTCCAAAACACAGTAAGTTGGCTGATCGCAAGACAGCTTTGTATATTCAACATTCAAAACAGTTTTACCTGTGCTTGCCTACTAAAATATTGATTTGTATATTGATATTTGTTGTATCAAAATTGTTATTTGATAATTATTGTGATCAATTTTCAATTCTCTGCTCATTATCCTGTGTTTGTCTTGCATTAATGAGGACTCAAGGAAACATATCTTTGCACTGATCCTTTAAAAGTATGGAAATTATGCAAGCTTATAAATGTCAGCTCTATAGTTCCCTGGTTAATGATGCTTTCTGTATCTTCACATGAGGTAGTGAGATACAGGACACTATATCAGAATTGGCCATTAACAGAGATAGTGAAATTTGATGGCATCCAGGATAGGGTGGGCAGGCTATGAGACAGAGAGCAGGCTATGAGACAGAGCAGGCCGTGAGACAGAGAGCAGGCTATGAGACAGAGAGCAGGTCATGAGACAGAGAGCAGGCCGTGAGACAGAGCAGGCTATGAGACAGAGAGCAGGTCATGAGACAGAGAGCAGGCTATGAGACAGAGAGCAGGCCGTGAGACAGAGAGCAGACTATGACACAGGGAGCAGGCTATGAGACAGAGAGCAGGTCTTGAGACAGAGAGCAAGCCGTGAGACAGAGAGCAGGCTGTGAGACAGAGAGCAGGCTATGAGACAGTGAGCAGGCTGTGAGACAGAGAGCAGGTCATGAGACAGAGAGCAGGTCATGAGACAGAGAGCAGACTATGAGACAGAGAGCAGGCCGTGAGACAGAGAGCAGGCCGTGAGACAGAGAGCAGGCCGTGAGACAGAGAGCAGGCCATGAGACAGAGAGCAGGCTATGAGACAGAGAGCAGGCCGTGAGACAGAGAGCAGACTATGAGAGAGAGAGCAGACTATGACACAGGGAGCAGGCTATGAGACAGAGAGCAGGTCTTGAGACAGAGAGCAGGCCGTGAGACAGAGAGCAGGCTGTGAGACAGAGAGCAGGCTATGAGACAGTGAGCAGGCTGTGAGACAGAGAGCAGGTCATGAGACAGAGAGCAGGTCATGAGACAGAGAGCAGACTATGAGACAGAGAGCAGGCCGTGAGACAGAGAGCAGGCCGTGAGACAGAGAGCAGGCCGTGAGACAGAGAGCAGGCCATGAGACAGAGAGCAGGCCGTGAGACAGAGAGCAGACTATGAGAGAGAGAGCAGACTATGACACAGGGAGCAGGCTATGAGACAGAGAGCAGGTCTTGAGACAGAGAGCAGGCCGTGAGACAGAGAGCAGGCTGTGAGACAGAGAGCAGGCTATGAGACAGTGAGCAGGCTGTGAGACAGAGAGCAGGTCATGAGACAGAGAGCAGACTATGAGACAGAGAGCAGGCCGTGAGACAGAGAGCAGGCCGTGAGACAGAGAGCAGGCCGTGAGACAGAGAGCAGGCCGTGAGACAGAGAGCAGGCCGTGAGACAGAGAGCAGGCCATGAGACAGAGAGCAGGCCGTGAGACAGAGAGCAGGCCGTGAGACAGAGAGCAGGCCGTGAGACAGAGAGCAGGCTATGAGACAGAGAGCAGGCCGTGAGACAAAGAGCAGGCCATGAGACAGAGAGCAGGCTACGAGACAGAGCAGGCCATGAGACAGGGAGCAGGCCGTGAGACAGAGAGCAGGCTACGAGACAGAGCAGGCCATGAGACAGGGAGCAGGCCGTGAGACAGAGAGCAGGCCATGAGACAGGGAGCAGGCCATGAGACAGAGACAAGGATAATAGATATTAGAAATAAAAGAAATGGTTGATGATGTACATGTACGCTGCACATGACTGATATTGAGATGTCTTTGATTGTATGTCCTGTTCAAGAACTACCTTAATTATTTTTATTGTTATTTTTTATATATAATACACAAATTCTTCCACAAGAGTACAAATAAAGATATATTATATATATAATGTATAATTCCAAGCAAATACTTTGCCATACTTGATAATTACTTGACCAAGTCTGCATAGTTTACACAATCAACTTCAATTGGCAAGATGTGGTGCAGTAATAGAGCGTTATTATTGATGATGACGTATCTGACATACTTAGGTCTCCCAGGAAGGCCACACTTTCTCCCTACCTACTGATCAAACAAGCGTACGGATCTCATATGTGCCTGTGTTAAATACTTTTACAGTCTTAGATGTGTTTAGTATTACTTCCATATTTGACATATTTTTAAACGATAAAGATATTCCAACCATAACAATTTGGAAGATATTCCAGCTAAAACAACATTGAGCCATTTTGACATTCCTGCACATTTATTTTCCTGATCTTCAGTGTATGTTAATTGTTAAGTAATCAGAATTTAAGAAAGTTTGCATTTACAGGCTTTCAATGTGGTGGATCATGTGAACAGTTTCCCATATTTCTGCCTTCCAAACATTTCTTGAACACGATATCAATGAGGTATCTACACAATGATGCATCTGAAATTCAATATGGCGAACAACTTTGCTATCTTTTGCACTTCGAGTTTTACACAGCATAGGACATCTAGCAATCTCTGATTCTGTTTAATTGAGTTTAATGTTTGAAGTGGACATGCTTGATGTTTATAGAATTAGTTTTTTTACTAGTGAGGTTATATAAAGGCAAGGATTTGAAATTGATGTGAGGGTTTATAAGTGGATCAGATGGGAAGGTCAGTGAGTTGATTAATGAGTTGATTAAGGAGATTCTGGGAATAGATCAATAACCTGGTCCACACAGATCATTGCACCACCCACAAGTAGACATAATAGCTACAAATAAAACAACAAATGTGCGGTTTTTGTCACTATAGATGCCCATATTTTCTTCAGATTGAATATTTTGACATTTTTGTCAGTGCTGATAGATGGCCTCTTAAGTCTTTTCAGATTGTTTGGGCTGATCACAAATCTGAACTCAGAATAAATGTAGCCCAGGTCATAGTACACATACTTTCATCCTGGGTACAGTCTAGACCAGGTCAGGCTGATATCTTTTATAAACAAGGATAAGGCAAAACCTTTGGTCAATAAATTAGTTTGTCCAAAAGTTGTGTACATAAATCATGTGAAGCCTGTTAGTTTTGCTTGGAGATTTTATTAGCAATTATTATCCAGTCTTATTATTGAGGAACTCTGTGTTACAGTGAATGCTTTTCAGTTAGAAATGTTCGTAGAGCTATCCACCCTAACCATTATATAGATTGCATTACCACTTTATGTAAGGTGTTTTTGGCTGTTTGTCAGCCTTTCTCCAAAGCAAAAGATGTAGAGTTGCAAAGAATGAAAAACATTCTTGAAAAATGATATTTGTGTAGCTTTTTAGAATTTCTGAATGCATAAGGTGAAGAAACTTTCCATATAATTGGTGTTGCCTCAATTATCCCTTTACCTAATGAATGTTTTATTGATTTTTATAGAAAAAGAAAGATGGCAGCCACATGGTCAGTATCGGTATTCAGAATGAGAGTGGGGTACTGACGGGACATCAGCCAAAGAAAAAGGGAAAAACTAAAACAATTATCCTAATGGATGGTGCAGTACAAACAGGTAAATTTTTATCAACTTTTAGGTATGTGACTCAATATAGAGAATAAAAATTGGCATGTAATGGAATAAATGTTGTAATTAATTCATCTTAGATTGACAGATCCACACAAACTGACAGTTCCAAAAAAAAACTAAATGCGATGACAACCATCACTGACTAATTGTCCTCTGAAATGTGTTTAATACCCCTTGTCCATATATATATATATATATATATGTATATACATGTACTTGATTCTGCCTATCTGGTGATAATCTCAGTCACAGTACGTGCACATTAGACTTTGACCAGCCTCTCTCAGCTTACACCTGCTCTACTATATAGTGTGGTAATTGTCATTTCAGATTTCTCAGATGAAATAGCTAACCTAACGCTGGCAGAGAAGCCAAACTCATTGTACAAGAATCAAAGTTGGCAGGATCGCTACGATCAGGACACCACAACAACCGACTCAGAGGAGGTGGACTCGGACAGTGGCTACAGTAGTCCCATGCACCGTAGAAACCAGGCGTCCAACGGAACTCACCCGGTGGTGGGTCCAATGGCTTATATGGCACCTACCATGTTACCACCGGACACTCAGCAAGCACCTTATCCATATGTGGGTCGGCCACCAGGGGGCATGCCGGGGGTGTACGCTAGCCCTGCAGGACCGGCATATAATGCCCCCTACACGATCCCCAGCTACCCGCCAGTAGTAGTTAGTAGCAGTAACCCAGTGAGTAGTAGTATTAGTAGCACGGCTACCATAACTGCCTCTAGTGCTAAACTTGCAAGCTCGTCGCATGTGAGCGTCGTATCAGCAAAGACTGATCCAGAAGAGACTACAGAAACTTCAACCTCCACCGGCAAACGCAGGAGGAGGAAAAATCGCAAAAGAAAACGGAAAAATGCAAATTCTGATGAAACAGGTGCTTTAAGTGATGAACCTTTGGAAGTGAATGGAGCTCATTCTAGCTCAAATGTGTCACGGACATCCACAGAAGCGTACACTGCAGACGTTAATGGGGACTCAGGTCTCCACTTTGAGGATGAGGACGAGTTTCCTGATCTCCTCAGTACATTTGGAGGTCGTGCAGTAGCAGCCAAACCAAACAACTTCATCTCATATAGTGATATCCTCAAAAGCCAGGTGAGTCCTCTCATAGCATTGTATGTCCCCACACAAGAGTCATGTTTGATAACATGTCCCCATGCAAGAGTCATGTTTGATAACATGTCCCCACAACAGTCATGTTTGATAATATGTCCCCACACAAGAGTCATATTTGATAACATGTCCCCACAAGAGTCATGTTTGATAACATGTCCCCACAAGAGTCATGTATGATAACATGTCCCCACAACAGTCATGTTTGATAATATGTCCCCACACAAGAGTCATGTTTGATAACATGTCCCCACAACAGTCATGTTTGATAACATGTCCCCACACAAGAGTCATGTTTGATAACATGTCCCCACACAAGAGTCATGTTTGATAACATGTCATCACACAAGAGTCATGTTTGACAATAGTCGTGGGAAAACGTTATTATAGCCAGGGATATGTTATTATAGCCAGGGATATGTTATTATAGCCAAGGATATCTTATTATAGCCAGGGATATGTTATTATAGCCAGGGATATGTTATTATAGCCAGGGATATGTTATTATAGCCAGGGATATGTTATTATAGCCAAGGATATGTTATTATAGCCAGAGATATGTTATTAAACCCAGGGATATTTTATTATAGCCAGGGATATATTATTAAAGCCAGGGATATGTTATTAAACCCAGGGATATATTATTAAAGCCAGGGATATGTTATTATAGCCAGGGATATGTTATTATAGCCAGGGATATGTTATTAAAGCCAGGGATATGTTATTATAGCCAGGGATATGTTATTATAGCCAGGGATATGTTATTATAGCCAAGATTGTGGGGACACAGCAAGGTATCATGTTTATTAAATGGCGATGTTTTAGGAAGTTCTTGTCATTATTATAGCAATATCATAAGTAAAATAATGAGGTATCATCACTGGTTGTGTTAAGTAAGGTATCGTCACATCATTGGTTGTGTTATGTAAGGTATCATCACATCACTGGTTGTGTTAAGTAAGGTATCGTCACATCACTGGTTGTGTTAAGTAAGGTATCGTCACATCACTGGTTGTGTTAAGTAAGGTATCATCACCTAACTGGTTGTGTTAAGTAAGGTATCATCACATCACTGGTTGTGTTAAGTAAGGTATCATCACATCACTGGTTGTGTTAAGTAAGGTATCATCACATCACTGGTTGTGTTAAGTAAGGTATCATCACATCACTGGTTGTGTTAAGTAAGGTATCATCACATCACTGGTTGTGTTAAGTAAGGTATCATCACATCACTGGTTGTGTTAAGTAAGGTATCATCACATCACTGGTTGTGTTAAGTAAGGTATCATCACATCACTGGTTGTGTTAAGTAAGGTATCATCACATCACTGGTTCTGATCTGTTTAATAATATTTCATCTTGTCTTCGCTACAACCATTGCATCTAAGGAAACGGTTGTCATGGTAGCAAATTTTACAAAGTGATAGATAGATCTTTAACATCAAACAAATTAATTTATTCTGGGAATTTAAAAGAACATATGCACTATAACTCTTCTGGCAAGGAGTTAAAGTGTTGAAATGTTGCCAAACATCACTTGCCAGTATTAAGATACATTGAAGTAACAGACATTTATTATTAAGTAATAGATATTGTATATATAATGTATTCATACTCAGCTGAATGATATGGGTGTTTTCGCGATGACTAATTGTAGAGGCAGATTTTTTTAGACCTATACATACAAAGCACTCTGCCTTATGTAGAGAGTACAGATGTGACAACCATTTATAACAGAGACTCACCTGAGCACATCTTACAGGAATGATTAGGATTTTGCTTATTTTTCTTATTTTGCTATCATGATCATGTTTGCCAGGACAACCTGTATCAAGCATTTTAGTCAAATATCTACTCATTTTGGCTATTTAAGTTAATAATGAAAAAAAAAACCTGTCCATGTGACCCACATTTACCTTCACTTCATGGATGAATTTTCCTAATGTAAAGAATATCCCAAATGGCCAGAATTAAAATCAATCATTGTAAACATTTGAGTAAGCTTCCAGTTGCCTCCCTGATGGCGTGAAAACGGAGCATAATGGACGGAAACAGTCAGTGTAAACATGCATTCAGTTAGGAAATATGAACCCGTCTAGAACAAACAAAAAAATACATAGCGTAGTTTTTGTATTCAAGATAATAACAGCTCACTTATTATCTCTTCTGAAATTCAGAGAATTGTAGAATTCATTTTTTTAACTGATCTGACATGATTATTCTAATGTCACCAGCCAATCTCCATGCATTTTTCTTGGTAGGCAAATTGGCATGTGATTTAATGTGTTATTTAACAGTAGGCTTTCTATAATTATCAATGGGTTGGTGACATTGATGCCATTGAATATCTATCTGCGATATTTATATAGCACTGCTTCATTGACTGCTGGTTAACTCATCGATCTGATACGTTGGGTGAAGGAAATACAACAAAGAATGATGGCCGAACATGAAAACATGGCTCAGAAAAATTAACCCTAGGTCAGGAATTGGTTGTGACAAAAGTGAAAAACCTTGATATTATCAGCGATTCTGAAGGTACTGATGCAGTTTGCTGATGTACCGTGATACTAATTTCATTTCACAAAAATAGTTTTGCATCCAATAGATTAAAGTGATGTTATTTTAGCTGACTGTATGGCAATTCCCCAGTCTGCAGCACAATGGCCCCTCATGCAGTTGTTTGGATATTGCACAGAGCTATTTACCACATATCAGCTAATTGAGAAAAAGAACGGCAATTTTGTCATTTGTATTGGGGAAATTGAAATGCCTGTGTCTCGTATTAATGTAATATTAAGTGAGTATGCGACCGGGAAGCTTGCGATGTACATGCAAGAATAATGAGCTGTCAGGAGTCGTGCTATGGCCCACATACCAACATTCTGGCAGTTCTTCCCACCATAGACAGACCTGTACAAAATAGCAGGGATGCACGTTTTATAATTTTAGCTGTATCTAGCATTGCTTCTGCAGTGATGTAGGGGGGAGGGGTGGATTTTTAGTCATTCTGTCTGCCAACTTTGATCTTCTCATCTGGAACCACTGAATTTTCTGAATTGTCAGGGAGGCTTCCATTATGAATAACAAAACAAATATTAGCCAATGAGAGTTGAGATAAGTTGGGATCAAATTCAATATGTAACATGCATTTTGATTGGTCGAAATTATAATCTGCTCTGGGAAAGGATTTAGATGTTAATTTATGAAGCAGCAAAAAAGCAATGTTCTTAGCTTTCTTATATTCCTATGGGAGAGATTCATCATAAAAATATGTGCATTCTTGCAAACCTGAGGGTTTATTCTCCCTTGATTCCCCAATATTCCCACTCTGGGTACCTCATCATTACCCCTTGATTCCCCAATATTCCCGCTCTGGGTACCTCATCATTACCCCTTGATTCCCCAATATTCACGCTCTGGGTACCTCATCATTTCCCCTTGATTCCCCAATATTCCCGCTCTGGGTACCTCATCATTTCCCCTTGATTCCCCAATATTCCCGCTCTGGGTACCTCATCATTACCCCTTGATTCCCCAATATTCCCGCTCTGGGTACCTCATCATTACCCCTTGATTCCCCAATATACCCGCCCTGGGTACCTCATCATTTCCCCTTGATTCCCCAATATTCCCGCCCTGGGTACCTCATCATTTCCCCTTGATTCCCCAATATTCCCGCCCTGGGTACCTCATCATTTCCCCTTGATTCCCCAATATTCCCGCCCTGGGTACCTCATCATTACCCCTTGATTCCCCAATATTCCAGCTCGGGTACCTCATCATTACCCCTTGATTCCCCAATATTCCCGCCCTGGGTACCTCATCATTACCCCTTGATTCCCTAATATTCCCGCCCTGGGTACCTCATCATTACCCCTTGATTCCCTAATATTTCCGCCCTGGGTACCTCATCATTACCCCTTGATTCCCCAATATTCCCACTCTGGGTACCTCATCATTACCCCTTGATTCCCCAATATTCCTGCCCTGGGTACCTCATCATTACCCCTTGATTCCCCAATATACCCGCCCTGGGTACCTCATCATTTCCCCTTGATTCCTCAATATTCCCGCCCTGGGTACCTCATCATTACCCCTTGATTCCCCAATATTCCCGCCCTGGGTACCTCATCATTACCCCTTGATTCCCCAATATTCCCGCCCTGGGTACCTCATCATTACCCCTTGATTCCCTAATATTCCCGCCCTGGGTACCTCATCATTACCCCTTGATTCCCTAATATTTCCGCCCTGGGTACCTCATCATTACCCCTTGATTCCCCAATATTCCCACTCTGGGTACCTCATCATTACCCCTTGATTCCCCAATATTCCTGCCCTGGGTACCTCATCATTACCCCTTGATTCCCCAATATACCCGCCCTGGGTACCTCATCATTTCCCCTTGATTCCTCAATATTCCCGCCCTGGGTACCTCATCATTTCCCCTTGATCCCTCAATATTCCCGCCCTGGGCACCTCATCATTTCCCCTTGATTCCCTAATATTCACGCTCTGGGTACCTCATCATTTCCCCTTGATCCCTCAATATTCCCGCCCTGGGTACCTCATCATTTCCCCTTGATTCCCTAATATTCACGCTCTGGGTACCTCATCATTTCCCCTTGATTTCCCAATATTCCCACTCTGGGTACCTCATCATTACCCCTTGATTCCCCAATATTCCCGCCCTTGGTACCTCATCATTACCCCTTGATTCCCCAATATTCCCACCCTGGATACCTCATCATTACCCCCTGATTCCCCAATATTCCCCCCCTGGGTACCTCATCAGCGCTATGAACAGACTTGTCTGGTATCAGCGCTATACAAATTTTATTATTATTATTATCATTACCCCTTGATTTCCCAATATTCCTGCCCTGGGTACCTCATCATTTCCCCTTGATTCCCCAATATTCCTGCCCTGGGTATCTCATCATTTCCCCTTGATTCCCCAATATTCCCGCCCTGGGTACCTCATCATTACCCCTTGATTCCCCAATATTCCCGCCCTGGGTACCTCATCATTTCCCCTTGATTTCCCAATATTCCTGCCCTGGGTACCTCATCATTACCCCTTGATTCCCCAATATTCCCGCTCTGGGTACCTCATCATTTCCCCTTGATTCCCCAATATTCCCGCCCTGGGTACCTCATCATTTCCCCTTGATTCCCCAATATTCCCGCCCTGGGTACCTCATCATTACCCCTTGATTCCCTAATATTCCCACCCTGGGTACCTCATCATTTCCCCTTGATTCCCCAATATTCCCGCCCTGGGTACCTCATCATTTCCCCTTGATTCCCCAATATTCCCGCCCTGAGTACCTCATCATTACCCCTTGATTCCCTAATATTCCCACCCTGGGTACCTCATCATTTCCCCTTGATTCCCTAATATTCCCACCCTGGGTACCTCATCATTACCCCTTGATTCCCCAATATTCCCACATTGGGTACCTCATCATTACCCCTTGATTCCCTAATATTCCCGCTCTGGGTACCTCATCATTACCCCTTGATTCCTCAATATTCCCCCCCTGGATACCTCATCATTACCCCCTGATTCCCCAATATTCCCCCCCTGGGTACCTCATCATTACCCCAATATTCCTTCTCTGGATAACTCCCCTGATTCCACAGATATTTCTCTCCTATCTATATTATATCCATTATAATACAGTTGAACATATAATTTTGTTTTTCACTAAACTGGTTATCAAACTTATCTGAAGTAAAATGAAATAAATACAGTGATGCTTTATAAAGTACGTCCCCTCTGGTAAAACAGAGCAGCATAGATTATATGTGATGTACAGTATGAGATGACTGAGAATATTGTGGTTCGACCATTACTCTATGTTGATGATTGTTGTGTTGCAGGCTCCTCCCCTGGCCACATTTAGTCAAACATGTGCCAGTAGTGACCCCTTGATATATGGTGCCACGGTCAGCGACCCACATTTACCGCAGTCAAACCAAGCAGGTATGTATCCAATAATATCCTACCTATAGGAATGAATGAATGTATTAATGACGGCCATCTTGGTTCTCTTCTGAGTATCATGCGGCCGGACAGCATTCATAAGCTACATTCTACTTGAGGAACAAATTGTACTGAAGACTAGTTCAAATATCTGAAGAAGTTCTTTCACTTTGATTGACCTTCAAACTAAAATATTTATATTTATTCAGAATTTAAATTATCTACTTGACATTTTATTAACGTTATCCCTCAAGTAGGTGAAATAGATGCAATGATGTGCAGTGAAATATGTCCCCTCCTGTGAGCAGAATTCCATACACAACAATGTCAAGTTTATTAATGTGATATAAAATAGTTTCATTACTATAAGAATATTGTAAGTAAGGCTTTATGAGATCATAAAGATATGGATCATTGCACAGCCAAGTGTGGTACCATGCGCACAAGTCTGCTCTTAATGATTTAACATTAATTAAAGCAGGGTTGGCACGTTTCTTCCGCTAGGCGGAAAAAACCGGACGAAAGGGCGGAAAAAACCGTCCCGGAAGAAACAGGTTTCTTCCGCTTAAAGCGGAAGAAACTGGAAGAAACTGGAAGAAACTAGAAATAATTGGATTAAAGTTGAAATATTTACTAAAATGACTGTAAAATGGGTTTAGAATGCTAAGGAACAACTTTATTCAAATGGTCACACATGGGGGGGTTGGGGGTATGAATGTATATGCAGGCTTACTGGATGGAAGAAACTTATCCTCCCGGAAGAAACTGGAAATAAATGGAAGAAAGTGGAAATATTTCATAAAATGATTGTAGAATTGGTTTAGAATGCTAAGGAATGACTTAATTATATAAATGGAATACTATACATACATGAAACATATTCAAATTGTTACTCATGGGGGGTGGGGGCATGAATGTTTAGGCATGCTAGCTATGGATGGAAGAAACTAATATCTTACAGAACTTACAGAAGAAACTTATCACTGCTTTTTAAAACTGGTTTACTTTTAAGGTGTATTATACTATAGATTGTTTTAAGTATAAATCATTGCTTTATTCTTTGTATGCCTGTTGTTGTCTTTGTGTGCCCATCCTAAATCATTAATACACAATACTACAAGTCATATGGGCAAAAAGGTAACCATATACACAAATCATTTCTTCCAAGTTTGTTCTCCTGTCCTGGAAGAAACAGGTTTCTTCTGGAAGAAACCCAAACCTGCCTGAAAAGTACTTATGTATCATGTATACTCCACAACAAACAAAATAAATTTAACAAATTAACAATGTTTATCCACTTTCTTCCATGTTTCATCCAAGTTTCTTCCAGTTTCATCCAAGTTTCTTCCGGTTTCTTCCAGTTTCTTCCGGAAGAAAGTGGAAGAAACCGGACGAAATAGGTTTCTTCCACGTTTCTTCCGCTGTCCCGGAAGAAACAGGTTTCTTCCGGAAGAAACCCAACCCTGAATTAAAGAATGTGTTTTAGCACCCACTCAGTTATTACAGTGTCTGATGTGAGATCACACAGGTGCAGGACACAGTGTCTGATGTAAGGTCACACAGGTGCAGGTCACAGTGTCTGATGTGAGGTCACACAGGTGCAGGACACAGTGTCTGATGTGAGATCACACAGGTGCAGGACACAGTGTCTGATGTGAGGTCACACAGGTGCAGGTCACAGTGTCTGATGTGAGGTCACACAGGTGCAGGTCACAGTGTCTGATGTGAGGTCACACAGGTGCAGGTCACAGTGTCTGATGTGAGGTCACACAGGTGCAGGTCACAGTGTCTGATGTGAGGTCACACAGGTGCAGGACACAGTGTCTGATGTGAGGTCACACAGGTGCAGGTCACAGTGTCTGATGTGAGGTCACACAGGTGCAGGTCACAGTGTCTGATGTGAGGTCACACAGGTCACTATGATTTTACTCATCATGATGAAAACTGACAGCACTTAGTTTCAATGTATTTCAGCATCAGCTACCAAAGTGACGAAGAGTGCGCGGAAGCGTCAGAAACGGAGAGATGCTGCAAACAGAATGGCGGAGGAGGAACTAGCAGAGATCTCAATAGAACAGCAAGTGCTGAAGGAAATAAGTGCCAAACACCAGCAGAAACATCAACAACAGAGCTCCAACAAAAAATCAAAACAACCCATGTCCCTCAACTTAGCTGATATTTTTGATGTATTAGAGGTAGATAACGCTGCCTGTGAGGTACTTTTTACTTTGGCACCAATATACTGATCAGAGACGTTGCTTTGTTTGCATAAAGCCTTTGTTATGTCGCACCAGAAGGTGACAAATGTTTTTGTCTACCTCCCAGTCAACCTTGTGCAGATACTCTTATATATATATATACTGCTGCATTCACACTGCCTCGACTTTCTGTTTGCACCAGTCTGTTCGCGATAGTCTGTTCGCGATTCTCTGTATCACCATAGACGTTAATGATTCTCTGTATCACCATAGGCGTTAATGATTCTCTGTATCACCATAGGCGTTAATGATTCTCCGTATCACCATAGGCGTTAATGATTCTCTGTATCACCACAGACGTAATGATTCTCCGTATCACCACAGACGTTAATGATTCTCTGTATCACCATAGACGTTAATGATTCTCTGTATCACCATAGACGTTAATGATTCTCTGTATCGCCATAGACGTTAATGATTCTCTGTATCACCATAGACGTTAATGATTCTCCGTATCACCATAGACGTTAATGATTCTCCGTATCACCATAGGCGTTAATGATTCTCTGTATCACCATAGACGTTAATGATTCTCTGTATCACCATAAACGTTAATGATTCTCCGTATCACCGCAGACGTTAATGATTCTCTGTATCACCATTGACGTTAATGATTCTCTGTATCACCACAGACGTTAATGATTCTCCGTATCACCATAGACGTTAATAATTCTCCGTATCACCATAGGCGTTAATGATTCTCTGTATCACCATAGACGTTAATGATTCTCTGTATCACCATAAACGTTAATGATTCTCCGTATCACCACAGACGTTAATGATTCTCTGTATCACCATAGACGTTAATGATTCTCTGTATCACCATAAACGTTAATGATTCTCCGTATCACCACAGACGTTAATGATTCTCTGTATCACCATAGACGTTAATGATTCTCCGTATCACCACAGACGTTAATGATTCTCTGTATCATAGTAATGATTGAATGCTACAGTCTGTTACAGGACACTCATTAAATGATATATGTCTTACAGAAGAAGGAGAACCAGAACAAGACTACAGTTGAGCAGAAACCCCCAGCAGTTACTGCATCTGTGTCCATCGCATCCCCGTGGGCTGCAGAGAAAACAAAAGTCACTGACCACGAGTCCTCTAGTGTAAGCAATATATATTGACACCAATAACACTCAGATCAATTTCTTATCTAAGCTCAATTTTTCATCTGAGATCAATTTTTCATCTAAGATCAAATTTTCATCTAAGATTAATTTTTCATCTAAGATTATTTTTTTCATCATGAAATATCCAGTAAAGAATTCGGTGGATATTTTTAGTACAAAGAGCATGCATCATATTTATGTTAAATATTGGGTATAATTGTGTATTTCCAGCAGGCAATAGTAAATCCCTTAGATTCCAGTGCTCCCATTAAGAGAGGCAAGGAACGTGAGGTTCCAAGAGTGAAAAAACCTAGTCCATTGAAAAAAGTAAGTCTCCCAAATTTATACCCTGTTTTCACTTTTTTTATCTTCACTTCAAATCACAACTACATTCTGGGATTTTAGCACTAGCCCATAGTCACAGACTAGTTAAAACACTGTCGGGTTAGGACACCTTCCCCCGATGCCAGCCCGACTGTCTGGTAGCTAATCAGGACTTTACAAATATTGGTAAAATGTCCTTTTGTCATTGCCATAAACCTAAAATAGTTTATACATGTAATTAATATAAAAAAATACACTCAAAATAGTTCAGCTAATGGAAGCTGTCCACAGTGTCAGTAAAGTAAATTAATGGAAGCTGTCCATAGGGTAGTCAAGTGACTTAATGGAAGCGGCCCATAGGGTAGTCAAGTGACTTAATGGAAGCGGTCCATAGGGTAGTCAAGTGACTTAATGAAAGCGGTCCATAGGGTAGTCAAGTGATTTAATGGAAGCGGTCCATAGGGTAGTCAAGTGAATTAATGGAAGCGACCCATAATGGTAGTCAAGTGAATTAATGGAAGCGGCCCATAATGGTAGTCAAGTGAATTAACGGAAGCGGCCCATAAGGTAGTCAAGTGAATTAATGGAAGCGGTCCATAGGGTAGTCAAGTGATTTAATGGAAGCGGTCCATAGGGTAGTCAAGTGACTTAATGGAAGCGGTCCATAGGGTAGTAAAGTGACTTAATGGAAGCGGTCCATAGGGTAGTCAAGTGATTTAATGGAAGCGGTCCATAGGGTAGTCAAGTGAATTAATGGAAGCGACCCATAATGGTAGTCAAGTGAATTAATGGAAGCGGTCCATAGGGTAGTCAAGTGATTTAATGGAAGCGGTCCATAGGGTAGTCAAGTGACTTAATGGAAGCGGTCCATAGGGTAGTAAAGTGACTTAATGGAAGCGGTCCATAGGGTAGTCAAGTGATTTAATGGAAGCGGTCCATAGGGTAGTCAAGTGAATTAATGGAAGCGACCCATAATGGTAGTCAAGTGAATTAATGGAAGCGGTCCATAAGGTAGTCAAGTGAATTAACGGAAGCGGCCCATAAGGTAGTCAAGTGAATTAATGGAAGCGGTCCATAGGGTAGTCAAGTGATTTAATGGAAGCGGTCCAATGGGTAGTCAAGTGAATTAATGGAAGATGTCCATAGGGTAGTCAAGTGAATTAATGGAAGCGGCCCATAATGGTAGTCAAGTGAATTAATGAAAGCGGCCCATAGTGCAGTCTTCCCGATAGTCGCCAGACCTTCAACGGACATTCGGTCCGGCAAAGATGACTTTTTTGTCGGACCGAAAACATTTTTACCGGACCGAAAAAAAAAAAAGAATATCAGCGTGAAAAGTAAACAAGCCAGATACAAGCTTCCCAAACGGCAATATAATTAAAATCTTTGTTTTATTTTACACACAGAAATATTCTGACACGTGCCAGCAATAGTCCGCCTTCATTTAATAAGTTTAAAGTATGCACAAGTCAGAGAAAATGCAAGTTTAACAATGCTTAAATACGCGTACAAGACACGAGGTCGTCATTACGAAAACCGGAAGTGACGGGGACAGGCTCTTATTTTTGGCGCGAAAATGATCGGTCGCTATTCATTCGCATTGAAAATTTTAATGTATTGCGCAATGATGGATCCCTGACACTTCTTATTTACGTTTTACTTTAAAAATGACTGCCGATCTTATCGAGGGATAAGTTTTGAGAAAAGTTAGAATTTTCACAAAATATATGTCGGACATGAGGTCCGACGACGGCGGAAAATATGTCGGACCGTGGCAGAAACTATCAGTCAGGACCGGCGGTTATCAGGAAGACTGATAGTGGTAGTCAAATGAATTAATGAAAGCGGCCCATAGGGTAGTCAAGTGAATTAATGGAAGCGGCCCATAATGGTAGTCAAGTGAATTAATGGAAGCGGTCCATAGGGTAGTCAAGTGATTTAATGGAAGCGGTCCATAGGGTAGTCAAGTGAATTAATGGAAGCGGCCCATAAGGTAGTCAAGTGAATTAATGGAAGCGGCCCATAGGGTAGTCAAGTGAATTAACGGAAGCGGCCCATAGGGTAGTCAAGTGAATTCATGAAAGCGGCCCATAGTGGTAGTCAAATGAATTCATGGAAGAGGTCCATAGGGTAGTCAAGTGAATTAATGGAAGCGGTCCATAGTGGTAGTCAAGTGAATTAATGGAAGCGGCCCATAAGGTAGTCAAGTGAATTAATGGAAGCGGCCCATAAGGTAGTCATAGTGGTAGTCAAATGAATTAATGTCACATAAATCCCTGGAAGCTGCCTATAGTTGGAGTAGTTTTCAGTTGTGATGTTCTATGTATAGATATATTGCCATTAAATTAATAATTGACTGTATTGACATCAGCAGTAGCCAGGATAGCAAACCTTTCACCAGTATATGGCACTTCAGCCATTGTTATTGACTTAGTAAACAAAGACGCTCTTTCATTTCTGTTAGCCTTAACATGTTATGTAGATGCAACTGTAGGCAAAAAGATATATGCAAACAGAGTTAATGAAGTAATGACTATTATTATGTAGTGATCTATAAAGAAGTTTGGTTAGATAATGACCCTATTGTACTGGTGATGTGCATGCCATATGTGACCAGTGAGTAGGTCTGCATATTGCATTCAATGGCTTATAAAGGATACAAACAACTGGGGGCTGGCTATACATGTGGGTGCTTTGAGAAATGTGCTCTGATCAATTACAAAGGGGCACACTTCCTGCATAACTAACAGCCCACAAATGGTGGCAAGGAAATAATGCTCATATTTACCTGCCATTTATATAACTTTCATAAGTTTGCAGAAATGGATGTTTTTCGGTGCCACTGGGGTTTTTCATTAGTAGTCAAGTCAGAAGGGAGTGTCTGTTAGAAGAGTAATAAATAATTCCAGATTTTATTTTTTGATGTCCGTCTGTTTATTTTGCCTCTTTTCCACATGAGTGACATTGTCAAACATTTTTAGCCTTTGCAGTCAGGGGGATATTTTGTTGTTGTCATTCTGTCTGTTTGTCAACTTTGATCTTCTCTTCAACAAGTTGTCAGAGTTCTTAGCCATTAGTACATAATATGTTGTATTTTCAAGGGACCAATTCAATCTATTTTCCATTGGACTCAGAATTATTTCCATTTTTTGAAATGATTTAAATAAAAATCTTACAGCTATCACAGAGTTGTCAAGTAGGCTGCCATTTTCAATGACATAACAAATATCAGCCAATGAGATTCGAGATAACAAATTCAATGTTTAACATGTATTGTCATTGGTCGCAATTTTCATTTGCTCTGGGAAAGGTTCACACTGTCCACCAGAGGCACATGCAAACTATTAAATTTTGTATTTAGGGTGAAATAAATCATATTTTACCAATCTGACTACAATTTACGAAGAAAAAAAAGTAAGACGGACAGTTATATGAAAATTGGTGGATGTGGTGAACCAGCACCAAAAGGCACCTTGTACAGAAGTGATAGGTTCACTACGTCGCCCTCTGGTGGAGTTTGGGAAAGGTTATAAATGATTTTTTATGAAGCAATTTACAGGCATTTTAAGAAAATGTTACAAGAAAGCAATGATGAACACAGCTTTACGGCCACAATGCTTTTATCTGGCATGGATATTGAGGCGAGATTGGAATTGTTGCATGGATCCTGAGAGTGGAGGAAGGAATTATTTATGCTACTTATACACTGGCATACACACTGGCATACACACTGGCATACACACTGGCACTGGCATACACACTGGCATATACACTGGCACTGGCATACACACTGGCATACACACTGGCATACACACTGGCATACACACTGGCATACACACTGGCATATACACTGGCACATACACTGGCACTGGCATATACACTGGCACTGGCATACACACTGGCATATACACTGGCACTGGCATACACACTGGCATACACACTGGCATACACACTGGCATACACACTGGCATACACACTGGCACATACACTGGCAACACACTGGCATATACACTGGCACATACACTGGCACATACACTGGCATATACACTGGCATACGCACTGGCATACACACTGGCATACACACTGGCACACACACTGGCACATACACTGGCATACACACTGGCACACACACTGGCATACACACTGGCATACACACTGGCATACACACTGGCACATACACTGGCATATACACTGGCTATGAGTCAACCAGAGGGATTACATTTACCTGAAATTGTCACTCCAAAGGGGAATATTTCTTGATAGTGTTTTAGATGGTATTTAGCACAATATAGTACTGACCTCAAGTATATAATGGAAGGGTTGATTTGTGAGTGGAGCATCTTTGTCTGAGCATCTATCTGCATTGGCTCAGCTCCAGTTGCCTCTCTCAAGCCAGGCTTTGTTATGGTAGCACATCAACAACAAACGGCATGACTGTGTTTTTCCATTTAAAAAAAAATCATTGTAATATTATTTGTTTATTTATGAGTGACAAAATGCACTGCCACAAATGACAACAAAAGTTCTGAACAGAAAATAGGAAATAGAATCATGAATGAGAGGTAGATTGCTCAAATGAGGAACAACTCCCGCAGAATGCCATCTAAAACTCGGAAAGAAAATTGTTTTTTTTTTTAATTTGTTTACCTGGCCAAGATTACTTTTATGAGAAAGTGGCAACTTTGCAAAACCCTAATACTGTTTTCTCTGGAGGTATGCATTAATAGACCTTCATGTTTTGATATCAGAGGTTTTATTGAGGTTTTCCGGTCCAATGGTTTATTTTTTCTCGGGGATGAATGTTGCCCCTCAGCACACAGCCTTATCACACCTCAGCCTTATCACACCTCAGCCTTATCACACCTCCGCCATGGAGAGAGCAATATCATCATATCTGTGCACTGTATCTTTATGTAGGTGATACTTAAAGAGCGTGAGGAGAAGAAGCGAATCCGACTGCTGGATGACACCGAGTTATTAGCGCCAGAGGACCCTAACGTGGAGATAGAGGATGAGTCGGAGGGGGAGGAGACAGCGGAGATGTTACCGGAGATGCTACCAGAGATGCTACCCTCCGGCGGACCTGCTCCGGACAGCGACCTCTCACAAGAAGGTAATATCACGGATCAGCAAAGGATCAGCAGATGACACACAGTAATAATGTCCAAATATAACAGTGCCTTAAATAGTTGAAATTATGTTTTGAAATCTATTGCTATCAGAGCAACTGTTGATAGTGAAAATTGTAAAAGTAACTAAAAAATGCCTGTTATATTTCATCACACTGAAAAATATAACATAATTTTTGATAATTTATGGCAATATTTGCAATATATTTGGCAGTGAGTTCCAAGGCGGATTCTTCGAGTAT
Organism: Amphiduros pacificus; assembly: GCA_949316495.1. Classification (NCBI taxonomy): domain Eukaryota; kingdom Metazoa; phylum Annelida; class Polychaeta; order Phyllodocida; family Hesionidae; genus Amphiduros; species Amphiduros pacificus. The sequence goes on along the minus strand of OX439000.1, from coordinate 1,219,458 downwards.
TGACCAGTCGAGTATGGAGCACCTGAGCCTGGAGCATGGTGCGTGTACCCCGATGAGTGCAGACATGTCCCCTATCAGCCAGACGTCTCCCATCAGTATGTCACCTCTCTCACCAGGGGGCAGTCCACTCAGCTCAGGGGTCAACAGTCCCGTCGCCGATAATCACATGCTCGGGGAAACTAAGTCGTCAGTGGCCATGAAAATTCACAGCAGAAGATTCCGAGAGTGAGTCCTGTGTATTAAGAGAGATGAGAATGATGGACCATATATAGCACATCATATTGATCTGACTGATAAGAAATATTGATTTTCAAAAGCCAATCTATCAATGCTTATCACAAATGAAACCCTGGAAATTATAACCGTAGATAACATAGACATTTAGTTATCTGGTTCTAAAAAAACTTCATGTTGACGTGATATTATTGTACATAGGTTAGCAGCATGTTGAAATGTCTCCTTCAAGTCTTTTTAATTTATTTAGTTTTATTTGCTTATCTATGTGAGGTGATGTCAGACTGGTGAATGTATTTGCAGGTATTGTACTCAGGTTCTGGATAAGGATATAGATGCAAGTTGCACTGCCCTGCTCCAAGATCTGGTGCGCTTTCAGGACCGGCTCTACCATAAAGATCCTAATAAAGTGAGTAATCATTATTGCAGGTCTCACCCAAACCATAAACTCAGATTAGTGCAAATGCTTTAAAAGTGCACTGAACAACAGATATCATAAAAGCTTAATATCCAAAATCTCTATATCTGTTGAACTGATTTGAACTGATTTACAGCTGTGTTTGTTGTGAGATTATAACCGTGTGTCATGATTAAAACTATAGATGTGTGTGTCATGTGTGAGAGTACAGCTGTGTGTCATGTTTGAGACGACAGCTGTGTGTCATGTTTGAGACGACAGCTGTGTGTCATGTGTGAGACTACAGCTGTGTGTGTCATGTGTGAGACTACAGCTGTGTGTCATGTGTGAGACTACAGCTGTGTGTCATGTGTGAGACGACAGCTGTGTGTGTCATGTGTGAGACTACAGCTGTGTGTCGTGTGAGACGACAGCTGTGTGTCATGTGTGAGACGACAGCTGTGTGTCATGTGTGAGACGACAGCTGTGTGTCATGTGTGAGACGACAGCTGTGTGTCATGTGTGAGACTACAGCTGTGTGTGTCATGTGTGAGACTACAGCTGTGTGTGTCATGTTCGAGAATATAACTGAGTGGGATTTGTTTGAGAATATAACTGAGTGGAATTTATTTGAGCCGTGTGTTTTCTTGCAGGCTAAATCAAAGCGGAGAATAGTGTTAGGATTACGTGAGGTGACCAAACATCTCAAACTGAGGAAGATCAAATGTGTGATTATCTCCCCCAACCTGGAGAGGATCCAGTCCAAAGGTAAATCACTATAATTAGCATAGCACCAGACTTATAAGCCAATTACCTGGTCTATTTACTGACCAGTATTGCAATCAAACCATGAATCAGTGCTTCAGATAGTTTTAGAATAAAGGAATAACTTTATTTAATTTGTTTAATTTGAAATCTTTTAAAAGGTCCAATATGTTTTTTTCGTAAATTATAAATCCTTAAAACATTATTGGATGTTATAAAATGAATGGGATTATTTGCACAAGATAATCTGCTGATTTCAAGGACAGATTAACCCCAATACACAGCATAGATATTAAGTGTGAATGTCAGGGGGTGGATCAGGGCCTGGTATATAAGACAAGCTAAAGCTTATTAGCGGCAGATCTTGAGACAGAGCTTCATCCCTCCCTCCCACATAGACATTGCATCATAGTTTATCAGAGTGATTAACATAATCCAATACATGACCAAATCTAGTGATCTGTAGATTCTAATGTCTGTCAGCAATTGAAATTTAGAACTTTATGAACTTTGTAGCGGTTTGTTTCAACACATAGTTCTGGGGCTTGCCCGGTGTGATGCTCAATAATCTCATAAACTAAGCATTATTGAGTTGCTACAGACCAGTACTGAGTGTATATTTTATAGTATTAGTTAAGGACTGGATCATCCTTGGGTTCCTGCTTAATTCCTGGCCCAGTGCTTCTGGACTAGCCCTGATTGTTTAATAATGAGGAATTATTGGACTAGCTCAGAATATGTCTCAGTGGGTAACTTCTGGACTAGCCCTGATTATTTAATAATGAGGAATTACTGGACTAGCTCAGAATATGTCTCTGTGGGTTTTATTGGACTAGCCCTCAATGTGTGCTAATGTGTAAGTAATGGACCAGCCCTTAATGGTGATTAATGGTTAATTAAGTACTGGATCAGCCCTGAATGAGCATTAATGTATAACCACTTGACCGGGCTGGTATGTTTTGGATCCAGGTTATATAGCAGAGAATTTACTGCTTGAGCAGGCATTAGTGTTTTCAAGTAAACACCCTTTGCAGTGAGACAGACCTATTGTGGTATTGACCACCCTCTTGATCACTCTTGGGGAGAAATAGTTAACCATTGTGGAGTGCGAGCAGGTTGGACTTCTGGCTTTGTTAAACTCTGGGACATGGCAACAGCCTGTACAACAGATAAACACCAGAGGGCCGGATATCCCACTGCTAAGCTACCTGCCACAACACCTGTACACAATCCCTGACCCTCGCAGCCACTTGCCTGTCTAATTTACGACTTCACATTGACATCAGTGGTGTTAATCTGATATGTTAAGCCCTGCAGAATATTGATATCAAATATCAACCAGTCAGAGTCTGTGATTCAGAAGAATGCCTAATAAGCAGTATATAAAACAGTTAGAATCAAAAGTAGGCTTGACAGTTGACTAAGTATATGACAGTTCAAAAAATAGACCTTATGTAGTAAGCAATATGTATAAACAGACCTTGTGTTGTAAGCAATATGTATAAACAGACCTAGTGTAGTATAATGTAGTAAGCAATATGTATAAACAGACCTAGTGTTGTAAGCAATATGTATAAACAGACCTTGTGTTGTAAGCAATATGTATAAACAGACCTGGTGTAGTAAACAATGTGTATAACACACAAAACTATAAGTGCAGCAAAGAATCATGCCACAAGAGTGCTGCACATTGCGCCGAGAATATAAAGTAGGGTAGAATCACGCCACAAGAGTGCTGCAACTCGTACCTGGCATATAAAGTAGGACAGAATCACGCCACAAGAGTGCTGCACCTCGTACCTAGCATATAAAGTAGGGCAAAATCGCACCACAAGAGTGCTGCAACTTGTACCTAGCATATGAAATAGGGCAGAATCACGCCACAAGAGTGCTGCAACTGGTACCTAGCATATGAAATAGGGCAGAATCACGCCACAAGAGTGCTGCAACTTGTACCTAGCATATGAAGTAGGGCAGATTCACGCCACAAGAGTGCTGCAACTGGTACCTAGCATATGACGTAGGGTAGAATCACGCCACAAGAGTGCTGCAACTTGTACCTAGCATATGAAGTAGGGCAGATTCACGCCACAAGAGTGCTGCAACTTGTATCTAGCATGTGAAGTAGGGCAGATTCACGCCACAAGAGTGCTGCAACTTGTACCTAGCATATTAAGTAGGGCAGATTCACGCCACAAGAGTGCTGCAACTTGTACCTATCATATGAAGTAGGGCAGAATCACGCCACAAGAGTGCTGCACATCGTACCTAGCATATTAAGTAGGGCAGAATCACGCCACAAGAGTGCTGCACATCATACATATCATTTACAAAGCTACGAAATCAAGCCCTGAGACTGCACATTTAATCTTGTATAGCAGAAACAAGCTCTGAAAGTGCTGTACTTTATTATACAGATTCAACCCCCCCCCCCCCCAAATGTTAAAAATTATTTTTCGTGGAAAGATTAGTTGGTTGAGCATTTTGTTTATTTTGTGGAGACAAATTGGTTTACTGTTTGCGATGATTTGTGTTGCGGTATTAGTTTGGCCATATATTCAACAAGCTTTGTATTTCTTCGGTTGCAGGTGGATTAGATGATGCACTTAACAACATAATCCAGTTGTGTTCAGAGCAGGATGTGCCATTTGTGTTTGCTCTCGGTCGGCGAGCCTTGGGCCGCGCCTGTGCCAAGCTCGTCCCCGTCAGTGTGGCCGGCATATTTAACTATGAAGGAACGGAGGTATGAACAAAACAGAAGATCCTCAATTTACTATTCTTTGATGGAATGAATGTTGATAATTAAAAGCAATAAATATAGGTTTGGCCACATGTCATAAGAGAATTAATTGTAAATGTCTCCTGATTATTATCCGATCTATATATGGCTTTCGTTCAAATTGAATATTGGGTAAAATAAAATATCAAAACATCACTTTAAATTTGCACTTATTACTTTGAGTTTGGGTTCTGACATTTTAGATAGGTGAAGGTAAAGGGGATCTTTTTATGGTATATTTGCAGGAGAATTTCAATCGTTTGATGGATCTGACGGAGAAGGCACGTAACGCTTACAATGACATGGTTTCTGTGATGGAGAAGGAGATCGCTGATAGTCCTCACCGTGCGCAGGGGTCGAGTGGTCCGTTCCCGCAGCTCTTCTCTCACCTCGGCCACTCACGCACGCCCTCCGCTTGCTCGGCCATCTCCTTCACATCCAGCATCTTATCTGAACCCATCTCTGAGAACTACCCACACTCAGAGCCAGAGACAGACAGCCGCGGCTACGAGATCGTCCGAGAGAAGCAGGAGGTAGCGGCCGCTCACAAGGAGGAGAGGGACGCGAGCAATGGCGCGAGCAATGGCGCGGAGGCCTGCGCCGATAGTCCCAGCTCAAGCAACACTAGTCAGGGCAAAATCAAAATAGTGGAAGCTCTACACGAGATAGACGAGGGCAACGAGGCCGACACTGAAGACTTCGACAATCACAACGGGCATCGGCGTGCGTCTCGCCGGGAAGTTGACAGCACTGACCAGCACGCGCAGCTTAATGCCTCGTTTGATGAAGATAACGAGGAGTCGGAGGACAGTGATTCGGAGGGTAGTGATTCGGAGGATAGTGACTCAGAAGATAGTGAGGATTTTGAGGAGGACAAAGCAGACACTGTGCGAGACTTGCCTCATATAGACTCCATTCACTCCTCAGTAGTAGATCTAAGTTCTGAGATTCTCTCTCAACACTCGTCAAAAACGCTGGATCTCAACACGGACGTGCTCTCCACACACTCGTCTAAGACTCTGGGAGAAGGGACGCCAGGCGACGTGTCAGGCACAGAGCGCAGCAGTCGCGCAGACGAGTGCTCCGGCGCCCAGAAGGCCAAAGCCATCAATAAGGAAAGAATCGAGTCATGGGTCGCAGAAACCCAGCAGCAGCTGGAGAAGATGCACATCCACAATACGAACTGTCGCACGGATCAGGATGATGACAATGACAGCGCAAGAACTGTGTCGTGTTGTGAGAACCTGCAGGATGCGGTGGCCTCATAGCTGCTGCTGGCACCTAGTGGAATACACCCGTGACTTATACCTGTTGCCGACAGGACAAAGTTCGTGCTTTTGTGCCATGTGGTGGTGGTGGTGGTGGACTAGACTAGGGCTGGAGCCAGGAATATCATATTTAATATTATGTGTTTCTTCTTAGAAGATGGGAATTGTGAAGTGCCTAAACTTTGCAACAAATGTATTGTCCTGTATTTTCTGCAGTCCACATGAAAGTTATAAAAAAAGTTTGTGGATGACACGCAGCAGAGATAATTACATTAAAATGGAATGATAGAAAAGTATTTATACTGCAAAACAAATAGTAGGTGCTGAGATTGTGCCAATATATTCTGATTAGTTTTGGCTGTGAACTGATAGGATGAGTAGGAGGGATGAGATAAAGATATTGTTTCTGCCTTATACCGCGTCTATATGCAAGTACAGGGCCTCATACTGGCGACGTTACACTAGGATTAGCCCACTGCAAACAGTATTGTAGAAGACTTCATGTTTATACAGTGAAAATATGTGAATGCAACTTATTGTTATCTAACAGTACACAAACCTACAGTGTTGTTTATAATCCTGCAGCAGGGTGGTATGTTCCAGGCAGTGTTCAGGAGCAGTGTGGCACGGTCAGGAGGAGTGCGTCATGTTCAGGAGCAGTGTGTCATGTTCAGGAGCAGTGCGGCATGCTCGGGAACAGTGTGGCATGTTCAGGAGCAGTGCGGCATGCTCAGGAGCAGTGCAGCATGCTCAGGAGCAGTGCGACATGTTCAGGAGCAGTGTGGCATGCTCGGGAGCAGTGCGGCATGCTCGGGAGCAGTGCGGCATGCTCGGGAGCAGTGTGGCATGCTCAGAAGCAGTGCGGCATGTTCAGGAGCAGTGCGACATGTTCAGGAGCAGTGCTGCATGTTCAGGAGCAGTGCGGCATGTTCAGGAGCAGTATGGCATGTTCAGGAGCAGTCCGACATGCCCTGGAGCTTACCGCTAGGGAGTTATAGAGTAGTTGGTACATTGTGGAGTAGAATGGTGTGATTTAATGGTAGACAGAAGAAGAGAAGCAAGTTCTGGAGCAAATAAGAAGGTTCTGGAGCAAATAAGAAGGTTCTGGAGCAAATAAGATGGGTCCTCAAGGGTCAAGCACCAGCTTTGAGCTGAGGATCAGCTTGTTATCTTGTGTATGACATTGCATGTTTTTGCTCTGTATAACAAAGGCTTTTGATTTTGTTAGGCCCTTGTATTTTTATTATGGAGTTTCGGATATGGATAGATCTCCCTATACATGATTAATATTTAATTAGAGTATTGATCATGATGTACTGATTGTACTCGACCTGGGGAAGCCCCCCAATGGCAGAGGTGTGTTTTTTAACTGCAAGATGTAAAATGTAAATATCAGTTGTTAATGAAATTGTTATAATGATCATGAAATGATTGTCAGTTTATATATGCTGGATCCAGTGTAAACGATTTTTTACTACCAAGTAGTTTTCCACATTTCTCCATGTTGCCACTAGTTAGGTATTTTGAGGTTGTGATGGTGGTTTCCACAGCAGATCCAGTTCCCTAGATTGCAATATATTTGGCATTATATGTCCTTAGTTCGCACAACATCCAGGCTAAAATGATAAAAACCATCACGAGGAATTTGGAAATATAAATATGTTTTCCATATGCTTCAAAATGTAACCAGATGAAATATGAGAAAAATTCAATACCAAGTGTTGTACAAGTAATGTAAAATATAATTGAAGAGCCTTCATTGATATGTATTAACTCAATGGGCTTTATTGGAAATTAGAGGTTTTGATACATGAAATGGTTAATAGTTATTAGTAATGAATGATTATACCTTTAATTTGTACATTAGTATTACATATCATTTTTATCTCAAGAATGTGTGACAACTTCAAGACACGTCATAGAGTTATAGGCTTCAAGTTACAGAAGGAATTATTACCTCGCTGGCCTTGACAGGGGAACATTTGCTTAGATTCTATTTCTAAAGGGGAGAGAGAAAGCAGTTACTCCTACATGCTTATTGATGGATTGAGTTTGTATTAATATAACTCATGTTTTTACTTGTGATATAAGTGTTTAAATATGAAAGGAATTTTAAGGAAAAGTGACAAATGATGATCATGTTAGGATTGTAAATAAACACCGAGGTTTATACCAGGAGATTAACATCAATGTCACATAAATATTATTATTATTGTGGCTCACCCAACACTTTAAATTCCAATCATTTATTTATGGAAAATGAATAATTGACAAAATGGGGAATTATTGATCACCAGATACGTGTAGGGATGGGCCCCGTTAAGAATTTAGCGGGACGATACCGATACCGATACTTTATAAATGATACCGATACTTACACGATACCGATACCGATACCTGACAATGAAGATCAACAATATGTTTATAATTTTATCATAAATGCCTTTATTTAAATCTAACACAATACCGATACCTGACAATGAACTTCAACAGGGTGGCCACACTTTGATGAGAAACAAATTCCCTGATATTTCCCTGACTTTTCCCTGACTCAAGAAATAATTCCAGGTATTGCAGCCTCCATCCTCCCCTACAGCCGCCCATTCCACCCTTTACCTGGATGATTGTTTCATGCATAAATGTATATTTTTAATAAGCCTGTGATTATGGATATTAGATTTAAAAGGTACAATATGTATCTTTAAACTCTTAAAATGAATTACTTTTGTTTTCGTATAATTTGTGTTCAACACATCAGCCAGTTCATCATGACTGATTAGAGAAACAAAATATCATCACTACAGATACTCGGTCTCATTTACACTAAACATTACTTTCAAAGCAACACACTTACTACAGGATACTACTTTGGAAACAGAATACACAAATACATATGGCCATGTGATCCTAGTTAATATCATTTTAGTGGATAATGCAGATTATTCAACAATTATCTTTTTTTTTTAATCACATACATTTCAAGACATGTTTACTTTGACAACAACACACAACTTTCTAAATGATCTTGGTTTCATTATCTAGGTGACTTATTTCTTTGTCTGTGGTCTTACCGGGAAGTTAACAAGCTTAATGTCAATCCATTAATAAATCTGTCCGAATTGGAAGAAAAAAGTTTTCTTCACGCCATTTCTGCAATCCAGTTCACATGCTTGAGATTGAAAATCAATTTGGTGATGTGACCCCAAAATAATAATTCATCTTATAAATGTGTTTAACATGCATCTAGGTATTTGGGATGCATAATTACCATTCAACTTATACACAAGTCATCTTGTACAGGAGTATATATATGGTACATTGAATGAATATTGGGGCCTCCCATGCACACATCAGCTAAATTTAAAGGTATGTTCCCGCTGAATGCCAAATTCAGGGGATGTTTATATTCATCATGCTAAATGACTCAATCCTGCAATCTATGCAAGTTCAGAGGTTCTGTCCTGTTGAACACAAAATTTAGAACCATAAATTTCACTGCACATAGAAATATATATAAATTTATATTTATATATGTAAGGCCTGGGAGGCCACAATGTGGGAATGATTAAACTAGAACTAAAATAAAAAATAAATATGACATGTAACAACATCATGGATATTTGAGCTTCAACTAGGAAACTTTAATTCTTGCTATTATAGTATTAAAGCCAAAGGAGCTCATTTTGTTCCCTCAGTAATTGACATAATTGTTAATCGTGAATGTTTGTTTAAAACCCATCAATGATCTTAAAGTACTCAATGATTATGAAAATGAACAAGACTCCCTGACTTTTCCCTGACATTTCTGTCAATCAGAAATTTCCCTGACATTTTTAAAAATTCCCTGACATTTCCCTGACCTTGAAAAAAATGATGTTTATAATTTCATCATAAATGCCTTTATTTAAATGTTCAAAAACTATTGAGTATTCTTCTTCAAAAAGATGAGTTGATCTGCCTTTTGGCAATCTATACGTGATCGCTCTGATGTTATTATGTCTCCTGCAGTGCTGAACACTCTCTCACTTGAGACACTGCTGCCTTGCACACATAAATATTTCTTTGCCAAATGGCTTAACATGGGTAACTTGTGTTCTTTAGATCTCCAGAACTCTAGTGGATCACCATCACTTGTTATCCCTTCCAGTCCTCTATACTCCTGACACTCCAAGTCTGATTTAGTCAATAAGGATGTCCCTTCCTCAACGTTGACTACCCTTACAGCAGCATCCTCCTCTGTAAATAGCCTACTTAATGCGGTTCTGGCCATCTTTGGCTGGGGCTGCAAAATGCAAAATAATATAGCATGTTTCAATTGATTTGTCCTAAATTTATTTGTGTTTTTTCTTATTTTAAAAATTGACTGGCATGACTGTACCTCATCTTTCTGCTTTTGTGTTTCAGGTTGGACTGCTGGCATTGAATCTGAACTCTCCTTTTTTATCCCTACAGCTGCAAACTAAAAGAATATGTAATATTTTAGTGATGTAAGATGAAGTGAGCAGTACAAGAGGATCAGAAAAATTATTATTAATTGCCATTAAATTAATTAAATTCTGTAATTTACGTTAAGTACCATTTTGGGAGGATGCAAAGTTAAGTACCTTTTTGGAGTACTCGGTGAAGCAAATGTTCTGTACTCTTTGCCACACATCATCTTCAACTTGGTTCTTAAACCGTGGATCCAATGCCTGTGCTTCTTCCAAAAAATGTCTGACTTGTTCATTCTGAAATTATAATTACATAGGCAATTTTAATATTATGAAATGTGGAACAATCGGAAAGTCATCAGAGAATCTCAGATGAATATCTTACAAGAGTTTCAATATGTTCAGCAAAACTTCACTTTTTCAATATTTAAAAAAAGAAATTCAAAATTAAAATATTTACCAAATATCTCTTCCGCAGGTTGGTTGAAACAGTTTCCTTTATCTCCTTCACAAACTTTGAGTCACTCTCTTCTATTGTGAAGTGTTTTAATAGTTTGTTGTGTACTGGCAGGACTGCTCCAGCTGTAGGATACTTGTCACTGCTGAGAGCCAGAGTGCAAATGACCATCACCTCCATTACTTCACAAAACTCTTGTGACTTTGTAAGATCTTCATCTGAGATTCTCTGTAATCTCTGGGTTTCTGATGACTTTCTGATTCTTTCATCCAGAGATGCTGCAACCAAGGCAGAATACTGCTCATTGAATCTTTCAAACATTTCATAAGTTGAATTCCAGCGTGTCTTAACATCAAGAATCAGTTGATGTTCTGGCACTTCGGTGATGATCTGCTTTTCTGCCAGAACAACTTTCCCAAGATTAATGTTTCTGAACCACAATATTATTGGTCTAATTCGTTTCTTTAAGTCATCAACAGCTTTCGTGGCCACTGCCTTCTGTGCTGCAATATTCATTGTGTGTGGGTAACAACCAATCTTTAACAGTTGTGCCATATTTGCTGCCACATCCATATTACTCGCATTGTCAACTGTTATAACTTCAGTGTTTTCAGTGATGTTGTATTGCACCAGACAATCTGTAATTTCAACTGAAACGTTTGCACCAGTCTGTGGCACAAAAACAGCTTTAGTTTCCAGCACTTTGCTTTTAAGTTCCCACTGGTCTAGAAAGTGAGCTGTTATTGTCAGATAGTGATCTTGTGCCACAGACGTCCACCCATCTGCAGTCAGAGCTACATATGGGATCCTCTGAAAGGTCTTCACAAGCTCCTGCTTCTCCATGTTGTACCAATTCGGAATTATTGTGTTGGACAGTGTCTGTCTGTTTGGAGCTTTCCAGCGGCTGTCAAACTCCGAAAGCATTTCCCTAAAATAGGGACTGGAGATGGTTGACAGAGGCCTCATCTCCTTGACAATAAATCTCGTGACAAATCTGGTCATACGGTTCTGCTTATCCTGTGGTAATTTTGCCCTTCTGGCCCTTTCCCAAGGATTCAGAGCTGAAAATGAGATTGTATAAAACAATTAGCACTGGAATAAAAGGTCAATAAATCATGAAACAAATTAAGATTTAAGATTTTTTCCCACAAGTAAACTGACATTAGGCAAGACTTTATTTGCTAACTTATCTTACAATGTGTCCCAAGTTAGATCAACATACCAATATTTGAACTATGAGTGACTTCCTCTGTTACATGCTCATGACTTGGAGTGAGTGGCAGTGAAGGCAGTGGAGGCAAAGCAGCAGTACTCATGTACTTCGGGGTAGAAAAAACATCACTCTCAATAACTTGGATACCATGTGTCTTCAGGTGTTTCACAAGACCACTAGTGCTACCGCCTTTGGCTTTCAGTTCCTTACTGCAAGTATTGCATTTAGCACCACCAGGTACAGGGGTGCAATGCAGCCAAACTTTACTTTTCTTAGAGCGATGTGTCCCAGACATGTCTCCTGCAAAAAATAACACAGAAATTAAAACAAACATCAATAACCATCTTTTGGCAAATATGTAGATAGTTGAGCAAGTGAGAGATAGCTGAGCAAGTGGGAGATAGTTGAGCAAGTGGGAGATAGCTGAGCAAGTGGGAGATAGCTGAGCAAGTGGGAGATAGTTGAGCAAGTGGGAGATAGCTGAGCAAGTGGGGGATAGCTGAGCAAATGGGAGATAGCTGAGCAAGTGGGAGATAGCTGAGCAAGTGGGAGATAGCTGAGCAAGTGGGAGATAGCTAATGAACTTCAAATCTGAGCATAAACTTCAAGTTGAGTTTTTCAAGCATAATGGAAAAATCTGATTTGTCTCAGAAGTGAGAGATAAATAAGCAAGTGAGAGATAACTAAGCAAGTGAGAGATAACTGAGCAAGTGGGAGATAGCTGAGCAAGTGGGAGATAGCTGAGCAAGTGGGAGATAGCTGAGCAAATGGGAGATAGCTGAGCAAGTGGGAGATAGTTGAGCAAGTGGGAGATAGCTGAGCACATGTGAGCAAGTGGGAGATAGCTGAGAAAATGATAATCATATTGTCCAGTACTGTTTGTAATTTTTGTCACAAGGTATCTTTCAATTTTTAATATTTTGAACAGTCGAAATCTGTTCGACATTATTGTTAAGATATTCAACAATTATTTCAATGATAAAATAAAGAAAACTTACAAAAATCGCTCTCTTCTGCTAAAATCGTCTTCTTCCCGCCGTTTTTTCGAGTTGCCGGAAACGTCATATGCGCATGCGCAGATTGGACTTCCGTTTTCAAATAATGAAAACACGTGAGGTTTTGTGCGGTTTGTCAGTGTTTGTGGCCATTTTCTCGGATATCTTGAACTCAATAATGAACGTATTGTTTTATGCAGTCCCGGTTCCAAGTACCGGTACACGTAGAAAGAACCGGGACGGTTCCAAAACGCTAGAAACCGGCGGGTTCCCGGGACTCGTCAGTACCGGGGCCCATCCCTAGATACGTGTACCACAGATATGACCTCTCTACATTTCCAACCATACGAAGCAGATCTTTGTACTCGAATAGCAATATTTGTAATTTGTACAAACAACTTACCCAACTTGTAACGAGTTTAGATTTAAAATGAATCAATGACAATGACTCCTCTCCAGTTATAGAATAACACTGGCCGGAAATATAAAGCAAAGAAAATGAGTAGATCTAAACATTCCAATATCACAGGCCAGTATTCCAGCACAAACATTACACTACTGGTTCCTGCGTACAAAGCTGCATTTTGAATATGAAATGCTTTTCTTTGTGGTGCAGTTTGGCAGGTTGGATGTTAGTAACTATGAAATTTACACAGTTACATTAGAATTGATTTTATTACAAAAACACCAAGAAGCATATTATTATTATGCTGATTCTGCCATTTGCCTAGATATTCAGACAATGGTCGCCACATGAGTTTGAACCCAGCAGTATTTGTGGACACTGTTATGCCACTGATGAATTGATGTGATTGATGAAATAACAGTATTTTGGAGATTTTGTATTGGTAACATTTATACCCAGTTGTCTTATTCTGACTGCTTGAGATTCAACATTTGTGATCCACCAGTTGTCTCTTGTGTCCTGCACAGTGTCCTGCACCGTGTAAAGGACATGTTAAGCAACATTTGCTAACTACGATGAGCCCAGCTTGTATGCCTGCAAAGTTCACCCATGTAGGACAGATTTTAACATCCCAGGTGGCAGCAAGGTCTGATCAAGCAGCAAGAATTAGTTTTGTCAGTATGGTTTCCATTTATTTTGTAAATTGGAGACATACACTATTCCTAGTTTTCTTCACTCGACTGATTCCTGACAGTTGTCTGATTAAGTATGAAGACTACGTATTGTCAGAGAAAGTGTAGTTAATTTATAGTTAATATAAAGAATGCTCCAAGTTTGCCAGGTAACAATGGAGAATGTTACAAGTTGTCCACATAACTGGTGACAATAATTTTCCCAGACATCTCGGTGAATGTGAAGAAAAGGCCATTAGCTTTTTGGTAACTAATTGTATTTCCTTGTCGCCAAGGTAACTGTGATATTGTTCCCAGTTGTCAAGGTAACTTTGAGATAACGTCTGAGTCATATTGTTGATTTCTAATAGTCCAGAGAATGTGAACGTTTGGCGACGATCTAGATGTAACATGCGCAGATATCTGCATATATTAGGAACACGAGTGCTGTGGGGTTTATTTTGTCACCTCACGGGACACCGACAATTGCTTCATATTCCATGGAAACCGCTGTGAAAGATAGCGTTTTACTTTCATCGTTTTGGTTATATATATCCTGGTCATCAGCCTTGTCTGGCCGAGTGTTTAGCAAGTGCCATTGCCAGACTGGTGATAACTGGTTATTTCCACTAGAGGGCGGTAGTGTGTAGGGCTTGTTATATTGATATTCCTGCATTCCATGTGCTTATATTCCCAAGATTTATTGATGGATGTATGTATTCTATATACTGTCTTATTTTTCACGAGTTTGTTGACTGATATGTATTAATGTTATGTTTTGCTAATACCAGGGTTGTTAATACAGATACAGATGTTAAAGCTACCTGTGCCATTACAATCTCTTGCCCTTATTTCCACTCGGGACTTTAAGATATATACTTTATACATTTTGGCTGTCATTAAAGGTAGGTTATCAGGGAGCCTGGCAATAGAATTCTATTCATCCTAAACAATTTCTTGTTTTGATATGATTTATATTACATGATCATAATAATCACAGAGTTCATCTTTTTCAAGGTATTATGCATCAATTTTGAAATGTGTACCTTTTAATACTTTCCCCCCTTTCAGCCTGAATAGAACATAACCATTTTCAAAGGTTTTAAAAACATGATTCTTCTGTTTGTGCGTGGCATCAGAGAAGAACTTTGCAGTGGAATGATGCGGTGAAGGTGTCGCACTGTCTCAGATGGAATGCATAGTACAGTAGACAAGTCTGAAATCTTGATAAATATGTTTTATGCGCAAACTTCAAACTTTTTTGTCTGGAGCGACATGTAGTTGCTCTCCCATCATAGGCAGATATGGGTGAAATTGAGCCATCCATGAAATCAGGCCATTCAGATACCAATGTTGTTTGAATATCCATTCTACCTAATCATGTCTACAAATTGTGTACAAATGAATGCTCATAACCTTTTTGATCTTGATTTGATATGGACATGAAAGATTTGGTCTGAAGTGTTATATTATACCATATAAAGTAGAAATAGCTCTTATAGTGTGACAAGCACAGATTGTCATGACTTCTCACATGTACTCAGGTCAATAAATGTAAGAATGTATGAAGTGCAGAAAGAACTGATATATAAATTGGCTTATCAAATTCAGTTCTATTCTCTTGTCCTGAGCCACTCTGCAGCTCGGTGTATGTGACTGTGAAGATTGCCACAGTCAGTTGACCACTGTATGAAGAGTGGACAGGCTCCGAGGGAAACGCGTATCAACTAGAAAGGTTATATGTCATGAAACTGTTAACTCCCATATCATTTAGCTCCTTGTTCTGGTTACTTTACATCCAGCTATATTGGCATGATATTTGTCTGTGTCTATTTATTAAATTACATTGCATGTCTGGGCAATTGTTGCATAATACCTTTCAGGTTTTGTTACCTCCATAATGATATCTCAGGAAAAACAGAGTATGTTTACTTAACTTAAGGTGGATTGACAACTTCCAAATTAATAAATGGAAAGCTGCAGTTTCTTTGAGGGCTGATTCCACAGTGCTTTACCTGCAATATAGTCCCCAGGCATGAGAGATGGGTAAAAGTGGGATGGGCTGTCACAGCCCAGGGGAGGTCCATTCTGCAGGGATGAGAGATAGATAAAAGTGGGATGGGCTGTCACAGCCCAGGGTAGGTCCATTCTGCAGGGAGGAGAGATGGGTAAAAGTGGGATGGGCTGTCACAGCCCAGGGGAGGTCCATTCTGCAGGGAGGAGAGATGGGTAAAAGTGGGATGGGCTGTCACAGCCCAGGGGAGGTCCATTCTGCAGGGAGGAGAGATGGGTAAAAGTGGGATTGGCTGTCACAGCCCAGGGGAGGTCCATTCTGCAGGGATGAGAGATGGGTAAAAGTGGGATTGGCTCTCACAGCCCAGGGGAGGTCCATTCTGCAGGGATGAGAGATAGGTAAAAGTGGGATGGGCTGTCACAGCCCAGGGGAGGTCCATTCTGCAGGGATGAGAGATGGGTAAAAGTGGGATGGGCTGTCACAGCCCAGGGGAGGTCCATTCTGCAGGGATGAGAGATAGGTAAAAGTGGGATGGGCTGTCACAGCCCAGGGGAGGTCCATTCTGCAGGGATGAGAGATGGGTAAAAGTGGGATTGGCTGTCACAGCCCAGGGGAGGTCCATTCTGCAGGGATGAGAGATAGGTAAAAGTGGGATGGGCTGTCACAGCCCAGGGGAGGTCCATTCTGCAGGGATGAGAGATAGGTAAAAGTGGGATGGGCTGTCACAGCCCAGGGTAGGTCCATTCTGCAGGGTGGAGAGATAGGTAAAAGTGGGATGGGCTGTCACAGCCCAGGGGAGGTCCATTCTGCAGGGTGGAGAGATAGGTAAAAGTGGGATGGGCTGTCACAGCCCAGGGGAGGTCCGTTCTGCAGGGAGGAGAGATGGGTAAAAGTGGGATTGGCTGTCACAGCCCAGGGGAGGTCCATTCTGCAGGGAGGAGAGATGGGTAAAAGTGGGATGGGCTGTCACAGCCCAGGGGAGGTCCATTTGGCCCCTGATTTACCCTCAACAACCTGAGTTACCCACAGAATCAAATAGAGATAAATTGAACTTTGCTAGATGTACATGAGAACATTTATAGATTGATCTTTTTCTCACCTGTAGTGTTGTATATGTATAAGGTCTGCATCACAGTGAACTATTTCTGTATGGATTGGAGAAAAGTGCATTGCTTTCATTTTGTCAGATTAATAGGTGCTCTGTTAACAGAATGCAGAATTACTTCTGGTTGGATCAGGACCATCTGATCATGCTCATGTTTAAAGCAAATGTTTGGATTAATATTGGAGTGATAATGTACACATTAAATCACTATAGGGAAATGTCACAGTGTAGAATAATCATCATTTAGGACTTTAAGAACACCTGCTCACTGTATTACAGTTCTGCTATGCAAGGAATCTGGTTTGCACATTTGCCATTTCATGCACAGATATGAATCTTGTTAAGAATGTAATATTTATTTTACTTTTATGTTATTTAATGATTAATCAGAAATTGAGTAGAATTTGATAATTCAGTAAAGTGTTTGGGTTTCTGTAATTTGACTTCCAGTGCTTAAGTCTATTTGTTGGTCCATCAGTGTACGTATCACTCACAATGCAAGGTGTGAACAGATATGACACCACCCACAATGCAAGGTGTGAACAGTTATGACACCACCAGGGGCAATCACTGGGTGACATAAAGGCTCAAAATGGATATACCGTAATATATATATATATAATAGAGCAGTGTGAGCAATTAAACTACCAAGATGAATCAAAGTTATGTATTATCAGGGGACACAAAGGTGATCTTATTAGATTGTGGTTGCCATGACGACCTTGCACCAGATCACATACTGAGCACAGCTAGGAGTTGGATGGTGAGTTTTCGATTCAGATGTTATGGTTTATTGTGCACCTGTCCATATGCGATTTCAGAACATTAAATAAGTCAAGCAGCACAGAATTAGGGATGTTACAGAAACCTACCAGAGTTGGCTGCACATTAGTTTATATATTATTGCTAAATTTATACCATACGTTATGATTGCAAATCTGGCACCCATATTTGGGCACAAAATTGTTTGAAATAATAATAATAATAATAATAGGTTGAAACTTGTGTACTGATTGTCTCCTGCTGGCAACTGAATTGATTGTGAATCCGAACTTCAACAGTTGCCCAACAAATGAACATGTAAGGTTTGGTTTGTGTTATAATGTCAATTTGATAATGCAAAAGAAAGATCCCTAATCATTTTGCAAAGGGAAGGGTATTGAATCCGAGGGAATGTGTCTTTTTTACCTGATGTAGATAAACTGCACTTAAAAGGTCTGTTAGTTCATATAAAGCAAATGTCTCATAAAATGATTGTTGTCATCACGTGTGAGAATAAAACAATACAGGAAGTCACTTGTACCAATCATGCCTATTTCCAACAGTACCCCTTCATGTCAGTATTGAGATTGTTTAAGTTCCTCATAGTAACAGCCTAGTTTATATATGAGGTATATTTGTGATGTAAGATGAGCCACACTATTATGTGCCTGTATGCTGGTGCCTTCTCCAGGTTCTTTTAGTTTGATATGAAGACGTTATACACTTATATAATATATGTTGAACTCTGAAACACTTCCTAAAATTCTACTGTAGTCTTTTTGCAAAAGGTTCATCTTTTTCAGTGGATCTCAGTCATGTTGGTATAATGAGGATTATAGTTTCCATGTTAAGGCTAATATACAGCAGACACAAGTCATTTACTGCAATTTTGTCACATGACATATTGCCCCTGAGGTTGTTCCAAGGCATGTTAGTCTACTTGTGAGACTGATACAAGCATGGTCAGACGTCCTGCCTGGCACCACGGTACAAGCATGGTCAGACGTCCTGCCTGGCACCACGGTACAAGCATGGTCAGACGTCCTGCCTGGCACCACGGTACAAGCATGGTCAGACGTCCTGCCTGGCACCACGGTACAAGCATGGTCAGACGTCCTGCCTGGCACCACGGTACAAGCATGGTCAGACGTCCTGCCTGGCACTACGGTACAAGCATGGTCAGACGTCCTGCCTGGCACCACGGTACAAGCATGGTCAGACGTCCTGCCTTGCACCACGGTACAAGCATGGTCAAACGTCCTGCCTGGCACCACGGTACAAGCATGGTCAGACGTCCTGCCTTGCACCATGGTACTGGATACACTGGATCTGGGCCATCTATATCTGTTTCCACTCAATGCTTTGTTGGGCCACTTTGGCAGTCAATACAGGGCAATGTCTAATGCCAGGTCGCGATGGTACTTTATATCATGATCTGATTGATGCACCAAGGTGTGCTGGATAACTGGTACATGATGCAGGTAGTCTATTTTCAGAAGTTAAAATTGATTTATTTGATGAATATTAGAGAAAGTGATGCAAATAATGTTTGTTTAATTTCACCTAATGTTGATATTCACAGCCTGTGCTACTATTTTCTGTGGAAGATTCAATTTTTATTGTAAATGGTGAAGTATTATAATTAAATTGAAGTTCTTGCCAAAGACAATTTGGAAATTATAGTAAGAAAAGCTTGCTATTGCCAGGGCAAATAATTATGGAGTGAAAGCTAGCTTTAGATGCCCACTGTAATGATTAGAGTTGTGCAAAGGGAGGTTGCCAATATGCAAAGTAATATGTATTATTTACTGTGATCAGCACACATTGTTATCATCTACACTATGTATTCATGAAATGATTTTAACTAGTCTTGTGCCAATGTTATAGATATATGCTAAATGAACTATACACACATATATATACATAAACATAAATATATATATATACATTTGGAGAAAAAGTATATAACATTTTGGCAGAGTATAAATAAGTCCCAGTATATGTGGACAATACTGTAGGTAAATGAGAATTCTTTCAAAGGATGAAACATGTAATTGAACAAAATAGATCAATACCACTCTCATATCATATTATGTATGTACATGCAGCCTGGGAACACTGTCATAACTTTTTTGAATTTTAAAATGGCAGTTGCAAAATTATTGCATTTCATTTGGTGTGTTAATGTTATGATGCATAACCTTCCTGTTTACCAGCATTCAGTCTGGAACATCCATCCTGTGCAATTTTAAAACTGCCATTCACCCCATAGATATCGTATTTCTGGAAATGACAGATTTTGGCTCAGTGGTAGAGGACATTTCACTTTCAATGAAGAGATGGCATAGTGTTATATACTACAGGATAAGATTGAAGAGCAGATATTCAGCCCAATTCTTGAGCTTTATGGTATTGTTTGATTTAATATGGAAGTATTGCAATACGTGCAGAATATGTAAAGAGAGTGGTAATGTTCTCACAATCTATTCTCAGTTTAGGGTAAGGTCATAGTCGACCTTCTTGAAGTTATCATTGCTAAATGTTACCTAATTTATTTATTTGTTTATAAGCACTGTTAAAAGACAAATTCTAAAATTAATATTGATAATTATATACCCCCAAAATGGCTTTTGTATATTTGAATGTATTGTATATAAACTGTGTACAAACTTGAAGCGTCTGCAAGACTGACTTACTATAAACCAGAACTGTAAATATCTCATTATTATTATTATTACAAATGTAATTAAGTTAATTGTTTAAGTGTAAATAAATTGTGTCGGTTTCAACATGGTTTTGTTTTTTTCTTAATTTATGGTTTTCCATACATGATCCCAATTCAGTTTTGATATTAATTGATATCCTGTTTATTATAACTGTAAACATCATATAAATATCTTCACGACAAAGTCATTCAATATTTTAACAGTAGAATGAAGGGTAGTGTTAATTATTAAGCTCATTTTTACACGTCCTCGCCTTGTCTCTTACCAATGCAATATTTAAAGCATTCATGAAACCACAGAGGTCACAGGCAATTTTACAGAGGTTTGGGGTATGCTTAAATGACATGTGGCCATGAAACTGATACAATTAAGCCATCTCACTAAAATCAACCAAAATACACTGACCATGGTTAGTGTGTTTTGCTGAAAATGCTAATTACTGCCAGTACTCTTCTGACCACCAGGTGGCCACATGTATACAATCATGTGACCTCTATTGTGGTCCGTCAGGGTGTTAGGCCTGTATCATTGGATAAACATTAATGGACAAACAGGCCTCTGTAAGGCAAATTGCTCCATTGTCCCAATTTAGGGTGCCTGGTAGAAAGACTTTACTAAGCAGGTCTTTGCACTGGTCAGCTAAATAAAGTTTGTTGACAAAGTGTCCAGTGGATGATTTGTATTTTAGCAGAAGACTCGTCCACTTTCAAATGGAACAGAAATTTATATAGGGGAAATATGATGGGTAATAACATTTGAATGCAAAGTTTAAAGCATTCATGAAACCTGGAAGGTTCCAGGCGATGTTACAGTGGTTTAAGGTATCTGAAAACAATATATGATCTTAAAATTGACATACATACAGGCTATCTGTCTGAAATCCACTAAAGAACATCTGCCCTGAGAATTATGATTTTTTGTGACCACCAAGTACTGCCAGTACTAAACAGGAAGTGTGTTGTGTGACCTTGACCTTTGAACTGTCAGGGGGCTCCGTAAGTAACAGGAGGTGTTGTTTACCAATTGTCAAAATTGGAGCAACACATTTTTGGCCATTTTTTTTCCACTATTTTGAGAATGAATTGGAAGATAACACTTATCATGATAATAGTGCATTTTCTTGGCTTTCTTTTGGTGGTAAAATGATTAAAAACGGATGAATATTTATGAAGTTATAAATGAAGAAAAATCATTATTTTTTATATTATATATGTTTGCAAAAAAAAGTTTTAAAAAATACGATTCAGCCCAGCTTTTAAGGTGGAATCCATGCAGCCTTTGATGTCTTCCCATTCAGTGGTGTGAAAAACCCCAAATTTCATCAAAGAGGGTCAAATCATAAATTTTACTGATACCAATTATCAGCATTCACAGTTTTGCCATTCAAAGTCCTTGTGATTTAAGGCCAAACCAGTGATGAAAGGGTTTAATGTCACTTTTTCAATATCACGGCCTTCAAGTTAAGGGGGATTCCATGCAGCCTTTGAGTCATGTCTTCCCTTTTTGACAGAAAGGTTTTCACATGCATAAGATACTTTTCAAATAAATAGTATACTTTTCCCATAAATGATATATTTTTCACAACCATAAAATATTTTTCACAACCATAAAATATTTTTCACAACCATGAGTTATTTCATTGATTCAAATAATATTAAAATAATCTTATGATGTTCTGAAGTATACTCCTGGCAATAAATTGATTAATTGTACAAAACATCTCCACCCTGTTTCCCAAGCTGGACAGGTGCACAACTGGTAACTCACTAGGTGTTTACACAAGATCACAGACCAGCTGAACAAAGCTTGTTGACAAAGTGTTCAATTGCTGGTGTAAGTTTCAGCAGACAACTGATCAACTTTCAAGTGCCACAGAAAGTTGTTAACAGGGAATATTTTGGGTACTACTACATAAAAGCACTGTTTAGGGTATAAACATTTATGTTATGTAAAGAAAATGTGTCTGAAAGTCAGGTTTCATGAATGCTTTAAGGTATAAACATTTATATTATGCAAGGAAAATGTGTTTGCAAACCTCATTTCATGAATGCTTTAATAAATCCACCATTTCTGCATGCCAAATATGAAGTTCCTCCTTTAAGTGGTTGCTGACTGAGATATGCTCTGCACAATATTTGTGACCTTAAGGTCACTGCATCAAGGTCAATGGGTGCAGGCGCAAAAACACTGACATTGCACAACCACACCATGTGGTTGTCATGCATGCCCAATATTAAATATCTCCAGTTCATAGTGTTGATGAATTACAGAAATGAGGTACTTTTTATTCACTCTTTAGTAGTTGTGAGATGGTGCATGCGCAAGATTTGTTGAATTCAAGGTCACTGTCAAGGTCAAAGGTCAAACTCCACCAGAGGGCGACCTGGTGAACCTATCACCTCTGTACAAGGTGCCTTTTGGTGCTGGCTCAGCACATCCACCAATTTTAGTGCAACTGTCTTTCTAACTTATATTTTTGCTTAAGTTGTACTCAGATTGGCAAAATGTGATATATTTCACCCTTAATACAAAAGTTTGTGCATACATAAACAACTATTTAGAGAAATAAAACATGGAACTACTTTCTCAAATGGAGGAGCCATTTCCTGGGGTAGTAATGTGGCGCATACACAACAAAGATGGCCGCTTTGTTTATAATTTGAATTCTATTTTTCTTTATTCTTTTGGTTAAAACAAACCAACGGAAAATGTTCAAATGTTAACAAATGAACTCTAATACAACTCGGGGCAACTTTATATTTGATATTAAAAGATGTTAGCATGTTAATCATATTTATTTAAGTTTGACAGTTCATAAGCACATGGCCAGTAAAAGTAGGACCGGATGAATACTAATCTGGGTTGGCCAGAGGTAATAGTTTGCGTGTGCCTCTGGTGGACAGTGTGGTCAAAGGTCACATGACTACAAAGTATGATAAGGGATGGCTATGACCCAAGACATTTCTGTATCCCAGCATATTGTACAAGACACTAGAGACACCTGGTGGATCACAAATGTTGAAACTGATTACATATTTCAAAGGGTGTTTTTATTTATTATTATTTTTTGTTGTTGAAATACTGAGAGGAAACTTGCAGTATCAACAAATGGAGTTATTTAATTTTAAATGTTGTGCAAGACTTACTTGTGACCAATTGCTGCTCTTTAATGATCTTGTTTTTAATTATACATGTTATCATAGTAGTGGTGTTATCAAGTAGTTTCCTGATTTGTTTTAATATTTAACATGTATTTTGCTTCTAAAATTATCCACCAGGTAGCAGCACCTATTGTGGAAGGTTCTATTGAAATTCCCATATTTCTAGATTGTTCAAGAAGGTTTAAGTGCCATTAAATTTTCCACACTGCTCACGCGATGGCAGCATTGGTTGAAATATCAGAGGAATACTGATGATTGGTTGAAATATCAGAGGAATATTGATGATTGGTTGAAATATCAGAGGAATACTGATGATTGGTTGAAATATCAGAGGAATATTGATGATTGGTTGAAATATCAGAGTAATACTGATGATTGGTTGAAATATCAGAGGAATACTGATGATTGGTTGAAATATCAGAGGAATACTGATGTTTGGTTGAAATATCAGAGGAATACTGATGATTGGTTGATATATCAGAGAAATACTGATGATTGGTTGAAATATCAGAGGAATACTGATGATTGGTTGAAATATCAGAGGAATACTGATGATTGGTTGAAATATCAGAGGAATACTGATGTTTGGTTGAAATATCAGAGGAATACTGAAGATTCTGATGACAAATTTGCAACATGTTATTTTATATTCAAAGCCACTGTGCAACAACAAATCTTGCAAATTGCTGTGCAATCAGCAAAAAAACATGGAAAGGATGGCCCAAAGGAGGTCCAATATGAGTGGGGAACAAAAGCTTTGTGCTGGTGACAGAAAGACTGAATGAAGATCCAGTTTAAATAAGAAACAGAAGCTTCATGAAACACCCAAAACACAACGTGCCCTCAGTAGAGAATATATGCTGGGATCATGAAAGGCTTCTGATCCAAGTGCTGAAGTCCTTAATTGTAACTTTTTCTGGAAAAAAATGAGCGCAAGGAGAAAGTTTTATAAGTTCATAGTTTTCTCAATAATGCAGTATCCCAGGAAGTGGGCTCCAAAACTTTGGAACTCTATTCCATTGTGGAGGGCTGTCTACATACATATTAGAAAGTAATCTGGAAAGCACAAGATGCGTTCCTATAGTAAACCCTTCAAAGAGGACCTTGAGCATCAGAACTGGCATATCTATGATTAACAATGGTCCCTGGCGTTCTGTTCAAAACATTTAACATCTACCACATATAGTTAGCTACTGTTTGTACAGTGACCGACTTTAGATATTCCTTGAATCAAACCAAGAGCAGAAAGCAGCATATAGACTTTAATAGACTAACAGAGTAGACCCTCTCTGGGGTCATGATGCCCATTCTGCAGCCTCTGAATGATGTCATCCAGCACTGGACTCATGTGGAGTGGGAGTTGAGGTTTCAGGCATGCTGTCCACTCGTATTTGAGGATCTGGTTCAATCTGCTCAGTTCGTCAGCCCGGAATGGAGGTCACTCGGAGAGTCCCCCTTTTCTATTGGCACCACTAAAACAATTATCTCGTCAATATATATAGTTGGAGCGAATGGAGTGGAGAATCCTTAATGAGATTCTCCGAACTCTGCCACCACTATAGATACTGGAAAAACACTGGATATAGTATTATCAGTTTCCAGCGAATCCCTGTGAATGCACCACAGACTTTTCAGATAGAACTGTAGAGGGCACAAGTGAAGTCTTCCCAATGGAACTATTTTGCATGGGTGGTTCAACAGACCTAGAAATTAAGGGATTCTCTGGCTATGCACACTTTCTACTATTTGAGGTAGGAAAACCAAAGCTGGATCTACCTGAGGACCTTCTCTGTGGGAAGAATGAGACCATTGATGAGGTCGAACTTGAGGCCCAAATGTACAAATATTTGAGCTCAGACTTTTACAAATGGAATCTCCTTGCGAGATCAAAGACAATTTGAGCCTGTCGGATTCATTCCATTTATTAGCCAATCATCTAAGTAGAGATGTATTAGAATGACAGCCTGAGAAATGCACCCATTGGTTTCAACACTTTTGTGAATATCAGGGAAGCTGTGGCCAGACTAAAGCACATCGCCACTGTTTGATGGTGCATCTCATGTACCTTTGGTGACCTTTGAATACTGGAGTATGAACGTATGTGTCTTTCATATCCATCCTTATGACCCATTTTCCCGGTCTCAGTTGAGATCTGACCCACTCAGCAGTCTCCATCTGAAAGTGGGGAACATGGAGGAATTGATTCTATAGATCGATTACTGGCCTCAGATCTCCCGTTTTCTCTGGGACCATGACAAGGTGTGAACAGCAACCTGGCCCTGGATTGGAGACTGCTTCTATCGCATTTTTTTCGAGCATAGAGGTAACTTTCATGAAGAGTGCCTCTCTTTTCAACATATCTCCTGGCAGAGGCACTGGGATTGGTTTGTCTAAGAGAGGTGGCAGGGCTTTAAACTAACTTCAGTTCCTGTGACAGGGTGTATAAAATCCAAGGGTCTCCTGTGATTGTCTTCCACTCTATCACAAAGAACCACAGTCAGCGCCCCAGGGGTTTGAGGGGTAGAAGTTGTGGTTGGATAAGTACATGTGGAGGGGTAGAGCCATTAGGCCTCTTTCCCTTGGGTATCTGCCTCTACTTTTGTTCCTGCTTCTGAATCTCGGTTTTGAGCCTGTACTATGAAGCTGACTATGTCTTGCACCCCGGATGGGTAAAGACATCTTGGGCTGAGTAAAGGCTGGTTTGTGTACGTTAAAGCTAGTAGCAGCTTTGGCTCTGGGGTCTTGAGATTTTGTTGAATTTGGCAGTAAAAGTCCTCAACTCTCTCCCCACTGGCCCAAAGAGTGATGCCAGACCATCTCAGGACAAAACAGCTGCCACAAGAGATGTGTGTGAACTTTGTTACTTATTCACTATTCAAAGTTCATTATTCAAATTTTTTCCTAAATTTGTAGTAAACTATGTCAACATGTCAGATTTCCAAAATTATGTTCCAAATATAACCGAGCTGAATTTTGTGCCATATTATGTGAAAGGAAATTATAATAATAATAAAAACCAAAATATAATTTAAACAAGGGGTAAAAAAACAAGTGCAGCTCGATTCAATGTTCACCAAATTTTGCATACAGGTCAAGGAGGGTCCCATAATGTTATTTATGAAGCGTTTCCCCGGCGCTATTTACGGTGACAAGATGGCGCCACTCACAACTTTAAGATTTCAATAATTAATTCAAATTAATCCTAATATTCCAAGTGATAAAGACATGGCGCAGGTCGATTCAATGTTCCCCGAATTTGGTATACGGGTTAAGGAGGGTCCCATAATGTTATTTATGAAGCGTTTCCCCGGCGCTATTTACGGTGATAAGATGGCGCCACTCACAACTTTAAGATTTCAATAATTAATTCAAATTAATCCTAATATTCTAAGTGAAAAAGACATGGCGCAGGTCGATTCAATGTTCACCAAATTTTGCCTACAGGTCAAGGAGGGTTCCATAATGTTATTTATGAAGCGTTTCCCCGGCGCTATTTACGGTGACAAGATGGCACCACTCACAACTTTAGGATTTCAATAATTAATTCAAATTAATAAACTCAAAATTATGCTCTCATATTGAGGGGTCTAGATATAAACTAGAAATGTCTATCAAGTATGTAAGGCCCCACGACCCAATCAAAATTCCTTTTAATACTTTCACCCCTCATCCCTTTGTCCTTTACGTCTTTGTGTCGCATGGAAGCTTATTTTCTTCATAACAATGATTAATAGAGAAATGTACTTTTTACAGTTATACTATATATCTGTACAGTGAACAAACATGACAATATTCATCTTCACATTTTTCTTTATATTTATCTATACAATATATTTTGATATATCTTGAGAAACCTTGTAAACTGTGAGTTTCAATTTTATTTGTAATACAATCTGGCATTGAATTTACAATTTCTGGTATTACATAGCGAATCGATTTTCTGGCATATTCATGTTTTATTTTACAACGTTAGGGTGTTCCAAAATATCACTTTTTCGTCATAGAGCTAAGCACATTTGGATTCCCATTCCTAGTGACAACAAAATAAAGTTCTGAAAATTACAACTCTCTACATAGATGGCTTCCTTCTTGGAATTGACCCTGAAAAATGGCTCAAAATACTGAAAATCGCCAATTTTTGCCTTTCTTGTCATATTTTTGAGTCAACCTCTTGAATTTGATTTACATGAAAAAACTTTGGAAAGCTGGACCAGAATATCAATATTATGTGCAGCATCAGTCTTTAAGTACCATTTGTCAATTTAGTATTTATTTATTCATATTCAAATATATGAAAAAAGTACATTGACCCCTAACGGACGGGAAGGAAGGCAACGTCCATCACCGACAACGGACGGGAGGGACATTGACGTCCCCATTGTTCTGGCTTGATGACGTCATTTGTAACATTCTGAAGGGCTGCAACTTGTTACAATGTAATCATGATAATGACGTCAGACTGACTGGATCATGAACTTTGACCCCAGCACTTCATTAAGCAAATTTGGTAGCCATGGTTATAAATTTTATAAATTTAGTATATGGATACACTAGTCCAGAAAAAAATTGGTTAGTCCAGCCAATCAACAAAATTTAGATAGCCTAGTCCCTTAGGGGTTAATAGTCATTATCAGTACATGTTCTTGGTACTACATGACTAAGATACAATCAAAACATCTGTATTAAAATTTGGTTCAAATTTGAACACTCTGAACAACCTCTACAAAACTACAAAGAGTCATCCATATTATCCATTTGCTGTTTTGTTAAGTTGTGGAAATCTAGGAGCTGGCAGTGGTGATTTACAATGAACAATTCACGAACCCGTCTGTCTGCATTCTTTGCATAGTTCACATACTCAGTCATGTCTTTAATAGACCTTTCTGCACAGTCATTTACCACTTCTAGTCCATCCACTAGATTCTTGAATCTATCATATAATGGAACTCCCATCCAATCCTGTGGAGGGAGCTGCATCCAGTCAGTCTGCACATCAACACATTCAGTCATGAGCCAAGATCTTTTTCTAGCAAACTGACTGAGATGAACATCACCTGGCTGTCTATCTAGAAGTAGATGTTCTTTCATCTCTGGTTTCCTAGGTGGAAAGTCCTGTGGTCTACCTGATGTCAACATAGCTGTGACAATGACTGCTTTCTCAGTGGGGCTGGTTCCCTGGTCACACAGGGCAAGTGGCACCATCTCCTCTGACAAATACCACATGTGCCTGAACACAGAAACAAGCACAAGTTTGGATCAATGGGCTAAAAACAAGAAACACCAAACCATTCTAAGCAAAGCCTTAGTATTCTATTAGTTCAACTATAGCTAATGTCCATACATTAATATAAAGAGCTAGCGTTATTTACTACAAAAGCAGTAGTGAGGATAGCTCAATGCTAGCATAAGCTGATATCATGCAGGAGCGGGTGCTCTATAAATTTCTAATTTATTAGTATTATCATAAGAGAGTACCATCATTCAGTTGATACTTGAAATTGCTAGCCATGCCAGGTTCATGGCTAAGGCCATTTGCATTATGAAGATCTTTATGACAAGCCATCAGCTCCCTCCTGGTGTTCTCACCCCAAGAGAACAACATCAGGTTGCAAGAATAGCTACGTTGTTGCCACTTGCCCTGTGTGACCAGGGAACCAGCCCCACTGAGAAAGCAGTCATTGTCACAGCTATGTTGACATCAGGTAGACCACAGGACTTTTCACCTAGGAAACCAGAGATGAAAGAACATCTACTTCTAGATAGACAGCCAGGTGATGTTCATCTCAGTCAGTTTGCTAGAGAAAGATCTTGGCTCATGATTGAATGTGTTGATGTGCAGACTGACTGGATGCAGCTCCCTCCCCAGGATTGGAAGGGAGTTCCATCATATGATAGATTCAAGAATCTAGTGGATGGACTAGAAGTGGTAAATGACTGTGCAAAAAGGTCTATTAAAGACATGACTGAGTATGTGAACTATGCGAAGAATGCAGACAGACAGGATCGCGAATTGTTCATTGTAAATCACCACTGCCAGCTCCTAGATTTCCATAACTTAACAAAACAGCAAATGGATGATATGGATGACTTTTTGTAGTTTTATAGAGGTTGTTCAGAGTGTTCAAATTTGAACCAAATTTTAATACAGATGTTTTGATTGTATCTTAGTCATGTAGCACCTAGAACATGTACTGATTATGACTATTAATGTATTTTTTTCATATATTTGAATATGAATAAATAAATACTAAATTGACAAATGGTACTTTAAGACTGATTCTGCACATAATATTGATATTCCGGTATTGAATATACGGTATAAACTTTACAGGATGCAAAGAAGCCAGCATCGGACCAATACATCAATATTTACTTGGCATGAGCATTCAGTGATGAATGTATTCAGTGATGAATGTATAAGATCTGTAACCATTTTTGATAGACCATGTATTTGAGTAAGCCAGCATAAGATACCCCCATTATTATAAAGGCTAATTTGGCTAAGCATCATCCATCTGTCCCCTACATTGTGATGGATAGATATGCAAAATTGAGGGTCATTATATTTTGAAGTGTCAGCCCTAAATGTACAGTTAAACATGATTTCCTTAATGGATAATGTATATTTCACCATATATTGTATATTGCCTTTTCCAGTCATGCTAATCAAAGTGTTGGGCAATTGCTTCGAATGGTCTTGGCCAGTGAATGCTTAATTTATGAGGAAATATATTTCTACTCTTCATACATTAAATCAAAATGTCAAACAATTCCATGTCTCTGTAAAAATATGGTTTTGTCTTGTCCTTCAAATCTAACATTAGCAGTGAAGAAATTGTTTCCTGCTGTTCAAAAAAATGGGCTGGGGATGTCGTAACATTTTCCTTTGATCATTGATGCCACTCGTGTGAGTCAGTAGTTTTCATCAACAATTATTTAAATGAACGTGCTGCTCACAAGCAAAATAGTTTCACTAGTTAGTCCAATCATGCAAAGATAATAACATCATATAGCTCATAACGTGATTCTTTTATCTCAAACAGAATAAATAAGACAATTTTTGAGAGCTTTCATTCCTTGGAAGGTGCATTTTGGTGAATCATACTGTTTTCTGGTCAAAATTATGTTTGTTAGCAAAATAGGACATAGCCTGCAGGCACATTCTTCATGTCAATACCTGGAAAAAAAAATTAGTGTAAATTGAAATAGCTCCTTGCTATCCAAGAAGAACATGGATTTTACCATTTGTATGGCTATCAAATGGCCATTTTACGTTGAACAGGAAGAATGCACCATAACCTTAAAATGTAACAGATATGTATGATGCAGTAAGGGTGGGAGTTTGAAATAATCCAGGAAAAGCTGTAATTCTCAGGGAAACATTGAGAAACCTTTAACATGCCTGATATCCACTCGTGAAATAAGCAATCTAACCTGTCCATGTTGGAACCTGAACGGATTGGAATGATGAGGGTAATTTAAATTACCCTCTTCATATTGACACTTGGTGAACACTAACTCGAAATAAACACCGAGGAAAAATCTTAGAAGATAAATTTAGGAGATACTTGTTCGCAAACATTTTCCTTCAATCTTATTCTCCAAATTAATAAAATACGAGATCCAAATATTTGGCGCCATTTTCGTCTGGATCATACTCCTCAGTACGCATGCTCAATGACCTTAAAACGTTCAACATGGCAGCCACCATGTACAGATTGAGTCGTTCTATCCGTCAACTTTCAGCTCATAATAAGAGCATTTCTCGATGTGCACCGGTGTGGAAGGTAAGCCGGCCTCAAAGATAAACCATTGTCCTATATTTGCGGGAAATGTTATAAAAGCTCTTGCCACTATGAATGTACAGCATAGCACTAACAACAGTTGGACACACTCAACATGCTCAATTAAGTTCCACTGCAAGCTTGGTCAAGTTGGTGAGACTGGGAGTCTGGTCGTGGTACACACCGTACACACTTGGTAACAGGCTTTGGCTCTGGCTTTGGCTCTGGCTTTGTAAATAACGATGTCCCTGAGCCGAAAGCAACACTAAAATAGGAACTGTCTGTTTGAAGTGGAGAAGCTACAAGAGGACATCACCAAGCTGGACCAAGAATGGAGTAGGGACTGGTTGCTGCAGTTTAACGCCAAGAAATGTAAGAGGATGCATCTGGGAGGAAGAAACGCAAAGTTTGAGTACAGGATGAAAAATGAAGTGCTTGTGGAGACAGAAGAGGAGAAGGATCTCGGAGTGTGGATCAAGAACAACCTGAAACCTGAGAAGCAGGTGGCCATGGCTGTCAACAGAGCCATGACTGTCTTGAGGTCCATAAAGAGAACATTTGAAAATTATGACAGGGAAGCTTTCCAGATCACCTACAGGACCTATGTCAGACCACACCTTGAGTACTGTGTTCAAGCCTGGGCGCCTTATTATGTTAAAGATGTGAAGAAACTTGAAAATGTTCAGAGAAGGGCCACTAAGATGGTGAATGGAATGAAGAACCTGCCCTATGAGGAGAGACTCCGAAGATTGAAGATAATGTCACTTGAAGAAAGAAGGCTGAGGGGAGACCTCATAGAAACATTTAAGTTATTGAAGGGCAAGGAGAAAATTGATTCAGACAAATTCTTCACCATTCAGGAGAACCCAAGAAGGGGGCACAGTCTAAAGTTGGTCAAGAAGAGGAGTAAATTGCTACCCAGGTCATCCTTTTTTAGTCAGCGGGTGGTAGACACCTGGAACATTCTGCCTGGACACATTGTCGAGGCGGAGACTACAAACAGTTTTAAGAGCAGATTGGATAGAGCATGGAATGTGATATGGGCCGATCACAGGAGGCTGGTGTCGAGCCTCCGCAGAGCCCATCTCCTGTGAACTGTGAACTGAACCAATTGTCCCCCGGGGGGGTTACTCTCATGATTTTAACCCGCGGAGGCTGGGATGGAACTGAAAACCCCAGAGCCTGAATTAGGGAAATATTCTAGCATTATTGGTACCCTGATTTAGGACTAGCTGAAATTTGGTACCCTGATTTAGGACTAGCTGAATTTTTGATACCCTCATTTAGGGATGATGCAGAAGGGGGAGATTTGGAAAGGGGGATTGTGATCCCTGTTTTAGGGAGAAATTTGAAAAACAGTACCTTGTTTTAGGGGAAATGATGAAATATCTTAACCTGTTTTAGGGAAAATATCAGCGAAAAGGACCCTATTTAGCCCAGCTTCCCCGGTAACGCTGACTATGAGAGTACCCCCCCCCCCCCGGAATTGTCCACTACATCCACTTCAAATAAATATATCAACTACATGCCATTTTTATGTACAGCCGACTACAACTGACCTGCGGATGACAATTCCCTACCTTGGTGCAACGTCACGGGTCACGTGACTTCCCTCGCGACCACGGCGGCCACATTGGAGCCGCTGAAAACAAAGTGAACACACCTATTGCACACAGAGAGAACTTACAACTTATTCGCAATTACGGCAGCCATTTCGGGGGCCAAAACGAAGTAAAATCTACAAAATACATATTTAACTGTCTTCCTCTCGTTCTCACGATTTCACACATATATAAATCATTTCTGTAAGTGTAATATTAGCCGAGATATAAATATGAAATCTTTAGAACCATCATTGACATCTTACATCGTACACAATTACGGCAGTCATTTTTGGGGCCAAAACAAAGTAAAATCTACAGAGAGTACAGAATACATATGTCTTCCTCTTGTTCTCACGATGTAAATTTTTTTTGCAAACGTGGAAATATAAAGAATAATGACTCTACAGAAGACAAAGATGAAATCTTCATATTGGGCTTCCATTTGAACAATATGCACATCGGAACAAAGCCAAAGATATTAATTATATCGCTTTTAATTATTATCATTTATAGTACTCGATCAGCCGTAAATCATCGTGATAATATTGGGTAAATACCTTTATTTATCATTTAAAACGCAATTAAAATCGATCCACGTGTGAAAGCATTTCTGTCAAAACGGGAAGACATGACTCAAAGACGAAATGCCTTTGAAGATACTGTGAATGCTGATAATTGCCATCAGTGAAATTTTATTAGTTTTCACACCACTGAGTGGGAAGAAATCAAAGACTGTATAGAATTGGATTGTGCGATATAATTAAATAATAAATTTCTGGGCATATTTGGAGAGAAACAGCTGAGAAATGTGTAGTACGTCTTGTCTTGTCAATGGTTGCTACGCATTTGTTTTCAGCGGCCAGTGGCTCGCACTCTGGTTGCCAAGTTGTGAAATCACGTGATGCACTGAGTGACCCGGATACTCCCGGTCGAGAATAGAGCTGCGGTCCCATTTTCAAAGCCTTTAAAGTACATCAGTACTCTCAAAAATATTCAAATCAGGTCATTCTCTGACACCTGCATGTGCCAACAATGTCAAATGGTGTGATAAACATTGGCAATCAATTGATAAACTGAAATGCAACTCTGTTGTCGTCCGCATCAATGTTGTCGTCCGCTGTACATGTACAATATCTGACATGAGACTAAATGGAGCTTACCCTCTTCAATTTTGTGCATTTTGGTGTTTTGCAATCATCATATTACCCAATAAAACATTACCAGTGGATTGTATGTGTGTTGTTGAGGAGTATATACATCAATAATACTTGACATCACTTTACAAGCGATGTTTGTACGTTTCTTACAAGACTTGCAAGTCAGGTTTACATCTTTATGTACACACTCAAAGTGATTCGTTTGTTAATTTTTTGTTTGGTTTGTCAAGTTTTTGCTTTTTATTGTTTTGGGGGGGGGGGTGATTAAGATGTCTGTTTTTTTACCTCGCTTTCTGATTTTTGTTTTTTTGTTTTTATTTCATTATTTTTTTTGCCGTCCATATTACGGTACATGTGGAGCAATACTTTTTCTTGTTTATCTGCCTACTGCATTTTAATTTTGTACAATAGCTCTGGATTTATTTATGAGATCTGTAGCTGTCCAAGTCAGGTTCTGAGAATGATAACATTTTTATTTTCATATCTTTAGCTAACTTCTTGCAAATTTTCAACAAGCCCGAGAAGGAGTCTTGAGTTTTACACGGATGCCAACGAAGCTGTGAAGGATATTCCTGATGGGGCTAAACTCCTCGTCGGAGGTAAGGACTGCAATTTTCTTCCTTCTCCATGTAGGCAATCATATCAATTCATCTTGATTCCAATTTTTACATTGGCCACTTGGCTGATTTAAAGGAACATATTTGTGGAAAATATATCTGAATGAAATATTTGGAATTTGTTATTAGATTAACCTTTGTGCCGAGTTGCATTTATTTTCAACTCTGTAAACTGAAATTAGCATACAATTCAATATGAATGGACTTTGATTTCATTTCAAAGTCTTAATTTCTGATAAAACAAAAGTATGATTTGATTGAGAAACTTAGACTGGTCACTTTCACGCAGCTTTGGGTGCTGATCAATGTTTGCCAAAGATCTTAATGTAGATGTACCCATGATGATTTTAGGTTTTTACATTATGAGAGTAAATATCCTTTATTGAAAATATTTAAACTGCTTCTATACTCTCTTCAATACCTGTTGTTTTGAATATAACTTCCAAATGATCTTTCTAAATTTAGAAAATTAAATTTTCTAGTTGTGATGATATTTCTTTCCAGGTTTTGGTCTATGTGGAATTCCAGAGAATTTGATCCACGGCTTGCTGGCATCCAAAGCTTCTGGTCTAACAGTCGTCAGTAATAATGCAGGAGTGGATGACTTTGGCCTGGGACTCTTACTCCAAACTAAACAGGTAGACCTGTCTCAGTCAACAATGAGCATCAACAGTTGCTTACATTTTATGATTATATTATGATTTGAATAGTATAATTTGTGTGCAGTGCTGTTTCACACTTTCATAACATTTGGAGGTGGTTTATGACAATGGAGTTGAGATGTTTTGTTCTGTTTCAGATTAAGCGTATGATATCATCCTATGTTGGAGAAAATGCTGAGTTTGAACGCCAATATTTATCAGGAGAATTGGAGGTGGAACTCACACCACAGGTCAGCATCTTGATCACTTATGACAGGTTTGGCAAGTTTCAGACAGGTGTTGTTTAAACCACGGGTCAGCATTTTGGTAACTAATGAATAATAATAATAATAGCAACATATATATTAATTTAAATAATGCATGATTCGTGAATGATAAATTAAAAGATATATATTTCTTTGAACGAATTGTGAAGATACGATATTATGAATTAAGGGCACGTTAGCTGAGAGGATACGAGCGGGAGGAGCAGGTATCCCAGCATTCTACACTCCCACGGCATACGGCACTCTAGTACATGAGGGTGGCGCCCCCATCAAATATAACTCAGATGGCACAGTCGGAATCGCCAGTGATGCCAGAGAGGTGAGCCATGTGAAAGGATTAAAGTCGTATGCCGAGCCATGTGAAATAATTCAAGTCACATGCCTAGCCATGTGAAATAATTCAAGTCATATACTGAGTCATATTATCCTGTTAAATCATATTATCCTGTTGAGTCATTTTAATCTGTTGAGTCATTATCCAGTTGAGTCATTTTATCCTGTTGAGTCATATTATCCTGTTGAGTCATATTATCCTGTTGAGTCATATTATCCTGTTGAGTCATATTATCCTGTTGAGTCATATTATCCTGTTGAGTCA
Organism: Amphiduros pacificus; assembly: GCA_949316495.1. Classification (NCBI taxonomy): domain Eukaryota; kingdom Metazoa; phylum Annelida; class Polychaeta; order Phyllodocida; family Hesionidae; genus Amphiduros; species Amphiduros pacificus. Next base: position 1,183,387 of record OX439000.1, on the reverse strand, counting down.
TATTATCCTGTTGAGTCATATTATCCTGTTGAGTCATATTATCCTGTTGAGTCATATTATCCTGTTGAGTCATATTATCCTGTTGAGTCATATTATCCTGTTGAGTCATATTATCCTGTTGAGTCATATTATCCTGTTGAGTCATATTATCCTGTTGAGTCATATTTTCCCTTTGTGTCAAGTCAAATTATCCATTAGTATTAATGACTAATAGATAAATAATATTTGTTCCAGAGTCGTGAATATAACGGTCGTCCCTATGTATTGGAGAATGCCATCACAGGAGATTTCTCACTGGTGAAAGGTTGGAAGGCTGACAAAGCTGGAAATGTAATATTCAGGTAGGACTTAATGTTCAATTGTTGTATCTTATAGAATAAAACAGAGGTGAAACAATGGAAGAAAACCTCACAATGATATAAATGAAAAGTATCCCTCCATTCATAACTTACATTTTTGCCCCTTCCTAAACATAATTTATTTTTTATTTTTTGACAAATTTTGGTGATGAGTGACACATTAGCAACAGACAATGATGAGTATTCAGTCATTGTTGCTCTGTTTAATGGAACCATGACGTTTCTTTGATCTTTCTTTCTTTTGATTCTCTTAAATCAGTTCATTCTCTTGTCAGCCTCTGCTACTTGAATCTAACCATCAGCTTGTGATACAATATTTGTCAGATTTGTGAATTTCTATCTGGAACTAATGAGTCATGTCCATCTGTCCATCTGTCGGTCCACGCTTGATGAAGTAACTGACAACAGTTTAGTCACTTAGTTCACAGAGCAAATGCTTTGGAGTGCCCCACCTTGGTCTGGAAGATGTCACTCATCCTTTCATTCTGATGAATTTAAAGTTATTAAGCACCAATCCTGTTTTCTTGGTTTTGCAACAGTTTACATACATATGAACACCATGACGTATTAAAGTCTGACATCGAGCACCAAGAAAAGTTACTACAAGACATAGAAGTTGCACAGTCTGTATAAGATTTTCTCAGCCTATGGCTGCACGTGACGGGTAAACACGGGTAGCGTGACCTTTATTTGGCCTCAATTGAGGCTCAAAGTAGGGTAGCACTGTTTGACGTCATTTTGGTGCTATTCAAAAGACAATACATTTCATGACATCATAAGCATATTGCCATGCTGTTATGATGTCATTTTACCTTTCAGTGCCTCTATGATGACACTCCACATAAAAATGACGCCAAGAAAGGAGTGTGCTTTCATTAGGGGCCTATATATTAGGTTCATGTTCAAATAGGTTTTACAGACAATGATGGGGATGCATTTTTCAAAAAGTTTATAGACATGAAAGACAAATACACTTATCACCAATATGTGAATTTTAAACGTTTTTTTCAAAATCGGTGCTTAATCCATGGGTGCTGGTCCTCCGTCTACAGACGGATTTCCGTCAAAATTTAAAATCCGTGAACGGAAAATCCGTCAAATCGAATCGATTCCTCCGTAAAAAAAATAATTTCGTGTCATCAAAATTGCACAAATCGACCCAAAACATCGAAAATTCAGTCGTTCGCTTACCGCTTGTGGCCGCCGCCTTGTTTTGGTGTTGCGGGCTGCTTCGGTAGAGTTTGACGGATTTTGATTGGCTAATATTTTGACGACTCGGCTACCCACACCAATCGCTTTTCGGTTAAGTTTGCGAGGCTCGCTTTTCGCCGAAAATGTTCCGTCAAAATTTTTTTTCTCACCAGCACCCATGTTAATCCCTTTAACACAATTTCCCATGAAATTATAGGCCACGGGCCGTGGTGCAGTTGGTTAGAGCGCCAGCTTATTAGCACCAGTTCCTCTGTGGTGATCCAAAGGTCGTGGGTTCGAACCCCGCCCGTGCCGGGATTGAACTCATGATACAATTTTTCACATGAGCTGAGGCTCGTGCCTAAATGGTTAACCCGTTGTCCTTGTAAATCTGTGACCGGGTGGGTTGTCATGTCAAGGACCTGCGACATGACAATTCAGTGATGCAGCACTATATCTGCTACAAGTAGGTCTCACAAACAAACAAACCATGAAATTATATCCTTAATTAGAAATGATTTGACAAATATACAATCAATTTGGCTGCAACTATTGACTTTTTATGTTTTCTTAAAGTACGTTAATTTTGCAGGAAGACAGCGCAGAACTTTAACTTGCCGGTGGCGAAGGCTGGGAAGGTGACGATCGTGGAGGTGGAGGAGCTGGTGGAGACCGGAGAGATCCCCGCGGAGGACGTGCACCTTCCTAGCGTCTACGTCCAGAGAATCATCACAGGACAAACATACCAGAAGAGAATAGAGGTACGCCAAGCATCAGCGCATACAGGCACTGCCAAATACAAGCATCAGCACATACAGTCACTGCCAAATACAAGCATCAGCACATACAGTCACTGCCAAATACAAGCATCAGCACATACAGTCACTTCCAAATACAAGCATCAGCACATACAGTCACTGCCAAATACAAGTATCAGCACATACAGTCACTGCCAAATACAAGCATCAGCACATACAGTCACTGCCAAATACGAGCATCAGCACATACAGTCACTGCCAAATACCATATCACAAATATGCCCACATTCACAATATTCAATATTCAATTTGTTTTGTTGCAGTCAAGAGTCAAATAGTAATTTAAATATATTACGACTAGTTCTCGAGTTTCCAAGGTTGAAATGTAGAGAGATCTAGTTTTCCCACTCCCACCATTGTTATTATGGGCACTTCTATTAACTACTTGTTAGTTGATCTATGATTGATCAGTGTATTGTATAAGTGTACGACTGTTGCAGTATGATAATCAGTATAATTATCCAAGAATATCTAAGTATGTTAGCAGAGGGACAATTATAAATAATAAATAAGTAAGTGAATGAATTAGTCCTTTTTATATTATGAAATAGAGACTGACTTTGAAGAAGGAATCTGAGAGTGGGAAGTCGCGTCCTGGTGATGATATCAGGAACCGCATCATCAAGCGAGCAGCGTTGGAGTTCCAGGATGGCATGTATGCTAACCTTGGTATCGGCATACCCATGCTGGCCAGTAACTACATCCCCGAGGGCATGAAGGTCACCCTGCAGAGCGAGAACGGAGTGCTGGGATTGGTCAGTACCTTGTAACACCGCATTCTATCTGTCGGAATCAGATCACAGCTATAGGACTAATACCTGAGCAAACATATCATCATTACCATAATTTAAGCTCTCATTTTACCTAAAAAATGAAGTTTAAGAAATGTTTTAACATCTGAGAAACTTCATATTGCATTCATATCATCCACTATGAATATAAAATTGCCCAATGAATATACAGGATTTAAAAAATTTAAATGACAACAATTATTCAGATTTGTTTCAATAAACATTGATAGTTGATGTTGATATTAATATTGATGATATTGATTCAGGGCAATTACCCGAGGGAAGGGGAGGTAGATGCCGACCTCATTAATGCAGGCAAGCAGACCGTCACAGTCATACCCGGGTCCTCCTACTTCTCCAGCGATGAATCGTTCGCCATGATCAGAGGGTAAGTACTGTCAATCTGAGGGTAAATACTGCGATAGGCAAGCAGACCGTCACAGTCATACCCGGGTCCTCCTACTTCTCCAGCGATGAATCGTTTGCCATGATCAGAGGGTAAGTACTGTCAATCTGAGGGTAAATACTGCGAACTGAGGGTAAACACTGCGATACTGAGGGTAAGTACTGAGATACTGAGGGTAAATACTGCGACACTGAGGGTAAGTACTGGGATACTGAGGTAAACACTGCGACACTGAGGGTAAATACTGTGAAACTGAGGGTAAACACTGCGATACTAAGGGTAAACACTGAAACTGAGGGTCAACATTTTGATACTGAGGGTAAACACTGCGATACTGAGGGTCACAATAGATACACAGAGGGTAAGTACTGTGTATACTGAGGGTAAACATTGTGATACTAAGGGTAAACACTGCGATACTGAGGGTCACAATAGATACACAGAGGGTAAGTACTGTGTATACTGAGGGTAAACATTGTGATACTAAGGGTAAACACTGCGATACTGAGGGTCACAATAGATACACAGAAGGTAAGTACCATGGCAAGCAGAGTTGGCCTCAAGATGTGGATGGTTAGTACTGATCTAGATGTGGATGGTTAGTACTGATCTAGATATGGATGGTTAGTACTGATCTAGATATGGATGGTTAGTACTGATCTAGATATGGATGGTTAGTACTGATCTAGATATGGGTGGTTAGTACTGATCTAGATATGGGTGGTTAGTACTGATCTACATGTATGTCCTTTTCATGTTTAGTTCTTTGTGACTATCATCTATATTTTGTTTTCTCCAGCCCCAATCTGTGACTGCCATCACTATTCTAGGAGTCATTTCCACTCATCTGTGTCTTAATTTCTTATCTTATCTTTGATAAATAATTTATGATGCCCTAATCTGTACTAACAAGAGGCAAGTGTTGTTATGGTAACCAGGCAATTGTGATATCACACTGTTGCATATTATGAATGAATCTTTGAAATGTTATTGAATTGTAAGAGTGTAACATCAAATGTTTTATTCATAAATATAAAAAAACTATTGTTTGACAATATATAAGTCAATAAAATGGTCCTGGATGAGGACATGATATTGGGCTGGGGGACACAACTGGAAAGGCCCGAGAGTGGTCAGAGATTGGAATGGAAAGGATGAGACCACGATTAGGGCAGAATAACAGGTCACAGATTACTGCCAAACATACATCTTCTACATTTTGATAATTTAAATTTTTTTCTTGCAGGGGACATATTCATCTGACAATATTAGGTGCAATGCAAGTATCAAAGTATGGAGATCTTGCCAACTGGATGATACCTGTAAGTACCAGCGTGCCCATCCCGGCGTTCCCAGACTGGTCCCAGCCCACACTGGTCCCAGCCCACACTGGTCCCAGCCCACACTGGTCCTAGCCCACACTGGTCCTAGCCCACACTGGTCCCAGCCCACACTGGTCCTAGCCCACACTGGTCCCAGCCCACACTCACTGGTCCCAGCCCACACTCACTGGTCCCAGCCCACACTCACTGGTCCCAGCCCACACTGGTCCTAGCCCACACTCACTGGTCCCAGCCCACACTCACTGGTCCCAGCCCACACTCACTGGTCCCAGCACACACTCACTGGTCCCAGCCCACACTCACTGGTCCCAGCCCACACTGGTCCCAGCCCACACTGGTCCCAGCCCACACTGGTCCCAGCCCACACTGGTCCTAGCCCACACTGGTCCCAGCCCACACTCACTGGTCCCAGCCCACACTCACTGGTCCCAGCACACACTCACTGGTCCCAGCCCACACTCACTGGTCCCAGCCCACACTGGTCCCAGCCCACACTGGTCCCAGCCCACACTGGTCCCAGCCCACACTGGTCCCATCCCACACTGGTCCTAGCCCACACTGGTCCCAGCCCACACTCACTGGTCCCAGCCCACACTGGTCCCAGCCCACACTGGTCCCAGCCCACACTCACTGATCCCAGCCCACACTCACTGGTCCCAGCCCACACTGGTCCCAGCCCACACTGGTCCCAGCCCACACTGGTCCTAGCCCACACTGGTCCCAGCCCACACTCACTGGTCCTAGCCCACACTGGTCCCAGCCCACACTGGTCCCAGCCCACACTCACTGGTCCCAGCCCACACTGGTCCTAGCCCACACTGGTCCCAGCCCACACTCACTGGTCCTAGCCCACACTGGTCCCAGCCCACACTCACTGGTCCCAGCCCACACTCACTGATCCCAGCCCACACTGATCCCAGCCCACACTGGTCCCAGCCCACACTGGTCCCAGCCCAGCTATTGTAAAGGTTACACAATATTATGCAGTAGAAAAATAATTTATATTGAAACTAAAAAAAGATAAAATATGACACTTTAAAGAATTAAATAAAATTTATACTTTAAAAAATATGATATTTAAAAAATTAAAAAAAATATTATACTTTTAAAAAATATATACTTTAAGAATAAAAAATAGAAATTATGATACTTTAAATATTATACCATTGATACATGCTGTACACAGGGCAAGATGGTGAAAGGCATGGGAGGAGCCATGGACCTGGTGTCCAGCGGAGGCAGCAAGGTGGTCGTCACCATGGAACACACTGCTAAGGTACGAGAAACTGATGGGGTAGGGGGGTACACTGCTAGGGTTGGGAGTACACTGATAGGTTGGGGTACACGGCTAGCCATGGGGGTGGGTACACTGCTAGATGGACATTAGATGGACAGTGTTAGAGTAGGTCATTTACATTACAATAAAACAAAAATATATGAGGACTTCAAATGTTCTCAGTTCCATTGCATATTATCGTTAGATAACTAGTTGTGATGGTGAATGATTTGGTGGCTGTTTGCAGGGCGGCAAGCACAAGATCCTGGACGAGTGTAACCTGCCGCTCACTGGCAAGAGATGTGTGGATATGATCATCACAGACCTCGTAAGTCACTCACTGTTATATAATATGCAAATATCACACGGATATGATCATCACAGACCTCGTAAGTCACGCACTGTTATTTAATATGCTAATATCACACGGATAGGATCATCACAGACCTCGTAAGTCACTCACTGTTATATAATATGCAAATATCACACAGATAGGATCATCACAGACCTCGTAAGTCACTCACTGTTATATAATATGCAAATATCACACGGATATGATCATCACAGACCTCGTAAGTCACGCACTGTTATTTAATATGCTAATATCACACGGATAGGATCATCACAGACCTCGTAAGTCACTCACTGTTATATAATATGCAAATATCACACAGATAGGATCATCACAGACCTCGTAAGTCACTCACTGTTATATAATATGCAAATATCACACAGATAGGATCATCACAGACCTCGTAAGTCACTCACTGTTATATAATATGCTAATATCACACGGATAGGATCATCACAGACCTCGTAAGTCACTCACTGTTATATAATATGCAAATATCACACAGATAGGATCATCACAGACCTCGTAAGTCACGCACTGTTATATAATATGCTAATATCACACGGATAGGATCATCACAGACCTCGTAAGTCACTCAGTTATATAATATGCTAATATCACTATGATTTTAGGTAAAATTGGAAAGGTTATAAAACATGTAATGAATATTTTTCTTCTCTATTTTGAAGGGTGTGTTTAATGTTGATAAGGAGAAGGGCTTAATCCTGGAGGAGATTGCCGAGGGTGTGGAGGTACAGGAGGTGGTCGAGGCCACTGGCTGCGAATTTGAGGTACGTAGAATCTGTAAATATGATGACACAAGATGATTGTATCAGGGAAGAACTAAGCATGAATGAGCCAATCTCTATGCCAGGAGGTTTTACCCATATAATACATGTTCCATTATACAGGCTGAACCTATGATTTTCCTGGAAATGTCAGTGGGGCTTAGGAATGTTGATCCCATGTCAGTTATCCTATGTCAGTTATCCCATTTCAGTTATCCCATGTCAGTTATCCTATGTCAGTTATCCCATGTCAGTTATCCCATGTCAGTTATCCCATGTCAGATATCCCATGTCAGTTATCCCATGTCAGTTATCCCATGTCAGTCATCCCATGTCAGTCATCCCATGTCAGTTATCCCATGTCAGTCATCCCATGTCAGATATCCCATGTCAGTCATCCCATGTCAGTTATCCCATGTCAGTCATCCCATGTCAGTTATCCCATGTCAGGTATCCCATGTCAGTCGTCCCATGTCAGTCGTCCCATGTCAGTCGTCCCATGTCAGTCGTCCCATGTCAGTCGTCCCATGTCAGTCGTCCCATGTCAGTTGTCCCATGTCAGTCGTCTCATGTCAGTCGTCCCATGTCAGTCGTCCCATGTCAGTTATCCCATGTCAGTTATCCCATGTCAGGTATCCCATGTCAGTTATCCCATGTTGAAACTTTCTGACAGTAAAGAGAATATTCATGTGTCAACCATACTTAATCCCATGTTGACAAATATGCAAATGAAGTTTCTTTTGATAGTTTGAATAATAGAGGTTATAATTATCTCAGTCTCTCTGTGATACAAGCGTTACTGCATTTCAGTTGGCAGAAGACTTGATTATTATGAAACAGATTGAGTCTTGATGCTTGCCAGGAACACAAACAAATAAACCTGAATGACCAGGTACCAACGTTACTATTGTCTCCTACTTCTATCCTCTCTGTCCATTTTAACCTTGATAACTGTCTCCTTCATGTTCTGTTAATGACTTACAGCTGTTACTGCATGTTATAAGATCACACAGCCAGTAAGAATATCTATTCACCGTGATAAGAATGGTTTACTATGATTGGTTAAAATGTAGACATAACTTATCAAAATGTGAAAATATACTTTTACCTGGCACCTGTGTATCTGTATTACCTTTAATCTGAGAGCAACATAATTTATTATTGCTCTCAGCTTTAATCCTTTATTTGTCCTCTATTTATAAGTCTGTTAGTAGTCATGGTTGGTGTTTTTTCTGATATCCTATTGGTTGTCAAAATTAATTGGAATAATTATAAGAATACTGGGGTCTATGGTAGACAAATTATGACTCGTAACAATGAACCCAGAAATGATTGAAATTAATATACAGAGCATGGCAATCCTTCCCTCAAAATGCATTATGAATTTATAGACAAATGTTAACAGTGAAATTGTGAATGGTTTTGAATATTTTATGTGTTTATTTGTGGAGTGATATTGTAGATATCTGCTTCAGCTATATAACCTAGTCAGATATCCCCCATAAAATTGTACCACTTGTCATATACCAGATCTGCATTAACCTGTGGGTGGGTTTCTTTATTACTATATTTGAAAAAAAGATATAACATGGCTTTAATTTGTCTATTTTCAATTTTGCACCACATTTCTCTATCTTAATATAGTATTACTATAAGCTGGGATGGGGTACTTAGTGCAAAGGTCATTTTATTTCTCATCATCTGCAAACAGGAGGAATATTTAGTGATATGCAGGATGACCTTAAATAAAAGGTGTGCAATGGAATGCAAAATTGGCCTTTAGTGTAAGCTTACACATTATTTATAGGTTATTTATAGATGAAGTAATTATCAAAAGTTGGCTGCAGAATCTGCTGTCTGTGATGCCTTGGATGTACAGTGATCTGAAACCACCACATCAACCATATGGGACTGTCATCATCATGTTTACCACTTTGCCATTCAGAAACAGCATATATAGACACAAGATATTTCTGATTTTTATAATTTATGAATATGATATTCTCTTTGAGTTGACTGATGGATTCTGGGATTTTTGACTGCTTGGGCAGGGTTCACCTTAAATCTCCTCATTATGATACCAAAATACCACTACTTAAGACCAATCAACTTCAATCATCTATTCTGGGTCAAGGCTTTGGCAGATTGAGGTTTAAGGCTTTTAAATATTGGTCAATTTTTTCTCACATACCATTGTGTTAATGATTTTGATTTTGACATTTTTCAGGTTTCTGCGGACTTGAAACCAATGCGACAGGTGTCCGCCTAGAGAGTGTTGGAAGATGTGACTTATTCTGCGACAAGATACAAGGCTCTGAGAACAGCTGGAATCTATGCAACATGATTTAGTAACCTTCAAATGGAGAAATCTTTTTTTTTTATTCTCACATTTATATTGTAAACATGACAAGGTTCTTTTGTGTACAGAAATATAGAATGTGACACATCATATAGTTGAAGGAAGATTGGTTAAGATCTGATGTCTCTGGTCGGGATGTGGCTTTAGATGAATATTTTGTGAACTTGAACTGGATATTTTAACATTGACCGGCAAAAATATCATTTCAGTATGAACATCCAGTTATTTTCAGAGGTGGTTCCTTTGAAAACTGAAAATTTTGAACAAATCCCAAAAATAATTTAAACTGTAAATTTCCTACCAATAATGTGGAGTGGTGAGGAACAAATATGTTATGAGGTAAAAAGCCCAGAATCTTGTCTTTTATGGCATATATGACCCTTGCCATCAAATTATCAGAGATAGACACTTAGGCTGAAGTTTGATCAGAAGATAAATGATCTCTAGTCCCGGTGGAAGTGTTTGTATTCATGTACTCTTGTCTGAAATAGGGCGGAGAATGATACTTGCCATTGCCCGGTTTTAATCAGTCAACTATTTGGAAACCACCTATTGACCCTGGTAGACAGGGCAACCCTATGTTTAAAAACTGGTTGAAACCATTAACAATTTAGTGTAGAGTCTTTGTATTGCTTTCAATCATTGGCAAATCAAAACATATCAAAACATATACAACATGAAATTAGACTAGAAAGGAATTTATAAAAAATATTTATTTTAAGGAGTGATGTTTTATGAATCATGACAATATCTAATAACAAATTTACCCGACAGAATTATATCTGCCAGTTGGGATGGTTGGCATGGAATTTTTCCTGGTAGTAATATTATGGTCACAAAGACAGCCAGAACTGATTAAAACAACAAGTGTCCATTGAGTCATTTTATGGAGATGTACATATTTATTGAAGATGAATTGTTGTTTGTATGAGACACAAAAAGTAGAGACAAAGGTTACAATTTACATTTCAATTTTCATTCACCTTTAGATGCTTTCGTTAATTGTTTTAAAACAAGATTTTTAAAAAGTGATATAAAACATGAATGGTTACATCTAGATTCCTGTGTGGCAGAGCAAGCGTTGCCAAGGATGCTCCTCAGTTGGAACAGACATGGCATACCCTGGTGTTATCAAACATTAGAGTAGAGTGGAAATAATTTTATTAGGAAAATGTGTGAGCAAAAAACCATTTCTCAGATTTCTTGCTGAAATATCTGACTAGTCACAAAATTCCACAATTTTCAACTTTTAAACTTTGGTGCTTAAGATTTGATCTTTTTTCTGGTGATATTTAAGTATTCCATGACCATATATCTTTTAGAGACTGGTTAATGTTTTCTTTCTCACAAAATAAATTATGGTGATTTTTGTAATCAGACACAAAATGGAGGTTTAAATCTACAATGTGTATTCAAAGGAACACAACTAAAACCAAAAGTTTACATACTTCCAACATTCAATAATAAATTGTTTAACATGACAACATATAATCTTTATGAGAACCGAGCAGCAGTATACAGTTATATTGTACATATATTTATAGGAATAAATGGAGTTTTATTAAAAAAAGGAGGTTTAATTGTGATTGTCATGACTAATCATTATCAAGAGCCCTGAAATATATCTTTATTTTTATGTGACCTTTTTCTAATTCAAGTCGTCAGATGTTAGCAACTTAGTCTTGTGTGTAATGTTCACACAATTCTCACAAATTTAATGGTTAATTTAAGTTTTACCACATTTTTTATTGCAGCCAAAATATTGGCCTTCAATATTTGCACAGTCTCTTTATATTAGCATTGACTGAAATAGTATTAACAATATTGTGCCAAATGTGCTTATTTGATCAACTTCATGGTTTTGATAACCAATTATCAAGAGACATTTAGTTACCTTCAAACAACATATCACTATTTCTGGGGTATATTTCCATTAAGTACCGGTATAGTATTTCCCAGCATCCACATCAGGAACTATTAACATTCACATCCACCGGTTACTCTATACAGCAGTATTATATAATAGGCACATAGCTGCAGTGGCCCACTCCAGGTCAAGTTGGAATTAGGTCAGTTTAGGGTTGGACAACAAGAGAAGTTGGAATTAGGTCAGTTTGGTGTTGGACAACAAGAGAAGTTGGAATTAGGTCAGTTTGGTGTTGGACAACAAGAGACGTTGGAATTAGGTCAGTTTGGTGTTGGACAACAAGAGAAGTTGGAATTAGGTCAGTTTGGTGTTGGACAACAAGAGACGTTGGAATTAGGTCAGTTTGGTGTTGGACAACAAGAGAAGTTGGAATTAGGTCAGTTTGGTGTTGGACAACAAGAGACGTTGGAATTAGGTCAGTTTGGGGTTGGACAACAAGAGAAGACTTTTGGGTATTGTATGTGTCTTACTTTGTATTACTTTAAATGTCACTCCTGAAGGTTGAATGAATAAAGTTTATATTGTATATCAGAAGTTTGGTTTCATTTCACCAATTACATGATGTTATTCAGGATCATAATATAAGAGATCTTTCCCAGTTCCTAAAAGCATGCGAATCATCCCTGTTCCCAATGTTAATTAACATTCACTCCTAATTTTCCTAATTTTCCAAATTTTACAGAAAGCATGATACAAGTTCCAATAAGCTTTGTATATTTTTCGTGGAAACAGGTTAGGGCAATGATGACAAAAGGACCTTTTTGGTTTTGGCCAGTCTCCTGTTGGGATTTGTTAGACCCATGATGGTGTAGTGGTCAATGTGTCAGGGTGATCTTGTCTTTAGTTTGATATGTGTATAAACTGGAAGTTAGATTATAACCCCAAGTCTTGGATGAACTTTGATTATTTTCAAATTAATCTAAATTCCCTCCTCCATTTATCATAGATTTAAGTAATTTCATTATTTTTCTCCTGGAGTTTTGAAATCTTAAAGTTTGGGGTTCCATGAATTAAATCTAAGCCCTTTTACCATGACGAGAATTGGATGCCAGATGGCACCAGACGTCAACCTGAGATGACTGCGCACAACACACAGCATAATGTATAACTAGGATCCAAACCAGGAGAGTGTGGGTGTTCCAGGAAGCAGCTTAATGCGACCAAAACATGGCGACATTGTTTGTGCTTTACATCCCTCTGGAAGACTCCAATGAACCCCAGCCAGGTTCGCCAAGAAGAGACGATTCGGTCGGTGATTTAAGCTCTCCAGGAAATGAGGAAGGAGTTAAGTTTGGTTCGACGGGAGCGGTGGAGGAGGCGGGCGGCGGCGACGCGGGGGCTGGGCCCGGCGCAGACTTCGAGGAACCGGGCGAGGGAGCACTCATCCGCGACGAATCCCTCACAAGCTTCAAAAGTAACAACACTCTCAGCCCTCTCATTCCGAAGTCTGCTTCTGGGTCATTAAAAGTGAACGAAGACAGCCGATCTCAGAATTCAGGAGAGAACGAAGATGGTGTTTCCTTGCGGCGAGGCGGGGGAGGGTCGACGTCTACCCTGGGCGAGGGGGAGAGGAGGCCGCGTCTACAGCGACAGGACGGGACGGACAGGGCCGGGAGCGAGGAGAGGCAGCCCGGGGTGGACGAGGTCCAGTTTGATACCGAGTACTACACCATCAAAGAGGTGAGATGGGGACATCTGGGCAGGGACGGGTTTGTAAAAACAAAGGCCAGGAACGAAAATAGTCAAATTCCCCAGCTGATTGACTTCTATTATTAGTTTAAAAATAAAAAAGTGCTAAATTTATAACCACAGAATGGCAGCTGTAAATGTTTGCAAAGAATACATTTACACACCAAAAAAAAAAAAAAATAAATAAAATAAAATAAAAAGTTCTCAAATCGAAATAAGAAACATTATAATGGCACGCTGTGGACTTGGAAGAGTAAACCTCTGACATTGAATGGCTAAGATGAAAGATTACCCCCATGACAGGACTTCCCTCATATTGAACACTGTTCCTGCTATCAGTGGTTTAAACAGTGTTCAGGATCGGCCACATTTCATGACTATTCGTAGAAACCAGGCTATGCACTGATTTTTGGAATGACAATAGTAAAGTCCTCTTGCAGATTCTGCTTTTTACTAATCTCAGTCAACAGATCACAGGTCGTGACCTGAGGCTGGTCAGTTCCGATTGGATGATATTTTGGTGGGTGTAAATTACATGTATGTTTGACTGGAAATAGTTCCAAATTAGTGGGCGTGACTCATATGTATGTTTGACTGGAAATAGAGTTCCAAATTTCGAACAATGTCAATACAGGGCAAGCAGGTCATGAGTATCAAAACCATTAGCCTTGCTACCGGTATAAAGCTGAGTAATTACCATCACACTGGCCTGGATGGGTGGCCGCAGCTCATGAATCAACCAAACCAGATTCAGCAAAGCATAAATCAACTATTATCAGGGAACATTAGAGATGTAATCATACGCAGATTGATAATGCATGACTGGACAATATGGGACAATAAGGTTCGGTGGAGGTAGTGAAAATATTAAATCACCAGCATTTTTATCACACGAGTGACTAGAGATAGGTACTCGATAGTTTGCAAATGTTAAGCCAATAGATGGTACGACCACATAGCATCTCAACATTCCTAACCAACTGAGGCCATTCTTCGCTTGTTCTACATTAAAGCCAATATATTCATCAACTCTTTCAATGATAAAAATAAAAATATCTTGCACAAAAACTTGTTTTTACTGCACTAATATCTTTGATAAATAAGAAATGTTTTGGACTGGATTGGTCTGGAAACACATTAGATATGACACGGTTCCAAATATCTGGAATTGACATTCATGAAAAGTTAATGGCAAAGAAATAAATGGATTTGAACGGAAAGGAATGGCATGAAAAAGACAATAGGTTGGGAAGGCCTGTGGTTAAGACTGTTAAGGATGGGGATAACTACCTGGATATGAGGAAGAGAAAAGTCAAGGCCAGATAACTGAGGGAACAGAGTCAATTTTTATGAGTTAAATTTTGGATGAGAGGGCTGAAAGTATTGCTCTCTATGTAGGTAATTTAGGGATCACTACTTCGCTGTCATTAATATAAGGGAAAATGCCATGAGACTTTGTGGGAGAAGTGGAAAGACTTGTGAGAGGAAAAAAACTGCATTTACTCTTGATATCTGATAATTATTGAAATATTGGATTAAAAATAGATAATTATTGAAATATTGGATTAAAAATAGGAATGTTGGGAAATGTTTCCATATTTTTCAGTAACATTGATGAAGATTTCGTTATTACCAAAAAAATAATAATATTACTCTTATATAGATAAATCATTGAATTTAAGAATGACAAGCAGCATTTGACAGCAAAAATAAAACATTTTTACCCAATAAAATGACTTTTAGATAAATTGATTCCAGCTATTGCAGAATGTTCTATATGAACTCAATATTGAGAAAGATGTATGGAGAAGAACCGAAGATGAAGAATTTTGTCAGGTAAGTTGCATCATGACACAATTTAAATCTTAACCAGTTTGGATAAGCTTAAATTATAAGGTATTGGAAATCTCAATATTAACATTACAACTGATCAGTTTACACCATTTTGAGAGGCTCCCCTTTTATCCCGGGCCTTTTATCATGATGAACTAAGGGCTTGTTTCCTCATCTCTGGGAGAGTAAATATTTTATGTTAAAATATACACAGGGACCTCTGACTCACTTGAAACACTATAATTTGCTTTCAGGGACAAAAGGAAAAACATGCTTTTGATTAATATTGCCATATTAAGCATCTTTATTATATTTTCAGCACAGCAAATAAAAGTGCACATTCTATGCTCTTAGAGATCAGTCAGAATGGTGACATATTGGTTATAGTATATGAGCTATATTTGTGAATCTGTACTTTAGAAAACAAGTGTTTAAATACATGCTCACACGTGAACCAAAAGGAAACAAGGATTTATGCTCCTGTACTATCATTTCCTGCACCAGGTGGCAGCAGTGGCACTGAAATGAGAGGGAGCATATATGTAGGCCAATAGGTCAATTGCAGGTCACCATCTTGCCACATTGAACATACCTCAAGTGTACACAAAAACAGAGGTGCACAAAATATCTCTAAAATCCAATCATTACAAAAGATAAAGGATTGAACCCCATATTCATCCTCTAAAACTAGACACGTAGATCTACCGAAAGGTGGAATCTCCCGAGTTGAGAATGCTGATTGTTTGGTTGTGTTTCAGATCAGTTTTGTGGTGGAAGGTTCTGAATGTGACGCTGTGTTAAGCAGACTGGTCTCCTGTGGTATAGGCAAGATTCCTGACACCTCTATAAGGTACAGTGACATATCTACATTTACACATTTATATATATTCTCATTCCTTTAAGTGTGTCCTCAGTTATTGGAATATCGCTTATCCTAATAATGAGACTCTTAGACTGTCATATGCACATTCTGATCGCTGACCAATCATTACGGACAAAACAAAGTAGGGTTGAAGAGTAGTTTTTTAGACCAATCGGAGTGCTGCTTACAAAGATTCACAAGGAGTGTCTATAGTGATAATGGTGGGAGATGTAAACCTTGTAAAACTCCAGAAATTTTCGTAATATGCTTGAATTACTATTTGATTCTTGATTTGCAATCATATTGAACACAGTTTAAAATAGAAATATTAAAGATTTTTCAAAACTTTCTGGTTTTGAAAAGTGGTTTTATCAATTAAGTCCATAACATGTCCTCAGAATTTCAGGGTTTTTGTGTTATAGTGGATTTAATTGTTGTTATTTTCAGTTTATTTCCCACGGTGTATCATGCGGTCAAGTCTGGAGAGAATGATGCTGGGATTGACTCACCGGACAAAGAAACCAATAACATTGATGTCAAGGCTGGCAAGAAGTATGTATCCTAGAAACCAATAACATTGATGTCAAGGCTGGCAAGAAGTATGTATCCTAGAGTAAACTAGGGCTATACTGTGTACCTGTGTGTGTGGGTGTGTGTGTGGGTGGATAGGTGTAGGTGTGTGTGGGTGTGTCTGTGTGTGTAAAATATAAGACATGCTTTGCCTCATCATACCACAGTTAACCAACTCACAACAAGAATAATCCATTTTTCAATTGCAATAATCAATGACCAAATTTAACAAGACATGATTGCAGTTCACAGCAATCACACTGCAGGGCCGCCTCTCCAGGCTACGGCCCTCTTGCAATTTAATATTGCATAGATTTCATTCATTCATTCTTTTTTCCACAAGCGAATATACCTGACTTTTGAGGTGAAAGAAAGGAGTAAGGACCACTTGTGAGGGATTAAAAAGATGAATAGGGCTTGGCAGAGAAAGCATTCACACCTATTATGTTACTGTTAAAATTATTTGTAATACCTGTTGCCAAGCTGTGAAAGTGGCAAAACCAAGATGGCCGAAAGTTGGTTGAATATTACATCAAAATCTATAATGTATAATAATTGAAACAAATGATATATATATGATTTTAAGATGTGTTTATTAACCTATGTTGCAGAGAGGAGGAAGAGAAAAGTGATTTTCTTAAATCTATAAAGTCGCGTTTGACGGTGGGTCAGGTGGTGGAGAGTGTCAAGTCTAATGCCAACCTGACCTTTGACTTTGTTGTCCTCATCATACTCGCCAGGTAACACACACAACTCTCTCATACATCTCTGTATTATGGTTTTCTGCAGTAAATAGTGATACGCTTAATTAACATATCAAGGATTGACTCTTCTTGTTCGAGTCTTGTTTAAAGCTTTCATTTCACTTATTTTTAGTAGTATCCATGGTTGATAATATAGAATTGATGATCTACAAATTTGTTAATTGTTATTTTAAAAAAAATACTTTTTGTTCTGAACATTATCAAAACCCAATATCTGAGAGGCTGTTGGTCATAAAAAATAGCCAAATTAACAGTGATATTTTGTCACTAAGAATTGTGTAATTTAAAATATCAGCTTTGTCTTATTCTAGAAAATGAGGTTATCTGTGAAAAAAAAGCACTTTCAGAAGTAGTTGAGTTCATATTACAATTTGTCAACGTTACAGCCCAGAGAAAATCATACTCTAGTCAGCACTTTCCTGCGCTGCATTTTTCAAAAATTGGATACCTGAAAATCATAACTTCAAACTAAGATTTTTCATATTTCTGACTTTCAAATGACATTTTGAGCTTTTAATATATTATTTGTGGGCAAAAACCTTTCCAAAATTGCAAAGTTGACATGAGGCTTCAAAGAGAGCTTTAAATAATACCACAGATGAAGACATTAAACCTGAAACT
Source organism: Amphiduros pacificus (assembly GCA_949316495.1). NCBI lineage: Eukaryota > Metazoa > Annelida > Polychaeta > Phyllodocida > Hesionidae > Amphiduros > Amphiduros pacificus. The sequence goes on along the minus strand of OX439000.1, from coordinate 1,165,438 downwards.
ATCAAATTGCTGGTCACTTTGAAATGATATTTCAGATATATTCATTGCCATTGTGAATCATTTTGTATTTTGTTTTCAGCATGATCGCTGGCCTCGGTTTGATAGAGAACAGCTCGGTGATACTGGTCGCCAGTATGCTGGTCTCCCCTCTCATGGTAACCTCCATTCTTTATCTTTATCACTAATTCAGTTTGTCGATTAAAATAGAGAGGCTGTGTCCAATTTGAACATTGGGTTTTTACCCTCCAGCAAATTTCACTGAAGGCATATGGTGGTAACTTTTTTGTGGAAGTGATAAATTGCCATAAAATACCATTTACCAAACCAAAACCTAAGATGCTTGTCAATGTCCCAAAATAGTGTGCTTGTTGTTAACCTTAAAAGTCACATGACAAGAAAATTGTGAAAATGTTTATATTGTGTCATAATATATTACAATACATGGACATTGCATTTCAACATGTTTTAATCATTTTTATATATGGAGTACAGAATTATAGTGGATCAAAGTGATTTGCTGGACACGCCCCTTTTTATGTGGGTCAAATCAGGGCTGCTGAGATTTTGCCGGAAGTGACGCATGTTCGCCCTTCATGTTCAAACAAACCACTCCAAGCCAGTGAAAGTCTTGAGGGATTGTAATTTATAAGTAATAACATGAGTGTTGATAACATCTTTGAACCACTGGTGGCCTAATTAGCACATGTGGACAGTAGGTCAGATCATGTTTCACATCATAGTCACTTGGATTCTGCCTGTAGTGATGGGGAAGACAGGAATACAGCCAGCCTCCCAGTTGAGTTTGGCAAACTTACATCTGCCTCTTGAGATTATTCAGATCCTACAAGGGACTGACTGAACTATTCTTTATCATAATGTTATGGTCAAATTCATTTCCTTGTTTAGAAAGAAATGTTGATATCTCAAAGTTTAGTATCATTTTTACAGAATTTTTATTTTTATTCAAAATTCCTTTGTCTGTTTGTATATAAATACTGATATATGATTTAATTGGGTACCCACTGACACGCAATAACAGACATTAAAAAAATACCAAACTAAACATTTCAAATGGCTATTGAAATACAACTGCAGTGCATAAATAATATATAACCAGACCTCAAAATTTAGAAGTCAAAATAATTTCCATCAATGAAACAGATCTAGAAATATGTGTCGAATGCTTTCAAAACATTTATTTTCAATTATGTCAAACGAAGTTTAGCTCAACATTACTGCATATGAATAATATTCAACCAATTGATATTGTTACTGGTAATTGGTTAACAAATAAATAAATAAATTTTCAGTGTAAAAAAATATGGAAATATCAACTAAAAATAATTCATAGATATTTTAAAAGTGTCATCTCAATGTTCCATTTACAGTTTGAAAACCCTTAAACTTCATTCCATAATGTTTAGGGCTAGCTGTTAAGTGTCTTGAAACTGATAAGAGTAGAGCAGGCCATATTTCAGACACTATACCCAGTTAAGTCATGTTTGTTTATTTTCTTCAATTAAAGTAGGGATTGTGGGATGGGAAGCTGATGTAAATGCAAGTCTCTATTTTACAGCCTTAAGTTTTGCCATTAATCATATTTTCAATGGGTGTTATTTGTGTAGAAGAAAGGACATCAGCTGTTATACATGTACAGACATAGGAGGAATATGTGTGCAGGAGATGCATGCGGGGCGCAATGACGTAGGCAGCCTGCTGACCCAGTTCTAGGTCAAGGGAGTAGGTTAATTACCCTGGGGGTTCAAAGATCTTAGATTATAGCTAAACTAAACATCAGACTGCAGAAAAAATTGTCAGATGTTTCTAAGAGGTATGAAATCTAAAGATTTACCACTTAATTCTTGTCATATGACTTTTAAAGGTCACATAACTAGATCTCTGAAATTTGTGTGAAAATTGGCACTAGATAAAAATAGCATCACCAAACTTAAACCATTGATGCATCTTACTTTGACCCACGCTTCAAGGTCATGTGACTAGATATCTGAAATTCAGCCATAAATTTCTCCTCCTTCCACTTACCGGTAAGCTATAACCCATGGGTTTCCTCCAGTATCTTTTCATATGTTCCACTGACCTGATTTTGTTTTGCTTCAGTATATTGTAACAGTCAAAATTGATAACCATTATTTTAAAAATCATTCAGTAACCAAAAAGAAATGTACCAAAGTAGATCTCAGTGACTGTGTTTGTAAAAGTATAAATAGAAACTGATCAATATAATTCAGGCATCACTGACATTGTGTAGATATCTCACATTATGTTTCAGTTATCCTAGATACATCAATGTTGCTTTGTGTTTGCAGGGCCCTATACTGGGATGGGTATTTGGTTCTGTGATCCAGAATGAAGCTCTATGGAAGCAGGGTGTCCGGAATGAAATCATTGGACTCTCCCTCTGTCTGCTGTGTGGTATGTAGTGAATAGCACTCTCCTTCTGCCTATGGAGATCGATATATCACCTCTGTCTACCAAGTGGCATTTAGTAGACCAGATTTCCCCATTCTCTCAGGGCTTGACATATGCACTGGCCCGGTGGCCCCGGCAGATCCTTTGTTTGGGCCAGTGAATGCTCTGTTGTAGTGGCCCAGATGGGCAACCATATTTTTGGTCTTTTAGTGGCCCAAAACTATCTTGATTTTATTATTCTAATCCTCGATAGATATCATATCATGATAGATATTTGATTGGGACAAGTATCCCACACTCAGACACTATACAACCTTATGTACAATGCTCTGTATTGTATCACACATCCTATTATCCTTAGAAACTTCGGGCCACCACTTCTCATGCTTTGGTGGCCCAACTGGGCAACCAACATTTTTCTCTTTATATCAAGGCCTGTCTCTACTGAGTGGCATGTAGTAGACCAGATTTCCCCTTTGTCTACCAAGTGGCATGTAGTAGACTAGATTTTCCTGATTACCCTTTACCATTAAGTTGATATGACCGTCCCTCTTTGTAATTTGTAGTATTTGATCATCAAGAACTTTGTCGTTCTCATATTTTCAAACTTATATGCATTATTGTAGGTTTCATCTTTGGTTTGATCCCGTCCATTGCGGTGACAGTTGGTGAGTCTGCCTGGGGGAGCTCCGATGCCTGGCCGACCCTGGAGATGCAGTCCAGAGGTCTGACCCGCAGCCTCTGGGTGGGCATACTGATAGCACTGCCCTCTGGTGCCGGCGTGGCATTCTCCATACTTGGAGGTAATACTGGGTCACTGGTGGGCGTGGCAATATCTGCATCACTGCTGCCACCTGCTGTCAATGCTGTAAGTAAAATAACATTGATATGCTGGTCATTTTCCATTCCACTGATTCTCCTAGGCAGATCTGGAAATTTAGGAATTGAATTTTCAGAGGGATTGAAATGATGTAAAATGATAAACTTGAGATAAAGCTTTTAATTATTCCTTGGCCTTTTACTTGTCTAGCCTATTATATCTGTTTATCTTGTGGACCCCCTTGAAATAACATGAAGAATATTTTATCATATTCATTCCTCATAGACAGATCTTTTGAACCTTGTGAGAATAAAAAAATATAGGAAAGTGTATGGGAAAAACTAATTTTTACTAAAGACTTAAACTAAGTCACTAAAGTATATTAGAGAATTCTGGACACCAAGATTGAAGGACCAAATAAATGGGTTTGATTTGTTGATCAAGTAAATAGGTTAGACTTCTCTCAGACAGTGCTAACTGTTGTGTGTCTGCTTCAGGGAATGCTGTGGGCGTATGCTCTGATCAGTGCCTTCCACGCTCCTCCACTCGCTGACCAGCCACAACCAACGCTCCTCACCGTCATCGCTAACGTAAGTGTAAAGTGACCACCGTCCCTAATCTAGGGTCCCCATGCCTAATCTGTGACTGTCCCTAATCTAGGGTCCCCATGCCTAATCTAGGGTTGCCATCTCTAATCTGTGACCACCATCCCTAATCTAAGTTAACTATTCCTAATCTCTGACCTAACTGAAATTCTGTAACCATCACAAAAAAGTGATAATGGGTGTATGCAGTGTTTTCCTTGTGTTTTGAGAGCAGGTGACCTCTAGTAACATGACTGATGCACCTATCCCTGCCGTCCCGAGCTGGTCTCCCCCAGACTGCCCCGCCCTTCACAACAATGCCTACCAGTTTGTATACAGCTGCAACATGCCGACGGAGGCCGTTACTCTCGGATTCGTCAGCCTCTTCCTCACCCTCCTTAACATCGCCTGCATCTTTGTGATGGGAGTCTTCATCCTCAAGGTGAACCAATACTGATACAAAAAATCTCCTTCGAATTTTAGAAAAATGAATTATTGAGGTCTTTCATTTACAATAACAAAAGCGTCTTGTGGAGAGATTAGAACATACAATCCTGTGTCTGTTCTGGTATCTCATAAAATATTGAATTTTAATTGTTTCAATATTCATATATTTTAATGTTTATATCACGATGCAGTGACCTTGCAGTATGATACTAGTATATTATGTGTGTTCCAGGTAAAGGAGGTGGCTCCTCACACCGCAGCATCTCCCGCTAACGAAGCATTCTGGAAAACAGACTTAAAGGTAGACATCAACTTAACACACACGCTTGCCCTAAACTATAGGACAAGTTAACCATATCACCATACAGAGTCTGCAATGTTAAAACATGAACTTAGTCATTGTTTAGATCTAAGTTCAATTTCATAATCCCTAAAGGACTGGCAAAGACCAAATCTGGTCTTGTAATTACTTTTCATTATTGTCTTTTATGCCATAGTTTTGTGGAATATATTATAACTGTCATGAATGAGATATAGAAAGTTGAGTATTTCTGAAGGTGGCTCGTCATACCTACAAGACACACAAGGGACGTGATAAAAACACACTGGCATTAATGGCCAAAGAGATGGCAGAAGAATTTGCACAGGTACGTACAAATAACCAACATCACTGAAAGAATTGCATTCTAAATTGTGAAGACTTGGATCTTATTTGGGAATATAAGATTAAAATAAAATGTCAATTTGCCATTAAGTATTTTTAACATGGATCCATCTCTGAGATCTAATCTTTGAGGTTATTCAGCAACCGTAGAGTGGTCAGCATCTGGCAATAAGATGAATATCTGCTACACTTCTATGTATGTGCAAAGGCAACCTTTAAATCTATTGCTGTTGTCAGAGTGAAATATTTGAGGATTGAAGGCAGTTTAACCTTATTCTTGCAAATCTAGTTTCATATTATAACAATTATAACAAATATGTTATTACGCTTTACACATATTTTAAAGTTAAAATTGTATTCATGAATAAATGTATAAATTGTGAAGATTTTATAGTTGCAGAGAAAAAGAAATTCTCATCTGGATCATGGTCACACAGTACACGGGGATAATGCGCAGGTGATGAAGCAGCAATGGCGTCGAGTGGTGGCCGTAAGTAATCCGCCCCATATTCCCTCTCTGTATAGTTCCATCATTACCGTGCTAAGCCGTCCATACCACACACATTATATCACATGATGGAGCAGGAATGGTGTCGAGTGGTGGCCGTAAGTAATCCGCCCCATATTCCCTCTCTGTATAGTTCCATCATTACCGTGCTAAGTCGTCCATACCACACACATTATATCACATGATGAAGCAGGAATGGTGTCGAGTGGTGGCCGTAAGTAATCCGCCCCATATTCCCTCTCTGTATAGTTCTATCATTACCGTGCTAAGCCGTCCATACCACACACATTATATCACATGATGAAGCAGGAATGGTGTCGAGTGGTGGCCGTAAGTAATCCGCCCCATATTCCCTCTCTGTATAGTTCCATCATTACCGTGCTAAGCCGTCCATACCTCACACATTATATCACATGATGAAGCAGGAATGGTGTCGAGTGGTGGCCGTAAGTAATCCGCCCCATATTCCCTCTCTGTATAGTTCTATCATTACCATGCTAAGTCGTCCATACCACACACATTATATCACATGATGAAGCAGCAATGGCGTCGAGTGGTGGCCGTAAGTAATCCGCCCCATATTCCCTCTCTGTATAGTTCTATCATTACCATGCTAAGCCGTCCATACCACACACATTATATCACATGATGAAGCAGGACGGCGTTGAGTGGTGGCCGTAAGTAATCTGCCCCATATTCCCTCTCTGTATAGTTCCATCATTACCGTGCTAAGCCGTCCATACCACACACATTATATCACATGATGAAGCAGCAATGGCGTCGAGTGGTGGCCGTAAGTAATCCGCCCCATATTCCCTCTCTGTATAGTTCTATCATTACCATGCTAAGCCGTCCATACCACACACATTATATCACATGATGAAGCAGCAATGGCGTCGAGTGGTGGCCGTAAGTAATCTGCCCCGTATTCCCTCTCTGTATAGTTCTATCATTACCGTGCTAAGTCGTCCATACCACACACATTATATCACATGTCTTAGGCCGAGGGGTCAGGGAGACTGTAAGATTTGCCTACTGATTATTGTCAACTGCACTCTTACCCAGTCCATCACTACTAGTGCACCCTGACTCTAACCCAGTCCATCACTACTAGTGCACCCTGACTCTAACCCATTCCATCACTGCTAGTGCACCCTGACTCTAACCCAGTCCATCACTACTAGTGCACCCTGACTCTAACCCAGTCCATCACTACTAGTGCACCCTGACTCTAACCCAGTCCATCACTGCTAGTGCACCCTGACTCTAATCCAGTCCATGACTGCTAGTGCACCCTGACTCTAACCCAGTCCATCACTACTAGTGCACCCTGACTCTAATCCAGTCCATGACTGCTAGTGCACCCTGACTCTAATCCAGTCCATCACTACTAGTGCACCCTGACTCTAACCCAGTCCATCACTACTATTGCACCCTGACTGCTATTGCACCCTGACTGCTATTGCACCCTGACTGCTATTGCACCCTGACTGCTAGTGCACCCTGACTGCTAGTACACCCTGACAGCTAGTGCACTCTGACTGCTAGTGTACCCTGACTACTGGTGCACCCTGATTGCTAGTGCACCCTGACTACTAGTGCACCCTGACTGCTAGTGCACCCTGACTGCTAGTGCACCCTGACTGCTACTGCACCCTGACTACTCGTGCACCCTGACTACTGGTGCACCCTGACTGCTAGTGCACCCTGACTACTGGTACACCCTGACTGCTAGTGCACCCTGACTACTGGTGCACCCTGATTACTGGTACACCCTGACTGCTGGTGCACCCTGACTGCTAGTGCACCCTGACTGCTAGTGCACCCTGACTGCTAGTGCACCCTGACTGCTAGTGCACCCTGACTACTGGTGCACCCTGACTACTGGTGCACCCTGACTGCTAGTGCACCCTGACTACTGGTACACCCTGACTACTAGTGCACCCTGACTACTGGTGCACCCTGATTACTGGTACACCCTGACTGCTGGTGCACCCTGACTGCTAGTGCACCCTGACTGCTGGTGCACCCTGACTGCTAGTGCACCCTGACTGCTAGTGCACCCTGACTGCTACTGCACCCTGATTACTGGTACACCCTGACTGCTGGTGCACCCTGACTGCTAGTGCACCCTGACTGCTAGTGCACCATGACTGCTAGTGCACCCTGACTGCTATTGCACCCTGACTGCTACTGCACCCTGACTGCTACTGCACCCTGACTGCTAGTGCACCCTGACTTTTTGTTTGTGCACCCTGACTTTTTGTTTGTGCACCCTGACTTTTTGTTTGTGCACCCATACTAGTATAGCTTGAAGATCTTTTAATTTAGCTGTTTCGTGATACATTCATTGTATGAAAGGTGATGATATTTCATGTGTTTTTTAAACATGACTAACAGGAAAGTAAACCATGCTGTCGTAGCCTGGACCGTCGCTACATGTATCGTTTTGGTTGCATTTTGTGTATTCGTGTTGGATTGAAATAATTTTCTTACCTTTGTTCCTAAATGTTTTTCAGTCTGATTGGTATCAAGAAAACCTAGCACCACTTATGATGGCAATGGTATAATAGTTTACTAGCATAGTTAAGGCATTCTCTTTTATCCCTTATATATATATATTTGTACTTTTCTATTATTTATGTAGTAGTTGTAATTTAGTATGATAGTTTAGAATCTTCTTTAATATTCTGAATTTATTATACCTTTAGAAGTACTAGACTATATGATGATGTTTATCCGTGTGTTTGTGTGTCACATACCATACATGAACTTCTCCATGACATGCTTTCTCCTGTAAGTCGATGCACCTGACTTTGTTGGTGAAACATTGGAGTAAGGTACAGTTGTGGGGAATTATAAAGTTCAATAGGGAGAGCAGCGAAAGCATTCACACCTATTATATTACTGTGAAAACACCTGGAGCCAAACTCTGAAAGCACCGAAACCAAGATGGCTGAAAGTTGGTTGAAGATTGCATCAAAACATAAAATGATAGTGCAGGTTATGATTAATTTAACATGAAAATCTTGTGCATTGCCAAGAGAAAAAAAACCTCTATCCATCTGTTTACCCATGCTGTTAATTACTTATGATTATGTAAAGTAGTTATGTGAAGTTCATGTATGGTATTTGCTGTAATTCAAGCTCTGCATGTACATGTAATAAGCTATGTGAACCAAATAGCTTTAATAATTATGAATAGTTGTTAAATAAACGTACATCATTTAACTTTATGACAAACATAGCTTGGAGCATATCAGGTCTGATTTACCACAGTTAAATATTGCTGAAAGCTTCTTTAGGGTCAATTTCGTGGAATAATTTTGTGAACTGCATTGCCCATAGAAAATGGTACTTGTGCTAAGTACTTTGATGCATCGCATCTGACCAAATTCTTGTTCCTGAAAATCACAACTGCAGACAACCATTTTTTTCATATTTCTAACTTTGAAATGTCATGTTGACTTGAGAATTTGTTCTATGATCCTTGCTTCATTCACATTACAGTAGTATCTATGAGATAGTATCTATGAGAGGTCATGTATTAGAGGTCATGTATGAGAGGTCATGTATGAGAGGTCATGTATTTGAGGTCATGTATTTGAGGTCATGTATTTGAGGTCATGTATTTGAGGTCATGTATGGATCATTATTTTGCAGACTTTTGAAAATCAGGTATCGGTTTCTCACTCTAGATGTGATACAAATTAACTTGTTTGAGATGACCTAACAGATTTTCCCTGATGTTTGATGTAATGATGACGATTGTGAAGTTAAAATCCAAATAATGATGAGGGATGGACACTAAAATCTGACTCCGTTTTCTACCATGTCTCCTGTTATCTCATTAACCAGGTCATATATGTGACCTAGACCTGACTTGAGTTTCTACCATTCTACATGGTATTTCAGATACTAGGTCATATGTGACCTAAATCTGACTCGAGTTTACCATTCTGGTTGGTATTTCAGATTTTTGGTCATATGTGACCAAGATATTTAATGTCAAAGACTGAGATACAGTGGCACTCCGTATGTCACTGCATCCTAGTACGTCATCCCCCTTGCGAGCATGTGGCAGTCTGAATTTGGTGCCAAATTGGAATTATACAAATCTATTGATTGTAAGGATACATATTTTCAACGGCATAGTATTTTACCTTTTTCAAAGAAATTTTTCTTGTTTAATGTTCTAGAGCATGATTCTGGAAAATTATTTGAAAAATATTCCAAATTTTATCTTGTTAAATTTATGGCATATCATTGAATTTCAAAACAGAATAGTTTTTATATAACGTTCAGCAGGCAGGTAAAATAATTAGATGAATTAATTTCTACAATATGAGTTTCATGCTTTTTTCCAGCTTTTCTTTGCAGTGTTTTGAGTTACATTAATTTAAGTGTTGTTTGAATATTTGGTAAGAGGAACATACTCTGTTTGTGGTGTTGGGAATGATTGTGCTGTAACATTCTGCTGTATGATCTGCTTTCTGTTATTAGCGTGCATCTAAGCTGCTTTACAGACATAGAATACGATTTGGTTGGCATCGTATGCTATGTTCATATTTTCTATATATATATTATATATTTATTGTAATGTTTGTTGTGTTCATTAAGTGATTTTATTTATAATTGTTGTCATGAGCTCACACCAAGCCTTTCTGGTTACTCCTTGTGAATCTCAGGCATGATATAATACTGAATTGTCATATTATAACGCGGGGAGAGGGGATTAAAATGTATTTTACCTTGAATGCCTGGGTTGTAGATAAAGTAATTCACATGAGTATATATATATATATATATATATATATATATATATATATATATATATATATATATATATATATATATATATATATATATATATATATATATATATCTCAGATCAACTCAACCTTTAAAGTACCTGCATATTTATTTTGAGCAGAATAATTTTCATGTGATTAAGTTTTTCTTGACAGTCCAGTATTTAAATGCATTCTTTAAGCCACTCCCTCTATTCTTTTGAAATTAGATTAAACATCAACAGCATTGCTGTGAGACTTGATTGTGGTTTATGCTGTGATATTTTCAGGGTGTGGAAGAGACCGCCTCCTACCAGGACACCATATCACGGATGCCGAATGCCAAACTGGCCAGAAACTCAGTAAGCCTTATGTTATATTAAATATCATATAATATAATATATTATATTTAATACATGTGCATAGGTTAGCAGCATGGAAATATGGACACAGGTTGGACAGGAAGGTTTAACAAGAGTGTCGCACCAGGTGGAGAGTGTTTAGTTCACAGGTCTGCCACTAGGGATTTAAACATCTATTCATTAGATTGCTTAGTTCACAGGTCAACCACTAGGGGTTTAGACATCTATTCATTAGATTGCTTAGTTCACAGGCCTGCCACTGGGGGTTTAAACATCTATTCATTAGATTGCTTAGTTCACAGGTCTGCCACTAGGGGATTAAATATCTATTCATTAGATTGCTTAGTTCACAGGTCTGCCACTGGGGGTTTAAACATCTATTCATTAGATTGCTTAGTTCACAGGTCTGCCACTAGGGGTTTAGACATCTATTCATTAGATTGCTTAGTTCACAGGTCTGCCACTGGGGGTTTAAACATCTATTCATTAGATTGCTTAGTTCACAGGTCTGCCACTAGGGGATTAAATATCTATTCATTAGATTGCTTAGTTCACAGGTCTGCCACTGGGGGTTTAAACATCTATTCATTAGATTGCTTAGTTCACAGGTTTGCCACTAGGGGTTTAAACATCTATTCATTAGATTGCTTAGTTCACAGGTCTGCGACTAGGGGTTTAAACATCTATTCATTAGATTGCTTAGTTCACAGGTCTGCCACTAGGGGTTTAAACATCTATTCATTAGATTGCTTAGTTCACAGGTCTGCCACTAGGGGTTTAAACATCTATTCATTAGATTGCTTAGTTCACAGGTCAGCCACTGGGGGTTTAGACATCTATTCATTAGATTGCTTAGTTCACAGGTTTGCCACTAGGGGTTTAAACATCTATTCATCAGGTGGAAGCATCAAAATCACAACATTGATGCATAACTGCCATTAGTTTCAATAGTACAGGAGAGTTAAAGAAGCTGTTTTCTGTAACATCAGCACGTATATACCAATCACTACATGTATATGAAGTACATTATCGTTATCAGTCTAATACACCCAGCCCAGGAGAGCTTATCAGATACTTTATTTCCCTGTAGTACACAGGATATGGTCCGGGACCATTGAACTTCTGTTATCTGTGATATATATCTGAGAGCATTTATTATTGCTCTCAGTATATATATATACTCCTACCTGTCACATTTAACAACGAGGTGTAACATTCCTCTGTCTGACCGAAAGATTATTCACCTTGAAGCAGGGATTCCTGGTTTGAATCCCGGCCAGAGACTATCAAGCACTACATATACGTGCAGACATTGTGTGTTACCAGTACTATATAAATGTCATTGTTTTTACCTCTACATTGACTGCTACCATCCCCTAGGAACCTTTCTTATGTTGTGAAAGTCCTTGATTTCTTGAGGGAAGGTGCTTTATTTAGGGGTTGAGCTTTACATTAAGATCATAGAAACATGTATATAATAGCACTTTTTGATTATATTTATTTATTTTGTTATTTGTTTTCAGTTTTTGCGGCAGCTGTCCATGTCTTTCATAGATGACGAGCCTGGATCCCCGTCCAGTCCTCTTATCAACAGTCACGGGTCCCCAGGCCTCTTCAGGAGGTCGCCTTATCGGTTTGATGCTGAGAATCGCAGCCGCTACACCTCAGGGTTCACCCCGATACCGGAAGACACGCCCCCTGCTGGCAAACAGTGTGTGTACGTCATTCCCGATAAAACCCACGAGAAAAAGCGGAGGAAGGTTCGCAGAATGGACTCCTGTCCGGCATCCGTCAGAGTGGTTCGCTCCAACGTCGGCAAGAAAGGCAGATTTGTCGTCACAACGATCTCGGATGAAAAACACAAGAAACAAGACAAGCAGAAAAGCAAGATTTCTGATGCTAAAGATGTCAAGATAACAATAGGTTCTGAAGCGGTCGTCGCGTCTAACACAAGTACAAGTGAAGCTTGATTCCCGGGGCCCCATTCACTGTGATATTATCATATTAGAGTAATTTTATTGGTCATATCTTGTTGTGTGACTTTCCCACATTTAGCACTTAATTATTGTTATAACATGGAATATGTTTTGTTTTTATGTATGGAGATTAATATTATCCAGAGATGACTGGTCTGTAATGTGGCTGACTATATTTTATAAATTAGCAAATGATATTTTTAAAACAATACCTGTCACTATATAATCAGTAAACCCAAACACTATCACTTGCATAAAATATATATTTAATGCAGTTCAATGTGACTTGGTCACCCTCTCCTGTGGAGTGGAGATCAACGTATCTAGCTAACAAGTTAACAGTAGCACAAGGTAATGCTGCTTTGGTCAGTGTTAGGCTAAAAATCTAGAAAAATGAAAATACTCAGACTGCAATAGGGCAACAGCAAAACATTTAATATATGATTCAGTTCTCATCATTTTTATCCAGATATGCAGCTGAATTCTCTTATACTCTTTGTTAATATATTTCTAAGTTAAAGGATTTTTTATATGAATTTTATCTATGAATTTTAAGACTTTATTATGACTTATTGACATAGGCAACTCCCTCAGTTTCCTACGTCCTTTATAACTTTTGTACTTCAAATCTCATTACATATTTCATATGTATTCCCATATTAACACTAATTTATGTTACACACAAGTTTGAAAACAAGTCATTAAAAACTTGAATGTGAATGAGGCCAATAGAATGTGCTTTAGATTTGAGGCCACTAGATTGTGTTATAATTTCAGAGTCCACTAGATTGTGTTATAATTTCAGAGTCCACTAGATTGTGCTTTGATTATAGAGTCCAATAGAATCTGCTTTAGACTTAAAAGTCTAATACATGCAGTAGAAAGTCAGTATTGATTTAGATATATTTATCATATATAATCATGTTTAAATGACAAATAAAATTCTGTTCAATAAATGAATCTACACATGTATGCCATATACCCCAGAGTGTTGTCATAATTAATATTATTTCTTAGTTTATGTCTTATAGTAAAAATGAATACTTCCTGGGTCTTTTTGGTCATTTTTAAACCATTTTCAATATTGGTAGCGTCCATCAGTTTTAATGTTCAATTTTGTGATTGTATATTAGTTTGTTTTAGCTTGTTTTCTGTACAGAGTAATATTTGCCATCTGTATTCACACTCTCCACCAGAGGCACACGCAAACTGGGTTCACCATGTCGCCCTCTGGTGGAGTTTGATCTGTATTCAGACCACTGATAAACAGGGAACAATACACAATGTACTTATATGCTCCGGTTTTCATCATTTGATCAAAGATTTTCTGTTATGTGATCAAAGTCGTTTGTTTATACACATACATGTACTATTGTATAAATGGGGTAATGTGCAAGTCCTGATATACATTTAATATACGTTGTAATAAATAACATGTGAATTTCATATCGCTAACTTATAAATACTGTTGAATTATGAATACTGTTGAATTATGAATACTGTTGAATTATGAATCAACAGGCTGTTAAGTAATAGATGACGTAGACAATTAAGTAAATCAATCAATGACCTCATGTCGTCAATTCCATTTGCAATGTGAAAGCAACATCATGATTCTGTCACTGAATTTGAAAATTGTGATAATTGTAGCGAGTTGTGTGTCAAGTCTCATGTAAATAATTCCAAAGAATCAAGGGTTTATTGAATATAAATAGAATCACAAATTAGATCTTATGTGTCAGTCTAAAATATCCACATATACAAAGTGTTGTAAGCTTTGATGTTTGGATTCAGATTACAGATTTATATACACACATTTAATTTAAACATTTTATCTTATTTTTAAAATATTGTTCTTTAAGAGCTATGAGCAAGCAATGCTTGGAATATGCACTCTATAAATATCTTATCATCATTAATATTATTACTATATTATTTATGCTATTTGATAGACTTATATATATTTTCTGTATAGATTTGTGTGAATATTATATATACATGTAATATTAGATTTTATGTTAAAGATTTTTTATTTCACTTCCAAAAGGAATCGGTGAAGTTGATACTCAACTTAATAGTCTCAGTTTTGTTGATTATCATATTATCCTCTCAATATGCACAGGTGCAAAATCTATTTATATTGTTTATGACAGGTGAAGATATCCAGAGTAAAAGTTTGACATAATAATGTGATGTTTCAGACATAATCACTTGGGGCTTCCTTAAGGCTTAGGAAACTGGCCCCACTAGCACAGTTGGTAGAGCGCAGGATCTGTGCCTTAATTAGGTATATAGATGGAGGACGGGAGGTGGTGGAGTGCACATGTCCCAAGATGTGTTCAGACATAATATGATTTGTGAAATATTTATGATTTCATGTTGGAAAAAGACCGAAGAAAAATGCTTTCAGCATATTATTAAATACTCATAATGTATATAGTGCGAATAAGTTCCTTTTAACATCATCCCCGATACCTCAGCAACATATTGTTCTGCTCCCAAAATAAACAACATGAGTGACACTGATTTTAAACTTGTACAGTATGTGGTTTCTATCAACCATTGTGTTAGATTCCCAAGAGATTTTGAAGCAATTTATTTTCAACCAACTTTCAGCCATTTCAGTGCTGTTACAGCTTGTCTACCATTATCCCAAACACAACACCTGTAAATGCACTCACAACTAGACACTATTCAAATTTAAACCCCCTTTTTATGTAAGTGTGGCACCTCTAAAGTCGGGTCAATTTTCTTAAGGGAAACATTTTTATGAAAGGAATGTGAGTACATCTTGTTGATGTTCTTGGACCAGGTTTCAGTACAATGTTTCTTTTAATCACACCTTAATTTCCAAATAGTTTATGCAAATTATCTGCCAACATGACCTCATACATTCTGTATAGATAATGGACCACCATAAATTAATGTACTCAATATGACAATAGACCACAGACTCTCTCAAGTAAGCACTGCAAGGAGCTTACATGGAGGCTCCATAGAGGCAGACGACTCCAGATGCTTGCATGGCCAGTCAGAATAAATACTTGTTGCATCTTTCTTGGAAAAAAAATAATTTTATTATACATAAAGAATAAAGACTTTTGTTTAAATAATTTGTTCTGTTGTCTGTTCTTAACACATTAATATAATATAGCAATATTGGGATCTTTTGGGACGGGTGGAATCTTGTCAACACAAGAAGGGTCTGCTTTCAGGTAAGGAATTATAACTAGTTCAGAAGGGAAGGTACTAGTTCTTGTGGATGTACTTTATAACTAGTTCAGGAGGGAAGGTACTAGTTCTTGTGGATGTACTTTATAACTTGTTCAGAAGGGAAGGTACTAGTTCTTGTGGATGTACTTTATAACTTGTTCAGAAGGGAAGGTACTAGTTCTTGTGGATGTACTTTATAACTTGTTCAGAAGGGAAGGTACTAGTCCTTGTGGATGTACTTTATAACTTGTTCAGGAGGGAAGGTACTAGTTCTTGTGGATGTACTTTATAACTTGTTCAGAAGGGAAGGTACTAGTTCTTGTGGATGTACTTTATAACTTGTTCAGAAGGGAAGGTACTAGTTCTTGTGGATGTACTTTATAACTTGTTCAGAAGGGAAGGTACTAGTCCTTGTGGATGTACTTTATAACTTGTTCAGGAGGGAAGGTACTAGTTCTTGTGGATGTACTTTATAACTTGTTCAGAAGGGAAGGTACTAGTTCTTGTGGATGTACTTTATAACTAGTTCAGGAGGGAAGGTACTAGTTCTTGTGGATGTACTGTAATACTAGTTCAGAAGGGGGTAGTAGTTTTTGTGTATATACTTTATAACTAGTTCAGAAGGGAAGATACTAGTTCTTGTGGATGTACTTTATAACTAGTTCAGAAGGGAAGGTACTAGTTCTTGTGGATGTACTTTATAACTAGTTCAGAAATGGAGGTAGTAGTTCTTCAGAAATGTAGGTACTAGTTCTTGTAAATTGAGCCGAATGCATTTTCATCTCTAGGATTAAAGACCTGACAATTCAGTTAGGCAGCACTATATCTGCTACAAGTAGGTCTCATCATGAAATGACTGAAATAATATTGAATAAAAATAAGACAGCCATAATATAAGAATTAGTCTTAGGTGATTTTCTAATTTGTATTTCATTTTTCATCCTAGGGACACAGATCTATTACAAGGCTGAGCTGAGTGGAGGGGGGATATCTATAGATATAGTACAAGGCTGAGCAGTCGAGGGGGGATATCTATAGATATAGTACAAGGCTGAGCAAAGTCGAGGGGGGATATCTATAGATATAATACAAGGCTGAGCAAAGTCGAGGGAGGATATCTATAGATATGTTACAAGGCTGAGCAGAGTCGAGGGGGGATATCTATAGATATACATGTAGTACAAGGCTGAGCAGAGTCGAGGGGGGATATCTATAGATATAATACAAGGGTGAGAATATGTACCCCATATTTTATTTTGGTTTTGCACACTTGCTCTGAACTACTGTGAGCAGTATGCACCCCTTTGAGGGCCTAGCAGTATGTACGCCTTTGAGGGCCTAGCAGTATGCACCCCTTTGAGGGCCTATAGCAGTATTCACACCTTTGAGGGCCTATAGCAGTATGCACACCTTTGAGGGCCTAGCAGTATGCACACCTTTGAGGGCCTAGCAGTATGCACACCTTTGAAAACCCAGCAGTATGCACCCCTTTGAGGGCCTAGCAGTATGCACCCCTTTGAGGGCCTAGCAGTATGTACGCCTTTGAGGGCCTATAGCAGTATGCACACCTTTGAGGGCCTAGAAGTATGCACACCTTTGAGGGCCTAGCAGTATGCACCCCTTTGAGGGCCTAGCAGTATGCACACCTTTGAGGGCCTAGCAGTATGCACCCCTTTGAGGGCCTAGCAGTATGCACACCTTTGAGGGCCTAGCAGTATGCACCCCTTTGAGGGCCTAGCAGTATGCACACCTTTGAGGGCCTAGCAGTATGCACCCCTTTGAGGGCCTAGCAGTATGCACCCCTTTGAGGGCCTAGCAGTATGCACACCTTTGAGGGCCTAGCAGTATGCACCCCTTTGAGGGCCTAGCAGTATGCACACCTTTGAGGGCCTAGCAGTATGCACACCTTTGAGGGCCTAGCAGTATGCAAACCTTTGAGGGCCTAGCAGTTTGCACCCCTTTAAGGGCCTGGAGTTAGAGATTATAATTTAGTCAGGACAGTTTGGGCTCGCATGTGTTCAAATGATTTGAAAAAAATCAATATATATATATTGATTTGTTGGAAATTTACATTTTATTGTGAAAGAAATCTACTTTTACAACAAAATAATACAACATATATTATCATGTGAAGTACATAAATACAGTTAAATTGGCAATCCAAGCTTCATAACCAATGTCAGTATTCTATTGGCAATTAATTAAGCAGCTGAAGTATCTGGATTGTTCAGATGTGAGAAGTTGCCGCTCTCAGCTCTTGTTTTATTACCAAGGAGGCATGAATAGTTCTTTTCCTTGCTGTCGTCTTCCCATATGATTAAGTTATATTTATCTGTGTTGCCAGCAATGGTTACTCCCTTGATCACTCGTGTCACAACAGTGCTGCCATCTGGATCACTTGTGCCACAACGGTGCTGCCATCTGGCAATGCCCAGCAACTATTTAGATGGTAAATGAACCTGATTAAATAGTTTGTCCTTGATAACTTGTGACATTAAACCGTGAATTGCCTCTATGGTGTTTTTGCACCTGAAATGATAAGTATAACAACAGTTGTAGTTACGTCATTCTGACTGTGGACCAATTAGACTCAGGCCACGGGTATGTGCCTGGATAAATTAATGCTGGTATGTGCCTGGATAAATTAATGCTGGTATGTGCCTGGATAAATTACTACTGGTATGTGCCTGGATAAATTACTATGGGTATGTGCCTGGATAAATTACCACTGGTATGTGCCTGGATAAATTACTATGGGTATGTGCCTGGATAAATTACTACTGGTATGTGCCTGGATAAATGAATGCCAGGTGCAAAAGGCAACCAACAGGCCCCAGATCCTCACACCAGGTGCTTATCAAAATGATGAGATATATTGACATGTCAAAGTTACTGGCTACAAATATTTCTAAATCTTTAATACGAGTAAGAAATTTATTTAAGTCTGAATGGGATGCATGTGTGGTAAAATTTGTAGCTTTTTATCTGAAATAGCTGATAAGATATGGCAAAATATCTACGTTTTTATTGACAGACACACAGAGCTCAATTACCATACTCAAGCAGTGGGAGCTAAAAATCAAGGTTATCAGGCTTTTATTTAAGTCTTGGCTCATTCCATGGCTATGCAAAATGGACAGGGCTTTTAACTATTAGAAGTATAGCTTCTGTCGTTCTGTCTGTCAACTTTGATCTTCTCTGAAACTACTGGGTGGAGTTCTCAGCTATAAGCAGGAGTTGTAAGGGAGGCTGCTATTTTGAATAACATGTCAAATATTAGCCAATGATAATTCAAATAAGAAGTTGGGGCCAAATTACATATACAACATGCATTTTTATTGGTCAAAATTATCATCTGCTCAAGTCTGCTCTGGGAAAGGATTCAAAGGATCATTTGTGAAACAATTTCCAGAAAATGCTCCCAAACATTACAAAAAGCAGTGATGGGCATAGCTCTGAGGTGACTGGCCTGTGTTTTATTTTTTTGAGTGAGGGATCATTGCATACCCATCTTTGGTGGCCTTGGCTAGTTTATCTTCTGATTTCTTCTCATGTGAGTCCATCCCGAGCATGAAGCCGCCACGACCAAGCTGAGCCTCCGACTGCTCCAATTTGTCTGACAAGTCAAATATCTGACCAGTCATGTAATCCGCATTCTGAAAGAAACAACACAAACGACTTTCAAACATGCATTATTATTGCCTATTGGAAAGGTTTGCCTGTATTGCATTTTTTTCTAATGTAAAATAAGTGCAATTATTATCAAGCTCACACAAACACTTGAACAAGTAAAAGTGTTTACCAGCTGTTCTTGCTATCAAGATTTTTTCTCCTTTACCAATCAATTTTTCTAAAGTTCAAGTGGTAGTTGACTTCTTTTGATTGCAAAGTATTTGTTTTGTGATGTATGTACATGTACCTTAAACATGTGTTTTATGGTTTGGTCACACTTTGTTCACATGCAACATACCTGATTCCTACCAGATGGAACGAGTGGTTACCTGCTGGAGGGCTGAGTGGTTACCTGCTGGAGCACTGAGTGGTTACCTGCTGGAGCACTGAGTGGTTACCTGCTGGAGCACTGAGTGGCTACCTGCTGGAGCACTGAGTGGCTACCTGCTGGAGCACTGAGTGGTTACCTGCTGGAGCACTGAGTGGTTACCTGCTGGAGCACTGAGTGGTTACCTGCTGGAGCACTGAGTGGTTACCTGCTGGAGCACTGAGTGGTTACCTGCTGGAGCACTGAGTGGTTACCTGCTGGAGCACTGAGTGGTTACCTGCTGGAGGGCTGAGTGGTTACCTGCTGGAGCACTGAGTGGTTACCTGCTGGAGCACTGAGTGGTTACCTGCTGGAGCACTGAGTGGTTACCTGCTGGAGCACTGAGTGGTTACCTGCTGGAGCACTGAGTGGTTACCTGCTGGAGCACTGAGTGGTTACCTGCTGGAGCACTGAGTGGTTACCTGCTGGAGCACTGAGTGGTTACCTGCTGGAGCACTGAGTGGCTACCTGCTGGAGCACTGAGTGGTTACCTGCTGGAGCACTGAGTGGCTACCTGCTGGAGCACTGAGTGGTTACCTGCTGGATCACTGAGTGGTTACCTGCTGGAGCACTGAGTGGTTACCTGCTGGAGCACTGAGTGGTTACCTGCTGGAGGGCTGAGTGGTTACCTGCTGGAGCACTGAGTGACTACCTGCTGGAGCACTGAGTGACTACCTGCTGGAGCACTGAGTGGTTACCTGCTGGAGGGCTGAGTGGTTACCTGCTGGAGCACTGAGTGGTTACCTGCTGGAGCACTGAGTGACTACCTGCTGGAGCACTGAGTGGTTACCTGCTGGAGCACTGAGTGGTTACCTGCTGGAGCACTGAGTGGTTACCTGCTGGAGCACTGAGTGGTTACCTGCTGGAGCACTGAGTGGTTACCTGCTGGAGCACTGAGTGGTTACCTGCTGGAGCACTGAGTGGTTACCTGCTGGAGGGCTGGGTGGTTACCTGCTGGAGCACTGAGTGGTTACCTGCTGGAGCACTGAGTGGTTACCTGCTGGAGCACTGAGTGGTTACCTGCTGGAGCACTGCTGGAGCACTGAGTGGCTACCTGCTGGAGCACTGAGTGGCTACCTGCTGGAGCACTGAGTGGCTACCTGCTGGAGCACTGAGTGGTTACCTGCTGGAGCACTGAGTGGTTACCTGCTGGAGCACTGAGTGGTTACCTGCTGGAGGGCTGAGTGGTTACCTGCTGGAGCACTGAGTGACTACCTGCTGGAGCACTGAGTGACTACCTGCTGGAGCACTGAGTGGTTACCTGCTGGAGGGCTGAGTGGTTACCTGCTGGAGCACTGAGTGGTTACCTGCTGGAGGGCTGAGTGGTTACCTGCTGGAGCACTGAGTGGTTACCTGCTGGAGCACTGAGTGGTTACCTGCTGGATCACTGAGTGGTTACCTGCTGGAGCACTGAGTGGTTACCTGCTGGAGCACTGAGTGGTTACCTGCTGGAGCACTGAGTGGTTACCTGCTGGAGCACTGAGTGGTTACCTGCTGGATCACTGAGTGACTACCTGCTGGAGGGCTGAGTGGTTACCTGCTGGAGCACTGAGTGGTTACCTGCTGGAGCACTGAGTGGTTACCTGCTGGAGGGCTGAGTGGTTACCTGCTGGAGCACTGAGTGACTACCTGCTGGAGCACTGAGTGGTTACCTGCTGGAGCACTGAGTGGCTACCCGCTGGAGCACTGAGTTATCATGACAGAAGCCAGATGCTCGATGACTGATTGAAATTAGTGTCAACTCAAAATCTACTGATAACTCTGATAATTAAAATGGGAAGAAAACCTCCACCAAATATGGACAGGCAATTTAAATATCACTGACATGAACAAGTATAAGACATAAAAAATGATTTTAAGATAATTTAATACTTTTAAAGTTTTCAAATTATCAGAACTTTTTATCATCTTTTGCTGATGGCAGCCATCTTAGCAATTACATGTATAGTGGTTCCAGCAAATCAGAAACAGGTTATAAGTTTATTTAAAATTACAGTAAAATTGTCTTCGATTGTCTAGAAAAATATATCTCAGTGCCATTGTTTCCCCAAAAAACAAGAGTTCAAATTTATGTCGGTTTTAACAGGTTTAACATTTATCACACCTGGCCTTGCACTGGTATGAGGCTTATGATATGTTAAATTTGAACATGAAATACAAAATTACCTTGATCCAAATTCACAAGCTTGGGACAATTACAAATAATTAAAACATTCAGAAATACAGGGGGTCCGAGGTGCGCTAGAGAATAGGTTGAAAAGTCCAGTTACAAGGACAATATTACTAAATGGGGATTTTATTCGTCTTCAATGAAATTAGTATTGACCTGGTATTGACTGCTGAATTAAGTCAGATGAATGAGTGAAGGCAATGTTGACCTGGTATTGACTGCTGAATTAAGTCAGATGAATGAGTGAAGGCAATGTTGACCTGGTATTGACTGCTGAATTATGTCAGGTGAATGAATGGAGGCAATGTTGACCTGGTATTGACTGCTGAATTATGTCAGGTGAATGAATGAAGGCAATGTTGACCTGGTATTGACTGCGGAATTATGTCAGGTGAATGAATGGAGGCAATGTTGACCTGGTATTGACTGCTGAACTATGTCAGATGAATGAATGAAGGCAAATGTTGACCTGGTATTGACTGCTGAACTATGTCAGATGAATGAATGAAGGCAATGTTGACCTGGTATTGACTGCTGAATGATGTTAGATGAATGAATGAAGGCAATGTTGACCTGGTATTGACTGCTGAATTATGTCAGATGAATGAATGGAGGCAATGTTGACCTGGTATTGACTGCTGAATGATGTCAGATGAATGAATGAAGGCAATGTTGACCTGGTATTGACTGCTGAACTATGTTAGATGAATGAATGAAGGCAATGTTGACCTGGTATTGACTGCTGAACTATGTCAGATGAATGAATGAAGGCAAATGTTGACCTGGTATTGACTGCTGAACTATGTCAGATGAATGAATGAAGGCAATGTTGACCTGGTATTGACTGCTGAATTATGTCAGATGAATGAATGAAGGCAATGTTGATCTGGTATTGACTGCTGAATGATGTCAGATGAATGAATGAAGGCAATGTTGACCTGGTATTGACTGCTGAATGATGTTAGATGAATGAATGAAGGCAATGTTGACCTGGTATTGACTGCTGAATTATGTCAGATGAATGAATGGAGGCAATGTTGACCTGGTATTGACTGCTGAATGATGTCAGATGAATGAATGAAGGCAATGTTGACCTGGTATTGACTGCGGAATTATGTCAGGTGAATGAATGGAGGCAATGTTGACCTGGTATTGACTGCTGAACTATGTCAGATGAATGAATGAAGGCAAATGTTGACCTGGTATTGACTGCTGAACTATGTCAGATGAATGAATGAAGGCAATGTTGACCTGGTATTGACTGCTGAATGATGTTAGATGAATGAATGAAGGCAATGTTGACCTGGTATTGACTGCTGAATTATGTCAGATGAATGAATGGAGGCAATGTTGACCTGGTATTGACTGCTGAATGATGTCAGATGAATGAATGAAGGCAATGTTGACCTGGTATTGACTGCGGAATTATGTCAGGTGAATGAATGGAGGCAATGTTGACCTGGTATTGACTGCTGAATTATGTCAGGTGAATGAATGAAGGCAATGTTGACCTGGTATTGACTGCTGAATTATGTCAGATGAATGAATGAAGGCAAATGTTGACCTGGTATTGACTGCTGAATTATGTCAGGTGAATGAATGGAGGCAATGTTGACCTGGTATTGACTGCTGAATTATGTCAGGTGAATGAATGGAGGCAATGTTGACCTGGTATTGACTGCTGAATTATGTCAGGTGAATGAATGGAGGCAATGTTGACCTGGTATTGACTGCTGAATTATGTCAGATGAATGAATGAAGGCAATGTTGACCTGGTATTGACTGCTGAATGATGTCAGATGAATGAATGAAGGCAAATGTTGACCTGGTATTGACTGCTGAATTATGTCAGGTGAATGAATGGAGGCAATGTTGACCTGGTATTGACTGCTGAATTATGTCAGGTGAATGAATGGAGGCAATGTTGACCTGGTATTGACTGCTGAATTATGTCAGGTGAATGAATGAAGGCAATGTTGACCTGGTATTGACTGCGGAATTATGTCAGGTGAATGAATGGAGGCAATGTTGACCTGGTATTGACTGCTGAACTATGTCAGATGAATGAATGAAGGCAAATGTTGACCTGGTATTGACTGCTGAACTATGTCAGATGAATGAATGAAGGCAATGTTGACCTGGTATTGACTGCTGAACTATGTCAGATGAATGAATGAAGGCAATGTTGACCTGGTATTGACTGCTGAATTATGTCAGATGAATGAATGGAGGCAATGTTGACCTGGTATTGACTGCTGAATGATGTCAGATGAATGAATGAAGGCAATGTTGACCTGGTATTGACTGCGGAATTATGTCAGGTGAATGAATGGAGGCAATGTTGACCTGGTATTGACTGCTGAACTATGTCAGATGAATGAATGAAGGCAAATGTTGACCTGGTATTGACTGCTGAACTATGTCAGATGAATGAATGAAGGCAATGTTGACCTGGTATTGACTGCTGAATGATGTTAGATGAATGAATGAAGGCAATGTTGACCTGGTATTGACTGCTGAATTATGTCAGATGAATGAATGGAGGCAATGTTGACCTGGTATTGACTGCTGAATGATGTCAGATGAATGAATGAAGGCAATGTTGACCTGGTATTGACTGCGGAATTATGTCAGGTGAATGAATGGAGGCAATGTTGACCTGGTATTGACTGCTGAATTATGTCAGGTGAATGAATGAAGGCAATGTTGACCTGGTATTGACTGCTGAATTATGTCAGATGAATGAATGAAGGCAAATGTTGACCTGGTATTGACTGCTGAATTATGTCAGGTGA
Organism: Amphiduros pacificus; assembly: GCA_949316495.1. NCBI lineage: Eukaryota > Metazoa > Annelida > Polychaeta > Phyllodocida > Hesionidae > Amphiduros > Amphiduros pacificus. The sequence goes on along the minus strand of OX439000.1, from coordinate 1,140,640 downwards.
ATGAATGGAGGCAATGTTGACCTGGTATTGACTGCTGAATTATGTCAGGTGAATGAATGGAGGCAATGTTGACCTGGTATTGACTGCTGAATTATGTCAGGTGAATGAATGGAGGCAATGTTGACCTGGTATTGACTGCTGAATTATGTCAGATGAATGAATGAAGGCAATGTTGACCTGGTATTGACTGCTGAATTATGTCAGATGAATGAATGAAGGCAAATGTTGACCTGGTATTGACTGCTGAATTATGTCAGGTGAATGAATGGAGGCAATGTTGACCTGGTATTGACTGCTGAATTATGTCAGGTGAATGAATGGAGGCAATGTTGACCTGGTATTGACTGCTGAATTATGTCAGGTGAATGAATGGAGGCAATGTTGACCTGGTATTGACTGCTGAATGATGTCAGGTGAATGAATGAAGGCAATGTTGACCTGGTATTGACTGCTGAATTATGTCAGATGAATGAATGAATGCAATGTTGACCTGGTATTGACTGCTGAATTATGTCAGGTGAATGAATGAAGGCAATGTTGACCTGGTATTGACTGCTGAATGATGTCAGGTGAATGAATGAAGGCAATGTTGACCTGGTATTGACTGCTGAATGATGTCAGATGAATGAATGAAGGCAATGTTGACCTGGTATTGACTGCTGAATGATGTCAAATGAATGAATGGAGGCAATGTTGACCTGGTATTGACTGCTGAATGATGTCAGGTGAATGAATGAAGGCAATGTTGACCTGGTATTGACTGCTGAATGATGTCAGGTGAATGAATGGAGGCAATGTTGACCTGGTATTGACTGCTGAATTATGTCAGATGAATGAATGAATGCAATGTTGACCTGGTATTGACTGCTGAATGATGTCAGATGAATGAATGAAGGCAAATGTTGACCTGGTATTGACAGCTGAATTATGTCAGATGAATGAATGAAGGCAATGTTGACCTGGTATTGACTGCTGAATTATGTCAAATGAATGAGTGGAGGCAATGTTGACCTGGTATTGACTGCTGAATTATGTCAGGTGAAAGAATGAATGCAATGTTGACCTGGTATTGACTGCTGAATTATGTCAAATGAATGAATGGAGGCAATGTTGACCTGGTATTGACTGCTCAATGATGTCAGATAAATGAATGAAGGCAATGTTGACCTGGTATTGACTGCTGAATTATGTCAGATGAATGAATGAAGGCAATGTTGACCTGGTATTGACTGCTGAATTATGTCAGATGAATGAATGAAGGCAATGTTGACCTGGTATTGACTGCTGAATGATGTCAGGTGAATGAATGAAGGCAATGTTGACCTGGTATTCACTGCTGAATGATGTCAGGTGAATGAATGGAGGCAATGTTGACCTGGTATTGACTGCTGAATTATGTCAGATGAATGAATGAAGGCAATGTTGACCTGGTATTGACTGCTGAATTATGTCAAATGAATGAATGGAGGCAATGTTGACCTGGTATTGACTGCTGAATTATGTCAGGTGAAAGAATGAATGCAATGTTGACCTGGTATTGACTGCTGAATTATGTCAAATGAATGAATGGAGGCAATGTTGACCTGGTATTGACTGCTCAATGATGTCAGATAAATGAATGAAGGCAATGTTGACCTGGTATTGACTGCTGAATGACGTCAGATGAATGAATGAAGGCAATGTTGACCTGGTATTGACTGCTGAATTATGTCAGATGAATGAATGAAGGCAATGTTGACCTGGTATTGACTGCTGAATTATGTCAGATGAATGAATGAAGGCAAATGTTGACCTGATGTCTACTTTGTCAGTTTTATCAGATGAATGAATCAATGACTGAGTGAGTGTTAACCTCCTGTATACTTGCTGTAAGATGTGGAATTAAAGGTGTTGTCTTTGTACTTACTGTGAGCAGACTGGAGGAGCTGAGAGTGTTCACCCAGTACTTACTGTGAGCAGACTGGAGGAGCTGAGAGTGTTCACCCAGTACTTACTGTGAGCAGACTGGAGGAGCTAAGAGTGTTCACCCAGTACTTACTGTGAGCAGACTGGAGGAGCTAAGAGTGTTCACCCAGTACTTACTGTGAGCAGACTGGAGGAGCTGAGAGTGTTCACCCAGTACTTACTGTGAGCAGACTGGAGGAGCTGAGAGTGTTCACCCAGTACTTACTGTGAGCAGACTGGAGGAGCTGAGAGTGTTCACCCAGTACTTACTGTGAGCAGACTGGAGGAGCTGAGAGTGTTCACCCAGTACTCACTGTGCGCAGACTGGAGGAGCTGAGAGTGTTCACCCAGTACTTACTGTGAGCAGACTGGAGGAGCTGAGAGTGTTCACCCAGTACTTACTGTGCGCAGACTGGAGGAGCTGAGAGTGTTCACCCAGTACTTACTGTGCGCAGACTGGAGGAGCTGAGAGTGTTCACCCAGTACTTACTGTGAGCAGACTGGAGGAGCTGAGAGTGTTCACCCAGTACTTACTGTGCGCAGACTGGAGGAGCTGAGAGTGTTCACCCAGTACTTACTGTGAGCAGACTGGAGAAGCTGAGAGTGTTCACCCAGTACTTACTGTGAGCAGACTGGAGGAGCTGAGAGTGTTCACCCAGTACTTATTCCACAGCGATTCCAGTAACTTCCGGTCAAGTCCAGATTTGAAGTATGAGACATCCAAGGAATAATATCTGAATATAAGAAATCACTGAATTATCAAGCCTAAACATACTGGATTCTGTTATCTTCTGTCTGCCCTAGATAGTGGTCATAAAACCCACAATAACAACATATATAGCCCTGATGCTAGACAGTGGTTGTACATGGCAGCTTAGGGAACATAGACCTGAAACAAGACATGTCACTCACTTGAAGCACTTCAGAGTTCAATGACCCGAAACAAGCCATGTCGCTTCATCGCAAAACTTCATAGTTCATTGACCCAAAACAAGGCATGTCACTTCCTCGAAGCACTTTATAGTTCAATGACCCAAAACAAGCCATGTCGCTTCATCGCAACACTTCATAGTTCATTGACCCAAAATCGCCTGACTTGTACCTTTGTTGTAGACATTAGAATCTAAATGTCACAATCAATCCAAAGCTGTTCCTACTGTAAAGCAAGTATTACATGATCTAAATGCTGCCAAATAGCTGGTATAAAACTCCATGTGATTAAACTCCTATTGGATCTTTTGTAATGCAATGTGATGTGTGACACATGTATAGAACAATGGAGAAAATAACTTCCTTCAGTGTTACCATGACAACAATGATCAGAACAGAATAACTAACAATACATGATGCAGATATAAACATCTAGTCACATTGAGTGACCTCTACTTGAGATATAAAGTCCAGAAAGTCAGCATTATACGTATGTCATTCTTCTTTTCTAAATTCATATATTCTGTCCCTCTAATAGCATTATTACCTAAAATTACAGTAAAATGTCCATTTTTCTTGTCGACTTGTCCACATCCTGCCAATCCAAGTGGACAAGTGAATAATCCATGAACAGGGAAAACTGATATACACTGACAAACCACTGATGAGACTAAATCAGTTGAAACTAGTCAGGTTGTTACCCACACCACCTGAATACAAAGAAGGACCACCCCCATCTGCTCTGCTCCTTGCCTTCAACTTTAAACAACTCCTATACATCATAATCCCAAATATGGAATGTCAAACTGAGGGAAGAACAAACTCATTGATTACTAGAAGGCAATGCAAACATTATCCAAGTTATCCTCCATTTCCTATTTAAATCTAGTTCCTCATCTGTTATAACTTGCACTTATTAAACTTAGGACCCAATCTTAAGATTAGTTAAAACAATGGTGATGTACTCTTGTCAAGGAGTACTGCATCTCGCTGGTACAGATAACTGCTTCAAACTCTCGCACCTAAGAGGGAATCAAGCAGTCAACATTGACTTCTCATCCACGTACACACTTAGCACGTAGGATATTAATCAATATTTCATGAATGAATTTCAGACTTTTAAATGTTACGGGCAGGATTCGCATGCAAAAAATGCATATAAAGCGGTACATAAACGAAAGTGTTTCACTAAATAATACATGTAGGTTTATACCATAGAAGATTTTATTTTAGAAGTTTGATATTTTTAAAATAAAAGATTTGGGAGGATTATAGTGTTTCTATAACTTATAACTTGTAATATTGAAGATATTGACGGGTAGGAATTGTTTGTTTATTCATTTCATGAATGTTGTAATAATTATCCCAAGTTTACAGTGTTGACAGCTTAAAGACCCCCATCATATGAAACATCATTTCTCACACTGGAGAAAAGCATTATTTAAAAGAGAAACTTACACAAAACATACACAAATATGACTTAACGTAATGCTCATTAAAAAATAGAAGCCCAGTTTACATGCAAGGGGAACCGGAGAAGTTACTTACTGTTTGCAGTGTACTCCAAAATCCTCTATCTTGTTCAGTGGAATAGATTGGTACTCGGAGGGTCCCTCATCTGGGGGCTTGTAACCCTACAACAATATACAACAATATTAAACTGATGCCTCTCCTAGTACATTGTAACCCTGCAACAATATACAACACCTTATATTATAGCTGCCTCTCCTAGTACATTGTAACCCTGCAACAATATACAACACCTTATATTATAGCTGCCTCTCCTAGTACATTGCAACCCTGCAACAATATACAACACCTTATATTATAGCTGCCTCTCCTAGTACATTGCAACCCTGCAACAATACACAACACCTTATATTACAGCTGCCTCTCCTGGTACATTGTAACCCTGCATCAATACACAACACCTTATATTACAGCTGCCTCTCCTAGTACATTGTAACCCTGTGACAATACACAACACCTTACATTACAGCTGCCTCTCCTAGTACATTGTAACCCTGCAACAATATACAACACCTTATATTATAGCTGCCTCTCCTAGTACATTGCAACCCTGCAACAATATACAACACCTTATATTACAGCTGCCTCTCCTGGTACATTGTAACCCTGCAACAATATACAACACCTTATATTATAGCTGCCTCTCCTAGTACATTGCAACCCTGCAACAATACACAACACCTTATATTACAGCTGCCTCTCCTGGTACATTGTAACCCTGCATCAATACACAACACCTTATATTACAGCTGCCTCTCCTAGTACATTGTAGCCCTGCAACAATATACAACACCTTATATTACAGCTGCCTCTCCTAGTACATTGTAACCCTGCAACAATATACAACACCTCAAAAAGCACTTTGCTGAATCAGGGAAATTGCAGTCTTCTGTGTTGTATATAAAACAGAATTAAACTCCTAGAGCCCAGTCACATATACATTTAGAATTATTTTCATATGATCATATATTTCATGTGAATATTTGCATGGTTAATTTTTGTACTCAGTTGATAGGTTTGTGACCTGGTGGTTAAACTTTGGTGCTGATGAGGCCATAGTCAAGTGCAAATCACTATTCAATCAGATCTTTGTCTCTTGTCACAAAAAATTCAATGTTCTTATAGATAGAGTGAGCCTTTTGTATCTGTAACATGATGCAGCCCTGGTGCGTCCACATCCGTTAATGCAGCCCTGGTGTGTCCACATCCATTAATGCAGCCCTGGTGTGTCCACATCCATTAATGCAGCACTGGTGCGTCCACATCCATTAATGCAGCACTGGTGCGTCCTCATCCATTAATGCAGCCCTGGTGTGTCCTCATCCATTAATGCAGCCCTGGTGTGTCCTCATCCATTGATGCAGCCCTGGTGCGTCCACATCCATTAATGCAGCCCTGGTGTGTCCACATCCATTAATGCAGACCTGGTGTGTCCACATCCATTAATGCAGCACTGGTGCGTCCTCATCTATTAATGCAGCACTGGTGCGTCCTCATCCATTAATGCAGCCCTGGTGTGTCCTCATCCATTAATGCAGCCCCGGTGTGTCCACATCCATTACTACAGCCCTGGTGTGTCCACATCCATTAATGCAGCACTGGTGTGTCCACATCCATTAATGCAGCCCTGGTGCGTCCTCATCCATTAATGCAGCACTGGTGCGTCCTCATCCATTAATGCAGCCCTGGTGCGTCCTCATCCATTAATGCAGCACTGGTGCGTCCTCATCCATTAATGCAGCCCTGGTGTGTCCTCATCCATTAATGCAGCACTGGTGCGTCCTCATCCATTAATGCAGCCCTGGTGTGTCCACATCCATTAATGCAGCACTGGTGTGTCCACATCCATTAATGCAGCCCTGTGTGTTCACATCCATTAATGCAGCCCTGGTATGTCCTCATCCATTGATGCAGCCCTGGTGTGTCCTCATCCATTGATGCAGCCCTGGTGCGTCCACATCCATTAATGCAGCCCTGGTGTGTCCACATCCATTGATGCAGCCCTGGTGTGTCCACATCCATTAATGCAGCCCTGGTGTGTCCTCATCCATTAATGCAGCCCTGGTGTGTCCACATCCATTAATGCAGCCCTGGTGTGTCCTCATCCATTAATGCAGCCCTGGTGCGTCCACATCCATTAATGCAATTGAGATATTTTGGCCAAATGCAATATTCTTTTTTAATTCTTGAAACAACTAATCAATGATTGTTGATGGAACGTTATTCTTTGGCATCCCCTGAGGCATATGCTTTTTTAGATTTGTTGATCTCATTTCAAACGGTTTTCTTGAAATTTGCAAACCATTGGTTTGTCATTCCTATCACACAAATAAATGTCTTTTAAAAATAGATCATTGATATCATTAATTTTTGATAAAATCAAGGTGACAGAGAAATACTCTGAACACAATCTAACATCACAGATATAAAATGTTCTCTTAAATGTTAGAGCTTCATATGTCATGGAATTTTCCATTGTCAAACCCTAACAAGCAATGTGCAGAAAATGCCTCGATTTAAAGGTGTTCATCACCAATCCTCTTATTTTTTACATATCATTTATAAGCATACTTATGTATGTGTGAATATTGTGGCAATTCCATTTTCACCAAGACTAAAAAAATAAATTAAGTTCACAGAAACTGTACAATCGACGGAGGTACATGCCAGCTTGCAAGTGCATATGCTATTTCAAGATAGTGTCACAGTCCTAGCTATTTTTTATGTTGTTATGAAGTTTCTTATGAACTTTAAACATTTCTGACAGCTCAAACGACCAGTGGGAATGTATAACCCACTTATACCTGTGACAATGATGTCAAGCTTATTTTCATTAAACCAAGAAACACAGATATTTAAAAAAGAAGAAGATATTTTGGGTTTTGTAGTTGGTATGGGAATTTGTGTTATTTTCTATTTATTTATTGTAATATAAATGCTGGAACAGTCTCCTAATACAGACAAGAAATCATATCTGTATATTTATACCAAGGTCCTTCACTAGTTTTTCTTTGTATATTAAGCAGTATAGTCGCTCAGAATCATAGGATTTTATTTGCAGAGGCCTATTAGACATATTGAGCTGAATGGATATTCCTGGTTTGACCTGAATATAACAGATCTGTGCCTGGTTATTTAATTGTTCACTGTAAATAAATGTAGTAGATTTATGCTTCACTGATCTGGAGCGTGAACTGCCACCACCAATCCAGGCCAGTGTGATGGCAACATGCGAGTGCCCTTCACCACAGGACGTCCTCTCATATCAGTACCTTGTTCTAACACATCTAGAGGGGTGGGGGATTGGGGGATAGGGGGATGGGGGGATAGGGGGATAGGGGGATGGGGGGAGGGGGATTTATGAACTCGTACAATGGCCACACAAGAAGGGGTGGGTGAGGTGGTGTAACCTGGGAAGCAACCCTATCTCAGCTTTTCTTTACATGACCTTGTTTGACCTGATCATGTGATATGCTCAACCAATCATATCCCTCAATATGCTATCATTCATACATAAATAATATATAATTATAAACTCTGGACTTTGTTCTTATCACGAGGAAGGAAGGAAAATCCACAGTTCAAAAATCAATTTTTTTGTATGCATCATCTATTTTTGAATGGGTACATGCTTGGCTAATAGAGCAGATGTAAGCATACATTTCTAACACCGTTATTTGTGATAAATTCCTGAACTAGTCCATGGCAAGTGTCCAACAACGATTAGTATCTGTCCTGGGCCATGTATTATATAGGCTTGCTGATAACACTGGTCAGCCACTGTATATAAACACCATGGACATCTTTATAACTGACTTCAGCACTTGAAGCCTGCCAGTTAGCATCAATGGCATAAAATACTGTCACCAAGATTAACATCAGCTGCAAACTTATTGCATCAAGAGCCTCATTTAGAGCCAGTCAGAAGTGAGGTAATAAACTACAATTATAGAGGAAATAAAGGTCAGGCTGCATCTGCATTGACAATAACATCACTGTGTGGCACTGGAAGTAATAACACGGAAATAGCAGAACCAAGATGACGATTGCAATTACGGGAGTTATCTTACGAGCCACGGCAAATATTCTCCGGGGACCAACGAGCCGGGCATTCTCCTCGGTTGTGGCTATTGGTGAGTCGGATCAGCTGTCCCTGCAGAGCATATCCCATCCACAGCAAGCCCAGCACCACGGACTACCCTTCCCTCTCATTCTACAGTCACAATCTAAAGCAAACGCCAAGCCTCACTTCTCAGAATGGTGCCGATTTATGAGGAGTAACTCTAAACATTTAAGAAGCATCTTAGAGAGGTATGGCGCCATCTTATTCCGAGGTTTGCCAGTTCAGGACGCACTGCAGTTTGACCAATTTGTCAAGACTTTTGGATGGCAGGCGTTTCCTTACACCGGTGGCAATGCGCCTCGTTCGATCATAGAGGGCGATGTGTTCACGGCCAACGAGGCTCCACCGGACAAGCTGATACCATACCACCACGAGATGGCCTACCAGCCCCAGACCCCGGGACATGTTTTCTTCTACTGCCACCAGGCGGCCGCCAGAGGAGGCGAGACTTCTCTGGTGCTCTCCTCCGCCGTGTACCAACGCATGGCCACGCTGTTCCCAGACCCCATTCACAGCTTACATGAGAAGGGAGTCACGTATGAGAGATTTATTCCAGAGAATGATGATGTCAACCAGTTTATAGGCCGCGGATGGAAAAATACATTTGAATCTGGGACAAGAGTGGAGGCTGAGAAGGTATGTGATGATTTAAAGCTGGAGTATGAGTGGCTGGAAGACGGCTCCATTAAGATCACCAGCTCGCTACCCGCATTCGGATTCGATCCTGTCTCCAAGAAACACACCTGGTTTAACCACATTGCAAATTTAGCATTATATGAATTTGGTTCTGAAGTGACTGGCCCAAGGAGAATGGCTTTTCTGGGAAAGAATGAAAGATTCTCGGCTGAGTTTATAGACACTCTGGTGAAGGTAATCGAGGATGAAGCTGTTAACATCGAGTGGGAATCCGGAGACGTCATGCTGCTAGACAATAGACTAACTCTTCATGCTCGCCAGCCATTCACACCTCCACGCAAAGTCATGGCCGCCCTGTGCTACTGACCAAGTATCGTCTCTTCATACTTGACAGTGTTTCACACCTCCACTCGGGATCATGACTCCCTGCATAAAGGACTGTCTCTCTTCCAGAAATTCACCTGATCAGCCCTTTGCACCTATGACTCCCATCCCCTGTATTTTTGTGTGATTTGCCCCCAAAATCTCACATTTCCCTATCACTGCTCACTCACCTGGCCTACAATTCAGAACCTGGCCTTCTCAATTTAGATGGTGAATTATTACATCATGGTTAAATCAAGTCTCAAAATGATGGTAATGAAAGCATGGTCTGCACTTTGTAGAAAAATAAATGCACCTATTTCATGTGATCAGCACAAGGAATGGAAGTGTCGTGGCAGCCATAATGCATGTTTATTTATGTAATTCTCAAAAGTCTGTGAATATTGATTACATATGGAATGATATATCTTTCCATAAAGCTGTGAACAAATTTAACATTTTCTGAGCCTCACGTTATTGCATGAGTTGGCCAAATAGGATGATTTTTTTTCCTGTTAAAATGGCCAACTTCTGTCACAGGTATGAAGGCATCAACACACTTCTCAGCCCCAATATGTGATGATGGCCAGGAGACCAAGATGATAATATGTACTGTGGTAAACAATGATACTGATGTCAACAATGATGCTGATATGAATATTCTGTAATTTACAATAGATTTATAGGCACTGTCTCCGTCCATGTGGATTGAAAGTGGAGGGAGCTTACAGCTACTATATAGGGACTAAGCTTGGTGTTAAAGGATAGTAAATGTCTTTGAGATCTCAGAGGAGATTTCATGACTTTTGAGCCATTTCAAGGTTATATTTCCTGCACATGGATTAAGTACATGTGCCACTCTCAGCTGCTCATCTGTTCAATGTACCCAGATATAACCCAGACCTCACTCACAGCTCAATCCATTTATACATACACAGAGACCTTGCCATATGTATAACTTGTAACTGATTAGATAAGATGGCTGCCACCAGGAAATGATGAACATAAATTCAGAAAATTTGAGAAGAGTAAAAATCTTATTTTCATGTCTTATATTCATTTATATCAATCACATCTGAAATGCTCAATCATATTTAGGAAGAGTTCCCCTTTTAACATTGTAACATGTAAAATCCCATTTTGCAATTTCTTTGCATTAAACACAATGTACAGCATATATATATATATATATATATATATATATATATATATATATATGTAAAACATAATATATATACAATTATCAGTATACTCAACATATAAGTACATAAGCTGATGTATGAATTAAAGTATGTACTAGCTTACCTTGGGGTAAGTTCGAAAGGCACCGAGATTGACCTTTCCAGCTGATATAGTTCTAACTGGGTCAACCTGAAAATACAAAATATCTCCAGATCATGATTGTACTGTTGTGATGACTGTGATTTTTTCTATTCAAGTACCATTGTCACTTATCAAATAAATTAATAGATATACTTAAAAAATTGTTTTTTTTTTGCATTTGTTTCACTGTAAACTTTAATTATGTTACTTACTACCACAGAATAACCTAATAAATGTTAAATTTTGAAGAAAAAAAACCTTTAGTATTTTTAGTATTAGTTTTATGATGCTGGGTCTGTGTCATGATGGGTCTGTGTCATGATGGGTCTGTGTCATGATGGGTCTGTGTCATGCTGGGTCAGTGCCATGATGGGTCTGTGTCATGATGGGTCTGTGTCATGATGGGTCAGTGTCATGATGGGTCTGTGTCATGATGGGTCTGTGTCATGATGGGTCTGTGTCATGATGGGTCTGTGTCATGATGGGTCTGTGTCATGATGGGTCTGTGTCATGCTGGGTCTGTGTCATGCTGGGTCTGTGTCATGATGGGTCAGTGTCATGATGGGTCTGTGTCATGATGGGTCTGTGTCATGATGGGCCTGTGTCATGATGGGTATGTGTCATGATGGGTATGTGTCATGCTGGGTCTGTGTCATGATGGGTCAGTGTCATGATGGGTCTGTGTCATGATGGGTCAGTGTCATGCTGGGTCTGTGTCATGATGGGTCTGTGTCATGATGGGTATGTGTCAGGATGGGTCAGTGTCATGATGGGTCAGTGTCATGATGGGTCAGTGTCATGCTGGGTCTGTGTCATGTGTCTGTGTCATGTGTCAGTGTCATGATGGGTCTGTGGCATGATGGGTCTGTGACATGATGGGTCAGTCATGATGGGTCAGTGTCATGCTGGGTCTGTGTCATGATGGGTCTGTGTCATGCTGGGTCAGTGTCATGCTGGGTCTGTGTCATGATGGGTCTGTGTCATGATGGGTCTGTGTCATGATGGGTCTGTGTCATGATGGGTCTGTGTCATGATGGGTCTGTGTCATGATGGGTCAGTGCCATGATGGGTCTGTGTCATGATGGGTCAGTGCCATGATGGGTCAGTGCCATGATGGGTCAGTGTCATGATGGGTCAGTGTCATGATGGGTCTGTGGCACCCTGGGTCTGTGTCATGGTGGGTCAGTGTCATGATGGGTCTGTGTCATGGTGGGTCTGTGTCATGATGGGTCAGTGCCATGATGGGTCAGTGTCATGATGGGTCAGTGTCATGATGGGTCTGTGTCATGATGGGTCTGTGTCATGATGGGTCTGTGTCATGATGGGCCTGTGTCATGATGGGTCTGTGTCATGATGGGTATGTGTCATGATGGGTCTGTGTCATGCTGGGTCTGTGTCATGATGGGTCTGTGGCATGCTGGGTCTGTGTCATGATGGGTCTGTGTCATGATGGGTCTGTGTCATGATGGGTCAGTGTCATGATGGGTCAGTGTCATGCTGGGTCTGTGTCATGATGGGTCTGTGTCATGTGTCTGTGTCATGTGTCAGTGTCATGATGGGTCTGTGGCATGATGGGTCTGTGACATGATGGGTCAGTCATGATGGGTCAGTGTCATGATGGGTCTGTGTCATGATGGGTCTGTGTCATGATGGGTCTGTGTCATGATGGGTCTGTGTCATGATGGGTCAGTGTCATGATGGGTCTGTGTCATGATGGGTCAGTGCCATGATGGGTCAGTGCCATGATGGGTCAGTGTCATGATGGGTCTGTGTCATGATGGGTCTGTGTCATGTGTCTGTGTCATGTGTCAGTGTCATGATGGGTCTGTGGCATGATGGGTCTGTGACATGATGGGTCAGTCATGATGGGTCAGTGTCATGATGGGTCTGTGTCATGATGGGTCTGTGTCATGATGGGTCTGTGTCATGATGGGTCTGTGCCATGATGGGTCAGTGCCATGATGGGTCAGTGTCATGATGGGTCTGTGTCATGATGGGTCAGTGTAATGATGGGTCAGTGTCATGATGGGTCTGTGTCATGATGGGTCAGTGTCATGATGGGTCTGTGGCATGATGGGTCTTTGACATGATGGGTCAGTCATGATGGGTCAGTGTCATGATGGGTCTGTGTCATGATGGGTCTGTGTCATGATGGGTCTGTGTCATGCTGGGTCAGTGTCATGCTGGGTCTGTGTCATGATGGGTCTGTGTCATGATGGGTCAGTGTCATGATGGGTGTGTGTCATGATTGGTCTGTGTCATGATGGGTCAGTGGCATGATGTGTCTGTCATGATGGGTCTGTGTCATGATGGGTCTGTGTCATGATGGGTCTGTGTCATGGTGGGTCTGTGTCATGATGTGTCTGTGTCATGATGTGTCTGTGTCATGATGGGTCAGTCATGATGGGTCAGTGTCATGATGGGTGTGTGTCATGATTGGTCTGTGTCATGATGGGTCAGTGGCATGATGTGTCTGTCATGATGGGTCTGTGTCATGATGGGTCTGTGTCATGATGGGTCTGTGTCATGATGGGTCTGTGTCATGATGGGTCAGTGTCATGATGGGTCAGTGTCATGATGGGTCTGTCATGATGGGTCTGTCATGATGGGTCTGTGTCATGATGGGTCTGTGTCATGATGGGTCTGTGTCATGGTGGGTCTGTGTCATGATGGGTCTGTGTCATGATGGGTCTGTGTCATGATGGGTCAGTGTCGTGATGGGTCAGTGTCATGATGGGTCAGTGTCATGATGGGTCAGTGTCATGATGGGTCTGTCATGATGGGTCTGTCATGATGGGTCTGTGTCATGATGGGTCTGTCATGATGGGTCTGTGTCATGATGGGTCTGTGTCATGATGGGTCTGTGTCATGGTGGGTCTGTGTCATGATGGGTCTGTGTCATGATGGGTCTGTGTCATGATGGGTCAGTGTCGTGATGGGTCAGTGTCATGATGGGTCAGTGTCATGATGGGTCAGTGTCATGATGGGTCTGTCATGATGGGTCTGTCATGATGGGTCTGTGTCATGATGGGTCTGTCATGATGGGTCTGTGTCATGATGGGTCTGTGTCATGATGGGTCTGTGTCATGATGGGTCTGTGTCATGGTGGGTCAGTGTCATGATGGGTCAGTGTCATGGTGGGTCAGTGTCATGGTGGGTCAGTGTCATGATGGGTCTGTGTCATGATGGGTCTGTCATGATGGGTCTGTGTCATGATGGGTCTGTGTCATGGTGGGTCTGTGTCATGGTGGGTCTGTGTCATGATGGGTCTGTGTCATGATGGGTCTGTGTCATGAGTCTGTGTCATGATGGGTCTGTGTCATGGGTCTGTGTCATGATGGGTCTGTGTCATGATGGGTCAGTGTCATGATGGGTCAGTGTCATGGTGGGTCTGTGTCATGATGGGTCAGTGTCATGGTGGGTCTGTGTCATGGTGGGTCTGTGTCATGATGGGTCTGTGTCATGATGGGTCTGTGTCATGATGGGTCAGTGTCATGATGGGTCTGTGTCATGATGGGTCAGTGTCATGATGGGTCAGTGTCATGATGGGTCTGTGTCATGATGGGTCTGTGTCATGATGGGTCAGTGTCATGGTGGGTCTGTCATGATGGGTCTGTGTCATGATGGGTCAGTGTCATGGTGGGTCTGTCATGATGGGTCTGTGTCATGATGGGTCTGTCATGATGGGTCAGTGTCATGATGGGTCTGTGTCATGGTGGGTCAGTGTCATGGTGGGTCTGTGTCATGGTGGGTCTGTGTCATGATGGGTCTGTCATGATGGGTCTGTGTCATGGTGGGTCTGTGTCATGGTGGGTCAGTGTCATGGTGGGTCAGTGTCATGATGGGTCTGTCATGATGGGTCTGTGTCATGATGGGTCTGTGTCATGATGGGTCTGTGTCATGGTGGGTCAGTGTCATGATGGGTCTGTCATGATGGGTCTGTGTCATGATGGGTCTGTGTCATGATGGGTCTGTGTCATGGTGGGTCAGTGTCATGATGGGTCAGTGTCATGATGGGTCTGTGTCATGATGGGTCTGTGTCATGAGTCTGTGTCATGATGGGTCTGTGTCATGGGTCTGTGTCATGATGGGTCTGTGTCATGATGGGTCAGTGTCATGATGGGTCAGTGTCATGGTGGGTCTGTGTCATGATGGGTCAGTGCCATGATGGGTCTGTGTCATGGTGGGTCTGTGTCATGGTGGGTCAGTGTCATGATGGGTCAGTGTCATGATGGGTCTGTGTCATGATGGGTCTGTGTCATGATGGGTCAGTGTCATGGTGGGTCTGTCATGATGGGTCTGTGTCATGATGGGTCAGTGTCATGGTGGGTCTGTCATGATGGGTCTGTGTCATGATGGGTCTGTCATGATGGGTCAGTGTCATGATGGGTCAGTGTCATGGTGGGTCAGTGTCATGATGGGTCTGTGTCATGATGGGTCAGTGTCATGATGGGTCTGTCATGATGGGTCTGTGTCATGATGTGTCTGTGGCACCCTGGGTCAGTGTCATGATGGGTCAGTGTCATGGTGGGTCTGTGTCATGATGGGTCAGTGTCATGATGGGTCTGTGTCATGGTGGGTCTGTGTCATGGTGGGTCTGTGTCATGATGGGTCAGTGTCATGATGGGTCTGTCATGATGGGTCAGTGTCATGATGGGTCAGTGTCATGATGGGTCTGTGTCATGGTGGGTCTGTGTCATGGTGGGTCAGTGTCATGATGGGTCAGTGTCATGATGGGTCAGTGTCATGATGGGTCTGTGTCATGGTGGGTCTGTGTCATGATGGGTCAGTGTCATGATGGGTCAGTGTCATGATGGGTCTGTGTCATGATGGGTCTGTGTCATGGTGGGTCTGTGTCATGGTGGGTCAGTGTCATGATGGGTCAGTGTCATGATGGGTCAGTGTCATGATGGGTCTGTGTCATGGTGGGTCTGTGTCATGATGGGTCAGTGTCATGATGGGTCTGTCATGATGGGTCAGTGTCATGATGGGTCAGTGTCATGGTGGGTCAGTGTCATGATGGGTCTGTCATGATGGGTCAGTGTCATGATGGGTCTGTGTCATGGTGGGTCTGTCATGATGGGTCTGTGTCATGATGGGTCTGTGTCATGATGGGTCAGTGTCATGAGTCTGTGTCATGGTGGGTCAGTGTCATGATGGGTCAGTGTCGTGATGGGTCTGTGTCATGATGGGTCTGTGTCATGGTGGGTCAGTGTCATGGTGGGTCAGTGTCATGATGGGTCTGTCATGATGGGTCTGTGTCATGATGGGTCAGTGTCATGAGTCTGTGTCATGGTGGGTCAGTGTCATGATGGGTCAGTGTCATGGTGGGTCTGTCATGATGGGTCTGTGTCATGATGGGTCAGTGTCATGAGTCTGTGTCATGGTGGGTCTGTGTCATGATGGGTCAGTGTCGTGATGGGTCTGTGTCATGGTGGGTCTGTGTCATGATGGGTCTGTGTCATGATGGGTCTGTGTCATGATGGGTCTGTGTCATGAGTCTGTGTCATGATGGGTCTGTGTCATGGTGGGTCAGTGTCATGGTGGGTCAGTGTCATGGTGGGTCTGTGTCATGATGGGTCTGTGTCATGATGGGTCTGTGTCATGATGGGTCTGTGTCATGATGGGTCTGTGTCATGATGGGTCTGTGTCATGATGGGTCAGTGTCATGGTGGGTCTGTGTCATGATGGGTCTGTGTCATGATGGGTCAGTGTCATGATGGGTCTGTCATGATGGGTCAGTGTCATGATGGGTCTGTGTCATGATGGGTCTGTGTCATGATGGGTCTGTGTCATGATGGGTCAGTGTCATGATGGGTCAGTGTCATGGTGGGTCTGTCATGATGGGTCTGTCATGATGGGTCTGTGTCATGATGGGTCTGTGTCATGGTGGGTCAGTGTCATGGTGGGTCTGTGTCATGATGGGTCAGTGTCATGATGGGTCAGTGTCATGCTGGGTCAGTGTCATGCTGGGTCTGTGTCATGATGGGTCTGTGTCATGATGGGTCAGTGTCATGGTGGGTCTGTCATGATGGGTCTGTCATGATGGGTCTGTGTCATGATGGGTCTGTGTCATGGTGGGTCTGTGTCATGGTGGGTCTGTGTCATGATGGGTCAGTGTCATGATGGGTCAGTGTCATGATGGGTCTGTGTCATGATGGGTCTGTGTCATGATGGGTCTGTGTCATGATGGGTATGTGTCATGCTGGGTCAGTGTCATGATGGGTCAGTGTCATGATGGGTCTGTGTCATTATGGGTCTGTGTCATGATGGGTCTGTCATGATGGGTCAGTGTCATGATGGGTCAGTGTCATGATGGGTCAGTGTCATGATGGGTCTGTGTCATGATGGGTCTGTGTCATGATGGGTCTGTGTCATGATGGGTCTGTGTCATGATGGGTCAGTCATGATGGGTCAGTGTCATGGTGGGTCTGTGTCATGATGGATCTGTGTCATGATGGGTCTGTGGCACCCTGGGTCTGTGTCATGATGGGTCTGTGTCATGATGGGTCTGTGTCATGATGGGTCAGTGTCATGCTGGGTCTGTGTCATGATGGGTCTGTGTCATGATGGGTCAGTGTCATGGTGGGTCTGTGTCATGGTGGGTCTGTCATGATGGGTCTGTCATGATGGGTCAGTGTCATGATGGGTCAGTGTCATGATGGGTCAGTGTCATGATGGGTCTGTGTCATGATGGATCTGTGTCATGATGGGTCTGTCATGATGGGTCAGTGTCATGATGGGTCAGTGTCATGATGGGTCTGTGTCATGATGGGTCTGTGTCATGATGGGTCTGTCATGATGGGTCAGTGTCATGATGGGTCAGTGTCATGATGGGTCAGTGTCATGATGGGTCTGTGTCATGATGGGTCTGTGTCATGATGGGTCTGTGTCATGATGGGTCTGTGTCATGATGGGTCAGTCATGATGGGTCAGTGTCATGGTGGGTCAGTGTCATGATGGATCTGTGTCATGATGGGTCTGTGACATGATGGGTCAGTCATGATGGGTCTGTGTCATGATGGGTCTGTCATGATGGGTCTGTGTCATGATGGGTCTGTGTCATGATGGGTCTGTGTCATGGTGGGTCTGTGTCATGATGGGTCTGTGTCATGATGGGTCAGTGTCATGGTGGGTCTGTGTCATGATGGGTCAGTGTCATGATGGGTCAGTGTCATGGTGGGTCTGTGTCATGATGGGTCTGTGTCATGCTGGGTCAGTGTCATGATGGGTCAGTGTCATGATGGGTCAGTGTCATGATGGGTCAGTGTCATGATGGGTCTGTGTCATGGTGGGTCTGTGTCATGATGGGTCTGTGTCATGATGGGTCTGTGTCATGATGGGTCTGTGTCATGGTGGGTCTGTGTCATGATGGGTCTGTGTCATGATGGGTCTGTGTCATGATGGGTCTGTGTCATGCTGGGTCTGTGGCATGCTGGGTCTGTGTCATGATGGGTCTGTGTCATGATGGGTCTGTGTCATGATGGGTCTGTGTCATGATGGGTCTGTGTCATGATGGGTCTGTGTCATGATGGGTCTGTGGCATGCTGGGTCTGTGTCATGATGGGTCTGTGTCATGATGGGTCTGTGTCATGCTGGGTCTGTGGCATGCTGGGTCTGTGTCATGATGGGTTTGTGTCATGATGGGTCTGTGTCATGCTGGGTCTGTGTCATGATGGGTCAGTGTCATGATGGGTCTGTGTCATGATGGGTCTGTGTCGTGATGGGTCAGTGTCATGATGGGTCAGTGTCATGATGGGTCTGTGTCATGATGGGTCTGTGTCATGTGTCAGTGTCATGATGGGTCAGTGTCGTGATGGGTCAGTGTCATGATGGGTCTGTGTCATGTGTCAGTGTCATGATGGGTCAGTGTCGTGATGGGTGTGTGTCATGTGTCAGTGTCATGATGGGTCAGTGTCATGATGGGTCTGTGTCATGTGTCAGTGTCATGATGGGTCTGTGTCCTGATGGGTCAGTGTCATGATGGGTCTGTGTCATGTGTCAGTGTCATGATGGGTCAGTGTCGTGATGGGTCTGTGTCATGATGGGTCAGTGTCATGATGGGTCTGTGTCATGATTGGTCTGTGTCATGATGGGTCTGTGTCATGATGGGTCAGTGTCATGATGGGTCAGTGTCATGTGTCAGTGTCATGATGGGTCTGTGTCATGATTGGTCTGTGTCATGATGGGTCTGTGTCATGATGGGTCAGTGTCATGATGGGTCTGTGTCATGTGTCAGTGTCATGATGGGTCTGTGTCATGATTGGTCTGTGTCATGATGGGTCTGTGTCATGATGGGTCAGTGTCATGCTGGGTCTGTGTCATGTGTCAGTGTCATGATGGGTCAGTGTCGTGATGGGTGTGTGTCATGATGGGTCAGTGTCATGATGGGTCAGTGTCATGATGGGTCAGTGTCATGATGGGTCTGTGTCATGATGGGTCTGTGTCATGATGGGTCTGTGTCATGATGGGTCTGTGTCATGATGGGTCTGTGTCATGATGGGTCTGTGTCATGATTGGTCTGTGTCATGATGGGTCTGTGTCATGATGGGTCAGTGTCATGCTGGGTCTGTGTCATGTGTCAGTGTCATGATGGGTCAGTGTCGTGATGGGTGTGTGTCATGATGGGTCTGTGTCAAGATGGGTCAGTGTCATGATGGGTCAGTGTCATGATGGGTCAGTGTCATGATGGGTCAGTGTCATGATGGGTCAGTGTCATGGTGGGTCTGTGTCGTGATGGGTCTGTGTCATGGTGGGTCTGTGGCATGATGGGTCAGTGTCATGATGGGTCAGTGTCATGATGGGTCTGTGTCATGGTGGGCCAGTGTCATGCTGGGTCTGTGTCATGATGGGTCTGTGTCATGATGTGTCTGTGTCATGATGGGTCTGTGTCAAGATGGGTCAGTGTCATGATGGGTCAGTGTCATGATGGGTCAGTGTCATGATGGGTCTGTGTATTGATGGGTCAGTGTCATGATGGGTCTGTGTCATGATGGATGTGTGTCATGATGGGTCAGTGTCATGGTGGGTCTGTGTCATGATGGGTCTGTGTCATGCTGGGTCAGTGTCATGCTGGATCAGTGTCATGATGGGTCAGTGTCATGATGGGTCAGTGTCATGGTGGGTCTGTGTCATGATGGGTCTGTGTCATGCTGGGTCAGTGTCATGATGGGTCAGTGTCATGATGGGTCAGTGTCATGATGGGTCAGTGTCATGATGGGTCAGTGTCATGATGGGTCTGTGTCATGATGGGTCTGTGGCACCCTGGGTCAGTGTCATGATGGGTCAGTGTCATGATGGGTCTGTGTCATGATGGGTCTGTGTCATGATGGGTCAGTGTCATGATGGGTCAGTGTCATGATGGGTCAGTGTCATGATGGGTCAGTGTCATGATGGGTCAGTGTCGTGATGGGTCAGTGTCATGATGGGTCTGTGTCATGATGGGTCAGTGTCATGATGGGTCTGTGTCATGCTGGGTCAGTGTCATGATGGGTCTGTGGCACCCTGGGTCAGTGTCATGATGGGTCTGTGTCATGGTGGGTCTGTGTCATGATGGGTCAGTGTCATGATGGGTCAGTGTCATGATGGGTCAGTGTCGTGATGGGTCAGTGTCATGATGGGTCAGTGTCATAGAACAATAGATATGACAAAGAAGTCATGCCCAATATGGTGCCAAACTTCATCATCCTTGCATTGCTTTATTCGAAAAGTCTTGAAAAGAATAGAGACTGTTGCAGATGTACTGAACTGGTTGAAATTGAATGACACATTAATTATTATTTGTTACTACTATGAGCCAAGCTCACATGTCTCCAATATTCCGACCATGTGGATGCTGCCACCTGGTGTGATTTTAACACACCAGGTGGCAGCATGGCCCAGTTGTGCAGTGATAAGTCACTTTTTGCCATTGTATTTTTGAGAAAAAAAATTTGACAAAGTCAGCTCAGCAAAGAGCTGTCACCTGGTGTCGGAAATGGAAAGTTGACTCACCACAATGGCCACAAAAGGCTCCTGGAACTGTTGGTTGAGCATCTGAGTGCTGACATCTATACCTGACAACCAGCAGCCATATCCAGGGTGGCTATGGTACCAGCCAATGGCATTCTCCAGGCGAGCAACCTACAACCACAAACATCCAATATAGGTGCCGTATACTAGGATCTTACCAATAGAATCCAGGTGATTTATATCATTTAATTGATGCAGTTATTTTCCTTTCTAATTTCCTAGAATCTTTTGATTCTCCTCCACTTCTATTTAAGATATAGATTTACTCATCTATCTCATGAACCTTAATTTTCATTATTATCAAAGTGTGAACACCTTCTGAATCTTTTCTTTAAGTGAGAATTGTCTACTAAAATCATTTCACTCAGAAAACTTTGTATATTTCTCTATCTTTTTATTTTTTATTTTTGTTTTTGAGGAGTATCATAAATTTTAATTAAAAATGGAAATTATGGAATTTAGTTAAAAGCTTAAATCATAAAAAACGTTATCCAATTTTCAGGACAAAAATCAGCCAAAATATTGAGTTATCACAATGAACAAAACAAAATCAATCCCTATTACTTTGAAAACAAAGAGATATGTGGATAATTTACTGTTTTATCCTAACTGTACCTGTTTGGCAGACTCGGTGTAGGCAGCCATGTATTCATAGGCCTGAGCCTGAGCGTTGACTCTGGTTTCAGTGCCCTCTACTGGCAGAGCAAAGCTGTCCATGACGATCATTGTGGATCCGTCGACCTTGCCTAGCAGCAGCCCCATCACCTCTAAGTTGCCTCCGGAGCGGGCGTGCATCACCATCTTCAGGAGGGCTAAGGCGGAGATCTTGATCTGCTTGAAGTAATGTGGACTGCAAATAATCAAAACAGAAGAATCATCACTCAAGTATCCAATGTATGTGTACATGCCTTGTGTCGATCCATATCACAGAAGTTAGATTTATATTATGCATTCTCTCCACATATTTTCAACTTAAGTGTAGATGGGCCTCTCTGGGATGTATTACCGAGGGGCCAACCATGTCTGACACCTATACTAGCCCACATCCATTGACCCCGATTTCGTCACAGTGTGCATGTGTGCAGGCACCAGCTTGTTACAAAAATAAACAACTTGGCCCTGCTCTTGGCAGATTTACATCATTGACAACTCAAAATTGAGCTTTTGAGCTCTTCTCTTCAAAGATGTAAGTCAGATAAGCGATATATTAATTTTCATCTTTTGGCAAAGAAGAGAGGTCAGTGCGCAAAGGCTATGATCATTTGCGCAAAGACGTGACTCTGACTTGTAAATCTTATAAGAATTTTACATACACATATCACTTTATAAGCTATTTATTAAAGTAATGACAAGTCTTACTGATGGCTAAACCCCACTATAGCGCACATGTAGACAATTGTTCATGTTATTTGATATTATTTATTTATTGACAAAGACCAAAATGTGTGATCGTTAGCCCTACATGTTGGCCTTTATTTAACTTGTAATTGACTGGGTTCACACATGATCTTGTTCCATCGTGGCAGAGAATTGTATTCCCCAGTTTGATCCAGTTTGAATGGAAGTAGTGCATGGGCCCTGTTCATTCTGCAACTGATCAAAACTCAAGAAATATTTTTCGAAGGCACATTGACCCTGAAGTGAAGTGAAGACCAAACGAATGTTTACAAGTAGAACTTAGGTTATTTTATTGGTATCATTCGTTCAAACAGGCACAGTCGAAAAAATTATGGGCGAACCTGGTAAAGTTTGAACAGGGGCCCGATCAAAACAACCAGTCACCTCTGTATCTCAACCCATTGTGAAATAATGTACTTTTCCATGCTCTAACCTGTGCTTTCAACTTAAAGTCAAGCTCAACTCACTCTTTTTCCCAGGGTTTTGCCGTCAAAATATCTTGTTGCTGCCTCTTGTCATATCTATATATTTCATCAAGTGCGCCAACATTTTCGACACTATTTGACATTTCCCATGTCTTCTGTGCCATTTGAGAATCCATCGTTTAAATGCCTTTAAATATGGTAAATCGTTGTTAGAATTAGCAAAACATTTCACTCTCAATCTGTAGAAGTTCCGGAAGTGTGTCAGCGAATAATGTACCCTATTATCAATCTCGGCGTGTTTGATTTCAATGCACCGAGCGAAATTTTACTGCTCCCGAGCAAAGACAAACTTGTTCTTCCTCGTCGATTCTCAATGGAAAACTTAATCGGTCGGGGTTGTTTGCTTACAACTGGTGGATGTCAATCATGCGATGTCTGTTTTTCGTCCATTCACCAGACACTCACAGAAAATATAAACGGCATAAACGGGTTGACTTATCGGACCCGGCGTAACTCAATCGTGCGGGACCAAAACGTTTACGTCATTTAAATCACGTGACCATTTTCAATATGGCGAATGTTTGATGGATGTCAGCAGTGACTGTTTTCAAGCATAATTTCAACAGCTGGACAATAATCGAATAAGAATTCGGAGAATCAAATATGATTTTAAGTTAATAGGAACAGTATGCAAAAGAGTAGGTCTTCACAAGAGATGTTTTTAACACGTGCTCTCGAGAAAATTCTTGCCGACAAGGAGATCAAGAAGGCGCACCACTCACAGCTGAAAAAGGCCTGTGAGGTGGCATTAGGTGAGTTTATGAGTTCATCGGAAAATATGGATCCATTTCCGTCAAACACAACGTATAACATCGCTATTGGTGACAAATAAACGACTAGAACGTCCATGAGGAAGAGTTGATATTGTTTAAGAGCTGAGATATGCGGCAAACATTGATAGCACAAATGTCAACAAGGTGCCACACCTCCATGCTTTGACTGCACCTGTCATAATCATCATCCATTCTTGCCCATTTTAATAGTTGAACAAATTAATTAGTTTATTTTGAACCATCTCTGATCATTTATCAGACAAAAAAAGAAAGCAGTCTTTTTGAGAAAGGTTGTACATGAGTGCATTTCTTTCATACAAAAACAAACTGCTTATTGTCTTAAAACTATATGTGCTTCAAAAACTATATATAAAAGCCCCCTTCAATGCAGTCTGGATATCACTGTCAACTCCTGCCTGATATTTTTTTTGAGAATAAATGGGGACAGAGACATTTAAAACATAAATGTTTTAATATCTCTGATGGGGATGACCTATATTTGAAACATTTATTTCGTTAATTTACTACTGTCACACTTTTCTTGACTATTAAGAATGGCCAATTGATATGTATGTAACAAAGAACTTGGTAGGCGATAGCTCAAATTTATTTGTGAAAAGTGTGAAAAATCAGAGATATTTAAAGACATTTTAAATGTCTCTAGAAAAATAATGGTCAAAATATTATATCCATAATCTAGTGAATGGCCAGTTGATGCTTTGAACACAACTTGCATAAGTTGTCTGGTACAATTTGATTACATTTTATGGTATGTACATATATTTTAAAATAAATATTCGTGAGAAAGCCTTATACGATTCAAACATGTCTTTTCTAATAGGATGGGGATGAAACAGTCAGGTAGTTTATGAAAGACAATGCCAGCTCTTTTTCTTGTATGTTATACTTGTATGTTATTCTTGTTTCACATTTATACTTATTAACAAAAAAATTGATATTATGATAATTATGATATTATGTCAAGATTGTTCATGTCCTGTTATGAACTTCTAAATACATTCCTCCCATATTTTTAAAGAAAACTATTACTAATTTGAAGATGTATATATATGACCCTTCTCCATAAAATATCCTATTTCATATAAGATTTTCATCTTTTGTTGTGATTATTTTTCAGAACAAATCAAGAATGACTCAAAGGCACAGCAGTAAGTATAGAGATATTTGGCTCATCCTAATAAGCTGGTAAAGATGTCAATTGAGTACTGTACCTTAATGAAGCACCCCACATCGCATGATTAAATTACCTTATTAATAACCCAACATATTGCATGATTATTTTATCTTAATAGGGACTCTCCACATTGCATGATTACTTAGACCTGACAGGGGAATCTCACATTGCATAATAACTTGGCCTTAATGCATGATAATTAAAGACTTCCCACACAAAATGATTAATAGCGTGCAGAAGGGAAACATTTAATCCTGCATTATGCTTAGGGAAGCCCAATTCTGCATTACTATGCATATATCTTAAATGGTCAATGGGGATTTGGAACAAATCTACCTTGCATGATCATTAGATTAGGGCATCAGTTAGTGTCATCATCAGGAACACATAATCTGCATGACCAATAGGGATACCCCAACCTGCATGATCAATAGGGATACCCCAACCTACATGATCAAAAGGGATACCCCAACCTACATGATCAAAAGGGATACCCCAGCCTACATGATCAAAAGGGATACCCCAGCCTACATGATCAATAGGATGTCCCAACCTACATGATCAATAGGGATACCCCAACCTACATGATCAATAGGGTATCCCAACCTGCATGATCAATAGGATATCCCAACCTACATGATCAATAGGATATCCCAACCTACATGATCAATAGGATGTCCCAACCTACATGATCAATAGGGATACCCCAGTCTACATGATCAATAGGGATACCCCAAATTACATAACCAATAGGATATCCCAACCTGCATGACCAATAGGGATAACCACACCTGTACTATCATGAATAACACCTGAGTTTGTAGGAGCATTAGGAACCCCCCCCCACCCCCACCCTGCATGATCATTAGGAAACAGTCAACAATGCATGATAATTATTAGAATTAATATCAATACAGAAAAGGCTGTGGCATTTTGTATATTGATTCTGATTATTGAATGCAGATGTCAAGTCAGTGCCAGGAAAAGCTATAAGTTTGGTTCCTCATGTCCTTGACAGTGGAGAAGGAATATATGGATGATTGATTTTGAAAATGTTTTTGACTAAATCAACTGAGAAAGTTGGCTCAAAGTTGATGTGATAGGAGCTAGGACATTGTAATTTGAATGCACAGATGATGAGACAAATATGAATACCAGAAGATAAATGTTTTCCTGGTTGGAGACATGTCAGCGTGCCACATCTGATTCCGACGCCTGATGAGAGCCAAAAATCACTGATTGAAGTTCCAAAGAAAGTTGAACTGCTTTGCCAGTTTGGGATTTTGTCTTGGGTCACACTGGCATTTTCTGTTCAGTGCATCATGGGTGCAAGATTAAGTGTGCCCCCAATACACTTCATCATACTGAAGCCAAACTCTTATCATACCTTTTACCATTTGAAGGCAGTAGCATGAAGTTTGTTGCATATTTCACTGGATTATTCCTAAGATGCTAAGTGGATGACAACCTTTTGTTACCAGGTATTTCTCCCCAGCCAAAAAAATGGAAAATTTATAAAATCACCTCTCAGGATATAATATTAGAATTAAGGGTCAAACAAAGTTATCCTCTGCCATTCTGTGATATTATAGATTAATGGTTTCCCTAATCAAAGGAAGGAAAGACCAACAAATCAATAATGTATCAAAAGTAGAGAAAAGTAATATAATAAATGATAACAAAGGTTAGGTGATAGTATATAAAATACATCCTCAGGACCCGTGGGATAGATCTATGAAGTTCCAAATTAAAGGAACGAGTAAAAGATATTCCCATAAGTTAGAATTAAGGGTAAAAGAGCGAGATAAAAGGAAAGGTTTGCCACCAAGTGCCCAAGATATACTAGGAAAACTCCATAAAATCTCTACTCTTTAGAACGTTCCAAACAGACAGAATGCAATGTGAAGATCCCAAATAGATGTAGTTTTATATTCCCAAAGGACCTGTTGAAAAACAGTTACGAATACAATGGCCCAATTTTTAGAAAGATACACCGCACTATGAATTTTAAAGAATGGCCAAAATAAAAGATAAAAATTTGGTCCTTCCTCATATTATGATGTAAATACAACATTTCCTGTCTAAATGTGAAAGAGACATTTAGGTTTTTACCTCTAAAATATAGAATTTGTTTTTAAATTTTGGTCATTGTATAGACAGTGCTGTTTAATTCATTGGTAATATACTTTGCTGCTTCATTTTTCCCCCAAAGAGTACAATGATATTACCTGAATTTTTGTTCAAATTGTATTCATATTTAGAATTTTTTTGTAACTTTTGTTGCTCAAATTATGACAGGTCTGATGTGCGGAAGGGAAGCGGAAGCAAAGAGACTGCTACACCAGGGTAATTACCTGCACCCACCCACCCACCCATACTGCTGTGCACCCACCCACCAACCCACACACCCACACATACACACACACACACACTGCCATGCACCCTCAGACATACTTCATAACATGGACATCTCAAAAACCATAATGATAGCCTGGAATTGGTGATGATAAGTTAAGATCAAATATCTATTTGGCACATTCCCATTAACTCTTGATTGAAAATGTCATCCTTCTAAAAATATATAAGGATGACGTTGCATTTATTGTTTTATTGGGAATTATAACACATAAAGATTCAAAGGAAAGAAAGAGCTCAATTCTCGGAATGGTGACATATATTACACAGATTGCAATATACTTATATAAAGATTGCATTACAAAAACACAATCAAGCTGACATTGGCTTGTCAATGAAAGATGTGAATCTGAAATTTTACAGGATAATAAGAATATGAAATAGAAATGGTTCGTCATTTCATACTATTTCAAGATTTCAGCTTCAGCCATTTTGTTAAGTCTCAAAGTTAACTTTGATGGTGTCAGGTCTCATTGGATAACAAAACAGACACAAACTAAATCTGACTTTTCATGTTTTTGATAAACATACTAATTATAACATTAATGTCTAAAAATTTAATATAAAATGTATGGCAGTGCTTATCCCCGTCTTCACAATTAGTCCATAGATATAAATAATATATCTTCTACATTGGCTGTCTAAATTTGGCACTTTTGGTGATGGAAATAATAAAGGAGAAACATGCTCCTGCCAGCCATGGGGTTAATTACTGGGTTAATTGAATAAATACTCTCTCTATTGGCTATCTAGTGTAAGTACTTTTAGATTAAGAATTCTCTCTTCTCTAGTTCTATGTAAGATCTTTTGCTTGCAATCTATTGAATTGAATGGTTCGCTTGTAATTTAACAGTGTAGATGATTGAAAAGAAAATACTAAAAGATTGGATAAACAAACAAAGGAATCAACTATTGAAAGACAAATCAGTGATCCATACAAATCAGTAATCCATCAAAGCAAGTCATAATCCAAGCCGTTAACCAGGCAAATCAACTTGGTATCAAACCAGGCAAAACTGGTGCTTGAGTTGCCAGGCAAAACTGGTGCTTGAGTTGCCAGGCAAAACTGGTGCTTGAGTTGCCAGGCAAGCCTGTCAGGAGTTGTCATTGATGTGTTTTGTTTTTATTATTAGAGATGATGCTTACTAATGCTGTCTCAGTTTAATGTAATACAGTGTATTTCAGCACTCAGATTATTTTTGCTGATATATTTTATGTGACTGTACAGTGTCAATGATGGGAGCAGCCATTATTTGCTGGAAATAACTTACTGTGTGTAATACCTGGACAGGGAGGGCATCAAATACCATAATGATCCCTTCTTTACTTCTAAAGCAAGATTTATTTGGATCAGGGTACCAACAAGGTTTGCCAAACTTGAGAAAGATGGTCTCCCTATAAATCATATACAGTGTTGAATATCTATTTGGTGCAATGGCCCGACGTGAACTGATTTGGGCCAAATTTAGCATGACCAAATATATGTTTAATACCAACCAATAATACAGAGTGATATTATTCTACTGCGCTGCACTTCACTTCTCATTACATCTCTAAGTTTCTCTGGAATTAGTGCTTGATAAGTTACATCTATCTCTCTCTCTATCTATCTATATATATATATATATATGCATTGATACAATAAGTCTGTATGAGGGTTGCTGAAGCTGTTTTGCATGTATTGTGTGATTCCAGCTTGGAGGAGAATTCTTCATCAGCGCTGCCTCTACCTAAGGCCCAGGCAGGATACATAGAAGCTGACAGGTTCTTCCTGCCGTTTGAGCTCGCATGTCAGTCCAAATGTCCACGCATCGTCAACACGGCACTCGACTGCCTCCAGGTACCAACAATATACCCATTCTTTATGTATACAATTTTATTGATTAATAGCTGATAGCTAATGGTCATCTGACAGGGAATATATTGATGAATAGCTTATGATCTGTGTTTGTGACTTTGCTTGTATTGTGTCTTACAGAAGCCGATAGCTTATGATCCGTGTTTGTGACTTTGCCTGTATTGTGTCTTACAGAAGCCGTTAGCTTATGATCCGTGTTTGTGACTTTGCCTGTATTGTGTCTTACAGAAGCCGATAGCTTATGATCTGTGTTTGTGACTTTGCTTGTATTGTGTCTTACAGAAGCCGATAGCTTATGATCCGTGTTTGTAACTTTGCCTGTATTGTGTCTTACAGAAGCCGATAGCTTATGATCCGTGTTTGTGACTTTGCCTGTATTGTGTCTTACAGAAGCCGATAGCTTATGATCCGTGTTTGTGACTTTGCCTGTATTGTGTCTTACAGAAGCCGATAGCTTATGATCCGTGTTTGTGACGTTGCGTGTATTGTGTCTTACAGAAGCTGATAGCTTATGATCCGTGTTTGTGACTTTGCTTGTGTTGTGTCTTACAGAAGCTGATAGCTTATGATCCGTGTTTGTGACTTTGCCTGTATTGTGTCTTACAGAAGCAGATAGCTTATGATCCGTGTTTGTGACTTTGCCTGTATTGTGTCTTACAGAAGCAGATAGCTTATGATCCGTGTTTGTGACTTTGCCTGTATTGTGTCTTACAGAAGCAGATAGCTTATGATCTGTGTTTGTAACTTTGCCTGTATTGTGTCTTACAGAAGCTGATAGCTTATGGTCATCTGACAGGGAATGCACCGGACAGCACAGCACCAAACAAACGCTTAATCGACCGTATAGTGGAAACGATATGTGGCTGCTTCAATGGGCCACAGACAGACGAAGGGGTCCAGCTACAAATCATAAAAGTATATCTCTTATCTTAGCTACTCATATATTCAAGCATGCATAGCATATACTTGACTAAGTAAAAGAAAAAGTGGAAATGACGCTCACCTTTGCTATTGAACTTTTATTGATTCTCATTGAGTATGCTGTATTTGTGACTGCAGACACTTTTATTGATTCTCATTGAGTATGCTGTATTTGTGACTGCAGGCGCTGTTATTGATTCTCATTGAGTATGCTGTATTTGTGACTGCAGGCGCTGTTATTGATTCTCATTGAGTATGCTGTATTTGTGACTGCAGGCGCTGTTATTGATTCTCATTGAGTATGCTGTATTTGTGACTGCAGACACTTTTATTGATTCTCATTGAGTATGCTGTATTTGTGACTGCAGGCGCTGTTATTGATTCTCATTGAGTATGCTGTATTTGTGACTGCAGGCGCTGTTATTGATTCTCATTGAGTATGCTACATTTGTGACTGCAGACACTTTTATTGATTCTCATTGAGTATGCTGTATTTGTGACTGCAGACACTTTTATTGATTCTCATTGAGTATGCTGTATTTGTGACTGCAGGCGCTGTTATTGATTCTCATTGAGTATGCTGTATTTGTGACTGCAGGCGCTGTTATTGATTCTCATTGAGTATGCTACATTTGTGACTGCAGACACTTTTATTGATTCTCATTGAGTATGCTGTATTTGTGACTGCAGACACTTTTATTGATTCTCATTGAGTATGCTGTATTTGTGACTGCAGACACTTTTATTGATTCTCATTGAGTATGCTGTATTTGTGACTGCAGGCGCTGTTATTGATTCTCATTGAGTATGCTGTATTTGTGACTGCAGACACTTTTATTGATTCTCATTGAGTATGCTGTATTTGTGACTGCAGACACATTTATTGATTCTCATTGAGTATGCTGTATTTGTGACTGCAGGCGCTGTTATTGATTCTCATTGAGTATGCTGTATTTGTGACTTCAGGCGCTTTTATTGATTCTCATTGAGTAAGCTGTATTTGTGACTTCAGGCGCTTTTGTTGATTCTCATTGAGTATGCTGTATTTGCAGGCTCTGCTTACAGTGATCACAGCTAACACTGTGGAGGTACATGAAGGCACCGTACTGCAGACTGTGAGGACCTGCTACAATATCTACCTGGCCAGCAAGAACCTCATCAACCAGACCACCGCCAAGGCCACCCTCACTCAGATGCTCAATGTCATCTTCTCTCGCATGGAGAACCAAGCCGTAAGTCACCAGCTAGGTTTGCTGTATAAAGAATAAACATGACTAAGGAAAATTGTGTATGGTGGTCATGTGACTTCATCTTGTCATGCTGAGCTGCCGTTTGGTATCATTTGTCATGTGACGTCATATATGGGCACTATGGTCATGTGATGACCCTCCATGACCTCATTTGGTCATGTCATATGTGACTAAACCTTATTAACTGATAATCACATTTGTAACATACCTATGGCAGCCCCTACATATATAGATGAAGATTTTATTCTGCCTCTTTTTGAAATAAGGGCAATAACTTTTGATCTGTAACAAGTATAACATATCAGCCTGATTAGAGGTCATAAATGTAAGGCAGGTTACCCTCCCAAGGCCACCATTACCCTCAGTATGACATGAAGGCAGGTTACCCTCCCAAGGCCACTGTTACCCTCAGTATGACATGGAGGCAGGTTACCTTCCCATGGTCACCGTTACCCTCAGTATGACATGTAGGCAGGTTACCCTCCCAAGGCCACTGTTACCCTCAGTATGACATGTAGGCAGGTTACCCTCCCAAGGCCACTGTTACCCTCAGTATAACATGGAGGCAGGTTACCTTTCCAAGGCCACCGTTACCCTCAGTATAACATGGAGGCAGGTTACCTTCCCAAGGCCACCGTTACCCTCAGTATGACATGTAGGCAGGTTACCTTCCCAAGGTCACCGTTACCCTCAGTATGACATGTTGGCAGGTTACCCTCCGAAGGCCACCATTACCCTCAGTATAACATGTAGGCAGGTTACCTTCCCAAGGCCACCGTTACCCTCAGTATGACATGTAGGCAGGTTACCCTCCCAAGGCCACCGTTACCCTCAGTTAAACATGTAGGCAGGTTACCTTCCCAAGGCCGCCGTTACCCTCAGTATGACATGTAGGCAGGTTACCTTCCCAAGGCCACCGTTACCCTCAGTATGACATGTAGGCAGGTTACCCTCCCAAGGCCACCGTTACCCTCAGTATGACATGTAGGCAGGTTACCTTCCCAAGGTCACCGTTACCCTCAGTATGACATGTAGGCAGGTTACCTTCCCAAGGTCACCGTTACCCTCAGTATGACATGTAGGCAGGTTACCTTCCCAAGGCCACCGTTACCCTCAGTATGACATGGAGGCAGGTTACCTTCCCAAGGCCACCGTTACCCGCAGTATGACATGGAGGCAGGTTACCTTCCCAAGGCCACCGTTACCCTCAGTATAACATGGAGGCAGGTTACCCTCCCAAGGCCACCGTTACCCTCAGTATAACATGGAGGCAGGTTACCCTCCCAAGGCCACTGTTACCCTCAGTTAAACATGTAGGCAGGTTACCTTCCCAAGGCCACCGTTACCCTCAGTATGACATGTAGGCAGGTTACCTTCCCAAGGCCACCGTTACCCTCAGTATGACATGTAGGCAGGTTACCCTCTCAAGGCCACTGTTACCCTCAGTTAAACATGTAGGCAAGTTACCTTCCCAAGGCCACCGTTACCCTCAGTATGACATGGAGGCAGGTTACCTTCCCAAGGCCACCGTTACCCTCAGTATGACATGTAGGCAGGTTACCTTCCCAAGGCCACCGTTACCCTCAGTATAACATGGAGGCAGGTTACCCTCCCAAGGCCACTGTTACCCTCAGTATGACATGTAGGCAGGTTACCCTCCCAAGGCCACTGTTACCCTCAGTATGACATGTAGGCAGGTTACCCTCCCAAGGCCACCGTTACCCTCAGTATGACATGTAGGCAGGTTACCTTCCCAAGGCCACCGTTACCCTCAGTATGACATGGAGGCAGGTTACCTTCCCAAGGCCACCGTTACCCTCAGTATGGCATGTAGGCAAGGTAGCGTCAATCCTCACCCGTTCAGTCTGCCTGCAATGAGGCAGACATTGAGAGTAGATTAATCATTACGTGCCATTGATCTGGCAGGATCTGGGTGTGGTCATGCTGTGATAATGGTAATGTCACGTAAGCCCCGCCCAGCATCCCTCATTATTAACACTTGACTCCCGCCACATGCCGGGTCAAGGTCAGGAGAGAACATCAGACAAGGAAATAGATTATAGGCTTTCTCCCTTTGTTTTTATTTGAGCATTAATAATGTTATAGAATTATCGAAGAGTTTGGAGTATATGTGACAGGCCAAACATTCCTATCTCATCTTTATCCATTAATTAATATGAACTGCCTGCTGAACATATAGCTGTGTATTAAACCAATCTTTGAACCTGAATTGTACATTGTATTATGATCTGCCCCACCTGCACAATAAATCTGTGCCTTTTTTGGTAAGATAAATGGAGGACAGGAGGTGGTGGGCTCAACTCCCACTACCGGCTGTGTTACTATCACGCTGGTTAAAATACTCAAAATTTGACCTTATATGGCCATTGTTGTGGAAAGGGTTGTAAAAACAGCATTTCTCACAAATCCTTTTGTCAATTACAATGTATGTCAAATGTGGCATTGCCGTATTCTACATCTTGATGCATATATTTTGTTATTCCTTCCAAAATACAGGCTCAAGAAGCAGCACAGAAAGCAAAAGAAGCCGAAGAAAAGGAGGAAGAGGAGCAGAAAGAAGGACAACTGGAGGAGAGACCAGCAGCTGACGGGGAGGAGTCACCAGGCCATCCTGAGTCACAGGTGAGTCACCGAGATGAGTCACCAGGCCATCCTGAGTCACAGGTGAGTCACCGAGATGAGTCATCAAGATGAGTCACCAAGATGAGTCACCAAGATGAGTCACCAAGATGAGTCACCGAGATGAGTCACCGAGATGAGTCACCAAGATGAGTCAAGATGAGTCAAGATGAGTCAAGATGAGTCATTGAGTTGAATCATTGAGACGAGTCATTGAGTTGAATCATTGAGTTGAATCATTGAGATGAGTCATTGATATGAGTCAGTGAGACAAGTCATTGAGATGAGTGATTGCGATCAGTCATTGAGACGAGTCATTGAGTTTATTCACTCTAATGAGTCACTTGAGTAAGGAGCAACATTCATTACTCACCTGCTGCATTGACTCGAAGAAATAGACATTTGACTTATCTGACCTCACATATTTTACTGGTGGCATGGTTAGGACAAAAATTAATAAGTTTGTTTTCATAATGTAGAAAAATTAAAACAGGGATTGTTCTTTTGTTTGGCATTAGTTCTGTTTAACTAAATTGAGATATGTACATGAGATTATTACTGACAATATGTCCTTTCACTTTGAAAGTAAAAACAAAATTTCAGGGCTGGTGGTTTGAACTTGGTAAGATGGGGGAATTGGAAAGAAGCTTCATTTTTTTTGGGGGGGGCCTGAGTGTGACATGATATATAAGATTATTAGATAGTCATACTTTGTCAACATTGTTAGCTTATCAGTTTGTATTTCCCATTTGCTATGTTTGCAGGTAGAGGGAGCCTCCCCGGCAGAGGAGGTAGATGGGCAGGAGGATGCTGGGATAGATGTCAGTGAGGCTGCAGCAGGTTAGTTCCCAGCCTTAATGTACATCACCGTCTGCTTTATACATAGCTGACCACTGGATATATATATGTCCCCTGTCCCATACATTTATAGTGCCATCAATGTACCCTTCTGTATTACATTTATCATATGATTTTATGGATGCCTAAACAATTTAATTTATGAAGGAGCATGACATTTTTCCTCAGTTTATATAAGAGTTCAGATTGCCAGGTAACTAAATTTCCAATAACAGACACCATTTTACACACAGGAAAGCAATTGGTTGTTGAGAATGTAGATATTGCCCAAATGTCCTGTAAAAGTCCAATAATTTTAAGATATTGAATTATTTAAATAAGAATCAGACTAAGGGCTTCTAGGTTTATTTTCCCATTGACAACCAAAGTTGTGTCTCAGCTTGAATAATCACTGATCAACAATATATTTTGTTCATTTATTTTTGCATTTATAGAATTCAATATTTAAAATGATATTGAATTGACATTTTAAAAATGGCCCACTAAAAATATCTGCAACATGACATAGAAAGTCTCTAGTAGTCTAAATAGGCCCAGGTAGACCAGCCCAGGTAGACTAGGTAGACCAGCCCAGGTAGACCAGCCCAGGTAGACCAGCCCAGGTAGACCAGCCCAGGTAGACCAGCCCAGGTAGGCCAGCCCAGGTAGGCCAGCCCAGGTAGGCCAGCCCAGGTAGACCAGCCCAGGTAGACTAGGTAGACCAGCCCAGGTAGACTAGGTAGACCAGCCCAGGTAGACCAGCCCAGGTAGGCCAGCCCAGGTAGACCAGGCCAGGTAGACCAACCCAGGTAGACCAGCCCAGGTAGGCCAGCCCAGGTAGGCCAGCCCAGGTAGACCATACCAGGTAGACCAGCCCAGGTAGACCAGCCCAGGTAGGCCAGCTCAGTTAGACCAGAATATACCAGGTAGACTAGCCCAGGTAGACTAGCCCAGGTAGGTCAGCCCAGGTAGGCCAGCCCAGGTAGACGAACCCAGGTAGACGAACCCAGGTAGACGAACCCAGGTAGACCAGCCCAGGTAGGCCAGCCTAGGTAGACCAGCCCAGGTAGACCAACCCAGGTAGACCAGCCCAGGTAGACCAACCCAGGTAGGCCAGCCCAGGTAGACCAGCCCAGGTAGGCCAGCCCAGGTAGACCAAGTAGGCTAGCCCAGGAAGACTAGTCCAGGTAGGCCAGGAAGACTAGCCCAGGTAGGCCAGGAAGACTAGCCCAGGTAGACTAGCCCAAGCAGACCAAGTAGGCTAGCCCAGGTAGACTAGCCCAGGTAGACCAGGAAGACTAGCCCAGGTAGACTAGCCCAGGCAGACCAAGTAGGCTAGCCCAGGTAGACTAGCCCAGGTAGACCAGGAAGACTAGCCCAGGTAGGCGAACCCAGGTAGACGAACCCAGGTAGACCAGCCCAGGTAGACCAGCTCAGGTAGGCTAGCCTAGGTAGACCAGCTCAGGTAGACCAGCCCAGGTAAACCAACCCAGGTAGACCAGCCCAGGTAGGCCAGCCCAGGTAGACCAGCCCAGGTAGACCAGCCTAGGTAGGCCAGCCCAGGTAGACCAGCCCAGGTAGACCAGCCCAGGTAGACCAGCCCAGGTAGACCAGGCCAGGTTGACCAG
The DNA here is from genome assembly GCA_949316495.1 of Amphiduros pacificus. Classification (NCBI taxonomy): domain Eukaryota; kingdom Metazoa; phylum Annelida; class Polychaeta; order Phyllodocida; family Hesionidae; genus Amphiduros; species Amphiduros pacificus. The sequence continues at coordinate 1,104,380 of OX439000.1, read as the reverse complement.
GCCAGGTAGACCAGCCCAGGTAGACCAAGTAGACTACCCCAGGTAGGCTAGCCCAAGCTATTTTAATAACATGTGCATGTGATGAAGCAAGGAACAGGGAGTGAGGGTCGTATGTGGGTCGTATTGAGGTCGTATGGGAGTCGTATGTAATGGATGCATGTTGTATGGCAGCAGGGTCAGACAAGGAGGAGGAGGCGGAGGATGCGGAGGTGATCGCTAAGCAGATACTGGAGGGCATAGTCCAGCATGTGGCAGGTGCGCACCTCGTCTTCACTCTCTCTACTGCTTCTACTCTATCTAGGAATGCCGCAAATAGTAAAATATGAGCATCATACTCGGCAGAAGACAATCACTTTGGCATGCTCACATCAAGAAATAGGGCCTTATTCTAAAGCATGTAAAAATGTAGTATTTGAAAAATAAAACAAAGTGCATTTTATTAAAGATGTATATTTTGTGCATATTTGATATAAGGGTGCAGTAAGGTCTATTTAATGAAGTCTGCTGTGCTTTTTAGCAATAACTGAAGTAAGAGACTATCTAATTCAGCAACATAGAAGTGTAATGTGATATTGAATTTGGACCTGATGTATTTAAGATGCCAATGGTGGCGTTAGAATAGAGTGATGCTATTAATGATGTATATCTCATAGCATGTTGCCTGCCTTAAAACATGTGCATGTGATCCTATATGTAGGTCATCAGGTGACTGAGATGGGTGCATCAGAAGCTGCAGTGGCGCCCCCGGTGGCAGCAGATGTATCAGTGCCCCCTAGTGGTCGTGATTCAGGTGAGACTGGTGGAGAAGCTGAGAAACCTCCACCTTCTCCCAACCCCGACTCAGGCAAGGTTACACCCTCCGGTATGACAACCCATATTACTAATACAAGCTTGCTTTACATCTATATTTGTTCTGTGGACTATAATGGTGACTGGCATGTGACAGATGTAGTGTCCGCTTGCACATTGTGACAGATGTAACATCAGCTGGTATGCACATTGTGACAGATGTAGTGTCAGCTGGTATGCACATTGTGACAGATGTAGTGTCAGCTGGTATGCACATTGTGACAGATGTAACATCAGCTGGTATGCACATTGTGACAGATGTAATGTCAGCTGGTATGCACATTGTGACAGATGTAACATCAGCTGGTATGCGCATTGTGACAGATGTAATGTCAGCTGGTATGCACATTGTGACAGATGTCATGTCAACTGGTATGCACATTGTGACAGATGTAACATCAGCTGGTATGCACATTGTGACAGATGTAACATCAGCTGGTATGCACATTGTGACAGATGTAATGTCAGCTGGTATGCGCATTGTGACAGATGTAATGTCAGCTGGTATGCACATTGTGCCAGATGTAACATCAGCTGGTATGCACATTGTGACAGATGTAATATCAGCTGGTATGCACATTGTGACAGATGTAACATCAGCTGGTATGCACATTGTGACAGATGTAACATCAGCTGGTATGCACATTGTGACAGATGTAATGCCAGCTGGTATGCGCATTGTGACAGATGTAATGTCAGCTGGTATGCACATTGTGACAGATGTAACATCAGCTGGTATGCACATTGTGACAGATGTAATATCAGCTGGTATGCACATTGTGACAGATGTAACATCAGCTGGTATGCACATTGTGACAGAAATAAGGTCAGCTGGTATGCACATTGTGACAGATGTAGTGTCAGCTGGTATGCACATTGTGACAGATGTAAGGTCAGCTGGTATGCACATTGTGACAGATGTAATGTCAGCTGGTATGCACATTGTGACAGATGTAATGTCAGCTCGTATGCACATTGTGACAGATGTACATAAAGTCATAATGATTATGTATGTTGTGTTTAATATGTTAACCTCTAGTGATACTTTATTACTAGGCAAGATAAGATGCATTCTGTGTACCCATCTGGCTTTTTGAGTTATCTTGAACCTAAAACTGATAATTTGCTTATATTTTGTTGGCCTGTAAAGCTTGCATTTCCTAATATTTTAAAAATTACAGTAAATATTATATTTGGAAATTCAAATAATTTGTGACAGGAAAAGAAAAGCAATGCATATATACAAATGATAACCTTGGTTTTTGCTTTTGTGATGTCTGACTATTTGATGTTTGAAGCTGTAACATTGTATCACATTTTTGATATGATACCTGGAAAATGAAAATAAATAGAGATTTCCCCTAGCTCTTGAAACTGTTTTTGTCAGATCTCCCAGTCAGACTGCTCTCTGATATTGACATATGTTTTGATTTATGATATCAATATTAATGCTATACTTATTGGAGGACCTCTCTGTGGCTGTCGAGTGACAATGTTTTAATTCTATGTCCGGTAAAAGAATTAAATTACATTGGATATGCAAACAGTTAAATAACTCTAGAACATGGCTACCATGATTGTCCATTCAAACTGCAGCATAAATGTGTTATTTGATGGGAGTCCCTGTTTTAGAATAGACAGTGAGGTGTTGTCTATATTTCAGTGAGCATGGCTCGCATGGGCTCCGAGGAAGAAGGAAGTGATAACCCTGAAAACATCGGAGCGTTTGCTCACATTCTTCAGAAGGACGCTTTCCTCGTGTTCCGGTCGCTGTGCAAGCTGTCGATGAAACCCCTCTCAGAGGGACCCCCAGATCCCAAGTAAGTACGGGCTGGGACCCCCAGATCCCAAGTTAGTACAGGTAGGGACCCCAGATCCCAAGTACAGGCAGGGACCCCCAGATCCCAAGTTAGTACAGGCAGGGGCCCCCAGATCCCAAGTAAGTACAGGCAGGGACACCCAGATCCCAAGTACAGGCAGGGATCCCCAGATCCCAAGTAAGTACAGGCTTTGACCCCCAGATCCCAAGTACAGGCAGGGATCCCCAGATCCCAAGTAAGTACAGGCAGGGACCCCCAGATCCCAAGTAAGTACAGGCTGGGACCCCCCAGATCCCAAGTACGTACAGGCTTTGACCCCCAGATCCCAAGTAAGTACAGGCAGGGACCCCCAGATCCCAAGTAAATACAGGCTGGAACCCCCAGATCCCAAGTAAATACAGGCTGGGACCTCCAGATCCCAAGTAAGTACAGGCAGGGACCCCCAGATCCCAAGTAAGTACAGGCAGGGACCCCAGATCCCAAGTAAGTACAGGCAGGGACCCCCCCCCAGATCCCAAGTAAGTACAGGCTGGGACCCCCAGATCCCAAGTGAGTACAGGGTGCCTTACCTCATATCATTGCTGCAGTGTCCACAAAAAGGCGGGACACTTTTCCATGTTGCCATTAGAATATAAATGTCATGAACTCCTGCTTTTTTTCTGTATAATTAAATGAAACAGCAGTCATTTGGCCTGTGTTCATTCTTGGTGAATTCTGCTATAGTTTTTTAAAACGAAATGTAATTTGGCCCATTCTATTCGTATGCATGTTGTCCCGCAGCACTGATATATATTTCCGGGTCAATGATATTGACATGTATATCAACCTAGAAAATGAGCCTCATATACTCTGCCCCATTCTGCCCTAAGTATGACTTCCACTGTGTGGTTGCAGGTCCCATGAGCTCCGCAGTAAGATCCTTTCCCTGCAGCTCTTATTGTCCATCCTGCAGAACGCGGGACCGGTGTTCCGCACCAATGAGATGTTCATCAACGCCATCAAGCAGTACCTGTGTGTGGCGCTCTCCAAGAACGGAGTGTCGTCCGTGCCGCAGGTGTTTGAGCTCTCCCTCGCCATCTTCCTCACTCTGCTCTCCAACTTCAAGCAACATCTCAAGATGCAGATCGAGGTAAATTCGGGGTGCAAGGGTAACTGGGGGATTATATGCTCAAGGGTGGGATTATGTTGTCAAGGGTGGGATTATGTTGTCAAGGGTGGGATTATGTTGTCAAGGGTGGGATAATGTGGTCAAGGGTGGGATTATGTGGTCAATGGTGGGATTATGTGCTCAAGGGTGGGATTATGTTGTCAAGGGTGGGATTATGTTGTCAAGGGTGGGATTATGTTGTCAATGGTGGGATTATGTTGTCAAGGGTGGGATTATGTTGTCAAGGGTGGGATTATGTTGTCAAGGGTGGGATTATGTGGTCAATGGTGGGATTATGTGGTCAATGGTGGGATTATGTGGTCAAGGGTGGGATTATGTTGTCAAGGGTGGGATTATGTGGTCAAGGGTGGGATTATGTTGTCAAGGGTGAGATTATGTGGTCAAGGGTGAGATTATGTGGTCAAGGGTGAGAGTTTAGGTGTCTATCTTGGTATTACAAATGTGGAATGTAGAATAAGAGTGCAAGTCCTATAGACTTACATATTACTTGCAGGTCATATAGACTTATGTTACATATTACTTGCAGGTCATATAGACTTATGTTACATATTACTTGCAGGTCATATAGACTTATGTTACATATTACTTGCAAGTCATATTGACTTAGGTTACATATTACTTGCAAGTCATATTGACTTAGGTTACATACATGTATTACTTGCAAGTCAAATAGACTTAGGTTACATATTACTTGCAAGTCATATTGACTTAGGTTACATATTACTTGCAAGTCATATTGACTTAGGTTACATATTACTTGCAAGTCATATTGACTTAGGTTACATATTACTTGCAAGTCATATTGACTTAGGTTACATACATGTATTACTTGCAAGTCAAATAGACTTAGGTTACATATTACTTGCAAGTCATATTGACTTAGGTTACATATTACTTGCAAGTCATATTGACTTAGGTTACATACATGTATTACTTGCAAGTCATATTGACTTAGGTTACATATTACTTGCAAGTCATATTGACTTAGGTTACATATTACTTGCAAGTCATATTGACTTAGGTTACATATTACTTGCAAGTCATATTGACTTAGGTTACATATTACTTGCAAGTCATATTGACTTAGGTTACATACATGTATTACTTGCAAGTCAAATAGACTTAGGTTACATATTACTTGCAGGTCATATAGATTTAGGCCACATATTACATATATTTGGGTCATTTATAGTGAATATTTGTAATTGCAGGTATTTTTCAAAGAGATCTTTCTGTACATCTTGGAGACATCTACAAGCAGCTTTGAACACAAGTGGATGGTGATCCAGGCCTTAACAAGAATCACTGCTGGTAATATCAGCCTCCTCACGGAATGACCTCAATATGTTGATGTGCCTTTTAGAATCCATTCATTTAATATCACCCTCCCCAAGGTTTTAATTCATACCTTAATGGCACTGAATGACCTTAATGTGTTGATGTGCCATTAAGAATCCATTCATTTAATATCACCCTCCCCAAGGTTTTAACTCGTACCATAATGACAGCCTCTTGTCAGCCTCAGAACAGTCGCTACAGGTGACAAAACATATCAAGATTTTTTTTACATATATCAACACACGTTGCTCTGCTACCCAAACCTAACCAATAACTTTTAAAACCACTTCTGATATAAATGTCACAGTATATTGCCAGAGTGCGGGTGTAGCACTTCTTCTCACCTGTCATGGTTCTTAGATGGTCACTTAGGCTTCTATCCACCAAAGGCCATTACTCTAATGTTCAAAGAATGTTAACTTTAGTATTATACAATAACTGACCTGTTTAAACGTTTTGATAATTTTTGTACAAACAAATAATATATACAATTCATGTTTTCTAATAGTCTTCCACTTGATATGATGTATTTGTATGATTTTGTAGATGCCCAGTGTGTTGTTGACATCTATGTCAATTATGACTGTGACCTTGGTCTTGCCAATATCTTTGAGAGACTCGTCAATGACCTGTCTAAGATTGCACAGGGCAGACAAGCCATTGAACTTGGTAAGCTATGATTTTAAGCAGAGAACTAAGACTCATTTGTATTTGATAAAGCAGTGTTGTTAATACCTGTGAGACAACTACTCATGTGACCTTTAAACCATTAGAAGATACTGTAATGTAATGTACAAGAAATAGCATGTTTTACACAGTAGTGCATAATCTTTTTTTTTTCTTTCTTAAAGTTTGTAAGGTGTCGTTATATTTGTTTGAGTGGTTTAGATAATAAAGAAGTGATGTGTAAAAATAGAATGATTTTATTCATTAGGGGCAACTCCAAACCAGGAGAAGAGTATGCGGATCAAGGGCCTTGAGTGCCTGGTGTCCATCCTGAAGTGTATGGTAGAGTGGAGTAAGGACCTGTATGTGAACCCCCACTCCCAGTCCAACCTAGGTGGGTACCCCATCCTCATAGCCTACACTGCAACACCCCTCTATAGCAACTCTCTAAATGTCTAGATCTTTAATATAGATTTTATTTATGATTTCAAACAGAAAAAAAACTATTTTTGAGAAAATTTTGAAGGTAGATTGAAATGTTAACAATAATAGAAAATAGAAAAAATTATTTTTTTCTCTCAAGATTTGATGATTTGTAAACACGTCATAAAGTAGAGATGTCACTTGTTTGTATATGTGTGTATGTAGCTATATTCTGATGGTATTATTATCTCACAGCCGGGAATGTGTTTGGAGAATCAGGTGAGTTTTTGTACAGTTTACAGGTACATGTAGCAAACAGTAGGCTACAGTTTGTTAAGGAAAACATCCCACATTAAAAAAAAACCTCTTTTATGAGCCAATACACATTGCCGTCAGCATATTTTTATTTTTACATTTTTTCCAATCCCTGCAATCCAAAAGCACTCTAAAAAAACTGATTTGATTTGCTTTCCTGACTCTGTTATTTGTTATTTATTCTGTGATATGATGGGATACATAGCATTTGATGGACAAAAGAGATTCTATTTTGTGGTGGGAACTAGATGATACTAAAAACCATGGGGCCGAGCAAACGATAAAAGTGTGTTCCGACTTACTGACCAAATTTGGCTAAAACATTCTATCTTGCAACTATCTACAGGTTACTTGATAGTTTCTACTACAAAATGCAGTTCTTATCTAGTTTATCATATTTAGGGCTGAAAAATGCTAAATTTCGAGATATTTTGGAAAAGATAAAACATATTGTTTTTTACACTTGAGGAATTCTTGATATTTTTTGCTTGGCCTCGCCATCAGAATGTAGTTAACATGATGAAAATCCTAAATCCAAATAATGGACAACGTAACTATAACGTGAGTATATTGTTATTTATGACGATAGTATAGAATGGAATTTAGACAAAAAGATGCTCACCTTGTGCATGTACGGAGCCATACATCCGTTCTGGTGAGTTGAATTCACTTGTGAGAGTGCCAAGGCAGAAGATTCTGTTTGTTTTATGTATAGATTGTTTAGCTTCTGGCATCAATTTATGACCAATTAACATCATATTAATGTGCGCTTAACCAGTGATATATAGCTGATATATCAGGGAGTGTGAAGTACCTCTGCCTAATTAAGATGATGGTGTTTGCTTGCTACTAGTGATGTGGGATATATATGTGAAGTGTATGCGAGCTGCATGCTCCGTGTACGTCATCCTACATGTAATAACGGCAGCATAGACATAGACCTCGCATCTCCACCTTAACTACTTACCGGTATAGTGCAAACAGTGAAAAGATTCTCAATACAAAATGAAAACAGGGCCATTTTGAGCTGCCACCTCTAACCACAGTGTGTTCTAATCACAGTATGTTCTAACCACAGTGCGTTCTGACCTCAGTGTGTTGAAACCAAGCTAGCATTCATCTCAAAAACCTTCATGTACCAGTAACATGAGCCAAAGCAGGCACTTTAAAAATAGTTTAAAATTATATTTATATTTGCGATTTTTTGTGCATTCCATGAAATTCTAAAAGTAAATATTTTATGAAAGAATTTTGTTTCTAGGGATTGCTTGATTTGAGCTGACTGCTGAATATTTAGTATGAAGTTTACATTGAGATCTGTACACTTTTGAGCTTTTTGAATCACTGGGAGATAAGATTCTTGCTGTTATGTCATTAAATACAAAAAGAACAATAACTTTAAAATGAGATTTTTAAAGTTTATTTTCTACTGTAACAACTATGTGAGTGTTTGCAGCAAGAGTGCAAGGCTTTGCTTCAAGAAATCAGCCACTGCACGAGCGTTACTTTGCTGGATACTCTGAATTTATATGTGATATTATGGTTGAGATCTAATACATAGTAATATTAACACAATGGTGAAGGGAGTAGACAAGAAATAGCACAGTGCACTTTGCCTTTAAGACAGTCCTGTGGTTATCCACTCACCCTACCCTGACCCTGGAGAAAATGTAACCATTGACAATAGCTCATTGGTAGAGCATTCACCTTGAAACACAGGGATTCCTAGTTTTAAGCCCAGTCAGTAACTATCAAGTGCTATGAGCACACATTGTCTGGAATCAGTGCTACATGTATATAAAGGTCACCGTTGCTAAATCTTGCCAAATGTTTATCAAATGTGGACAGAATTTGGCAGTGAAGACAAACAGACTGAAGTCACAAAAAGACCAGAATTCACCGACTTTCCTTCCCATAATACAGGCAGTCGTCCAACCATATCAGAGAAGATTTATATTCCGTGGAGGCCTGCATTGACCATGCACTTATTTCTAATTTAGCTCACTGAGATTGCTAAAATATTATATAATCAGCTCCATATTAGGATGGATTAGCGTACTGATGATGCTGGGGGACAAGTTCCTGCCTCTCATCCACAAGTACCTCCAAAATGCATCAATACATTCCTCCCTAATTCTCCCAACTATGGGAATACATAATGTTAATGTTAAACGTGCCCAGAGTAGTCTGTCAGATTGCTGCTATATGTCCACCAGGTGTCACTGCTTAGTTGATTTGAAAAACTATTCATATCTGCAATGTCAGATGTTATACTGGCATAGTTTGCAATTCTTCATTGTGCTTCTCGAGTGCCACCTGGTGGATGTATAGAGTGCCACCTGGTGGATGTATATGAAGTAAAACCAGATAAGGAGACAAGGTTGATGGGAGGGTGTGATAACTGGTACTCTACACGACCTCTACATCCTGGCACTTCTATCGCCTTAACACATGCACATTACTCACCAGCCATCTTACCAGAAACATAATATCATTAATAAAAATTATTGATAACAATTGGATTTCAATTATCAAAAAACAATTTTATTTTTATTTTGGACAATTTTTCAATTACTAACTGCCATAACCCAGAAGTAAACTAAGTTAAGCATTGTAAACTTTGAAAGTTATAGCTGCAGGAGGAATATGATGATAATGAAGTGTTTGATTGCAGATAAGGACCACAAGCCTTCTGCGGAGAGTGACTCGGACTCCGGGAAGGGCACCATGACGAGCTACGGCAGTTCAGCATCACTCAACTCCAGCAGCTCCAACAACGTCATGTCCAGCGTCCCCGAGGACACTCCGGAACAGTTTGAGGTCCTCAAACAACAGAAAGAAATCTGGGAGGCAGGCATTGAAATGTAGGTCGCCCCGTAAAAGACTAAGAGCTAGTAACGTACCACAGGGCTAGACATTAAGCACGTTAGCACAGTATCCCAGTGATCTTTAAATTCTTCTGGCCCAGATTTATGTGTATATTTCTTATATTCTCATTCTTTGATGTTATGGACCTGTAGATTTATCTTCAAGTCCAGCAGATTTGAGTAAACCTTAGCTCTCATGGAAAAGTGACCAAAATCTTTACTGTCAAAACCTGTAACAAGAGTCCAAGCATAAGATACATTGGCCATGAGTATATAGCTATGATTCCTTTTGGCACAGATAATCCTAAAAGTTTAAGCTGATCATAACCAGCATGGTGGAGTTTTCTGGTCCCGGGTTCTATATTAATGGTGAGGCCTATATTAGACATGTAGATGATGGTTTAATTGTGGAGGATGACGTTTAATGTTGTATATGCCAGGTTCAACAAGAAGCCCAAGAAGGGGATCCAGTATCTTCAAGACCAGGGTCTACTGGGCACGTCCCCCGACGACATCGCCGAGTTCTTCCACAGTGACGACAGGCTCGACAAGGTAATCTCACCAACGCGTATTAAAACCTTAATCTATATGCCGATAGTGAAGTCTATATGCCGATAGTGAAGTCTATATGCCGATAGTGAAGTCTATATGCCGATAGTGAAGTCTATATGCCGATAGTGAAGTCTATATGCCGATAGTGAAGTCTATATGCCGATAGTGAAGTCTATATGCCGATAGTGAAGTCTATATGCCGATAGTGAAGTCTATATGTCGATAGTGAAGTCTATATGCCGATAGTGAAGTCTATATGCCGATAGTGAAGTCTGTATGCCGATAGTGAAGTCTATATCCCGATAGTGAAGTCTATATGCCGATAGTGAAGTCTATATGCCGATAGTGAAGTCTATATGTCGATAGTGAAGTCTATAAGTGAAGTCTATATGCCGATAGTGAAGTCTATATGCTGATAGTGAAGTCTATATGTTGATAGTGAAGTCTATATGCCAATAGTGAAGTCTATATGCCAATAGTGAAGTCTGTGTTGATAATAAAGTCTGTATGTCGAAAATGAAGTATGCCAATATTGAAGTTTGTATGCCAATAATGAATTCTATACGTTGATAACGAAGTGTATATACCGATAGTGAAATCTATATGTCAATAATGAAGTCTATATGCCAATAATGAATTCTATATGTTGATAACGAAGTCTATATACCGATAGTGAAGTCTATATACCGATAATGAATTCAGTTGTTTTGGTATATTTTATTTAATTTCCCTATTCTAAATAAGATCAATTAATTCCTATACTTATACAGGAAATATTATTGATGAATCTCACATTGACCATAATTGTCTCATCCTTTTCAGCAATTGCTTGGAGATTTCCTGGGAGAAAATGAAAAGTGAGTAAAACAAAAAGAAAGAAAGAAACATTTATTAAGATTGTTTAATGTTTTTTTAAATTTTCAAATGACAGTTGGAATTAGAATTATATTATATGAGAGAGGATGTATTCTGACAGTTTTGATGCTTGCAGGTTTACTAAGGAAGTGATGTACGCCTACGTGGACCAGATCGACTTCTCCGAGCACGAGTTTGTGCCCGCTCTCCGCAAGTTCCTGGATGGTTTCCGTCTTCCCGGAGAAGCCCAGAAGATTGATAGACTGATGGAGAAGTTTGCTGCGAGATATATAGAATGTATACCACAGTAAGACAACTTTACAATAATAAATCTTGTTTATTGCCCAGTTTATAGCCATCATCCTGTCATCTTGCACAGAATGTCATACCAGAGGAAGAAATGTTTAGCAAAATAAATATTGTAGCGGGTTTATAGCCATGTGTCTTTGGTGTTAAACAGAATGGCATTTAATGCTGAGTAATGATTGGTTATGTTTCAGTAACAACTTATTTGCCAGTGCGGACGCTGCCTATGTGTTGGCCTACTCCGTTATTATGCTGACCACCGATCTCCACAGCTCGCAGGTGAGAGGCACGCAAATCACATGACTTGACACGTTAAACACGTCATGTACTCAGGTTATAGCTTAATATAAGAGAACAAGACGCCCAGGTAGATTACATGGGGTTTTATAGTTGTTCACACAGCCTGTGAGTGGGTCACGCTGCTGACCCTCATCTGTGACGATGTGTGACGATGTGTAGATGTGTGAAGAGTTTGATGTATTTACAGGTGAAGCACAAGATGACAAAAGCTCAGTATATCAAGATGAATCGCGGGATCAACGACAGCCGGGATCTACCCGAGGAGTACCTCTCAACTATCTATGATGAAATTGCAGGAAATGAAATTAAAATGAAGATAACTTCTAGTGGCAAACCAGGCAAATCTGCAGCAAGTGAGTGCCTCTTGAAATATAAAAGATGAAGACATAAAATTGACTGGTTTGATATGCAGCTTCAAATCCTCCTCCTTAGTCATCGATATTGTCTCCACATAACCTTGAAGAGATAAACTTCTTTAAGGAAACTTTCCGCTGCTGCAATGATCTGTTTCATTAACTCAGACCCAATGTTGTGATTATCTGTAAACATATACCAGACCTGGAAGGGAGAGTAGATATAACTATGGAGCTTTCTTTAATATCAGATGTAACGAGTGAGAAACAGCGACGACTGCTGTATAACATGGAGATGGAACACATGGCACAAGCTGCGAAGGCCTTGATGGAATCCGTCAGCCACGTGCAGTCCAACTTCACCAGCGCCACACACTTAGAACATGTCAGGCCCATGTTCAAGGTATGTAACCCATGTAGAACATGTCATTTCACATTTAAGGTACGAACTTATCAAGATAATGCTAAAAAAGATGAAATAATTCACAGTACTGTTTTTTTCCATACAACTGAGATTTCAATGCTGAACAATTCTGATTTGAATGAATACAAATTCTTTTTTTAGATTGATTAAAACATACATGTCAATTTCACTGGTCACCATTTGGATCCCTAGAGTATAGTTACATGCTATTAGATGTCCGGCATTTGTTGTTGATATGTGTGAGTGATGGAGGTGTATTATTTGTGGTTGATATGTGTGAGTGATGGAGGTGTATTATTTATGGTTGATATGTGTGAGTGATGGAGGTGTATTGTATTATTTATGGTTGATATGTGTGAGTGATGGAGGTGTATTGTATTATTTATGGTTGATATGTGTGAGTGATGGAGGTGTATTGTATTATTTGTGGTTGATATGTGTGAGTGATGGAGGTGTACTATTTGTGGTTGATATGTGTGAGTGATGGAGTTGTATTATTTGTTATTGATATGAGTGAGTGATGGAGGTGTATTATTTGTTGTTGATATGTGTGAGTGATGGAGGTGTATTATTTGTGGTTGCAGTTGGCGTGGACTCCGTTCCTGGCAGCATTCAGCGTGGGCCTTCAGGACTGTGATGATACGGAGATAGCCAGCTTGTGTCTGGATGGGATCCGATGTGCCATCCGCATTGCCTGCATATTCCATATGGAGGTCAGTCACCTCTCACTGCTTCATCCTCTCTGCGAATATCAGGAATGAGCATCCACTTCAATTCTGCCTGAAAACACTCTTTTTGAACATCTGAATTCAAACAACTCTTGTATAAAATCAGTGATCGCATAATTAGTGCATCCGTAAATCAAGATATATCTTAATCAAACTTATTGGAATCATATAGCATAGTCTGCTCCATTAACTAACTGGTCTTAATGGAGAAGTGCAGCCATGCTCCATTAAGTAACTGGTCCTAATGGAGAAATGCAGCCATGCTCCATTAAGTAAATGGTCTTAATGGAGAAGTGCAACCATGCTCCATTAACTGACTGGTCCTAATGGAAAAGTGCAGCCAAGCTCCATTAACTAACTGGTCCTAATGGAGAAGTGCAGCCATGCTCCATTAACTAACTGGTCCTAATGGAAAAGTGCAGCCATGCTCCATTAAGTAACTGGTCCTAATGGAGAAGTGCAGCCATGCTCCATTAACTAATTGGTATTAATGGAGAAGTGTAGCCATGCTCCATTAAGTAACTGGTCCTAATGGAGAAGTGTAGCCATGCTCCATTAAGTAACTGGTCCTAATGGAGAAGTGCAGCCATACTGCACTAAGTAACTGGTGCTAATGGAGAAGTGCAGCCAAGCTCCATTAAGTAACTGGTCTTAATGGAGAAGTGTAGCCATGCTCCATTAACTAACTGGTCTTAATGGAGAAATGCAGCCATGCTCCATTAAGTAAATGGTCTTAATGGAGAAGTGCAGCCAAGCTCCATTAACTTACTGGTCTTAATGGAGAAGTGCAGCCATGCTCCTTTAACTAACTGGTCCTAATGGAGAAATGCAGCCATGCTCCATTAACTAACTGGTCCTAATGGAGAAGTGCAGCCATGCTCCATTAACTAACTGGTCCTAATGGAGAAGTGCAGCCATGCTCCATTAAGTAACTGGTCCTAATGGAGAAGTGCAGCCATGCTCCTTTAACTAACTGGTCCTAATGGAGAAATGCAGCCATGCTCCATTAACTAACTGGTCTTAATGGAGAAATACAGCCATGCTCCATTAAGTAACTGGTCCTAATGGAGAAATGCAGCCATGCTCCATTAACTGACTGGTCCTAATGGAAAAGTGCAGCCATGCTCCTTTAACTTACTGGTCTTAATGGAGAAATACAGCCATGCTCCATTAACTTACTGGTCTTAATGGAGAAGTGCAGCCATGCTCCATTAACTTACTGGTCTTAATGGAGAAGTGCAGCCATGCTCCATTAACTTACTGGTCTTAATGGAGAAGTGCAGCCATGCTCCATTAACTTACTGGTCTTAATGGAGAAGTGCAGCCATGCTCCATTAACTTACTGGTCTTAATGGAGAAGTGCAGCCATGCTCCTTTAACTTACTGGTCTTAATGGAGAAATACAGCCATGCTCCATTAACTTACTGGTCTTAATGGAGAAGTGCAGCCATGCTCCATTAACTTACTGGTCCTAATGGAGAAATGCAGCCATGCTCCATTAACTTGCTGGTCTTAATGGAGAAGTGCAGCCAAGCTCCATTAACTAACTGGTCTTAATGGAGAAGTGCAGCCATGCTTCATTAACTTACTGGTCTTAATGGAGAAGTGCAGCCATGTTCCATTAACTAACTGGTCTTAATGGAGAAATACAGCCATGCTCCATTAACTAACTGGTCCTAATGGAGAAGTGCAGCCATGCTCCTTTAACTTACTGGTCTTAATGGAGAAATACAGTCATGCTCCATTAACTTACTGGTCTTAATGGAGAAGTGCAGCCATGCTCCATTAACTAACTGGTCTTAATGGAGAAATACAGCCATGCTCCATTAACTAACTGGTCTTAATGGAGAAATACAGCCATGCTCCATTAAGTAACTGGTCCTAATGGAGAAGTGCAGCCATGCTCCATTAACTAACTGGTCTTAATGGAGAAGTACAGCCATGCTCCATTAACTTACTGGTCTTAATGGAGAAATACAGCCATGCTCCATTTACCAAATGATTTGAATGAATTATAAACCATCCATGTTTTAGTGGATTAGTCTGTCCATAATATATCCAAGATGAGATTTTCCACGCCCTTGTATGGTGTAGTTTGTATAGGGTTATGGTGATGTATATTTTCAGTTGATGAAGTATATATTCAGTTGGAGAGAGATGCCTACATCCAGGCTCTTGTATGGTGTAGTTTGTATAGGGTTATGGTGATGTATATTTTCAGTTGATGAAGTATATATTCAGTTGGAGAGAGATGCCTACATCCAGGCTCTTGTGTCGTGTAGTTTGTATAGGGTTATGGTGATGTATATTTTCAGTTGATGATGTATGTTTTCAGTTGGAGAGAGATGCCTACGTCCAGGCTCTTGTGTCGTGTAGTTTGTATAGGGTTATGGTGATGTATATTTTCAGTTGATGATGTATGTTTTCAGTTGGAGAGAGATGCCTACGTCCAGGCTCTTGTGTCGTGTAGTTTGTATAGGGTTATGGTGATGTATATTTTCAGTTGATGATGTATGTTTTCAGTTGGAGAGAGATGCCTACGTCCAGGCTCTTGTGTCGCGTAGTTTGTATAGGGTTATGGTGATGTATATTTTCAGTTGATGATGTATGTTTTCAGTTGGAGAGAGATGCCTACGTCCAGGCTCTGTCCCGCTTCACCCTGCTCACCGCGACCTCACACGTCACAGAGATGAAGTCCAAAAACATAGATACCATCAAAACTCTCATCTCCGTCGCTCACACAGATGGAAACTATCTGGGCAAGTCATGGCTCGAGGTAATCACTTACCAACTAATATTTAAACGAATGTATTTAGTTTGTTGAAATAAAGTTCCATATATATTTCTTCCTTTGTGATCTATGAGGCCAAAACAATTATCACACTGTTTCTTAAATATGTCCTGAAAGGATAAAATAGGAGTCGATTTGTTGGCCTTAAATCTAGTTTTCCCTTATAAGCTTGATATAAATTGTGAGGTGGTGTTTATTGTAGATTCTGAAGTGCATATCACAGCTGGAGCTGGCTCAGCTGATAGGGACGGGAGTCAAGACTCGCTTCATATCAGGGGCAGCCAATCAAACGTCAGGAGGCCATCCCATTGAATCATTTGACCCTGAAGGTCAGTCAAAAGGTCTTCGCGACATTTTCTTTAGCCATATGAAATTTTAGAACCATATAACTAACTAATACTCAATGTAAATTATTTTACAGCTATTGAAGAAGTGATTAAAACAAAATGAAGACTCAATGTTTTTATTTCTGAATTGATATCTATCATATAAATATTTTATCTGAGTGAGGGAATTATATATGCATATATTTAATCTATTTGTTTGTAACTAGCTGACTTAATTGAGGCAGTTCTTGTAAATGTTGCTATTCTGTATAATATTGCAGTGATAGCAAGAGGGAGATTTGATTCGAAGACTATGGCTCACCTGCAGGAGTCTATGGGGGAAACCAGTTCTCAGAGTGTCGTGGTTGCTGTAGATCGCATCTTCACAGGCTCAGTCAAACTCGACGGCGATGCAATAGGTGAGACTATTTACCTGCACTCTGATACTAAACATGGCCTCGTCAAACTCGATGGCCTCGTCAAACTCGACGGCGATGCAATAGGTGAGACTATTTACCTGCACCCTGATACAAAACATGACCTCGTTAAACTCGATGGCGATGCAATAGGTGAGACTATTTATATGCACCATGATACAAAACATGGCCTCGTCAAACTCGATGGCCTCGTCAAACTCGACGGCGATGCAATAGGTGAGACTATTTACCTGCACCCTGATACAAAACATGGCCTCGTCAAATTCGACAGCGATGCAATAGGTGAGACTATTTACCTGCACCCTGATACAAAACATGGCCTCGTTAAACTCGATGGCCTCGTCAAACTCGACGGTGATGCAATAGGTGAGACTATTTATATGCACCCTGATACTAAACATGGCCTCGTCAAACTCGATGGCCTCGTCAAACTTGACAGCGATGCAATAGGTGAGACTATTTACCTGCACCCTGATACAAAACATGGCCTCGTCAAACTCGACGGCGATGCAATAGGTGAGACTATTTACCTGCACCCTGATACTAAACATGGCCTCGTCAAATTCGACAGCGATGCAATAGGTGAGACTATTTACCTGCACTCTGATACAAAACATGGCCTCGTCAAACTCGACGGCGATGCAATAGGTGAGACTATTTACCTGCACTCTGATACTAAACATGGCCTCGTCAAACTCGATGGCCTCGTCAAATTTGACAGCGATGCAATAGGTGAGACTATTTACCTGCACCCTGATACAAAACATGGCCTCGTCAAACTTGACGGTGATGCAATCGGTGAGACTATTTACCGGCATTCTGATACAAAACATGACCTCGAGTTTGACGAGGTACATATAACAGTCATTTAAAGTATGGTATAGTGATACAAAACATGACCTCGTCAAACTCGACGGCGATGCAATAGGTGAGACTTGGTGATGTCAAAAGTGGAAAAGCAAAAGAAATGGCTAAATTACATTATGATACAAAAAGTGAAATGCAAAACGTTGGTGATACAGTCAAAAATGTTTCAATATTGGTGATGAAAAAGTTGTTTTGATTAAATTGATGGGAAGCAAACTGTAACCGTTATTTATCAAAAACTAAATGTTGAATCAGATATAATCAGATATTATACTTAAACTTGACTCTCCACTAGATTGAAAAAAAATATTTTTTATATTTTATGATTAATTAAAAAAACTTATGAAGAAAAATTATTAATAAATATGTTTTTTGTAGAGAGTTAATTAACATGGTAACTAATAAAAAAAAACGGTGAACAATAAGGAGATTAGATCAGGTTTTGCTTACTTCTACCGTGAGACTGAGCTGGTGTTTATATTTGATGTTAATGTTTGTATTACAGTGGAGTTTGTGAAGGCTTTGTGTGCGGTGTCTATGGACGAGCTTCACAATGTATCACACCCGAGGATGTTCAGCCTGCAGAAGATAGTAGAGATCTCGTATTACAACATGGGACGTATCCGACTTCAGTGGTCCCGAATCTGGCACGTCATTGGGGAACACTTCAACAAGGTGAATACCACAGCAGCCAAAACACACACAAACAACACACACACACACTAAGCAACAAATATGAAAAATATCACCAGGGGCGTATATGAGGATGTAGTTAAGAGTGACACCTGGTGGGCAGATAGTTATTTCTTTTAGATGTTCTGCATCAGACATATATGACTGAAAGCTGAGAATGCTATTGTTATAAAAGTGTTGATTGTTTGCCTTTATGGCAAAAAGAGTGCAATTTTACTGAGATGAAATTTTAGATGGGACAGTGCTTTTTTATCTCATTTTTATTGCAATAAATGAAGATATTGCTTTTTGAATTGTAATTATATGAGCAGTGTGATAGCCTGGGGATTTTGTTGCAGGTTGGATGCAATCCTAACGAGGATATAGCATTCTTTGCTGTCGATTCCCTGAGGCAGCTCTCCATGAAGTTCTTGGAAAAGGGAGAGTTTGCAAACTTCCGGTTCCAGAAGGATTTCTTGAGGCCATTTGAGTATATAATGAAGAAGAATAGGTGGGTCAGAGCAATGCGCTCGCCTTGCAATATTACAACTTCTCACACATCAAAATGATGATTTGTATTAAACTAGTTTCATATAAAGATGAATAATCCCAAGGCACGAAATGAGATAAATGATGAGAAAACGTAATAAATGCTTGTTTTGGAAGTAAATCCTCTGGTACATATAACAGTCATTTAAAGTATGGTATAATGCTTCGAGGCAGCTTGGGTAGATAGTGGTTAAAAAGTTGATGGTGATTTTGTGTGTGTATTTTTTATTGATTTGTTGTGCATGGTTGATGAAAGAGGTTGGTTAGTTGATGGAGAATATGCATGCAAGATCAAATGTTTTGATGGATTTTAATGGTTGTATAAATCATTTAAATATGCGGTTGTTGGATAATTTAATCTGGTGATTGATGGAGAGTGTAGAATGTTGCCGGTTTGAGTGTGTGGTTAGATATGGACTGCTTTGGTTGGTTGGGGAAGATTATCTGGGTTTTTGATAGAGATATAGAATCAGTGATTGAGAAAATGCCAAGATGTTGATGGAGAGGTTGGATGGTTGCTGGAGAGTATGGGAGGTTGATGTAGAGTATGAGAGGTTGATGGAGAGTATGGAAGGTTGATGGAGAATATGCGAGGTTGATAGAGAGTATGGAAGGTTGATGGAGAGGTTGGGTGGTTGATGGAGAGAATGGGAGGTTGATGTAGAGGTTGGATGGTTGATGGATAGTATGGGAGGTTGATGGAGAGTATGGGAGTTTGATGGAGAGTGGGTGGTTGATGGAGAGTATGGGAGGTTCGTGTAGAGTATGGGAGGTTGATGGAGAGTATGGGTGGTTGATGGAGAGTATGGGAGGTTGATAAAGAATATGGGAGGTTGATGGAGAGGTTGGGTGGTTGATGGAGAGAATGGGAGGTTGATAAAGAGTATGGGTGGTTGATGTAGAGATTTGGAGGTTGATGGAGAGTATGGGAGGTTGATAGAGAATATGGGAGGTTGATGGAGAGGTTGGATGGATGATGGAGGTTGATGTAGAGTATTGAAGGTTGATGGAGAGTATGGGAGGTTGATGGAGAGGTTCGGTGGTTGATAGAGTATGGGTGGTTGATGTAGAGATTGGGAGGTTGATGGAGAGTATGGGTGGTTGATGGAGAGTATGGGTGGTTAATGGAGAGGTTCGGTGGTTGATAGAGTATGGGTGGTTGATGTAGAGATTGGGAGGTTGATGGAGAGTATGGGTGGTTGATGGAGAGTATGGGTGGTTAATGGAGAGTATGGTTGGTTGATGGAGATGTAGAGTTGATGATGGCATGTTATTGTTGATGGGGTCCAAGTATATGTCATTGGGAGATAAATACCCACGATAGTGTTCAGGATAATTGAGAGTGATTGGTATAAAACCTCCGTACATTCTTCCAGGTCGCCGACTATTCGTGATATGGTGGTGAGGTGTGTGGCCCAGATGGTGAACTCTCAGGCCCAGAATATCAAGTCCGGATGGAAGAATATCTTCAGTGTGTTTCACCTGGCAGCCTCTGACCACGATGAAGGCATTGTGGAATTAGCCTTCCAGACAACCAGCAAAATCATATGTAAGCAGCTCATTAGCTTCATCCCTCTAATCCATTGATCCCCTTTATCCATTTGACCCCTTTGGTCCCTTTATCCCCTTGGTCCCTTTATCCCCTTGATTCATTTGATCTCTTTGAGTCCTTTGATTCCATTGATCTATATTGTATCCCTTTGACCCATTTGATCTCATTGATCCCCTTGATCCCTTTGATCCCCTTGATCCCTTTGGTCCATTTGATAGTGTATCTGCTATTGAAAAATAATATCTCAGTAGCTTGTGTTATTTGATACAAGTTCATTTATATGAGCCAGAAAAAACAGTCTTTAAATTTGGACATTCCTGACTTCATATGATCGTTAGAATGACAGACTTCTGTGACACTCGTATGACATCTTTATCTTGTCTGAGACTCTGCAAAACAAGTACTGAATGAGTGGCATTGGGAGATATATAAATTCTCGGCACGTTGTTTTCTCCTTGTGAGAAAGTCGATTGGGTAATGTTTTTGTTGGAATCTATTGGTGGAGGAGTAAAGTATCTCTGTCGCAATGTGTCACTGGACACTGCTGGATCATATTGCCCGTCAATATAGCTGACAGTAAAGCCATCCTTTATTCTCACATTCAGCCCGGTCACATTATCATGAAAGGCAGGTACATTCAGACCATCGAAGGGGGTACGTGTTGCTGTCCCACGGCAGAGATCACATCCCACAGCAGAGATCTATCACTTTACCTGCTTGGATCACATCCCGCAGCAGAGATCTATCACTTTACCTGCTTGGATCACATCCCACAGCAGAGATCTATCACTTTACCTGCTTGGATCACATCCCGCAGCAGAGATCTATCACTTTACCTGCTTGGATCACATCCCACAGCAGAGATCTATCACTTTACCTGCTTGGATCACATCCCACAGCAGAGATCTATCACTTTACCTGCTTGGATCACATCCCACAGCAGAGATCTATCACTTTACCTGCTTGCATCACATCCCGCAGCAGAGATCTATCACTTTACCTGCTTGGATCACATCCCGCAGCAGAGATCTATCACTTTACTTGCTTGGATCACATCCCACAGCAGAGATCTATCACTTTACCTGCTTGGATCACATCCCACAGCAGAGATCTATCACTTTACCTGCTTGCATCACATCCCGCAGCAGAGATCTATCACTTTACCTGCTTGGATCACATACCGCAGCAGAGATCTATCACTTTACCTGCTTGGATCACATCCCACAGCAGAGATCTATCACTTTACCTGCTTGGATCACATCCCACAGCAGAGATCTATCACATCCCGCAGCAGAGATCTATCACTTTACCTGTTTGCATCACATCCCGCAGCAGAGATCTGTCACTTTACCTGCTTGGATCCCGCAGCAGAGAT
Organism: Amphiduros pacificus; assembly: GCA_949316495.1. NCBI lineage: Eukaryota > Metazoa > Annelida > Polychaeta > Phyllodocida > Hesionidae > Amphiduros > Amphiduros pacificus. The sequence goes on along the minus strand of OX439000.1, from coordinate 1,082,847 downwards.
CTATCACTTTACCTGCTTGGATCACATCCCACAGCAGAGATCTATCACATCCCGCAGCAGAGATCTATCACTTTACCTGCTAACATCACATCCCACAGCAGAGATCTATCACTTTATCTGCTTGGATCACATCCCACAGCAGAGATCTATCACTTTACCTGCTTGCATCACATCCCACAGCAGAGATCTATCACTTTACCTGCTTGGATCACACCCCACAGCAGAGATCTATCACTTTACCTGCTGGGATCACATTCCGCAGCAGAGATCTATCACTTTACCTGCTTGGATCACATCCCACAGCAGAGATCTATCACTTTACCTGCTTGGATCACATCCCGCAGCAGAGATCTATCACTTTACCTGCTCGGATCACATCCCGCAGCAGAGATCTATCACTTTACCTGCTCGGATCAAATGCTGCAGCAGAGATCTATCACTTTACCTGCTTGGATCACACCCCACAGCAGAGATCTATCACTTTACCTGCTTGGATCACATCCCACAGCAGAGATCTATCACTTTATCTGCTTGGATCACATCCTGCAGCAGAGATCTATCACTTTACCTGCTTGGATAATATCCCACAGCAGAGATCTATCACTTTACCTGCTTGGATCACAGTCCGCAGCAGAGATCTATCACTTTACCTGCTCGGATCACATGCCGCAGCAGAGATCTATCACTTTACCTGCTTGGATCCCACAGCAGAGATCTATCACTTTACTTGCTTGGATCACATCCCACAGCAGAGATCTATCACTTTACCTGCTTGGATCACATCCCACAGCAGAGATCTATCACTTTACCTGCTTGGATCACATCCCACAGCAGAGATCTATCACTTTACCTGCTTGGATCACATCCCACAGCAGAGATCTATCACTTTACCTGCTTGGATCACATCCCACAGCAGAGATCTATCATTTTACCTGCTTGGTTCATCAGCCGCAGCAGAGATCTATCACTTTACCTGCTTGGATCACATCCCACAGCAGAGATCTATCACATCCCACAGCAGAGATCTATCACTTCACCTGCTTGGATCATCAGCCGCAGCAGAGATCTATCACTTTACCTGCTCGGATCACATGCCGCAGCAGAGATCTATCACTTTACCTGCTTGGATCCCACAGCAGAGATCTATCACTTTACCTGCTTGGATCACATCCCACAGCAGAGATCTATCACTTTACCTGCTTGGATCACATCCCACAGCAGAGATCTATCACTTTACCTGCTTGGATCACATCCCACAGCAGAGATCTATCACTTTGCCTGCTTGGATCCCACAGCAGAGATCTATCACTTTGCCTGCTTGGATCACAAGCCGCAGTATTTCAATGACTTCAGACCTAAGAGTCACTCCCACATTTCATCAGCAGATTATATTTCCTGTCTGGGGAAACATCTCTCACCTGAGCAAATATGGCTGCACATGACTCATAAAGAGTTTCTGCTATATTTTTGCATCAATGTGCATTTTTTTCTGTCAACAATGTACATGTACAGAGTGGATGTTAACAATTTATTATTAGTTTATCAGATTGTTTAGGCAGATTCTCTTCTCAAATCATTTAAACCTTAGCAACCACAATACAGGTTCTGTTTAAAAAATATGAATCATTCAGGGAAAAAGAGGTAAAATTTGTAACTTTTATCGGTCAGATTTGCAGGGAAAGACTGTAGTAAAGCAATAAGGAGCTTGATTGGCTGAATCCAGGTATATTTCAGTTCATCCAGGGTATATCTGTCTGTCCAGGATATTTCAGTTCATCCAGGGTATATCTGTTCATCCAGGGTATTTCAGTTCATCCAGGTATATCTGTTTGTCCAGGTATATCTGTTCATCCAGGGTATTTAAGTTCATCCAGGGTATTTAAGTTCGTCCAGGGTATATCTGTTTATCCAAGGTATATCTGTTCATCCAGGGTATTTCAGTTCATCCAGGGTATTTCAGTTCATCCAGGGTATATCTGTTCATCCAGGGTATATTCGTTCATCCAGGGTATATCTATTTTTCCAGGGTATATCTATTTAAATCACAAACATGTTAATATATTCTCAGTTGAATTTGCCCCCCATAAAACAATTAAACAGATGAAATGAACAGGTTGAAGATGAAATTAAGTGGTTTTGATTCATCAGTTTATCAACTCAAGGGTTTTGGCAGATCATAATGTGTATCACTTTGCGTGTTGTTTAATCCTATCCAGGCTTGATGCCTATAATCTGCGTCCTGTGTAGCAGGCCCTCATACAGGGAGAGAATCCAGAGGTATTCCCCACATCTCTCAGCTGTGACAGTCCCTGCCGCTTGGCAGACTTCTCCCACCCCCACTATAATCTCACCTGCCATGTAATCCACTCTCTCCACACTAAGCTATGTAGACATGTAGTGGCTTGATTAGATTGTAGAGGAAATTATAACACATTGTATTTCCAGAAAGTATATTTGAGAAGCAATTTGGGCCCACGTCCATGTAGCTACATATACTGGTTTTTGCTTGATTAAATTGTTTATGAGATTATATCATATAACATTGCACATTTTATACAGGTATACAAAAGACAATCTTTTAGCTCTGCTGACTTCTTTGAAGTCACAAAGCTTTAGGACTGTGGAAAATGTCTGTCCATCCATCTGTCAACATTTCTTTAAAAATCTTCTTCTCCAAAACTACCAGTAATATATGTTTCATAGGCACCATTGACCTTGGTGCAGTGACCTTGAGGTTACAAATTTTATACAGAGCATACCTCAGCAATCACTTATTAGAGGAAAGTAAAACTTGGTATACAGAAATGTCTTAGGTCACAGCTGTGCCTCGTCATACTTTCTTAGTCATTTGACCTTTGACCTTGACAGACTGACCTTGAATTCAAAATTTGAGCAGATGATTTTGATCAATCAAAATGCATGTTACATATCAAATTTGACCCCAACTTGTTATCTTGGTTCTCATTGGCTAATATTTCTATGTTATTAAAAAAGGCAGCCTCCTTGACAACTTAGCGATAGCTATTAGTTTTTTATTTAATCATGACAAAATGGATAAGGAACCGAGCCAAATGGAAAATAGATAGAATAATACCTCTGAAAATACAACATCTGGTTGCTTTGTCACTTTATCTCAGTTCATGTGTTTTCATTCAAGTCAGCAGAGCTATCAACCCATGAGGTTATGTTTTTTTTCAATTTTATTTCAGCAAGCATATTTGAGAAGCATTTTGGGTCGACGATCGACTCGTTCCAGGATGCGGTGAAGTGTCTGTCGGAGTTCGCCTGCAATGCTGCGTTCCCGGACACCAGTATGGAAGCCATCCGACTCATACGAAACTGTGCCAAGTACGTCGCCGAAAAACCACAGGTTAGAAACATGCTGCAATTATTCCTTAACCAATGTTGAAGTTTGTAGTCATGTCAGAATTTCAACAAGAAATAGTCCTTTTGTAAAAAGTGAGTGCATCTTAAATCATATTTGTTTGAAATTACTTACCGTAAGAAATTATATCAAAAATTTCTTCTTTTTGTCAATTTTGAAATGCATTTCAGATGCTTACTGTGGATGTTTACGATGCATTTTTTTCCAATTTATGCATTCAATGAAAATATGGATTCTGTACAATGTACCCAAAGCATGGCCAAAAATATACTTTATTGAGTAGTTTGAGTAGATTGTGACATTAATTTGTGCCGAAAACAAGACTGTATGTGGATGAAGGAACCGTGCCCGCCTGAGATGAGGTGTTGTATTGCAGATGTTCCGGGAGCTGGTAGGGGACCAGGAGAGTGCCGGTCGCATGATGGTGTCGGAGGAGGACCGCGTGTGGGTGCGAGGCTGGTTCCCAGTCTTATTTGAGCTCTCCTGCATCATCAACAGATGCAAACTCGACGTCAGAACTCGGTATGTCCTTCACAAAGGTCGCAAGTCCTTAGCATTGTTTTTCTTTCACAAGCAATAGAATTGTTTGTTTTCCCTTTTTTTACATTTGAGAAAATATCCTTTTTTTATCTTTGGTGTTGCAGAGGTTTAACTGTGATGTTTGAGATCATGAAGACCTACGGGGACAGTTTTGAGCCTCACTGGTGGCGTGACCTTTTCCGTGTTATATTCAGAATCTTTGACAATATGAAACTACCCGAGTCCCAAAATGAGGTGAGTTGAAACCATCCCCTTGCAAGAATTAGATGAGTTTGAATGAAGCAAGTCCATTGAGGAGCAAAGGAAAAACTCCCAGCTCATTAAATAATTAGCAATTTTGAGGTGTTCTCTTTCTCTGAGCAGCTGATAACAGGCGTGGGCTTTGATTTAGTTGAAGTTTGTTGCTGTGATTAATCCAGCTTTTATTAATAACAACTCTAGACGAGATCACATGACTGGGTGATGGGCGTATGTGAAAGCATGATCCACTAACACAGTAATTAACAGCATATAATCCAAGTCACATGATACCGGCATTGAATATCACTTTTCCCTGAATACCTTTTCACAGAAACAGAAACAATAACAACAAACTAAGCTATGTGAAATGTTTGAATGCGAGGCATACTTTCTATGTCTAAGATCTATGGTTGGGGGATTATGTTCATGTCGGATATCTCATATTCAGACAAGACTTTTATACATAAATTTGAGCAAAAATTCATTCATAATCTCCTTGAAAAACACCAATTGTGAAAAATATGAACTGGGCATATGAGTAAAATCTAAATGTATTTCTCAGGCAATATTGTTTTTGTTTTGATATTAACCTGTAGATATTGATTTTAACCTGTAGATATGTCTCTGTAAAGGGGAGTGGCTTTAACATCTGTAGACTTTCTATCAACATGATTGATGACACATCAGTATACATTTATATTAAAAGCTGATAACTTTGTAAAAGTATCATTTAGTTACATGTACATACACATCAACTAACTTTCCCCTGTATCTAATGTCTGGCCGTCTGTTGATATCCATCCACATTTAGGAAACATTATGCACCTTGTCATAATAGTAGCCAGAAAGATTTCTGGAAAAATAAAAGTTTTGTCCTGTATGTTAAAAACCTTGATGTTCACCATATTTGGTCATGATTCATCTTATAGATAACCATATTTGGCCACGATTCATCCTATAGATCACCATATTTGGCCACGATTCATCCTATAGATCACCATATTTGGCCCCGATTCATCCTATAGATCACCATATTTGGCCCCGATTCATCCTATAGATCACCATATTTGGCCCCGATTCATCCTATAGATCACCATATTTGGCCACGATTCATCCTATAGATCACCATATTTGGCCACGATTCTTCCTATAGATCACCATATTTGGCCCCGATTCATCCTATAGATCACCATATTTGGCCCCGATTCATCCTATAGATCACCATATTTGGCCACGATTCATCCTATAGATCACCATATTTGGCCACGATTCTTCCTATAGTCTTGACCACCAAATTCTTTTCTTGGATACGTCTTACTCTTCTCATCTTTTATTTATTTTGTTTTTTCGTTTATTTTGAACCTGGATGAATTCTGTAAGGAAACTCAAGATCTATTCTGCAGTTTCACCCAGTAGATCACCATTCTGGTATCAGCAGACTTCAGCAGATTAAAATAAATATACCCACAGAACTCAGATCATATAGTTCACAAAGGTCATGCAAGTTGGTGGTTTTATTGTTGATTTTCGTAGCTGTTAAGGTCTATAATCCACAATGAAACACTGGGACAGACTTATGTTTTTTTGGCTTAAATGTGTTCAAAGTCATGTTATTTGTTAATTTAGCACAGAAAAAGTAAACTTAACCGGCTAGTCTTAAAATTTTATTATTTAAATTGAACCCGTTTTAACTACCGTTAAAACGGGTTCGACTCAGTTATTGCAGCTGGACACCATGTGTGCTGTATGAGAAATACCCCCCACTGATGTCATAGCCTCACTCTCATCCTGGAATCCCCCAGAGCATGCAGAGCCGAAGGCAGTTACGTAAATACACGAGACCACACGAAGTTCTCTCCCGATGCTTCAAACTGATTGTGGATTATAGACCTTAACAGTTTATAGGTTTGCTGACCGGGTGAATACTTCAAATGATCATTTATTAAGCAATTTCTGCGCATTTCCTGGTCCACACAGTGACTGGGCCTTTGGTCCACACAGTGACTGGGCCCTTTGGTCCTCGCAGTGCCCGGGCCTTTGGTCTGCATAGTGCCCGGGCCTTTGGTCCACGCAGTGCCCGGCCCTTTGGTCCACACAGTGACTGGGCCTTTGGTCAGCACAGTGCTCGGGCCTTTGGTCTGCACAGTGCCCGGGCCTTTGGTCCACACAGTGCCCAGGCCTTTGGTCAGCACAGTGCCCAGGCCTTTGGTCAGCACAGTGCCCAGGCCTTTGGTCCGCACAGTGCCCGGGCCTTTGGTCCACACAGTGCCCGGGCCTTTGGTCCACACAGTGCCCGGGCCTTTGGTCTGCACAGTGCCCGGGCCTTTGGTCCACACAGTGCTCGGGCCTTTGGTCAGCACAGTGCCCGGACCTTTGGTCTGCACAGTGCCCGGGCCTTTGGTCCACACAGTGCCCGGGCCTTTGGTCAGCACAGTGCCCGGGCCTTTGGTCTGCACAGTGCCTGGGCCTTTGGTCCGCATTCATTTGTATGGCATTATCATAATTTAATAAAAAAAATTGCTGTCTGTGCACTGACTTGCTGATTCCGTGCGTATTGGCATGACTCGCCCAACATCAGAAGATGATCATTGTCTAGAAATGAGAAGATACTGACAGAATGCAGACTCAAAGATAATCAACATCTAGAAACAATCAACATCTAGAAACAATCAACATCTAGAAACAATCAACATCTAGAAACAATCAACATCTAGAAACAATCAACATCTAGAAACAATCAACATCCAGAAACAATCAACATCCAGAAGCAATCAACATCCAGAAACAATCAACATCTAGAAACAATCAACATCTAGAAACAATCAACATCTAGAAACAATCAACATCCAGAAACAATCAACTTCTAAAGCATTCAACATCTAGAAACAATCAACATCTAGAAACAATCAACATCTAGGAACAATCAACATCTAGAAACAATCAACATCTAGAAACAATCAACAACGAAAACAATCACCATCTAGAACAATCAGCACTTAAAACAATCAACATCTAGAACAATCAACATCAAGGTGTGATTTGCACAACTCAAAACTTGATCAATATCTAGAAACAATCACTGATTGATATACCCCACTATATGTCACCATGGAGATGTTGTCACCATGGAGATGTTGTCACCATGGAGATGTTGTCACCATGGAGATGTTGTCATCATGGAGATGTTGTCACCATGGAGATGTTGTCACCATGGAGATGTTGTCACCATGGAGATGTTGTCACCATGGAGATGTTGTCGCCATGGAGATGTTGTCATATACAGGGCCATCGTATACAGGGAGCATGATGTAGTTGTTATGTACAGTAAGCTTTGCTTACTATAATCGTAGTACGCAGCATGGAGTGTGAAGTGACCTTGACCTAACTTGTGAATCACCCTATTTAACATATGATTCACATTTGTTTGATATGTTTCCGTGTATTGCATGTATTGATATTTCATTGTAACAAAAGGAATTTAATTTAAACCAGATGCGTTATAATTATGATTAAGATTAAAATATGTGAGTTGCTTTTTGGATGGAAGTAATGAATTTAATATCAAAGTGTGAATTATGTAAATTATTTTGGTCTTCACACTTTGGCGATTGAATTTCTAATTAATTTTTTCAGACAATGCCTAAGTTACTTCATGCTTCGTGATAAGATACTGAGTAAATGAATTATGTAGATTGAGAGAATTAATGTCTCACAAGCACTATAAGCTTAAGATATCGATCTCATTTGTGCAGACAAATACTATTCATTTTAGAGGATGCTTTGTGGATGTGATAACTAGGCTTTATGCACACGACTCACGCAAATCATACAGAGACCTAATAGAATACCCAAACCTGCAAGCAAATCTTACAGAAAGCCAATAAAATACACAAACCCGCAGGCAAATCTCACAGACAGCCAATAAAATACACAAACCTGCAGGCAAGTATCACAGACAGCCAATAAAATACACAAACCTGCAGGCAAGTCTCACAGACAGCCAATAAAATACACAAACCTGCAGGCAAGTCTCACAGACAGCCAATAAAATACACAAACCTGCAGACAAGTCTCACAGACAGCCAATAAAATACACAAACCTGCAGGCAAGTCTCACAGACAGCAAATAAAATACACAAACCTACAGGCAAGTCTCACAGACCACCAATAAAATACACAAACCTGCAGGCAAGTCTCACAGACAGCCAATAAAATACACAAACCTGCAGACAAGTCTCACAGACAGCCAATAAAATACACAAACCTGCAAGCAAATCTTACAGAAAGCCAATAAAATACACAAATCTGCAAGCAAGACTTACAGAAAGCCAATAAAATACACAAACCTGCAAGCAAATCTTACAGAAAGCCAATAAAATACACAAACCTGCAGGCAAGTCTCACAGAAAACCAATAAAATACACAAACCTACAGGCAAGTCTTACAGAAAGCCAATAAAATACATAAACCTACAGGCAAGTCTTACAGACAGCCAATAAAATACACAAACCTGCAGGCAAGTCTTACAGAAAGCCAATAAAATACACAAACCTGCAGGCAAGTCTTACAGAAAGCCAATAAAATACACAAACCTGCAGGCAAGTCTTACAGAAAGCCAATAAAATACACACATCTGCAGGCAAGACTTACAGAAAGCCAATAAAATACACAAACTTGCAAGCAAGTCTTGCACACTGCTAGTTCTGTATATGGTGGTGAAGTGGTGTAGAGCCTAGTTATCCAGACACTGCTGCAGTCTGTATATGGCAGTCTGTATATGGTGGTGGTGTATGTAATATATATCTCTCCCTGTGTACGTATGGTGATCTCGTCTGCCGTGGGGATGTAGTTGGTATTTGAAGCGGCGCCCGAAGTGAGGACGACTCTGACACAAAGCACTGTAAGCTTTATGCATGCACCAATCATCAATATTAAATATGTCCTCGTAAATCAGCACAAGTCATCGGTTCTATGTATTATTATGATACTTGTAGTATCACTATTAGACCAAGATATGTAGTTAGTTAATTATGATGTGGACTGCAAAAGAAAGGTTCATAATGAATATGATTTGAATATTGTAAGCATTTATTTTATTTCAACCTAACTATTTTTTTGTACCCTGTTATCAATGTTTTGTGAATATAAATTTTCTTGTATAACCCACAGTTGACAGCTGAGTTTTAGCTCCTACTGCCCAAGCAGTGCAGGAGCTATTGTATCAAGCTCTGTACATCTGTCAGTCCATGTGTCAACAAAACCTAACCATTTTGTTTTATCTTATCATCACACACATTTTTTAAAATATAAGAAACATATCCTTGCACCGGATATCCAAAGTCATAGAGTTGAAAATGTTGCCAAAACATTTCAATATGTCTCCCTGCCAGTTGCATTTCTGCCAGTTAAACATGAGCAAACATTAAACATGATCAGTGTCCCATCAGTGCCCCATCAGTGTCCCATCAGCGTCCCATCAGCGTCCCATCAGTGTCCCATCAGTGTCCCACCAGTGTCCCACCAGTGTCCCATTAGTGCCCCATCAGTGCCCCATATTATTCATTTTTACCCTCAGCCCCTGATGTAATCAGGCTGAGGGTATTGCAGTACTCCTGGCGTGGGTATGCATGTATGTATGTATGTCTGTATGTCTGTATGTCTGTAGCGAACATCCTTGTCATCGCGATAACTTGAGAACAAATGATGGCAGCTTCATGAAACTTGACACACATAAGCATCTGGTGAAAACCTCGGACGAGTTCGACGGACAGTGACCTTGACCTATTTTTCAAGGTCACAGGGACAATTATGTGAAATCCCAAGAATTGCAATAACTTAAAAACAAATGATGGCAGCTTTATGAGATTTGACACACATAAGCATCTGGTGAAGACCTCAGAATTTTTTCTATGAAACATGACCTTCACCTACTTTTCAAGGTCAAAGGGACAATTATGTGAATTCATCCTTGTCATCGCGATAACTCTAGACCAAATGATGGCAGCTTTATGAAACTTGACACACATAAGCATCCGGTGAAAAGCTCAGACGAGTTCGATGAACAGCGACCTTGACCTATTTTTCAAGGTCACATGGACAATTATGTGAAATCCCAAGAATCACAATAACTCAAGAACAAATGATGGCAGCTTTATGAGATTTGACACACATAAGCATCTGGTGAAGACCTCAGAATTTTTTCTATGAAACATGACCTTCACCTACTTTTCAAGGTCACAGGGACAATTATGTGAAATCGTCCTTGTCATCGCGATAACTTGAGAACAAATGATGGCAGCTTCATGAAACTTGACACACATAAGCATCAGGTGAAAACCTTGGATGAGTTCGATGGATGGCGACCTTGACCTATTTTTCAAGGTCACAAGGACAATTATGTGAAATCCCAAGAATCGCAATAACTCAAGAACGAATGATGGCAGCTTTATGAGATGTGACACACATAAGTATCTGTTGAAGACCTCAGAATATTTTCTATGAAACATGACCTTCATCTACTTTTCAAGGTCACAGGGACAATTATGTGAAATCATCCTTGTCATCGCGATAACTCTAGAACAAATGATGGCAGCTTCATGAAACTTGACACACATAAGCATCTGGTGAAAAGCTCGGACGAGTTCGATGAACAGCGACCTTGACCTATTTTTCAAGGTCACATGGACAATTATGTGAAATCCCAAGAATCACAATAACTCAAGAACAAATGATGGCAGCTTTATGAGATTTGACACACATAAGCATCTGGTGAAGACCTCAGAATTTTTTCTATGAAACATGACCTTCACCTACTTTTCAAGGTCACAGGGACAATTATGTGAAATCATCCTTGTCATCGCGATAACTTGAGAACAAATGATGACAGCTTCATGAAACTTGACACATATAAGCATCTGGTCAAAACCTTGGATGAGTTCGATGGACGGCGACCTTGACCTATTTTTCAAGGTCACAGGGACAATTATGTGAAATCCCAAGAATCGCAATAACTTAAGAACAAATGATGGCAGCTTTATGAGATTTGACACACATAAGCATGTGGTGAAGACTACAGAATTTTTTCTACTGAACATGACCTTCTCCTACTTTTCAAGGTCACAGGGACAATTATGTGAAATCATCCTTGTCATCGTGATAACTCTAGAACAAATGATGGCAGCTTCACTAAACTTGACACACATAAGCATCTGGTGAAAACCTCGGACAAGACCGATGGACGGCAACCTTGACCTATTTTTCAAGGTCACGGACAATTATGTGAAATCCCAAGAATAGCAATGACTCAAGAATGAATGATGGCAGCTATATGAGATTTGACACACATAAGCATCTGGTGAAGATATCATATTTTTTTCTATGAAACATGACCTTCATCTCCTTTTCAAGGTCACAGTGACAATTATGTGAAATCATCCTTGTCATCGTGATAACTCAAGAACAAATGATGGCAGCTTCATGAAACTTCACACACATAAGCATCAGGTGAAAACCTCGGACGAGTTCAGTGGACGGCGACCTTCACCTACTTTTCAAGGTCACAGTGACAATTATGTGAAATCATCCTTGTCATTGTGATAATTCAAGAACAAATAATGGCAGCTTCATTAAACTTGACACACATAAGCATCTGGTGAAAACCTCGGACGAGACCTATTTTTCAAGGTCACAGGGACAATTATGTGAAATCCCTAGAATCACAATAACTCTAGAACAAATGATGGCAGCTTTATGAGATTTGACACACATGAGCAACTGTTGAAGACCTCAGACATTTTTCTATGGAACATGACCTTCACCTACTTTTCAAGGTCACAGTGACAATTATGTGAAATCCCTATCATTGCTATAACTCGAGAACGAATGATGGCAGCTTTATGAGACTTGACACACATAAGCATCTGGTGAAGACCTCAGTGAAGACCTTCACCTACTTTTCAAGGTCACAGGAACAATTATGTGGTGCGGTGACGTTTTGTTCACTAATATTGTGTGGAGCGAATGTTGTGCAATAAGTTACCAGGGCTGAGGGTTGATGCATCTCTGATGCCTATGTTATTTTACTAAAGTTGGCTATAAATGTTTTTCAGAAAGCGGAGTGGATGACGACTACGTGTAACCATGCGCTGTATGCCATAGTAGACGTCTTCACTCAGTATTACGACGTGCTCAACCTCATCCTGATGGACGAACTCTACGACCAACTCAAGTGGTGTGTCCAGCAAGGTAAACACTGCTAATATAGGAAAAACTCAAAACTCAACAAAACATTATCTCCTCTGTATATGACTTTCACATTAAATCCAAACAAAACATTATTTTTTTCTTATATGAATTTTACATGACATTGATAATATAGAATTTGTTTACTGTGGAAAACATTTTGCATATATTGTTTGTGCTGCCAAATGTGATTGTTAAAATGAAGTGAGTTTGAATACTGATAAATGAGTTGGTTTTGTTGCCAGATAATGAGCAGTTGGCCCGATCAGGAACCAATTGTCTTGAGAACCTGGTGATATCTAACGGTATGAAGTTCTCGGATGCCGTGTGGAGCAAGACGTGCCAGTGTATGCTGGATATCTTCCAGAAGACTATTCCACACAAGTGAGTAGGGTTCTATGTGCTTCTTATCCGTTATCTGATCTTAAAAAAGGGATGCTGAATAGCAAATTGATGGACCAATTTTGGTTTCTTTTACCCAAAATAGTTTGTTGTCATGGAAAGCAGAAGATTCGCAGGCCTTACCACCAACCCCACAGACGCCATTGTCTCCGGCCTCGCCAGGTTCTCCCACACCCCAGCAGGTGGCACCACCAGGCTTAGAGGCATTACCTGATACTGCTGAGCTCAACGGTGCACAGGACCAGGTCAATAAACATTCTCACATTGCAAAATACGTATTCCTTGTCGCCGGAAAAATGTAACACCATTTAAGCTAACTTCAAACTGAGAGTCTATACCATGCGTTTAATTTCAACTTAAATATTAACATTTGTTTTATTTACACATTTAAAGTGAGGATTCTGGGTTTATTTCAGGATTTACGGTCATTATCATCATTGGACACAAGTCAGAATTCAGTGACCTTAAAGCGAGGGGACAGCCAACACAGCCTCAATTCTACCGGCTCCCAGGATTCCAAGGAACACAAGATACCCAGACTAAGTAAGACTCAACTCGTCCTATCCTCACAGATTATCTCATTCTCCATTAAATATCGGACATCATTTAGAGGTTTATATTACATTTGCAGATCATATTTGATTCGCTAGTAAAGGGATGTGTTTTTTTGTTTTTTGTTACAGAGGTGCCAACTGAGCAGAAGTTGTTTTCGTCGCTTCTTATCAAGTGTGTGGTTCAGCTGGAACTCATCCAGACTATAGACAACATTGTCTTCTTTCCTGCCACCAGCCGAAAAGAAGACGCTGAGAATCTGGCAGCGGCCCAGATCAGAGATGTGAGTATGCCTCCAGTGAGCTGGTAACTAAAGCCCCTTATGTGCAGTGTGTAATGCAGTGTGCGATGCAGTGTCATGCTCCAATCTTGAATTGTTTTCAAATAGCAGGAAATTTTAATTGGGTGCCTAAATTAAATTGCCAAAGTACTAGAAACATATCTTGTACTCTATGCATCACATTTTGAACCGCCTCCTTGTGTGAAAGGCTGTACATCAATTTGCTAACTGATGTCATAATGGACAGCAATATGCAAAGATAGAAACACCTGCATTGCTCAGTATTGTGTTGTAAAAGACAGCACCTAGGTGGACTGAGAAATCTGAGATTACATTTGCACATAGGTGGACTGAGAAATCTTAGATATGAGTACATCTGCACCTAGGTAGAATAAGGAATCTGAGATGTGAGTACATCTGCACCTAGGTAGAATAAGGAATCTGAGATATGAGTACATCTGCACCTAGGTGGACTGAGGTATCTGAGATGTGAGTACATCTGCACCTTAGGAAAATTATATATCTGAGATGTGATTACATCTGCCCCTCAGGACAGTTAACTATCTGAGATGTTAGATTTAGGTTGATTTATAGAGAGTGAGCACACCTGTACCAAGGTTGTGATATAGCGCTCCCGACCTCCATGGCAAGGTAGGCTCACATACTACCTCTGCCTCAAGAGGCAGGGAAATGTCCCTCATTTTTCTGCAGGGTTGTTTGCATAATCCACAGATAGGTGGTCAGTTGGTGGGCTCAGAACATGCGCCTACCTTCTTTCAAACCAAAACAAGCTGCCACAACCTCACACATTGTTGATTGCAAGCACATGCATTGTTGTTGTTCTCACTTTCTTACCAATACAATGACAACAATTGGCTGTGTTATCACATGTGACAAATTATTTTAGTCAGTGTCTACTGGCTGCTTGTACTGGGTGTGGCCTCTGAGCGCTCACTCGTAGAGTGGAATATGTTGGTTACTTGCAGAGTCAGATATAAGCCCTGCCAAGGAGAGTGATAACCTCTGATATCACTCACAGGATCATTTACCCGATGGAAAGCAAAATTGTAAATGACTTTTTGGTCTTTCACCCCTCACTGATGAGTCTATTTAATTTTTTTTTATTGGAAGGCCAACTAATTTTTTTTCTGGACTAGTGTATCTGCATACTCTATTGATAAAATTTACAACCATGATTATTCAATAAAGTATGCTCAAAAAGTACAGGGTCAAAAGTTCATTAGATTACATTGTAACAAGTTGCAACTGCACAGAATGTTACAAAATGATGTCATTAAGCCAGAACAATGGGGATGTGAATGTCCCTCCTGTCTGTTGCTGGTGGTGAACGTCCTTCCCATCCATTAAGGGTTAACCATCTCAGGATCTACAGTGACCAAAAAAACCTTTCTGTAACTATGCATTCATTTTGTACTGAAGCCTCATTGTTCATTTAATCAGCAGCATACAGCAGAGATTCTCTGGAACAGCACAAATTGAATGACAAATTAACCTTCTGAAGGTCAAGGTCTGTCTCCTCAGCTTCCACTTCCTGTTTTGCTGCAGCCCTGTTTACCTCCAATACATTATGAAACAATGAATATAGCCAGTCAAGATATATTGAAGCTTTAAGCTTACTCTGATGATAAACATGGTTCATTCTAAAAGGTATTCATTCATTCTTAGAGTTTTATAAGAACGGCTATATATAAACTGTAAAGAAGTTTATTTTAAACAAGAAAATTAAGGAAAACTGAGCATGCAATAATGGACTACTTAAAAGTAGATAAGTAACTTCTGGCTGATATGAATCGCCAATTTGAAATCCAATGACAAATGAGTTGGTGCAGCTTGGAGCTGGCCTGCTGCCTAATTCTGGTGTCTGCATGAGACCACATATTGTACTCGCCTCCTGAGAGAACAAACATATCCAATAGAGTCATTAACCTTAAATGGCAGAAATGTGTCATTTTCTGAAAAACTGATGCCCCCCTCACATACTACCTCTCCCTCAAGAGGCAGGGAAATGCCTCCACCCCACCCCCCCCCCCTCCACCCCAAGTAAAGTTAAGGTTTAAAATAATGATAATAGGCCAATGTGTAGCCTGTCAATTTAGATGGATGGGAACCCTTGTGTGTTTGCCTCTGACTTACAAGTCTGTCATAATGTCTGACTATGCGGTGGGCAGGGGTGGCAGAGCTAATTAGGGTCGCCAGTGTCATACATCACATTGGACGGATAAACAGCCAGCTCTGGGACCAACCTGTGGTAAAGACTCAGTTGGATGCACAAATTACCTTCCTTCAAACTTGATAAGCAGATGGTAGATTGTATTAAATTTAGTCTAGCTGGTAATGTGGTTTGAGCATCATGCTGCTTTCATTGGCTGAATGTTGTCACAGGTCTAATTGAGTTATTTGTTGTATCATTAATAGATACAGAAGGATCGATGTATCAGGTAACCATCAGACTTGTGTGTGCTTGCACTTCTAGTGAATACCTCAAAATGAGTTTGCAGATGGGTGACCTTGAGTTTGCAGATGGGTGACCTTGACCTACATTTTTCTTGACAGTATTTAAAATAACAACAGCAGAATCATCTAACCTGGCACATTTGATTAAAGTGGAAACCTTAAGCAAATTGGCATGGGGATGACCTTGATCCCTTTGCAAGGTCACAGAGCAATATTATATGCTGGTCCCAAGGTATGGGAATACCAGAATTTAAAAAAACAAACATTAAAACAAACATTAAAGGGATGTTTGACTTTAAACAGTTTACATAATACAGAAAAAAACCCTAAGCAAAGCAGGAAGTATATTGCAAAGCCTGTGGTGTTTCTTTGTTTGAGGCTGATATGGGCTGGGGTTGACAGAAGTAGGGAATGGTGTGATAGGTTTGTGATGGAGAATGGATGACCTGTATGTATCTGTGTAATGAAGCAGGGCCTCAGAAGCTGGCATGCCTCTAGAATTAATCACAACAAGAAAGCTGCAGTTCCGGCAAGTCCCAGCACTTACCAATGACTACACAGCCATGAAACTGCACGATTTATTCCCTTTTTAATGTTGAAAGCAGCACAGCATATATGGCTGGATCACGTGGCATCCTTGCTTTGCTGCGCCCCATCCATCATCCGCCCAATAAGGCAAGTGCCTGACTTAGTGGCGTTAGTGGAAAAACATTAATCAGTTGGTCATTATTGTTGACCGCACATTGTTCTTGGAGGAAAAAGGGATCTATCTTATTGGGCAAGTTTGTGGTGGGATAATTACGCTCTCACTATGATGTTCCCGAGACGCTGCCTATTTATCTGCTGAGGAAGGTTGTATGTATGATGAATGCTAAGTGCCTGGTGCCAGTATCTCAAGTATAATATAGTGTGACATATTGTAAGCCTGAAGTATGTCTGATATCTTCTACAAGGTCCTGGATACACACTCCTCTTAGTTACAAGGTCATATCCATCAGCCTTAAATAATGTCACAAATGACATACCGTATATTTGTGTTGTTTCAATTCTTCACAATCCTTGACAGGAATTATTAAAGGATCGTCCCTCTTCATTTGAGTGGAACTTGTTGCAGGGCTGTTTTTTTTTATAGAAGCAGAGGTATTCACCTGTCACTGGTGTCTGACCTAGTTCTCAAGGTCATAGGAGTAGTTTTGTGTCTCTGTGCACAATACTTACTGGTTTGACTTTGTTACCATGGTGGGTCGACAAAGGACCTTTGTTCTTTTATTCATGTTCACATTTTCAGCTCTGACTTGTCAACTTTTTCCTGCCATAGCATATCTTCCAATAGATGACAAAGACTCTTTCATGCCTGCTATGTCTTCCCTACACTCCATAGAAAGACCTTCACAAGAGTGACACTGCCGCCACCTTGACTCATTCCTCAACACGAAGCCCTCATCATGACTGGCCAGAATTTTGGAAAGAAATAGCTTTATTTGCTGTCAGAATGATGAAATATGATAAATTTGGCCTTTTATTTAATATTTTATGGAACAAATTTGCAAAAAAAGATATAGAACTATCTCCATTTGTGGAGTAGCCATTTTCTTGTGGAGCAGTAATCAGGTGGACCACTGTAAAGATGGTGGCCGGCCACAACAAGGGTCAGATTCTCTCCTCTCACAAATCTAGAAAAATGTTAACAAATTACCATAAAGATATCACGGATGTCACCATCTTAATGATTGTTCAGTTCACAACAGCTTGTCCACTCTGAACCACATGGCAATTGGAAGTAGTACCGGAGTAATACTAATCTGGGATGGCTGGGGGCAGTGTGGGGATAGTGGACCAGACAAGTGTTCCCTAGCCACATAAATTAACCAATCACAATCCCTGTAACTTAAACCCAACCTAATCCATAATGGCAGCGTATAACAAAGGCATAGAGAAAACAAAAAAACAGCTATTTTACAAAGATTCGTAATGAACGGATGTAAATTACTGAAGAGAAGAGTCTTGTCATTATTACGTCGTCGAGACAATGCCTTGCGAGGCATCCTGCAGTCTGAGTTACAGTGGGAATTCAGGACTATATGATCCAGCTAGACTTGGCTCCCATAGATAACAAATGATAGATAACAATTGCAAAAGAGAGAGAGTTTGGTCGGTAAAAGTGAAATCATTGTCGATGATTCCTTCCTATATGGAGTAAATTCAACAAAATCTGATTGATAATAATTGCACAGTCAATTTTCGCTGACTACAGTTAAAGTGATTGAAGTAACCAGAAAGGAAAGTGAGGTAAAATTCTTCACGTTTCATAGAATATAACAATATGATTGTTCAATTAGGCACTGATGTCCTCAATTAAGAACACTTAAAAAGGCATGTTTCTGACAGGCACTGCAAGCCTGCAGCATGCAACCAGGAAAAGCTTTGAGATGTGAATGATGGGAAGTGTGTGTGACAAAATATTCCATGATGAATGGAGATCACATAGTTATCAAAGAATTCCTCCTGTCAAACTCTAGGATCTAGTACATGAGACTTTCATCAAGGGCATAGCACTGACATGATTGGAATCATTATCTGCCTTACCAATGTATATATTTATATATAAAGTCCAAAGAAATGTGAAGTTTGCATCCCTAGGTGTGAGGTGCAGGCACTATACCCAAAGTCATCGTCAAAATAGACTGGAAATCCACTGTTTCCAGACACACCACGCACTGCCCATCCAATTGAACTCACGATTCCAGTATAACTCGACTTCTGGCAACAGATTTTCAAGAAGCCATGCATTTCTCTCCCCAACAACAAACGCAAGGCTTGATAGAAAAAAATTCTTTGTTTTTCTTGATCTCAGCATCGTTTCGCCATTGTTTACGCGTTTGTGCAAGGGGTGAAAGTGGGTCAGTTTATTCACGGAAGTGACAGCAACAACCTGGACGTTCCGCAACGCAGTGGTGCTTCTGACGTCATATGAAGTTTCTCCCTTTGTGTTTCCATGACGTCATCAGTTGGACTCATCTGAATGTCATTTCACGTTGTCAAGCGTAATGTCTGGTAAAAACTGAGGAAAAGACGCTACAGATAACCCCCAGATTTGCATTTATATACATTATGACTGGGAAAGATAGTGGCCTAGGTCATAACTGCAACAGTTAATTTATTTACTGGGGAAACTTCAATATGATGGGCAGTGCATGATGTTTCTAGAAACAGTGGATTTCAAGTCTATTTTGCCAATGGCTTTGGGTAGAGAAGCTGCATTAATTAATGTCACGTCCGAGACACTCTACCTTCTCCACACTAGGATGGGACCAACCAAAGCTGCTTGATTAAGGTTGTGACTGGCACAAAGCCTTAGGTTACCGTGGAATGATGATTCTCTGATGGGCTAATTGAGGATAATTGAAGTAAAATTGCATGAGAAAGAAGCACAGATCGGAGTTAGATACAGATGTGGTCCCTGATTGTATGTACCCAGGGAGACAGGGACATCAGTGCATACATTAACTGTGTGGTGTTATTAATTCATAAAGTTTGGGGAGGTTAGCACATTCTCACTAATTTAAAAACATCCCATCTTGTTTTTTTGTTTTTTTGTAACACGGATGGTTCCAAAACCATCGGTAAAATGCTTTTAAATGCTTCCCAATCGATAGAACAAGGAATTTTACGTAAGTTTAGTTCAAATTTGGTGTAAATCGGACAATTAGAACAGAAATGCCATGCAAAAGTCTGATCGATGATTTGCGATAGCGCCTGAGCGATAATAGAGCATCTTACGTAATCGAGCATGAAAAGGGCACATCTTTGCAAACAGTTGTGCTAATAAAATCGTTCATATACCAAATTAAATGTTGTTAAAAGATGAATAAAAATAATTTCTACTATCAGTTTGCAATGATTGATTGTGTTTAAATGTATTTTGTAATTTTTTGTTTTGTTTGTTGTAATTTTTGTTTTGTTTGTTAATTTTTTTCCCATCCGTGTTACATGTGGAGCACCACTTTTTCTTGTTTAATTTGCTGCAGATCAATGGAGTTTTCTTTGCCTGGGTATACATAGATATAGGTTACTGCATGAGACTGTATAGATAATGAAGTGTGTTTGTGTGTTTTCAGGATGACTCGGATCAGCTGAGTTTTGACACCCAGCAGAAGGAGGACCAGGGCATGTACCAGTACCTCACCTCCCCCCAGCTCTTCCACCTGGTCGACTGTCTCATCCAGTCTCACAACTTTGCCAAGGCCTTTAACTCCAACCATGAACAGAGAAACATCCTATGGAAAGCAGGTCAGTGCATCTCTCTCTGTGTATCAGCTGAGGGTAAAGAAACAATGCTTCTCTCACAAGTAAAATCTCATGATAGATAGTACAGAAATATCACTCGTGTGCAAGTGACAATGAATGAAGGATAATCGTTTCTGTGGTTCTTGCTTCTCATGTCTGGTTGCAATGTTTCAGTGCATTTTTTGTGAGGTCTCGATTACAAGAAGTCCCATGATCCTGCCAGTGACAGATTTATGTGTCCAATCCCATCATGCATTGCATTGCATTTAATCAAATTTCCTTCATCATTGGTGTCGCCACCTAGCGCTTGTATCCCCAGATAGATTGATGTGTCGGTGAACATTGGCAAAGGCTCCCCATGATTGCCGTAAAATAGAAATAATAACCGAGATCACTGCAAACCCAAAGTGACCTATGTCACAGAAGGAAATATACGTCCTTCTTGCAATCCGGCGAGGCCCGAGACCCATTTCTCTCTGAGCCTCGGACACTCTCCCTCCACTTGGCTGGATCTCAACCTCAATCTGCAGGCTTTGGGTCCATTTATCATTGCAATGCAATGTTTTATCATCTGAAATTGCTCCCACTTTCTTTGCGGATTGCATTTCCATGAAATAAGCAGTATTTACCCTATTTAATTTTATTAAAAAGCAAATTGTTGAGATGAATTAATGGAGATATCTTGGAGCGATGAAGGGGGATAAGTTTGGAGAGCTATGGTTTATGGCCTGAAAGAGCTACTCGCTCTCACCCTACTCAGGAGTATTACAGGGTAAATGGGGAGTATTACAGGGTATATGGTGAGTATTACAGGGTAAATGGGGAGTATTACATGGTATATGGGGAGTATTACAGGGTATATGGGGAGTATTACAGATTATACGGGGAGTATTACAGGGTAAACGGGGAGTATTACAGAGTATATGGGGAGTATTACAGGGTAAACGGGGAGTATTACAGGGTAAATGGGGAGTATTACAGGGTATATGGGGAGTATTGCAGAGTATATGGGGAGTATTACAGGGTAAATGGGGAGTATTACAGGGTGTATGGGGAGTATTACAGGAGAGGCATGGAAGTGTTTAATCTCCCTGTCAATCTAAATGATGATTTCGTATTTTCTATCAGGTAGACACTTTGATGGTATCAATACCTCGTTGCTTGATGCCGCAGATTTTCTCTTTATTTCCATATGCTTTCATCCAAGATTATAATTTGATCCTCATTTCAAGGAAATGTCTGCTTGGCTTAAACATGATTTCCTTATGCCCCAGAATTGCAGTTATCTCCTAGCCTTTTGAATTTTCTTACGGTCCAATTAAGTTTATTGCAGATGTTCTTGGATATTTTGTTGAGAATTTTAAGGCTGAGTTTTGTTGCCTTATGGGTAGTTGAGATTAACAGTTAGCCTCCGTGTTTGGAGCAATATTATGGAATACTCTTATCGGGTTATAAAATGTTATAAACTCAGCAATGGCATCATGATAAAACCTCGAATATTGATTCCCCAATTTGCCAGTTTGGTAAGTTTTCATACAATCACAGTCCAAGTGTTGGTTCATTTCTTTCAATAAATTATCCATGTATCCAGTTGTTTATGTGACAAAATTATCATTTACCCCTGATAAATGGTTTAAATAATCAGGAATAATTTGTAAAAAAAATGTAATAAGTTTTCTCATAATTTCTGTTATACAATTTTGAATTTTAACATAATGTGTGTTATTTCAACAAGAGAGTTCTTTATATTGCAACCACCATCAGTTCCACAGTTGGCCCTGCCCTACGGGATGAAGGCTCTCGTTGGTAGGGCAAATAACATGTGATTTATTTGTATGTCAGCACGTGTGTCATCACCAAGCAATCAATTTGCCCTTGAAATTTGCCCTTGAAAACTCTCCCCCCCTACTACTCGCTCTCATCACCAGAGGGAGCTCTCTCCCCCTACTGCTCGCTCTTGCCACCAGAGGGAGCTCTCTCTCCCTAATGCTCACTCTCACCACCAGAGTGAGTTCTCTCCCCCTACTGCTCGCTCTCACCACCAGAGGGAGCTCTCTCCCCCTACTACTCACTCTCACCACCAGAGTGAGCTCTCTCCCCTTACTGCTCGCCCTCACCACCAGAGGGAGCTCTCTCCCCCTACTACTTGCCCTCACCACCAGAGGGAGCTCTCCCCCCCTACTACTCGCTCTCATCACCAGAGGGAGCTCTCTCCCCCTACTGCTCACTCTTGCCACCAGAGGGAGCTCTCTCTCCCTACTGCTCGCTCTCATCACCAGAGGGAGCTCTCTCTCCCTAATGCTCACTCTTGCCACCAGAGGGAGCTCTCTCCCCCTACTACTTACCCTCACCACCAGAGGGAGCTCTCCCCCCCTACTGCTCGCTCTTGCCACCAGAGGGAGCTCTCTCCCCCTACTACTTACCCTCACCACCAGAGGGAGCTCTCCCCCCCCTACTGCTCGCTCTCACCACCAGAGGGAGCTCTCTCCCCCCTACTGCTCACTCTCACCACCAGAGGGAGCTCTCTCCCCCTACTACTTACCCTCACCACCAGAGGGAGCTCTCCCCCCCCTACTGCTCGCTCTCACCACCAGAGGGAGCTCTCTCCCCCCTACTGCTCACTCTCACCACCAGAGGGAGTTCTCCCCCCCCTACTGCTCACTCTCACCACCAGAGGGAGCTCTCTCACCCTACTCGCTCTTGCCATCAGAGGGAGTTCTCCCCCCCTACTGCTCGCTCTTGCCACCAGAGGGAGCTCTCTGCATATACTGCCTACTCTCAGCTCTCCTCCAATAATATATGAAACACAGATCTATAATATTTTTTTCAAAATGGGACAGATAAGGTTTTCGATTTTTACACATGATGGAAGTTCTTACTGATTGATGCTGAATATCTCAGGGGGGACATATGACCACTGACACAATGTCCTCGTGGGGTCATCAGAAACATGAGGATGGTGCAGGTAACCATGGTAACTGAATGCCAAACATGAGATATGGTGTGATGAGGCAGTGAGGAGAGAGTTCTGGCCATTGTTTTGACTCTGTGTCCTTCATTTCTAGGTCTTTTCACGTCACAGTGTGGTGAATATTTGCAATATTTCCTGCCCCTAGAGACTTACACTTTTACTCATATACATATATATATATTTATGTTCATATATATATATACATATAGATGTGCACTGACGTTTTTTTTCTGTTATGAAGTTTTTTATGATGCATGTGTCATAGGACCATTCTCGCTATATTTTGATGTTGAGATTTATCCCTATAACAGAAGGATGTGGAATAGAATGAGCATGAACTGTAGATTTTATTCCCTTTTATTCATTTGATATTAAACTCTGTAGTTCATCTTTAGCCAAAAGACTGCCAGGAAGTTCCTGATAATGGTTGTGTCATGCATTGATTCTGAGACCAGTAGACAGTGTGGAGACCAGTGGACAGTGTGGAGACCAGTAGACAGTGTGGAGACCAGTAGACAGTGTGGAGACCAGTAGACAGTGTGGAGACCAGTAGACAGTGTGGAGACCAGTAGACAGTTTGGAGACCACTGGACAATGTGGAGACCAGTAGACAGTGTGGAGACCAGTGGACAGTGTAAAGACCAGTAGACAGTGTGGAGACCAGTAGACAGTGTGGAGACCACTGGACAGTGTGGAGACCAGTTGACAGTGTGGTGACCAGCAGACAGTGTGGAGACCAGTGGACAGTGTGGAGACCAGTAGACAGTGTGGAGACCACTGGACAGTGTGGAGACCAGTTGACAGTGTGGTGACCAGTAGACAGCGTGGAGACCAGTGGACAGTGTGGAGACCAGTAGATAGTGTGGAGACCACTGGACAGTGTGGAGACCAGTGGACAGTGTGGAGACCAGTGGGCCAGTTTGGAGACCAGACCAGTGGACAGAGTGGGGACCATTAGACAGTGTGGGGACCAGTGGGCAGTGTGGAGACCATTATACCTCAGTGATGCGCGTATTGACGAGATTTCCAATGAATACGAGCATGCCGATTATTTCGTAACGTATTGATTAGTTGGAACTATTTTGCGACGGCCATCTTTAGACTGGTCCCCCATCGAGTATCAAGAACATCGTGTATATACACAGATGGCGGCAACCAGTCTATGGCTGTACACACCATTTTCGGGTCACGTGACGGGGTCAAATGAGGCGCGCTTTGTTTACAAATGTTTTTAATGATAAATATCTTGTTTCATGTATCATTTTAAAAAAAATACATTAGTTGTCTGAGGTATAAAAACAAAACATGCCTCGTCGGGTCAGTTGGGTGAGCGGATTCAGTGAGTTGGTGATGGCGGACGGATACCCTTCGCCTTCGGCTCAGGGTATCCTTCCGCAATCACCAACTCACTGAATCCGCTCACTCAGCTTCCCCGACTCGGTATGTTTTGTTATAGTAGACAGTGTGGAGACCAGTAGACAGTGTGGAGACCAGTAGACAGTGTGGAGACCACTGGACAGTGTGGAGACCACTGGACAGTGTGGTGACCAGCAGACAGTGTGGAGACCAGTGGGCCAGTTTGGAGACCAGTGGACAGTGTGGGGACCAGTGGACAATGTGGGGACCAGTAGACAGTGTGGGGACCAGTGGACAGTGTGGAGACCAGTGGGCCAGTTTGGAGACCAGTGGGCCAGTTTGGAGACCAGTGGGCAGTTTGGAGACCAGTAGACAGTGTGGGGACCAGTGGACAGTGTGGAGACCAGTAGACAGTGTGTGGACAATGTGGGGACCATTAAACAGTGTAGGGACCAGTGGACAGTGTGGAGACCAGTGGGCCAGTTTGGAGACCAGTGGACAATGTGGGGACCAGTGGACAGTGTGGAGACCAGTGGACAGTGTGGAGACCAGTAGACAGTGTGGGGACCATTGGACAATGTGGGGACCAGTAGACAGTGTGGAGACCAGTGGACAGTGTGGAGACCAGTGGGCCAGTTTGGAGACCAGTGGACAATGTGGGGACCAGTGGACAGTGTGGGGACCAGTGGACAGTGTGGAGACCAGTAGACAGTGTGGGGACCATTGGACAATGTGGGGACCAGTAGACAGTGTGGGGACCAGTGGGCCAGTTTGGAGACCAGTGGACAGTGTGGGGACCAGTGGACAGTGTGGAGACCAGTAGACAGTGTGGGGACCATTGGACAATGTGGGGACCAGTAGACAGTGTGGGGACCAGTGGACAATGTGGGGACCAGTGGACAGTGTGGGGACCAGTGGACAATGTGGGGACCAGTAGACAGTGTGGGGACCAGTGGACAATGTGGGGACCAGTGGACAGTGTGGGGACCAGTGGACAGTGTGGGGACCAGTGGACAGTGTGGGGACCAGTGGACAGTGTGGGGACCAGTGGTCAGTGTGGGGACCAGTGGACAATGTGGGGACCAGTGGACAGTGTGGGGACCAGTGGACAATGTGGGGACAGGAAGGATGTGGAATTGTATTTTATATTTGATGTAGCAAGCATGAGCACAGTGCTGCCACCTGCCTGCAGTCTGGTACTCTCACCTTCCACAGTAGACCATGCCATAGAGTATATATATGTCATATATTACTAGTGGGGCCTGTTCAGGTGTGAATGGGCATTTTAGAGCATCAGCCTAGGTGTGAATGTTTATTTGATGTTGTTAGTATAGATGTGAATATTCATTTGATAGTCAACATTAGTCTGAATCCAAGTCGATACACTGAAATCAGAGTCGTCATGCTGAAATATCAAATCACTTCAAAATCTAAAATATTGGCATCTGTATGCAAAGATTAACAGCTTGAGATTAAAACAAAGTGTCATCATTTCCTTGCTTCTGACCTATTTGAAAACTTGTCAATGAGTGTCTGGCTTTTTAGAAGTCATCTTGAATTTTATATATTTTGCAGTTACCCATACCATCCCTTTCCAATAATATTTTAACATAACCAACTGCAAGTTAGAAGAGAGACTTTGGATGTCTGAGAATGTCCTATTCATTTATATATTTCCAATTGAAAGACAAATATCATTCATTTTGAACGAAAGGAAAAAATGGCTATTTTTTACCACAATTTAAAGTCTGCTTATTTCAATGATTCCCAAAAGCATACTGAGTTTCTGATTAAATCAAAATATCTACAAAAAATTGTCCAGTTCTCAAGTTAAAAAAAAGGAAATTATTGACCTTCCCACATCAAGTCTCATTGAATGTGTGGACTACCGTATCATTGTCCATATACAGTACAAAACTGTTTATATTTAATTAAAACTTCAATGATAATGAGTCTGATGATTATTATGATGATATTGGTGTTTGCTAGTGAAATGGAATTTTAAAACTATTGGTTTTGGAAAATATCATGAATGAAAGGGAAAATGTTTATGTAAACTTGTGATATTTGGCTTATTAAAATGTCATGGTCCTGTGTACAACAACTAACACAATATTTATATATCTGTGTCTTACCAGTTTGGTTTGTATGATAGATAGAATGACTGAAATATTTTTATTTTTATGAATAGAATATTGTATAGATCAGTATAACAGGAATGAAAGTTTTTTTTTATTTAATACTTTGAATAACTGTGACATGCATGCTTAACATATATAGAAAAATACAACATTTGTACATTTATGAAATATCTAAAGAAAGATAATGAAGTAATCACTCAATATTGACATCAGTTATTATATTTACAATATTTACACTATATGTTATTGTAAAGATTACTAAGTATTATTTGATTGCAGCTATATTCAGTGCAATGGAAAACTTTAATTGATTTTTGTCTATTTCAGGTTTCCGTGGGAAGGCTAAACCAAATTTATTGAAACAAGAGACGCAGAGTTTAGCGTGTACATTGCGGATCTTGTTCAGAATGTACATGGATGACATGCGGAGGGACCACTGGGGGGAGACACAGGACCGGCTGATCAGGTAGGTACACGATTCTACCACTGGGGGGAAGACACAGGACCGGCTGATCAGGTAGGTACACGATTCTACCACTGGGGGGAGACACAGGACCGGCTGATCAGGTAGGTCACCACCAGGGGGAGACACAGGACCGGCTGATCAGGTAGGTCACCACCAGGGGGAGACACGGGGCCGGCTGATCAGGTAGGTCATCCCCAGTGGGAGGCACGGGGCCAGCTGATCAGGTAGGTTGCCACCAGGGGGAGACACAGGGCAGGCTGATCAGGTAGGTTGCCACCAGGGGGAGACACGGGGCCGGCTGATCAGTTAGCTACATGATTTAGATTTTATCACCAGAGTTGAGACATGGCTCATGAATAAGAAAAAATGTGTGTAGCCTCGGGTTGTTAGCTTTGAGTTTTGTTCATCTCAACCTTTGTGTTCAAATAGAAGTCTGAATCCCTGTAGGTAAATAAAAAACAACAAAGCACTCCTAAAATTAGAGGGCCATTGAAAGCAGTCAATGAGACAGCTCAGAATAATGAACAGAACTGAATTCTTACCAAGAGTTCAAAGGTTGTCTTGTTTTTTTGTGCAAAGCCTACTCCGGTGGAATAAAGAATATGCTGGCGTCGAGGTCTTTGTTGTGTTTCTTCATAGTTTTGTGTGACATTAAACAGACTAGTGAAGCTCTGAGATTGGGAAGGAGAATTGATATATTGACAATTAGTCCATATTATGCTTGGGGAATGAAACAGAATGTGACCAAGTGATGCTTCATTTCCAATGAGATTGATTTTGATGTATTTAGTTAAGAGAGCTTTATTTATTGCAAGTGTTGACACAGTAGGAAATACAGTAGTATGCCCGATGAATGACTTTTATGCCCAATAAATGGCCCTGTGATCCACCAAATGATGGCAGAGATGTGGTTGTTGTTTCCTAGTCAATCAAAGGCAGTTGTAGCCTGTGTAAGTGGGGATAGGCAGGGGGTAGTCAGGGGGTAGCCAGGGGGTAGCCAGGGGGTAGTCAGGGGGTAGCCAGGGGGTAGCCAGGGGGTAGCCAGGGGGTAGCCTGTGTAAGTGGGGATAGGCAGGGGGTAGCCAGGGGGTAGCCAGGGGGTAGCCTGTGTAAGTGGGGATAGGCAGGGGGAGCAGGTTAGGCAGGGGTAGGCTGGTGTAAGTGGGGGAGCAGGGTAGGCAGAGGGGTAGTCAGGGGGTAGGCTGGTGTAAGTGGGGGAGCAGGGTAGGCAGGGGGTAGGCAGGGGTAGTCAGGGGGTAGGCTGGTGTAAGTGGGGATAGGCAGGGGGAGCAGGTTAGGCAGGGGTAGGCTGGTGTAAGTGGGGGAGCAGGGTAGCCAGGGGGTAGGCAGGGGTAGGCTGGTGTAAGTGGGGGAGCAGGGTAGGCAGGGGGAGCAGTGTAGGCAGGGGGAGCAGGTTAGGCAGTTGTAGCCTGTGTAAGTGGGGGTAGTCAGGGGGTAGCCAGAGGGTAGGCAGGGGGTAAGCAGGGTTAGGCTGGTGTAAGTGGGGCAGCAGGGTAGTCAGGGGGTAGGCAGGGGGTAGGCTGGTGTAAGTGGGGCAGCAGGGTAGTCAGGGGGTAGGCTGGTGTAAGTGGGGGAGCAGGGTAGCCAGGGGGTAGGCAGGGGTAGGCTGGTGTAAGTGGGGGAGCAGGGTAGGCAGAGGGGAGCAGGGTAGGCAGGGGGAGCAGGGTAGCCAGGGGGGAGGGAGCAGGGTAGGCAGGGGGGAGGAAGCAGGGTAAGCAGGGGGGAGGGAGCAGGGTAGGCAGGGGGGAGGGAGCAGGGTAGGCAGGGGGAGCAGGGTAGGCAATGGGGAGGGAGCAGGGTAGGCAGGGGGAGGGAGGAGCAGGGTAGGCAGGGGGGAGGGAGCAGGGGAGGGAGGAGCAGGGTAGGCAGGGGGGAGCGAGCAGGGTAGGCAGGGGGGAGCGAGCAGGGTAGGCAGGGGGGAGCGAGCAGGGTAGGCAGGGGGGAGGGAGCAGGGTAGGCAGGGGGGAGGGAGCAGGGTAGGGAGGAGCAGGGTAGGCAGGGGGAGGGAGGAGCAGGGTAGGCAGGGGGGAGGGAGGAGCAGGGTAGGCAGGGGGGAGGGAGGAGCAGGGTAGGCAGGGGGAGGGAGGGGCAGGGTAGGCAGGGGGGAGGGAGGAGCAGGGTAGGCAGGGGGGAGGGAGGAGCAGGGTAGGCAGGGGGAGGGAGGAGCATGGTAGGCAGGGGGGAGGGAGCAGGGTAGGCAGGGGGGAGCAGGGTAGGCAGGGGGGAGCGAGCAGGGTAGGCAGGGGGGAGCGAGCAGGGTAGGCAGGGGGGAGGGAGGAGCAGGGTAGGCAGGGTGTCCTAAGGCCTCTTTCCCTCCACATTTAAGAGAAGGTTTTGTGGCAGGTTGATGTGATGGTTGGCATGTGGCAGCTGCTGTGCTGTGTCAGGTTATGTAAGCATCACAAAGCGGCCCACCGAGTATATTTAATTGCCTCCCACACGCTACCTTTTCATAACTCATTTTTGTAGAGCCTAAATATCTCATTGATAGAAACCAAAAAAAACCAAAGAAACCAAAAAATTGCAGGTCTGTAATGGGTGAATTTCTAACCAGGATTTTTTCCTTTAATAGAGAATGTATCCATCAAGGTTATAGAGATAACTTATAAATGACTGCAATTTACATCTCCAGTGTTATTTGATACAAACCATACTAGAATTGTTGGGACAGCTAATCACATTTCAGAGAATAATCAGGGAACTATGCAAGTCGCATAATGTTGGGATTGTTTAGATGGTATTGGGAAAACTAGGGGTGATAAAGAAGATGTGGGAATCAGGAAACAATCAAAATAATGGAAGGCAGAGCCAAGATTCTGTCCACATTGTCAGGGGCTGTTGGAATGGTAGAGGTCATTATGGCAGGCAGGGAATTAGTAGGTCATTATGGCAGGGAGGGAATTAGTAGGTCATTATGGCAGGGAGGGAATTAGTAGGTCATTATGCCAGGGAGGGAATTAGTAGGTCATTATGGCAGGCAGGGAATTAGTAGTTCATTATGCCAGGCAGGGAATTAGTAGGTCATTATGGCAGGCAGGGAATTAGTAGTTCATTATGCCAGGCAGGGAATTAGTAGGCCATTATGGCAGGCAAGGAATTAGTTGGTCACTATGGCAGGCAGGGAATTAGTAGGTCATTATGGCAGGCAGGGAATTAGTAGGTCACTATGGCAGGCAGGGAACTAGTAGGTCACTATGGCAGGCAGGGAATTAGTAGGTCACTATGGCAGGCAGGGAATTCGTAGGCCATTATGGCAGGCAAGGAATTCGTAGGACATTATGGCAGGCAGGGAACTAGTAGGTCATTATGGCAGGCAGGGAACTAGTAGGTCATTATGGCAGGCAGGGAATTAGTAGGCCATTATGGCAGGCAAGGAATTAGTAGGTCATTATGGCAGGCAGGGAATTAGTAGGTCATTATGGCAGGCAGGGAATTAGTAGGTCATTATGGCAGGCAGGGAATTAGTAGGTCATTATGGCAGGGAGGGAATTAGTAGGTCATCATGGCAGGGAGGGAATTAGTAGGTCATTATGGCAAGCAGGGAATTAGTAGGTCATTATGGCAGGCAGGGATTTAGTAGGTCATTATGGCAGGCAGAGATTTAGTACTGGCATTAATGGTATTTGTAATTGAATTTTTTATGTGTTTTGAGGCCTTTTTGGGTCATAATATACCCCAGTAAGTTTCTCATGATATTCATAATGTGTTTTGTATGCTGGCCCACAATGGACTGAAGTATCCTCTGAGTTACTCATGATATTTGTGATGTGTTTTCAGGGTGGGCCACGATGGTCTCAAGTATTTCCTGAGTTACTCGTGATATTTGTGGTGTGTTTTCAGGGTGGGCCACGATGGACTCAAGTATTTCCTGAGTTACTCGTGATATTTGTGGTGTGTTTTCAGGGTGGGCCACGATGGTCTCAAGTATTTCCTGAGTTACTCATGATATTTGTGATGTGTTTTTAGTGTGGGCCACGATGGACTCAAGTACTTCCTGTCCCTGCAGTCCGACAGCCATCGCGACGCCTGGAGCAATCTCCTCCTCCTCTTCCTCACCAAGGTTCTCAAGATGAGCGATGAAAGAGTAAGTCACCATCCTTATGTAATGTGAAGTATCTTTAATGGCTTTGCTGTGAGAGAGTGATGAAGTCAGATGCAGAGTTGTTGCTAGTTTCAGCCAAGTGCAGGACACACAATGGATGCTCTGAGAGAGGCACTTTAAGGAAAACATTCATGATTTATGAATGAGCTGAAATTATATAATAGCATGGAAGTGTTACCATTCATTTGTTATTAAAAGCTTAGTTTGGAATATAATTTTTACCCCTCAGCTCACTTGTTGATGGGGGTATTGTCATTGGCTGCAGTAGGTACAGCTGCATAGTTTGTCCAGGCAACCAAATGTTGGAGGTTGTTCATTTTTGGCATACATGACGACCTCATATTTGACATATTGACCTTTAACCTCTGACCCTGATTATTTGCCTGGGCTGGTTCTGGGCACCTGTTTTTTATATTAATCACATAGGATCGCCCTGAGGAGTATGGCTGCAGTGCTTTAACCATTTAGGTGCAGTGATACTGACTTTGGAGAGGAT
Organism: Amphiduros pacificus; assembly: GCA_949316495.1. Classification (NCBI taxonomy): domain Eukaryota; kingdom Metazoa; phylum Annelida; class Polychaeta; order Phyllodocida; family Hesionidae; genus Amphiduros; species Amphiduros pacificus. The sequence continues at coordinate 1,050,892 of OX439000.1, read as the reverse complement.
TTTTCCTGGATTTGTCATTTAATCTTTACGGCATTATGGCGTTGACCTCATGGGTTATATATCAACTGATTTCAGAGGTTGCCTGCAGTATCTTCCCTTACGTAATAATGGGCGTCATGTTTTGAACCATTATTAGAACCATAAAGTGACCTCCAGAAAAAGCAGATTGCTTTAATGTTCATCACATAATTGGCATTAATTTTTATCAGAATGAAAAATGATAGTATTTGTAACTAACCAAACTTTCAGGCTGAAAATTGGTGCAAAAAATCTAGATGAGCTCAGAGAACATTTTCTTGGAAATACTTTTTATTTCATTTAATGGGAACTTTTTTTTCCTGGCACTAATTGAAATCCTAAACTGATTTGTCTTTGATTTTTGCTTTCAGTTCCGAGCCCACGCCTCCGAGTATTACCCACTCCTGTGTGAGATCATGGTGTTTGATATGAAGTCCGAACTGCGCTCAATTCTCCGGCGATTCTTCATCCGCACAGGATCAGCATTTAGTATAACCACAGTGAGAGCAGAGACACATTAGACCACTGGATGGACTGTGAGATGCACTCTGGATGCACTGTGAGGCGGCACCAAACCAATGTGATTATCACCTAGGTCAAGCTGAAATCTACCCAGCAGAAACAACTTATTATTTTTCAATGACAAAGCAAGAAAACCAAATAATTTATCAATCTGAGATCATGCATTTAAGCTGATTGTACATAAAGATATCTTGTGAATGTGGGGACGATGCATGTGAAATGAGGGAGGACCACTTTAGGGGCATGTAATCAGATCTGAACAACTCATGGGCTGTCTTTATATTGGCATATAGTGGTGAGAGAGGTGCTCTCCCAGCTGGGAGGAGGCCATCCTGATGTCAAGATTCTATAACCTGTGTATTGCCACCTCCTGTAAGCAGGCACTTCACCACAAGATCAAACCAGTCACCATGACAACTACCAGCACACTTCTCATCTTGATGAAAGATGACCACACATTTTGAGATATTAATAGAATGCCACATAAAGCTTGTTTCCTCTTGTAATGCAAAGTGAATGGTCCTCCATGAAAGGAAATCTGCCACTCTGGCACAGAATATTAAGGTCTCCACAAAGGGCTTCAAGGGAAGTACCCCATGAAAAAAGTACCTTACATCCCACAGATAAGGTACCCCACATACAAGGTACCCCACAAAGGAGGTACCCCACAGACAAGGTACCCCACAAAGGAGGTACCCCACAGACAAGGTACCCCACAAAAGAGGTACCCCACAGACAAGGTACCCAACAAAGGAGGTACCCCACATACAAGGTACCCCACAAAGAATGTACCCCACAAAGGAGGTACCCCACAGACAAGGTACCCCACAAAGGTGGGACCCCACAGACAAGGTACCCCACAAAGAATGTACCCCACAAAGGAGGTACCCCACAGACAAGGTACCCTACAAAGTAGGTACCCCACAGACAAGGTACCCCACAAAGAATGTACCCCACAAAGGAGGTACCCCACAGACAAGGTACCCTACAAAGGAGGTACCCCACAGACAAGGTATCCCACAACGAATGCACACCCACATTACTGTTTGAGGAGTTGGGATTACTCCCAGTGTCCTATCCTCACAAATATTGCCTCAAGTCCTCACAAATATTGCCACAAGTCCTCACATATATTGCCTTAAGTCCTCACAAATATTGCCCCAAGTCCTCACAAATATTGCCCCAAGTCCTCACAAATATTGCCCCAAGTCCTCACATATATTGCCCCAAGTCCTCACAAATATTGCCCCAAGTCCTCACAAATATTGCCCCAAGTCCTCACAAATATTGCCCCAAGTCCTCACAAATATTGCCCCAAGTCCTCACAAATATTGCCCCAAGTCCTCACATATATTGCCCCAAGTCCTCACAAATATTGCCCCAAGTCCTCACAAATATTGCCCCAAGTCCTCACAAATATTGCCCCAAGTCCTCACAAATATTGCCCCAAGTCCTCACAAATATTGCCCCAAGTCCTCACAAATATTGCCCCAAGTCCTCACAAATATTGCCCCAAGTCCTCACAAATATTGCCCCAAGTCCTCACATATATTGCCCCAAGTCCTCACATATATTACCCCAAGTCCTCACATATATTGCCCCAAGTCCTCACATATATTACCCCCAAGTCCTCACAAATATTGCCTCAAGTCCTCACAAATATTGCCTCAAGTCCTCACAAATATTGCCTCAAGTCCTCACAAATATTGCCCCAAGTCCTCACAAATATTGCCCCAAGTCCTCACAAATATTGCCTCCAAGTCCTCCTTTGATTGGAGTGCAAATATATTTAATGAAAGATGATATTTGTGCAAATCTGATCATGGTACTGGCTTGACGGATGTGCTGAGAATATCTAGTAGAGCAAATCTGCAATGCAAAATAAGAATTTCTGGAGTTGTGCTCGAATGGAGAGTGATAATTTGTTTTTGTTATTTGTTATTTTTGTATCAGAAAACATTCCTATTATAATATGATTATTGTACATGACGGAATTGCTGTTTCATTTGTGGATCATCATCGAATGAGTAATACGATTGTTTGTATAATGTGACAAAGATATGCCTAGAAAGATATCACACCTCCCTGTCTTGATTCTGATTATTTGATAAACTGTGTTCTACCTCGAAAAAGAAAATAAGATAATGAAATAATTATAGCACTGCAAAAATATGGAGATGAAAGTTGTACAAGGTGGAGTACAGAAACACTTGATTATAATGCAAGCCATAGGACACAGAAACAAATAGACATTAAATAAGGCAGAGCAATAAATGATTATAATATTAGGCACAATATACGATAAATACCATACATGACAAATGTGCAGAAATAAAGTGTTATAAAATTACAGGACAGATTTACAGAGACACGTAGGTGTACATCAAATCACACAGAGCCAACCGAGTATGAAATTGTGAAAAAAAAGGTGAGAGATTATTGTAAAGCAGCAAAAATACAAGGACTGATGATTATTTTATTGTCCATAAATACTGATGATTATGATACGTTGGATGTTAAAGTATGGTCTGATAATTATAATACTAAAAGTATGGCATGATGATTATAATAATAAAAGTATGGTCTGATGATTATAATGAAAAAAAATATGGTCTGATGATTATAAAGTATGGTATGATGATTATAAAGTATGGTCTGATGATTATAATAATGTGCAGAAACACAGATAACTATAGTACTATGCAGGTCTGTAAAAATGGATGTTTATAATGTTGTGCAGGCAAAAAGAGACTGATGATTACAAGACAGGGGTTAAGACAGGACTAGTGACGAGAATACGGTCTAGATTGGTTCCCAAGCTGATGATTATAATAACACATGGTATACGTATGTTATAATATCTGGGTGGGGTGTAATTAATGTCACACGGGGCATACAATGGGGATTTCAACACACGACAGAGTCTCTGAAAAACACAATAATCAACGTATCACTCCAATTGTACATTTGATGTTAATGATGTTATTTTTGTATAAAAGATTATTGTTATTATATTACTGTGCTATGTGTCGGAGAGTCACACATGAGGTCAAGATAATTGGGGGTAAATGGCGCTCATCAACGTTTTTGTTCTAAAAAGGACAACCACTTTATTGTCCAGTGGCCACTGGACTAATATATATTTATTTGTATGAATGATATCAATAGCACATGTTATATTTGTATAAACAATGGATTTATGGGTCTAGGAATGTAGACATCTTCTGTACAGAATGGGTCATCTTCTGTACAGAATGGGTCATCTCCTGTACAGAATGGGTCATCTCCTGTACAGAATGGGTCATCTCCTGTACAGAATGGGTCATCTCCTGTACAGAATGGGTCATCTTCTGAACAGAATGGGTCATTTCCTGTACAGAATGGGTCATCTCCTGTACAGAATGGGTCATCTTCTGAACAGAATGGGTCATTTCCTGTACAGAATGGGTCATCTCCTGTACAGAATGGGTCATCTTCTGGATAAAATGGGTCATCTTCTGTACAGAATGGGTCATATTTTGTAGCTTTCTCTCATCCGTGATCAGAAGCTTTTACTCACACTCGTACTTTAGCTGTTATGTAATTGAGTTTTAATCATTTAATCTTCATCTAAGTTGCCGACAGTGCCATCGCAGTGGAGGATTAACCAAGAAATCGCAAGCTCGCTTTCCCATCACTTCTTTCTACATCTTTTATAATCATTTGTTCATTGTTTATTTTTTCCAAGTGGGTTAAAACGGAAGTTTAAAAAATATATAATAGTAGTGAGGTTATATAATATTTTTAGTTGATCCGAGCATGTGGCCACTGATAGAGTTTGGATGGATTCATGAAGTGGGAGACGTGTGTAAGTATCTGATGTAGCAGATAATGTTAGATTATTACCAGTTGTAATCCTAGTCAAGAGTTGAAGATGGCCAAGCCATACCTCACTGTTACTGTTATATATATATATGTATATGCCTGCATACATCACTGATGAGACTGCACTCTGTCTGTGAACCAGTCCAGATCACCGGGCCATGTGGCCCAACCTGGCCGGGAGAAGGTCACTGGGCCATGTGGCCCAACTTGCCCGGGAGAAGGTCACCGGGTCATGTGTCCCAACCTGCCCCCGGGGGAAGGTCACCGGGCCATGTGGCCCAACCTGCCCCCGGGGGAAGGTCACCGGGCCATGTGGCCCAACCTGCCCAGGAGAAGGTCACCGGGCCATGTGGTCCAACCTGCCCAGGAGAAGGTCACCGGGCCATGTGGCCCAACCTGCCCGGAAGAAGGTCACCGGGCCATGTGGTCCAACCCACCCGGGGGACTGTGTGTATGGTGATAAGATTTGGTTTATTGGTTAAACATGGCAGACGGGAGAACAGGTCAGCAGATAACAGATGCTGAGATCTCGTCCACCCTGTCTTATCTACCCAGGGGATTTTAAATGCGTTATGTAGGTGGGATTTTGTCAGAATCTCTGGGTGTGATTACTTACTCCTGGGGCTGTCTGATTGGTGTATTACACTTAACCAGTGACAGGTTGACCTGTCGATGCTTAAACGCTTAAACTAATACAATAATCCTTTAATCTCTTGTCAGACAATAATGGGTTTACACAGTTTAGTACACCATGCCACAACCCCATTGGTTTGTCATAAGCATAGGGGGGGGGGCAATAGAGCAAAGCCCCCGGGGCAAAGCCCCCAGAGCAGGCGGACATACACCAGAGAACAACCTATCTGAACTTATCAGTGAGAGCTGACCAGCTCCCAGTATAAACTGCTCATTTTAGGGGTGCACGGCTCTTGTGCTTGTTAAAGAAGGATTCTGTTTATGCTATGCTTCAGTGATTGTTATCAAAGGTTGAATGTGAACACATTGTCATGATTTTGATTGACACAGGAATGATATTGTGAAATTGTTGACAAGGCAGTGTGATGAATGTGTGAACCATATTAGCTGTTAATTCATTACAGTTCGATATTCATTATCTTAAAAACAATACCACTTTTTATTTGCGGTTAATGGACGAAAAGGATTTTTCTGAAGTGGTGGTGTATAGTTGGTTTCCTATATATGTATATAGCGAGGCTTCGGCCCAGGTTGGGTGCTGACACACTTGGTTGGTGTATAATATAATAAGTCAGCTCCATATATCTTTTGCAAGTGTATATTCAGAATACCAATAAATCGAACTTCTTACAAATGTATCGGTCAGTTCTTGTTTTTGTCTTTAATATTATATATGTGATATGTGAGGTAGAATGTGAAGATTATATATTTACATATATATTATATATATAATTATATATGTATATACGATTCCTGCTTCCCCCGATGTCTGATGTGACATTGAGTCATTGTATAAAATATTCAAATTGGGGGAAGTGGGTCTCTGTAAAGCTACCAAGTACATATGATTATACACATCGCAACTTTTAAACAGTTTTTTGGGCACTGTAGGATATCCCACTCAAGTCCTCACTCCCCCCTCCATTCCCCTCCCCCTCCCCCCCCCCCCCCCCCCCTCCCAGCCAATCAGCCTCAGACGAGATATATTCCGACTTAGCCTTGCATAATACCTTTACTACAGATTATAAATGAAACCGTCTCAAATGAAATGTGAACAGATTTTTGTCAGACCCACAGTACATGTCATCTTGAGGAGGCAGTTTTTCTGTGCCCCTCTTTTCAAGGTGTGAGAGGATTTGTCTTCATCCTGGCATCGCATATATTACTGAAGGCTTATTGCTTGAGATCTCAGGTTACTCATGGGGCGTGTTCTATTACAAGAAATACATTGAATATGCTTGAGCAGAGGTCGGGTGACTAAGAGATGCGATGTAGTCCTCCGATGAAGACAAACCTATTCTTGCCAAACCTGCCATTAACTCAGAAATTAGTTTGATATGAGATATTTTAGTTTTAATACAGTATTTAGCAAAAACTATTAATTTGAAAAAATACAGTTGGATTCGAAATAGGTCATTATATTTCTACGGTAGAAAGTTAGGTCAACATCTTCTTTTACAGGTACTTTCTACAAAAGTGTTTTGAAATATCAAAAATAAACAAATGATATGGAAACTCATCAACTTTCTCCTTTCATGTATCACTTAAGAGGGTTGTGCATTGTGAATGATCTTATTCTACAACCTTCTGTTTTGTATTGAATACTGATGTTAATTGACTGAAAGTCCTGTGATCATAGCTGAAGGCATTATCCTTAGAAGCATATACCTTTATTATTATAAATCATTTTATTCAAACTCTTTACATAAAATAAAGGTTTAGTTCACATTCATACATCACACATCATTCATTCATATATATAAAATCATTATCATCTTGCAAGTTGCATTGCACATAGTCAAATTAAAATCATATTACTCTGTACAACTATATTCCAATAAAATCACAATCTCTTCCTGGCTAAAACCATCTATATTAAAATCCTGTTTCATAAACCTCTTAATTCAGTGATCAAGCTCAGGGCCACATGGTCGTCATCTGTTAGCTCATTCACATATACATTATTAGAGTGGGTAACATTGTCTGTGCTTCGTGTTGAATTCATTGACTGTCTGAATGAGGAGTAATTTAAGGCCTTTTGTACTGTACGATCCAGGTCATTAGGAATGAATATATCTTGAGGACTGAGATATACAGGTACTGTGTTGTTATTCTGTGATATCTGGATTTATCTCCGAGTCACTGCAGGTCTACTCTGTATGGCGAGCAAAAATCATATACTACCTCTGCAACAATTGGCAAGAAATGCGGAAAACCTTTTCCTCACATTAGCATACAATTACCATACAGTTCTACAATTGGTTGGCTCATAGACATTGTCATGCGCAATGACAGAACTGTCACGTGTGCATGTCCATTCCCAATGTTCTAAAACAATTTAGAATGGATCATTTATAATTGATGGGAGGTGGTATATTGTGAATATCTGCTTGGAAAAATGTATCATTAATATATCAGCTTGTTTGCCATTTTTACATCACATTACAACTATTTCAGTCATTTCATGATGAGACCTAATTTTCAGCTTTCACCATAAGAAATAATTAATTGCTGTGCTCACGTTCCAGTCATAGCAATGACACAATTTGGCCATGTAACAACATGCGCAAAATATCTGACTCTGTGCTTATTGACTGCTAAAAAGAAGCTTGTACTGGGTGTGGTCTCCTTAAACTGTCAATCCTGGCCTATACTTGCAGAGCCAGGTATACACCCTGGGTCTGCTAAGGAGAGTACTGCAGGTCCTAACCTTGGCACATTCGACGTGTTAAACGTCATCAGTTTGTGTGAACAAGATTGTCTAATTCTTATCGCAAATCGAATTGTGTTAATCCAAAAATGTAAGATTACATGTATATATTCGTTTAAAAAATGCTTTACCAAACAATTAGTTAAAAATAATCTTGATATTTTTTATGAAAAATCTTTTATGAATTTGTAAATAACAAAGGAGTATTTCTTTTTCAAATAGATCTTCCTTGTTAAGGTGAGAGATAGCAATGACAAGGCAATATTTTTGCTAGAAAGCTCTAGGTCTTTCCCACACAGCTTTTCCTGTATGACACTAGCCACACTCTTTGACACGTAGTTATCAGAAAGCTAATCAAGAGGACGGGATCACACCTGACCCGAAGACTAACACACCAGTCTGCAATTAACTGTCTCAGATGAGTTTTTATGCACCGAAATCCTGTTAATAGCCAGACTGAGCGATGACTGAAGATGTTTGTGTCCTCCCCTTGTGTAATAAGGCGTGCATGCTGCAGTTGTCAGGAGTGTTTGCCCTTTTAGTTTTTGCTAAGATTCATCGCTTTGGCATCAGAAAAAAATTGTTTTACTGATGACAATGTGGATGATTATCGCCGGGATCATGCAACTGAAATGAATAGCAGAAAGATCACAATGCTAACAAGACAAATAGCTTTGAGAAAGAAATAATACTGTGCTATTGAAGACTATTTCATATTAAAAAAAATATCGGTTTTAAACACAACAAACAATGTCTCCACACCATTTTATCTTCCACCATGAGAGTATTAATCCTCACCTTTTTAAATCAATCAATAAATATTCCATGATATAATTTGGTGTCCAGGAGGAGTTCAATTCTTCAAATAATGCAATTTCCTTTCATTTGCAGAACTCATTTCCTTTTTGGGGAATATTGACATAAATAAGGTAGATGGACAGCACGTGATTCTAATATGAGTCTTTTAAACAGGTTCATTAATGTTGGGTCGCCAGAGAGATAGACAACAAAACTAATGGCAACAAAACTAATGGCAACAAAACTAATGGCAACAAAACTAATGGCAACAAAATTAATGGCATCACAACTAATGGGAACAAAAGTAATGGCATCACAACTAATGGGAACAAAATTAATGACATCACAACTAATGGCAACACAACTAATGGCAACATAACTAATGGCAACACAACTAATGGCAACACAACTAATGGCATCACAACTAATGGCAACATAACCAATTGCAACATAACCAATTGCAACAAAACTAATGATAACACAACTAATGGCAACACTAATGGGAAACAAAATTAATGGCATCACAACTAATGGCAACAACCCTATTGGCAACAAAACTAATGATAACACAACTAATGTCAACAAAACTAATTGCAACAAAACTAGTTTTGTCAACGTTTACTCGACATAATTGGTTGAAATCTCTCTTCAGTGAAATATTGTCAAATTGTATATTTTTAAATATATCTGTAAATTCATTGCAATTTTTTAAAGCGCTTCATTTGTAAATTTAGAAGACAAGGCAGTTACCCACAATAAGATCAGCTTGTGCTGGTTGGCTAAAGCGTTATATGATGAGTAAGGTGTGGTAATGTGGAGAGATACGTCTGGGTATCAAAGTATCAATAATGGGTTTTTCTTTTATGAGGCATGACGTGTTTTTCCCATGAGAGAACTTACCTGACTTGGAGATGAGACGCTGGAATAAGGAACAGGCAAGTCGGATATAAAAGTTCAATAGGAAATAGCGGCGAAAGCACTCGTACCTGCATTATGCCGCGAATGCATTTATAGGCATTCTGTTGGTGGCCAAATCATTTGCGATAGCGGCAACCCAGCAGTGAAAGCCGTGTGGCTGAAAGTTGGTTGAATATTACCGCAAAATCTCTGTAGGGCCTCAAGTTTCAAGCAATGGCATCAGTTCATTGGTAGTGATCTCCAAACATGCACCAATCGACAAAGCCCAAATAGGTGATCTGAAGAGGTCTGAGTTTATTGCTTTTAATGTATAATCCTGTTTACATGAGATTTTTTAAATACCCAACTCTTTCAATGGTAAATCATTGGAGAACACCAGATTTCTCATGAAAGTCAGGCGCTGAAGATGTATCAAAGATGCTCGCAAGGACCCAAATATAAGGACCCAAATATAAGGACCCAGATATAAGGACCCAAATATAAGGACCCAGATATAAGGACCCAAATATAAGGACCCAAATATAAGGACCCAAATATAAGGACCCAAGTATAAGGACCCAAATATAAGGACCCAAATATAAGGACCCAAATATAAGGACCCAAGTATAAGGACCCAAGTATAAGGACCCAAGTATAAGGACCCAAGTATAAGGACCCAGATATAAGGACCTAGATATAAGGACCCAGATATAAGGACCCAGATATAAGGACCCAGATAAAAGGACCAGATATAAGGACCCAGATATAAGGACCCAAATATAAGGACCCAAATATAAGGACCCAGATATAAGGACCCAGATATAAGGACCCAGATATAAGGACCCAGATCTAAGGACCCAGATCTAAGGACCCAGATATAAGGACCCAAATATAAGGGCCCAAATATAAGGACATAAATATAAGGACCCAAGTAGAAGGACCCAAATATAAGGACCCAAATATAAGGACCCAAGTATAAGGACCCAAATATAAGGACCCAAGTATAAGGACCCAGATATAAGGACCCAAGTATAAGGACCCAGATATAAGGACCCAAGTATAAGGATCCAAGTATAAGGACCCAAATATAAGGATCCAGATATAAGGACCCAGATATAAGGACCCAGATATAAGGACCCAGATATAAGGACCCAGATATAAGGACCCAGATATAAGGACCCAGATATAAGGACCCAAATATAAGGACCCAGATATAACGACCCAGATATAACGACCCAGATATAACGACCCAGATATAACGACCCAAATATAACGACCCAAATATAACGACCCAAATATAGTGTTTTAAAGTGCAGGAAGTGGTTTTCCATGAGCGAATGTAGCCGAGGTGGAAAACAGGAGAAAGACACAGTCGTGGGGGATTAAAAAGTTGAATTGGGCACAGTGGTGAAAGAATTCACACCAATTTTATTATTGGGAAATCATTTGTGATACCTTGCCAAGCTGTGAAAGCAACCGAAGCCAATATGGCCGACAGTTGATCGAGGATCACATCAAAATCTCGCTGGGCCTATCACGTGATGAGAGACGTGTCAAAGGACGGCCGGGATCAACATTTATATATTGTCACAGAAGGCAGTAAAGACCAACTTCTATCATATTCAGAGGTCAATTGAGAGGTCAGATGATAGTTTACTCGATGACTGATACAGGTGACAGGGATTACAAGGTACTTGTATACAGATTACAATTAAATATCAGACGTATTTTATTTTATTGTCATTGACATTCCATATAACTTGAAACCAACGGCACAACACAGATAAAAATGTTATTACTCCCAGCCCACGTGTAAAATAAGCACAGACGTTTATGATATAAAGACAATGACATCTTGTGGTAGACCCCAGCTCCATTGCACACAATGGCAACACTCAATGATGCATCTTATGGTATTTTCTTTATTGACCCAATATTCATCCCGCATGGCAGATGCATTGTGGGAAGCCGGGAATGGATCAATGCAGCTACAGATAATGTGTTGTATGAGCCTTTATATTGTACTCAGCAAGAAGGAAAGCTCTCAATAAGTCATCTACCGAAGAGCTACAGGACGTGCCAAGAATGTCTAGTGGTAAATATAACAATGAAGTGGTCATGAAGCGATGACACTAATATGATGCGAACTGTGCCCAGTCCATCCCCGCCATTGTACCCACCATCCATCTACAGGGTAGGCATCCACATGTAATTCAATCTGTGTCATTATTCCCGTCTATCTTCCTCATTACTTAGAATATGGTGGACCTCCTGCCTCTGGGTACAAGTCCTCAGCCAATATCACCAGCGTATTGTATATGATATAACTCCTATCCCAGGACACACATGTATTTATCCATTTGGTCTATATCCCGTCCTGTCACAAATAATCACATCATTATTTCTATCCAAGGTTCCCTTCTCCCTAATGTCGTAATTGTCAAATTTTATCTTTGAAATAATTGTCGGTTCAAATAAGCTTCCAATTGGCATTGGCATCGCTAATGTCTTTATATTTAGGGTCTCATTGAGGTTTCCAAAGCAGGCATTCCTCAGTACTGAATCCTTACAAACTTATGGGTCTCATAACAATGGCAGAAGCCCAATCTCTACCTGTGCTTTGCCAGCTTATATATATATATATATGTCATATAGATCTTATCCTATGGTATCTTGATCGACTCTGCATTACACAGGTAGTATTCAATTACTACCTCTGCAGTCATTGCCTAGGTTTCGATCTCATCCAAAGTTTGGAAATCCCCAAGTCATAAATGCTTGCCTTGCTCACAAAAATATCATCAAATCTGAATTGACCAACATTAGGTCATGAAAGCTCTTGCGCCACATTTATGTCAATCTGATGTTTAAAATTAGATTAAAAATACTTATGTACATCCTAAAATTTAAATGATATGATCCATTCAATGATAAGATAGCAAAGCATTTTTAAAAAGTGAAAACTTTACTTTATGCCTTTTAAAAAGATTTCCTTGATGGAGTTGAAAATTGTGTTCCAAGAGAAGTAAAGGAAAAAACGGTGGTTCAGTGATGGAACACCCTGTAAATAATATCATTCCCTTGGAAACTTACAAATTTTGCGACCCTGTTGTTTAAATGCTCATAATATTGCAAAGAACCACAATGCATTGTCACACCCACTGAGCACAGGATCATCGTATTGTACGGGATTTCCATAATTCCCTCTATTGGATCACAGGCTATTTGGATTTTTGTACAAGTGATCTCAGATCTCAGACATATTAATTAAGGTAAGGCTAGGTTAAGTTTTGAATTTAAGGATTGGATGGCACAGATCAGAAATATCCACACCTCAAGTTCATAAAAGTCAAATTAATAACTTTATACATGGAATAAAAATGATCTCATCCAAGGTTGTGATTTAAGCTTTCATCCCTTTAGTTGTATATGATTAAAGGGAGAATTGACATTGCATTGATCACACAATTTCGACACTATCTTAGCTTTTCAGATTCCCTATGCATGTAACACTTGTAAACCAACCACAGTCCATCTCACTTGGAATATTGATATTTTCCCACGCACTGGGGGAAGTGTCCCAGTTACAAGTGAATCAGTTTTCCCAACAGGTGCCCGGTTAATGGTTTTTGGACAAAATCGGGGAACCACAAAGGCACCGAGGGATTGTTGGTCATAATCGGTGGCTTTTTAGACGTCGCACAGGTGGGCTGGAAACCTTTAGCTGCAGCTTAATTGTTGCCGATGTCCACTTGACTTTTTCTGACCCAAACTCTTGGGAAACTGCCGTGTGGAATATGTATTTTCTTATCTAAGAATGAGACAGATATTATGTTAATTAGCTGAGACTGCAAGATCCAAGTCCAAGAAGAATGTCAAGCATTTAACAATTAGAAATTGAATTTGACTTAATTGTGTATATCTTAAAATATTTGAGTATATGTTCTTTCATATCCATCATTTGAACAACTTCATCGTGAAAAAAATGATACCTTTATGAAAGATTAGTGTATATCATCTTCAACAGAACTGTATTAGTTCTGTTCATGTGAGTTTGTCTTCCTTTATTCTATTTATATAATTTGTGATGATGAATATCTAACACAGCCTCGGTAAACACAGCTCTCCATTTTCCGATTTTGTATAGAATAAGGTATGGTCACATGATCATTACTTGTATAATCGCCTAGTTTCACTCGACGATTATACTGCGTTATGATCATGTGACCATACCTTCCAAAACATAATATATATACAAGACATATGTATGTGTTACCAAATCAGTAGTGTTGTAGGTTGTGTAGTCTTCTCACTACCTCTGACGTCATTGCCCTGGTTTGCCCTTGTTTAAAATCAGGGCCACCATGTCCAGTCATACACGTGTCCAGTCATACACATATACAGTCATACACGAGAGTCATGCTCACCAAGATATCATACAATCAGAATTGACCAGCCTCAGGTCACGACCTGTAAGCAGTTGGCTAATCGACACGCCAACCAATAAGATTTTTATGACCATTTTTATGAATGGTCATAACTTGTGGTCAGCACTGTTATGAAGGGCAGGGACTGTCTCCTTCCATTTGAATTGTGAGAGGAGGGAGCTCACGGCCACTTATCTACTCATCTCTCTAACTATCTAACTGTCTTCTAAGAACTTTGAGTTTACTGTGAGGAGTTTACTGTGAGCACTCATGAAGTCACAGAGGTCAGAGGCAATGCTACAAAGGTTTGAGGTGTGTTTAAATGATATAAACAGGATAGCACAAGATCACTGATCAGATAAAAAAAACGTTTGTTGACGAAGTGTCCAATGGATGATTTGGATTTTAGCAGAAGACTCGTCTACTTTCAAATGGCACAGAAATTTATGTTGAGGAAATATGTGTAATAACATTTGATCGCAAAGTTTTGAGATATAAAAATTTATATTATGCAAGTAATAATTAATCTGTTAATTATTAACAAATTAATCTGTTCGTGTATTTGGTGAGTTTGTTTAACCCGTGAGCTGTTTAATCAATGACAGACCTGCTTTCTCACTTCAATATTCAGCATTGACACATATCAAAACTGAGTGCTTAAGATAATTGCCTTTGGACAGAAGCGAATGTTTGCTGTGTGCAATAATCGCTTTCCGGGAAATGCAGAGCTATCTCAGAGGTTCAGGTGACACCTCTATCTATAAGTTTGTATATTCTGTCCGACAATTACGGTCTACGGTCTTATTATTCAAAGCCTTTACACATGAAATATTAAAAGACAATTTTTAAAAGCTCTTTTCTACAATCTTCTCTTTTAGCCTATTTATGCACACACCAACCCTCTAATACAGGACCTCTCTCTCATATCAGCCTCTGCCGTCATCAGTCAATACGTGCGTCAAGATTGGGCGCAAGTCATGATTATAAAGTCAGACTGTGGACTGATTGGTGAAAGACAGATGAATATTCATGTAGATCCCAGATGAATATTCATGTAGATCCCAGAATATTCATGTAGATTCCAGATGAATATTCATGTAGATCCCAGATGAATATTCATGTAGATCCCAGATGAATATTCACGTAGATTCCAGATGAATATTCATGTAGATCCCAGATGAATATTCATGTAGATTCCAAACTTCGCTACCAGGTGACACTGCGAACAATAGTACATCATGTCTGGAGAGGTTCACACCCTTAACCATAGACGACGTACGAAAATTGGTCAAGAGATCTGCAAAGAAGTCATGTGAGCTGGATCCAATTCCAACCTGACTCCTATTTGACCTCCTGGATGACCTCTTACCAATAATTACTTCCATCATAAATAAATCACTGATGGATTCAGCAATATCGGAAAATATGAAAATAGCCATCATAACACCCCTGACATTTATCTCTAAATTAACTGAGAGGGCAATAGCAGACCAGTTAGTCCCCCACCTTGTAAGGAATGGCCTTACTGACAAGTTAGTTTCAATCAGCCTACTAAGAATATCATAGCACTGAAACTGCCTTGTCAAAGGTGCAAAATGATATGTTGTGTGCTCTAGACAATAGAAAGTCAGTTATCTTGCTGTTGCTTGACCTCTCTGCTGCCTTTGACACTATTGACCATCAAATTCTTCTTGATAGACTGAGGGATAGATGCAATGTCAAGGGTCACGCTCTCTCTTGGATTCGGTCATACCTAAGGAACAGGAAACAATGTGTGAAGGTAGGGACCCATAGGTCCTGTCTCAAGTCCATAAAATATGGAGTGCCCCAGGGCTCAGTACTGGGTCCCATACTGTTCACCATTTACATGACACCCCTTTCTGATATCCTTGCCAAATATGGTCTGAGCTATCATATTTATGCAGATGATACTCAGATCTACATCCCTGTTGACCACACGTCCCCCCATCAAGTTGATATAAGCAGACACAAACTAGAGGAGTGTGTCAGTGAGGTCAGAAATTTCCTTATATCAAATAAGATGAAGATAAATGATGGTAAGACAGAGATGCTCATATGTACTGACAGGTACAGTACTGCCAATAGTGGTAGTATCCCTGACACAATCAGAGTGGGTTGCTCTGATATTGCTCCTGGTGAGTCAGTGGTGGATCTTGGCATCACATTTGACTCCAACATGGACATGAAGGCCCAGATCAGGAAAATGTGCCAGAAGGGCTATTATCACATTAGGAACTTGGCGGCCATTAGACATTGTCTAGACGAGAAGACCGCAGTAACACTTACCCATGCTAATGTTACATCGACTCTGGATTATGGTAATGGTCTGCTGGCTGGTCTTCCTAAAACTGACATCAGGAAGCTACAATACCTCCAAAACTCTGCAGCACGTGTTGTAGGGAAAATCAGGAAATTCGATCACATTTCAGGAAAACTACAGGAACTGCACTGGCTCCCTGTTCATGCGAGAATAGATTTTGAAATCCTTCTCTTAACTTGGAAAGCCCTAAATGGTAAGGCTCCGCCTTACTTAAGTGATCTACTCCAGATCAAACAAGGGGAACGCTGTCTAAGATCCAATGATGGCACCCATCTACAAGTACCTAACACTAGGCTAAGGGCAGTTGGTGACAGGGCCTTCTCATCTGTCGGTCCAAGACTTTGGAATTCCTTGCCTACTAATATTAGGACAAGTACTTCAGTCTCCTCATTTAAAAATAGACTGAAGACTCATCTCTTCAGGATGCACGTCCTGAGCGCAGCGCTATGAACAGACTTGTCTGGTATCAGCGCTATACAAATTTTATTATTATTATTATTATTAGATCCCAGATGAATATTCATGTAGATCCCAGATGAATATTCATGTGGATTCCAGATGAATATTCATGTGGATTCCAGATGAATATTCATGCGGAATCCATTTTGTACTGGCAGATGGTCAGCATCTAGGTCCGAATATTGATCACAGGTCATGACCTGATGTTGGCCAATTCTGATAGGAAGATATTTATAAGGCCATGACATGACGTGTATCTGCGAGTTTGGGGATTCCAAATTTAGGAGGTAGGAAGAAGATTGATTGAGCGATTTGCAATACTACCGACGTTATTGGACAGAGCGCCATATAATCCGTACAGGCAATATCTGTGAAAGCCAGGACCTTCTCGACAAGCGTGTCCATGCTGACATTGATGAAGTCATATCATGTTTCTCAAAATGCTGTTTATCATTGTATCAAGTCATTTCAACTGTTTGTCTTTGTCTTTGCCACATGGTAATTTCTCAGCCGAAGGGCGAGGGAAACTGATGCGTCCAGTCGTGTGGCACATGAAGAAAATTTATAAGTTGGATATGCTAGTCTGTGTCCCTACCTTTGCATATAGAAAATGACAAAGCAAATTATAGTTAAAATTAAAACATTATAGCAATTGTTATCGCATACTAAAATATATTCAATGATATGTTATAGTTACAGATAAGGTACAGTTAATAAGCTATAGTTAATGTTGAGGTATACACATACAGGTGACTTGCTGATTTCCATCATGGAGGCATAAAATGGGATGAAATCAACAATGGTATGCAAATAATCTTTATTAATATCCCATATCAGAACAACCTGAAGCTCATTTCATAACAGGGTCAACTGATTTAAATAACAATTGTCAACTAGCTGCGTTTAAAGTAAACTAACAAAATATCTTGGGTTCATGTATAAACTCAAAATATAAACCAAAATGGAGTCATGAATCAGATATATACAATGAGTTCGGTATCATTCCCAACAGATCCCAACCGACACAAGCCTCAGGAGACAGAATGGCAGAATGACATTCCTGTCTGGGAAGGTAGCCATACCCAGCCTGATATAATCAACCTATTAGTGCCCTAGCAGGCTTCACACACAGTAACTTGTAACTCTTCTTGGGTACATGCAATCAGGATGATTATAATAATAATAATAAATGATTTATATAGCGCTATACCAGACCAGGTCTGCTCATAGCGCTTTTTCAAGATAATGCTTTCTATATAGATACGTCTTAAGTTTTTTCTTGAAAGTGTCCACTGTTTTGCAGTTTTTCACTTCAAGGGGCAGGGCATTCCAATTTTTTGGCGCATATACCATGAAAGCCCTATCACCATATGATTTCAAATTAGTCCTGGGTACCATGGATTCATTTTTATCATTTGATCGGAGTCCCATACCTAACTTTTTATAATTTAATAACTGAGATAGGTATTGTGGGGCAAAGCCATTTTGCACCATCCATGTTAATAAAGATATTTTAAAGTCAATCCTTGCCTTTACAGGCAACCAATGTAGATCCATAAGTTTTTGTGTAATATGATCTCTCTTCTTAAGTTTACCTACAACTCTGGCTGCAGCATTTTGTAATTTTTGCAGTTTGGCTAATTCACACCCTGGTAAACCCGCGAGAAGTGCATTTCCATAGTCCAGGGTGGAAGTAACAAAAGCATGAGCCAGGGTATTTGCAGTCTTTTCATCCAAACAATTTCTGATCTGTGCTAATTTTTTTACATGGAAAAAACCCATTTTTACACATTTTTTTGAATTGTGATTTCATGGATAATTCTTGATCTAGGATAACCCCAGGATCCTTAACAGTATTTGATCTAGGGATTTTAGTTTCACCTACTAAGATTTCGTTTGGTACATTATCTTTTCTAAATTCACAGCTTTTACCACATAAAAACATTTCTGTTTTTCCATCATTAATCTTCATTTTATTTTCTATTAGGAATTTTTTAACCTTTATAATACAATTTTCCATTTCTTTATTTGGTGAGCAATATTTTTACCTGTTGTTTTAAAGTTAATTATAATCTAACCAAGTGTCACTATTTGTCCTCACCTCAAGCACTGGTGGCTCTGACAGGTATACTGGTGACCCAATGCTCAAATCAGAACTCACGGGACTCAGGACTTAATGGTTTTATTGCCATTATCATCTGATCTAGGTCAGGTAACTGCCACATATCAATCAGCATACGAGGAGATTCTAAGCTGTGATGTTCACAATTTTGAAATTGTATATACAGACTGAGAGACGAAAGTGACACTCAGGAAACACCAACATGCAATTATGGATTGTTATATTACGCACAGTTGGAATAATGATCTTTGTGATAAGGCAATAACCTTCCCAATTATGATTTCCACTCACAGTGAACTGTGCTATGTTTGTGTGTTGACGGTTCAGCACACACCAAATACATCTCATTTGTCCCTCAAGCAGCATTTTATATTGTCACATGATTACCCTGACCATGTCATTGCAGTTTATTCACATGTCATGAGGAGGGATTAAGTGTTGTCCAAAATGGTGGAAGTTCCTGTTGCTGTCAAAAGTTGACAATTTATACATCTTGTCATATGATATTGATGTCTGCATGAATAAATATAATTCATGTTGGTTGTCAGAGATACAGGTAAGGGCTACTCCAAGATACGTTTGGAATATTTTCTTGCAACAAAGAAATGCATGTCAAATCACCTTTGTCAGGAGAAATGATTGTAAGCTCGTATGACCTCATTGACCCTAGTATGTAAGCTTGTATGACCTCACTGACCCCAGTATGTAAGCTTGTATGACCTCATTGACCCTGGTATGCAAGCTTGTATGACCTCACTGACCCCGGTATGTAAGCTTGTATGACCTCACTGACCCCGGTATGTAAGCTTGTATGACCTCACTGACCCCGGTATGTAAGCTTGTATGACCTCACTGACATAATAATAATAATAATAAAACTTATATAGCGCAGATACCAGACTAGGCCCGCTCATCGCGCTCAGTCCCATAGTATCTCCTAAAAAGGAAAGTCTTCAAGTTAGACTTGAACACTGATACAGTAGGACTCCTCCTAATATCATTAGGGATACCATTCCAGAGTTTAGGAGCAAAGACCGAAAAAGCCCTGTCACCCACAGTTTTAATATTCGTACTGGGGACTGTGAGATCAAGAGAGAAGCTCGATCGTAAGGTCCTTGCATGTGTCTTCAAGTCCAGTAATTCAGCAAGGTATGGGGGAGCCTTACCATTTAGGGCCTTCCAGACGATAAGCAATATTTTGAAATCAATTCTAGCTCTGACAGGCAGCCAGTGGAGTTCCTTGAGTTTACCAGTAATATGGTCAAATTTCCTGAGGCGTCCCACTACTCTCGCAGCAGAGTTCTGCAGTTTTTGAAGTCGCTTAATATCCACCTCGGGGATACCTGCTAGTAAGGCGTTTCCATAGTCCAGGGTCGATGTAACAAAGGCATGGATGATGGTCTCAGCAGCCTTATCATTCAATGATTGTCTAATCGCACAAATATTCCTAATATGGTAGTATCCCTTTTTGCACATATTTCCAATTTGAGCCTTCATATCGAGATGTTTGTCAAAAATTACACCCAGATTTTTGACTTTATGACTATTGCTGATTGGGGAGTCACCGATCATCAGGCCATTTCCACCAGTCAGATCCCACCTTACCGTTGATCTTGTGTGAGTACATACCAGCAATTCAGTCTTACCCTCATTTAGCTTCATTTTGTTTAATATCAGGAAGGACCTAATCTTACTTATACAGTCTTCGAGTACCTGTTTGTGAGTGACCATGCCGTTTTGCTTATGATTTATAGGCATGTAGATCTGTGTATCATCTGCGTAGATGTGGTATGCCATACCATATTCCTCCAAAATGTCAGCCAAGGGAGACATATATAAGGAGAACAAAATTGGTCCCAGGACGGATCCCTGTGGGACCCCAGACTCAATGTCCATAGTGGAAGATCTCTTACCATCGATGATAACTGATTGTCTTCTGTCAGATAGGTATGACCTTATCCAATTAAGGGCCTTGCCAGTCACCTTGAACCGATCCCTCAGTCTATCTATTAGGATATCATGGTCAATAGTATCAAATGCGGCCGAAAGGTCCAAAAGAACTAGCATGGTTGATTCCCTGTTATCCATAAATCTAAGTATATCATTATGGACCCTTATCAGGGCCGTCTCAGTGCTATGACCATCCTTGTATGCCGACTGAAACTTGGTGGTGAGGCCGTTTCTTACTAGATGTGGGATTAGTTGAGTAGCCACGGCCCTTTCAGCTAATTTGGAGACATATGGTAAATTTGATACGGGCCGATAATTAGGCATAATAAGGTCGAGACCTATTTTCTTAAGAAGGGGGGTGATCAAAGCCAGTTTCATGCTTAGCGGCATATCAGCATTGGTGATGGATAGGTTAATAATTAAAGTGATTATTGGTAGTAGTGTATCCATGAATTCATGAAGCATCCATGTTGGTATTGGATCTAGACTGCACGACTTTTTAGCCGCCTTTTTTACAAGGTGTCGTACCTCAGCAACCGAGAGTGGTCGGAAATTATCTAAAACAGGTATGGGAGGCCCTGCAACCTCACAGCCATTGTTCGCAGTGCCACCTGGCGAGGAATTTGCTACATCAGTGTCATCAATGCTATCCCTAATTTTCCTGATTTTCTCATGAAAAAATTTGTTGAACTCTTCGGCGAGTACCGTAGGGTCATGATTTTCTGGTAGGGGGGTTGATTTGCTCTTGCATAGCAAATCATCGATGGTTTTGAACAGTTTTTTAGGATTATTTTTGTTTTCATTAATAATGTTAAGATAATGTTCCGATTGTGCGGACTTAAGGAGTTTGTTATATTTATTTCTCTGAGTAGTAA
This sequence comes from Amphiduros pacificus, assembly GCA_949316495.1. Lineage (NCBI taxonomy): Eukaryota > Metazoa > Annelida > Polychaeta > Phyllodocida > Hesionidae > Amphiduros > Amphiduros pacificus. Next base: position 1,029,216 of record OX439000.1, on the reverse strand, counting down.
AATTTTGTCTATCAATGTGTAAGCCTGTTGTAGTCATCCTGCGTTCTAACTTTCTTCTGAGCGCTCGTTCATTTTTTAAACGTTCATTCATCCATGGGGCATCCTTCCTTATAGTGATCTTAATCCGCTTAGTTGGCGCATGGCTGTCCAGTAATTTAGTTAAGCCCTGATCATAGTATTCAATCAGCTCAGGCAGTGACTTCTGGTCCCATAGATCTGTATTCGAAAACATAAGACGCAGGTCATCCCCAAATTTTATTTTATCAATTTTCTTGTAATTTCTACAAAAAATAATTTTTTTCTTGTTTTTTGGTTTATTTACATTCAAGGTTATTGTAGCCAGCTTATGATCAGATACATAGTCGTGGACCTCACACTTTTCAATAATCTTGCTACTCCTCAGATTAATGACTAAATCAAGTGTATTCCCATGTATATGCGTGGGTTCATGAATCCATTGATTCATGGAGAAGAGTGATAGGAGCTCATTGAATTTTATCACCTCAGGCTTATCAGGCTTATTCATGTGGAAATTGTAGTCACCTAGAAAGATAACCTCGTGTTGATAAGTGGTATAATGAGCCAGCACATCGAAAAAGTCATCATAAAATTTTGAATAGGTATAGTTATTCTTCTTGGAGGGCTCAGGTCTATATATAGTCACAAAAGTAATTCTTTTATTCAAAGTTGACATAGTCACCTCCATGAGTTCCATAGTAGTGAATTTCAGTACAGATGATTTATTCATTTTTAGTTGAATTTCAGGTCTGTAAAGTACTCCAATGCCCCCTCCCCCACCCTTGGGCCTGGGGAGTGATAGGAATTCAAGTCCCACCTTTTTAAATTTGCCAAAAATCAATTCCTTATTATTTTCATTTATCCAAGTTTCAGTGATAAAAAATACATCTAATTGTTTTTCAGAGAAAATTTCAGTTGCTAGTAGGATCTTATTTGTAATTGATTGAAAATTTGCATGACCAATTTTAAGACAATTATCCCTAGCGACTCCACCTACCATTGTGTTGTTTGGAGCGCCCCTAGCGGCAGATGGGTCCGTGTTCATATTGCAAGGTAACGTTTCATTGTCAGAAGCAAGAAGATGATATATGTTAGTGTTAGTTTGACAACTGGGGGCGCCACTGACCGCCCGAGAGCAGCGTGGCCGCATGTGCGGCCTGCCGGCAATCCGGGCATCAGAGTAAGTGGAGGGAGGAAGATGAACGCCATTTCTGTGACGACGGCGTTTAGCAGGCGAAATTAATGGTGGGACTTTGCGGTATTGTGTTTTAACAGTTCTAAAAAGGTGCAGTGGGTTACCCTGGAGCACTAGGATTACCATTTTCATGGCTGGAGCCGGTATAAGTTTAAAAGTGTCGAGGGAAACAGGAGTTTCTACCCGATCCGAGAACGGATCTACTGAGGTGGTATCATGATTTACAATTCTGGAATACCAATTATGCTTCGCACAGAGAAGACCAGAGAAGAACACCACCCATGGACAGTTGGAGACAGGTAGGAAATTAATTTTATATTGGTTGGATGAGAAATTTTGACACGTTTTCAGGTACACGCCGGAGCCCCCTAGTGTTAGCTGGGTTTGTGACGTCACAGGTATGGCGGTCTCGAGACACAGTTTAGTGAAGAAATTTATTTTGTAACTATTAGCAAGATTAAACATGTGAAAAGAGATCATAGGAATAATTAGGGGTATATCTTGGAAGGAATTATTTATAACAAATTTGGTTGCGTGGCTGGGGCATAGGTAAATAGTCGTGGTAGAGATTGTATTACTCGTCATAATATCACACCTAGCAGATATATGTGGAGCATTACCTTTAATGTCAATATAGTTAGATTTAAACATACATTCACAGATGCACAAGGAAACATAATTTTCAAGACAGCAATTTTTATTCATATTATCTGCCAACAATACAGAACATGGAGAAAACAAATTAAACAAATTAACATCATTAATCGGCAAGTCCTTGTTCATATCCAGGTCGATCAGCACACACTGATTGGTCCTCGTAGGGGGGTCCGGCCAAACACATCAAGTAGAGGTAGAAGGTGATGCGCTGGAAGAATGCATCTCAATACAACGCGTTAGTTCCACTTTACCCTTAGCAATCTGGTCGGCGGTGCCATCAATGGTCGCCAGCTTTATCTTCTCACTGTTCTTCACCGCATCCTCGAGATGGAAGGAGGCCCCAGTTATATCCTGCATCCTCCTCACGTTGGCACCACCTTTACCTATGATTTTGCCTGCCAAAGGTAGTGGCACAATCATGAGTTCAGCTATACTAGACGGTACATACCGGGGTTTCTTCTCAATCTTGGTTGCTGGTGTAGAAGGAGGAGGAGGAGGATTTGTGGTCGTCGGAGAGGTGTCCTCCTCGTCGGGAAGTAGTTTGTTAGGAAGAGATGCCTTGACAATGGGCTCACACTTAGGAGGCAGAGAGGTGTCATTGATATACCCGACCAGGGTATCAATAGTTGTAGATAGAAGTGTCCCATCCGGGGACCACAAGACAGCCAACTTGTGCTAGCTTTTCCAATCAATATTATTATATAATACATGAACACAGTTGGTGTGTAGAGGTGTACTTGAATGTAAACATGGTTATGCAAGAGTCCTGTATGTTGAACCTATTTTGAATGCAAAGGTAAATCTATTTATGAAAGGATCAGATCACTGGTCAATGCTTACTTTTATATGAAGGAGATGATCATTGAAAAATGAAACTCACACTTTGTGATAAATATTATACTTAATAATGTCACATGTTGGTCAATGTTCACTTTGTATATAGACAATTATCAATAGAAATTAACTCACTGTTTGTGATAAATTACACCACTGTTATAATGTAACACAATTGCACAGTATCATAAAAGTCATTTATGTTTATGTCAGATTTTCGCTCTGTAAAAGTGATGGTACGGAAACATATATGTACACACCTCTGTCTTATACAGTAGTATTGTGCTGTTCATCCTAATCATGAAAATGTATGTCTAACTTTTTTACCACTTTAAATGGATTGATGTGATTTTTTTCATCTAGCATATAACTGGAACATTACTCAGTATTAAGTGCAATCAAAAAGAATAGCTCCATTTAATGTGTATTGAGATCAACATAGTGTTTTTTTATTATCAGTGACTGTATACACGAGCACTGATCTTCAAATTGCTGGGCCAAAGATCAACATCAACATATTTTGTTTTGTCTACTTTATAATGGGTGTTTCCATAATAATACAAAAGGTACAAACGTCATTTCTTAGATCCATATTCTCAGCTTTTCTTCCACACACAGAGAAGCATGTTTATGTCCATTTTGTTTTTGCCAACATTTTTTGTTACTGTTCACAATTACCAAAATAAGTCATGTATACAAGATTGTGTTTGCGGGCTTAGATTCAAGTATATGGGTACAAAAACAAACTATGATTCTGTATATTATATAGCTGTGCCAAACTATTGCTGTACTATTATGATACATAAAAGTGGAAAGTACTACTATTTACATGATGGTGAATCATTGTAATTTTAACTTATATTCTTTCAATGTTAATGGTATTGGTGAACCAAAGAAACGAATAGCCATATTTCAAAGGTTAAGAAAATACAAAGGTTTTATTTTGCTGCAAGAAACTCACAGCTCAGAAAAAAATGAAAAAAGATGGAAAGATGAATGGGGAAATGACATAATATTTTCACATGGCACAACTAATAGTAAAGGAGTGTGTATTTTATGTCCACATGACTGTGATTATGAAATAGGCAATATCAATAGAGATAGTGAAGGCAGGTATCTAGATGTTAGAATAAAAAGTGATGACTTAGAACTTATACTTATAAATATTTATGCTCCAACACAGGACCATAGAAAGCAACAGATTGAATTTGCTAACTTCTTGAAAACACAACTAGCACACGTTGATGATGAATATGTTTTCATGGCAGGTGATTTCAATTATTATAAAGACAAAAACTTAGATAAAATGGCCTCAATGAGATCAGTTGACAATCCAGAATATAGAAATGATTTAAATGTGATATTAGATTCATTTAACTTGGTAGACATTTATAGAATAATGCATCCTACCACTAAAAGATATACATGGCATGGCAGAGGCAAAGGATCCAGACTTGATTATTGGTTTATCTCTGAAGAAATTATGAATTTAGTGACAGATAGTATCATAGAACCTGGTATTCACTCTGATCACAGTATTATAGGCATAACTCTCAGTAATACAAAAGAGCAGAGAGGAAGAGGACTATGGAAATTTAATGCATCACTTCTACACAATGATCTGTATGTTACAAAAATCAAGGAACTAATTAAAAGTAGCTATTTAAAGTATGAATACATTAAAGATAAATCATTGAAATGGGAAACAATTAAATCTGATATACGATCATTTACAATTCCATTTTGTGTTAAACTAAAAAGAGAGAAGAATAAACTTAAGCATGACTTAGAGAATAAGTTGATCCAGCTAACCAATGATATAGAGGAAAGTGAAAATGAACTGCTATTACAAGATTTTCATAGAATAAAAAGAGAGCTTGAGTGTATAGAAAAAGAAGAAGCTTCAAGCATAATTTTCAGATCCAGGGTCCAATGGTCAGAAGTAGGAGAACAAAATTCTAAATATTTCCTTAACTTAGAACATAAAAATTATATTAACAAGGTAATATCACAATTAGAAATTGATGGAAAGCTAGTCTCTGACCCAATATTAATACGTAGAGAACAGCATAGATTTTATGAATCTTTATATTGTGATCGACTAGATTATGAATCAACCAGTTATAGAGAATCGCTAGATTATATAATGAATGTTAATGAAAAAGTACAGATAGGCACTAATGAAAAATTGCTTTGTGATAGCGAAATAACAGAGACAGACATATTAAAATCACTAAAGGAATTAAAAAATGGTAAAACACCAGGTACAACTGGACTTACACCTGATTTCTATAAATTTTTTTGGATAGACATTAAAGAAATACTCTTAGATAGCATCAAGTATTCATTTGAAACAGGTTGTTTATCAGTTGAGCAGAGAAGAGGAGTAATAACATTGATTCCAAAGAAAACTAAAAATAGATCATTTTTGAAAAATTGGCGTCCTATTAGTTTATTGAATACTGAATATAAACTCATTGCAAAAACACTAGCAATGCGATTGCGCAAAGTGCTAGCAGGTGTAATAGATGAAGATCAAACAGGATACATACAAGATCGGTATATAGGACAAAACATTAGACTGGTTCAAGATATAACATCATTCGCTGAAATAGAAGATATTCCAGGTATCATCCTTAGTGTAGATTTTGAAAAAGCATTTGATTCTGTTTCCTGGAAACTGATAGATGTAGCATTAGAAAAATTCAATTTTGGTCCAGTTTTTAGAAAATGGATATCAATTTTATACAATGATATTGAATCTACCGTGATTAATAATGGACATACATGTGGTTATTTTAAATTAACTAGAGGCATTAGACAAGGATGTCCTCTGTCTGCTTATTTGTTCTTGTTGGTAGCAGAAATACTTGCACAAAAGATTAGAAAAGATGACAATATTCATGGTATAAAGGTGGGCGATGTTGAAATTAAATTAAGTCAACTTGCAGATGATATGAATTGTTTTGTATGTGACCAAGACTCATTGAAAAACTTATTGTCAACCTTCAAAGAATTTGAAAAATGTTCAGGATTAAGACTCAATGTTGACAAAACTATTGCTATGTATATTGGAAAACTAAAAAATAATGACTATTATCCACATGGTTTGTCTTGGATAAAATGTAATTTTGAGACATTAGGAGTGGTCTGTACACATACAGAAGAAGACAGCTATAAGCAAAACTTCCTCCCTAGAATAAAAAAAATGAAGACTCTCTTACAAATTTGGAAACAAAGAAGTTTATCATTCAAAGGCAAAATTACTATACTAAATAGCCTTGCATTATCTCCACTTATATATGTAGCTAGTCTTATTGAAACACCGGAACAAGCAATTAAAGACGTAGAAAAACTTATAGCAGACTTCTTCTGGGATGGCAAAAGAGCAAAGATTGCACATGATGTTTTGATACAAAAAATAGAGAAAGGTGGCCTTAAATTACCAGATTTCAGAACCAAAGTTAAATCTTTATTGTTGACATGGGTTGGCAGAATGGTTAGAGCATCTAATGCTAGATGGAAGGCTCTCCCATGTTACTTTTATAAATGTTACGATTTAAAGTTATATTTCAATTGCAATACTCCATCAATTAGTTATAAAAAATCAAAGGACTTTTATACAGAAATAGTAAATGAATGGAGCAAGATACATGCAACATACCCAGAGACTGTTATCTCAATTCAGAAAGAATACTTGTGGTTTAACAGATATATTACTATTGAAAACAAACCTATTTATTGGAAGGATTGGAGCCAAAAAAATATCAATTGTATCTCAGACTTATTAGATGAGGATGGTATCTTCTTAAATTATTCACAAATAGAAGATAAGTACAATGTATCCTGTAATTTCCTACAAATGCTTCAGATAAGACAGAGTATTCCAATAGCTTGGCGAAATAAAATTGCTAGTCAAAATAAGAAATATGCAAAACAAACAAAGGAAATATATATTGATCTTGGTAAATCATCCAAAAATGTACTGAAACTGAAATGCAAAGATTTTTACTGGCTACTAATTAAACAAATAGACAGAAAACCATCATGTATTAAAAAATGGGGAGAAACTTTTCCTGGATTCATAAATGAAGGAGATGAAATTTGGAAAAGAATATTCTTTCTAGCATTTAGCTCTTGTAGAGAAACCAAGCTCCAGTCATTTCAGTACAGGCTGATACATAGAATAATACCATGTAATAAATGGCTGTTTGATATTAAGATAAAAGACAATGAACAATGTAATTATTGTATGGAGGTTGATAATATTAGTCACTTCTTGCTATATTGTGATAAAGTTGTAGCATTCTGGAAATCCTTGTTTAAATGGTGGAACACTTTAAACATAGTACAGATCACTTCAAGCAAAAATTTAGAAGAGTGTATTCTATTTGGTTTTCCAGGAGATAATGATGAGGACATTTGTATGTTAAACTACGTTATATTAAATGCCAAATATTACATCTATATAGAAAAGTTAATGGACCGTAATAGTTATGAGTTGTACTGCTTTCTTGTAAAATTGAAATATGCCCTTAATATTGAAAGAAAGGTTTGTAAAAGAAAACAAGTTCTTTTTAAGTACAGCAATCTTTATAATTTATTGTAACAATCAGAATCAATATACATTTATATTCCTACTATTATACAAAACACAATATGATTTTTGCTTATATGAAATGTATGTACCCACCTCCCCCTCCCAGAAATAATGTAAGCCCGTATGGAAAATAAACTTTTGTTTTTTGAAAAAAAAAAAAAAAAGATATACCCGACCAGGATGTTTTATAGATGCAACCAAAGCATTTGACCGAGTACGCTTTGATAAATTGTTTAATGTTTTGATTGACAGAGGCTTGCCACCAATTATTATTCGGGCCTTACTGGATATGTACCAAAGACAGCAAATGCGAACAGTTTGGCGTGGACATCATTCTAGTCAGTTTGGTACCGCTAATGGCATCAGGCAAGGGGGGGTAATATCACCCGTCCTCTTCTGCATTTATATGGATGAGCTGCTCAAGAGACTTGAGAAAGAAGGCCATGGATGTTGGATAGGGAGCTACTTTTATGGTTCAAGTGGCTATGCTGATGACTTAGCAGTGGTGTCACCTAGTGGCAGTGGTCTACAAAGAATGATAAAGACATGTGAAGAGTTTGGATATGAGTATAGTGTCAACTATAACCCCACAAAAACTGTGTGTGTTTTATTTACAAGAAGAAAGAATATAAAAACACCAGAGGTTACACTAAAGGGAAGTAAGCTGGCATGGGTTGATCATGTTAAGCACCTTGGGAATTACCTGGACTCTTCCCTGAGTGAGCAAATGGAGATAAGGAGGAAGAGGGGTGATCTTGTTGGCCGAGTGAACAGCATGCTAATGTCACTTGGTAAGAGCAGAGATGGAATTGTCAAAAAAGTTTTTAACTCTAAATGTGCACATTTTTATGGAGCTCAATGCTGGTCATATGAGGATAAATGTATTAAAGATTTTCAAGTAATTTGGAATAGATGTGTGCGTAGGATTTTAAACATATCACATATGACACACACAAGATTTCTACCCCATCTTATGGGAGCATGCTCAGCAACAGACCAGATTTACTGCAGATTTGTCAATATGTTCAATATGATGAGCACATCAGATAACAGGAGGGTACAGTACCTTACAAAGCTGGCAGAGACATCTGCGAGGAGCATCATAGGCTCCAACCTCAGAGTAATTGCTCAAAGAATGAAATGTGATGTGAAAGAAGTCAGAGCAAAAAGTCTCACCCTGAAGCATGAATATAAAGTGGAATGCTCAGAGCAGGATGAGGCAGCAATACACATGATCACTGAATTGAGAGAAGCCATTTGTGGAGAGCAATCTGTAATCCCAGGTTTTAATGATAATGAATTATGCTGTATCCTGGATTACGTATGTGTAGAATGATTTTAATTTAATTTATAATTTATAATGTATATCATGTCTAGTATAAGAAAACTATACCTTGTATGTGTATGAATAAAATATTTAATATAATAATAGTTGTAGATAGAAGTGTCCCATCCGGGGACCACAAGTCCTCCATGCGGCCAGAACTGAATTCCTCGATAGGGACAAAGTTGTACCCCACGAGCACCTCACGATTTGTATCTAGACAATTATTAAGGACCATCCAATTACTCCTTTCACTCTCATCCTTAGGAGGGGGTGACGAGATAACCGTCACGGTAGGCCCCTTCATACGAATGAGTTCGAAGAGATGTGCCATCTGGTTAAAGACATCCACACCTTTCATATTCCTCGCAATGCTGGACATGCATGGAATAATGAAAATATGATCACATTGTGACAGCCTGTCAGATTTCTTAGCAATAAAATCAAGTGCCTGAGAGGTTACCATTGTTATTGAGTCACTACGGAAGATTCCGGCCGCAATGGTGTCTTCATTCCCATCCTTTGGCAGGCTGATCAAGACCTTGGGCCTCTCGGATCCGGAGTCGGCCGTAGCAGATGTCCTCCTAACCTCTACAGCAGAGGGAAGGAGACGCTTTAGCATCCTCTTGTTTTCAGCCAGCGTCATCTGGGTACGGGTCAGCTCACTTGTGAGTGCAGTAATCTGCTTCCCCTGCAGGACAGTCTTTGCCTCTAGCTCGGAGTTTGTCCTGCAGGTGTCCCGATGGACAACTTCCAATCGCTCATAGCTGGCTTGGAGCCTAACAAGTTGCGTGGCCGGAGTTACTTCAAGCTTGGTCACTTTGGGTGGAGGACCCTCGATATCCTCCATGGTAATGCCAACATCCGTCAGCTCCTCGCTCACACGCCTGGCATTGCCGTCAGTCATTCTGTAATACATAATATTGAACAAGTTATGAGTACTATAAGTAGTGTATAATTTCCACCAAAATTTAACAAAGTGAGAGAGAGAAGAGATATCAAGATATCTAAGGTAATTTAGTAATTTACCTCTGGTATGGTAGGAAACGTAGGAGTCCAAGAGTATTCAGGTATCAGTGCACGTGGCAGGTATCAATGCACGTGGCAAGTTACTGTGCTGTATGTTCAGGTGTGGTACCGTTGGTAGCTTTAGTCAAAAGAGAGCGGGAGGGGATCCGGGAACCACTTATATAGTGCTGGTCAGGTGAGCAATATTCGTTATGCACTAGTAATATTTCTTATGTAATCGTGCAGTCAGAGACAAAGGCCAGGGCCGCTAGGGCACAGGTAGCAAGAGTTTGCTGAGGGTATTATGAAGAGTGAGAGAAAGTAGAAATAAAACGGCCGGATGAATGCCGATAGAATAAAAAGCTATTGTGGAGAATATTTAGTTTTAAAATACGCCCAATTAAATATATAGCAAGTTTCAGATTAAAGGAACAAGTAGATAGAAGCAAAAAATTTTATAATGCGGGAGTGAGAGAAGGTAGCAGTGAAATCCACAAACGAGTGCCGATATACAACAGAGAGATATTTGTCAAAGATAATTTGTTGCAATAATAAGGGTTCAAAGTCGAATGTTGGTTGTAATTGCAGGGTATACACAGGGCAATGTATATTAAGTAGGTAGGGTGTCAATGACCACGCAATATTTCTGGATATTACGTAATCATATGCAGTCAAACTAAGAATGTAGCGTGAAGGCAGCAAATCAGGTGAAAGGGAGTGAGAGTGGGTGGCAAATTATCAATGGACGAGTGCCGACACACGACTAGAAAATAACTGTCAATAGTTGATTAAAAACTTCCAAATATCAGATTATAGCACTTGAAAGTATAATGGGTGCAGGGCCAGTAGGTTTTGATGGGTATACACAAGATCAGGGTAGAGTTATGCAATATTATGTCAGATAACAAACACAGGGCACGAGTAACGAAGAATTAGCTGGAGGTATTGTAGGAGAGTGAGAGAAAGTAAAAATAAACGGCCGGACGAATGCCGACAGAATAAAACAAACCGAGATTGTTAATTTGATAATTAATGATTTAATGTAGATATAGGGTTTGTAGGATTTGCCGAGAATACACAAGAATGTGTGTATTGTGAGTAAAATGACTGGTAGAGAGGGAGCAAGAGAGCTGTCAAAACTACGCAATATTTCTGGATATTACGTAATCTTATGCCTTCAGACTAAGAGTGTAGAATGAAAGCAGAGAGTCAATCCAAGAGTGTAGATTGACGAGTTTGTAGTCGGGAAGAATGTCCACGACTTGTATGGCAAGATATTTAACCCGAAAAGACAGAAGGCAGCAGTGTGGCCGCGGGATCTGTGTTTTCATAAAACAATATAGTATCCAGGTCACGCAGCCAGACCGCCACGATAACAGTCAGTTCAAGTTGTCAGAAAACTGCTTTTTGTTCAGAGAAAATGGCTCCAAAAGGCCACTAGTTTGAACAGAACAGTGTACAGTGCGCTAGGAAGCCAGTAATGTTTCCAATATGAAGGTATCAGATCCAGTAAAACGATATTTAACTACGAGAAACGGGAGCCGATAGAAACCCCGGTATGTAAGCTTGTATGACCTCACTGACCCCGGTATGTAAGCTTGTATGACCTCACTGACCCCGGTATGTAAGCTTGTAAGCTTGTATGACCTCACTGACCCCGGTATGTAAGCTTGTATTACCTCACTGACCCCGGTATGTAAGCTTGTATGACCTCACTGACCCCGGTATGTAAGCTTGTATGACCTCACTGACCCCGGTATGTAAGCTTGTATGACCTCACTGACCCCAGTATGTAAGCTTGTAATACCTCACTGACCCCGGTATGTAAGCTTGTATGACCTCACTGACCCCGGTATGCAAGCTTGTATGACCTCACTGATCCCGGTATGTAAGCTTGTATTACCTCACTGACCCCGGTATATAAGCTTGTATTACCTCACTGACCCCGGTATGTAAGCTTGTATTACCTCACTGACCCCGGTATGTAAGCTTGTATGACCTCACTGACCCCGATATGTAAGCTTGTATGACCTCACTGACCCCGGTATGTCAGGAAAGTCTTTTGGTCATTGAGGGCTAATCCGACCCCAACATAAGCCTGTATTTCCTCTTGGCTATTTTTTGCTCATGCATGATTCATTTTATTCCTATTTAAATCCAATCACATGTATGATAGTCTGTCTGTGTGTCCTTGATATCTTTCCCCTGACCACTCTCCAATGATGTCTCCATAGTGAATACATCCTGTACTGTTTGTCAGGGTATTCTCTACTGAATCACGTGTCATACCACTATGCTCAGTTATATTTTACACTTTCATTTCAAGCCATGCTGATCCTCAGTTTCTCACTTTGTGTTAGGGAATGGTATTCAACATGTTGTGATTGCGTACATAGACTCGTTATTTCCTATTCATTTTTGTCAGCTGTTCCTTTGCCAATCCAAGAAATATCCGTAATTATTCAGCAGATTGACTTTAAGCTATCAAGATTATGGTTGACATTCATTGCAGAAAATGATGATGCCATGGTTGAAATAAAGATACGAATCACGAGTTCCTTGAATGATTTGAGCTATAACAAATAGTTTTGTTTGTTTGGGGTTTTACATCACTTTCAACATTATTTCAGTCATTTCGTGATGAGACCTACTTGTAGCAGATATTGTGCTGCCTCGCTGAATTGTCATGTCGCAGGTCCTTGATATGACAATCCACCTGGCTACAGATTTACAAGGACATCGGGTAACCCTTTAGGCATTTCAATTTCGGCATGGCTGGGGATCAAACCCACAACCTTTGGATCGCCACAGAGGAACTTGTGCTAATAAGCGCTCTAACAACTACGCCACGGCCCGTGGCTCAATTACTGTGCTATGTCACAATGGTGGAGGAGGACAGGTTAAGGTCTCTTTTGAGAAACAAAATTTACTGAGTAGTTGAATGATTTGTTTGATAGAAAACACAAATAAATCAGGTTGAAATAACAGAGAGTCTGTGTAGTCTCAAGATACGTTAACTACCTGAACCCTAAAACAAGGTGAGAAACTGGCCATCAAGGTGGCTTGAAGTGAAAGTGTCCAGAATATAAACAAACCTTTGTTACCACCGAGACTGTCAGCTCACCAGTTCAACAAAGCATTAGATAGAAAACAGTGAAAAGGTTTAATTTGATTTGATTTGATATGTTGGCCGCTCCACTTTTGTCTCGTGGGCACTCAGAGCCTACACGGCACGGTTACACAGCCAGAGAGGAGATCCAGTAGGCAGCCCTGTCTTATCCTACCAAAGAAGACAGCGCCATTATCTTGCCTCTGAGTCTCACCTTGGGCGGCAATAAGTTGTCAGCTGAAAGCACAGTGATGTCAAGGCTCATACACGTGTCTGCCACTTAGACGTGTGAGGTCAGGTCAAAGGCACCGCCACAACCCAAACAGCAATCATACACTGCACAAGACAACAACACACGTTTTCAAATCGTTGCATCGCTAAAATGATCTTCGTTTCAGGGTCAAGGAGGGTTTCTCTTTTTTTAATTAACATTACCAAGTTACTTAAATGCTCAAATGTCTGTGTTTATCAAAATCGATCTGCTGCCCTGAATTGATTTATGAATTATTGATCATTCTATTACAGCGTAGAGAAATAAAACCAGCAATAGAGACACAACGCTCTTTTTACATTTTGACCAGAGATCCATTGTTTGCATTATCGTTTAGATATGATAACACAGAGCACGTTTACCGACCCCACCAACACAGTTGTTAGAGTGTGGGATCTGTGCCTTTGTTGGTTAAATAAGTGGAGGAGGTGGTGGGTTCGACTCCCACTGTCGGCAGTGTTACTTTCACACTGGGTAAAAGGCTCGAAAGTCGACCTGATATGGCCATAGTTGCTGAAAGGGTCGTAAAAACACCATTTCACATTTCAGAGCACGTTTAAATATTTATGTTTCTGGATAACTGATTATATTGGACAACTCTATGTTTCTTTATTTTCATAATATACCTTTACGTATATATATAGATATACCCGGTTACCCGTGACACATCACATTTGTATAGTATTTAAGCCTCGCTATGGGCCCAGTACTGTCTCATTATTCTTACAACCTTTATAGACATGCCCAGAATATGCCCTATGATATGAATCCTTTGGTCAGAATCTCAGCAAAGAAACGGAGCCTCATTTGCTTAATTAGCAGCAAAGTGCGATGACAGTAACGCATTTGTCAGACACCAAAAACCTCTTAGAATTTTTTTGCTGATTTGTGAATGGAGAGAGTATATCTTGAGTACGTCTGGAAGGGACTAATATAGTAAGAGCTCTCAGTCTCATATCTCTGCAGGGAGGGTATTATCTAGATATGGCCACAAATATATGGAGTTTTCAATATACTTAAAATAATGTGGAAACAAAGCTAAACTTAAAGAGATAAATCTTAGAAAATAAATGTCTCACAAACATTTGAATAGATCTATAATAATGTAATAATAATAAAACTTATATAGCGCTGAATCCAGACGAATCTGTTCATAGCGCTTCCTCTAAAAACATGTGTTTTGAAAAGATGGGTTTTCAGCTTTCTCTTAAAAAGGTCAGCTGAGGTACAGATCCTGAGGTCAATAGGGAGGTCATTCCACAGTTTCGGACCAATGGCAGCGAATGCCCTATCGCCTATCGTTTTCAGGCGGGTAATGGGGACATCTCAATACGTACCAGATCTATAGTTAAATGCTCGGCCGACACGAGCTGAGACATGGTGACTTTGGTTTGTTCAATGGGAATAAAGAATCAAATGTCCTGGGAAATATGAGGAATATTAGTGACACAAAAAGCTCTAATTTGGTTTATTTGTCCCCTTTACCTTTATGAAACAACAATGCCCTTTAGGAAAGACACAGAAAGCTTATTGACCAATATATTGCTAACCTTAATGGAATTATTAGAATTTGGGATACATATTGTCACAATGGTGATTATGGGGCATTTGGAAGCGAGGCAAGCTGTCACATTTGCGGAGGATGCAAATCCTACCTGCTTTATTATTTCCTAACCAGATATCCGAAAACAAAGGACGAGACCTGATACAGGCAAACACACGGCCATACTCGTGTTTGGATAACATCAATCCCGCCATTTGAGGTCAAGCAAGTACGGCTTTAAACAAGAAATATGTCTCTACAAAGAACTTAATCTATGCTGTAGGCAAACAGAAAACTCCAGTTTGATCTTTAGCTCAGATATGAATGTATAACTCTTTGACGTAAAAACAAGATAATGTCACAGAGTAGCGATAGATGTATTTCACAATGAAACTGAGAATGTAATTAATCTTTCAGTTATTTCATGATGAGACCTATTTGTAGCAGATATATGGCTGCCGTGCAGTATTTATATCAGGACACCTGGTTAATCCTTCCAGCACGGGCCTCAGCTCATTATTAGAAATTACAAAGTGATTCCAATCAGTCATGGCCAGGAATCGAACCTACAACCTTTGGATTATCGGAGGGGAACTGGTGCTTCCAAGTTCTAACTAACTGCGCCACGGCCCATAACTAAGAATATAATTGAAATATATCTGTCAAAGGAACACCGATTGTTTAGCAGCACATTTTACCAGCCAGCCTTTAGGTTGTATCTTTCTGATGCTGAGAGATCTCTGGGGTTTCAGATTACTACCCAGCACCAATCTTTCTGATGTCTATCTTTGGACTGGTTGTTATGTTTTGATATTTGCCAGACTAAATCCTATCAGGTTTCTATAAATGGGTTAATATGGTGTAAGTATCAAAGCAGTTATTGACTGAAATGATTGACCAAGGTCTTTATGCCATATGACCTTGAACCATACCCCGACTCAAAGTCAGATATCTTCAAACCAACATCTGCAACAACAAAAATACATCTTCAGCCGGGGAACACAACAGCGCTGAAATTTAAAAAAAAAAGAAAAGAAATAAGATAAAATAACAATATGTCATTGGTAAGCATATTTTGGTTCAGACCGATGGTAAAAGAAATCTTTTGCAAATAATTACTTAATCTTAAACAATGTATAACATCCTATTTTAGTGTGATACAATGGGTGCCGACGTATGGTGGATCTGTTATCTTGAAATGTCAGGCAGGTGTTTAAGTAACCCCTGAAGGCTGACGATATACTGCAGTCACAGTCACAGTCACAGTCACAGTCACAGAATGTAAGAGTGCATCGCCAAGATTATGATTTGTGTCATGATATTGTTAAGGAGTTATAACGTGAAAGTTTATATGTAGAACTTGGATCTTAGTATGAATATTGAGGCCCAGTGAACCACTTTGCACACGTCACGCATGAGGCCCCCGAGAGATGTGAACGCCATCTCCAACCAACTTACAGCCATTGTTTTAGTGCTTGGCTTCAGCTGTGACAAATGAATTGCCCCGCCAACAATGTGTATGAATGCTTTCGCCGCCCTTCGCAATTCAACCTTTCAATCCATCACTACTCTCTTACTCCAGTGTCTTTCATGTCCTATAGAAATACACGTCATAAACCTGTGAAGATTTCAAAGTGGACACTGATTAATTCTGTTTCTTCCCTCACATCGGAAATAGCATCAACCAATATCAACCAAAGGCTTTGGTAGTTGCCTTTATCTGTGAACAAACATTACACTGACCTATTCGGACTCTGGAAAAATACGTCCACCATTTAAAAAAAACTGTCCCGAAGTCATCAAAGTGTTTAGCGTTCTCATGTGCTGTATTTAATGGTTTGTTCCCGCTTTGTGTCAGCGGCCGAGGAATGACACCATCGCTCTCACACGTACGTAACTGTCGTCTCTTGAGGGACATGAAACAATGAAGTTTTCTCAGTGGTGTGGTCGTGCCATCCATTACTCACGCAGACGCAGCCAGTGTCTATTTTTATCTGATCTTATCGTGTTTGACTATAAAAGGGTTCAGGACATTGGATTTTAAATTTTAATTGTGAATCGATTTTGTTGAGTGGATTTTCACTGCAAGGGTTTCCATTCGATTTTATTTTATTCAAGAATAACAAAAGGGAAAATATGATCTAAATATCTCTTATTTTTATTTGTTTGTAATTGGACATAATTAAAACATATGACAGAGCTCAATTTAGTCTTGAGAACCTAAAACATTTGTGTTATTTTAGCAAATGTTCTCAATAAGTGGATAGGCCAAACCTTACACCTTACACAGTATGTAAAACATACTTTGGTACTTTATTGCAAAATGTTTAGTAAGTGAAATGTCAGACCCTCAGAGTATGAGTTTCCTTATTTCGCATTTCCAACTGACATTTTACACATTGGTTAACACCAGACAGAAATTATAAACCTGTCAAGAGATTATACCGCCAGAGCAAACTTATTCTTCAATACGACTCTATCTATATTGACATCGAATTGAGGCGACTATATACAAATTAATCATAATGGTTTAATTGAAATAATATATTTAATCTATAAAAAAATGCGTGTGAACCAAATAAAATGAAATTCCATAGCATACATACTTCGAATAGAAAATCTAGAAGCCAAGCTCTTGAAACAAGGAAATATACATTAAATGGTCACACCCTGCAACATGTTGATCATCACCCCTATCTTGGAGTAGAGCTACAAACAAATATGAAATGGGATGAACATATTAATAACATTGTCTGCAAAGCAAATCAAGTACTGGGTTTTGTAAGAAGGAACTTCAACATGTGCCCAGGAAATATCAAGGAGGCAGCTTACAATACACTGGTGCGCCCTCATTTAGAATATGCATCAAGTGTGTGGGACCCTTACCTTAAGAAAGATATTGACCGAATAGAATCAGTGCAAAGACGAGCTGCTAGATTTGTGTCAATTAGCAATTGGAAGAGAGAGGCAGGCACTACGTAACAAAAATTCTCGAAGACCTAAATTGGGATTCACTAGCAGAGAGAAGGAGGACCCAGAGGCTGGTTCTATTTTATAAGGCTATTAATGGTGAAATAGCTTTGAAACTACCTGAACATGTCAAAATGAAATCAGCCCGTACAAGGAAAAACCATGAAAATTGCTATATAGAAATGGCAACCAACTGTGACCAATATAAATACAGCTATTTCCCAAGGACTGCGACTGACTGGAATAATCTTCCCTCTGGTTTAACTACATTGGAATCTGGTAACTCGGCATCTTTCAGGAACCTTTCTGCCAGAGTGTAAATTCTGGCCTGCAGCTGGTATTGATCAGTTGCACCCCTAGTGCAATTTTGCACTCTCGACGGGATGCCAATTGGTTTTGCCGAGTAAACATATAGATGTAGATGTAGATCTAGAAACACAGGTCCAATTCCACATTTCTGAAATTTCATACTTGTTCATATCATCTTGTCATCTGTGTGTTGAATAATACATTTATATCGGGCTAAACATGTCTCAGAATATCTTGGACGTCATATGTGTAGCCAGGTTTCATTGTTCAGACTTGGTTGTGTCAATCGCGGAGTATGCGGATATTGCGACGTCACGTGTGCCAGCCTTACCCCAGTGATGAGCATAATGATTACATGTGAAGCCAATTTGATCTATTTAGATAAGGGCATATAAGGGCATGGGTGTGGTACAGTTCACCTCCAATTACTCCTCTCAGATATTTCATACTCGCCGTATACCGTTGACAGGACCCACGTGGTGTCATTGTCATTCCCTGATATTCAAGCTAGCTGTCTTCATTTCCTTGACAGAAGAGCTCTCATTTTGTCCCAATCACATGCTCTCCACAACATAAATGTCTTCTCCATACAAGATATATTCCTGCAGCAGTCAGGGTTCACTAACGCTGGTGCTTGTGTGGGTATCGTCAGACCACATAAACTCGGCCAATCAAAGACGAGACCATTGAATAACATAGTGTCTAAGGGTCTCCTGAGGGAGACTAATAATAGGAAACACAGAACTACAAGTTTCTGCTCTATCCTTCCATTGTATAAAACAAGATCACCCCCTAGTTCTTCTTGTCATATTATATTTCCTGCGTTTCGGGTTACTGTACAGCCCAGATATTTCATATACCTATCTTTGATTACCAGAAATGAAAACGATATGAAAGTTTATGCTTGGATACAAAAAAGGATGTGGGAATATTGTTTAGATAAAAGATAGCTAAAAATCTTTAACAAGAGTAAAGCACACAAGTATCCATTAGGAATACTTCTCTATTATAACTTTGGGACCCTTTATATTCATAGTATTTTGGATAAGGGGCGATCCATTTGATTTTTGTGGGGTGGGGTGGGACAGCAGTACTGGATGAATAATTTTTTTTTCTTTGGTAGGGTGGATGAATAATTTTTTTTTCTGGTGTGGGGTGGGTGAATAAATTTTTTTTCTGGTGTGGGGTGGGTGAATAAATTTTTTTTCTTGTTAACAATCCGTCATTAATTACTGGGCGATATAGAAGATAGAAAAACTGGAAGGAGGTGGATGAATAATTTTTTTTTCTTTGGTAGGGTGGATGAATAAATTTTTTTTCTTTGGTAGGGTGAATGAATAAATTTTTTTTCTGGGATGGGGTGGGTGAATAAATTTTTTTTCCAAAATCTCCCACCCCACCCCACAAAAATCAAATGGATCGCCCCTAACATGATGATATCGCTTTTTCGATATAGTGTTTTATGTATAAATGTGTTTTGAGTTTAGACTTTAAGGTGGTTAGTGTTTTACTATTTTTCACCACTAGGGGCAGGGCATTCCAAATTTTAGGTGCATACACTTCAAAAGCCCTATCCCCATATGTTTTCCGGTTTGTTCTGGGGACACTAAATTCATTGTTTTCAGGTGATCTGAGAGTTCTTATATCTAATTCAGGTATTAACAGTTGTGATAGGTATTCAGGTGCTTTGCCATTCTGTACTTTCCATGTAAATAACGCAACCTTAAAGTTTATTCTGGCCTCCACAGGCAGCCATGCAGACCCATTTAGGTTTCTGTTATATGATCAATCTTTTATTTTACATACAACTCTGGCTGCAGCATTCTGTAACCTTTGTAACTTTGCTATTTTACATTTGGGAAACCCAGCGAGTAGAGAGTCACCATAATCTAGAGTAGATGTGACAAATGAATATGCTAGGGTATTAACAGTTTTTTCATCCAGGCGGTTTCTGATGCAGGATATATTTCTAACATTGTTAATGCGCTATGAACAGACTTGTTTGGTATCAGCGCTATACACATTTATACAAAAAACCCAGGAAAAACAACAAAAAATATTCAATATCAATCTTTGGCAACTTTGAGGAAAATCACATGAAACAAAACTGAGAACATAAACAATCTAAATCCCTCTGATGTGGTTAAGGGCATGATGAATTCAGGTAAACCTGCTATGATCTGATCTGGTTAAGGGCATGATGAATTCAGGTAAACCTGTTATGATCTGATGTGGTTAAGGGCATGATGAATTCAGGTAAACCTGTTATGATCTGATGTGGTTAAGGGCCTGATGAATTCAGGTAAACCTGCTATGATCTGATGTGGTTAAGGGCGTGATGAATTCAGGTAAACCTGCTATGATCTGATGTGGTTAAGGGCATGATGAATTCAGGTAAACCTGCTATGATCTGATGTGGTTAAGGGCATGATGAATTCAGGTAAACCTGCTATGATCTGATGTGGTTAAGGGCCTGATGAATTCAGGTAAACCTGCTATGATCTGATGTGGTTAAGGGCATGATGAATTCAGGTAAACCTGCTATGATCTGATGTGGTTAAGGGCATGATGAATTCAGGTAAACCTGCTATGATCTGATGTGGTTAAGGGCATGATGAATTCAGGTAAACCTGCTATGATCTGATGTGGTTAAGGGCATGATGAATTCAGGTAAACCTGCTATGATCTGATGTGGTTAAGGGCGTGATGAATTCAGGTAAACCTGCTATGATCTGATGTGGTTAAGGGCATGATGAATTCAGGTAAACCTGCTATGATCTGATGTGGTTAAGGGCATGATGAATTCAGGTAAACCTGCTATGATCTGATGTGGTTAAGGGCATGATGAATTCAGGTAAACCTGCTATGATCTGATCTGGTTAAGGGCATGATGAATTCAGGTAAACCTGCTATGATCTGATGTGGTTAAGGGCGTGATGAATTCAGGTAAACCTGCTATGATCTGATGTGGTTAAGGGCATGATGAATTCAGGTAAACCTGCTATGATCTGATGTGGTTAAGGGCATGATGAATTCAGGTAAACCTGCTATGATCTGATGTGGTTAAGGGCATGATGAATTCAGGTAAACCTGCTGTGATTGCAAATGCTCTGGAATCTATTTCCAGTGTGTTAACATCTCAAAATAAATTATTTTACCAGGAATACAGATTTTTTAAGTTGTAACTGTTTTAATGGTTTTAAACACATGACAAGCTAGACTAATCTGCCACCCAAACGTTCAACAGCACAAGTATAAATCAGTAAACGATACTCTTCAGTTCTAGATCAGATACATGACATAATTAGACATCATAAATATTGTATAATCTTTGGTATTACCTAAAATAAATAAGTAGAAAATGTACTCCCCATAACAGCTTTAATGATCAGCACATTTTCATACTCTTCACGATCTCGACTTATGATATGATCCATTTATCTTGTAACATCTCAGGACGTCATGCAGAAGGAAGGATGTCAGGATGACATTAATATATCCCCATCCTCTCTCTGAATCCTAAACAATCCCTCCAATTCCCATCAGATCAGACGCTGGCAAGCTCAGTGCATATAGCATTTTGTTTGAGCTGCCTCCCTTTGAGTCTTTTCCCATCATATGATATTAATATGAGCGCTTTATTGATGTATCCCCCACTCAACTGAGTGAACAAACTGATCACATAATGGAAAAAGCAGCATTCGTGAAGAACTCACTTTGAGTTGATATTTGCTTTATCGTTCTTCTCATAAACACATAATGAATCTGTAATCTCTGCCCCCACGTCTCCACCGGTGCCATACAGCCGGCCGTATCCTTCAATTGCTTAAGCCGTATCCAAATATGGTTGGATTTCTTGCGTCTCCATAATTGAAGTTCTAAATTTAATTTCCCAAATGAAAATTAAGTTTCATAATAAAATGTCGGGTGTTGAGTTATGATGTTACAACTTGAAATGAGGATTTAAATCATTTAAAGAATGTTTGGATATCTTGTTTGTCTATTTGGGGATTTACATCACTTTCATCATTATTTCAGTCATCTCATGACGAGACAACAATATTGCTGATATCGTGCTGCTTCACTAATGCCGCAGTCACATTTGCACCGGGCGCCGGCCGGGAAGTAACAATCGGCCGACTTCACAATCTGCCGGGCGCCGGGGAGTTTATCAGCAACAATCTCAGATATGCCGTAGCTGTGGTCACATTATTAAAGGGCACTGCACGGCACGTGCAAGACTGAATGGCACAGACGTCTGTAGGATATCCTTAAGATGTCTATATGACATCGTAGGGAGCCCGTTGGATCATCGGACGATGGCCTGTGAACACATGAAATAAAAAAAATCCTATTTTCACTGCACGATGCCACCGGCAGCCGTAAGATAATCTACCGATGTGCCTGCGGGACACTGCCGGGACCCTGCCGTGTACTTTAAGATGATATTTGCTGATAAGACATCGGGGAAACGTCGGCAACTTTTATGTTCCAGATAAAAGTTCCCGATGACCCGCCCGACGTCTTAAAGATGCCCAATTGTGGCCGATGATCTCCCGGTGCCCGCACGGCAATCTGAACTGCCTGCCGATTTTGTAAAAAAATACCCATCGGCCGGGTATCTTTACTGAAATCGGCGCAAATGTGACTGAGGCATTAACTGTCGTGTCGCCTGGCCTCAACATGACAATCAACCCAGTCATATATTTACAAGGTGAACGGATTAACTCTGTAGGTATGGGCCTCAGCTCGTTTAAGGCTGGGAATCAAACCCACGATATTTGGATCACACAGAGGGGCTGGTTCTGGACGGTCTTTCAGCATATAACCAGGACAGATAGTAATGAGGTTTGCTGATCATACACACGTGATCCCGATGTAATCTGTGTGCAACTGTGAGCACTACAATCCGCTCCATTTCCCTTCTGACTTTCTCACCTTATTCCTATTTATTTAAGTCAAGGATATAGAACATCACACCAATCATATATCGTGTGGATATTCTTTTGTGGATCGTTAGAGTTATTGTGCTTTGTCAAGCACATTGTATATTTAAAGATAGGTCCACACTGAATATCAAATAAATAACAAGAGATTAGATTCGTACAAGATTTTTCCATTGATGGACTGGTTCCTGATCACCTTTCATTCAACTGCATCCGATGATGTCGGAAAGCACAAGTCTGTCCAGCCTACCCACATGGTGGGTTAAATATAGCTGCCCACTGGACCAATGAGTACATAATGGATCCTGCAGCTCAGCTTAACAGGATACTTACCTGACGGTAGTCCTACCCATGTGCTCTCTGCTATAACAAAAACCACAGGGAATCTGAAAAGCTAAGACAGTCCCATAATTGTGTGATCAATGCAATGTCAATTCTCCCTTCTGTCATATACAACTAAAGGGGTGAAAGCTGAAATCACAACCTTGGATGAGATCATTTTTAATCCATGTATAAAGTTATTAATTTTACTTTCATGACCTTGAAGTTTGGATATTTCTGTTCTGTGCCATGTAATCCTTAGGTTCAGAGTTTCAAAAATTATCCCTACCTTGCATTGATTAATATTTCTGCCCAAATCTAGGATTACGCGTAAAAAAACAGAAAAGCCTGTGATCCAGTTGAGGGAATTATAGAAATGAAAAGTGTCCCACAGAATACTATTTTAATCCTGTGCTCAGTAGGGTGTGACAATGCCTTGTAGTACATTGCAAATAATATGAAATAAACACCAGGGGGTGCAAAATTTGTAAATTTCCTAGAGAATAATATTATTTACAGGGTGTTCCACCACCCAACCACCGGTCTTTTCTCATTTCTCTTGGAACACAAATTTCAACTCCATGAAATAAATATTTCAAGGAAGAATAAGGTAAGGGTTATAGTTTCTAAAAATGCTTTGCTATCCTAGCATTGTATGGATAATATCCTTTAAGTTTTAGGATGTACCTAACTATTTTAAATCTAATTTGATACATCAGATTGACAGAAATGAGGTGCAATAGCTTTCATGCCCTTAGTTTATATATATAGTAATACTATATTTAGACACATGGCTGAGATCACATCTATTCTAATCATTTGGTTTACAGACAGCTCATGACAAAAACATTCTTTCTCATCACAGGTTCTTTTATTACATATCTGTTTAATGGACCTATCCAAAGATTGACTTTAACAATATTCTTGGACAATTTTTATGAGTGGATATTCTGGTCATTAAATAAATAAAGTGCTACTGACAAAATGTAAAAAATACGTGTTTTGTTATGCATAGTTTGTTGCACATTGAATCTGAGAGGCCAGGATACTGCAGATGTTTTTGATCTAGCAGTGCCAAATCTTCATTGTGTCATATACAGCAATAGTAATACTATAGAAAGACACACGGGTGACGGAGACACGGGTGACGGAGACACTGGTGACAGTGACAAGGGTGACGGAGACACGGGTGACGAAGACACGGGTGACGGAGACACGGGAGATGGAGACATGGGAGATGGAGACACGGGTGACAGTGACAAGGGTGACGGAGACACGGGTGACGAAGACACGGGTGACGGAGACACGGGTGACGTAGACACTGGTGATGTAGACACGGGTGGTGGAGACACGGGTGGTGGAGACACGGGTGGTGGAGACATGGGTGACGTAGACACGGGTGGTGGGGACATGGGTGACGTAGACACGGGTGGTGGAGACATGGGTGACGTAGACACGGGTGGTGGAGACATGGGTGATGTAGACACGGGTGGTGGAGACACGGGTGGTGGAGACACGGGTGGTGGAGACATGGGTGGTGGAGACATGGGTGACGTAGACACGGGTGGTGGAGACATGGGTGACGTAGACACGGGTGGTGGAGACATGGGTGACGTAGACACGGGTGGTGGAGACATGGGTGACGTAGACACGGGTGGTGGAGACATGGGTGACGTAGACACGGGTGGTGGAGACATGGGTGACGGAGACACGGGCAATGGAGACACTGGTGGTGGAGACATGGGCGACGGAGACACGGATGGTGGAGACATGGGTGACGTAGACACGAGTGGTGGAGACATGGGTGACGTAGACACTGGTGGTGGAGACATGGGTGACGTAGACATGGGTGGTGGAGACACGGGCGATGGAGACACGGGCGACGGAGACAAGGGTGACAGAGACACGGGCGACTGCAGAATGGGGCAGTACCATGAGCTGAGAGGAGGACAACACTATTATTGACTGGTGCAGTGTTGGCTGGTCACAGAAATTAATTATTTTCCGGTTTGTCCTTGGCCTTAAGTAAAATACTATATCGCTATTGTAGGATAATTATTTCTATCTTAGCTACTTTTCACACATTCATGGAATTAATATGACATTTTCCATTGCTACAATTTGATTAGTAGACTTCTATGGAACATTTAAAAAAACCTAGACAAAAAAACTAGAAACTGTACATGCCCATCTAATGCTAGTTGTCAGAATATCGAGTTGGATGTGTAATCATAGGGGCTTTTATACTGGATTCTACACTCATGTTTGTTGATTTGGGGATTCCAGAATACCGAGTGGTATGTGATATGCAATCTAGAATGTTGTGTCCAAGAGACACTTGTGTTACAGTGGCAGTGAGACAAGCTTGATAGCGCTATTCCCAGAATGGTGCTTGTACAGCAGTTAATAACGGCAAGCTATTTGCAAAAGCAAAAGAGCCAAGCACATGTCTGAAATACACCCATGTAAACACATAATTGATATTATTCTGACTAAACACATGATTGAGATTCATCCATCTAAAAACCTGTTTGAAAGTCATCCATCTAAACACATGTCTGAAATTGATCCATTTAAAAACATGTCTGAAATTCTTCCATCTTAATAGATGATTGAAATCCATCCATCTGAACACATGTTTGAAATTCATTCATTTAAACACATGATTGAAATTCATCCTTCTAAACACATGTTGAAATTCATCCTTCTAAACACATGATTGAAAGTCATCCATCTAAACACATGTCTGAAATTGATCCATTTAAAAACATGTCTGAAATTCTTCCATCTTAATAGATGATTGAAATCCATCCATCTGAACACATGTTTGAAATTCATTCATTTAAACACATGATTGAAATTCATCCTTCTAAACACATGTTGAAATTCATCCTTCTAAACACATGATTGAAATTCATCCTTCTAAACACATGATTGAAATTCATCCTTCTAAACACATGATTGAAATTCATCCTTCTAAACACATGATTGAAATTCATCCTTCTAAACACATGATTGAAATTCATCCTTCTAAACACATGATTGCAAGCCAAGTCAGAATAGTTTTGATCTCAGCCATGTGTCTATATCTCGTATTACTGTATATAAACTAAAATGTCATGCATCACATTTCTATCAATCTAATGTATCATATTAAATCAAAAATCGTTTGAAATAAACTAAAATGTGAAGTAACGGATGTTAATGCTGAGATAATAAAACATTATTAGAAACCGCAAACCTAACTTTTTGCTTTCTGACAATAATTTTGTTTTTGTAATGACAGAGCAGACTGAGCAGACAGAGCAGACAGAGCAGAGAGAGCAGACAGAGCAGACTTACCATACAACAGATGTGATGCAGTAGACTTTCTGAGAAGTCAGGATAATTCTGACATTGATTCTGACAGAGGATGGCATCCATTTCATGTCCCACACACTCTCATATCTAATTGTATCTGAAGCCCAGAATCCTACATTTCTAGATATCGGGTTTAAAATTACTTCTGCAATTTCAATGAAACGTGCTTGAAAATATCTCCCGAGTGCATTTGGATATTAACGCATGGAATTGACCTTTTCTCCTGTTTGGACATTACATTTATTCAATTTATTTCATATAAATAGAATCTATCTAAATATATCTCCCTAAACTATAATGATACAAGTTGTCGAGTATCAGTTGCAAAGTGGTGTTTCAGATGTAGGTGTTAAGGATGATGATGTCTAAATTGACTTCTAGATATGGCTCCCTGTTGTATCTCACAGGTGAACCCCCTGTTTGTTATGATAAGCGAGAAGATGAGATTATAGTTTGTCATATTTCAGCCTATTCTGGGATGTCAGGCTGAATCATATGAATAGAATGCTGGAGACTTGCATGATATATATGACACTGCCTCCTTGATATCAGACAATCATTCTCAACCATGTATATAATGGCGACTCTATGATAGTTCAGACGATCATTCTCAACCATGTATAATGGTGACTCTATGATAGTTCAGACGATCATTCTCAACCATGTATAATGGTGACTCTATGATAGTTCAGACGATCATTCTCAACCATGTATATAATAGGCGACTCTATGATAGTTCAGACGATCATTCTCAACCATGTATATAATGGTGACTCTATGATAGTTCAGACGATCATTCTCAACCATGTATATAATGGTGACTCTATGATAGTTCAGACGATCATTCTCAACCATGTATATAATGGCGACTCTATGATAGTTCAGACAATCATTCTCAACTATGTATAATGGCCACTCTATGATAGTTCAGACAATCATTCTCAACTATGTATAATGGCCACTCTATGATAGTTCAGACAATCATTCTCAACCATGTATAATGGCCACTCTATGATAGTTCAGACAATCATTCTCAACTATGTATAATGGCCACTCTATGATAGTTCAGACAATCATTCTCAACCATGTATATAATGGCCACTCTATGATAGTTCAGACAATCATTCTCAACCATGTATATAATGGCCACTCTATGATAGTTCAGACAATCATTCTCAACCATGTATAATGGCCACTCTATGATAGTTCAGACAATCATTCTCAACTATGTATAATGGCCACTCTATGATAGTTCAGACAATCATTCTCAACCATGTATATAATGGCCACTCTATGATAGTTCAGACAATCATTCTCAACCATGTATATAATGGCCACTCTATGATAGTTCAGACAATCATTCTCAACCATGTATATAATGGCCACTCTATGATAGTTCAGACAATCATTCTCAACCATGTATATAATGGCCACTCTATGATAGTCAATGTGGTATAATGGGGTGACACCAAGTCCTGCTAGATTCCTGTCTGCCCCATGCTTAGCTTAGCCAGTTGACTACCACAATAGTTAACTTTGGGCAGGCTTGCCTCTATGTATGTAGACCTATCCCTACCAGCCTACCTCCTCATCAGCATAGACAACCTCGTGATGATACCATACTATAGGCAATAGGTGATTATGGCCACGTCAGAGCAAAGCATCGGTTAGCAACTTCCCCTTTAGTATATCATATTGACGATTACATGTATCTATTAAGGTAATATATGTCCGCGATAAGTTGGTTAAGATGGTGGTATGTTACATTGGTGTGGAATTGACAAATATTGGTCCCACTTCTCTAACTCATATAAGAAGAGATATGTGGCTTGTTGTTTTTCTATATTGTTCAAAACATTTTATGTCAAATAACTATTTCATAACCAGATGCATTTAGTAAGGGCTATGGCCCATTATAAACTACTGAACCATTATGTATAACATAAGTATTAGGTACATATTAATACAATTTAAGACAGACGTCTACACACTAAAACCATTGATTTTCTCTAGAGTCTTTGTTTTATGTTTATATTCCGGTGTACCCCCTGACCCCCATTATTGTCCTATAACCTATTGTAATTGCATTAATTCTCTCTGTGTCCGCTGTGTGCCGAACACATGAAGAATGCCATTCAATATTATTAACGGTGCAGAAGGAACTCCGGTGAAACAGGAAATCACACTGAACTTAACTTAGCTTTCATCTTATACTTACAATATACTGTTTTCTCCATTGTATATCGTCATCTAAAAGCAGAACTATCACAAGTATCTCCTGTTTTAAGTGAATATTTTGGTGAATTCTGGCTGACACAAGTTGCTTGTATTAATAAATAATTTCATTAGGATCTGCTGATTAATGGTGATTTGTTTAGGGACTGGTGATTGATGGTGATTTGTTTAGGGACTGGTGATTGATGGTGATTTGTTTAGGAACTGGTGATTGATGGTGATTTGGTTAAGTGAGGTGTGTTTGTCATGGTTCCTTGGGGTTGGACGTATTTATACTGCTGTTTACATTGGCACCAAATGGTATCAATTATTTCTTCCAGCTTGAGACTTTATCCTAAAAAGACTGGACTGGTTTATTCTTAGAATACCTTTATATTTAAGACATTCCTTGACTGCGGAAGAGGAGTATCCCAGCATGCCATATAGTGTGATGCCAAAGTACCTTGTTCTCTCTTTGTCCGCACACCTTAACTGCTTCAAATCCTCGCCATTTTAACACAAAGTGATTTACTAACACGCAGGCAACACCAGTGTAGTTCAGACTTCCTGACTAAGAGCCAAGAAAAGGTTTGCAATAAGATAAATCAGCGGAGAATTCGCGGGTTTATGTGATGGGCACAGCTACCTTGCCTTAATGGCTATAATCGGATGGATGCAATTAATCAAATAGTTGACGTGGAGTTGGTGCTGATATTGCCCAGACTTTGGTGCCAATCAAAAGGTTACATCTAAACTCCATTAATGGTCCTTTTGTTGAGGCATTTGTGAGGTCAATGGTCAGTGGTCAGGTTTCAAGTTCTGATAGCAAATGGTCAAACGCGGTCCCTGGTTAAATATTGTTGATCATGACATTTTTCTTACTTTTTAATTAAATCATCTATTGTATATCTTAAATACAGAGAAACGAGTCAACATAAGAAACAAACAGTAACATACATCGCAATATCAAGGAGACTAATCATTTATTTTATGCAGGATTTTTTTTGTTTTGTCTGGTTCCAAACCAAATAGGCAAAATTAGTTGTGCTAATCTTTGTGTAGCTGGAGTGTTCTGGTTTTTGGAGAGGGTTGGCAATCATAGCAGTGAAAGGCAGAGCTGGGACTCCATATTAGCCTGTGTTGCCGCTAATTGCCTGCTCCTGTATTTCCTCTCAGGAAGCCACTTAATCTCACCCAGTCAACTCTTCACAGGCTTCTTACCATTTAGGTTAAATATGGACCATATTGGTACAACAACTCCAAACAATTATGTCATTTTCATTCATAAAGGGTAAAGAAAACTGTGATAATAGTATAAACAAGAAAGATTTCTTTGGAAATGATAATATTGTGCTGTTAAAAATGATGTTATTTACACATTCTTGAATTAGATGTTTCATAAATAGTATAAAAAATCTTTTTGATAAAAGTGTATAGTTTATATTCTAACATTTGCAGATTCTAATAATTAGAAGTTGGAAACAAAAAAATTAGGATTCAAAATGTGCACAAACTAATGACGTGTAAAACGCCGAGTGTGCTAAGATTAGGACTGGCACTGAAACATGTTTTTAAAAATACTCCCAATGGGCAATTTGGGATTGCTTCCAAATCACTCAGATATCCATTGGTGAAACATATTGCATGGCCGAGAATGATTATCTTCTGGACAGATTGGATGTCAAACCCGATAACACAAATGCGGCAAAAGCAATAGACAGACTCCCTCTGAAGCCTCGATTACAATGCTCTCTCTCATAGATATATCATTACCCTTCAAATGCATCACCTTTATTGTCACATTAATGTTCTGACAGGGAAAGTTTGGTGGGATTTTTTTTAAATGCAATTATTTTACATGTATTAATTCAGTTGCATTCTTATATCGTCAGATTTAATACTTTTCTGAATCAATCAAGCCCAGGTAGGTGTTCTGGAGAGGTCTGATTTTGGTACTTTTTATGCCAAATCCCGTTTGCATGAGATTTTTTAAATACCCAACTCTTTCAGTGGTAATTCATATTTTATGTATGACTATATAAAGTCTCCCAAAAGAGCCTAATTGTTAAAGAACCTTTATATACACTTGATGTCAGTCGCTAACTGCAAAAACTAAGTCAATTCCGTTTCAGCGACCGAGTTGAACCCATTTAAACGAGAGCTCTATCAACTCCACCAAACTATTCTTAAGTTGAAATAGAAGAGACCCTGCATGTTCCATAAACCCTTTACCGATTGGTGATTGGAGAACACTGTCGCTATAGTTTGTTTCTGAGGCCGATCCCTTCCCCCAAGACCGGAACATAGTACCGGAACACAGGGGAACAGACGAGGTGAGGACACAACCGGTGGGGACAACTCTTCTGATCAAAAGAAAACATGTGAATGCACATTCTTATGATATGTTCAGTGGGTTTTGTCACTAAATACATCCCTTCTTACATGTCAGGAACCAGTGCTAAATGGTGCATTGTAATACTCAAGTTCATACTCGGAAATAACAGTAAGCAGAACCAAAAACATACAAAAATATTTGTTGTAGCCATATTCATATTAAACTTTATTTTCTCCTCGTGCGGGGAGTTAACTTATTAGACATTATTAGACATTATTAGACATTATAAGACATTATTAGACATTATTAGACATTATTAGACATTATTAGACATTATAAGACATTATTAGACATTATTAGACATTATTAGACATTATTAGACATTATTAGACATTATTAGACATTATTAGACATTATTAAATCTTACAGTCTCCACGTGCGGGGAGTTAATTATCAAAAACTGACCGAAGGCTAGGAATTCCTCGTGCAAGGAAATCCTATATACACTTGGTCAGAAAATACACTTAAACTTGTGGCTTCTTCATGTGGGGAAAACTATCAAATACGTTATATTTAGAAGATATTACATTGAAAACTTGGTGTGGGGAAAGGCAAACCATATCATATTATTTTTCTGTTCATTTACCCATACATTACAGGCAATTGGCTCATACAACATGGCGACTAGTGGTGATGTCAGCAAGGTTGGCTCTGTTGATGACATGCGTGTACTAGGTGTACCTGGTGTACCTTGTGTACCGTGTTTATCAGGTGTACCGTGTGTACCGGGTGAACCTGGTGTACCGGGTGTACCAGGTAGACCTGGCTGTCAGAATACTCCAGATGTTGTAGCTCCAACTTTTCCGAAAGTACTCATTTTGGCTGAACAAACAAATAGCAAGATCATAGCTGATGCAAACCAAGGTAAACACTTCTTTCTCATTCCTGCTATTGAAGCTGATTCGATTCTAAATTTTAAAAAAAAACCATTTGACATAGCCGACACATATAGCAGATTAAGGGTATTTTACATCATTATATTAATGTTGGGTACATTGGATATCTGCATGGGCAAAGAAATCGATCCTCTATGCACAAGTACCAGAAACATTGTTGAGATAATATATAAAATATACAAGCAGAACGGTGATACTATAAGTAGTACAAGCACACGCACGAGAACGTGCACGCGAATGCACGTGTAAACGCACACAAACATGCACGTGCATGCGATTGCATTACACATTATTGTATTCCTCTTGTTCTCACGATGTCATAAATATTTTAATTATTTCTGTAAGTGTATTATTGACCGAGATATTAATATGAAATCTTCAAAACTATAATGAACATCTTATATCGTCATTTTCGGGACCAAAACAAGGGAATGTGGTTGTGGCAAATCAGTGTATGACACTCCTCACCCAGCTGACGATATCAGTTTGCTGGTAATTCGTGTCTCAGTCGTGGGAGGCCTCACTCCCACAAATAAAGGAAAGTTATCTATAAACTAATGAATAAAGCATCTTTAAAAAAAATAAATATCTTACAAATAAAGAGTTATGTTGATAAAGTCATGCTTTATATAAAGCTCAAATTTCTATTTTTTTTAAATATATTAAAGCTCTGATTTCTGCCTCCCCCTGGCATAAAGATATACCCCTCCCCCAGGCATAATATTTCACCGCTCCACCAGACTTAACATTCTACCCCTCCCTCTGGCATAACATTCTACCCCCCTGGCATAACATTACACCCCTCCTCCAGGTATAACATCCAACCCCCAGGCATAACATTCTACCCCTCCCTCTGGCATAACATTTTACCCCCCAGGCATTACATCCCACCCCTGGATATATGTTTCGTAATTTTTGTTTGTTTGTTTGTTTGGGGTTTCAGATAACTTTCATATATCATAACTATATATATTAATCTGCCTTACGCCATTTAAAATTAACCAAAGCAAAACGTCATTCCCTGAGGGACATACCATTAATTATTCCGGTGGGTGAGCACGATGGAAATATGCAGACACCCATCAAAGAGAGAATTATAGCACTTTCGTATGCAATATGGTATAAGTCGCTTTGGAAACATTGCAATTATTCACAAGCGAAAACAATGTTTTCTTATCCTCCATGTCCCCTATATAATAAATAATGATCGGTCACTAATAAGAAGCTATAACAGAGTTTATATTATTTCCAGTTTCCTGAGGATTATCAATCTCCTTTTGTTCTCCAAAAAGGCTAATAAACTTGAATTGGAGTAAGGTTCACTTGATCGGGTTTAAAAGTTCAAATAGGCATAGCGGCGATACCATTCTCCTGGATTGTGGTAGCGGAGAAATCATTAGTGATAGTTGCAGGCAGGCTGTGGGAGCGCTGTGAACAAGGTGGCTGGAGTAAGGTGGCTGGAGTAAGGTGGCTGCAGTAATGTGACTGGAGTAAGGTGGCCGCAGTATGGTGGCCGCGGTAAGGTGGCTGCAGTAATGTGACTGGAGTAAGGTGGCTGGGGTAAGGTGGCTGCAGTAATGTGACTGGAGTAAGGTGGCTGGGGTAAGGTGACTGGAGTAAGGTGGCTGGGGTAAGGTGGCTGGAGTAAGGTGGCTGCAGTAATGTGACTGGAGTAAGGTGGCTGGGGTAAGGTGACTGGAGTAAGGTGGCTGGGGTAAGGTGGCTGGGGTAAGGTGGCTGGAGTAAGGTGGCTGGAGTAAGGTGGCTGGAGTAAGGTGGCTGGAGTAAGGTGGCTGCAGTAAGGTGGCCGCAGTAAGGTGGCCGCAGTATGGTGGCCGCAGTATGGTGGCTGCGGTAAGGTGGCCGCAGTAAGGTGGCTGCAGTAAGGTGGCCGTGGTAAGGTGGCTGCGGTAAGGTGGCTGCAGTAAGGTGGCTGCAGTAAGGTGGCTGCAGTAAGGTGGCTGCAGTAAGTGGCTGCAGTAAAGTGACTGCAGAAAGGTGGCTGCAGAAACGTGGCTACAGTAAGGTGGCTAGGGTAAGGTGGCTGGGGTAAGATGGCTGCAGTAAGGTGGCTGGAGTAAGGTGGCTGGAGTAAGGTGGCTGGAGTAAGGTGGCTGGAGTAAGGTGGCTGCAGTAAGGTGGCTGGGGTAAGGTGGCTGGGGTAAGGTGGCTGGGGTAAGGTGGCTGGGGTTAGGTGGCTGGGGTAAGGTGGCTGCAGTAAGGTGGATGCACTAAGGTGGCTGCAGTAAGTTGGCTGCAGTAAGGTGGTTGCACTAAGGTGGTTGCACTGAGGTGGTTGCAGTAAGGTGGTTGCAGTAAGGTGGTTGCAGATTGCATCACTATCTCTCTAGGGCCTATCAAGTTATGAGTGACACAGCAGCACTTTCCCTGCGACTTCATTAACGATCTGTCATCAGGAGTTGTTATTCTCCTAATATTGTCTTCCAAACATTTACCATTTAATGAGACGTCAAATGATGACATGACTTTAATTTCAATACACTTTTGGGATGAATTGGGCGAAGAAAATCAAAATCAAAACATCTTGGGTAACCGTTGACAGCTGATGCCATTGAAGTCCTCAGCAGGTCTCCCGGGGTCTCCCGGGGTCTCCCGGGGTCTCCCGGGGTAAGCAATGTAGGCTTGTGGGGCCCTCGCATGTATGACACACAAATGCCATGTTCGTCGATGTGCTAATTTGGACATGATAACTAATAACGCTGTTATAATGATCTAATACTGGTGATATGGAGCATTGCTATTTGGTGGACAGGAGACAGATAGGACAAGAGACAGATAGGACAGGAGGCAGATAGGACAGGAGGCAGATAGGACAGGAGGCAGATAGGACAGGAGGCTGCATTGTTTGTTGTCCTGGTAGACCGTATTGTCTGCTGTCTAGGTTGACCGTATTGTCAGCTCTCTAGGTTGACTGTATCGTCTGCTGTCTAGGTTGACCGTATTGTCAGCTCTCTAGGTTGACCGTATTGTCTGCTGTCTAGGTTGACTGTATTGTCTGCTGTCTAGGTTGACCGTATTGTCTGCTGTCTAGGTTGACTGTATCGTCTGCTGTCTAGGTTGACCGTATTGTCTGCTGTCTAGGTTGACCGTATTGTCTGCTGTCTAGGTTGACTGTATTGTCTGCTGTCTAGGTTGACCGTATTGTCTTCTGTCTAGGTTGACTGTATTGTCTGCTGTCTAGGTTGACTGTATTGTCTGCTGTCTAGGTTGACCGTATTGTCTGCTGTCTAGGTTGACTGTATTGTCTGCTGTCTAGGTAGACTGTATTGTCTGCTGTCTAGGTTGACCATATTGTCTGCTGTCTAGGTTGACTGTATTGTCTGCTGTCTAGATTGACTGTATTGTCAGCTGTCTAGGTTGACTGTATTGTCTGCTGTCTAGGTTGACCGTATTGTCTGCTGTCTAGGTTGACCGTATTGTCTGCTGTCTAGGTTGACCATATTGTCTGCTGTCTAGGTTGACTGTATTGTCTGCTGTCTAGGTTGACTGTTTTGTCAGCTGTCTAGGTTGACTGTATTGTCTGCTGTCTAGGTTGACCGTATTGTCTGCTGTCTAGGTTGACTGTATTGTCTGCTGTCTAGGTAGACCGCATTGTCTGCTGTTTAGGTAGACCGTATTGTTTGTTGTCCTGGTAGACTGTATTGTCTGCTGTCTAGGTTGACTGTATTGTCTGCTGTCTAGATTGACTGTATTGTCAGCTGTCTAGGTTGACTGTATTGTCTGCTGTCTAGGTTGACCGTATTGTCTGCTGTCTAGGTTGACCGTATTGTCTGCTGTCTAGGTTGACCATATTATCTGCTGTCTAGGTTGACTGTATTGTCTGCTGTCTAGGTTGACTGTTTTGTCAGCTGTCTAGGTTGACTGCATTGTCTGCTGTCTAGGTAAACCGCATTGTCTGCTGTTTAGGTAGACCGTATTGTTTGTTGTCCTGGTAGACCGTATTGTCTGCTGTCTAGGTTGACTGTATTGTCTGCTGTCTAGGTTGACTGTATTGTCTGCTGTCTAGGTAGACCGTATTGTCTGATGTTTAGGTATACGTATTGTCTGCTGTTTAGGTATACCATATTGTCTGCTGTTTAGGTTGACTGTATTGTCTGCTGTTTCGGTAGACCACATTGTCTGCTATCTAGGTAGACCGTATAGTCAGCTGTTTAGGTATACATATTGTCTGCTGTTTAGGTATACCATATTGTCTGCTGTTTAGGTTGACCATATTGTCTGCTGTTTCGGTAGACCACATTGTTTGCTATCTAGGTAGACCGTATAGTCAGCTGTTTAGGTAGACCGTATTGTCAGCTGTTTCGGTAGACCACATTGTTTGCTGTCTAGGTAGACCGTATAGTCAGCTGTTTAGGTAGACCGTATTGTCTGCTGTTTAGGTAGACCGTATTGTCAGCTCTTTAGGTAGACCGTATTATCTGTTGTCCTGGTAGGTCTACTCTCTAAGTAGACCTTATTGTCTGCTGTCTAGGTTGACCTTATTGTCTACTGAATAGGTAGACCGTATTGTCTACTGTATAGGTAGAGCGTATTGTCTGCTGTCCAGGTTGACCATATTTTCCATTTTCTAGGTAGACCGTATGGTCTGCTGTTTAGGTATACCGTATTGTCTGCTGTTTAGGTATACCATATTGTCAGCTGTTTAGGTAGACCGTATTGTCTGCTGTTGAGGTAGACCGTATTGTCTGCTGTTGAGGTAGACCATGTCTGCTGTCCAGGTTGACCGTATTGTCTGCTGTCTAGGTAGTCTGCCCATATTGTTTGCTGTTTAGGTAGTCTGCCCATATTGTCTGCTGTTTAGGAAGTCAGCCCATGTCTGCTGTTTAGGTAGACCGTATTGTCTGCTGTTAAGGTAGACCTGATTGTCAGCTATCCAGGTTGACCATATTGTCTATTTTCTAGGTAGACTGTATTGTCTGCTGTTGAGGTAGACCGTATTGTCTGCTGTTGAGGTAGACCGTATTGTCTGCTGTTGAGGTAGACCATTCTGTCTGCTGTTGAGGTAGACCATATTGTCTGCTGTCTAGGTAGTCTGCCTTATTGTCTGCTGTTTAGGAAGTCAGCCCATGTCTGCTGTTTAGGTAGACCGTATTGTCTGCTGTTAAGGTAGACCTGATTGTCAGCTATCCAGGTTGACCATATTGTCTATTTTCTAGGTAGACTGTATTGTCTGCTGTCTAGGTAGACCGTATTGTCTGCTGTTGAGGTAGACCGTATTGTCTGCTGTTGAGGTAGACCGTATTGTCTGCTGTTGAGGTAGACCATACTGTCTGCTGTTTAGGTAGACCATATTGTCTGCTGTCTAGGTAGTCTGCCTTATTGTCTGCTGTTTAGGAAGTCAGCCCATGTCTGCTGTTTAGGTAGACCGTATTGTCTGCTGTTTAGGTAGACCTTATTGTCTGCTGTTTAGGTAGACCTTATTTTCAGCTGTCCAGGTTGACCGTATTGTCTGCTGTTTAGGTAGACCGTATTGTCTGCTGTTTAGGTAGACCTTATTGTCTGCTGTTTAGGTAGACCTTATTGTCAGCTGTCCAGGTTGACCATATTGTTTATTTTCCAGGTAGACCGTATTGTCTGCTGTTTAGGTGGACCATATTGTCTGCTGTTTAGGTAGACCGTATTGTCTGCTGTCCAGGTTGACCGTATTGTCTGCTGTTTAGGTAGACCATATTGTCTGCTGTTTAGGTAGACCTTATTGTCTGCTGTTTAGGTAGACTGTATTGTCTGCTGTCTAGGTTGACCGTATTGTCTGCTGTCCAGGTTGACCATATTGTCTGCTGTTTAGGTAGACTGTATTGTCTGCTGTTTAGGTAGACCGTATTGTCAGCTGTTTAGGTAGACCTTATTGTCAGCTGTTTAGGTAGACCTTATTGCCAGCTGTCCAGGTTGACCATATTGTCTATTTTCTAGGTAGACCGTATTGTCTGCTGTTTAGGTAGACCGTATTGTCTGCTGTCCAGGTTGACCGTATTGTCTGCTGTTTAGGTAGACCGTTTTGTCTGCTGTTTAGGTTGACCATATTGTCTATTTTCTAGGTAGACCGTATTGTCTGCTGTTTAGGTAGACCGTATTGTCTGCTGTCTAGGTAGACCGTATTGTCAGCTGTTTAGGTAGACCGTATTTTCTGCTGTTGAGGTAGACCGTATTGTCTGCTGTTGAGGTAGACCGTATTGTCTGCTGTTGAGGTAGACCTTATTATCTGCTGTTGAGGTAGACCGTATTTTCTGCTGTTGAGGTAGACCATATTGTCTGCTGTTTAGGTAGTCTGCCCTTATTGTCTGCTGTCTAGGTAGTCTGCCCATATTGTCTGCTGTCTAGGTAGACCATATTGTCTGCTGTCTAGGTAGTCTGCCCATATTGTCTGCTGTCTAGGTAGTCTGCCCGTATTGTCTGCTGTCTAGGAAGTCTGCCCATATTGTATGCTGTCTAGGTAGTCTGCCCATATTGTCTGCTGTCTAGGTAGTCTGCCCATATTGTCTGCTGTTTAGGTAGTCTGCCCATATTGTCTGCTGTCTAGGTAGTCTGCCCATATTGTCTGCTGTTTAGGTAGTCTGCCCATATTGTCTGCTGTTTAGGTAGTCTGCCCATACTGTCTGCTGTCTAGGTAGTCTGCCCATATTGTATGCTGTCTAGGAAGTCTGCCCATATTGTCTGCTGTGTGGGTGGTCCACTTAATTGGCTCTGTAAAAAGAAGACCCTGTTGTCTGCTGTGTGATTCATATCGTCTGTTGTTGTTCGTTATCTGTGTGTGGGCAGAACATAGTGTCTGGATTTTGGGTGGATCTTAATATTTGATGTTTGTCACCTGTGTTGGCTGTTGTTGCTATTTTCTGCTGTGACCTTGAACGATTTGCACCTGCCCTGTCTCACAGGTTAATGGCCGCTGATTGTGAGTCAAGGCTGAATTATTCTACTGATGAACTACATTCCTACCAGTATTCCCACACTGACAACCAGAATAGATGGACATCGCAGGCTGTTGTCCTCAGACTATTGGTAGAAATTATAAAGATGTTCTATGCGAACCATGCTAATAGGAATTGTTGTGTTCATGCAAATCTTCACAATTTAGGAATTTTATGGATCACCTAACAATCTGTACATTTCTGGTAAAACAATATCTTAATCAATTCTAGAGTTGTACAAATACAATTCTAAGATTGTACAAATACAATATCTATAATTCTATAAGAATGTACTGTCCTGTTTGATTGTTTGTTTGTTTGTTTGGGGTTTGATGAGACCTACTTGTAGCAGATATAGTGCCGCCTCACTGAATTGTCATGTCGCAGGTCCTTGACATGACAACCCACCCGGTCACAGATTTACAAGGACAACGAGTTAACCCTTTAGGCACGGACCTCAGCTCATGTGGGAAAATGAATCATGAGTTCAATCTCGGCATGGCCAGGGATCGAACCCACGACCTTTGGATCACCACTGAGGAACTGGTGCTAGTAAGCTGGCACTCTAACCAACTGCTCCACGGCCTGTCCTGTCTCACAGGGCTGCAAATCATTTATAAAAGAATACTCAGCAAACATAATTACAATTTTACTTGAATTCCTCAGGGCAAGCATATGACACTTCATTGCAAGGCTTGGTCTTCATTATTCCATCTCGCTCACCAAAGTAATGCATGGTATGTACTGCGAGATGACAACCCAAACATTGGTCAGGCAGCCATTGATGAGAACTCCTGACCTTCAAAATAGTCATGACAACGTCACCTTTTCATGAAAGAAATATGGAATACATACAACTTTTAAATTATATTCAAAGCTAGATAAAACTAGCACAGGTCAATTCAAAGGTCACCACATTTTGACTGTTGAGGGGTGGCCAAATATTTGTTACCTTTGAATTGACCTGCGCTGGTTTTTTCTGCTCGTTTCATATAATGTGTTGACAATTTTATTTTTTAGGATTTTAATTAATATAAAGTATTACAAAATACATCCTAATTACATTTCGAAAACAATATTGCAAATATGACATTTTTAAAACCTCATCTATCGATTTTGAAAAAAATGTGACTAAAGAACTGTGAAAGTGAATAAGTAACAAACTTCACATACGTTTCACATAAGCCCACCAATTGCGCACATGTCTGTGGATTATGCAACCGACCTTGCGGAATAGATTGAGACAGTGTCATGCCTATTGTGGCAGAGGTAGTATATGATTCTACCTCGCCATGCATAGTACCGAACATCATGAATTTTCAATAATCCCAAATGTCAATTTGCTTCTGTGCTGGTATTGTAACCATAGGGAATCTGAAAAGCTAAGATAGTGTCGATATGGTGTGATGTGATTTAACGCAATGTCAACTCTCTCTTTACTCATATACAACTAAAGGGATGAAAGCTTAAATCACAACCATGGATGAGATCATTTTTATTCCATGTATAAAGTTATCATTTTTACTTTTATGAACTTGAGGTGTGGATATTTTTGATCTGTGCCATCCAATCCTTAAATTCAGTGTTTAAAAATTAAACCTAGCCTTACCTTAATTAATATTTTTGCCCAAATCTGAGATTACTTGTACAAAAATCCAAAAAGCCTGTGATCCAATTGAGGGAATGATGGAAATCAATAGTGTCCCATACAATACTTTAATCCTGTGCTCAGTGGGGTGTGACAATGCCTTGTTGCTCTTTGCAAATATTATGACCAATTAAACAACAGGGGGTGCAAAATTTGTAACTTTCCTAGGGAATGATATTATCTAGAGGGTGTTCCACCACTGAATCACCGGTCTTTTCTTATTTCTCTTGGAACACAATTTTCAACTTCATCAAAGAAATCTTTTTAAAAGGCATAAGGTAAAATTTTCCCTTTTAAAAAATGCTTTGTTATTTTATCCTTGAATGAATCATATCCTTTAAATTTTAGGATGTACATAAGTATTTTTAATCTGATTTTAAACATCAGGTTGATATAAATGTGGAGCAAGAGCTTTCATGCCCTTAGTTTATATATATAAAGTTATGATATATATAGACACATGGCTGAGATCAAATCTATTTTTATCATTTGGTTTGCAGACAGCTCATGATTATAACATTCTGATAATCCATGTCTGCAGCACTCTAGCATCAGCTGGCACTCCATATGGCACTCTATGCCAGTGGCACTTTATAGGGCACTCTATGCCAGTGACACTCCATATGGCACTCTATGCCAGTGGCACTCCATAGGGCACTCCGTAGGGCACTCTATGTCAGTGGCACTCCATAGGGCATTCCATATGGCACTCTATGCCAGTGGCACTCCATAGGGCACTCCATAGGGCACTTCATATGGCACTCTATGCCAGTGTCACTCCGTAGGGCACTCTATGCCAGTGGCACTCCATAGGGCACTCTATGCCAGTGGCACTTTATAGGGTACTCTATGCCAGTGGCACTCCATAGGGCACTCCATAGGGCACTTCATATGGCACTCTATGCCAGTGTCACTCCGTAGGGCACTCTATGCCAGTGGCACTCCATATGGCACTCTATGCCAGTGGCACTTTATAGGGCACTTTATGCCAGTGACACTCCATATGGCACTCTATGCCAGTGGCACTCCATAGGGCATTCCATATGGCACTCTATGCCAGTGACACTCCATATGGCACTCTATGCCAGTGGCACTCCATAGGGCACTCTATGCCAGTGGCACTCCATAGGGCACTCCGTAGGGCACTCTATGCCAGTGGCACTCCATAGGGCACTCCATAGGGCACTCTATGCCAGTGGCACTCCATAGGGCACTCTATGCCAGTGGCACTCCATAGGGCACTCCATAGGGCACTTCATATGGCACTCTATGCCAGTGTCACTCCGTAGGGCACTCTATGCCAGTGGCACTCCATAGGGCACTCTATGCCAGTGGCACTTTATAGGGTACTCTATGCCAGTGGCACTCCATAGGGCACTCCATAGGGCACTTCATATGGCACTCTATGCCAGTGTCACTCCGTAGGGCACTCTATGCCAGTGGCACTCCATATGGCACTCTATGCCAGTGGCACTTTATAGGGCACTTTATGCCAGTGACACTCCATATGGCACTCTATGCCAGTGGCACTCCATAGGGCATTCCATATGGCACTCTATGCCAGTGACACTCCATATGGCACTCTATGCCAGTGGCACTCCATAGGGCACTCTATGCCAGTGGCACTCCATAGGGCACTCCGTAGGGCACTCTATGCCAGTGGCACTCCATAGGGCACTCCATAGGGCACTCTATGCCAGTGGCACTCCATAGGGCACTCTATGCCAGTGGCATTCCATGGGGCACTCCATAAGGTACTCTATGCCAGTGGCACTCTATGCCACTGTTACAACCATGATATGAACATAGAATGAGAATCGGGCAAAGCTAGCGTCGGTCTTGGATTACAGCTAATGGAATGCCCTGCACTTAGAGTTACACCTTACCCAGAGATAATAGGGAAATATAAACGTACAACTGCATCTATTACATAAAGGGTAACCTGTATAAAAGATGAAATGAATGGCAGCTGGAAAAGGCATAATTTAGTTTTTAATCAATATCTGCAATAAAACTTTAAATGCAGAGCTCAAGTGGGTTGAATGCAACTCAATTAATAGAAGAGTAGTGTTTGCCCCTATTGTTCTGCTTAATGTAGGTGGTATGCAAGTGATTTCATTCCGGTTATTACATATAATGCTTGTAATTTGCAGAACCCAGTAGGTTTGATATGCACGAATGCAACAATTAAAAGAAATTAGAACTTTTCATTATTATAATTGCTATTAGGAATCATG
This sequence comes from Amphiduros pacificus, assembly GCA_949316495.1. Classification (NCBI taxonomy): domain Eukaryota; kingdom Metazoa; phylum Annelida; class Polychaeta; order Phyllodocida; family Hesionidae; genus Amphiduros; species Amphiduros pacificus. The sequence goes on along the minus strand of OX439000.1, from coordinate 986,435 downwards.
ACTTTGTAATATAATAATTTCTGTTAAGAATTCGTTATAATTGTTTATCATGCAATTGTAAAATATTGACGTAACCCTAATGCCAGTGAGAAGCCTCATATTCAATTTATCATTTTTTGCGCTGTCGAAATATTGATTTACCTCTGTAGAAAATGGATAAACCCTTTTGTTAGTTAGGACAATATTGTATGGATATTTTTTCCTGTACACGTCGTTTATGTGCCGCGGGCCCTAGCCAGATACATTCCATATGGTCCAGCCATGGCCTCATCCAAATTCACATTCACATACTCCAGCTATACGCTGTTAATAAAGTGAACTTCTTTTCCATTACCACGACAAGTTGTCCACTACATTAGTCTATAGACGTCGGTAGTTAGTTTGGAGAAATGTGATAAAACCATTCGTATGTCTGCCACAGATTTCATTGTTTCCCATTGACGATAACGTGTCTGTAATGTTTGAAAAAAAAACAGTTGACAACTTAAAGTAGACATTTTCTGTGGTGCCATTAAGAATCGATACTCCCAACCATACAGTAGCACTGCTTCCAGGCAAATATAATTCGTGTTTCTGATGAGACGGAGGGATCATCATAGATCGCTACATTAGACTAAAAAAAGGCGAAATATTATGTCTAAATCTGAGTAGAACGTGCCAAATGATCATTAAAATTTGCATATTTCAACAAACGTTTATGTGTTATGTGTAGCATTTATTTCATTACTTTTATAAAAAAAAGGAATTTCACATCAATCTCGTCAAAGTAAATTAAGAAGTATGAAAAGAAGTGAAATTAGTGTCATACAGAACAAGGTCAGACAAAGGCAATAAACAATAAGGCAATAAACAATAAGGCAAGCTGGTGTGAAAAATTGACACTTCCAGTGTAGACAACATCTTTACAATTCTCCTACATCCTCATAGAGGAATACGGGGTTCCCCGGAGCTCCGAAAAGGACTATTCTCCTCTCACTCAGCTTGAAAGAAAATCAATTGAGTTTGGACCAGATCACATCAACTCCGCGAAGCTGGTCACTTGGGGCTTGGCACCATTGACTCTGTACGCTGTAATGCGGGGGAAGCGGCCGCCTGGTATGGAGTGCCGGGATGGGAGGCAGCCACCTGGTATTGCGTGCTGGGATGGGAGGAGGCCATGTGGTATGGCATGCTGGGATGGGAGGAGGCCATGTGGTATGGCGTGCCGAGATGGGAGGAGGCCATGTGGTATGGCATGCTGGGATGGGAGGAGGCCATGTGGTATGGCGTGCCAAGATGGGAGGAGGCCATGTGGTATGGCATGCCGAGATGGGAGGAGGCCATGTGGTATGGCATGCCGAGATGGGAGGCGGCCGCCTGGTATGGCATGCCGGGATGGGAGGAGGCCATGTGGTATGGCATGCTGGGATGGGAGGAGGCCATGTGGTATGGCGTGCCGAGATGGGAGGAGGCCATGTGGTATGGCATGCCGGGATGGGAGGAGGCCATGTGGTATGGCATGCCGGGATGGGAGGAGGCCATGTGGTATGGCGTGCCGGGATGGGAGGAGGCCATGGGGTATGGCATGCCGGGATGGGAGGCTGCCATGTGGTATGGCATGCCGGGATGGGAGGCGGCCGCCTGGTATGGCATGCCGGGATGGGAGGAGGCCATATGGTATGGCGTGCCAGGATTGGAGGTGGCCACCTGATATGGTGTGCGGGGATGGAAAGTGGCCACGTGGTATGGTGTGTCTTGATGGGAGGCGGCCATGTGGTATGGCATGCCGGGATGGGAGGCGGCCGCCTGGTATGGCATGCCGGGATGGGATGCCTACAGGAACCAACCAACTGCCAAGGCCAAGATATATGTCATTATATGTTAGGCCCTCCAAACAACGTGTGAACGCTCTCCAATCACAATAATTGTTGACTTATAAATCAATTATACTGGATATCGTTTCTGACTAGACCTTTCCAATGTCAGGAACTTTCTCTCAAGGAAAAGTTCTTGCTATGAAAGAATGAAATCAAATACATTTCCCATACCACACAAAATTATGCAGTGTCATTCTATATGTTAATAAAATATTATATTTAATAAGAGGCAGAGAAAGCAATAACAGCGGACGAATGTTTTTATTGTTTATTGCAATTGTGCGTTTGGCATTACATGTCTAACACGGTAATTAAAATAACCAAGGAGGATCGCAACACAATAGATAAAAAGGGGAATATGACACAATATATATAAAGGGGGAGTGTGAGACAATAGATATAAAGGGGAAATATGATACAATAGATAAAAAGGGAATTTTCACACAATAGATATAAAGGGGGAATATGTCAATAGATATAAAGGGGATTGCGACACAATAGACACAATATATATATAAAGAGAAGTCTGCATAATGAGTGGGATATGCCTGTATAACGAGTGGGAGGACATAGGGAGATGTTTGTATAATGAGTGGGGGAACATAGAGAGATGTCTGTATAATGAGTGGGGGAACATAGAGAGATGTCTGTATAATGAGTGGGGGAACATAGAGAGATGTCTGTATAATGAGTGGGGGAACATAGAGAGATGTCTGTATAATGAGTGGGGGAACATAAAGAGATGTCTGTATCATGAGTGGGGGAACATAAAGAGATGTCTGTATAATGAGTGGGAGAACATAAAGAGATGTCTGTATCATGAGTGGGGGAACATAAAGAGATGTCTGTATAATGAGTGGGGGAACATAAAGAGATGTCTGTATAATGAGTGGGGGAACATAAAGAGATATCTGTATCATGAGTGGGGGAACATAAAGAGATGTCTGTATCATGAGTGGGGGAACATAAAGAGATGTCTGTATAATGAGTGGGGGAACATAGAGAGATGTCTGTATAATGAGTGGGGGAACATAAAGAGATGTCTGTATCATGAGTGGGGGAACATAAAGAGATGTCTGTATAATGAGTGGGGGAACATAAAGAGATGTCTGTATAATGAGTGGGAGGACATAAAGAGATGTCTGTATATTGCTAATGTTGACAGGCAAATGTTTAAATGTGAAAGTTACATGTGGAAATATGATAGGTATATGTAGATATATGATAGGAATGTGTATGGATGTGTTGATACATGTTCATAGCGGCTCTCTATGGACCTGTATACGTGAGGCGCGATGACATGAGGAGATTTAATAATAATCAGGATCATCTCTGAAATGCAGGATTACTATTCTCCCAAGGGTCTTAACATCTCAAGATTTAGACTTTTGATTTAGAACAATGTTGAACATATTCTGGACTGGTCTTGATAGCGCTCTGACAGAGTAAAACTTCTCAGATGCTGACCGATTCCAGATAGCATAAACACAATGTTCAGTTGTTAAACCTTAAGGGGCGATCCATTTGATTTTTGTGGGGTGGGGTGGGACAGCAGTACTGGATGAATAAATTTTTTTTCTTTGGTAGGGTGGATGAATAATTTTTTTTTCTGGTGTGGGGTGGGTGAATAAATTTTTTTTCTGGTGTGGGGTGGGTGAATAATTTTTTTTTCTTGTTAACAATCCGTCATTAATTACTGGGCGGGGCAGGACAAAACTACAAAATATAAACCATCTAAAAAACTGGAAGGAGGTGGATGAATAATTTTTTTTTCTTTGGTAGGGTGGATGAATAATTTTTTTTTCTTTGGTAGGGTGAATGAATAATTTTTTTTTCTGGGATGGGGTGGGTGAATAAATTTTTTTTCCAAAATCTCCCACCCCACCCCACAAAAATCAAATGGATCGCCCCTAACATTTGCAGCTATCATTGACACCGTGGATAGGTCATTATATTATTTGGATGTGTTTTAGAGTTCAGACGTAGACAGGGATATCGCAGTGGAGAGGATACTATTGTACTGCCAGTCGCAGCTGTTACTATATCTGACACTTTGAGTATCTGAGTAGAACCTACTCAGAGAATCACATGTTTTATATATAGAATTAGCTCCAAATAATCCTCTAGAAGCAGGAAGAATACAAATGTCATCCGCCTTGGGATATAACTTATAAAGCGACCAAACGAAGAACATGTTTTACACAGTTTCACTACCCAACGATTACAATTCTGTTAGTACCACAAGCCTAATGTGCTATATCTAATAAGTCGCAAGCCTATTGTGTCGCAAACGTAATGTGTCACAAGCCTAATGTGTCACAAGCCTTATGTGTCACAAGCCTAATGTGCTAAATCTAATAAGTCACAAGCCTAATGTGTCACAAACTTAATGTGTCACAAGCCTAATGTGCTATATCTAATAAGTCGCAAGCCTAATGTGTCACAAGCCTAATGTGTCACAAGCCTAATGTGTCACAAGCCAAATATGTCACAAACCTAATCTGCTAAATCTAATAAGTCACAAGCCTAATGTGTCACAAGCATAATGTGCTACAAACCTAATAAGTCACAATCCTAATAAGTCACAAACCTAATGTGTCACAAACCTAATGTGTCACAAACCAAATGTGTCACAAGCCTAATGTGTCACAAACCTAATGTGTCACAAGCATAAAATGTCACAAGCATAAAATGTCACAAGCATAAAATGTCACATGCCTAAATCTGTCACAATTCAAAAGGTATATTGTTTGTTTATTTGGGGCTTTACATCACTTTCAACATTATCATCATGATATCAGTCTCGTCACGGCTGGAGCTTGCGCTCTCGACAACTGCATCACGGCCCGCGGCTTAAAATGTGTATCAAAACGCTTTCCTCACTTATAAAACTCAAAAGAGAAAATATATGGACAATCAAAAAGTAATTTATTTATAAGGATCACTGACATAAATGCCCCCTTAAAAGTAAAGTTGCAACAAAAACTCGTTTATTTTATTTTTGAAATGATATAGAGTTGGTTACAATAATATTGAAATTTAGAAATTTGAGAGTATCTGCAGAAATGTTTACATTTTAATCCAAGTGGGTCAAGATTTGGGCAGAAATATGAAAGCTTTCATGGAAGCATCTAGTTCACTGGTAGTTTTACAATAAATTGGGTTAGTTGGCAGATGATACTTTACTACATTCTAGCTGTATATCCCTGAGATCACCAGAAATACGCTTGCCAGGATTATTCAGTTTTGCAGAAAGTGGCCAGTACAATGTTTTTACTTCTGTGACCACTGTTGCTGTCCTCGAAGGTTAGGCATGGTTAAATAGACAAACAAAGGACAAACTCTGTAAGGAAATGTCTCCAGTGTCCCAACGGGAAGGTGCCCAATACTTACCTTACTCAGTAGGTGTATGAACTCCTATTTATGATGGGATAATGTGATGGGTAGCAATATTCAATCACAAAGTTTAGGGTACAGTTATATTCTGTATATGTCTGAACATATGAGTTTATCTATATTTGGTTTGCTTGGGATTTTGCATCACTTTCAACATTATTTCAGTTATTTTATGACGAGACCTCCTTGTAACAGATATAGTGCTGGCTCATAGTAGTGCATCATTGCAGGTTCTTGACACCTAGGCCTCATATGTGCAATTGTAATATGAACGCAATCTTAGCATGGCCGGGAAGCAAACCTACGACCTTCAGATCATCACAGGGCCACTGCTACTGCGCTACTTCTGCCACCAAGGCCCGCATCCTGATTAGCTATATAGCTCATGATTAGACTGTTTTCTCGGTACATGATTAATTTAAACCAAAAAAAGGGACATGGTGCTACTACACAGCTTAGGTACAATGTTTGGAATCATTTGATAGGACTGTCAGTTGGGAATTTAGCCTTTAAACTCGACGTATATTAGTATATGTTGGTGTTCCCTCGAACCATCCCTTTTCCAGAGCAATGTTTGTGGTTAAAACTGTACCGGACAAATGGAAGGATATCACTATTCCAGGTTAAATAGGACAAAGGACTTAAATTTGACTTTAAATTGATTTATTTTCAATTAGAAAATTGATTGGATTTGGAAGGGCATCATATGGGGAACACATTGCCCAGTTTGTTTATGCCCCATTTAGTTCAGAACAGGTTATCAGTAACTGAAAAGGTAAACCCAGCTGTATCCCTGTTATATGGTTTAGCGCATACATTACCAGGATTATTGTCTAATGGCTGTGGTGGTTGCGCTAACTGCACATATAAAACAATAATAGCATAAGAGAATCTTTTTCACATGATGATAATGCTAGTACCATTAAACATAAGGGGGTAAAAGAGAGCCATTAACTCATTATGGGCAATATATTCTCTTCAGCTACTTTTTAAGGAGTTGTGAAAATAGGCTCCATCAAGCCGCGCCACTGGCATAAGCATATCAAGTGAAAATCAATTCCAGAAAGTTTCCGTTATTCACATTACCAAAAGATATTCTTTGGTTTTGAAAATGCTTAACGTTGTGCCATTACTTTGCAGCTAACGTAACTTCCACGTGTCTACATTTCGGCAACGCATATGATGGCTTTCTCAGAACAACTGTCAATTAACATTTTTTCACAGTTATTTATTCTGAGAAAGCCATCTGTACGATGTTGAAGTGTAGACACGCGGTGATCAGCGCTTCCCGCCAATGTTACTATGGACACTTCTTGTAATCGTCTGTTAGCTGTTTTCTGATTGATCAAAATGATTGCCATTGTCTCCCACCATTGTGTCGATTGCCGTGATTGGTCCCTAAACCGGATGTGCGTAGGAACATCATAGGATATATATATATATATATATATATATATATATATATATATATATATATATATATATATATATATATATATATATATATATATATATATATATATATATATAATTTTAATGTAGTTGAGCAATGATGAATTTATGGTAACCTGGGGTCCAACACCTCTCACAAATATATTCATTACTGTAACGTCAATTGATATAAACAGAAAACATATGAGAAAACCAGTAAGATATTTTATCATTTTAATAGTTCAAGTGTTTTTAATAAAATGTGGCTGAGAACCAGGTTTCAGCCACTGTTTGGCAAGAATATTCATATTATTGTCTCTTGGATTCAAATCCAAACCATCATTTATCTTATGATTTAAAAATATATTCACCAATTTTGTGTTGCTAATATATACAGATATCTAGATTATTCAATTTTACCCAATGGCTCAACACTGTATGACAATGACTACTTGGGAATTGAAAAAAATTATAATGAAACAGGGTTTAATGTGAGGAGCAATTTTGAGCTGTAATAAATAGCAAAAGACTCTCGTCCATGCAAGATTTTAACTTTCTCAAGTAGTCATTGCCACGTTGATCTACACTAAAGAAGTATTAAATTCTAGTCATTTCTCCGTGGATATAATATAGGTCATGCATAACTGTGGTATGGCCGGAAGTTGGCGTTTACTGCGCATGTGCGCGGTGAGTTACAAGACACAGACTTGCATTCTATTATGTTATCCAGCTCAATCTCATCAAAGGGGTCCTCATTGGCTAGCATCCGGGCACTGCTGCCTCCACTAGCTGAGCTGGAGTTACTCTTAGTCTGGCCAGCCAGAAAATTAGGATAAGGAACGCCACGGCGTAATCTGTTAAAATAAGGATTTCCATGAACTAACGTCAAATGTGTATCCGTTAATGGCCTGTTATTAAATTTGTACGCTTTATTATAATACCTCTGTCTTGCTTGTTTCTTTTTCCTCTTTTTGATTTTGTCTTTCCGGCACGGTTTAAATATAGTATTTCTGAAGGCTTGTCTAAACTTCAGTGACATGATGTTGTAGAGTATGGGGTTGATGGTGGAGCTGACGTAGTAGAGAATCCCAGAGATATAATAGAGTACATTGAAGGTCATATACAGGGCTGGAGTCCAATTCTTTTGTTTAATATATATCACCATGAGACGCTGAAGATGAAACGGGGCCCAGCAGATGAAAAAGGCAACCACTACAGCAACTGAAATGACAAATATAAAGCTCAGATTAGATATAAATAGCACAGGTGACCATTATACATATATTCCTTAAAGTTAGGCTTTCAAATATCTAAATCATTCAATGAAGCATACATCAGATGGGTAAAATACATCAGTGCCATGTTCAGGGAGGCAGTGATTTGGGTCTAACATGCACACACCGTATGCACATAGTGTATCTGGCTATTCACAATGATAAAATGTCATTTCAACTAAGAATGATTACGGAGACAAAACCACATTCTGCCATTTCTAAGCGTTTTAGATTGTCTTTGATATCCAATAATTGCCTCGTGATGTATAACTTAACAGCCGGAATCTTCTCGCGGTCTCGCATCCGGCATCGATCTGGCATATTATTCAAAGCCACGCACTCGATTTATTCACTTTGAGGTGACTTGATCCAGCTGATTGGATTGACAGTGGCCGAGGTCGGCAGTGTGTATAGAGAGGTGACAGGGAGCGGCGTGGGTAAGACTCTTGATACACAGGGCCCTGGGGCCATCAATCCCTCACTCACCCAAACAACTCACAGGGTCCTGGGGCCACAGTGCCCACCCAAACAACTCACCAGGTCCTGGGGCCACAGTGCCCACCCTAACAACTCACCAGGTCCTGGGGCCACAGTGCCCACACATCAATCCCTCACACACACAAGCAACTCACAGGGTCCTTGGGCCTTCAACCCTTCACTCACACAAACAACTCACAAGGTCCCGCTTTATGTACCACACCAATGTTGCACACCAATGTGCCAGACCAATGTTCCACACCAATGTGCCACCCTAATCTACCATCCTCAAACATCAAACTTAAAGACGCCCAAGTAAACACAAGTAGAATATATTGTTACCCCGAGTCGCGTTTTGCAACTTCAGCTAATTTGGCAGTATAAACGTTTCAATGCAAACATTTATTCTTTTGGCACAACCCTGCAATAGACCGCAAATGCAGTGATTGCCTTGAAAATCGTCGCCAAAAATAAAGCGCATTGTTTCTTACAAAGCACCACAGCCTAACAACACACTACTATGTATTCAGTCTGTACTTTAAAAAGAGATAAACCCTCCCACGTGACTCCCTGGAGTAGTGGCAATCCGTGGCCTTTTGCCATCCATCCTGTTTCCCCTGGGCTGGTCTGGTCCCATACTCATCCCACACAAAGCCCCGTCCTCATATTGTTCCTGTAGCCACAAGCTGGGTCGTGTAAGACACACTGAGAATAATGGTTATTGTTTGGGTGAAGGATTTGATCAATGCAACTACGAACCATTATCATTTACTATCTATTTTTGACAGATGCGTTATTTATGTTACATTGATAAAGTGAACAAATCAGGGCGAAGCAACATTCATGTACTGTGCGTATCTGGACCACTTATCATCCACTGTGAAGGTTTTTTTCATGGCCCGAGGGTCCATACACCCCCCCCCCCCATGAGGGAGGGTTCATAGCCCCACCATGAGGGAGGAGGTAGAGCCGATGCTCTGTCAAGTTCATGTCATATTATTGAAATGAATCTGGCCTGCCTGGTAGATTATCTCTGACGGGTTATACCGGGGTGTCTATAGCTGACAAGAGGTGCAGAATATTGTATACATTTCTCTTAACCATTTTGTATTTCTATTTGTCAGGTTATACTAAGCAACCGTTAGGAGGCAATAGAAATGATTCTAAAACACATTCATCTGCATTCAAACCTTTAAACCTTCCTGTTTCAATTGCGAGGGTTCAGGTTCCTGTTCTGAAGTGTGCAATAACTGCCTTTCACCCCTGGCCAATTGTATGTATTCTTCTAGCTGACAATTATCTTTAAATCTAACATATGTTCTGAGTTTATGTTTTATTGACGCACCAAACTCTTCCTCCTGACCTCTGCTATTTCACACACTTTTTTCAAACGATTCTGTATTTCGCATACCCATGTTATTAAATGCATTATTTATATCTGCACTGTGCAACAACGCCTTCCAGCTGACCTTCATTTCTGAACACCAGTTGCCTTTATCACAATAATCATATTAATATATCACTATCATCTTTGTCAACCTTTTGTTATCCATATCAACAAGTCTGTTCCAATACTTATCCATATTGCAGTGTCTTCTAATCTGTGTGCTTCACCAGCCAGAATCCCCTGAAAGTGCAAGTAAAGGTGTCCCCCAGGAAATAATGAACAGCTCTCTGCTGAACTCTTTCACACTTAACATGACCTTTGAAACCCCACACTGCAGAGCTTTATTCTGATATTGGGGATACACTCATATCAAAGAGTCCAGTAAATATGTTATAACCAATATCTCCAAATGTTGGTAATAACTGCACTTAGTGCCCTGTCAGATACATTTGCAAAATGATTTGCACTGAAATCACAAATAAAAAATCCATCTAACATTCCACTTACATACCTATGCCTAGAATATAATGCCTAGAATATAATTTGCAAGTACAAACACGTGATTTGTTCTCTTCTGTCTTCTCTTTCTAATTTGGTCAACCTTAGTTTCAGTTATGTTACTTGATATTTTCCATTTCATCCACCAGTTTGAGACTTTATTCTGGGTCTTAGGTGATGACCTGGTAATTAGTGAAATGACAGTTCTTAGCTACAAAGAAGCAAGTATACCATTTGAAAACATTTTATGCAGTTTTTATACTGATATTGCATCTCCATGTGTTCATTTGAAACATAACCAAGTACTATTCCTACCCCAAGAGCTTCTAAATTTTGTGCAACATTTGTCTGTTCACTAGTGACCTCTGGTGGCTCATTATATATGTTTTCATGAATTGAACACCTCATTGGTATCACGAAATAAGTTACCACTTGAGTCAGATACCTTAAATGGGATTCTCTTGGTACTACTTGGCCCAGTCTTCTTTATGTATTACCTTGGAAGCCACTGGATCAACACACATTCAGTTTCAATCTCACTAAATGTCTTTCTATAATACAATCTTTCTGCTTTTCTTCACGTTTTTGAACAGTTTTCTACTGTTATTACATCTTGCATATTTTTGTTTTATGTACATTTCTTATGCATACATTCCTCGCGACACACATCTTTCCATAGAACTGTTAATGCATCATTCCAATATGGCTTATGTAACTTCAATCGTTTACAACTTTTAAAAGAAGCACTAGAATACTTCAAATGCTGATCCATTTCACAAGTTAAAACTTCACAGAACCGAGTATAAAAGGTATCAACCTTATGTTGTTGGCTCTGTATGTTTCATATTCAGTTATAAGACTCTCGATGTAGTGTTATTCAAGAAAGGTACAAGTTTTACTGTTCACGCTGCCAATGTGCTCAGTCTGTCGTATGCTGTATATGAGAACCCATCACACATGCCAGTATCACTATCATACAACATATTAAGCCAACCTAAGGTCTGGAGACGGATTCCTTGATGTGACAAGAACTTCAGCCATGCTTCATGGACGAGAATGTGCATATTTCCTACTGTCTGTGCCCTGTTTACCACTCAAGCTAATGCCTCCAGCTAATGTCTCCAGCTAATGTCTCCAGCTAATGCCTCCAGCTAATGCCTCCAGCTAATGCCTCCAGCTAATGTCTGCAGCTTATGCCTCCAGCTAATGTCTCCAGCTAATGTCTCCAGCTAATGTCTCCAGCTAATGCCTCCAGCTAATGTCTCCAGCTAATGTCTCCAGCTAGTGTCTCCAGCTAATGTCTCCAGCTAATGTCTCCAGCTAATGTCTCCAGCTAATGTCTCCAGCTAATGTCTCCAGCTAATGTCTCCAGCTAATGTCTCCAGCTAATGTCTCCAGCTAATGTCCGCAGTTAATGCCTCCAGCTAATGTCTCCAGCTAATGTCTCCAGCTAATGTCCCCAGCTAATGTCTCCAGTTAATGCCTCCAGCTAATGTCTCCAGCTAATGTCTGTAGCTAATGTCTCCAGCTAATGTCTCCAGCTAATGCCTCCAGCTAATGTCTCCAGCTAATGTCTCCAGCTAATGTCTCCAGCTAATGTCCCCAGCTAATGTCCGCAGTTAATGCCTCCAGCTAATGTCTCCAGCTAATGCCTCCAGCTAATGCCTCCAGCTAATGTCTCCAGCTAATGTCTCCAGCTAATGTCCGCAGTTAATGCCTCCAGCTAATGTCTCCAGCTAATGCCTCCAGCAAATGTCTCCAGCTAATGTCTCCAGCTAATGTCTCCAGCTAATGTCTCCAGCTAATGTCTCCAGCTAATGTATCCAGCTAATGTCTCCAGCTAATGTCTCCAGCTAATGTCTCCAGCTAATGTCTGCAGTTAATGCCTCCAGCTAATGTCCCCAGCTGATGTCGGCAGTTAATGCCTCCAGCTAATGTCTCCAGCTAATGTCTCCAGCTAATGTCTCCAGCTAATGTCTCCAGCTAATGTCTCCAGCTAATGTCTCCAGCTAATGTCTCCAGCTAATGTCTCCAGCTAATGTCTCCAGCTAATGTCTCCAGCTAATGTCCCCAGCTAATGTCCGCAGTTAATGTCTCCAGCTAATGTCTCCAGCTAATGCCTCCAGCTAATGTCTCCAGCTAATGTCTCCAGCTAATGTCTCCAGCTAATGTCTCCAGCTAATGTCTCCAGCTAATGTCTCCAGCTAATGCCTCCAGCTAATGTCTCCAGCTAATGCCTCCAGCTAATGTCTCCAGGTAATGTATCCAGCTAATGTCCCCAGCTAATGTCCGCAGTTAATGCCTCCAGCTAATGTCTCCAGCTAATGCCTCCAGCTAATGTCTCCAGCTAATGTCCCCAGCTAATGTCCGCAGTTAATGTCCGCAGTTAATGCCTCCAGCTAATGTCTCCAGCTAATGCCTCCAGCTAATGTCTCCAGCTAATGTCTCCAGCTAATGTCTCCAGCTAATGCCTCCAGCTAATGTCTCCAGCTAATGTCTCCAGCTAATGCCTCCAGCTAATGTCTCCAGCTAATGTCCCCAGCTAATGTCCGCAGTTAATGCCTCAAGCTAATGTCTCCAGCTAATGCCTCCAGCTAATGTCTCCAGCTAATGTCTCCAGCTAATGTCTCCAGCTAATGTCTCCAGCTAATGCCTCCAGCTAATGTCTCCAGCTAATGTCCCCAGCTAATGTCCGCAGTTAATGTCCGCAGTTAATGCCTCCAGCTAATGTCTCCAGCTAATGCCTCCAGCTAATGTCTCCAGCTAATGTCTCCAGCTAATGCCTCCAGCTAATGTCTCCAGCTAATGTCTCCAGCTAATGTCCCCAGCTAATGTCCGCAGTTAATGCCTCCAGCTAATGTCTCCAGCTAATGCCTCCAGCTAATGTCTCCAGCTAATGTCTCCAGCTAATGTCTCCAGCTAATGTCTCCAGCTAATGCCTCCAGCTAATGTCTCCAGCTAATGTCCCCAGCTAATGTCCGCAGTTAATGTCCGCAGTTAATGCCTCCAGCTAATGTCTCCAGCTAATGCCTCCAGCTAATGCCTCCAGCTAATGTCTCCAGCTAATGCCTCCAGCTAATGTCTCCAGCTAATGTCCCCAGCTAATGTCTCCAGCTAATGTCTCCAGCTAATGTCTCCAGCTAATGTCTCCAGCTAATGTCTCCAGCTAATGTCTCCAGCTAATGTCTCCAGCTAATGTCTCCAGCTAATGTCTCCAGCTAATGTCTCCAGCTAATGTCTCCAGCTAATGTCTCCAGCTAATGTCTCCAGCTAATGCCTCCAGCTAATGCCTCCAGCTAATGTCCCCAGCTAATGTCCGCAGTTAATGTCTCCAGCTAATGCCTCCAGCTAATGTCTCCAGCTAATGTCCCCAGCTAATGTCCGCAGTTAATGTCCGCAGTTAATGCCTCCAGCTAATGTCTCCAGCTAATGTCTCCAGCTAATGCCTCCAGCTAATGTCTCCAGCTAATGTCTCCAACTAATGTCTCCAGCTAATGTCTCCAGCTAATGCCTCCAGCTAATGCCTCCAGCTAATGTCCCCAGCTAATGTCCGCAGTTAATGCCTCCAGCTAATGTCTCCAGCTAATGTCTCCAGCTAATGCCTCCAGCTAATGTCTCCAGCTAATGTCCCCAGCTAATGTCCGCAGTTAATGCCTCCAGCTAATGTCTCCAGCTAATGTCTCCAGCTAATGTCTCCAGCTAATGTCCCCAGCTAATGTCCGCAGTTAATGCCTCCAGCTAATGTCTCCAGCTAATGCCTCCAGCTAATGCCTCCAGCTAATGTCTCCAGCTAATGTCTCCAGCTAATGTCTCCAGCTAATGTCCCCAGCTAATGTCCGCAGTTAATGCCTCCAGCTAATGTCTCCAGCTAATGTCTCCAGCTAATGTCTCCAGCTAATGTCCGCAGTTAATGCCTCCAGCTAATGTCTCCAGCTAATGTCTCCAGCTAATGTCCCCAGCTAATGTCTCCAGTTAATGCCTCCAGCTAATGTCTCCAGCTAATGTCTGTAGCTAATGTCTCCAGCTAATGCCTCCAGCTAATGTCTCCAGCTAATGCCTCCAGGTCTGGAGACGGATTCCTTGATGTGACAAGAACTTCAGCCATGCTTCATGGACGAGAATGTGCATATTTCCTACTGTCTGTGCCCTGTTTACCACTCAAGCTAATGCCTCCAGCTCAGATTAGATATAAATAGCACAGGTGACTATTATACATATATTCCTTAAAGTTAGGCTTTCAAATATCTAAATCATTCAATGAACCATACATCAGATGGGTAGCATACATCAGATGGGTAGCATACATCAGATGGGTAGCATACATCAGATGGGTAGCATACATCAGATGGGTAGCATACATCAGATGGGTAGCATACATCAGATGGCTAGCATACATCAGATGGCTAGCATACATCAGAAGGCTAGCATACATCAGATGGCTAGCATACATCAGATGGCTAGCATACATCAGAAGGCGAGCATACATCAGATGGCTAGCATACATCAGATGGCTAGCATACATCAGAAGGCGAGCATACATCAGATGGCTAGCATACATCAGATGGCTAGCATACATCAGTGCCATGTTCAGGGAGGCAGTGATTTGGGTCTAACATGCCCACACCATATGCACATAGTGTATCTGGTTATGCCCTATTCACAATGATAAAATATCATTTCAACTAAGAATAATTACAGAGACAAAACCACATTCTGCCATTTCTAAGCGTTTTAGATTGTCTTTGATATCCAATAATTGCCTCGTGATGTATAACTTAACAGCCGGAATTTTCTCGCGGTCTCGCATCCGGCATCGATCTGGCATATTATTCAAAGCCACGCACTCGATTTATTCACTTTGAGGTGACTTGATCCAGCTGATTGGATTGACAGTGGCCGAGGTCGGCAGTGTGTATAGAGAGGTGACAGGGAGCGGCGTGGGTAAGACTCTTGATACACAGGCCCACCCAAACAACTCACAAGGCCCTGGGACCACAGTGCCCGCCCGAACAACTCATCAGGTCCTGGGACCACAGTGCCCACACATCAATCCCTCACATACACAAGCAACTCACAGGGTCCTTGGGCCATCAATCCTTCACTCACACAATTAAAACTCACAGGGTCCTTGGGCCATCAATCCTTCACTCAGATAACTAACTCACATGGTCCTTGGGCCATCAATCCTTCACTCACACAATTAAAACTCACAAGGTCCTTGGGTCATCAATCCTTCACTCAGATAACTAACTCACATGGTCCTTGGGCCATCAATCCTTCACTCACACAATTAAAACTCACAAGGTCCTTGGGTCATCAATCCTTCACTCACACAATTAAAACTCACAGGGTCCTTTACTCATATCTACCATCCTCAAACAACAAACTTAAAGACGCCCAAGTAAACACAAGTAGAAGATATTGTTACCCCGAGTCGCGTTTTGCAACTTCAGCTAATTTGGCGGTATAAACGTTTCAATGCAAATATTTATTCTTTTGGCACAACCCTGCAATAGAACGCAAATGCAGTGATTGCCTTGAAAAGTGTCGCCAAAAATAAAGCGCATTGTTTCTTACAAAGCACCACAGCCTAACAACACACTACTATGTATTCAGTCTGTGCTTTAAAAAGAGATAAACCCTCCCACGTGACTCCCTGGAGTAGTGGCAATCCGTGGCCTTTTGCCATCCATCCTGTTTCCCCTGGGCTGGTCTGGTCCCATACTCATCCCACACAAAGCCCCGTCCTCATATTGTTCCTGTAGCCACAAGCTGGGTCGTGTAAGACACACTGAGAATAATGGTTATTGTTTGGGTGAAGGATTTGATCAATGCAACTACGAACCGTTATCATTTACTATCTATTTTTGACAGATGCATTATTTATGTTACATTGATAAAGTGAACAAATCAGGGCGAAGCAACATTCACGTACTGTGCGTATCTGGACCACAATCATCCACTGTGAAGGTTTTTTTCATGCCCCGAGGGTCCATACACCCCCCCCCCCCCCATGAGGGAGGGTTCATAGAACCCACCATGAGGGAGGAGGTAGAGCCGATGCTCTGTCAAGTTCATGTCATATTATTGAAATGAATCTGGCCTGCCTGGTAGATTATCTCTGACGGGTTATACCGGGGTGTCTATAGCTGACAAGAGGTGCAGAATATTGTATTCATTTCTCTTATCCATTTTGTATTTCTATTTGTCAGGTTATACTAAGCAACCGATAGGAGGCAATAGAAATGATTCTAAAACACATTCATCTGCATTCAAACCTTTAAACCTTCCTGTTGCGAGGGTTCAGGTTCCTGTTCTAAAGTGTGCAATAACTGCCTTTCACCCCTGGCCAATTGTATGTATTCTTCTAGTTGGCAATTATCTTTAAATCTAACATATGTTCTGAGTTTATGTTTTATTGACGCACCAAACTCTTCCTCCTGACCTCTCCTATTTCACACACATTTTTCAAAACGATTCTGTATTTCACACACTCATTTTATTAAATGCATTATTTATATCTGCACTGTGCAACAACGCCTTCCAGCTGACCTTCATTTCTGAACACCAGTTGCCTTTATCACAATAATTATATTAATATATCAGTATCATCTTTGTCAACCTTTTGTTATCCATATCAACAAGTCTGTTCCAATACTTATCCATATTGCAGTGTCTTCTAATCTGTGTGCTTCACCAGCCAGAATCTCCTGAAAGTGCAAGTAAAGGTGTCCCCCAGGAAATAATGAACAGCTCTCTGCTGAACTCTTTCACACATGATCTTTGAAACCCCACACTGCAGAGCTTTATTCTGATATTGGGGATACACTCATATCAAAGAGTCCAGTAAATATGTTATAACCAATATCTCCAAATGTTGGTAATAACTGCACTTAGTGCCCTGTCAGATACATTTGCAAAATGATTTGCACTGAAATCACAAATAAAAAATCCATCTAACATTCCACTTACATACCTATGCCTAGAATATAATGCCTAGAATATAATTTGCAAGTACAAACACGTGATTTGTTCTCTTCTGTCTTCTCTTTCTAATTTGGTCAACCTTAGTTTCAGTTATGTTACTTGATATTTTCCATTTCATCCACCAGTTTGAGACTTTATTCTGGGTCTTAGGTGATGACCTGGTAATTAGTGAAATGACAGTTCTTAGCTACAAAGAAGCAAGTATACCATTTGAAAACATTTTATGCAGTTTTTATACTGATATTGCATCTCCATGTGTTCATTTGAAACATAACCAAGTACTATTCCTACCCCAAGAGCTTCTAAATTTTGTGCAACATTTGTCTGTTCACTAGTGACCTCTGGTGGCTCATTATATATGTTTTCATGAATTGAACACCTCATTGGTATCACGAAATAAGTTACCACTTGAGTCAGATACCTTAAATGGGATTCTCTTGGTACTACTTGGCCCAGTCTTCTTTATGTATTACCTTGGAAGCCACTGGATCAACACACATTCAGTTTCAATCTCACTAAATGTCTTTCTATAATACAATCTTTCTGCTTTTCTTCACGTTTTTGAACAGTTTTCTACTGTTATTACATCTTGCATATTTTTGTTTTATGTACATTTCTTATGCATACATTCCTCGCGACACACATCTTTCCATAGAACTGTTAATGCATCATTCCAATATGGCTTATGTAACTTCAATCGTTTACAACTTTTAAAAGAAGCACTAGAATACTTCAAATGCTGATCCATTTCACAAGTTAAAACTTCACAGAACCGAGTATAAAAGGTATCAACCTTATGTTGTTGGCTCTGTATGTTTCATATTCAGTTATAAGACTCTCGATGTAGTGTTATTCAAGAAAGGTACAAGTTTTACTGTTCACGCTGCCAATGTGCTCAGTCGTTCGTATGCTGTATATGAGAACCCATCACACATGCCAGTATCACTATCATACAACATATTAAGCCAACCTAAGGTCTGGAGACGGATTCCTTGATGTGACAAGAACTTCAGCCATGCTTCATGGACGAGAATGTGCATATTTCCTACTGTCTGTGCCCTGTTTACCACTCAAGCTAATGCCTCCAGCTAATGTCTCCAGCTAATGTCTCCAGCTAATGCCTCCAGCTAATGCCTCCAGCTAATGCCTCCAGCTAATGTCTGCAGCTTATGCCTCCAGCTAATGTCTCCAGCTAATGTCTCCAGCTAATGTCTCCAGCTAATGCCTCCAGCTAATGTCTCCAGCTAATGTCTCCAGCTAATGTCTCCAGCTAATGTCTCCAGCTAATGTCTCCAGCTAATGTCTCCAGCTAATGTCTCCAGCTAATGTCTCCAGCTAATGTCTCCAGCTAATGTCTCCAGCTAATGTCCGCAGTTAATGCCTCCAGCTAATGTCTCCAGCTAATGTCTCCAGCTAATGTCTCCAGCTAATGTCCCCAGCTAATGTCCGCAGTTAATGCCTCCAGCTAATGTCTCCAGCTAATGCCTCCAGCTAATGCCTCCAGCTAATGTCTCCAGCTAATGTCTCCAGCTAATGTCCGCAGTTAATGCCTCCAGCTAATGTCTCCAGCTAATGCCTCCAGCAAATGTCTCCAGCTAATGTCTCCAGCTAATGTCTCCAGCTAATGTCTCCAGCTAATGTCTCCAGCTAATGTATCCAGCTAATGTCTCCAGCTAATGTCTCCAGCTAATGTCTCCAGCTAATGTCTGCAGTTAATGCCTCCAGCTAATGTCCCCAGCTGATGTCGGCAGTTAATGCCTCCAGCTAATGTCTCCAGCTAATGTCTCCAGCTAATGTCTCCAGCTAATGTCTCCAGCTAATGTCTCCAGCTAATGTCTCCAGCTAATGTCTCCAGCTAATGTCTCCAGCTAATGTCTCCAGCTAATGTCTCCAGCTAATGTCCCCAGCTAATGTCCGCAGTTAATGTCTCCAGCTAATGTCTCCAGCTAATGCCTCCAGCTAATGTCTCCAGCTAATGTCTCCAGCTAATGTCTCCAGCTAATGTCTCCAGCTAATGTCTCCAGCTAATGCCTCCAGCTAATGTCTCCAGCTAATGTCTCCAGCTAATGTCTCCAGCTAATGTCCCCAGCTAATGTCCGCAGTTAATGCCTCCAGCTAATGTCTCCAGCTAATGCCTCCAGCTAATGTCTCCAGCTAATGCCTCCAGCTAATGTCTCCAGCTAATGTCCCCAGCTAATGTCCGCAGTTAATGTCCGCAGTTAATGCCTCCAGCTAATGTCTCCAGCTAATGCCTCCAGCTAATGTCTCCAGCTAATGTCTCCAGCTAATGTCTCCAGCTAATGCCTCCAGCTAATGTCTCCAGCTAATGTCTCCAGCTAATGCCTCCAGCTAATGTCTCCAGCTAATGTCCCCAGCTAATGTCCGCAGTTAATGCCTCAAGCTAATGTCTCCAGCTAATGCCTCCAGCTAATGTCTCCAGCTAATGTCTCCAGCTAATGTCTCCAGCTAATGTCTCCAGCTAATGCCTCCAGCTAATGTCTCCAGCTAATGTCCCCAGCTAATGTCCGCAGTTAATGTCCGCAGTTAATGCCTCCAGCTAATGTCTCCAGCTAATGCCTCCAGCTAATGTCTCCAGCTAATGTCTCCAGCTAATGCCTCCAGCTAATGTCTCCAGCTAATGTCTCCAGCTAATGTCCCCAGCTAATGTCCGCAGTTAATGCCTCCAGCTAATGTCTCCAGCTAATGCCTCCAGCTAATGTCTCCAGCTAATGTCTCCAGCTAATGTCTCCAGCTAATGTCTCCAGCTAATGCCTCCAGCTAATGTCTCCAGCTAATGTCCCCAGCTAATGTCCGCAGTTAATGTCCGCAGTTAATGCCTCCAGCTAATGTCTCCAGCTAATGCCTCCAGCTAATGCCTCCAGCTAATGTCTCCAGCTAATGTCTCCAGCTAATGCCTCCAGCTAATGTCTCCAGCTAATGTCTCCAGCTAATGTCTCCAGCTAATGTCTCCAGCTAATGTCCCCAGCTAATGTCCGCAGTTAATGCCTCCAGCTAATGTCTCCAGCTAATGTCTCCAGCTAATGTCTCCAGCTAATGTCCGCAGTTAATGCCTCCAGCTAATGTCTCCAGCTAATGTCTCCAGCTAATGTCCCCAGCTAATGTCTCCAGTTAATGCCTCCAGCTAATGTCTCCAGCTAATGTCTGTAGCTAATGTCTCCAGCTAATGCCTCCAGCTAATGTCTCCAGCTAATGCCTCCAGCTAATGTCCCCAGCTAATGTCCGCAGTTAATGCCTCCAGCTAATGTCTCCAGCTAATGTCTCCAGCTAATGTCTCCAGCTAATGCCTCCAGCTAATGTATCCAGCTAATGTCTCCAGCTAATGTCTCCAGCTAATGTCTCCAGCTAATGTCTCCAGCTAATGTCCCCAGCTAATGTCTCCAGCTAATGCCTCCAGCTAATGCCTCCAGCTAATGTCTCCAGCTAATGTCTCCAGCTAATGTCTCCAGCTAATGTCTGTAGCTAATGTCTGCAGTTAATGCCTCCAGCTAATGTCCCCAGCTAATGCCTCCAGCTAATGTCCCCAGCTAATGTCTCCAGCTAATGTCCCCAGCTAATGTCTCCAGCTAATGTCTCCCGCTAATGTCTCCCGCTAATGTCCCCAGCTAATGCCTGTGGTTTGTTTTGTCATCTCTATGTGACAATGCAAAAGATGGACCCCTAGTCACCGGGCTTCTATCTGATGTCTTTACATGTACTGAAAGGATCGTAAGTACAGTAAGAAAATCACACAATTTTCTTCTGTGATTTATAAAGACATATTTTGTTTATGTGTTACATCAGACATATTTCCTATATATCCACACAAAGCACAATATTGTTGGGCGTTTCTTGGGGAATTTCTGGGGCGGAAACATTCATTCATAAGATAGAGGTATTCATAATATTTAACTTATCTTTCTCTCATAAATAATATCATAATACCAAAAGATTATAGAGAGACGGTATCAATATCGTTTGTAGGAAATGTGATATGCAAATATGATATTATTTCAATAAGCTCCCTTTTGTAAACATATTGAAAGCAAAGTTTCCTTGTTGTAAATCGTATATTAAAACGCGTCGATGAAATATTTAATTGAAAAATGAGAAGAAAAAAAAATAGAATGTTTGCATTTTGAGTGACAGTATTATCATGTATTTGTGTATTCAAATCTAGTAAAAACAAACAGAATATATTTGTCAGAAATGAGAAATAATTCTCCCTGCTTTGAACATCTGAAGAAAATGATACGGTCACATGTCATAAATGTCTGAATAAAACAGATGTTGGTCTTTACAAACCCGTTGCAACGTCCCCAAATAGTCCCGGGATTACCGGTACATTTCCTATTTCGTTATGATGTCCCACGTCCTATATTAATAATACATTGACTGTTGTGAAAAAACATAAGGTCAGTCTTAATGACAAAGGTACAGGAGTTTATCCTTGTCATTAGGTTATATACAGTAGCACTGGATATTCCACATAACGGTATGAATTAGAGGTACTCTTACCACTTTGACATTTTTGAATTCACTTTGTTAATTGACAAGGATGTCATTAAAAGTCGGTCCTCATCTCATTGGCTTTGTTTCTCTTAATTTCTGCATCAAATTGTGCTTGATGGAGGTTTGTAAACTACCCAAGGCAGTAAATCGCAAATATTATTTAAATATGAGTGATATATTCATATTGCACAGGGAAACTGGTAAACTTTCTGTTTTCAGCAGCTAGTGAGTAAACTTAGGTAATCTTTGTTTTTAGAATTGGTGTTTTAACGTCCCTTTCAGTAACAGTGGCCATATTATGTCGGCTTTCGAGCCTTTTACCCAGTGTGAAAGTAACATCACCGGCAGTGGGAGTCGAACCCACCATCTCTCGCCCTCCACTTATATAACCAGTGTGAAAGTAACATCACCGGCAGTGGGAGTGGAACCCACCACCTCCCGTCCTCCACTTATATAACCATTGTGAAAGTAACATCACCGGCAGTGGGAGTCGAACCCACCATCTCTCGCCCTCCACTTATATAACCAGTGTGAAAGTAACATCACCGGCAGTGGGAGTCGAACCCACCATCTCTCGCCCTCCACTTATGTAACCAGGAAAAAATGGGAAAGATTTTTTTATATCGATGTTCATTTTGGCTAAAATATCACAATATTTTATTTTATACACTTCTGTGTGTATTGCCTTTGATATATATTCTAAGAAGCTGTCATATATATTTGTATAATAATAATAAATATCTTAGCATAACAACAGTTTTACAACAATGCACATCTGTGCAAGGCTAAGCGGTATTGTGATCGGTTCCTGCTGGTAAGAAAGGGTTTCATCTATTCTTATTTCACACTTTTTTCACACACTCAATACAGTGATTATTTCATCATCAGGCGGACAACTAGATACAGATTCTTCTTGCTATATAACGTTATATGGTCTTCAGACTGGTTTCCATCTCAGTCCTCCAAACAGGCATAGACTATTCGTGAACAAGACTCCACCGTCCGTGACCTCTTCAGTGCCCCAAACATTCAACCATTTCATTTCTGTGTCCATAACCGACATTTATATTTATATGAAAACCATATTGATACTTTTCAAGCTAGTCTCCTGGTAATCCATGATAAGATTCACGCATCAGATGAATTCAGTCATATTTAATCATATTTAACCATGGAATATCTTATTTAAGTCTGGGATATCATATTTAAGCCTGGGATATCATATTTAAGTCTGGGATATCATATTTAAGTCTGGGATATCATATTTAAGTCTGGAATATCTTATTTAAGTCTGGGATATCATATTTAAGCCTGGGATATCATATTTAAGTCTGGGATATCATATTTAAGTCTGGGATATCATATTTAAGTCTGGGATATCATATTTAAGTCTGGGATATCATATTTAAGTCTGGGATATCATATTTAAGTCTGGAATATCATATTTAAGTCTGGGATATCACATTTAACCATGGACTATCATATCTAAGGCTGGGATATCATATTTAAGTCTGGGATATCGTATTTAAGTCTGGAATATCATATTTAAGTCTGGGATATCACATTTGACCATGGAATATCATATTTAAGTCTGGGATATCACATTTAACCATGGAATATCATATTTAACCATGGAATATCATATTTAAGTCTGGGATATCATATTTTGGTATTTCATGTGTCAAAACACCTAAACTGAGAATTCGACTCCACAGGATTTTGTCTTTCCCAAGAAGCACGTATATTTGATTAATTCTATATTCCTCTACTCCATACTTGAAAGCTTTGATATAAAACATTTTCTGGAATTCGTTGTATATACCACTATATTCTCTTCACAAAACAGAACTTGGACTGACTGTTGCATTGACACTGAGTTGCATGATGGTTATTAATGATTGGCATATGATTGCCAAGAATCTATTTCAACACAAATTATATTGATATATTTACTACATTTATTGCAATATAATTGGCAATTATTCAATTCATACAATTTTTACAATTTCAACCTATGCACAGACAATCGAAATTAATTTTGTTTATTTATGAAAATGGCCAACAGATAAATGTTGACACAATATATCAAGATATTAGCTGGGGAGGGTGAGTCCTGTCATGACCTGTGTCATACGGGGAGGGTGAGCAAGTCCTGTCATGACCTGTGTCATACGGGGAGGGTGAGCGAGTCCTGTCATGACCTGTGTCATACGGGGAGGGTGAGCGATCCTGTCATGACCTGTGTCATACGGGGAGGGTGAGCGAGTCCTGTCATGGCCTGTGTCATACGGGGAGGGTGAGCGAGTCCTGTCATGACCTGTGTCATACGGGGAGGGTGAATGAGTCCTGTCATGACCTGTGTCATACGGGGAGGGTGAGCGAGTCCTGTCATGACCTGTGTCATACGGAGAGGGTGAGCGAGTCCTGTCATGACCTGTGTCATACGGGGAGGGTGAGCGAGTCCTGTCACTACCTGTGTCATAATAGTGTGACTCTCTAAGTTTATGATCATGATGCAAGGTATATGGGTGGCATTTGCATGATATGCCTCCACTCTGAACAGGTATTTATCATCGCAAACACTTTCCTTGTCATACAACAGATAATCGCATTTGACAGTTTATTTCTATTTTGATTTTGATGAGCTCAAGTTTTTTTAATGTAAACTTGATATTTTATTTATCTATAGGATTGATTCCCATCTTCCTGCAAAATGTCTCAAGTAACACAGGTTTTTCATTGATGGGGGAGGATAAAGGTTAAATATGAACACTTGAAAAATTGAACATCGTGAGGAGCACGTGATTCTCCTTAAAGTAGGGGAGAGCCAAAATAAACCATTTTACAAAGAAAATAGTCCTCGGAGCTCTAATGAAATAAAAGCAATGTGTCACAGGCGCATCAATCTAAAGAAATAACAGATTTGCTGGGATAGCTGACCATGATAATTTGATGTATGAAAATATTTTACCTGCAAAATTGGCAATATCATATTAACGTAAACTCAAATGTCCATTGTTGATCCAATATATCATTATAGCCAGATTCTATTCATCAATTCACACCTTGCTGAGTGAAATGACCCATTGAGTTCAATGTTCCTTTATGACTGAGATCTCACGTCATGGACATGCGCATTAAAGTTTGTGAGGGGTCCACTTGGATAGTGTCATTGTCTGTGGCATTATGATTGTATCTCAGTGAACATTTCGGCAAAATTACTTCACAATATTTGTAAAGTTACCAGATAACTATTAGCTATTATGGTAAATCCCAGAAATAATCAAGATATTCATCACTATATAAAGGTATTTTTTATGAAGGATGCTATTCATTAATATCATGGGCCATCTTAAACTTATAGAACATAATTATCTAAAATTATTTATGTTTAGGATGGTATTAAAATCAAAGCAAAAAGATCAAACGAAGAATCTCATAACTTCAATTCATATTTCATACAAGTAAAGCTAAGACCATTTCAGTAGATTGTCTACAGGTAGGTCTAAAAATAAGCTGAGCATGGAATTGACTGTAACCATCCCTTATGCACCTTTTTATGCTGTGAAAGTCCATTATTAAGGGAGGGGGCTGTAACTCAGTCAAAGCATGGAATGTTCACTGAATATTATATCATATGTGCAGACACATTATGTATATTTAACTTGAGCTTGACTCGGACTGAAAAACAGGTAATGGACCCAAACACAGAAAGTCAGTGAATGGAGGAGTCTCGCAGGAGTCTCGCAGGAATATCGCCACCTCCGTGTGTAGTTGTCTGTAGAAGCCATATTTAAAGTAGTCCGGTAGGATGTTGGTTTCATAGGGAGCTAATATGTTGATACGTACCATCTGAGTTAACTCATAATAGAAATCAAGATGGCTGAGCAGATGCCGAAAATGTGCTTGATTTCTCTTGTGGAAGTACACCTCATAAGAACAATGGCGAGAAAAAACCTGACTTGAAGAATGCCTCTATTGAAATGAAGTCCAGTGTGGGTATCAAATATCTGAGCTGATGTCAAGCTGAGAACATTTAATGCCGGTGGTATGTCATCAATTACATTTATATCTCACACAGAATATATTTCTGTTCTCATATTTGATATGTCCCAAGTCCATGATATGTAAATAGCGATATCACAATGAAATATGCGCTAAGACAGAGAACTGCTCTTCGGAGACAGTAAAACCGTTTTGTGGAAGTGGTCATTTTGTGGAAGCAGAGCAAGTGGTCAATTATGGTCCAGCTGTGGTCTACTGGCACTGGGGAAGGGGCACGCAGCAAAAGGAATTACGGCAGTAGGCAAAAAATAAACTGCTGGCCAAAGTAACAGAGTTAGAGGGGGTGACAGTGTAGTATCTGTTATACACGCCGACAACATGCTACTCATATAGATGGTATATGCGAACTTGAATAGAAGTTGATATCACTTTCTTGGGGTGATATATCACCAGCTAGATACCCCTGATACCTTTCATATGCTTGTCCATTTTGTCTGGTCAATTCTGATTGCTCGAGTGGGCCATGCTGCCACCTGGTGTGTTAAAATCTGTCACGCATGGGGGAACTTTGAAGTCATGCAAACTTACCTCGCATTGGTTAAAAATGTTGTCATTTAATTTCAGTCATTTTATCACACCAACAACAATCTTTCTATTCTCTTCAAGATTCCCAAACTGATAAGTTTTTTGTCTGTAATCACATTTGTTGATAGAATATTTATATATTTCCTGCACAGTATACTGAATGGTAGTCATCATATCAGCTGTCATGTCTGCAAAACTATCCCAGCGTGCATTGTACTAGACACAAGAGACACCTGGCGGATCAAAAATGTTGGAACTCGAGCAATGAGAATTGCACTGGTCAACAGAGTGAAACTTTGGAGTAGGGAACAGTCGTGAGGAATATATGATTGAACAGGGCATAGCCACGGCAGCATTCACACATATAGCGGCCTGAATCTAAGGTTTAGACTAAAATTATCTTTCCGAAATGATTGAAATGACACAAATTGATCATGAGAAATATACATGTAGTTCATATTTTAGATTTTAGTCCAGGGCGCCATTTTTTTATTTTGATTCTCCACGGGTAAGTATATATATTACACGAGGTTGAATCGGAAATGTTTTATGATACGTCCAGACGCATTATGTTCATTATGCGTTCCATGACAACCAGACAATGGTATAGAAAGGGAGTAGTGATATCATCGCCAAAGTGAGTGTTTCACTGTGATACCCATAGTAAAAAGTAGTCCGGTAATAGCTATGGTAAAAGTAGCCCGGTAATAGCTATAGTAAAAGTAGTCCGGTAGCACATTGAACCTCATAAAGACAAGATGACATACACCCAATAAGATCGCCTTATGTGCTATCATTCTTACTACTTGTCTTACGATTTTCATGAAATGCCACTTCATTACTTCTTTCTAGAGTTTAAAGAAAACAAATATTCACGTTTTGTTAATTCTTTGGAGAACAAAAACCAATATTGCTAAAAAAAAAGCGTCCAATTTTAAATGTCACTTATTGAAATATAAGGATTTCAGTCTCATTGTTTTCTACAAATCTCAACTTACAATAGGATATTTTAAACATGAAATGCCACACCATTCAATCCCTATAAGATGTTATTAAAGCAAAGACGCTTACATATGTCCATGAAAAGTGGCAAAATTTTATTCCTTTCTATATGGGCTTTAAAAATAAATGACACTCAAGATATCATCATGCCCGCCTTGAGCTAAATTGAGGATCAAGTGATAGATTTTAGCTAAATCGTGAATCATGGGATGGATTTTAGCTGAAACATGGACCAAGTGAATGGTTTTAGCTAAATCGTAAAATCGGGATTGGTTTTGAAAGTTAATTATTTCAAACACTGACCACGTTCAGGCCAGCATCTTCGGTAATTTGTTTTAAAGGAGCAGACACTTGAGTGGTAAACGATCGTGTGTTAGCGAGACTGTGCTCACGAGGATACCATTGAGACTGGCATCTTCTGCTCAACATGCAAACCCCAAATCACCGAAGAAAAAAACAGATGGGAAGATTATGCCAAATTATGCTGATTTTGAAGTGAATGTCGATGCATTACTGGTGTAATGTGGGGCAGTCAGGACTTGCTGTGTTAGGCTGAGAGCAACCTGCCCGCCTGGGCATCTCTATTGATTGTCCCAATAAGTCACAACAAGGAAAGGCCCAGGAGGACAGGCTGAGGCGTGTGATACCTCACTTAGGACAGGTACTAACATCTCACTCAGGACAGGTACTAAGTAGTGTCACACCTCACTCAGGACAGGTACTAATGTGTGTCACTCAGGACAGGTACTGACATCACACTCAGGACAGGTACTAAGGTGTGTCACACCTCACTCAGGACAGGTACTAACACCTCACTCAGGACAGGTAGTAAGGTGTGTCACACCTCACCCAGGACAGCTACTAATGTGTGTCACTTAGGACAGGTACTAACATCTCACTCAGAACAGGTACTAAGTAGTGTCACACCTCACTCAGGACAGGTACTAACACCTCACTCAGGACAGGTACTAAGGTGTGTCACTCAGGGCAGGTACTAAGGTGTGTCACACCTCATTCAAATCATTTCCATGGACATTGACGAAAATCAATACAGAGAATACTCCCAGGAGTGAGAATGCACTCAGGAATGAGAAAGCACTTACATGTGGCAGAACATTGACTGCAGGTTATTCACACCTTCATCCTTGGCTTATTGCACGATGAATTGTTCCCTGTGATGAATGGCAACCATCTTACCAGATCATAGAGCAGGGTCCCTTGTGGTCCCTTGTGGTCCCTTGTGGTCCCTTGTGGTCCCTTGTGGTCCCTTGTGGTCCCTTGTGGTCCCTTGTGGTCCCTTGTGGTCCCTTGTGGTCCCTTGTGGACAGTCTCTATGGGACACTAACAGCATCTTGTTAGCTGATCTCGTCTCCTGTGATATATCTCTCATAGGAGCTATCAATGGTGTCACTGACCAGATTAATGGATTAACGGATTAATGGATTAATGATACCTTTAGATCAGTCTAAATCAATAACAACCCTGTCAATATTTCCAATGATACAGACCTTTTGGGATCTATCCATGCATGATATCTCATTCAAACCTCCTCCATGGGTAAATTATTGATCAACTATTCATTTAGGACAAATAATCTTTATCCATAGCATTTCAATCAATAATTTCTATATAAGATCCATTGGTTATTTCAATTCCAGGGCCAATGAACGATATCATTGTCGATCGAGACCCCTGAAAAAAAAACTTCATTTAAATGGTAAATGAATGATATATATCACTGCAGTTTTATTTTTGTCTGAATTGATTTGCTATAATTCAATAAAACTATTCAAAAATATTATCGTTAAGACCTATCAATCAAACTGGAGCATCAGCAGGTTTAAGTATGTTGTTACAGTATGTACTGATCTGAAGTAGTTTGAGATGTGAACATGGCAGTTTCTTTATTCAGGGTGCCCCGCCATTGTGAGCTCTCAGTATCCTGTGTGTATTGACATGCCGCTCTAATAATCTGCTGACAGCATTATTCTACATGCCAGCTGCAAGCATCATTCCATTGCAGAACACATCAATCTTGCATACACAAGCCACGGCTCACCCCTTGATGGCGGCCACAAGGCGGCAGTAGTGTGAATGGGGGCCCAGATCAGGGGTACCGCTACATTACCCATACACATGACCTTACCAACACAGGTCACGTGATGATCTCAACTGCTTCGCGGATCACACCGAATAAGTCAACTCCCAGTGAGACATGGGAACGGAATATACCCATAAGAGAGGTCATAAGGTCACGGGCAGGCTAAAGTCATCACAGAATTGATTTTCCATTTGCGTGATGCAAAAAAGACACCCACTTTTGTGTATGTGTCAAAGCTTATTTTAGTTTCTAGCCTCTGTGGAAGTTGTCTATATCCCATCACGTGATCTCCCAGCATTCACTTTGCATAATGATCGACCATCACAAGCATAATCTTACCGTTAATATCCGAAGACAGAGTCATAATATGTACAGGAACTGAGAGGTGAGAACACTAAGATTAAGAAGAGGAAATCCGCACACAGGATGCCTTTATAGAAGCACTCTCACGGAAAGACACCGACTCTCATTTGTTGGCACTAAATATTGAGGCAACAACTTTGAAAGTTTAACTCTACGCTAGAAAGTACGTCATATATATATATATATATATGTGTGTGTGTGTGTGTGTGTGTGTATTTGTTTGAATATTGGTCAGCACATACGTACATGTATAGCATTTGGTATATCATGTTAAAAAGAATCACTGAAAGTGGGAAACACATCATACAAATTATATATGTTTCCAATGTTGCATCTCAATGCATTAAGCAGGTTTCTCACCAATACAAGAAAACCGTACCCGGTGTCTCCATAATATTTAAATAGAATGTAGAATAACAACAATAGACAATGCTGCATGGGGAAAAAGGGTAATTTTCTCTGACCGGAGGGAATTTCGCCTTTCTTAAAACCCCTACACCCCACCTATCATTGATTAATGGGTTGTCCCTAATGAACTACAATATCGATAGATATTCACCCGAGAAGTTTTTGCGTGTTGCAGGAATTACATATTTATGTGTCCATATATAAATGCCATTCAGAATAGTGTTCTTGCTGCGGACAGTTGGTTAGTACACATGCTGTCTAAAAATGCTAGACGTTTCAGTAAAATTTACAAGAGCGATGTGTTTTGCCCTGTGAGAATGTCCAAAATACTTAATCGTGTTTACCCTTAAATACACAATAGCGATCGTGTTTACCCTTAAATAGACAATAGCGATCGTGTTTACCCTTAAATACACAATAGCGATCGTGTTTACCCTTAAATAGACAATAGCGATCGTGTTTACCCTTAAATACACAATAGCGATCGTGTTTACCCTTAAATAGACAATAGCGATCGTGTTTACCATTAAATATAGCGATCGTGTTTACCCTTAAGTATACAATAGCGATCGTGTTTACCCCTAGCCGTGAAAGACGAGTTGTGCAGATCACAAGAAGATCTTGAACACTTCTGTGTATTATGCTAATCGACATGTTTAACTATGAATATATCTTTGGTATCTCTTTGTTTTGCCAACAAAATGAGTAATTCTTGGGCACCATATGGTAAAATATCAAGCTTTACCTACTTTTAAAAATAGGATTCTAATTCTTTCATTGGAAAATAATAATTTTTCCAATACACACAACACATTATCTCCTTCTGAGGAAATCCAAGAGGCCATTTTGTTATGTCACCTGACATGGGAAATCCCTGAACATATAATGGAGTAATACTGGGTGTTCCCCAAAATCTAAATCAATCAACCAATCAGTACTGGTTTCAAATCGATCTGATGTCATACATCACATGACATTGTTCAATATGACCCCCATTTTTTTCTTGGGAACCTTCACAATTATCATGTTCAGAAATGGATAATTTCACTCACAGAGATCCATACCAGTTTCAAAGTAGGTGAAGTCAAAATTTAACTTTTTTCTGTACACAAATCCAAATCCTTGTTAAAATACATCAAACGTCTGTGAGTCTTATGAAAAGTCCAATCGACCGACACAATGCCAGGTTGGAGGCTTGAGGGTAGTTTTCCCTGCAATCTCTTTCTTCGTGTTGTGAGCGGCGTATTTGATTATTCAGAGAGTGTGGCGTACTAATCAAGGTTAGTCACGTGACAAAACAAACGTAACATACATGTAGCAATTTAGATGAACTGTTGGCATGCTAGGCGGGGAAGTGAGCGAACACCACGCGCCCTTATTACTGCCTGTCACTCTCACAGCGGCTACACGGACATTAAGGGAGTGTGACACGGCCGGCGCTCTAAAGGTCAGCATGGTCAAGTCACAGTAGCCCCAAGTCGCCTCGCCGTACTATTATCTTGTTCCCACTGACTCCTAATGGTAATTCCTCAGGCTCGTAAATCAGAACAAAAAGAATCAGGCTAATAAAGATATAAGCTGGGCTTCAGATTAAAGGAATGTGCCCTTTGATCGCATGGCATTATGGGAAGGTCATTCACAATCTCTGCTCGGGACTACTATGCGTGATAATTAGTGATATGAGTTTTATAGTAGCATTGGCTGTCTGCATTTTCCTACTCGCCTAAACAAAGGAAGTTGATTCTGAACCTGGATGGACTACCTCTGTTAAACAGAATCGACTTTAGGGGGTTTATATTGAATTAATTGATACGATCACACACGCTTACACACATATACTCACACTATTAAAAGTAAAACATCAGCTTCTTACTTAAATGTTTCTTGTTTGATGTTGAGTTTGATAAAGTTGTTTATACGCGGAGATCTCCTACAATATATACTATAGTGAAATATTCCTCATCAATCAAAATGACGTGCTCTTCTACGTGGGAGGACAGAAAGCATAACGTAGAAAATGTGAAGCCGCATGGGATGACATTGGGCGCCGACAGCAACTAATGCTTTCCAATTATTCCAATGATAAATGCTAACAGCATGTCAAATCCAATCAACATTTGTGTTGGAAAGTAATTTATATATACCAACATGCTACATCGCTGACTGCTAAATCAGGGAAACAGATGTGAACTACTGATGTCAGGTTATGTGAACTACTGATGTCAGGTTATGTGAACTACTGATGTCAGGTTATGTGAACTACCGATGTCAGGTTATGTTAGGATGAATAAACGTATAAATATATTCACTGTCTTTATCGTCATTGAAACGAATGACGATGACGTGCAATGCACTACTACCCATTTGTTATCATCACGTCGGTGGTGTAAATAGTGGAAATAGATATGCGCAGTTTCTACAGATTTAAAACACAATAGTAAAACAAGCTGCCAAATCATGACAGATGTAACTCATCCCATTCCTGAAAAATATCATTGAAACAAATACCGCTATTTGTCAGGTGCTATTAGCTGCCTTAATATCCTGTGGTGTCTCTTAAAGTACTCTGCAAACCTGAGCTATGAAAATATAACATTACTATCTACCTATTGTCTATGCCATATCTATCTATTTAATATAATATTTCCCAATTAGCTATTAACAATAAAGCAAAGTACCAGACGTTAACAAATACAGTCAGCAGGGTGTCTGGTGCGATCTCAAGGTACACATAGGGACAGAATCTCTGTATTGTGGGAGCTTATAGGAGACCTGTCATGGTCACTGTAAACAATGCTTCTCGCACAAGGAAGCACTCATATGATGTACAGATTTCACTTGTTTAAATAATTTTCCAATCACTTTCAGGTTTTACCAACCGGTCACAATAATGTTCCTCCACGCAAGTAATAACAATCAGCAAACAGAATACCTCAATGCGATGACAGGAAACATTACATAAGTAGGCCAAAATGTACTCAAATTATAGATGGAGTATAACATTTGTATTCCTAATGATAAACGAGGGAAAGACTACTTTCAGTGGCAACTTTAAGGGCCTAAAAGTCCAAAAAAAGCTCCTAGAAAGGGGTGCAGGCTATTATGAAATTTTGGTAGTAAGATATATTGTTTCGGTACAACAAAAACACCTTTTTGGCCTACTACTAACGTTTCATGAATATTTCACATGGGAATCATATGAAATACCAAGTCCATGTGAAAACCATGTTGCTAAATACATGGTTACCACAGGGAAAATTAAATGTGGTTTTAACTAGTTTAAAAATGGCAATCAGAAACGAGTTAACTGGGTTCCTAGTTGGAACAAAATGTCCACATAAGGACACATCATCTATGGAATTGACACTTTATCATTGCATCATATACGGAGACGGCTACAGCCATGAACATTTGGTCAGAATGGAAGGTCATTATCACCAGTTCCTCTATGGTGATACAAAGATCGTGGGTTCGATTCCCGACCATGTCGACATTATATTCATGTCATTTCAGTCGAGGCCGGTGCTTGAAGGATCTGCTTGTTGTTCTTGTAAATCTGCATGTATATATATATAAATGCTTCTAAAACAAAAAGAATGATAGTGATTTAAATTGTGTACGGCTTCTTGTCTCATCAAGTATGGTTTGTCTTGCTTCCTCTCTGTGACAATCATATCTACAGTGACTTCCACACACAGCATTCCCTTCCTTGATGTACAGCGGCCTGCAGTCTGAGCACTATGAGACATCCATACGTAGGTTGGAGATACGTCAAGCAAGATACGCTACCTGTGAGGGGAAATGCCGCCTTCATTTCAACTTTTGCCTGGTTACATTAAGGAGATATTTACTTACTGAGTGTATGTCTGAGGAGAAGATTGCGCTTATGAAGGATGGTCACATCTTGGTGTAACTTGAGGTATGGTTATCATATTTCAAGAAAGAGTGGAAGATATACATGTATAACATTTCTAACTGTTTTATATTTTCATTCTCATATTTCCAAGTGGAAAATGTATGTAACAATGTTTTTAAAAAGCATATTTACATTAAGTAGACATAGATGGGGATTAGTGGGAGCTAACAAGTTAATGAGAATTGATGGTGTTTGTTTTCTGCTTTGTGTAATAAGCTGGCTCATGGTATAAGGCCGCATTGGTTACAAGAAGCCAGACATTAAGCGAATATGTGAACGCTCTTTGCTTAGTTAATATTAAATTAATCCAGTGCTCTGTGCTAAAAAGCATCATACAATTAATCCTTATTTGCATTTTATTTGCAGTCCTTATGTGGATTCTACTTTCAAGTTTATTAAAATTCTATTGAGTAATTTTACTTTAAGAGTACATAATGACTCGAGAATAATGAGAACAGCGTAAGTTGCAGCACATTGTCATTGCAACAATGAATCACACACACACACACACACACACACACACACACACACACACACACACACACACACACACAGACTTGCCTCACACACATACTTGGCGATGTGTACCCGCCTCAATGTATGATCCCCATCACAAGGTAACACAAGGAATATAACTTGAGGTATGGTTATCATATTTCAAATATTGGGCAACTCTTTTAGTGATGCCCATTGGGCAACTGTTTAATTATGCATTCAAATTCCAACAATGTAGAAGACACCACATCTGCTTGACAATCCACGTTATGCAGATGTGAAGTGTGTATCTCTAACTGGCGCTTTCATCCTGGTTTCATTCAGATCGGAATGGGAAGGCAAGCATAATGCAGTGGGCTATCGGCTCCCTAATTTTTCACAAAGTCTAACTTTATTCTCATCCTGTTTAGAGATAATGGATACAAATGCAATCCATTTACAACCACGTCGCAATAAAATTTTCTAATTGAAATCCCTTTGACAATAAGTTTCGAGTAACATTCATTTTGTGGGAAATGATCCAATTAGATATATCACAGTTAGATGAAAAAAGTCATTTGTGAATGTAGTATTAGCACTTATTGATATGATCATCGTAAAGACAGTTGCCAAGTGAATGATGTCGGAAGCCAATATGAATATCACAAAATGAGGAGAAATGTACACACCATATGAATGACCATCTAACTTATCAATATTAGGTCCATATTAGTGGAACGATGTCACATGCCGACAGGATATCCATTTTCATGATGTCACAAGTTCACATGATGTTACTTTGTATGTGTCGCATCACACCTCCATATTGGGGGCTATTGCAAGTAATTTACGGGCGACTATGTTCATCCTCAACGTTTAGTGGAAACTACCATCAGGGTAATGACCGTCATCTGCGCTGTTACATGCGCCGCTTTTCCTGCGCTACTCTCGGTACCAGTAATCTGGGCCTCAAGTGATCTCCCCATCCAGCCCACATAGCTCCTACCTACCGCCCCAATTACTCACAAAGCCTCTAACACTGGCTCTCTGGGTTTATACATGTATCTGATATGAGCTGAAGCTTTAGTGAGAAGAAATGATACGGACCTGTAGATATATGATCTACACTTATGTTGTGTACAGAGGAAATGTTGTATTAGATCTGTAGTTGACAATAATGGCAGATACAAACCTTACTGATCTATGGTGATAATGTAATGTAATGTGACAATATGTACATATGTAATTGACTCTTTGAGATCATAACATAAAGATAAAGTGCGCAGTGTTTTGACATGATGTGTACGGTCTCATAGTTGTGACATCTATAGATTTCATATCAAAGTATTTCCAACCTTATTTGATGACGCAGAACCAGTATTAAAATACACTCGAGTCTGAGTTTCATAAATTCTACTTTTCACCAAACAATCTTGAGAGTCTCTGAAGCATCTTAATCAAAATGTGAAACATAAGGAATCACCCCCAGTGTACAGCTGAGAGCTGATTGGAGGCATCTTAATCAAAATGTGAAACATAAGGAATCACCCCCAGTGTACAGCTGATAGCTGATTGGAGGCATCTTAATCAAAATGTGAAACACAAGAAATCACCCCCAGTGTACAGCTGAGAGCTGATTGGAGGCATCTTAATCAAAATGTGAAACATAAGGAATCACCCCCAGTGTACAGCTGATAGCTGATTGGAGGCATCTTAATCAAAATGTGAAACACAAGAAATCACCCCCAGTGTACAGCTGAGAGCTGATTGGAGGCATCTTAATCAAAATGTGAAACATAAGGAATCACCCCCAGTGTACAGCTGATAGCTGATTGGAGGCATCTTAATCAAAATGTGAAACACAAGAAATCACCCCCAGTGTACAGCTGAGAGCTGATTGGAGGCATCTTAATCAAAATGTGAAACATAAGGAATCACCCCCAGTGTAGAGCCCAGAGCTGATTGGAGGCATCTTGGCCGACCAAGCATTTCTAAACAGCCCTCCTACCCACATCTCAACAGCCACTGGACTGGATTCCTGTGTGAAGTGCTATTGTCATGGGAAATATTCCTTCATATTATTCATTTGACAGAAACTTTCACTGTATAATAATTTAGTAAGCACGTTCAAAAGTCTTTCTCATGGTCAGAAAATATAATTTTTCTGACTTATTTGATCTATAAGCGAAATTCTTATGCTCAATTTTATTGATTTTGTGATAATATTATAATACCCGTCTTTAAATATTGTGTCATTTCTGCAGTAATATATTCTTGGTTCCATGCAAAACTCGCAAACCAAGATATTTTCATTTTTTAACATCATACACGAAACCTATATACCAAGTGCGGGAATATTGAGAATGTAATATTGTTTTCAGAATAGATCCTTTCCTGACGGAAAAAGACATGAAAGCTTTTATGTTTGGTAATAAGATTGCCATGAATGTCTGCATCGCCGTAGTACTGTCGTGTCTGCTGAGACATTACTTAAAGCTGGTGACACATAAAACACTAACCCTACTGAGTCATATACGGATCGAAAAAAATACTCTAACGATGCAAATTAAGTAAATCAAAGGAGTATATTCTTTTAATTCTCACTGCTTGAGTTTCAACATATGTGATCCACCAGGTGTCACTTATGTTGTGTACAGTGGATCCTGTAAATATGGCAGATGACTTCCATTTTGTATTCTGTGAAGGGAATACAATTTGAATGCCACAATGTCTGATATGAACTGCGGCCCGTGCCTGAAGGGTTAACACAATGTCCTTATAGATCTGTGACTGAGCAGGTTGACATGCCATGCGACATGCACTATATCTAACACAAGTAGGTTCTCGTCATGATAGAACTGAAATATGACATAAAACAATAAATACAAAATAAACAAATAACACACAAATAGAAAAAAGACAAACAAAAACCAGGGATTGCTATTTCCATGACTATAGTTATCATACCACAGACATGAATCCGTCATAATACTTCTTTATCCTTTCTTAATCTTAATGAATTTATTTGATCTCTATTTTTATTGTGACAGACATGATTTTAAAAACTCTTTTATTTTTCAATACTCTAATCAAGATATACAGCATGAGGATTACGTTTTCAGACTATTTGGAAATCCATGAAGGTTTGGTCCATTTGTTCGGGACCTTGCCATAGACTTGAAGAAACCTGTATCTTTCAGTAATACACAGAAATATTCCTTATAATATCAAAAGTTAACTTGATTTTATTACAGAATGCGAACAATAACTAACATTTAATTTGTCCAGGTTCCTATCAAACACAAGGTTTCATGTCTTTTAAATTGCCAATTCTTCCTCGTACTCCTTCACAAAGCAGCAGAATCTATGGAATGTGAATCTATCTTTTGATACAAGAAGAAAGGAACTTAGGAATGGACTGAACTCATTCAGGCAGGTGGCATAGAGACTCATTCAGGCGGGTGGTATAGAGACTCATTCAGGCAGGTGGTATAGAGACTCATTCAGGCGGGTGGCATAGAGACTCATTCGGGCAGGTGGCATAGAGACTCATTCAGGCGGGTGGTATAGAGACTCATTCAGGCAGGTGGCATAGAGATTCATTCAGGCGGGTGGTATAGAGATACTTAAATATTGGGATTAGCCTTCTCAATGACTATCTCACCCCAGAGTATTTAATGGTCCGTCACTAATGTGATCAGAAAGAACGATTTGACTGCAATATTAACAGAGTAGGAACGTAAATATGGCCTCCCCAAAAGAAAGAAAAGCAGTGCCGTTCAGAGCAATATTCCACTAAATGAAAATACCGTGATTATTCTTCTATTGAAACAGCAATGTACTTTGAAGATCGCGGGTATTCTTTGCGACACTTTCTTGACACAATTTAATTATCTCAACACTGTAGCAGAACAAGACAGACGAGTGTGTTTAATCCAACAAAGTGTGACATCACACAATCACAATAATGCAGCTTTGGTGTTCTTGACTTCTTCATTAAAGAAGCCGAGAGCTTTACCTCAGTCATATATCCCGTCCCCCCAATCATTACGTGTTTTTCCCTTAAGCCAACATACCTGACAAAAAGAGGAAAGTCTCAGGTAAGGGTACCAGCGGTAGAGATTAAAAATATGAGCTGGTGTCCTGCTGGGAATACTTGCTTACTGAGATTAGTACTCAGATTAGTGGGGTGTGTGGTCACTTTCACATGTCAAAAATAGTGGGCAAATCACTGAACACACATCTGAGCATTATTACTACACATGGATAGGTACAGACCTTTAGCATAGAAGACAGACATCTTAACCACTGAGCCATGTATCACCCTGTGTCAGTACTGTAGAAAACTTGGAGTCACAGCATTGTATGAACATTGAAATTGTTCCATTTCTTTGCTAATAAAGAAATTTTATTTAATTTTTTTTGGTATTTTCTCCATTTGCAAATAAAAGAAGAAAGAAAAATAAACACTTTTTAAGTGTTTTGACTTTCATTTTGCTCTAAAAAGATCCCAACATGAAGATTTCACCTTGGTTTATTGTATAAAGTCATTATGTTTTATAATTTCTATCAAAAATTTCTAACAAAAAATGTTTCAATTCTATATGTTCTGATGTGCATGTTGCGAAATTAAAACTTCAAAATGAAGATTTCAGTTTCAGCGTGAATTAAAAAAAAAGAAGAAGATAATTGTTTCTGGTGGGAATCGAACCCCAGACCTTTAGCATGGGAGACAGATGTCTTACCCACTGAGCCATGTTGAATAGTATGATGTGACCTTCTCACTGATACATCACACACATAGTCAAATCTTTATCACTTTGTCAAGTTATTTTATAAAGGGATATTCAGTTATTTCACACAACAACTAAAGTTAAATTTGTAGAGTAAAATTTTCCAAAAATATATTTGTCTAAGATGATATCAATAGTAATGCAAATAGATCAAAAGAAACAGATATCTATAACTCATCTCTCATTTAAATCTAACCATTTTCTAGTTGATTCTCTGTTGGTAGGTATATAAGGTTAGCATGTAGTTATTTATGTTGAATATGAGGTGTTTCATATAATGTCCATACACATTTTATATATTTAACCTCAGTTGGTTAGAGCGCCAGCTTATTAGTGCCAGTTCCTCTGTGGTGATCCAAAGGTTGTGGGTTCGATCCTCGGCCGTGCCAGGATTGAACTCATGATACAATTTCACACACGAGCTGAGGCCCGTGCCTAAAGGGTTAGCCTGTTGTCCTGGTAAATCTGTGACCGGGTGGGTTGTCATGTCAAGGACCTGCGACATGACAATTCAGTGAGGCAGCACAATATCTGCTACAAGTAGGTCTCATCACGAAATGACTGAAATAATGTTGAAAGCGATGTAAAATCCCCGAAAAACAAACAATATATATTTAACTCGAACTCATAAAACAGAGAATTGTAAAAAGCCAAAGAAAATCAGTTTCTTGAGTGGTGCACATTTTTCTGGAGAAGTCTTAATGTGTTGATATGTACTCAATGAGTTCACTCATAACGGAAATCAAGATGGCCGAATGTTGGTGGGGAAAGTGCTTGATTAAGGGGAGTACACGTCATGGATGTCATTGT
Organism: Amphiduros pacificus; assembly: GCA_949316495.1. Classification (NCBI taxonomy): domain Eukaryota; kingdom Metazoa; phylum Annelida; class Polychaeta; order Phyllodocida; family Hesionidae; genus Amphiduros; species Amphiduros pacificus. The sequence goes on along the minus strand of OX439000.1, from coordinate 946,163 downwards.
ATCACTTTGTATTGTGTCTCAATCACATATCGCACCCCCCCCTTGGTGTCATTGTATCACTTTGTATTGTGTCCCAATCACATATCGCACACTCCCTTGGTGTCATTGTATCACTTTGTATTGTGTCCCAATCACATATCGCACCCTCCCTGGGTGTCATTGTATCACTTTGTATTGTGTCTCAGTCACATATCACACCCTCCCTGGGTGTCATTGTATCACTTTGTATTGTGACTCAGTCACATATCGCACCCTCCCTGGGTGTCATTGTATCACTTTGTATTGTGTCTCAGTCACATATCGCACCCTCCCTTGGTGTCATTGTATCACTTTGTATTGTGTCTCAGTCACATATCACACCCTCCCTTGGTGTCATTGTATCACTTTGTATTGTGTCTCAGTCACATATCGCACCTTCCCTTGGTGTCATTGTATCACTTTGTATTGTGTCTCAGTCACATATCGCACCCTCCCTGGGTATCATTGTATCACTTTGTATTGTGTCTCAGTCACATATCGCACCCTCCCTGGGTGTAATTGTATCACTTTGTATTGTGTCTCAGTCACATATCGAACCCTCCCTTGGGGTCATTGTATCACTTTGTATTGTGTCTCAGTCACATATCACACCCTCCCTGGGTGTCATTGTATCACTTTGTATTGTGTCCCAATCACATATCGCACCCTCCCTTGGTATCATTGCATCACTTTGTATTGTGTCTCAGTCACATATCGCACCCTCCCTTGGTGTCATTGTATCACTTTGTATTGTGTCTCAGTCACATATCGCACCCTCCCTTCGTGTCATTGTATCACTTTGTATTGTGTCTCAGTCACATATCGCACCTTCCCTTGGTGTCATCGTATCACTTTGTATTGTGTCTCAGTCACATATCACACCCTCCCTTTGGGTCATGGTATCACTTTGTATTGTGTCTCAGTCACATATCGTACCCTCCCTTGGTGTCATTGTATCACTTTGCATTGTGTCCCAATCACATATCGCACCCTCCCTTGGTGTCATTGTATCACTTTGTATTGTGTCTCAGTCACATATCGCACCCTCCCTTGGTGTCATTGTATCACTTTGTATTGTGTCTCAGTCACATATCGCACCCCCCCTTGGTGTCATTGTATCACTTTGTATTGTGTCTCAGTCACATATCGCACCCTCCCTTGGTGTCATTGTATCACTTTGTATTGTGACTCAGTCACATATCGCACCCTCCCTGGGTGTCATTGTATCACTTTGTATTGTGTCTCAGTCACATATCGCACCCTCCCTTGGTGTCATTGTATCACTTTGTATTGTGTCTCAGTCACATATCACACCCTCCCTTGGTGTCATTGTATCACTTTGTATTGTGTCTCAGTCACATATCGCACCTTCCCTTGGTGTCATTGTATCACTTTGTATTGTGTCTCAGTCACATATCGCACCCTCCCTGGGTATCATTGTATCACTTTGTATTGTGTCTCAGTCACATATCACACCCTCCCTGGGTGTAATTGTATCACTTTGTATTGTGTCTCAGTCACATATCGCACCTTCCCTTGGTGTCATTGTATCACTTTGTATTGTGTTTCAGTCACATATCGCACCCTCCCTAGGGGTCATTGTATCACTTTGTATTTGTGTCTCTGTCACATATCGCACCCTCCCTTGGTGTCATTGTATCACTTTGTATTGTGACTCAGTCACATATCGCACCCTCCCTGGGTGTCATTGTATCACTTTGTATTGTGTCTCAGTCACATATCGCACCCTCCCTTGGTGTCATTGTATCACTTTGTATTGTGTCTCAGTCACATATCACACCCTCCCTTGGTGTCATTGTATCACTTTGTATTGTGTCTCAGTCACATATCGCACCTTCCCTTGGTGTCATTGTATCACTTTGTATTGTGTCTCAGTCACATATCGCACCCTCCCTGGGTATCATTGTATCACTTTGTATTGTGTCTCAGTCACATATCGCACCCTCCCTGGGTGTAATTGTATCACTTTGTATTGTGTCTCAGTCACATATCGAACCCTCCCTTGGGGTCATTGTATCACTTTGTATTGTGTCTCAGTCACATATCACACCCTCCCTGGGTGTCATTGTATCACTTTGTATTGTGTCCCAATCACATATCGCACCCTCCCTTGGTATCATTGCATCACTTTGTATTGTGTCTCAGTCACATATCGCACCCTCCCTTGGTGTCATTGTATCACTTTGTATTGTGTCTCAGTCACATATCGCACCCTCCCTTCGTGTCATTGTATCACTTTGTATTGTGTCTCAGTCACATATCGCACCTTCCCTTGGTGTCATCGTATCACTTTGTATTGTGTCTCAGTCACATATCACACCCTCCCTTTGGGTCATGGTATCACTTTGTATTGTGTCTCAGTCACATATCGTACCCTCCCTTGGTGTCATTGTATCACTTTGCATTGTGTCTCAGTCACATATCGCACCCTCCCTTGGTGTCATTGTATCACTTTGTATTGTGTCTCAGTCACATATCGCACCCTCCCTTGGTGTCATTGTATCACTTTGCATTGTGTCTCAATCACATATCGCACCCTCCATTGGTGTCATTGTATCACTTTTGTATTGTGTCTCAGTCACATATTGCACCCTCCCTTGGTGTCAAAGTATCACTTTTCATTGTGTCTCAGTCACATATCGCACCCTCCCTTGGTGTCATTGTATCACTTTGTATTGTGTCTCAGTCACATATCGCACCCTCACTTGGTGTCATTGTATCACTTTGTACTCTAGACAGCTCTACATCATCACTCTAGACAGCTCTACATCATCACTCTAGACAGCTCTATATCATCACTCTAGACGGCTTTGCATCATCACTCTAGACGGTTCTACATCATCACTCTAGACAGCTCTGCATCATCACTCTAGACAGCTCTGCATCATCACTCTAGACAGCTCTATATCATCACTCTAGACAGCTCTATATCATCACTCTAGACAGCTCTATATCATCACTCTAGACGGCTCTATATCATCACTCTAGACGGCTCTATATCATCACTCTAGACAGCTCTATATCATCACTCTAGACGGCTCTATATCATCACTCTAGGCTTTGGACAGCTTTGTCTCATTACTCTTGATGCCATCAAATCAAGGCCTTGCGGCTTTTGGTTGTAGATGAACATTGCTTCTCTACGAAACCAAGATGTGCGCTCATTGCCTTTAGCTAATGAAATAGCTATCTTGAAAGTACACATCTTGAAAATTGGTTTTCTCAAATAGATAATCAGAGAACACATGCTATTTTCGCCCATCTCGACAAAATATGCCTTTTATCAAAAGATAAAAGGTATCTCAATGATCTAAATGATTTGGTGTCCACAAACTTAGATGAACAGAAAGCACTATGAAATATTACATTGGGAAAATCAGCATAGCAACGCAGCCGACAACACAGACAGAATAAGAGAACAAACATCTAATACACAGCTAACAGAATGACCAAACTTTACAGTCAGAAACAAACCTGAAATGGTAATGCGCACACGGAATTATGGAGGATGAATACCACGATATAGTGGCCAAGCTGCATCTCAGGTTTCTGTAATATTGCGGTGAAATATGATCATTGATGATAACTGCCCACTCTGTCCATCTGATGATTGATGATAACTGACCACTCTGTCCATCTGATGATTGATGATAACTGCCCACTCTGTCCATCTGATGATTGATGATAACTGCCCACTCTGTCCATCTGATGATTGATGATAACTGCGCACTCTGTCCATCCGATGATTGATGATATCTGCCCACTCTGTCCATCTGATGATTGATGATAACTGCCCACTCTGTCCATCTGATGATTGATGATAACTGCCCACTCTGTCTATCTGATGCTTGATGATAACTGCCCACTCTGTCCATCCGATGATTGATGATATCTGCCCAATCTGTCCATCATAACCTCATACTCTGACCCTTATACAAGTACCTATCGTCATAATCTATTTCTGTAGAATATATTAAGTCTCAGAGATCATCAGATCGGCATGTCGCCTGAGATAAAAACAGACCTAATATAACTGATTGGTCATAGGAAATTAAAAAAGATAAAAGTAGTATATTAAAATGTTTAATGTTTAAAATATCCATCTCCAGTTTCTTTTGGTATGAATATGAGAATAGGTTTTGATTAATATTATTCTCTAAACTGAAAGAAAATTAAAACACCAGTTCCAACAATCACCATACGTCCCAAGCGTATTTTGACTTTTTCGGAATTCCAGGAATTCCCGGCTTTATGTATGAATTTTTAACTTTAATATGACTCTCGATCATATATTTTCTGTTGATGTTTGCTCATATATGATATTGTTTTTCTCATTAAACCTATTGTATAAGCTCTATCACGCATGTATATGTGTTTGGTTTTCTACTATTGACGACACTTTCAGCACTAACTTGGTTATATCAGGTCAGATGGAAGCCTGTCACCGGGACTGAATGCCCTACTCCTGTCAGAACACATGTATGCTATATCAGGTCAGATAGAAGCCTGTCACCGGGACTGAATGCCCTACTCCTGTCAGAACACATGTAGGCTATATCAGGTCAGATGGAAGCCTGTCACCGAGACTGAATGCCCTACTACTGTCAGAACACATGTAGGCTATATCAGGTCAGATGGAACCCTGTCACCGGGACTGAATGCCCTACTCCTGTCAGAACACATGTAGGCTATATCAGGTCAGATAGAAGCCTGTCACCGGGACTGAATGCCCCACTCCTGTCAGAACACATGTAGGCTATATCAGGTCAGATAGAAGCCTGTCACCGGGACTGAATGCCCTACTCCTGTCAGAACACATGTATGCTATATCAGGTCAGATAGAAGCTTGTCACCGGGACTGAATGCCCTACTCCTGTCAGAACACATGTAGGCTATATCAGGTCAGATGGAAGCCTGTCACCGAGACTGAATGCCCTACTCCTGTCAACACTCCTCTCATATTTCACTGAGACACTCATGCCCCATCCACCCCTCATGATTATGTAATCAACACTTCTCTCTTATTTTTATGTTTTACACTTGAAATGAGCATCACACTTATTCAAATATAGTCAGACCTCCAACCATCTGAATGAAGTTACAACCTCTTTCCATTATACATAATCGGCACCTCTCTGCTCTCTAATTCACCTATCAATGTATTACTCTTGTATAATAAGAAGCACCACAGAATTGGTCGCACAGGGGGAGGATTAGGGATTTTATACAAATCTGAACTTCCCTTCATAACCAATAGGGCCAACCAACCAGTAGTCACCACCATGGAGCTCATGGAGTCATCCATCACACTGAAGGGAAAAAAGGTAACATTTGTGGTGATATACAGACCTGAACCATCTGATCGGAATAGATATACCTACTCTGAGTTCTATGATGAGTTCACCCAATTGGTTGCACAATATGGTTCCTTTAGTCATGAGGTCATTTTCCTTGGTGACTACAACTTCCATGTCAACTTGCCCTTAAAGCCGGATGTCATTAAATTTAATGACATCCTATCTACCTTTGATCTAACACAATGGGTTCAAGAACCAACCCATAGGTTAGGGAACACCCTTGATCTAATCATGACCTTCAGGAGAAATAAGCTCATGAAGAGTCACCTGGTAGATGAATACCTATCTGATCATAAAATGATTAAGATTTACCTTGACATTGTACCTCCTAAACCCCCTAAAAAATCTATCAAATTTAGGAATTTCAAGGCATTAGATCTTGAATCCCTAAGAAGGGACATTAAATCCCTAACTGATAGAGACTCAACTTGGGAACATTTATCACTGGAGGACATGGTAAATTACTATGATAGGGAACTCACATCACTCATGGACAAACATGCACCAATTAAGGTTGCCATGGTTACCCAACGCAAACCTGTACCTTGGATGAGTGACCAATTAAAGCTGGAAAGATCTCTCAAGAGGAGGCTTGAGAGAAAAATGAGCAAGACTGGCACTCGCATTGACAGGGAGCTGTATAACTCTCAAAGGAACAAATACAACTCAATGCTTAAATCTGCTCAATCATCATATTTTTCCAACCTGGTTGAAGAAAATAAACATGACCCCAAAAAGCTTTTTAGAGTCATTGACACAGTCATGCACAAGAAAAAGGACACTCCTATGCCCCAATCTGACTGTGAGACTACTCAAGCTGAGAAGTTCAACACATTCTTTCTTGAAAAAATAGAGAGAATCCGCCTGGACATTGATAATGCTCCACCCGGTCAAATTTCGCCACCAGGTGACACTACAAACAATAGTACTACTTGTCTGGATAGGTTCACACCCCTAACCATTGATGACGTACGGAAATTGGTCAAAAGGTCAGCAAAGAAGTCATGTGACCTTGATCCAATTCCAACCTGGCTCCTACTTGACCTTTTAGATGACCTCCTACCAATAATTACTTCCATCATAAATAAATCACTGATGGAATCAGCAGTATCGGAAAATATGAAAATAGCCATCATAACACCCCTGCTGAAGAAGCTAGGTCTGGAACTGGTTGAAAAAAACTATAGGCCTGTTTCCAACCTAACATTTGTCTCCAAACTAACTGAGAGGGCAGTTGCAGACCAACTAGTCCCCCATCTTGTAAGGAATGGTCTTACTGACAAGTTTCAATCAGCCTATAAGGAATATCACAGCACTGAAACTGCTTTGCTAAAAGTGCAAAATGATATCTTAGGCTGCCTTGACAATAGAAAGGCAGTTATCTTGTTGTTGCTTGACCTTTCCGCTGCTTTTGACACTATTGACCATAAAATCCTCTTGGACAGGCTTAGGGATAGATGCAACGTCACAGGTCATGCACTCTCCTGGATTCGGTCATACCTAATGGACAGAAAGCAATGTGTGAAGGTGGGGATCCACAGATCCTGTCTCAAATCCCTAAAATATGGGGTACCCCAGGGCTCAGTCTTGGGTCCTATACTGTTCACCATTTACATGACACCCCTATCTGATATACTTACAAAATATAGTCTGAGCTATCATATTTATGCAGATGATACTCAGATCTACATCCCTATGGACCACGCCTCTCCCCATCATGTGGATATGAGCAGACACAAATTGGAGGAGTGTGTCAGGGAAGTCAGGAATTTCCTCATATCAAACAAGATGAAGATAAATGATGGAAAGACAGAGATGCTCATATGTACTGACAGATACAGTACTACCACCCATAGCAGTATCCCATCCACAATCAAAGTGGGTGACTCTGATATTGCTCCTAGTCAGTCAGTTGTCGACCTTGGTATCACATTTGACTCCAACATGGACATGAAGGCCCAGATCAGGAAAATGTGTCAGAAGGGCTATTATCACATCAGGAACCTGGCGGCCATCAGACATTGTCTAGACGAGAAGACCGCGGTAACACTTACCCATGCTTTTGTTACATCCACCCTTGACTATGGTAATGGTCTTCTAGCAGGTCTTCCTAAAACTGACATCAGGAAGCTGCAATACCTCCAAAACTCTGCAGCACGGGTAGTTGGAAAAATCAGGAAATTTGATCACATTTCAGGAAAATTAAGGGAACTGCATTGGCTTCCCGTTCATGCGAGAATTGATTTTAAAATCCTCCTATTAACCTGGAAAGCCCTTAACGGTAAGGCTCCGCCTTACTTACGGGATCTACTCCTGATTAAAGAAGGTGAACGCTGTCTAAGGTCCAATGATGGCACCCACCTACAGGTACCTAAAACCAGGCTAAGGACAATAGGTGACAGGGCCTTCTCATCTGTAGGCCCACGACTATGGAATTCCTTGCCTACTGATATTAGGACAAGCACGTCAGTCTCCTCGTTTAAGAGTAGGCTGAAAACTCATCTCTTCAGGATGCATGTCCTGAACTCAGCGCTATGAACAGACTTGTCTGGTATCAGCGCTATACAAATTTTATTATTATTATTATTATTATCTCTCAATCGGGTGTAAAGAATCCCTCTCTCTTTAAGTAAAAGACTTTCTGTTTTGATATAACCAATTTTCAGCTGAGGTCTGTGTCATAATGCAGCTATAATCGATATTGGCTGAGATCAGAGCTGTGTAGCGTGATGCCCTCGCCCCTTCCTCTGCCTGATGCAAACATGTCTGGTCCCCGTGACCTGCCTCTGATGTGCATGGTCATACTCAAACCATCGATCTTTTGGGCCTGTCAGACAAACACGATTTAAACAGAACCCCAAAATTCAGATTAGACATTTTACACAGAATTTGGAAATGAAGGGCTCTCAAAGGCGCCCCCTGGAGTGTTGTCAAAAACATTTACATTTATATGCTGTTAATCAGTCAATCAAATTGACCCTCCTTTCCCGGATTCCTTATTTCGCTACAAGTTCTTTTTCTGTCAGCAGGGGGCTCTGCCCAGGCACAGGAAGGTCAGAAAAGTCAGGAAGGTCAGGAATTCAACATCAAAAGCGAAGTCCATGCAATATAGCTGTACTATTAGGCGAAAATATGGATCAGGATTCAACAGTGTACAAAGGACATTTGCTCAATCGTAAACCAGGTCCTCTAGGCTGTTAGTGCAGAAATGCAGCATGTATGAACCAATTTGGCTCCTAATCATCTCTACGCGGTGACTTAGCTTTTTTATGAATTTTTCATTTGAAGAAAAGTTGTTCTCTGGAAGTTTCACATTTCTTAATCATTGTGCACAAGGTTTATTCGTATTTGAAAAAAGCTTTGTTATTTCATTTCTTAAATATACGTATCATGAGCAAATGCCTTATAAAATATGAAGAAAGTCTCATAAAATATGAAGTAAAATAACTGCTGAAGCTATCTATCCTATGGTCTACATATCATTGGAGACGGGGAATAGCGTCTTGTGAACAGAATAAATGAGATCACATGACCACAACATACATCTTGTAAATGAGAATGGCAAAGAAAAATAAATAATAATAAATAATATGATTTACATTCATCAAAATGAGGAAACCCAATCAGCAATTACATTATTAGCAAAATTTGTTATGACACCCATCAGAATATTTCTATAATTTAAACCACACCCTGTCTCATTGTATAGACCAATAAGGGGCACTTCATACAGCATGACGTTATCTAAACCACACCCTGTCTCATTGTATAGACCAATAAGGGCACTTCATTTAGCATCACGTCATCTAAACCACACCCTGTCTCATTGTATAGACCAATAAGGGGCACTTCATACAGCATGACGTTATCTAAACCACACCCTGTCTCATTGTATAGACCAATAGGGGCACTTCATACAGCATGACGTTATCTAAACCACACCCTGTCTCATTGTATAGACCAATAAGGGGCACTTCATACAGCATGACGTCATCTAAACCACACCCTGTCTCATTGTATAGACCAATAAGGGGCACTTCATACAGCATGACGTCATCTAAACCACACCCTGTCTCATTGTATAGACCAATAAGGGGCACTTCATACAGCATGACGTCATCTAAACCACACCCTGTCTCATTGTATAGACCAATAAGGGGCACTTCATATAGCATGACGTCATTTTATAGGTCATACTCGGTTCACAAAGGACACGAAGATTTCATACAATCAAGCCAAAGTAATCGTCTAATTGGAGTGGGTGTTAGAGTGAGCTTGATGTAAAGGAGAGTTGAGCCCAATTAGCACTTATATTAATATAAGTACCAATTAAATGACAGAGATTAGTTCAAATACTCAAAGTAAACACACTATTTATCAGAAGTTAATTTGGTTTCAAGGACTTTTTCCTCAGCCACTTCTGGGAATTCGTCAGATCTACAGGCTTCGAGAAAAATATACAAACTGTATCTTAATATGTCTGTGGTCTGTAAGATTATCTTCTCCCTGACAGGTTGGTAAAGTACAGATACTTAGTCTGACTGATAGACCCTCAGTAGAACAGGTTGTAATTCTGAGCAAACTGCCAGTTAAGCCTTCTAATTCACATATTTACAAACGCATGCAGAGACTAACGCTTCATATGATTGGAATATTTCAACAGATACGTTTCAGCATAAGCAATATCTTAATCAGTTCAGTCAACTCTGTTTGAACATCCTTGATCAGTTTACAAAAATGCCTTGAGATATAAAAGTCTTGCTCTGGAAAGATGTTCATAGAAAATATGCCATTTTCTGCAGCTCCCAAACAAACAAAACAACTCTTTAATCTATTTCATATTAAAACCGAGACACGCGGCGTATCATGGCAGCAAACACCTGATGTTCACCCGATACCTTGATGGTAAAGGTGAAACAGTTGGAACAGGACCAGTTTATCATAGTAGCTGACAGGAAGCATGAGATAACATTCTGGACCTGTGAACCACAAACATAAATCCGGGGCCACATTTTCCTACTTGATCAAGTTAAATATCCGATGTGTCTAAGTTAAGTCATTGATTTATAAATCAAGGACAATACAAGGGAATCAGTTGTATTTTTATATATGGTTTGTTGATTTCAGATAAAGAAAGTCTGGTGGGAATGGTTAATTGGAGAGATCGTAGAAACCGCGCTGTGCTGTGAATGTAGCCACTTTAGTGGGTTGGCTTTATGATTTTTACATGTGAGTGTTGTGAGTGGATGGGTAGCATGATATTGCTGTGAGAAGAGCTCATTACAAAGTGATGTGGTCAGTGTATGGTTAGCGTGTGGTCAGTATGTGGTCAGTGTGTGGTCAGCGTGTGGTCAGCGTGTGGTCAGTTTGTGGTCAGCGTGTGGTCAGCATGTGGTCAGCATGTGGTCAGCGTGTGGTCAGTGTGTGGTCAGTATGTGCTGAGAGATGAAGCTGATAGCTGGCTGTCTTAACACTTCACTGGTTGACTGATGGCTGCTTTACCATGTTACATCTTGTCAGTGTGTGGTCAGTGTGTGGTCAGTATGTGGTCAGTGTGTGGTCAGTGTGTGGTCAGTGTGTGGTCAGTGTGTGGTCAGCGTGTGGTCAGTTTGTGGTCAGCGTGTGGTCAGCGTGTGGTCAGCATGTGGTCAGCGTGTGGTCAGTGTGTGGTCAGTGTGTGCTGAGAGATGGAGCTGATAGCTGACTGGCTTCACACTTCAGTGATTGACTGATGGCTACTTTGCCATGTTACATCTTGTCAGTATGTGGTCAGCGTGTGGTCAGTATGTGGTCAGTATGTGGTCAGTGTGTGGTCAGCGTGTGGTCAGTGTGTGGTCAGCGTGTGCCGAGAGATGGAGCTGATAGCTGACTGACCTAACACTGGTTGACTGATGGCCGCTTTGCCATGTTACATCTTGGGCTATCCTAAGTTCGCACTTCTTGGCAGACCTGTTTATACAGCATCACGCATAGAACATTGTCAGAGAATTTAGACAAAAAATGTCTTTAAAGCTTCATAAAGAAAGCAATGCCTTGTTGTTAAGAGTGGGCATTCCGCTGTGGGTACTGCAGGTAGGCTAAAGGAACCAGAACTGGTGGCATTTTATCTTCCTTTCACACGCAAAGAGCAAATCTCCACTGACTTCACAGTGCAACTTCATGGCAGTAGATCTAATACAATGGAGCCGCCTCGGTGTTCAGAGCTTCATGAACTTCTCCTCTTAATGTTGAAAGATTACTTTGAAGATGAGTCACGTCTCCTGGTGTGCAATGTTCTGTTTGTTGCAATATCTGGGGTAATTGTGGTGTTTGAGAAGTGTATCTAGGATTCAGTTCACACATAATGCCAAGGCTGCTGAGCTGAGGGCTTCAGGCTCACTAATATATAATCAACCCACATAGAATACATCTCTGATATTCCTGCTTAATAATGAGCCAGCAATGCAATATATATATGGTCCGATATTACTGATGGTCAAATATACTGCACGAATGTTATCATTATATCAGCAAACTTTTCTCTTGACAATTACATATCAACATGAGGAAGTTAACGCATCAAGTTTGTTATTGGTACATCTGACTGAAGGGAATTTCCATTTACAAAGATGTACTGGTTTCTAATCATAATAGCTCTAATGTCCTAATGAGCTATATAGTTGCCAGCCGCCAAATCCATCTGATTGTTATGTCTGCATTCGTAATAGATGATAAAAAAATCAACACACCAGTTTGTGGTGATGTACAAAGAGACAAGGCAAGAACGTTACAGATGATAACCGGAAGGAGATGATATGTACTTCCTGTTACACTTACTATTGCCTCATAATATGCGCCATAGTTATATTCGCGCCATCCTTGTGAAAAGCCACCTACACTGTAATAATGGGCACCACTCTTAGGGAAGTGTCTCCTCCTAACAGAATAGTCTACTGGGCGATATGCTGAAGGTGCATGTAGTAGCCGGGGCCGTCTGGAGAAGGTGAACATGTTGAAGGTGAAACTGTTGAAGGTCATAATTCTGAAGGTGAAAATGTTGAAGGTCATAACTCTGAAGGTTAAGATGTTGAAGGTGAAGATGTTGAAGGTGAAGATGTTGAAGGTGAAGATGTTGAAGGTGAAGATGTTGAAGGTTAAGATGTTGAAGGTAAAAATGTTGAAGGTAAAAATTTTGAAGGTAAAAACGTTGAAGGTAAAAACGTTGAAGGTAAAATGTTTAAGGTAAAATTGTTTAAGGTAAAAATGTTGAAGGTAAAAATGTTGAAGGTAAAAATGTTGAAGGTGAAATTATTGAATGTTAAGATGTTGAATGTTAAGATGTTGAATGTTAAGATGTTGAATGTTAAGATGTTGAATGTTAAGATGTTGAATGTTAAGATGTTGAATGTTAAGATGTTGAATGTTAAGATGTTGAATGTTAAGATGTTGAATGTTAAGATGTTAACGTTGAAGGTTAAGATGTTGAAGGTTAAGATGTTGAATGTTAAGATGTTGAATGTTAAGATGTTGAATGTTAAGATGTTGAATGTTAAGATGTTGAATGTTAAGATGTTGAATGTTAAGATGTTGAATGTTAAGATGTTGAATGTTAAGATGTTAACGTTGAAGGTGAAATTATTGAATGTTAAGATGTTGAATGTTAAGATGTTGAAGGTTAAGATGTTGAAGGTTAAGATGTTGAAGGTTAAGATGTTGAAGGTAAAAATGTTGAAGGTTAAGATGTTGAAGGTTAAGATGTTGAAGGTTAAGATGTTGAAGGTTAAGATGTTGAAGGTTAAGATGTTAAATGTTAAGATGTTGAAGGTGAAAATATTGAAAGTGAAAATGTTAAATGTCATGATCTGCTATCATGAGGGTCATGACATTCATGTCACAGACTCAACTTTCTCCAATCATTTGCCAAATATTTGTTAATATACTGAAGAATCCAGTGTCACACACCAAATGTGACATGATGACAAAGAGCCTTGCCTTGATCTCTGTTCTGACCTTACAGAGAGTCATCGTTAATAAAACTAATGAGACAGGGCTTTAGCTATAAGAAATAAGTGACACATGAGAGAAAGTGTCTCAAACACAAAGCCCTCCGCTACAAATAACACTCTAATGTTGAAACTTTCTTACAAGCTTCATATCACATACTCTGAATGGAGAGGTTGAGTCATTTACTACCTCTCTTTGTACTGCATTGTGGTTGTGGAATTCCATACATTAACATACAGTAACTTTCATCTTTGTAGTGGGTGGAGGCCTATAAATGTTCATGTACAATGGCCGCCTCCAACAACCATACACTGTGTAGTCTAAATCGGGAAGAAAAGGAGAAAAGTCTTTCATGAGATCGGATGTCTTTCTTCCCCCTAGCCGGGAATCGAACCTACGACCTTTGGATCATCACCGATGAATTGATGCTAAAAGACTTGAGCACAAACTGTGGTACGGCCCATGGCCTTCGAACAACAATACTTTGGCCAAAATAATAATAGCATAAACAATGAAAAGGCCCAAAATATTTAGATTCCCTAATTGTACACGAGATCTCGCCGAGTTCTCGTCTGCTTTCTGGAGTAGCTCATTAGGTCTGTACCTGTCATGGCAGAGAACGCTGCATGCAAGCGTCGCGGAAGCAATTATTAAACAACAGAGAAATATTCAGGAAACGGCAACTCAATATACCCTTGTCATGGACAAATTGTCTCTGTTATGACCACAAGACTATATTATAAGATGGAATCAGATATATAGTCTGGGAAAGTGTTGGAATTACAATTGACAAAAATATATAATTGTCTGACTGATAAAACATATCAATGTGCTTCCGTAAGAACACGACAATATTCTCTTTAATAACGCTTCGACACACCTGATCATTTTACACACTTCCTTTATTATAACTTAAGCATGAGATTATAAATGTTACAATTACTCCTTGTATTTTGAGAGTTAGGTATCTGACTTGTAATAAAGTGTATTAAATACGATTTGTATAGATATATATATTTGATATTCTTATATCTTTTAGCGTTATGTGATTTCCGTCTCAATATAACGTTGTCATTGTTACTCTGTATATATCACTGCGAATAAAGATGGATTTTCCCTGTAAAAACGTTGACAAAAAATGTTTATTCTATCTCTAAAGTGTTAAACTTTAAGGACAAAGATCCTTACATTAATCTATAGTAGAGCTATTTTTATAGCGGAAATGATTTTCTGTAAAACCGGTAGTCTATAAAATGTGGAAGGAGGAAGATCATCTACAGAATACAGACTTTTTGCGACATTCAAGCAGATTTATCATATGACAGACACTCACTATCTAAGCTTAGATATATCTATATATTTATATATCTATATAAAAGATGAAGATTACAGGTGATTTTGCCATCTTATATTTCACACACTTAAACGTACTCATTTAGCTCAGAATAACTTTATTATATTTGTAATTTTCTGAGGAAAGGGCCAATCTGTATTCCAGATTTTCCGGTTTATGTTAATTGCTTTTACGACAACTTGTGAAGTTATTCCAGCCCTCCGCCTCGTAAATCGTGTTTGCCATTACTTTACGGGCCCATGTCTGCTTCAAGCAACGTATATTCTGTAACTAAAAACAAATGTTGCTTTTTAGATGTACGCGAAGGAGGAAGATATCTCTAACTAGACCTATGAAGAGGGCAATGTGGACTGCTGAGACGGTCTGTAACTTTGTAACTTAATAGTCTGCTGCATGATAGTCCATATCTTAACACCATTTGTCACCACCCCGCTGAGATTGGCGGTCGCTTTTGATGCCTGGAATGCTGTCACTCAGGACTCGAACTCGTGTCTCATTTTCCTGGCTAATGTGTGGTTAGTGTGCGCCAGATCAAGTGTCCAATATACCAGCTCACACCAGACACCTCCGGCGAGGCCACTGCCAAATACTGCTCCACTGGCATAGTTAGGAGCAGGTGGTATGACCACGAGGCCTGGGAGCGGCCGGTACACACATATACAACTAGTTAGGAGCAGGTGGTATGACCACGAGGCCTGGGAGCGGCCGGTACACACATATACAACTAGTTAGGAGCAGGTGGTGTGACCACGAGGCCTGGGAGCGTCCGGTACACACATATACAACTAGTTAGGATCAGGTGGTATGACCACGAGGCCGGGGAGCGGCCGGTACACACATATACAACTAGTTAGGAGCAGGTGGTATGACCACGAGGCCGGGAGCGGCCGGTACACACATATACAACTAGTTAGGAGCAGGTGGTATGACCACGAGGCCGGGAGCGGCCGGTACACACATATACAACTAGTTAGGAGCAGGTGGTATGACCACGAGGCCCGGGAGCGGCCGGTACACACATATACAACTAGTTAGGAGCAGGTGGTATGACCACGAGGCCTGTGAGCGGCCGGTACACACATATACAACTAGTTAGGAGCAGGCGGTGTGACCACGAGGCCTGGGAGCGGCCGGTACACACATATACAACTAGTTAGGAGCAGGTGGTGTGACCACGAGGCCTGGGAGCGGCCGGTACACACATATACAACTAGTTAGGAGCAGGTGGTATGATCACGAGGCCGGGGAGCGGCCGGTACACACATATACAACTAGTTAGGAGCAGGTGGTATGACCACGAGGCCAGGAGCGGCCGGTACACACATATACAACTAGTTAGGAGCAGGTGGTATGACCACGAGGCCTGGGAGCGGCCGGTATATGTCGTGGTACACCGGTACACACATATCCAACTAGTTAGGAGCAGGTGGTATGACCACGAGGCCTGGGAGCGGCCGGTACACACATATACAACTAGTTAGGATCAGGTGGTATGACCACGAGGCCTGGGAGCGGCCGGTACACACATATACAACTAGTTAGGATCAGGTGGTATGACCACGAGGCCTGGGAGCGGCCGGTACACACATATACAACTAGTTAGGAGCAGGTGGTATGACCACGAGGCCCGGGAGCGGCCGGTACACACATATACAACTAGTTAGGATCAGGTGGTATGACCACGAGGCCTGGGAGCGGCCGGTACACACATATACAACTAGTTAGGAGTTGCCAACTCTCCCCAATCATGCCTGACTCAGGTCTCCACCCAGTGCAGATACAGACTACTAATGAGATGCTTAGGAGCTGTATCTCACAGTCCTATATTGAAGGCTAGGGTTTACTCTATCATGTATATATGTGTGTAAATATAAAGTGAAGGAACATATCCCAGAATCCCCCTCCAAGAATAATAATCCATAGTGGGACACTCACTTAAATATGTATTATGTACTGTTAAACACCTTATGTATTATGTACTAATAAATACCTTATGTATTATGTACTAATAAATACCTTATGTATTATGTACTGTTAAATACCGTATGTATTGTGTACTAATAAACACCTTATGTATTATGTACTAATAAATACCTTATGTATTATGTACTGTTAAATACCTTATGTATGCAACTGTAAAGGTTACTAAACAGAAAAAAATCGTTAGCACGCAAAGCAGTCGATATAAATGTATAATATGATTTACAATGTTGGCACTTTGGCTAGATTGTATAATAGATAAATGTCATTCTGTTAGACTTAGAGGAGCTCTATTAGTGGAGCTCTATTAGACCGTCTCTGATGATTCCTTTTTGTCATGGGACTTATGAGAAGTATCGCAAAGCTTCTCATTGCCAGCTGTGCAGATTAAAATTAAATCAATCAAGGTTAGAATGTCATAGCAGGTCCAGAATGGGGCCGCTGGTAAACCAGGTGTCATCTCCTTCTCCAGCACTGTCCCCGCTGCCTTGGGCATCAGGATTTGAATAGTGTTTGATACCAGTGTCACCAAGCTATGGTGTCTGACCTTTTACATCCCACAATTGAGCGCAGAATGCCATTTATCGAAAGAAGTAATAAATGTAATTAATCTCTCTGTCTCTGTCTCTTGGTTTGAGTCTTTGCCTTCCTAGCCGCTGTCCTAACAATTCTCAAATCATCGTTATTACACTAGTACATAGGCAGTCTTCCATACACCCTATTTACAACTGTACAGATGTAGAAAACCACATTAATGTTGAATAAAACACTACGCATTCTCTGGAATCCCTTCATAACTTTTTTATTATCTGCTCTTAAAAGTAAATTGTATATTCAATATTAATGACACTACTTACTAATACTAATAAATGTGTGACACCCGTTGTTATTTAAGTTGATTGTGTGAAGTGTTATGGATTGATGCAATTAATTCAGTTCACCTCATCTCAATCACAACACAGCGGCATCTATCGCTGTGCCTTCACTGGGCGATATTAATTGAAGTAACGTCGCCTTCCAGAAAGTGTACCGAGGCATTAAGTCCGCTATGTATCTGGAGATGGTTTAGTTCTGATAATCACATTCAATAAATTCTCCGGATATAATCAATCCTATAATTGAATAAAGATCCACGCTGTAATGGTATTTGTTCTTGTATGCATTAAGTTGGGTACGATACACCATGATGGGGCATCTGACGTGTGGCACATTAACGCTCTGCTCTGATTGCGGTTTATCAGTGGATTAAACCTGGGATTAGCCCAGATTAAACCCAGGATTATCCCAGATGAAACCTTTACAATATGAGATGTGTATGGAGCAAACAATAGGCTCACATATATGGTTAACACTGAGGTTAAGCTGTGAGCTATGAAGAAACAATGCTAACCCCACAAGATTACTACTGTGTTATAATTCTTAGAAGCTTATTTTAAATTCTTCTCATATATTTTCAAGGTATTCACCTGGCATTGTACGACACATAGTATTCATGATTTGTTATCATTTAAGTGTCTTAACAATATTCACAATGTCTTAACAGTATTCACGGTGTCTTAACAGTATTCACGGTGTCTTAACAGTATTCGCGGTGTCTTAACAGTATTCACGGTGTCTTAACAGTGTTCACGGTGTCTTAACAGTATTCACGGTGCCTTAACAGTATCCACGGTGCCTTAACAGTATTCACGATGTTTTAACAGTATTCAGGATGTCTTAACAGTATTCACGATGTCTTAACAGTATTTGCGGTGTCTAAACAGCATTCACGGTGTGGTAACATCATTCACGGTGTCTTAACAATATTCACGATGTCTTAACAGTATTCACGATGTCTTACCAGTATCCACGATGTCTTAACAGTATTCACGATGTCTTAACAGTTTTCACGGTGTCTTAACAGTTTTCACGGTGTCTTAACAGTATTCGCGGTGCATCAAGATTTCTGAGATTAGCATTTATTTTATGTCACTCAATAGACCGACTTTGCCAATGTAATGTTTTACTGGGCCTGAATTCCTCCAAGACAACTCTGATTTCCTCCAAGACACTACATCAGCAAAACCAAACCTTTGAAATCTTTCAATTGTGAAAAACGTACAAAGATATGCATGCAAATAATTAAAACTAGTTATTACTTGTATTGCAATGAGACAACTATTTCTCAATACCATAGATACTTGTTGCAGCTTTTAGAGGTTCTCATTTAGGGGGATTAATATCGACAACTGTTTACATGAAACGTGGCGCCATTGGATTCCGCCCATCTTGGATTTACCCCATGTCACAACCGAAGAGCTTTCATTTCCAATTTTCCTCTCAATAAGATAATTTATTCTGACGTCAGTCTGTAATCACGCAGATGTCTGTCTCTCATGGTGGCAGACCGGGTTCGAAACCCGCTTGGGACGATAACTGCTTGACTGATTGATAAATGACAAAGGTTCAAATCTACGCTTCGGTTTTATTTGTTCTTATTTCAAAATGTGCCTTACAATCGTTCGCATATTAATGAGCATATTAATGAGCCTAACTCATTTGTTTGACCATGCATATGAATACAATATATAACATAATATATATATATAAATATATATATATATATATATATATATATAAATATTATGACATTAACTGTGCAGCGTCTGTATTGGAATGGCGGCAAACCCCAGCCGTCATTTATATAGCCCCCTGCGTGAGACCCCCTGGAGACATGTAACGCTGGGCAAGGGCAATTACCTGGTCTGACCTTTGGCTCACCTCGTCACCTCTTCTAACCCATATTAAAACCAAACCTCTCGCATCATTGGAGACATAGAGTTATATTGGGGGACATATGAAGGGTTGAAGGCCCCAACAAATGTGAGAAACCTACAATCGGATATAACAATCCAGCGACTTTGCTGTTATCGCAAAGCATAATCTATATGAAGATCAGACAGAAACCTGTAATCGAGATACAATGCCCTCCCCTTTCAAAAGAATATGTGGAGATCTTATACTGTTGCATTACCGAGAAAACAAGTCCGAAAATCACATTTTCCGAGCATGTATACCATTCCGATTGGCCAATCAACTCACGCCTGCATTTCCTGCCAGACAAATAATCAGTAAATAATGAGCAGTGTGAGGAAGCTTGGGGGTAATTTGTGTTTCCACAACCCTCATTTATTGCCTGGGTTCTCCTCCACTATAAATGTCATGCAATGGATCTGCATCATGTGGCTGTCATATTTACTTTAGACAATGCCGTTCCTGCTTCTTACAACCCTGCCAAGTCATGAAGGTTTATTTTTGTATCTGGAGAAGAAAGAAATATACATGAGAAGTGTTTGTGGTGAATATTTGAAAAGATCCGGGACTGCGTAGAAGAAATATGGCACTTTACCACTCTTCCGACCAAGGGAATGCACGAGAATGCCTCTTATTTCATATGAAGTACTAGACATACTTGCTGCAGGCTCAGTTTATCATAAATGCAGGTTTTGTGCACCACAAAGGGTATACATGTAAGGCATTGACTTATTATGAAGAGCCTAAGATGTATATCTATGCCGGGAGGCAACAGACATCAAAGTCTTAAATTATGCTAAATGACTGTCGCCTTTTTAAACCTTTCCTATATCTATAAGAAAGATTCCCACAAGGTGTTCAGCAAATGAATGCCATTTAAACATTGCATTCAACTCATTATTATCTATGTTAATAACAAAGTAAAAATTCATTTTTTGAAAGTGATGTTTCTTGTTATGCCGAGAGGTATATATCAAAGTTCACACCCACCACCAAAGCTTCATATATTATACTTCAAAGAGTTAACTATTACTCTGCTGAACATCCCTTACATCCCTAGTGAAGAGGATAGACTGCCAACGTTTAGAAGAGATGTATACCGTGTGGTCAGAAACAGGAGAGTAGATATATACTGTGTGGTCAGAAACAGGAGAGTAGATATATACTGTGTGGTCAGAAACAGGAGAGTAGATATATACTGTGTGGTCAGAAACAGGAGAGTAGATATATACTGTGTGGTCAGAAACAGGAGAGTAGATATATACAGTGTGGTCAGAAACAGGAGAGTAGATATATATTGTATGGCCAGAAACAGGAGAGTAGATATATACTGTGTGGTTAGAAACAGGAGAGTAGATATATACTGTGTGGCCAGAAACAGGAGAGTAGATATATACCGTGTGGCCAGAAACAGGAGAGTACATATATACTGTGTGGTCAGAAACAGGAGAGTAGATATATACTGTGTGGCCAGAAACAGAGAGGAAGATAACAATCTCAAAATGAAGCCATCCAGGCTGATAAAGATCACAGTGAAATACAAAGAACAAGAACATTACATGTGAGACCTTTTAGAGTTTTGATGCAATATTCTACCAACTTTGGGCCATCTTGGTTTCGGTGCTTGGCTAGAGCTATCCCACATGATTTTGACCGTAACACAATAGATGCGAATGCATTCTCCTCTTTTTAACTTTATAATCTCTCGCGCTGATTCCATACAAAAGACCCTTTTTTCAATGTTTACAACTCTTCTGACTTGATATTTTGGCTTCAGGGAAAATAACACGTCACGATAACTTGCAACCCACAAAGCTTTAACCCAGAAATTGGCTAAACAACAAGTCTGTATATGTATCAGAAGTAAATATAAATATTTACTGCCTATCGCCTCGGGATTCGCTGACCTTTGCTGCCTGTGAAATGTATCAAGTGCTGGTTCAGCACACTACAAGGTACTGTGCAAGGATATTGCATAAATAAAATGTGGACATTCTTCAACAAGGATATACCATAAATAAAATGTGGACATTCTTCAACAAGGATATTCCATAAATAAAATATGGTCATTCTTTAACAAGACTATTCCATAAATAAAATTTTGACATTCTTTAACAAGACTATTCCATAAATAAAATATGGTCATTCTTTAACAAGACTATTCCATAAATAAAATATGGTCATTCTTTAACAAGGCTATTCCATAAATAAAATATGGTCATTCTTTAACAAGACTTTTCCATAAATAAAATGTGGACATTCTTTAACAAGACTATTCCATAAATAAAATATGGTCATTCTTTAACAAGACTATTCCATAAATAAAATATGGACATACTTCAACAAGGATATTCCATTAATAAAATGTGGACATTCTTCAACATAAATAAGGTTGATCTCTATGGAGTGAAAAATCGTCCTACATATCAGTTCACTCAGGCAACATTTAAAGAACAAGAAGGCCTCTTGGTTATGAGGCTTAGTGTCATCTCCAGTGTCCATATTGGCCATGACTGGCACCACGGATTCTACTTAGTATCGCAATGCACCATATCATACAGCCGACGACAGAAGAACATTAGAGCTGCCAACATAGCTGCCGACCACAACATAGCTGCTGACGACAACAGAGCTGCTGACGACAACAGAGCTGCCGACCACAACAGAGCTATTAATGGCAACAGAGCTATTAATGGCAACAGAGCTGCTGACGACAACAGAGCTATTAATGGCAACAGAGCTGTATGTCACTGAAAAAAGATACATAAAACACAGTGTGGTAAAAAAACAAATTGCTTTTTGATGACGCCGAGAATTCCGCAGACATCAAACGTACATGATATTTACTATCCTTGCAAACTTTCCATTGTTCCCTGCAATTTTCTTCAGGTATGACTTTAGACAATCAATATGCCGGAAATACCTGACACTGGCGTATCTTTACAGTCAAGCTGATAATTATTTATCTCCTAGTTGAAGTGAAACAAAGATACACAGTATATCATCATGTTTCTGTTTACTCATTGGCCAGAAGCCGTAATGTACATGTCATCTAGACAGAAGTACTCTGCATGGCGAGGTAGAGTCATATACTACCAAGGTCTGCTAAGGGGCGTATGTATAGCAAGACAGGCAATGTATGAATCATTAAGAGGCGTATGTATAGCAAGACAGGCAATATATGAACCATTAAGAGGCATAGGTATAGCAAGACAGGCAATGTATGAACCATTAAGAGGCATAGGTATAGCAAGACAGGCAATGTATGAATCATCAAGAGGCGTAGGTATAGCAAGACAGGCAATATATGAATCATTAAGAGGCGTATGTATAGCAAGACAGGCAATATATGAATCATTAAGAGGCGTAGGTATAGCAAGACAGCAATATATGAATCATTAAGAGGCGTATGTATAGCAAGACGGGCAATATATGAACCATTAAGAGGCATAGGTATAACAAGACAGGCAATATATGATTCATTAAGAGGCGTATGTATAGCAACAAAGGCAATATATGAATCATTAAGAGGCGTAGGTATAGCAAGACAGGCAATATATGAATCATTAAGAGGCGTAGGTATAGCAAGACAGGCAATATATGAATCATTAAGAGGCGTAGGTATAGCAAGACAGGCAATATATGAATCATTAAGAGGCATAGGTATAGCAAGACAGAAGGTAATCAGAGTGTGTTGTGAAACATAGCAAATGTTTGCTTGTCAAAATATATATTCAATTTCCCACTGTTCTAAATCTGTTGTTTAAAACAATGCATTTCACTGAGGCCATTTGACTGAAGTCACGTCTCCATCATTAATTACTCCACGATCAAAGTGAGTTCATACTGTATTGATTTTTACACATTTTCTCGCGCGGGGTTAGTTATGCAGTGTTAATTGTCACCACATTCAGTTATTATGGTTAGAAACCCTATAATCGTGACAGGTGATGACACATTTAAATATAGAACTGTTCTCAATGATTTTATGACAACTTCAAAAAGGACTCCCAAACAACGTTTATAAGCTGACTGTTCAATGTGCGGAATCTGTGTTGGTGTAGATCTTCGTGTTAATCTTGTTCATTCATCTTTATAATGCACCAGCAAAAGATAAACATTCCATTTTGTGTTATGGACAATTAATGTCAAATCTACCATCTCACAAAAAAGTTCAAACAATATAAGTTTACGTCACGTGCTCGTCGACGTTGTTGAGAAAACCACACATCTTAAGAGTTGTGGGAACTCTTGGAGGATTTAAGCCTCAGCTACAACATAGGATGTTACTGTGATACAAGCAGATTGGGCAGGTATTGTATGAGGTGGAGGATGCTTAATGCAGTAATACACTGATTAATGTAGACTATAAGTGCATTAGGCTGTATTACACTCTATTCAGGCGAAAATTGAATAGTAATCAAATTTCAGTTGGATATCTCCTCCATCATTTAAGTGATAACGTCATCACTCACTGCTTAGTTGTAACACTCACTGCTCAGTGGTAACACTCACTGCTCAGTGGTAACACTCACCGCTCAGTGGTAACACTCACTGCTCAGTGGTAACACTCACAGCTCAGTGGTAACACTCACTGCTCAGTGGTATCACTCACCGCTCAGTGGTAACACTCACTGCTCAGTGGTAACACTCACCGCTCAGTGGTAACACTCACCGCTCAGTGGTAACACTCATCGCTCAGTGGTAACACTCATCGCTCAGTGGTAACACTCATCGCTCAGTGGTAACACTCACAGCTCAGTGGTAACACTCACTGCTCAGTGGTATCACTCACCGCTCAGTGGTAACACTCACTGCTCAGTGGTATCACTCACCGCTCAGTGGTAACACTCATCGCTCAGTGGTAACACTCACAGCTCAGTGGTAACACTCACTGCTCAGTGGTAACACTCACCGCTCAGTGGTAACACTCACTGCTCAGTGGTATCACTCACCGCTCAGTGGTAACACTCACCGCTCAGTGGTAACACTCACTGCTCAGTGGTAACACTCACCGCTCAGTGGTAACACTCACCGCTCAGTGGTAACACTCATCGCTCAGTGGTAACACTCACCGCTCAGTGGTAACACTCACTGCTCAGTGGTAACACTCATCGCTCAGTGGTAACACTCATCGCTCAGTGGTAACACTCATCGCTCAGTGGTAACCCTCACCGCTCAGTGGAAACACTCACCGCTCAGTGGTAACACTCACTGTAACACTCACTGCTCAATGGTAACACTCACCGCTCAGTGGTAACCCTCACCGCTCAGTGGTAACACTCACTGCTCAGTGGTAACACTCATCGCTCAGTGGTAACCCTCACCGCTCAGTGGAAACACTCACCGCTCAGTGGTAACACTCACTGTAACACTCACTGCTCAATGGTAACACTCACCGCTCAGTGGTAACCCTCACCGCTCAGTGGTAACACTCACTGCTCAGTGGTAACACTCACCGCTCAGTGGTAACCCTCAACGCTCAGTGGTAACACTCACCGCTCAGTGGTAACACTCACCGCTCAGTGGTAACCCTCACCGCTCAGTGGTAACACTCACCGCTCAGTGGTAACCCTCACCGCTCAGTGTTAACACTCACCGCTCAGTGGTAACCCTCAACGCTCAGTGGTAACACTCAC
The DNA here is from genome assembly GCA_949316495.1 of Amphiduros pacificus. NCBI lineage: Eukaryota > Metazoa > Annelida > Polychaeta > Phyllodocida > Hesionidae > Amphiduros > Amphiduros pacificus. The sequence continues at coordinate 921,018 of OX439000.1, read as the reverse complement.
CGCTCAGTGGTAACCCTCACCGCTCAGTGGTAACACTCACCGCTCAGTGGTAACACTCACTGCTCAGTGGTTATACTCACCGCTCAGTGGTAACACTCACTGCTCAGTGGTTACAGTCACCGCTCAGTGGTAACACTCACCGCTCAGTGGTAACCCTCACCGCTCAGTGGTAACACTCACTGCTCAGTGGTAACACTCACTGCTCAGTGGTAACACTCACTGCTCAGTGGTAACACTCACTGCTCAGTGGTAACACTCACTGCTCAGTGGTAACACTCACTGTAACACTCACTGCTCAATGGTAACACTCACCGCTCAGTGGTAACCCTCACCGCTCAGTGGTAACACTCACCGCTCAGTGGTAACACTCACTGCTCAGTGCTAACACTCACTGCTCAGTGGTAACACTCACTGCTCAGTGGTAACACTCACTGCTCAGTGGTAACACTCACCGCTCAGTGGTAACACTCACTGCTCAGTGGTAACACTCACTGCTCAGTGGTGACACTCACTGCTCAGTGGTAACACTCACTGCTCAGTGGTAACACTCACTGCTCAGCGGTAACACTCACCGCTCAGTGGTAACACTCACCGCTCAGTGGTAACACTCACTGCTCAGCGGTAACAAGAAATTAATGCAACGGCGCAGTTGGTCTGAGCGTAAGCTTTATGAGCTGCAGTTCCTTTGTTGTGTTCCAAATGTCGTGGGTTCGATTCCAGACTGTTTCAGCATTAAATTCATGATACAGCCGAAGCTGAGTCCTATGCCTGAAGGGTTAACCCGTTGTTCTTGTAAATCTGTGACTGATTGAGTTGTCATATGAGGGACTTGTGACATGACAATTCAGTGAGGCAGCACTATATCTGCTACAAGTAGGTCTCGTCTTGATATGACTTGAATGATATTGGAAGTGACTCCTAACACGCACAAACACGCACACACTATGCTGGTTATATTTAAGGTAAATCAACCATACACAGAGGCACAGTTTCAGATAGATAAACACCCTGTTTGACCTGCATGATTGAGTTAATTGTAAGTTGAATATGGTCAGACTTTTGCATGATTTCATGTTCAAGTATAAACTATATACCACACTGAACCTGAACCTTTTTTATTACTCTGATTCTATTAATAAAATATCATCTGGATAAATCAGAACATAAAATGACTTAAGAATAATGATAGACGGTATTGAAACCTCACGACGCCCACCCCTGAGCCGAAGGGGCGTGTTCATTCCAGTCTGGAGACAGTATTAAAATATAGTGGAAAACGTCAATTTCCCAATTTTGAAAAGATCAGGTGGTTTCTCCTTCTCCCCATAAAAGGCATGGTATGAAAACATTTCAAAAACATATTAGATTGTAAGCTTGTGAGCTTGTATTAATTGACAATACGGTATATAGAAAAAAAACAAGAACTTGCGCACATTCATTTAGCAGGTTCAAAGAGAATAATTACACATCTGACATGTGACTGACATAATATTATCGTCTATATAGCATCGTGTAGAAGTATTTTCGAAAAATGAATCTTACAACAAGATCATAATTGTATCAAAAGTGTTACAGCAGTCCAAGATCTGTAACTGTTCAGTTCCTTTGATTAGTTCACCAACAGAACAAGCAGCGCTAGTGTTAGTTAATGTATTTGTAGGACAAGAAATCATTTTTTTGAAAGCCAACAATGGGAGATATGCTGCATGCTTTCAAAGATCATTAAAGCTTTCCTATCACTTCTGCCTTATATAATATGAAAGTTTGTACCCGAGACTTTGCGATCAAATGTTATTACACGTCATATTACCCCGACATAAAATTGTGTTCCAGATGATCTGGCTTACAGAGGCCTCTTTTTTGCATCAGTGTCTGTTTATTAGTACGGGCCTAACACCCTCACGGACCACGATAGAGGTCACATACATCACACATCACACATCACACATCATACATCACACATCACACATCATACATCACACATCATACATCACACACCATGCATCATATATCATACACCCACACATCATACACCCACACATACATACATCATACATCATACATCATACATCACACATCACACATCACACATCATACATCATACATCACACACCATACATCACACACCATACATCACACATCACACATCAAACATCACACACCATACATCACACATCGTACATCACACATCATGCATCACACATCATACATCATACATCACACATCATGCATCACACATCATACATCATACATCACACATCACACACCATACATCACACATCACACATCATACATCACACATCATGCATCACACACCATGCATCATACATCATACATCACACATCATACATCACACACCATACATCATACATCACACATCATACATCACACATCATACATCACACATCATACATCACACATCATACATCACACACCATGCATCATACATCATGGCTTGTTATCGACAGGACAGTACAAATAGACAGCAATGTCAGAGTATATCGAATTGCGGCCAGATATCAGAGACACAGGAAATGACATTCCTTCGTGTCGTGTTTCTCGGATGAGGACTTTCGGCTGATACAATTGATTTCGGAAAGAATATAGAGTTCTGCCTACCAAAGATCGATGACCGAAATAAGCAGGCAAACTGGAAGCTTATCTGCAAACTGAGCGGCCTGATTTTAAACAGGAAATGGGAGTGGGATGTAAGTATGGTTCTCGCGCTGATATCTGCAGTGATCTTAATATATAGTGGAGCAGTTTTTTCAACAAGAACGCTGGTTTGAATAACAAATTAATCCACAATTTCACATTGATTATATACATATATGCATTTACGGTTACAGATAAATATCGGATCGCTTATTCGACTAACTTAACTAATATCCTCATTTATAATATCAACTTCTTTATATGACTTGAATTTCAACTTATAAAGGTCCTTTTTACTGGTGGACAGCCACTGTTTTGATGCCATCACTGGTTATCATGTTTCTATGAATCAATGACATCATCAATGTTGCTACACTAGGGCAACTTAGACTGTTCATAGATAACAGGCCTTATCGCAATTTTCCAAAATGGAGACTACAGACAGGAGAGTCATTTATTTGCCCTTCATAGAGGACTGGCTTTCACATCGAGGCAATTACAGCTGCAGCCAATAGGCTTGCTCAGCGTCCACTGGGGGAAAAAGTGACCTTATATGAATCACCTTATGTCAACCTCTGGTAACAAATTAACTGGGTAAGATGTAATGGTTTGCGAGAGTAATCGGGTCACCGGGTTAGGGCCAAACAATGAAATATTGCGAAAAAAGTGCATTTTGATATGGACAGGTATTTTTGCTAATGATATGGTAGAACTATATAATGTTGCATAATATACATCTAAATTTCGTTGCACAATAAACACATTATACGTACACAAATATATTATGTGACCAGACAGGACAACGTTTTTGAAAAACATTAGAAACCAGTTTAGGAAGACATTAGTTAGGTATGAGGTGAATGAACCTGCTGTGTAACTCAATTCATCAACCAACAAAAGGTCAATTTTGGAATATGTCAGTGTCACATTCACATACAGCTTGTTTTAGTATATAATATGCACTTTCTGTGTCAACATGGGCAACAAATGTTACTGCACTGTAAAGTAGACAAAACAAGCATTGCACATTAAGCCATGGGCGCTCCCTGGCCCCTGTATTCTGTATTCTGATTGGCTCTCGATGACATCACCCCACGTCTTCTCAGTCAGAAATATACTCAGACCAGGTAGTGACGTGATGGACTCTCTGACAGGTTTGGTGTAGACCGGAAGTAGCACAGAGCCACCTGGTGACGCCTAATTGGCCATGATGCCATACATAAGTAGGGGCACAACGTGAGAGTGTCCTACTCTGAGCATTAACCTCATCAGTTGCTCATGAATAATTTCCCTTTAGCGACAGGCAAGTAGACTTGGTGGCATGTAGGACACAAAGAGACCACAGTTCATTAACGTTGCTAAGAAACAACTTAAAGTGGAAATTGTGGAAGACACACAATGGGGAGTCACGTAGGAAATTAACAATATTCACATGAACATCACAAAATAATCTGTTTCACATTCTCGCCTACATAATGTTTGGACAGAAAACTCTCAAACTCTTGTTAGCTCAAAACCATAAAATCGATATTTTAAGAGTATATAATGGAAGACGATTAGCTGTTTGTCCTCTTCGTTTAATGTGAAACAAACTATTTGTTGGTGTTGGCCTAATTTACCTGCCACAGAAAGGCCTCTATCTCGATCTTTGTCTTTGTTGCCTGAGTGACGAAGCAATGGATTGGTGGAGGAACAAGCTGAGCTCTGATTGGCTGGTCGGTCACACGTGGACACACGACTCGCCACGTGACGTAAAAAGAAAGCTGATTCTGTTGGGAGAGAAATAAGGGAAATTCAGTCATAATATGAAAGTAATTATTGACGAGACAATAATTTGAATATATATCTAATATTCATTTGCATTCAAATCATTCCTTACAACAATGGGCCCTCAATTCATCCTAGTGTTTCATGTTGATACTTATAGAGCAGAAAGAGACTGGAGAGCAAATTAAGGATATACATCCGCCAGTAAGCCTACCATAGGTATTGACAGTGATGACTCACAGAAGAAGTCTATGAACTTCTTTGGCTTTCAATTTACACCTACGTTTCTAGAATTTGCTGGTGCATGCTTTCTCATATATTTCTTTTTTCCTTTTGTCTTGGACAATTGTAGAAAATATTGGACAGTCTTTTCCCCCTCAATTTCGGCATGGATCACGTGAATGCTATGAAGTGGCAAGGTGGAAATGTTATGCAGTGGTCTGAAGGATGTGAAGTGGAAAAGGCTGAAATGAATATTATGAATATCATGAAGTGGCAAGAAAGAACTGAATGCTGGTACATGGCATGGCAGTAATGGTTTGAATGACGCGAATGCTGGTAAGTGGTAGGGTAGTAATGGTTTGAATGAGGTGAATGCTGGTACATGGCAGGGTAGTAATGGTTTGAATGACGCGAATGCTGGTAAGTGGTAGGGCAGTAATGGTTTGAATGAGGTGAATGCTGGTACATGGCATGATAGTAATGGTTTGAATGACGTGAATGCTGGTAAGTGGCAGGGCAGTAATGGTTTGAATGACGTGAATGCTGGTAAGTGGCATGATAGTAATGGTTTGAATGACGCGAATGCTGGTAAGTGGCAGGGTAGTAATGGTTTGAATGACGTGAATGCTGGTAAGTGGCAGGGCAGTAATGGTTTGAATGACGCGAATGCTGGTAAGTGGTAGGGCAGTAATGGTTTGAATGAGGTGAATGCTGGTACATGGCATGATAGTAATGGTTTGAATGACGTGAATGCTGGTAAGTGGCAGGGCAGTAATGGTTTGAATGACGTGAATGCTGGTAAGTGGCAGGGCAGTAATGGTTTGAATGATGTGAATGCTGGTAAGTGGCAGGGTAGTAATGGTTTGAATGACGCGAATGCTGGTAAGTGGCAGGGCAGTAATGGTTTGAATGAGGTGAATGCTGGTAAGTGGCAGGGCAGTAATGGTTTGAATGATGTGAATGCTGGTAAGTGGCAGGGTAGTAATGGTTTGAATGAGGTGAATGCTGGTACATGGCATGATAGTAATGGTTTGAATGAGGTGAATGCTGGTAAGTGGCAGGGTAGTAATGGTTTGAATGACGCGAATGCTGGTAAGTGGCAGGGCAGTAATGGTTTGAATGAGGTGAATGCTGGTAAGTGGCAGGGCAGTAATGGTTTGAATGATGTGAATGCTGGTAAGTGGCAGGGTAGTAATGGTTTGAATGATGTGAATGCTGGTAAGTGGCAGGGTAGTAATGGTTTGAATGATGTGAATGCTGGTAAGTGGCAGGGCAGTAATGGTTTGAATGATGTGAATGCTGGTAAGTGGCAGGGCAGTAATGGTTTGAATGATGTGAATGCTGGTAAGTGGTAGGGCAGTAATGGTTTGAATGAGGTGAATGCTGGTAAGTGGCAGGGTAGTAATGGTTTGAATGAGGTGAATGCTGGTAAGTGGCAGGGTAGTAATGGTTTGAATGAGGTGAATGCTGGTAAGTGGCAGGGCAGTAATGGTTTGAATGATGTGAATGCTGGTAAGTGGCAGGGTAGTAATGGTTTGAATGACGCGAATGCTGGTAAGTGGTAGGGCAGTAATGGTTTGAATGAGGTGAATGCTGGTACATGGCATGATAGTAATGGTTTGAATGAGGTGAATGCTGGTAAGTGGCAGGGCAGTAATGGTTTGAATGACGTGAATGCTGGTAAGTGGCAGGGTAGTAATGGTTTGAATGAGGTGAATGCTGGTAAGTGGCAGGGTAGTAATGGTTTGAATGAGGTGAATGCTGGTAAGTGGCAGGGTAGTAATGGTTTGAATGACGTGAATGCTGGTAAGTGGCAGGGTAGTAATGGTTTGAATGATGTGAATGCTGGTAAGTGGCAGGGCAGTAATGGTTTGAATGATGTGAATGCTGGTAAGTGGCAGGGTAGTAATGGTTTGAATGATGTGAATGCTGGTAAGTGGTAGGGCAGTAATGGTTTGAATGAGGTGAATGCTGGTACATGGCATGATAGTAATGGTTTGAATGACGTGAATGCTGGTAAGTGGCAGGGCAGTAATGGTTTGAATGACGTGAATGCTGGTAAGTGGCAGGGTAGTAATGGTTTGAATGAGGTGAATGCTGGTAAGTGGCAGGGCAGTAATGGTTTGAATGATGTGAATGCTGGTAAGTGGCATGATAGTAATGGTTTGAATGACGTGAATGCTGGTAAGTGGCAGGGCAGTAATGGTTTGAATGACGTGAATGCTGGTAAGTGGCAGGGCAGTAATGGTTTGAATGAGGTGAATGCTGGTAAGTGGCAGGGTAGTAATGGTTTGAATGAGGTGAATGCTGGTAAGTGGCAGGGCAGTAATGGTTTGAATGATGTGAATGCTGGTAAGTGGCATGATAGTAATGGTTTGAATGACGTGAATGCTGGTAAGTGGCAGGGCAGTAATGGTTTGAATGACGTGAATGCTGGTAAGTGGCAGGGTAGTAATGGTTTGAATGAGGTGAATGCTGGTAAGTGGCAGGGCAGTAATGGTTTGAATGATGTGAATGCTGGTAAGTGGCAGGGTAGTAATGGTTTGAATGAGGTGAATGCTGGTACATGGCATGATAGTAATGGTTTGAATGACGTGAATGCTGGTAAGTGGCAGGGCAGTAATGGTTTGAATGACGTGAATGCTGGTAAGTGGCAGGGTAGTAATGGTTTGAATGAGGTGAATGCTGGTAAGTGGCAGGGTAGTAATGGTTTGAATGAGGTGAATGCTGGTAAGTGGCAGGGTAGTAATGGTTTGAATGACGTGAATGCTGGTAAGTGGCAGGGTAGTAATGGTTTGAATGATGTGAATGCTGGTAAGTGGCAGGGCAGTAATGGTTTGAATGACGTGAATGCTGGTAAGTGGCAGGGCAGTAATGGTTTGAATGATGTGAATGCTGGTAAGTGGCAGGGTAGTAATGGTTTGAATGACGTGAATGCTGGTAAGTGGCAGGGTAGTAATGGTTTGAATGATGTGAATGCTGGTAAGTGGCAGGGCAGTAATGGTTTGAATGATGTGAATGCTGGTAAGTGGCAGGGCAGTAATGGTTTGAATAATGCGAATGCTGGTAATAATAATGAATAATAATAATAAAATTTATATAGCGCTGACACCATATAAATCTGTTCATAACGCTCCATTCAGAACATGCTTTCTGATAAGGTATATCTTCAGTCTCTTTTTAAACATGTCAATCGAGGAGCTAGTCCTGACATCATTAGGAGTTCAGAGGCGAGGGCCAATGGATGAGAATGCCCTATCCCCTAAAGTTTTTAGACGAGTATTGGGGACGCACAGGTAAGTTCCGTCATTGGATCTCAGGTCCCTAGTCCCACAAGTAAGGTGGCGCCTTACCATTTAGTATCTTACACGTAGTCAGTAGAATTTTAAACTCAATTCTCGCATGTACCGGTAGCCAATGTAATTCTTTTAATTTTCTGAGATATGATCAAATTTCCCTATTCTCCCAACCACTCCCAACGGGCAGCAGAATTCTGAAGATACTGCAGCTTCCTAATTGATGATTTAGGAAGGCCCGCAAGGAGCCCGTTACCGTAGTCAAATGATGAGGTCATAAATGCATGGGTAAGTGTTTTGGCTGTTTTTTCGTCTAGATGGTAGTAAAGGTTTGAATGACGTGAATTCTGGTAAGTGCCAAATTGTTTCACGGGACTATATTCTCCATAAAAAGAGGTTTTCTGTACAGAAATTTCCTTTAGAAAGCCCTTGTCAACTCACACCCATACACATATCATGACATTGTAGGTGGCACCACGCGAAAGGCGCTATACGCCATTGCAGAAAGAATCATCTACAACACAGAGTAATATTTGAATGACCTTTTCACAGGAAATTTAAGCTTATTTCTGTGGTGGTACAGGAGATGTGATTGACATTTGGGTGCCATGTCTAAGTACAGCCGAGATGGAGGAAGTCATCTGTAGGATTGCTTGGAGTCAGATCAAATGGTCCTGGTTTGCTCCAGCCCTCAAAGGGGTTTGAAGACCCTGAATGTCTACAAAATTGTGGTTTGTTGGTGAGTTAAGTTAAGGAAAATAACCGCAGGAATAGTAGCCATTAAAATGACTTTGGGACTGAGATATTGAGGGAAAGACCCCTTGTGTGAGAAATGATTTAGGGGAAACATTCGTAATTAGCCTTGTCTCGCTGCCTGAGAGGAGCTGGTCATGAATCTCGCGGACTGTTTCCGGCGAGACTTCATCACGGATGTTACCGAGGTGACGCTTCAGACAGGAGGAAACCAAGACACCTTCTCCCACTGGAACATTTAGTGGGTTTAAGAGATGTCCCACAGTGCTTAGAGGCTGCATCCTGCTGGGTGCCTCCTGGCTGCCCGATATCCCAGACCCTGCCCTGCTGGGTGCCTCCCAGCTGCCCGATACCACAGGCCCTGCCCTGCTGGGTGCCTCCTAGCTGCCCGATACCTCAGGCCCTGCCCATCCTGCCAAGGCCTGCCCACCCTGCCAGGGCCTGCCCACCCTGCCAACCCTGCCAACCCTGCCAAGCCCTGCCCACCCTGCCAGGCCCTGCCATACGTCAGGGGGGTAACATCACTTTGATGATTTAGGAGTAGGAGCCTTATCTGACAGGGGAAACCACTTTAAGCTAGTATGGTCTGTCAGGGGGGTTGCTCCAGTATAATTCCCCCTTATCTTACAAAGGGTAATCTTAATACTGGTCTGGTCAATCAGGGGTGTCACATCAGTATAGGTCTAGCTGATCAGTTAGGGGGGTAACACCGGTATATCTCTATATCTGCATGATACACCAGGGGTGTGCCACCTGTACAGACTGCATCATCTGCTGGATACCCAGCAATACCGACCTGATCTATATATATATCTTAATATATATCTTAATAATATATATATATAACATCTCTTTTCACGAGTCCAGGCTGACTGTGCACTGAAAAAGCATATATATATATATATATATATATATATATATATATATATATATATATATATATATATATATATATATATATATATATATATATATATATATATATATATATATATATATATATACATATGCTTTTTCAGTGCACAGTCAGCCTGGACTCGTGAAAAGAGATGTTTATAATGTGAAGGAATGTGATACATACGATGCATTGTTGGGGTGATTCGGGTAACATATACCTGATATTGTTATGTAAATATTTTTTATGTAGATACTTGATCAAATACAAGTAAGAGTAATAGCTAATATTTGATTGACATGTTTCTCCATTGAGTATCATACAAAGGGTGAAACATTCTGCACTCAGAGCATGTGTACGATTACATATCTCAATTATTGGAAATCACTAAAAGCAAGTTTTAAAAAACCAGCTCATCTTGAATTGGGTTTCCAACACTATATCATTGTGTCCACCCCGGGAAGATCTTCATACATTACTAGCTTATGATATATTAAATTTTGTTTTTGATAAATGACAATATAAGAACTGTAGTTGGTTGTGAAAATAAGAAAATGAGCTTTTGGATTTACTTCAGTCAGGGCTTTAACGATTTGTGAAACTCCTTGAATACAGTGGACTTGCTCCAGGACCAGCGCGGCGTGAGTGTGTCTGGGAGCCGGTAGCAGGGCAATACAACATTTATCAAAGAGCAAATTGTGTGGCGAGACCGTTTTAGCATAGAACCAACACCTTGGCATTTGCCTCTGCTGCTGGGAGCTTTCTCTGTACAAATAACATTAGTCTTGGACGACTACAGGGGTGTAGAGAATATATCAGATATATATCAAATACGGGGTGTAGAGGAGGTAATAAGTACAGAATGTAGAGAATATATCAAATACAGGGTGTAGAGGATACATCAAATACAGGGTGTAGAGGATATATCAGATACAGGGTGTAAAGGATATATCAGATACAGGGTGTAGAGAATATATCAAATACAGGGTGTAGAGAATATATCAAATACAGGGTGTAGAGAATATATCAAATACAGGGTGTAGAGAATATATCAAATACAGGGTGTAGAGGATATATCAAATACGGGGTGTAGAGGATACATCAAATACAAGGTGTAGAGAATATATCAAATACAGGGTGTAGAGAATATATCAGATACAGGGTGTAGAGGATATATAATATACAGGGTGTAGAGGATATATCAAATTCTGGGTGTAGAGAATATATCAAATACAGGGTGTAGAGAATATATCAAATACAGGGTGTAGAGGATACATCAAATACAAGGTGTAGAGAATATATCAAATACAGGGTGTAGAGGATATATCAAATACAGGGTGTAGAGGATATATCAGATACGGGGTGTAGATGATATATCAGATACTATAACAAAACATACCGAGTCGGGAAGCTGGGTGAGCGGATTCAGTGAGTTGGTGATTGCGGACGGATACCCTGAGCCTTCGGCTCAGGGTATCCGTCCGCCATCACCAACGAACTGAATCCGCGGTCACAGCTGACCGACGAGTGTATGTTTTGTTTTTATACCTCAGACAACTACTGTATTTTTAAAAAATGAAACATGAAACAAGATATTTATCGTTACAAACATTTGTAAACAAAGCGCACCTCATTTGACCCCGTCACGTGACCCGAAAATGGCGCGTACAGCCATAGACTGGTTGCCGCCATCTGTGTATAAACACGATGTTCTTGACACTCGATGGGGGACCAGTCTAAAGATGGCCGACGCAAACTAATCAATATTTTACAAATAATCGGCATGCGCGTATTCATTCGAAATCGCATAAATACGCGCATCACTGAGGTATAATGGGTGTAGAGAATATATCAAATACAAGGTGTAGAGGAGGTAATAAATACAAGGTGTTTACAGTAGAGAATATATCAAATACAGGGTGTAGAGGATACATCAAATACAAGGTGTAGAGAATATATCAAATACAGGGTGTAGAGAATATATCAAATACAGGGTGTAGAGGAGGTAATAAATACAGGGTGTAGAGGATACATCAAATACAGGGTGTAGAGAATATATCAAATACAGGGTGTAGAGAATATATAATATACAGGGTGTAGAGGATATATCAAATTCTGGGTGTAGAAGACATCAAATACTCTCTCAGAAAAGAAAATGGTGTCTCTAGCAAATAGGAAGAGGAGGAAATTAGAAAATTGTTTCGCAGAGTGAAAACCTATGAAATATGTATATATTGTGAATGTCATAGTTGTCGGTATGTTTACTGTGATAGGCGCTAGTATAAATACAGTGACTTTGACAAATGGTTTCAGGCTCGTTGCAATATATATTTATAAGTTGCTCATGATATATGATCGAGTAATCACCAGGTCCAGTATGGGGGTGGGTCAGATTTCAACCAAACATCACATTGACGCTTGAAATATCACACAAATGAAAAACAATTAACAGTTTATAATATTTGAAACAAATGCAAACTGGTAATGCGGTCAGTGAGGTGTTTTCACGTTTTCGCAGCGTTATAATCTAAAGGCCTAATTCTATCGAATCCCATTAATTGCTAACCTAGTGGTGCACTATATTTGTATTGAAAAATCTTCTTCATAAGATCTTAATACTCACCAATAATGTCAGTAAATATATGCGATCTGCTACCAAGCAAAAGAAAAGAATAGTGATTTTTCCTAAGTATATATCAGAACTCGAATCTGAAAATTGACAAGAACCCTTTATGCTATTTTCGTAAATTACATCATTATATTTTAAATATTTAATCATATTATTTCAATTTACGTCCCTTTATTTTGAATAAACAGTGACAGATACTATCAACTAACTTTAGATAACGATTCTATCTTTAACTGTCACATCACTTATAAGTCCGAGATCAAGAAAAGATAAAACGGTTCATGAATTATTCTGGACATTGGGACATGGAGGTGATAGAGCTAACTTTCATAGACATTGGCTGATAATAGGAAAAGTGTCTTATATACACGTATAACATTGTCTTGTATACATAGAACATTGATTTATTTTGGCAAATATTTTGGCATAGAAAAGTTTATTTGAATTACATAAATAAATTGTTATGAAAATTGCGCCCATTGACCCTTATTTTGTCACAATGTGCACATGTGTAAATACCAGCTTGCTGCAAAAATATACAATTTGGCCCTGCTCTGTCAGTTCTTGGCCAATTTTCAACATTGACAACTTAGAATTTAGACTTTGGGCTCTTCTCTTCAATTATTTAAGTTTTGTGTTCGATATATTAATTTTCATGTTTCAGCAAAGAAGAGAGGTCAGTTCGTGACCTTGACTTGGTTGAATATAACACACGTACATCGCTTTATAAGTAATGACATGATTTACTGATGGATATACCCCACTATAGCACACATATTGATGACTGTGCATGTCATGTCAGGTTATTTCTATATTTTTTTAATGACCAAAATGCGCGAAATGGATGGTCGTTAGCCCTAAACTCTACCTAAACTGCACGGTTCAACTAAAGGGCAAGAGGGTATCTAATAGGAGGGTATCTAACAGGAGGGTATCTGATAGGAGGGTATCTGATAGGAGGGTATGTAATAGGAGGGTATCTAATACGACGGTATATAATAGGAGGGTATCTAATAGGAGGGTATCTAATGGGAGGGTATCTAATGGGAGGGTATCTAATGGGAGGGTATCTAACAGGAGGGTATCTGATAGGAGGGTATCTGATGGGAGGGTATCTAATAGGAGGGTATCTGATAGGAAGGTATCTAATAAAAGGGTATCTGATAAGAGGGTATCTGATAGGAGGGTATGTGATAGGAGGGTATCTGATAGGAGGGTATCTAAAAGGAGGGTATCTGATAGGAGGGTATCTAATAGGAGGGTATCTAATAGGAGAGTATCTAATAGGAGGGTATCTGATAGGAGGGTATCTAATAGGAGGGTATCTGATAGGAGGGTATCTAATAAAAGGGTATCTGATAGGAGGGTATCTGATAGGAGGGTATGTGATAGGAGGGTATCTGATAGGAGGGTATCTAATAGGAGGGTATCTGATAGGAGGGTATCTAATAGGAGGGTATCTAATAGGAGGGTATCTAATAAAAGGGTATCTGATAGGAGGGTATCTAATAAAAGGGTATCTGATAGGAGGGTATCTGATAGGAGGGTATCTAATAGGAGGGTATGTGATAGGAGGGTATCTGATAGGAGGGTATGTGATAGGAGGGTATCTGATAGGAGGGTATCTAATAGGAGGGTATCTGATAGGAGGGTATCTAATAGGAGGGTATCTAATAGGAGGGTATCTAATAAAAGGGTATCTGATAGGAGGGTATCTAATAAAAGGGTATCTGATAGGAGGGTATCTGATAGGAGGGTATCTAATAGGAGGGTATGTGATAGGAGGGTATCTGAGAGGAGGGTATCTAATAGGAGGGTATCTAATAAGAGGGTATTTAATAATCCTTATAATAATAATCTTCATAATAAGTGCTGGAAATTCATCTGAACCGATCATAAATGTAAGGTGAGCCACGCTGCCATAGTCTGAGTAGTTTGGAGATTGAAAGCATTCAAGGGCACACATCCCTGACTGACGCCATGGCACCATAATATTACCAGTCAATCTAGCCAACCTCAAGAATGGTGCGGCCAGTCACAGGGTAAGCCAAGGAGGCAGAATACCAAATACACACAATCCTGTCACAGGGTAAGCCAAGGAGGCAGAATACCAAATACACACAATCCTGTCACAGGGTAAGCCAAGGAGGCAGAATACCAAATACACACAATCCTGTCACAGGGTAAGCCAAGGTGGCAGAATACCAAATACACACAATCCTGTCACAGGGTAAGCCAAGGGGGCAGAATACCAAATACACACAATCCTGTCACAGGGTAAGCCAAGGGGACAGAATACCAAATACACACAATCCTGTCACAGGGTAAGCCAAGGGGGCAGAATACCAAATACACACAATCCTGTCACAGGGTAAGCCAAGGGGGCAGAATACCAAATACACACAATCCTGTCACAGGGTAAGCCAAGGAGGAAGATTACCAAATACACACAATCCTGTCACAGGGTAAGCCAAGGAGGCAGAATACCAAATACACACAATCCTGTCACAGGGTAAGCCAAGGAGGCAGAATACCAAATACACACAATCCTGTCACAGGGTAAGCCAAGGGGGCAGAATACCAAATACACACAATCCTGTCACAGGGTAAGCCAAGGAGGAAGAATACCAAATACACACAATCCTGTCACAGGGTAAGCCAAGGGGGTAAAATACCAATTACACACAATCCTGACACAGGGTAAGCCAAGGAGGCAGAATACCAAATATACACAATCCTGTCACAGGGTAAACCAAGGGGTAAAATACCAAATACACACACTCCTGTCACAGGGTAAGCCGAGGGGGCAGAATACCAAATACACACAATCCTGTCACAGGGTAAGCCGAGGGGGTAAAATACCAAATACACACAATCCTGTCACAGGGTAAGCCACGGAGGCAGAATACCAAATACACACAATCCTGTCACAGGGTAAGCCGAGGGGGTAAAATACCAAATACACACAATCCTGTCACAGGGTAAGCCAAGGATGCAGAATACCAAATACACACAATCCTGTCACAGGGTAAGCCGAGGGGGTAAAATACCAAATACACACAATCCTGTCACAGGGTAAGCCAAGAGGGCAGAATACCAAATACACACACTCCTGTCACAGGGTAAGCCAAGGGGGCAGAATAACAAATACACACAATCCTGTCACAGGGTAAGCCAAGAGGGCAGAATACCAAATACACACACTCCTGTCACAGGGTAAGCCGAGGGGGCAGAATACCAAATACACACAATCCTGTCACAGGGTAAGCCAAGGGGGTTAAATACCAAATACACACAATCCTGTCACAGGATAAGCCAAGGGGGCAGAATACCAAATACACACAATCCTGTCACAGGGTAAGCCAAGAGGGCAGAATACCAAATACACACACTCCTGTCACAGGGTAAGCCGAGGGGGCAGAATACCAAATACACACAATCCTGTCACAGGGTAAGCCAAGGGGGTAAAATACCAAATACACACAATCCTGTCACAGGATAAGCCAAGGGGGCAGAATACCAAATACACACAATCCTGTCACAGGGTAAGCCAAGGAGGCAGAATACCAAATACACACACTCCTGTCACAGGGTAAGCCGAGGGGGCAGAATACCAAATACACACAATCCTGTCACAGGGTAAGCCAAGGGGGTAAAATACCAAATACACACAATCCTGTCACAGGATAAGCCAAGGGGGCAGAATACCAAATACACACAATCCTGTCACAGGGTAAGCCAAGGGGGCAGAATACCAAATACACACAATCCTGTCACAGGGTAAGCCAAGGGGGTAAAATACCAAATACACACACTCCTGTCACAGGTAAGCCAAGGAGGCAGAATACCAAATACACACAATCCTGTCACAGGGTAAGCCAAGGGGGCAGAATACCAAATGCACACAATCCTGTCACAGGGTAAGCCAAGGGGACAGAATACCAAATACACACAATCCTGTCACAGGGTAAACCAATGGGGGTAAAATACCAAATACACACAATCCTGTCACAGGGTAAGCCAAGGGGGCAGAATACTAAATACACACAATCCTGTCACAGGGTAAGCCAATGGGGGTAAAATACCAAATACACACAATCCTGTCACAGGGTAAGCCAAGGAGGCAGAATACCAAATACACACAATCCTGTCACAGGGTAAGCCAATGGGGGTAAAATACCAAATACACACAATCCTGTCACAGGGTAAGCCAATGGGGGTAAAATACCAAATACACACAATCCTGTCACAGGGTAAGCCAAGGAGGCAGAATACCAAATACACACAATCCTGTCACAGGGTAAGCCAATGGGGGTAAAATACCAAATACACACAATCCTGTCACAGGGTAAGCCAATGGGGGTAAAATACCAAATACACACAATCCTGTCACAGGGTAAGCCAATGGGGGTAAAATACCAAATACACACAATCCTGTCACAGGGTAAGCCAAGGAGGCAGAATACCAAATACACACAATCCTGTCACAGTGTAAGCCAATGGGGGTAAAATACCAAATACACACAATCCTGTCACAGGGTAAGCCAATGGGGGTAAAATACCAAATACACACAATCCTGTCACAGGGTAAGCCAAGGAGGCAGAATACCAAATACACACAATCCTGTCACAGGGTAAGCCAAGGAGGCAGAATACCAAATACACACACTCCTGTCACAGGGTAAGCCAAGAGGACAGAATACCAAATACACACAATCCTGTCACAGGGTAAGCCAAGGGGACAGAATACCAAATACACACAATCCTGTCACAGGGTAAGCCAAGGGGACAGAATACCAAATACACACAATCCTGTCACAGGGTTAACCAAGGGGACAGAATACCAAATACACACAATCCTGTCACAGGGTAAGCCAATGGGGGTAAAATACCAAATACACACAATCATTGTTTGCCTGAAAATAGTATAGAACAGAGTTCGATAATAACATTGTGTGGTTAGACTACATAATCAGATTGATAAAAAGGAACAAATAAAATTATAGAGATAACTTAAAAGATTATATTTTATTCCACTACAAATAAGGTGCGTCGTTTTGCACCAATGCGATGTTACTGTGTTGGTCTAGAATGGCAGATGTATCACTAGGTTAGATATACTGCACAGTTTTCCTCTGATTACGCCACTTTATAAATGCAATTATAATTTATAGTGATCACAAAAGATGAAGAATCAAATAAATAATTTCACCTGATTTTGTAAAATAAAATAAAATTAAAATAGATACGATCTAACAGTCCCTTGCTGGTAAGAAATAATTATTTATATTTTTTTGTGAATTAAAAAAAGTAAATTTTTCCATAAAAATACCAGTAAACGATTTGCAAGTCAATTCTTTTTTCATCACTGACTAATTCCATAAAATCAAGTGTAAAAGGTGAGAGTTAATAACAGGATGATTGGTTAGCTGACACTCATTTATTACTGAGACCTCCATGACATAGTCCAGCACAAAGTGCCATTGAGAATTCCCACTAATGTGTTCAGCAATCTATCATTGTCATATTGATTTCAGCCTCACATGTGGATGCGAGTATTGGTGTATTAGTATTAAGATGAAGATAGATGTGTTATTCCAGAGAGAGTGAACAATAGATAAGAGAGTGATTACTGTGAGAGCCACCTGGCCAGGTGTGAACACCTCAGAGGGCCAAATAGGTGTGGGAATAATACTGCACGTTATTCTGTCCATCATCACGGTGACCCAGGATTAGTCTCAAGCTGACTACACCGTGACAGAATGGATTCACACAATACGTGCCACGATAAGTGCCGAGATAAGAGCCACGATAAGTGCCACAATAAGTGCCACGATAATTGCCACGATAAGTGCCAGTGGCATCACAGTGGCACCACAGTGGCATCATGGTGGCATCACAGTGGCACCACAGTGGCATCACAGTGGCATCACAGGAGCACCACAGTGGCACCACAGTGGTATCACAGTGGCATCATATTGATATCATAATGACATCACAGTGGCATCATAGTGGCAGCACGGTGGCATCACAGTGGCATCATAGTGACACCACAGTGGCACCACAGTGGCATCACAGTGGCATCACAGTGAAATCATAATGGAATCATAATGACATCACAGGCATCACAGTGGCACCACAGTGGCATCACAGTGGCATCATAGTAGCATCACAGTGGCATCACAGTGGCATCACAGTGGCACAAAAGTGGCATCACAGTGGCATCATAGTGATATCATAATGACATCACAGTGGAATCATAATGACATCACAGTGACATCATAGTGGTATCACAGTGGCACCACATTAGCATCAGAGTGGCATCACAGTGGCATCACAGTGGCTACAATGCGTTGTGATTTCAGGCTTGTTTCTGGTGAGGATGTCCGACATTTCTCTCCTAGCATTGTACTGCAGACACTATAGTCCAGCTATATCAGTCCCGAATCGTGCACTTTGTGTTAAAAGCGTGAAATTTGGCACAGGAGTAGCTTAGGGGTTACTAATAAGATATCAAGCGAGAGCCACGTTGAGTGGTCCCGTTTAAGGTCTTTTTCAAGATGGCCGCCTCACGACCTCTTAGAATGACCTAAAATTGATGTAATTTTTTTTTCTTCAGCTGTATGACACTTTTAAACTCACATGAGTAATGAAATTGTACCACTAGTCATAAATGTAACATTAAGATTTTTTTGGGGGAAATTATTTACCAATCATGGGTCATTTTCAAGATGGCCGACTCACGACCTGTAAAAATGACCCAAAATGCGTGTACATTTTTTTCCTCAGTTTTTGCGCAATGTAAACTGACAAGGGTTGCCAAATTGCACCACTACACATAAAAAGAAAATTTAGAACAATATTTTTCATGAAATATTGACCCATTATGGGTCATTTTACATAATTGTTACTTTCAATGGCAGGGTAACTTTAACATAAAAGAGAAACAGTCCGTTTTGTAATGTTTACTTTTTTCTTTAATGGACAACATGTTTAAATTAGACAACTTGATTGAACTATATTAACTTTCTTGTGTATTGCCATTGGGTCATTATGGGCCATTTAGGAACATACAATTGTCTTACCATTTTCTTACAATAGGTAATACAAAAGCATTGTACAGAGTCATGATTTTATATACATGCTTCTGATATACCATAAACATAAAATCATCATTGAAGAAAAGCAAGGTTGTCAGTAATGATCATGCGTGTATATAAAACAGTTATAGAAATTGCCAATTGTGTTGGGAACATGCAACGATAAAACAATGGGCACTGATTATCTCAAATCATTTCAATGAATGATTTTACAGTCAATATGATTTTAATGTAGTGATTCATTTAAGTACAATATCAAATTGTCCAGAGCTGCACAGTTCTATGATGTTTGGCTGCCACACAGCCCTTTGCAGTAGCAAAGTGGTGTGCATTTCAGCTGAACCTTATGGCACTTGCAATTCCTCAGGCATCCTTTCTTGCAACCACACTTCGTGAGTTCTAAGCAGGCAGCTGAGGCCTGCGGCAAAACTGACCATAGCGGCATCCATGTATGTTTGTCGTTTTCAATTTCTAGTTTCCACCCCCATTCACTTGCACTTGGGATCTCTGGCAGTGTCTCCAGGGCTTGACCCCAGATGTGGCCTGCCTGGAGCACAGCCCTGCGTACATGCTGGAGACATGCTCCTGAGGTGAAGGGAATGCTGAACATGTCTTTTCCTTTCCTGGTGAACATGTCAATCCGGGCATCTGTGAGGGAAGCCTCTGTACTGCCAATGTCATACATGACTATGACAAACCTCTCAAGGTTTGTGATTGTCTGGGGGTCTAATGTGTCCACAGGGGATGAGAGAGACTTGAAGTCATCTGTGATTTCTGGAAATACATTCCAAGTGTCCCAGGCAGTAACTTTTCCCTTTCCGTGGATACTTGAAGTTGTGTCACATCCTGTGAAGGCATGGAAGAACAGAATTCCAGTAGCCTTGTCCTCCCCAAGTGCATTGTACAGATCATGGATGAGGAAATACCGCAAACTTGAACCTTTTCCATATGAAACCCACAGTTCCAGAATGTTGAGTCTCTTGAACACAGATACGGCCAGAACTATAAGATCTGTGTCTGATCCTTTGATCAGTATTTTCTGGGAGCCATTCTGTGCTGCATCTAATGCATGGACAAACATTCGAGTATCAGCCTCCTCATGACTGCATGGTGCCAGAGATTCCATGTCCTCTGCCACTCCATTTGTGATCACACTGTCCTCTAGTGTACTATACACTTGTTTGCCATCCACATGGGGGATGTCCTTGATGCACTTTGACAGGTACTGATACAGCTCAGATTTGTTCTCACTGACTTTGAGAAAATCTGACATTTTGGGTAATGGTCCATTTGGTGTGACTTTCTGTCTCCTGCCAGTTCCACGATTTTCCCTTGTTGATTGTTTCAGGCTGTTTGCTATGTATCTATCCCATACAACGTCCACTCTCTGGGTAGACTGCAATATTTTTTCTATGTAGGGAACAAAGACCTTCTGGGCATATTCTTGGAAGGTCTTGGACTCTCCAGTATTAAGCATATGCACAACTGCAGCCCCATCGATCACTACACAATCTGTCTCAGGTTTGTCAAATGCTACAGTCACAAGTCCCTCCAATTAAGCATCCAGTAACAAGATCACACTTACTTGGGGAAGGGCGTAGTCTCCCCTGTCTGATATGGTGGGTGGTGCTGGCTGATTCTCATGCTTATTGACATATATTGCAATAAATACAATCTACTTGTTCCCCAGAGCATGTCAGTTTTAAAAGTTTGTTTCTATCACTTTTGGTTGTCAAGATATAAGCAATTGAAGATTTCTTTCTTGCTAATTATAATAACTCGTATTTGAAGGGAAACTTAAAGTTGTGATATCTCAGCAACTAAAAATGATAGAGACAAACTTAAAAAACTGGCATATTCAGCATACCCACCTCTTCAATATGGGAGGGGCGCAAATTAGGGCAGGGGCATTTATCAGGAAGAGTACACTAATATAAATAAGGTATATAGCAACAAGAAAATGTAAAAATATGGGAAAATCATTTTGAGTCATTTAGATAGATTATGAGTCGGCGGCCATCTTGAAAATGACCCATTATTGGTCAATAATTTCCAAAATATTGTTCTAAATGTTACATTCATGACTAGTGGTACAATTTCATTACTCATGTGAGTTTTAAGTGTCATACAACTGAAGAAACAATTTTTACATCAATTTTAGGTCATTTTAAGAGGTCGTGAGGCGGCCATCTTGAAAAAGACCTTAAACGGGACCGCTCAACGTGGCTCTCGCTTGATATCTTATCTGTAACCCCTAAGCTACTCCTGTGCCAAATTTCACGCTTTTAACACGAAGTGCACGATTGGGCTACTTTAAGGACTGATTTAGCTGGACTACTATGGTAGTGGGTTACCATGCAAGCTTTACTGTGCAGCTCTGCTCACGAGGCACACTCGGTGATTATATCAATGCTTCAAACAGCACTACTCACTTCGTATGGAGGGAACATGTAGACTGAGATTAGCAAAGGTGTATGCAGCCTTTATTGAGATTGGTGGTTGTCAAAATCATGCTGTAAAACGTACATCATATAAGTGACAGACTTTATATCAGAAACCGCCAACATCAATGGCATAAAACGAGAACCAAACCAGAAATATGTCTGGGGCGGGGGTCACATAGTTCCATGGTCATGCACGCACATAGACTAATCCGCAGTCTCTAGCCTCCATCAAAGATAATGAGAGACACTCCGCTCTATAACCCTCTGGCAGTGTGTATTATAGGATTTATATTACCTCTGCTAAAAGGGTCTTAAAGTATGAGACAACCAGCTTGTCAAAGATTTCTTCAATGTTCTTATTTGATGTATATTAAGCAGTTACATGCAATCAGCCAATCAGATTTGTTCATTTTGGTCACGTGATCAACTAATAGCAGCGTATGTCGGATCCAAAAAGCTATATCGGAAGGTTGTGTAGTGTATCAGCCAATTAAAATGCAGCAATGATGGCAGACGACAATGCCAATTTCAACTCCCCTTCTCAGTGGAAATCAACAGAAAATCAAAATCAAGCCGCACCGGAAGAGGACTCGACAGTAAACAGTGTCCGCTTGTTCTTTTAACATGTCCCTATTCATAATATATAGACAGTTGATCGTATTTCGTTCAATATGAAGTAAGACAAGCTATAACGAACACGGGTGTGGTTGTCTGGTAGTGGAATCCCATCGGCTATTGATGTAATAATATCTGTCCAGAGAGGTGTTACTACTTTCATCATCCCCATGGCCTCAGCTTAATGCGGCTCTCTGCAGATTATAAGCTGTACAGTGCTTTTTGGAGGCACCCTTGATACCCATTTTATGTATACCGCTCTCACACAACCTGACATGAAAAGAGTCCTGCCTTGTATTGTACAAGTAACCTCCAGACCTAAAAGACCAACCATAGTATTAACTGTTCTCACTGGGGATCTGAATAAAATGCTCTGGAACATTCCATGCCAGCATCTACCGTGTTGTCAAACACACTCTGGAAGTGTAACTGATGTTAAAGTAAGAGATCACTTTCAATTATCCAAGTATTTAGACTGGATATGCCAACCTGAACCCACCGCCAGATGGCGTTACTCTTCACCAACGCGTGATTGATCAGATGCCAATATCATTGCATGTTATCTGAGGATGTACATTTCATGGCGGTTTTTAAAGATGATGAAGATGTAGGCTTGTGGGTTCACAGGATGAGTGTCTGTGTCCCGCGAGGGCCTTGGTCAGCATTGGAGGGCCTTTTATTATCTTCAGTATAATATATATATATATATTTGTGTGTGTGTGTGTTTGTGTATGTGTGTGTTATACAGTGGTATTACTCAAAGCATTGTATAAAAAAGCATTGTATAAACAATATTCGCACATACTTTTTAAATTGGCGATGTAATTTACAATGTTTCAAATTTCTCGATGTTTCTATATTACTTTATAACTTATAATGAAAGAGACACAATGAGTGAGTTAAGTGTTGGAATAAAAATGATAAGCGGCCATTATTATATGAAATGAGCAAAAATACGAGATTATATGAAATGAGCAAAAATACGAGATTATATGAAATGAGCAAAAATACGAAATTATATGAGCAAACAATGACTTCTTAACATGAGTACGAAAATAATGGTACGCTCAACGAAAGTATATAATATATTTGTTTAACACATCTGGAGCTCTTATCGATTTCGTTAAACGTATTATTTGGTTTTACCAACTGTGTTTATCATGATATATAATGACAAGACTTTATGACTGTAGCCAGCGCTGGCACATTTCCGCCAGAATGATTAGAGTGGCTATGATACAGACAGAACTTTGAGTGCCTAAACATCTCCCTTCTCATATCATTTTATCTTCTGCCGTTCATTTTGTCTTCATCAGCCCTCTGTGTTTCATCAACCTGTATCTGTCAACCTCCTTTCTAATTTGTATGGACCCTTTCTCTATCTATAATGACTTCCGGTTCCTATCACCCTTTCCTCACACTGTCCTGACACTCCTAATATCAATAGATCCATCCTCTTCAGTACACTTGTCCTAATCAATTTGTTTTCTATATCAATATACTAACTGTCATTATCAACCTCTTTCTGTTTACTTTACTTATGTTCTGTTGTTTTCTTCGGCAATTATTTGATCTCTATTCAGTTCTCGGCCTCTTTATTTTGTCTTCATTCTGTATCTATGTAATTAAAATTTTACAAACCCAGGAACATATTGTGAGGAGCTGAGAGGAAAATGGGTCAGAATTCTCCTCTTCACAGGCCTAGCAGTATATTCCTTCAATATATCACTTAAATCTAGGACAGATGGTAGACCATCTTAGAGCTCTAACTGCCATAAATTAAATGTACTCCATGAAAGTATAGAGTCCCGGAATATGTAGAGACTGTAAGACATATATGAAGATATATATGATAAGTAAGGGGGTAGAGAGAATTAGACCCCAAGTTTCGTCTATGAGGTCATTAGTGAAATGGAATTGAGTGGAGGAAATGGTTGGCGCATGCGCAGTGGTTGTGTCGGGATATACTTATACCACTCCCTTGCAGCACGCAGAAGGTCAGGGGTCTACACATTATTTCCTCCATCATAATAAACTCTGTATTTTAAATTGGAATATTCCACTGATCTGTTTATATACCAAGATTGTGCCGAGATTTGAAACTTTCTGAGATTGCATATTGCTAAAGATATGAGCCGTCCGCTCCTCTGGTTGACCAGAAGTATTCTCCTTGAATTATTCCCAGAAAAATCAGCTTGTCTGGCATAACACCAGACTGCAACATGCTGGGAGGTCTGGGGCGTTGACATCTGGAAATGTAAGGGTAAATTTCATCTTATTCTTGCACTTGACTGTCACAAGGTAATGGACCTTTACTACGTTAGCGTGATAAGTCGGCATAGGCCGTGCTGTGGTGGACCTTCATACCGCCACCAATTGTCTGCTGGTGAGTTCCACTCAATCCACTTCTTGGCGGACCAGTGTAAACGTCATTTGCAAAAAAGAAAAAAAAAGAGAAAGAAAGAAATTGGTATCGACCGAAAAGGCAATTACATTACATAAAACTACATTATGCTGAGGAAACCATTTCACTACCTGATCAGAATATTTCAGCGGAACGTGATCTACATTGCACAAAGCGGATGAATTCCACAAAGTGTGATCTACATTGCAGAAAGTTTGGATGACTTCAGGAAAAAATGATCCACATTGCACAAATATTGATGACTTCAGGAAAATATGATCTGTATTTCACAAAGATTGATGCCTTCAGGAAAATATGATCTACATTGCACAAAGATTGATGCCTTCAGGAAAATATGATCTGTATTGCACAACGATTGATGACTTCAGGAAAATATGATCTACATTGCACAAAGTTTAGATGACTTCAAGAAAATATGATCTGTATTGCAAAAAGATTGATGACTTCAGGAAAATATGATCTACATTGCACAAAGTTTGGATGACTTCAAGAAAATATGATCTGTATTGCACAAAGATTGATGACTTCAGGAAAATATGATCTACATTGCACAAAGTTTGGATGACTTCAGGAAAATATGATCTACATTGCACAAAGTTTGGATGACTTCAAGAAAATATGATCTTTATTGCACAAAGATTGATGACTTCAGGAAAATATGATCTACATTGCACAAAGTTTGGATGACTTCAAGAAAATATGATCTGTATTGCACAAAGATTGATGACTTCAGGAAAATATGATCTACATTGCACAAAGTTTGGATGACTTCAGGAAAATATGATCTACATTGCACAAAGTTTGGATGACTTCAGGAAAATATGATCTACATTGCACAAAGTTTGGATGACTTCAGGAAAATATGATCTACATTGCACAAAGTTTGGATGACTTCAGGAAAATATGATCTACATTGCACAAAGTTTGGATGACTTCAGGAAAATATGATCTACATTGCACAAAGTTTGGATGACTTCAGGAAAATATGATCTACATTGCACAAAGTTTGGATGACTTCAGGAAAATATGATCTACATTGCACAAAGTTTGGATGACTTCAGGAAAATATGATCTACATTGCACAAAGTTTGGATGACTTCAGCAGAATATGATTTGTATTGCACAATTTGGGTGGTTTCAGCAAAATATGATCAACATTTCACAACGTGTGTATGGTTTCAAATGAATGTGACCTAAAGTGCACAAAGTTTGGCCTCAGCTTCTACCCTCACTGAAATCTATTTAATGTCCATGGCTAAATTTGCACGTTAAGGGAGTCATCATCCAAACGATATTCAAGTTACCAAATAATGCTAATTTCTTAAAAGTGCTTTTAGAGGTTTTTGTTGATGAAACTCATCTGCATTCGACCTTTTGACACTTGTAAAATAATTATGTTGCGTTCGGATTCATAACCACTTGAACGGTATTAAAAGAAGAGGTTTGGGGTATCTTTACAGCAAAAACCATTTGCCTGTAATCGATTAATTTCCATTAATTGTCATTCTAGCGATTAACAGATTTGTCAGTATCAAAGTCATATTTGATCAAATAGTTTTAGGCCACAATTACCGATTATTGAGTAATGCCTACTTTATATTCAATGAGAGCATCTACCAGAAATAAATCCATCATTAAAGTCTTTGTTGATCGAAACATGATTTGTTATAATAATCAAGCACTTATTAAATTAAATTAACTCCAATAAAAACATGCATGTGATCTTTCAGAAGAATTTAGGTTATATCAGGTCAGATATAAGCCTGTCACTGGGACTCACTGCACTGCTCTTTTGAGGATCTTTCTTTTGTAATGTCACATGGACATGATATCACAAACCATGGCATTTGATAACCAGTCAGGGGGCACTGTAGTAAGCTGTAGTAAGAGACAACTCAATAGCCAACAGTCACAGTAGCAGACAGTCATAAATAGAAACAACTCAGTAGCAGACAGCCACAGTTAGAAACAACTCAGTAGCAGACAGCCACAGTTAGAAATAACTCAATAGCAGACAACTACAGTTAGAAACAACTCAATAGCAGACAGCCACAGTTAGAAACAACTCAGTAACAGACATCCACAGTTAGAAACAACTCAATAACAGACAGCCACAGTTAGAAACAACTCAGTGGCAGACAACTAAAGTTAGAAACAACTCAGTAACAGACAGCCACAGTTAGAAACAACTCAATAACAGACAGCCACAGTTAGAAACAACTCAGAAGCAGACAGCCACATTTAGAAATAACTCAATAGCAGACAACTACAGTTAGAAACAACTCAATAGCAGACATCCACAGTTAGAAACAACTCAATAACAGACAGCCACAGTTAGAAACAACTCAGTGGCAGACAACTACAGTTAGAAACAACTCAGTAACAGACAGCCACAGTTAGAAACACCTCAATAACAGACAGCCACAGTTAGAAACAACTCAGTAGCAGACAGCCACAGTTAGAAACAACTCAGTAACAGACAGCCACAGTTAGAAACAACTCAATAACAGACAGCCACAGTTAGAAACAACTCAGTAGCAGACAGCCACAGTTAGAAATAACTCAATAGCAGACAACTACAGTTAGAAACAACTCAGTAGCAGACAGCCACAGTTCGAAACAACTCTGTAACAGACAGCCACAGTTAGAAACAACTCAATAACAGACAGCCACAGTTAGAAACAACTCAGTGGCAGACAACTACAGTTAGAAACAACTCAGTAGCAGACAACTACAGTTAGAAACAACTCAGTAACAGACAGCCACAGTTAGAAACAACTCAATAGCAGACAGCCACAGTTAGAAACAACTCAGTAACAGACAGCCACAGTTAGAAACAACTCAATAGCAGACAGCCACAGTTAGAAACAACTCAATAGCAGACAGCCACAGTTAGAAACAACTCAATAGCAGACAGCCACAGTTAGAAACAACTCAATAGCAGACAGCCACAGTTAGAAACAACTCATTAACAGACAGCCACAGTTAGAAACAACTCAGTAGCAGACAGCCACAGTTAGAAATAACTCAATAGCAGACAACTACAGTTAGAAACAACTCAGTAGCAGACAGCCACAGTTCGAAACAACTCTGTAACAGACAGCCACAGTTAGAAACAACTCAATAACAGACAGCCACAGTTAGAAACAACTCAGTGGCAGACAACTACAGTTAGAAACAACTCAGTAGCAGACAACTACAGTTAGAAACAACTCAGTAACAGACAGCCACAGTTAGAAACAACTCAATAGCAGACAGCCACAGTTAGAAACAACTCAATAGCAGACAGCCACAGTTAGAAACAACTCAGTAACAGACAGCCACAGTTAGAAACAACTCAATAGCAGACAGCCACAGTTAGAAACAACTCAATAGCAGACAGCCACAGTTAGAAACAACTCAATAGCAGACAGCCACAGTTAGAAACAACTCAATAGCAGACAGCCACAGTTAGAAACAACTCAATAACAGACAGCCACAGTTAGAAACAACTCAGTAGCAGACAGCCACAGTTAGAAATAACTCAATAGCAGACAACTACAGTTAGAAACAACTCAGTAGCAGACAGCCACAGTTCGAAACAACTCTGTAACAGACAGCCACAGTTAGAAACAACTCAATAACAGACAGCCACAGTTAGAAACAACTCAGTGGCAGACAACTACAGTTAGAAACAACTCAGTAGCAGACAACTACAGTTAGAAACAACTCAGTAACAGACAGCCACAGTTAGAAACAACTCAATAGCAGACAGCCACAGTTAGAAACAACTCAGTAACAGACAGCCACAGTTAGAAACAACTCAATAGCAGACAGCCACAGTTAGAAACAACTCAATAGCAGACAGCCACAGTTAGGAACAACTCAATAGCAGACAGCCACAGTTAGAAACAACTCAATAGCAGACAGCCACAGTTAGAAACAACTCAGTAACAGACAGCCACAGTTAGAAACAACTCAATAGCAGACAGCCACAGTTAGAAACAACTCAATAGCAGACAGCCACAGTTAGAAACAACTCAATAGCAGACAGCCACAGTTAGAAACAACTCAGTAACAGACAGTCACAGTTAGAAACAACTCAGTAACAGACAGCCACAGTTAGAAACAACTCAGTAGCAGACAGCCACAGTTAGAAACAACTCAATAGCAGACAGCCACAGTTAGAAACAACTCAATAGCAGACAGCCACAGTTAGAAACAACTCAGTAACAGACAGTCACAGTTAGAAACATCTTGGTAACAGACAGCCACAGTTAGAAAAAACTCGGTAACAGACAGCCAAAGTTAGAAAAAAACTCGGTAACAGACAACTACAGTTAAAATACAATGTTAGGTATACATTGGAAATATTATTGCACATTCCATATTAGTAATGAAACCAGCAGAAAAAAACTCACTGGTCTTTAATATTAGTTGAAAACTGCATACACATGATATTATGTTGTTATCGGTTGGCGTTCAGCATTGTAGGCATTATCCTGCTCCTAGGGGTCTATTCTATGTCTTTATTTGAGTACAAGTCTCCCCAGTCTCATCATTCCCAGCCAATAGAGGACAGACTAACCCACTTAACAACAGTACACCTCCCATTTTATCGTTACCCTTCCCAGTGTTTGATCAACAACCTTTTTTATATCCCCATGCTAAAGTCGCAATATCTACTTCTGTTTCGTAAGACAAGAAGGCACTTTTAGGTATGTTTATATCAGTAATAAAACAGAAACGATCCAGTGGCCAAACCATATTGTGTTTTTTTAGCATGAATTGAAAAAATAATAAATGGTCCCTGAGATGTCCAATTGGCAAAGTTTAAACAATAATAAATGAAACAGCAGATGCGCACCTCTCTCGGCCCTCAGCAGCCGGCCAGGACACAGTGAGATACAAACAGGCAGTCGCTTCCTCGGCCAACCCTCAATGATCAATACAAAGTACCCTGAGATACAAACAGGCAGTCGCTTCCTCAGCCAATCCTCACTGCTCAATACAAAATACCCTGAGATACAAACAGGCAGTCGCTTCCTCGGCCAACCCTCACTGCTCAATACAAAATACCCTGAGATACAAACAGGCAGTCATTTCCTCGGCCAACCCTCACTGCTCAATACAAAATACCCTGAGATACAAACAGGCAGTCGCTTCCTTAGCCAACCCTCACTGCTCAATACAAAATACCCTGAGATACAAACAGGCAGTCGCTTCCTTAGCCAACCCTCACTGCTCAATACAAAATACCCTGAGATACAAACAGGCAGTCGCTTCCTTAGCCAACCCTCACTGATCAATACAAAATACCCTGAGATACAAACAGGCAGTCACTTCCTCAGCCAACCCTCACTGCTCAATACAAAATACCCTGAGATACAAACAGGCAGTCACTTCCTTAGCCAATCCTCACTGCTCAATACAGAATACCCTGAGATACAAACAGGCAGTCATTTCCTCGGCCAACCCTCACTGCTCAATATAAAATACCCTGAGATACAAACAGGCAGTCGCTTCCTCGGCCAACCCTCACTGCTCAATACAAAATCCCTGAGATACAAACAGGCAGTCGCTTCCTTAGCCAATCCTCACTGCTCAATACAAAAAACCCTGAGATACAAACAGGCAGTCACTTCCTTAGCCAATCCTCACTGCTCAATACAGAATACCCTGAGATACAAACAGGCAGTCGCTTCCTCAGCCAACCCTCACTGCTCAATACAGAATACCCTGAGATACAAACAGCCAACCCTCACTGCTCAATACAAAATACCCTGAGATACAAGCAGGCAGTCGCTTCCTCAGCCAACCCTCACTGCTCAATACAGAATACCCTGAGATACAAACAGCCAACCCTCACTGCTCAATACAAAATACCCTGAGATACAAGCAGGCAGTCGCTTCCTCAGCCAACCCTCACTGCTCAATACAGAATACCCTGAGATACAAACAGCCAACCCTCACTGCTCAATACAAAATACCCTGAGATACAAGCAGGCAGTCGCTTCCTCAGCCAACCCTCACTACTCAATACAAAATACCCTGAGATACAAACAGGCAGTCACTTCCTCAGCCAACCCTCACTGCTCAATACAGAATACCCTGAGATACAAGCAGGCAGTCGCTTCCTCAGCCAATCCTCACTGCTCAATACAAAATACCTTGAGATACAAACAGGCAGTCGCTTCCTCAGCCAACCCTCACTGCTCAATATAAAATACCCTGAGATACAAACAGGCAGTCGCTTCCTCAGCCAACCCTCACTGCTCAATACAAAATACCCTGAGATACAAACAGCCAACCCTCACTGCTCAATACAAAATACCCTGAGATACAAACAGGCAGTCACTTCCTTAGCCAATCCTCACTGCTCAATACAGAATACCCTGAGATACAAACAGGCAGTCATTTCCTCGGCCAACCCTCACTGCTCAATATAAAATATCCTGAGATACAAACAGGCAGTCACTTCCTCAGCCAACCCTCACTGCTCAATACAAAATACCTTGAGATACAAACAGGCAGTCATTTCCTCGGCCAACCCTCACTGCTCAATATAAAATACCCTGAGATACAAACAGGCAGTCGCTTCCTCAGCCAACCCTCACTGCTCAATACAAAATACCCTGAGATACAAACAGGCAGTCGCTTCCTCGGCCAACCCTCACTGCTCAATACAAAATACCCTGAGATACAAACAGGCAGTCGCTTCCTCAGCCAATCCTCACTGCTCAATACAGAATACCCTGAGATACAAACAGGCAGTCGCTTCCTCAGCCAATCCTCACTGCTCAATACAGAATACCCTGAGATACAAACAGGCAGTCGCTTCCTCGGCCAATCCTCACTGCTCAATACAGAATACCCTGAGATACAAACAGGCAGTCGCTTCCTCGGCCAATCCTCACTGCTCAATACAGAATACCCTGAGATACAAACAGGCAGTCCCTTCCTCAGCCAATCCTCACTGCTCAATACAGAATACCCTGAGATACAAACAGGCAGTCGCTTCCTCGGCCAATCCTCACTGCTCAATACAGAATACCCTGAGATACAAACAGGCAGTCACTTCCTTAGCCAACCCTCACTGCTCAATACAGAATACCCTGAGATACAAACAGGCAGTCGCTTCCTTAGCCAACCCTCACTGCTCAATACAAAATACCCTGAGATACAAACAGGCAGTCGCTTCCTCAGCCAACCCTCACTGCTCAATACAGAATACCCTGAGATACAAACAGGCAGTCGCTTCCTCGGCCAACCCTCACTGCTCAATACAGAATACCCTGAGATACAAACAGGCAGTCACTTCCTTAGCCAACCCTCACTGCTCAATACAGAATACCCTGAGATACAAACAGGCAGTCACTTCCTTAGCCAACCCTCACTGCTCAATACAAAATACCCTGAGATACAAGCGGCCAACCCTCACTGCTCAATACAACATACCCTGAGATACAAACAGGCAGTCGCTTCCTTAGCCAACCCTCACTGCTCAATACAAAATACCCTGAGATACAAACAGGCAGTCGCTTCCTCGGCCAACCCTCACTGCTCAATACAGAATACCCTGAGATACAAACAGGCAGTCGCTTCCTTAGCCAACCCTCACTGCTCAATACAGAATACCCTGAGATACAAACAGGCAGTCGCTTCCTCAGCCAACCCTCAATGATCAAATCAAAGTATCCTGAGATACAAACAGGCAGTCGCTTCCTCAGCCAACCCTCACTGCTCAATACAAAATACCCTGAGATACAAACAGGCAGTCGCTTCCTTAGCCAACCCTCACTGCTCAATACAGAATACCCTGAGATACAAACAGGCAGTCGCTTCCTTAGCCAACCCTCACTGCTCAATACAAAATACCCTGAGATACAAACAGGCAGTCGCTTCCTTAGCCAACCCTCACTGCTCAATACAAAATACCCTGAGATACAAACAGCCAACCCTCACTGCTCAATACAAAATACCCTGAGATACAAACAGGCAGTCGCTTCCTTAGCCAATCCTCACTGCTCAATACAAAATACCCTGAGATACAAACAGGCAGTCGCTTCCTCAGCCAACCCTCACTGCTCAATACAAAATACCCTGAGATACAAACAGCCAACCCTCACTGCTCAATATAAAATACCCTGAGATACAAACAGGCAGTCGCTTCCTCAGCCAACCCTCACTGCTCAATACAAAATACCCTGAGATACAAACAGGCAGTCGCTTCCTTAGCCAATCCTCACTGCTCAATACAAAATACCCTGAGATACAAACAGGCAGTCGCTTCCTCAGCCAACCCTCAATGATCAAATCAAAGTATCCTGAGATACAAACAGGCAGTCGCTTCCTCAGCCAACCCTCACTGCTCAATACAAAATACCCTGAGATACAAACAGCCAACCCTCACTGCTCAATACAAAATACCCTGAGATACAAACAGGCAGTCGCTTCCTCAGCCAATCCTCACTGCTCAATACAAAATACCCTGAGATATAAACAGGCAGTTGCTTCCTTAGCCAACCCTCACTGCTCAATACAGAATACCCTGAGATACAAACAGGCAGTCGCTTCCTCAGCCAACCCTCACTGCTCAATAAAAAATACCCTGAGATACAAACAGGCAGTCGCTTCCTTAGCCAATCCTCACTGCTCAATATAAAATACCCTGAGATACAAACAGGCAGTCGCTTCCTTAGCCAATCCTCACTGCTCAATATAAAATACCCTGAGATACAAACAGGCAGTCGCTTCCTCAGCCAACCCTCAATGATCAAATCAAAGTATCCTGAGATACAAACAGGCAGTCGCTTCCTCAGCCAACCCTCACTGCTCAATACAAAATACCCTGAGATACAAACAGCCAACCCTCACTGCTCAATACAAAATACCCTGAGATACAAACAGGCAGTCGCTTCCTCAGCCAATCCTCACTGCTCAATACAAAATACCCTGAGATACAAACAGGCAGTCGCTTCCTTAGCCAACCCTCACTGCTCAATACAGAATACCCTGAGATACAAACAGGCAGTCGCTTCCTCAGCCAACCCTCACTGCTCAATACAAAATACCCTGAGATACAAACAGGCAGTCGCTTCCTTAGCCAATCCTCACTGCTCAATATAAAATACCCTGAGATACAAACAGGCAGTCGCTTCCTTAGCCAACCCTCACTGCTCAATACAGAATACCCTGAGATACAAACAGGCAGTCGCTTCCTTAGCCAATCCTCACTGCTCAATACAGAATACCCTGAGATACAAACAGGCAGTCACTTCCTTAGCCAACCCTCACTGCTCAATACAAAATACCCTGAGATACAAACAGGCAGTCGCTTCCTCAGCCAACCCTCACTGCTCAATACAGAATACCCTGAGATATAAACAGGCAGTCGCTTCCTCGGCCAACCCTCACTGCTCAATACAAAATACCCTGATATACAAACAGGCAGTCACTTCCTCAGCCAATCCTCACTGCTCAATACAGAATACCCTGAGATACAAACAGCCAACCCTCACTGCTCAATATAAAATACCCTGAGATACAAACAGGCAGTCACTTCCTCAGCCAACCCTCACTGCTCAATACAAAATACCCTGAGATACAAACAGGCAGTCGCTTCCATAGCCAACCCTCACTGCTCAATACAAAATACCCTGAGATACAAACAGCCAACCCTCACTGCTCAAT
Source organism: Amphiduros pacificus (assembly GCA_949316495.1). Classification (NCBI taxonomy): domain Eukaryota; kingdom Metazoa; phylum Annelida; class Polychaeta; order Phyllodocida; family Hesionidae; genus Amphiduros; species Amphiduros pacificus. The sequence continues at coordinate 886,545 of OX439000.1, read as the reverse complement.
ATAAAATACCCTGAGATACAAACAGGCAGTCGCTTCCTCAGCCAACCCTCACTGCTCAATACAAAATACCCTGAGATACAAACAGCCAACCCTCACTGCTCAATATAAAATACCCTGAGATACAAACAGCCAACCCTCACTGCTCAATATAAAATACCCTGAGATACAAACAGGCAGTCGCTTCCTCGGCCAACCCTCACTGCTCAACACAAAATACCCTGAGATACAAACAGGCAGTCGCTTCCTTAGCCAACCCTCACTGCTCAATACAGAATACCCTGAGATACAAACAGCCAACCCTCACTGCTCAATATAAAATACCCTGAGATACAAACAGGCAGTCGCTTCCTCAGCCAACCCTCACTGCTCAATACAAAATACCCTGAGATACAAACAGGCAGTCGCTTCCTCGGCCAACCCTCACTGCTCAATACAAAATACCCTGAGATACAAACAGGCAGTCACTTCCTCGGCCAACCCTCACTGCTCAATACAAAATACCCTGAGATACAAACAGGCAGTCGCTTCCTCAGCCAACCCTCACTGCTCAATACAACATACCCTGAGATACAAACAGGCAGTCACTTCCTCAGCCAACCCTCACTGCTCAATACAAAATACCCTGAGATACAAACAGGCAGTCGCTTCCTTAGCCAACCCTCACTGCTCAATACAAAATACCCTGAGATACAAACAGGCAGTCACTTCCTCGGCCAACCCTCACTGCTCAATACAAAATACCCTGAGATACAAACAGGCAGTCGCTTCCTCAGCCAACCCTCACTGCTCAATACAAAATACCCTGAGATACAAACAGCCAACCCTCACTGCTCAATACAAAATACCCTGAGATACAAACAGGCAGTCGCTTCCTTAGCCAATCCTCACTGCTCAATACAAAATACCCTGAGATACAAACAGGCAGTCGCTTCCTCAGCCAACCCTCACTGCTCAATACAGAATACCCTGAGATACAAACAGCCAACCCTCACTGCTCAATATAAAATACCCTGAGATACAAACAGGCAGTCGCTTCCTCAGCCAACCCTCACTGCTCAATACAACATACCCTGAGATACAAACAGGCAGTCGCTTCCTCGGCCAACCCTCACTGCTCAATACAAAATACCCTGAGATACAAACAGGCAGTCGCTTCCTCAGCCAACCCTCACTGCTCAATACAAAATACCCTGAGATACAAACAGCCAACCCTCACTGCTCAATACAAAATACCCTGAGATACAAACAGGCAGTCGCTTCCTCAGCCAATCCTCACTGCTCAATACAAAATACCCTGAGATACAAACAGGCAGTCGCTTCCTCAGCCAACCCTCACTGCTCAATACAAAATACCCTGAGATACAAACAGGCAGTCGCTTCCTTAGCCAATCCTCACTGCTCAATACAGAATACCCTGAGATACAAACAGCCAACCCTCACTGCTCAATTCAAAATACCCTGAGATACAAACAGGCAGTCGCTTCCTCAGCCAATCCTCACTGCTCAATACAAAATACCCTGAGATACAAACAGGCAGTCGCTTCCTCAGCCAACCCTCACTGCTCAATATAAAATACCCTGAGATACAAACAGGCAGTCGCTTCCTCAGCCAACCCTCACTGCTCAATACAAAATACCCTGATATACAAACAGGCAGTCACTTCCTCAGCCAATCCTCACTGCTCAATACAAAATACCCTGAGATACAAACAGCCAACCCTCACTGCTCAATACAAAATACCCTGAGATACAAACAGGCAGTCGCTTCCTTAGCCAATCCTCACTGCTCAATACAAAATACCCTGAGATACAAACAGGCAGTCGCTTCCTCAGCCAACCCTCACTGCTCAATACAGAATACCCTGAGATACAAACAGCCAACCCTCACTGCTCAATATAAAATACCCTGAGATACAAACAGGCAGTCGCTTCCTCAGCCAACCCTCACTGCTCAATACAAAATACCCTGAGATACAAACAGGCAGTCGCTTCCTTAGCCAATCCTCACTGCTCAATACAGAATACCCTGAGATACAAACAGCCAACCCTCACTGCTCAATTCAAAATACCCTGAGATACAAACAGGCAGTCGCTTCCTCAGCCAATCCTCACTGCTCAATACAAAATACCCTGAGATACAAACAGGCAGTCGCTTCCTCAGCCAACCCTCACTGCTCAATACAAAATACCCTGAGATACAAACAGGCAGTCGCTTCCTTAGCCAATCCTCACTGCTCAATACAGAATACCCTGAGATACAAACAGCCAACCCTCACTGCTCAATTCAAAATACCCTGAGATACAAACAGGCAGTCGCTTCCTCAGCCAATCCTCACTGCTCAATACAAAATACCCTGAGATACAAACAGGCAGTCGCTTCCTCAGCCAACCCTCACTGCTCAATACAAAATACCCTGAGATACAAACAGGCAGTCACTTCCTCAGCCAACCCTCACTGCTCAATATAAAATACCCTGAGATACAAACAGGCAGACGCTTCCTCAGCCAACCCTCACTGCTCAATACAGAATACCCTGAGATACAAACAGCCAACCCTCACTGCTCAATTCAAAATACCCTGAGATACAAACAGGCAGTCGCTTCCTCAGCCAATCCTCACTGCTCAATACAAAACACCCTGAGATACAAACAGGCAGTCGCTTCCTCAGCCAATCCTCACTGCTCAATACAAAATACCCTGAGATACAAACAGGCAGTCACTTCCTCAGCCAACCCTCACTGCTCAATATAAAATACCCTGAGATACAAACAGGCAGTCGCTTCCTCAGCCAACCCTCACTGCTCAATACAGAATACCCTGAGATACAAACAGCCAACCCTCACTGCTCAATTCAAAATACCCTGAGATACAAACAGGCAGTCGCTTCCTCAGCCAATCCTCACTGCTCAATACAAAATACCCTGAGATACAAACAGGCAGTCGCTTCCTCAGCCAATCCTCACTGCTCAATACAGAATACCCTGAGATACAAACAGCCAACCCTCACTGCTCAATTCAAAATACCCTGAGATACAAACAGGCAGTCGCTTCCTCAGCCAACCCTCACTGCTCAATACAGAATACCCTGAGATACAAACAGCCAACCCTCACTGCTCAATTCAAAATACCTTGAGATACAAACAGGCAGTCGCTTCCTCAGCCAATCCTCACTGCTCAATACAAAATACCCTGAGATACAAACAGGCAGTCGCTTCCTCAGCCAACCCTCACTGCTCAATACAAAATACCCTGAGATACAAACAGGCAGTCGCTTCCTCAGCCAACCCTCACTGCTCAATACAAAATACCCTGAGATACAAACAGGCAGTCGCTTCCTTAGCCAATCCTCACTGCTCAATATAAAATACCCTGAGATACAAACAGGCAGTCGCTTCCTTAGCCAACCCTCACTGCTCAATACAGAATACCCTGAGATACAAACAGGCAGTCGCTTCCTCAGCCAATCCTCACTGCTCAATACAAAATACCCTGAGATACAAACAGGCAGTCGCTTCCTTAGCCAACCCTCACTGCTCAATACAAAATACCCTGAGATACAAACAGGCAGTCACTTCCTCAGCCAATCCTCACTGCTCAATACAAAATACCCTGAGATACAAACAGGCAGTCGCTTCCTCGGCCAACCCTCACTGCTCAATACAAAATACCCTGAGATACAAACAGGCAGTCGCTTCCTCGGCCAACCCTCACTGCTCAATACAGAATACCCTGAGATACAAACAGGCAGTCGCTTCCTCGGCCAACCCTCACTGCTCAATACAGAATACCCTGAGATACAAACAGGCAGTCGCTTCCTCGGCCAACCCTCACTGCTCAATACAGAATACCCTGAGATACAAACAGGCAGTCGCTTCCTCAGCCAATCCTCACTGCTCAATATAAAATACCCTGAGATACAAACAGGCAGTCGCTTCCTCGGCCAATCCTCACTGCTCAATACAGAATACCCTGAAAACCCTTGTCACGTATTACATTGGAGTAGGATTCATGGCAAAATGTGGTCAAATCTAAATAAACACATTTGTCATTTTGTTACACAGCGCTAATGAAGTTGGTTGGTTCTATTATTCATATTTACATATTTTTTAAAAATTAGTGTTTATTTTATTATCGTGCTGTTTACGTCCATCATCAAAGTTTGCAAAATGTCAGGCCTTGAAAGTAAGCATCTCCACAGTTAAGGTCTCAGGCACTATTGAATTCTCAAAGAGCTGGCTGCGGCGATTACCGAGCAAATACCCTTATGTCTCGTGATGGGGGATGGTGGAGAGCTTCTCTGTTCAACTGATCAGCATTTCTCCTTTGTGGTATATCAGGTCGCTTACTGCGCACGGACATTAGCTAAAAGCTGGCTCAGTGTACACTGACTGCATTACCTACATATATATATATATATATAAAATCACAAAGATACAGGTGTAAAACTGACCACTCATGGTGGAAATGTCACATAATGACATAGATACATACAGCGGTGGATTCAACACTTATTTGATGTCCGATAAAGATATTATGTCAGATATTTTGGATGTAGCTAAGTGGTAAAATGTCGGTCTCCGATGCTGACGGCTGGATTTTGATTCCAAAGGCGTCAACCTATATATATAGTTAGGAAAATGGACCTGAGCAATATTAGAGTAATATAAGTTGTTCCAGATAATCGATATAGTGGTAATAATTCCAGATCTACGCTTAGCAGTTCCAGATCTACACTTAGCAGTTCCAGATCTACACTTAGCAGTTCCAGATCTACACTTAGCAGTTCCAGATCTACACTTAGCAGTTCCAGATCTACACTTAGCAGTTCCAGATCTACACTTAGCAGTTCCAGATCTACACTTAGCAGTTCCAGATCTACACTTAGCAGTTCCAGATCTACACTTAGCAGTTCCAGATCTACACTTAGCAGTTCCAGATCTACACTTAGCAGTTCCAGATCTACACTTAGCAGTTCCAGATCTACACTTAGCAGTTCCAGATCTACACTTAGCAGTTTCAAATTTATGCTGAGCAGCAGTTCTACATTTATGTTGAGCAGTTTCAGATTTATTCTAAGTAGTTAAACATATCAACTGCGCAGTTCCATATTTATGTTGAGCAGTTTCAGATTTATTCCAAGTAGTTAAACATATCCACTGCGCAGTTCCATATTTATGCAGTTTACAAAGGTTAGAGCCGTTTTAACTTTAGGAATGGGACAGAGTGACCATTACGAGTAGGACGGAATATGAGTATCAGTGGGTCAGAACACAATTAATACTTCCAGATCTTTCTGGATAACGAAAATACTTTTAAATCTAAGTAGATGATGTAGTTTTGGTCTGGGAGGTGAATGGGTCCATCAGTGTCAGATCTAAATAGTGTAAATAGTTCCAGATCTCCCCAGAGTGAGTAGTTCATGAGATGAGCAACGTCCTGCTTCCAACTATCTCTGAGGTCAGAAGCTGAGGTTGGATCAAACATGTTAAGATGTAACTTGTAATTCCCCCACACTTGGACCCTGATAGAGTGATAAGGGCGGGGGATACCAAGGTGTTAGCTGGCTATCATTATATTACACTCTAATAGGACCCGGATGGGAATCACTTCACGGAACGCTTCACCATCAAAGTTTGTTGCTAGGGCTGATTTGCAGACAATCATGATATAAGCATTTTCCGCGTCGTAACCTTCAACATGTGGCCAACACTCCAGCAAAAATATACATCCAATATTACGCCAGTGTATGGATTTATGTAACCCCGGGGCCTCGCCATACCAGCAGATATGCTTCCTATATACAAGAAGCAAATGGTCTGCGGCAAGTCGAAGAATTACTCGCAAGCTGTAATACAGTGCCAGGATCACCCATAATGGCGCTATATAGGTTTTGTCTGCGCATGCGTGGAATGAGTAGTCCAACGCTTGTGGGATATTTGCTCTGTACTATTTCATATCAAGGAACACGCTTTAAGAATCTTTGAGCTTTCTCAATTTTTCTCTTGGCTGTGATGTTTCAATCTGACTACAGGCCAAAGCAGACGACCTTTGATGAAACCTTACTCCTTACAAGTGGACTACTAAATGTCAAACCAGTGTATATTTGTAGACCATTTAATTAAAGGAATTTGTTAATTTTGTTAATTTGCTAAATTTGATGAGGGTTGGTGAGCGTGAATCCTTACATTCTTCGGCAATTTAATTATCGTCTGATAAAGTGAGACTCGATGTCTCAGGACCATGCCAACCTCGGGTATACAAATAAACCAGAACCGGAAATTAACATGAGGTTTTACAATTCCAAGATTGAAAAGTCTAAATCGAAGCAAGACTTTATCTTATAAAAGTGTTAACAAAAGTAAAACCAGGTATTTATATGAAATAAACATGTTCCAGAAATGCATTAACTTTACAAATTCGTAGAATGTTATTCACAGTGTGACCTGTACAATTTACACAACTCGGGTGAGTCAAGTCAAGTCAAAATATTTATTTGACATTCAACTTGCATACTATCATTTACACCAGACTATAAGAATAAAATGAGTTAAAACAAGTAGATAAAACCACTTGATAAAAGCCTGCTTAAGACTGCTGATTGGACAGATAAAATCGTTTGCACACTTGTTTGAAAGATGGCACTGAGGGTGAGTCTTTTATATATTGTGCCAGACTGTTCCACAGTGGGTGAGGTGAGGATTATCTTAATATACTGGGGTTTTAGGGGTGCCCCATAAATATTGACAAGATATGAGCTCACTGCTGTAGTAGGACAGACAAGATAGGAGCTGCCCTCTCCTCACTGCTGCAGTAGGATTGACAAGATAGGAGCTGCCCTCTCCTCACTGCTGCAGTAGGATTGACAAGATAGGAGCTGCCCTCTCCTCACTGCTGCAGTAGGATTGACAAGATAGGAGCTGCCCTCTCCTCACTGCTGCAGTAGGATTGAGAAGATAGGAGCTGCCCTCTCCTCACTGCTGCAGTAGGATTGACAAGATAGGAGCTGCCCTCTCCTCACTCCTGCAGTAGGATTGACACGATAGGAGCTGCCCTCTCCTCACCGCTGTAGGATTGACAAGATATGAGCTGCCCTCTCCTTACTGCTGTAGGATTGACAAGATAGGAGCTGCCCTCTCCTCACTGCAGTAGGATTGACAAGATAGGAGCTGCCCTCTCCTCACTGCTGTAGTAGGACAGACAAGATAGGAGCTGCCCTCTCCTTGCTGCTGCAGTAGGATTGACAAGATAGGAGCTGCCCTCTCCTCACTGCTGCAGTAGGATTGACAAGATAGGAGCTGCCCTCTCCTCACTGCTGTAGGATTGACAAGATAGGAGCTGCCCTCTCCTTGCTGCTGTAGGATTGACAAGATAGGAGCTGCCCTCTCCTCACTGCTGTAGGATTGACAAGATAGGAGCTGCCCTCTCCTTGCTGCTGCAGTAGGATTGACAAGATAGGAGCTGCCCTCTCCTCACTGCTGTAGGATTGACAAGATAGGAGCTGCCCTCTCCTCACCGCTGCAGTAGGATTGACAAGATAGGAGCTGCCCTCTCCTCACTGCTGCAGTAGGATTGACAAGATAGGAGCTGCCCTCTCCTCACTGCTGTAGGATTGACAAGATAGGAGCTGCCCTCTCCTTGCTGCTGCAGTAGGATTGACAAGATAGGAGCTGCCCTCTCCTCACTGCTGTAGGATTGACAAGATAGGAGCTGCCCTCTCCTCACTGCTGTAGGATTGACAAGATAGGAGCTGCCCTCTCCTCACTGCAGTAGGATTGACAAGATAGGAGCTGCCCTCTCCTCACTGCCACAGTAGGATTGACAAGATAGGAGCTGCCCTCTCCTCACTGCTGCAGTAGGACAGACAAGATAGGAGCTGCCCTCTCCTCACTGCTGCAGTAGGATTGACAAGATAGGAGCTGCCCTCTCCTCACTGCTGCAGTAAGATTGACAAGATAGGAGCTGCCCTCTCCTCACCGCTGCAGTAGGATTGAAAAGATAGGAGCTGCCCTCTCCTCACTGCTGCAGTAGGATTGACAAGATAGGAGCTGCCCTCTCCTCACCGCTGCAGTAGGATTGACAAGATAGGAGCTGCCCTCTCCTCACCGCTGCAGTAGGATTGACAAGATAGGAGCTGCCCTCTCCTCACTGCTGCAGTAGGATTGACAAGATAGGAGCTGCCCTCTCTTCACTGCTGCAGTAGGATTGACAAGATAGGAGCTGCTCTCTCCTCCCTGCTGCAGTAGGATTGACAAGATAGGAGCTGCCCTCTCTTCACTGCTGCAGTAGGATTGACAAGATAGGAGCTGCCCTCTCCTCACTGCTGCAGTAGGATTGACAAGATAGGAGCTGCCCTCTCTTCACTGCTGCAGTAGTATTGACAAGATAGGAGCTGCCCTCTCTTCACTGCTGCAGTAGGACAGACAAGATAGGAGCTGCCCTCTCTTCACCGCTGCAGTAGGATTGACAAGATAGGAGCTGCCCTCTCCTCACTGCTGCAGTAGGATTGACAAGATAGGAGCTGCCCTCTCTTCACTGCTGCAGTAGGACAGACAAGATAGGAGCTGCCCTCTCCTCACCGCTGCAGTAGGATTGACAAGATAGGAGCTGCCCTCTCCTCACTGCAGTAGGATTGACAAGACAGGAGCTGCCCTCTCCTCACTGCTGCAGTAGGATTGACAAGATAGGAGCTGCCCTCTCCTTGCTGCTGCAGTAGGATTGACAAGATAGGAGCTGCCCTCTCTTCACTGCTGCAGTAGGATTGACAAGATAGGAGCTGCCCTCTCTTCACTGCTGCAGTAGGACAGACAAGATAGGAGCTGCCCTCTCCTCACTGCTGCAGTAGGACAGACAAGATAGGAGCTGCCCTCTCTTCACCGCTGCAGTAGGATTGACAAGATAGGAGCTGCCCTCTCCTCACTGCTGCAGTAGGATTGACAAGATAGGAGCTGCCCTCTCTTCACTGCTGCAGTAGGACAGACAAGATAGGAGCTGCCCTCTCCTCACCGCTGCAGTAGGATTGACAAGATAGGAGCTGCTCTCTCCTCCCTGCTGCAGTAGGATTGACAAGATAGGAGCTGCCCTCTCCTCACCGCTGCAGTAGGATTGACAAGATAGGAGCTGCCCTCTTCTTGCTGCTGCAGTAGGATTGACAAGATAGGAGCTGCCCTCTCCTCACCGCTGCAGTAGGATTGACAAGATAGGAGCTGCCCTCTCCTCACCGCTGCAGTAGGATTGACAAGATAGGAGCTGCTCTCTCCTCCCTGCTGCAGTAGGATTGACAAGATAGGAGCTGCCCTCTCCTCACCGCTGCAGTAGGATTGACAAGATAGGAGCTGCCCTCTTCTTGCTGCTGCAGTAGGATTGACAAGATAGGAGCTGCTCTCCCCTCACTGCAGTAGGATTGACAAGATGGGAGCTGCCCTCTCCTCACTGCTGCAGTAGGATTGACAAGATAGGAGCTGCCCTCTCCTCACTGCTGCAGTAGGATTGACAAGATAGGAGCTGCCCTCTCCTCACTGCAGTAGGATTGACAAGATAGGAGCTGCCCTCTCTTCACTGCTGCAGTAGGATTGACAAGATAGGAGCTGCCCTCTCCTCACTGCAGTAGGATTGACAAAATAGGAGCTGCCCTCTCCTCACTGCAGTAGGATTGACAAGATAGGAGCTGCCCTCTCCTCACCGCTGCAGTAGGATTGACAAGATAGGAGCTGCCCTCTCCTCACTGCTGCAGTAAGATTGACAAGATAGGAGCTGCCATCTCCTCACTGCTGCAGTAGGATTAACAAGATAGGAGCTGCCCTCTCCTCACTGCTGCAGTAGGATTGACAAGATAGGAGCTGCCCTCTCCTCACTGCTGCAGTAGGATTGACAAGACAGGAGCTGCCCTCTCCTCACTGCTGCAGTAAGATTGACAAGATGGGAGCTGCCCTCTCCTCACTGCTGCAGTAGGATTGACAAGACAGGAGCTGCCCTCTCCTCACTGCTGCAGTAGGATTGAAAAGATAGGAGCTGCCCTCTCCTTGCTGCTGCAGTAGGATTGAAAAGATAGGAGCTGCCCTCTCCTTGCTGCTGCAGTAGGATTGACAAGACAGGAGCTGCCCTCTCCTCACTGCAGTAGGATTGACAAGATAGGAGCTGCCCTCTCCTCACTGCAGTAGGATTGACAAGATAGGAGCTGCCCTCTCCTCACTGCTGCAGTAGGATTGACAAGATAGGAGCTGCCCTCTCCTCACTGCTGCAGTAAGATTGACAAGATGGGAGCTGCCCTCTCCTCACTGCTGCAGTAGGATTGACAAGATAGGAGCTGCCCTCTCCTCACTGCTGCAGTAGGACAGACAAGATAGGAGCTGCCCTCTCCTCACTGCTGCAGTAGGATTGAAAAGATAGGAGCTGCCCTCTCCTTGCTGCTGCAGTAGGATTGACAAGATAGGAGCTGCCCTCTCCTCACTGCTGCAGTAGGATTGACAAGATAGGAGCTGCCCTCTCCTCACTGCTGCTGTAGGATTGACAAGATAGGAGCTGCCCTCTCCTCACTGCAGTAGGATTGACAAGATAGGAGCTGCCCTCTCCTCACCGCTGCAGTAGGATTGACAAGATAGGAGCTGCCCTCTCCTCACTGCTGCAGTAAGATTGACAAGATAGGAGCTGCTCTCTCCTCACTGCCACAGTAGGATTGACAAGATAGGAGCTGCCCTCTCCTCACCGCTGCAGTAAGATTGACAAGATAGGAGCTGCCCTCTCCTCACTGCTGCAGTAGGATTGACAAGATAGGAGCTGCTCTCCCCTCACTGCAGTAGGATTGACAAGATGGGAGCTGCCCTCTCCTCACTGCTGCAGTAGGATTGACACGATAGGAGCTGCCCTCTCCTCACTGCAGTAGGATTGACAAGACAGGAGCTGCCCTCTCCTCACTGCTGCAGTAGGATTGACAAGATAGGAGCTGCCCTCTCCTTGCTGCTGCAGTAGGATTGACAAGACAGGAGCTGCCCTCTCCTCACTGCAGTAGGATTGACAAGATAGGAGCTGCCCTCTCCTCACTGCAGTAGGATTGACAAGATAGGAGCTGCCCTCTCCTCACTGCTGCAGTAGGATTGAAAAGATAGGAGCTGCCCTCTCCTTGCTGCTGCAGTAGGATTAACAAGATAGGAGCTGCCCTCTCCTCACTGCTGCAGTAGGATTGAAAAGATAGGAGCTGCCCTCTCCTCACTGCTGCAGTAGGATTAACAAGATAGGAGCTGCCCTCTCCTCACTGCTGCAGTAGGATTGACAAGATAGGAGCTGCCCTCTCCTCACTGCTGCAGTAGGATTGACAAGACAGGAGCTGCCCTCTTCTTGCTGCTGCAGTAGGATTGACAAGATAGGAGCTGCCCTCTCCTCACCGCTGCAGTAGGATTGACAAGACAGGAGCTGCCCTCTCCTCACTGCTGCAGTAGGATTGACAAGATAGGAGCTGCTCTCTCCTCCCTGCTGCAGTAGGATTGACAAGATAGGAGCTGCCCTCTCCTCACCGCTGCAGTAGGATTGACAAGATAGGAGCTGCCCTCTTCTTGCTGCTGCAGTAGGATTGACAAGATAGGAGCTGCTCTCCCCTCACTGCAGTAGGATTGACAAGATGGGAGCTGCCCTCTCCTCACTGCTGCAGTAGGATTGACAAGATAGGAGCTGCCCTCTCCTCACTGCTGCAGTAGGATTGACAAGATAGGAGCTGCCCTCTCCTCACTGCAGTAGGATTGACAAGATAGGAGCTGCCCTCTCCTCACTGCAGTAGGATTGACAAAATAGGAGCTGCCCTCTCCTCACTGCAGTAGGATTGACAAGATAGGAGCTGCCATCTCCTCACCGCTGCAGTAGGATTGACAAGATAGGAGCTGCCCTCTCCTTGCTGCTACAGTAGGATTGACAAGATAGGAGCTGCCCTCTCCTCACTACTGCTGTAGGATTGACAAGATGGGAGCTGCCCTCTCCTCACCGCTGCAGTAGGATTGATTGTTGTTTTGGGGTTTTACATCACTTTCAACATTATTTCAGTCATTTCGTGATGAGACCTACTTGTAGCAGATATAGTGCTGCCTCACTGAATTGTCATGTCGCAGGTCCTTGACATGACAACTCACCCGGTCACAGATTTACAAGGACAACGGGTTAACCCTTTAGGCAAGGGCCTCAGCTCATGTGGGAAATTGTTTCATGAGTTCAATCCCGGCACGGCCGGGGTTCGAACCCACGACCTTTAGATCACCACAGAAGAACTGGTGCTAATAAGCTGGCGCTCTAACCAACTGTGCCACGGCCCATGGCCCGCAGTAGGATTGACAAGATAGGAGCTGCCCTCTCCTCACTGCTGCTGTAGGATTGACAAGATAGGAGCTGCCCTCTCCTCACTGCAGTAGGATTGACAAGATAGGAGCTGCCCTCTCCTCACTGCTGCAGTAGGATTGACAAGATAGGAGCTGCCCTCTCCTCACTGCTGCTGTAGGATTGACAAGATAGGAGCTGCCCTCTCCTCACTGCAGTAGGATTGACAAGATAGGAGCTGCCCTCTCCTCACCGCTGCAGTAGGATTGACAAGATAGGAGCTGCCCTCTCCTCACTGCTGCAGTAAAATTGACAAGATAGGAGCTGCTCTCTCCTCACTGCCACAGTAGGATTGACAAGATAGGAGCTGCCCTCTCCTCACCGCTGCAGTAAGATTGACAAGATAGGAGCTGCCCTCTCCTCACTGCTGCAGTAGGATTGACAAGATAGGAGCTGCTCTCCCCTCACTGCAGTAGGATTGACAAGATGGGAGCTGCCCTCTCCTCACTGCTGCAGTAGGATTGACAAGATAGGAGCTGCCCTCTCCTCACTGCTGCAGTAGGATTGACACGATAGGAGCTGCCCTCTCCTCACTGCAGTAGGATTGACAAGACAGGAGCTGCCCTCTCCTCACTGCTGCAGTAGGATTGACAAGATAGGAGCTGCCCTCTCCTTGCTGCTGCAGTAGGATTGACAAGACAGGAGCTGCCCTCTCCTCACTGCAGTAGGATTGACAAGATAGGAGCTGCCCTCTCCTCACTGCAGTAGGATTGACAAGATAGGAGCTGCCCTCTCCTCACTGCTGCAGTAGGATTGAAAAGATAGGAGCTGCCCTCTCCTTGCTGCTGCAGTAGGATTAACAAGATAGGAGCTGCCCTCTCCTCACTGCTGCAGTAGGATTGAAAAGATAGGAGCTGCCCTCTCCTCACTGCTGCAGTAGGATTGACAAGATAGGAGCTGCCCTCTCCTCACTGCTGCAGTAGGATTGACAAGATAGGAGCTGCCCTCTCCTCACTGCTGCAGTAGGATTGACAAGACAGGAGCTGCCCTCTCCTCACTGCTGCAGTAGGATTGACAAGATAGGAGCTGCCCTCTCCTCACTGCCACAGTAGGATTGACAAGATAGGAGCTGCCCTCTCCTCACTGCTGCAGTAGGATTGACAAGATAGGAGCCGCCCTCTCCTCACTGCTGCAGTAGGATTGACAAGATAGGAGCTGCCCTCTCCTCACTGCAGTAGGATTGACAAGATAGGAGCTGCCCTCTCCTCACTGCCACAGTAGGATTAACAAGATAGGAGCTGCCCTCTCCTCACTGCTGCAGTAGGATTGACAAGATAGGAGCTGCCCTCTCCTCACTGCTGCAGTAGGATTGACAAGATAGGAGCTGCCCTCTCCTCACTGCTACAGTAGGATTGACAAGATAGGAGCTGCCCTCTCCTCACTGCTACAGTAGGATTGACAAGATAGGAGCTGCCCTCTCCTCACTGCTGCAGTAGGATTGACACGATAGGAGCTACCCTCTCCTCACTGCTGCAGTAGGATTGACAAGATAGGAGCTACCCTCTCCTCACTGCTGCAGTAGGATTGACAAGATAGGAGCTACCCTCTCCTCACTGCTGCAGTAGGATTGACAAGATAGGAGCTGCCCTCTCCTCATTGCTGCAGTAGGATTGACAAGATAGGAGCTGCCCCCTCCTCACTGCTGCAGTAGGATTGACACGATAGGAGCTACCCTCTCCTCACTGCTGCAGTAGGATTGACACGATAGGAGCTACCCTCTCCTCACTGCTGCAGTAGGATTGACACGATAGGAGCTACCCTCTCCTCACTGCTGCAGTAGGATTGACAAGATAGGAGCTGCCCTCTCCTCACTGCTGCAGTAGGATTGACAAGATAGGAGCTGCCTTCTCCTCACTGCTGCAGTAGGATTGACAAGATAGGAGCTGCCCTCTCCTCACTGCTGCAGTAGGATTGACAAGATAGGAGCTGCCCTCTCCTCACTTCTGCAGTAGGATTGACAAGATAGGAGCCGCCCTCTCCTCACCACGGCAGTAGGACAGACAAGATAGGAGCTGCCCTCTCCTCACTGCTGCAGTAGGAATGACAAGATAGGAGCCGCCCTCTCCTCACTGCTGCAGTAGGATTGACAAGATAGGAGCTGCCCTCTCCTTGCTGCTGCAGTAGGATTGACAAGATAGGAGCCGCCCTCTCCTCACTGCTGCAGTAGGATTGACAAGATAGGAGCTGTCCTCTCCTCACTGCTGCAGTAGGATTGACAAGATAGGAGCTGCCCTCTCCTCACCGCTGCAGTAGGATTGACAAGATAGGAGCTGCCCTCTCCTCACTTCTGCAGTAGGATTGACAAGATAGGAGCCGCCCTCTCCTCACCACGGCAGTAGGACAGACAAGATAGGAGCTGCCCTCTCCTCACTGCTGCAGTAGGAATGACAAGATAGGAGCCGCCCTCTCCTCACTGCTGCAGTAGGATTGACAAGATAGGAGCTGTCCTCTCCTCACTGCTGCAGTAGGATTGACAAGATAGGAGCTGCCCTCTCCTCACCGCTGCAGTAGGATTGACAAGATAGGAGCTGCCCTCTCCTCACTTCTGCAGTAGGATTGACAAGATAGGAGCTGCCCTCTCCTCACTGCTGCAGTAGGATTGACAAGATAGGAGCTGCCCTCTCCTCACTGCCGCAGAAGGATTGACAAGATAGGAGCTGCCCTCTCCTTGCTGCTGCTGTAGGAATGACAAGATAGGAGCTGCCCTCTCCTCACTGCTGCAGTAGGATTGACAAGATAGGAGCTGTCCTCTCCTCACTGCCGCAGAAGGATTGACAAGATAGGAGCTGCCCTCTCCTTGCTGCTGCTGTAGGATTGACAAGATAGGAGCTGCCCTCTCCTCACTGCTGCAGTAGGATTGACAAGATAGGAGCTGCCCTCTCCTCACTGCTGCAGTAGGATTGACAAGATAGGAGCTGCCCTCTCCTCACTGCTGCAGTAGGATTGACAAGATAGGAGCTGCCCTCTCCTCACTGCTGCAGTAGGATTGACAAGATAGGAGCTGCCCTCTCCTCACTGCCGCAGAAGGATTGACAAGATAGGAGCTGCCCTCTCCTTGCTGCTGCTGTAGGATTGACAAGATAGGAGCTGCCCTCTCCTCACTGCTGCAGTAGGATTGACAAGATAGGAGCTGTCCTCTCCTCACTGCTGCAGTAGGATTGACAAGATAGGAGCTGCCCTCTCCTCACTGCTGCAGTAGGATTGACAAGATAGGAGCTGCCCTCTCCTCACTGCTGCAGTAGGATTGACAAGATAGGAGCTGCCCTCTCCTTGCTGCCGCAGTAGGATTGACAAGATAGGAGCTGCCCTCTCCTCACTTCTGCAGTAGGATTGACAAGATAGGAGCTGCCCTCTCCTCACTGCTGCAGTAGGATTGACAAGATAGGAGCTGCCCTCTCCTCACTGCAGTAGGATTGACAAGATAGGAGCTGCCCTCTCCTTGCTGCTGCAGTAGGATTGACAAGATAGGAGCTGCCCTCTCCTCACTGCTGCAGTAGGATTGACAAGATAGGAGCTGCCCTCTCCTCACTGCTGCAGTAGGATTGACAAGATAGGAGCTGCCCTCTCCTCACTGCTGCAGTAGGATTGACAAGATAGGAGCTGCCCTCTCCTCACTGCTGCAGTAGGATTGACAAGATAGGAGCTGCCCTCTCCTCACTGCTGCAGTAGGATTGACAAGATAGGAGCTGCCCTCTCCTCACTGCTGCAGTAGGATTGACAAGATAGGAGCTGCCCTCTCCTTGCTGCTGCTGTAGGACAGACAAGATAGGAGCTGCCCTCTCCTCACTGCTGCAGTAGGATTGACAAGATAGGAGCTGCCCTCTCCTCACCACGGCAGTAGGACAGACAAGATAGGAGCTGCCCTCTCCTTGCTGCTGCAGTAGGATTGACAAGATAGGAGCTGCCCTCTCCTTGCTGCTGCAGTAGGATTGACAAGATAGGAGCTGCCCTCTCCTCACTGCCGCAGTAGGACAGACAAGATAGGAGCCGCCCTCTCCTCACTGCTGCAGTAGGATTGACAAGATAGGAGCTGCCCTCTCCTTGCTGCTGCAGTAGGATTGACAAGATAGGAGCTGCCCTCTCCTTGCTGCTGCAGTAGGATTGACAAGATAGGAGCTGCCCTCTCCTCGCTGCTGCAGTAGGATTGACAAGATAGGAGCCGCCCTCTCCTCACTGCTGCAGTAGGATTGACAAGATAGGAGCTGCCCTCTCCTCACTGCTGCAGTAGGATTGACAAGATAGGAGCTGCCCTCTCCTTGCTGCTGCAGTAGGATTAACAAGATAGGAGCTGCCCTCTCCTTGCTGCTGCAGTAGGATTGACAAGATAGGAGCTGCCCTCTCCTCACTGCTGCAGTAGGATTGACAAGATAGGAGCTGCCCTCTCCTTGCTGCTGCAGTAGGATTGACAAGATAGGAGCTGCCCTCTCCTCACTGCTGCAGTAGGATTAACAAGATAGGAGCTGCCCTCTCCTCACTGCTGCAGTAGGATTGACAAGATAGGAGCTGCCCTCTCCTCACTGAAGTAGGATTGACAAGATAGGAGCTGCCCTCTCCTCGCTGCTGCAGTAGGATTGACAAGATAGGAGCTGCCCTCTCCTCGCTGCTGCAGTAGGATTGACAAGATAGGAGCTGCCCTCTCCTTGCTGCTGCAGTAGGATTGACAAGATAGGAGCTGCCCTCTCCTCACTGCTGCAGTAGGATTGACAAGATAGGAGCTGCCCTCTCCTTGCTGCTGCAGTAGGATTGACAAGATAGGAGCTGCCCTCTCCTCACTGCCGCAGTAGGACAGACAAGATAGGAGCTGCCCTCTCCTCACTGCTGCAGTAGGATTGACAAGATAGGAGCTGCCCTCTCCTTGCTGCTGCAGTAGGATTGACAAGATAGGAGCTGCCCTCTCCTTGCTGCTGCAGTAGGATTGACAAGATAGGAGCTGCCCTCTCCTCGCTGCTGCAGTAGGATTGACAAGATAGGAGCCGCCCTCTCCTCACTGCTGCAGTAGGATTGACAAGATAGGAGCTGCCCTCTCCTCACTGCTGCAGTAGGATAGACAAGATAGGAGCCGCCCTCTCCTCACTGCTGCAGTAGGATTGACAAGATAGGAGCTGCCCTCTCCTCACTGCTGCAGTAGGATTGACAAGATAGGAGCTGCCCTCTCCTTGCTGCTGCAGTAGGATTGACAAGATAGGAGCTGCCCTCTCCTCACTGCTGCAGTAGGATTGACAAGATAGGAGCTGCCCTCTCCTTGCTGCTGCAGTAGGATTGACAAGATAGGAGCTGCCCTCTCCTCACTGCTGCAGTAGGATTGACAAGATAGGAGCTGCCCTCTCCTTGCTGCTGCAGTAGGATTGACAAGATAGGAGCTGCCCTCTCCTCACTGCTGCAGTAGGATAGACAAGATAGGAGCTGCCCTCTCCTCACTGCTGCAGTAGGATAGACAAGATAGGAGCTGCCCTCTCCTCACTGCTGCAGTAGGATAGACAAGATAGGAGCCGCCCTCTCCTCACTGCTGCAGTAGGATTGACAAGATAGGAGCTGCCCTCTCCTCACTGCTGCAGTAGGATTGACAAGATAGGAGCCGCCCTCTCCTCACTGCTGCAGTAGGATTGACAAGATAGGAGCTGCCCTCTCCTCACTGCTGCAGTAGGATTGACAAGATAGGAGCTGCCCTCTCCTTGCTGCTGCAGTAGGATTGACAAGATAGGAGCTGCCCTCTCCTCACTGCTGCAGTAGGATTGACAAGATAGGAGCTGCCCTCTCCTTGCTGCTGCAGTAGGATTGACAAGATAGGAGCTGCCCTCTCCTCACTGCTGCAGTAGGATTGACAAGATAGGAGCTGCCCTCTCCTTGCTGCTGCAGTAGGATTGACAAGATAGGAGCCGCCCTCTCCTCACTGCTGCAGTAGGATAGACAAGATAGGAGCTGCCCTCTCCTCACTGCTGCAGTAGGATAGACAAGATAGGAGCTGCCCTCTCCTCACTGCTGCAGTAGGATTGACAAGATAGGAGCTGCCCTCTCCTCACTGCCTCAGTAGGATTGACAAGATAGGAGCTGCCCTCTCCTTGCTGCTGCAGTAGGATTGACAAGATAGGAGCTGCCCTCTCCTCGCTGCTGCAGTAGGATTGACAAGATAGGAGCTGCCCTCTCCTTGCTGCTGCAGTAGGATTGACAAGATAGGAGCTGCCCTCTCCTCGCTGCTGCAGTAGGATTGACAAGATAGGAGCTGCCCTCTCCTCACCACGGCAGTAGGACAGACAAGATAGGAGCTGCCCTCTCCTCACTGCTGCAGTAGGATTGACAAGATAGGAGCTGCCCTCTCCTCACTGCTGCAGTAGGATTGACAAGATAGGAGCTGCCCTCTCCTTGCTGCTGCAGTAGGATTGACAAGATAGGAGCTGCCCTCTCCTCACTGCTGCAGTAGGATTGACAAGATAGGAGCTGCCCTCTCCTTGCTGCTGCAGTAGGATTGACAAGATAGGAGCTGCCCTCTCCTTGCTGCTGCAGTATGATTGCCAAAATAGGAGCTGCCCTCTCCTCACTGCTGCAGTAGGATGTCTGATAAGTCTCTTATGGCCAACCTTAGATTGTAAGATTGATAATTGGTTGTGAATTACAAGTCATAAATGAATTCATTTGGATGTTCATTTTAACATAATTCAAAAAGGAATAATAAATCCACGAAAGTCGTTTGCGAACTGTTTATAATCAGTATGGTCTTAGGCTCTCTTGGATATGATACCTTTTTGCCCTTCCAGGTATATTGAGTATAAATAATCCGTAAAGTGCCTCTCACCTTGAGACAACAGTTCAGGTAGCGGGGCACTGACCTTGGCACACGATGCCATCCTTGGTCGTGTCCCCTCACTCTTCACTAATGAGATTACTCCACACGTGCTCTATGGGGGACCAGACGAGGCCTCGGCGTCGTTAATGTCACTGCCGTGTGGCTAAACAGTTAGTCTTGGCTTGGTACAAGTGGCAGATGGAATGACTTCATGACCACCATCACCAGTGATTACGTACACACTCAGAATTCGCAAAGTAGTTCTTTAGGTATGTTTTAGATTAGTGTAAATCTTTGCAGTAGATTCATTTTGTTGCATGTGTCGTGTCTGGTAAATGTCAGCATCTGGGATACAAGAAAGTAATCAATACCCAACCAATCCTATAGAATTAAAGATTGAATTTACTCCTGGTTCAGATTAATTCACTATGGATTCCCATTTATCGGACCATATTCTAACCAATAAGGGAGCTAAGAGAGACACGTGACATACGTGCACTCAGGGAATGGGGTACTGACACAAAGCGCCCAGTGTCACTACCCACCGCAATCCAAGGACCTATGCACACTGACCTAATGGGTCACGGGCCGTGGCGCAGTTGGTTAGAGTGCCAGCTTATTAGCAACAGTTCCTCTGTGGTGATCCAAAGGTCGTGGGTTCGATCCTCGGCCATGCCGAGATTGAAATCATGATACAATTTCATACATGAGCTGAGGTCCGTGCCTAAAGGGTTAACCCGTTGTCCTTGTAAATCTGTGACCGAGTCGCAGGTCCTTGACATGACAATTCAGTGAGGTAGCACTATATCTGTCACAAGTAGGTCTCATCACGAAATGACTGAAATAATGTTGAAAGTGATGTAAAACCCCAAACAAACAAACAAACTGACCTATTGTACAATACCATTGCATGATATGATCACTATGTTATAGTGGCTTATTGTACAATACCTTTACATGACCACTATGTTATACTGACCTATTGTACAATAACTTGACCTATTGTACTTTGCATAACCTATCTAATATAGTACCCTGATGAACAATATATATTCTATGTAATACAGGCAGGAGATCATCTATTATGGTGCTAAATAGGTTTAAATAGGATAATTACAAACGTCATAAAAGAAGCTAGTCAAATGAATTTATAGAATCTTCCCATATTTTCAATAATGATGGTTTCAGGACGCTCCAGTTTACCGATATGATACTGTTTTGCTATTAAGAGCTTTATGATCTGATCAGAGAATCATAAGAAATGTAGTTAATATATCCTCAGTATAAATATTCTAATACGCCATTTTACAGTTTGCATGTTCGTTCTCCTTGAACAAGGAAAGCAGTCGTGTAGACTTAATCACCACCGTTTTCATTTAGTAAATTACGTTATTTTCAGTCAAATGTGTCTGCATAGAGAAGCGTAAGATTATGGTCCTTTTGGGGGTATTTAGGTGTGACTTTCATCAAAGATGAGAGAATACATTACACCAAAAAACCCACACCATTACCACTATAAGCACCATAAACAGCGATTTATTGTCTCGTATGAACATTTTTGCATCATGGAGTCGTCCTGTGGACATTTAGCCTGCTCCCAAGCTGCCGGCATATCAATCATATCATGCGATTTGCTTACAACATTGCTTCTTGTCAGACAGATGTATTTGATGTATATATATATATATATATATGTAAATATATATTTAATAAATCTTTACTTAAACTTTATATATTTAATAAATCTTAATTATTTTGTTGTTACTAATGACCTTTTGAGGACCTTTATGATATATTAGGTGAGAGAGAAGTCTCTGTCATCAATATCTAATGTCATCAATATCTAATGTCATCAATATCGAATGTCATCAAATATCTAATGTCATCAATATCTAATGTCATCAATATCTAATGTCATCAATATCTAATGTCATCAATATCCAATGTCATAAATATCTAATGTCATCAATATCTAATTCTTCACACAATTCTTACCTTTGTGACCGCTTTCAGTATCAGCATCAATGGTAGAGTACCTGGCCAGAACTGAGGTCAGAGTCCGCTCATATCTCCTGATCTGTTACACAGAGTTCACGAGGTATCAATGCAAATGACTTTAATCTCATCTCAGGTTGAGAGGTTTCTCACACCTAATTATCGTCCATATATGGAGTGTGGGCGCCATTAAGTGCATAGTGGACAGGTCTAGCATGTTCAGTTTGCTAATACCCTCGCCAGCATGGCCAAGCCTGTTCCTACAGTGTAGCAGTGCCCTCATGGTGTATGTACAGGTTTTACAATATAAGCATGTACTCTCCGTACACTCTCCAGAACGGAAACACTTTTATCTAAATTGAAAATTTATTTCCACATGTTCAACTGAAGAAACTTTAACCTCTCTCAACCTTGAAGATGTAACACAGACACACTCTGCTTATACGGAGCTTAAAAGCATTGTTCTTATAATGAAGACTGCTAACTGTCAAACATGATAATCTTCTATGCTCTATGTTATATTGTGTTCAATTTTCCTTTTTTAAATTTATCCCAAAGGCAAACATATCTTACAAACAAAGAATAAAAGGACGAAAGAATTGCAGGTTATACATTGCATAATATTGTAATAGATAAATTGTTCAAGTTATTGGCATGATTGCGTATACGTAATTATAACATCAGATTATAGCATTCCTCTATATAATTCAAGTTCCGATTGTGATTAATGAATAAGGATCATTTCCGCTTGATCGAACCAGCTTTGACTAATGTAATATATACACAATCTGATGACATGCCGTGGTGACTAATAGAACCCAGTAGAATTGGTAGAATTCTGGCTAATGCTGGAGGTGATATACCATTATTTTCTGGGGCAAATGATTAAAATATGAGCCACAGTATCACAAACATAATCCACTGATAGGTGTCTGTCAGTTCTGGATCAGTCCACGACAATTTCACACTGTGAAGCGTTAACAGATACCAGTAATTCCTGTATACTTTATGGCACAACATATTCAACACTTTGACAGTTTCCATGCCAGAACAGATTACGTCTCAGTATATCACATCATATTATGGGTGAGTACTGAATAAGCATGAAGCATTCTGGATATTAACTGATATGAATGTATTAGTTAGCAGCATCTCAGTTCCTACATAAAATATCAACAACCTTGGTAAAGGTTCGATCAAGGAGAGGTTGGATCCATTTAATCATGTTTAGGGCGTGACATGGATCTACAGGGTTCACTGGCAGCTCCTGTTGGGGGGGGGGGGGGTGGTACCTGAACTCAAGGCGACAGGTGTCCCAACTTCCTGGCAGGCCCTGCTAGGGGTGCTGGTACCTGAACTCAGGGCGACAGGTGTCACATCTTCCTGGCAGGCCCTGCTAGGGGTGCTGGTACCTGAAATCAAAGTGACAGGTGTCACATCTTCCTGGCAGGCCCTGCTAGGGGTGCTGGTACCTGAACTCAAAGCGACAGGTGAGACATCTTCCTGGCGGCCCTTTGGCAGGGCCGGTCATTCAAAGAATTGTTTTCTTACCCCTTTTCCCGATCATCTCAATTCTATTGTTTTGGGGGCTTTGCCATATTCAATATGTGATGTTATATTGGCATGTTCTCTCTCAGTATATAAAGCAGAGAACTCATTTTCTTCTATGCCATAACTAACACCTCATATATAACTGTAATATAAGTCACCGGGACAAACATTTTAATGTACAATTTGATATAAAAGTCATGTCGTCTCATGTGTTTCAAGTTCATTAACAGAAAAAGTACCCATGTTTAATTCATGTATCATATTTCGTGTTTAATGCAAGTGACACGCTCAGCGAATCCTTGTCAAATGTGATCTCTGTTTATTGACTATGTATGAAGTTGATAAAATGAAATATTTCATACGTCAATAAACAAACTAAGGTCATATTGGCTGATATAGTATCATGATATAGTGCATTTGTTTTGCTTCTATTAATGTCATTTGAACCATATCTTTCACAGCCAGTTGTAGGGAACTTATTATATAGTGAGAAACCAGTCACATTTGAATTTTACCTTTCTTAATCATAAAACCCAGCTGCCAGCATGCGGGGTAAACTTCAGAAGCTTTTAAATCTATGTCGCATCCCCATCTTAGAGGCCAGAAAAGCAGACACAATATATATATATATATATATATATATATATATATATATATATATATATATATATATATATATATATATATATAATATATATATATATATTCACACACACCAGGTGTTGTAAGTGTGATTGCTTCAATCAAGGACAGTAATCAAATATGGCTGCCATTCACCGATGTAACTAGATAGAACTAGATAGAACGCGTACACGAGACACGCTGGGTCACTCAGCATATACATTTCCTAATGTGTTTGGAGTTGGTAAATATATAAATTTGCCCAATTCTCCAGACCATAGTATTGTAGTTGTTCGCTTGAGACACCGGGAATACGTACATATTTGCCTCTCCATAATTGCTACCCTGTGTTATATAAATATAAGGAATCCTAATCTTGGGATTGGCAAAAAATATAATCCAGAAGACTTTTATATTCGTGAATTTATGCATGTGTCACATGACTTTTACCTAGGTATGTTAGTTAAGATGTCTATGAGCTGTTCTGTAACCCCCAAAACTTGCCTGGACGTCACGTACTTGACACTAATGAATATCGCGATCTCGTAAGACATGAGAACTGGCTGAGAAAATTGCGAGAATGGGTGGAGAGAAAAGCCCAGGTAATTGACGGTGGTGTGGGGCACTGTGACCAGGGGGCGCACCGGAACCGGAACTCTGTCAAGATCTCACAGACATAGTGCGCGATTGATGCAGCCAGGGTTGGTCCTCACACACAAATTCTGGAGCTGCAACCACGCGGTCACATCAATATCAGGTCAAGTTCACTTCTTCAGAAACGTAATAACCAAATCTGACAAAAATACGAAAGGCGGGATGGCACAATGAACTGAAAAGGATTGCAGACAATGCGGGAAAATTACCACTTGCTGGAGACATAGTCAGGCCTACTCCCCACGAGCCCTGTGATCAGTCAAGATATGACGGGGCAATATGGCAGCAAGCATCAACCAGACCCCAGCAATGAACTGGGTCCTAGCTTTTTGTACAAGCGGGTTTGATGTATTTATGATATCTTCAAATGTGTGATAAAGGTATATTAAAATTTGTTGCAGTAAGTTGCTGTTGGTTTACAGCGAGTGTTGCTGGTAACTGTGCTGGCAGCGAGAGTTGTTGGTAACTTTGCTGGCAGCGAGAGTTGTTGGTAACTGTGCTGGCAGCGAGAGTTGCTGGTAGCTGTGCTGGCAGCGAGAGTTGTAGGTAACTTTGCTGGCAGCGAGAGTTGTTGGTAACTTTGCTGGCAGCGAGAGTTGTTGGTAACTGTGCTGGCAGCGAGAGTTGCTGGTAGCTGTGCTGGCAGCGAGAGTTGTAGGTAACTGTGCTGGCAGCGAGAGTTGTAGGTAACTTTGCTGGCAGCGAGTGTTGTTGGTAACTTTGCTGGCAGCGAGAGTTGCTGGTAACTGTGCTGGCAGCGAGAGTTGCTGGTAGCTGTGTTGGCAGCGAGAGTTGTTGGTAACTTTGCTGGCAGCGAGAGTTGCTGGTAGCTGTGCTGAGTTCTTCGAATATGACTTTGCAGTTAAACAATTAACGACACGATATGAAACTTAGAGAAGAATAGATTAGAAGAATAGATTACATAATAGAAAAAGGTTGGTTTTTATCTTATTAAGTATATTTTGTTGTGTATTGATAGATTAATATAACAGCATCTAATGCTCTTAGTGTTACCTCATTTGAATGTTACCACGATTTACAGTACAAATAACTGTAATATGACAGCAACATATGCTGTTATTTTAGATACATTGGTAATTGCTGTAAAAATATGTTATTCTACAGTTGCTTCTTACAGTGTATCAAACATCTGTCATTCCAATTTTGAGGATTAGTTAATTGTGAAACATCATAGAGCCATTAATCTAAACAGGGATATTTTATATTCATGTGTGTGTTAATAAGCTCCCAAGAGATGGCAAGCGCCGGATTCAATTTTGATAAGTACATTGCTTAGAATACGTGCAGTGCGATATTCATTTTTAAAAAGGGAACCTGACAATCCATCGTCCATGATTAAAATATTAAGTCGATTTCATTCATGAAAATGTTACAACCAACCTGCTGTGCCTAATTGCATTTGCACCTACTACCACCGGCCCCACTAGCACAGTTAGTAGAGCGATGGGTCTGTGCCTCACTGGGTTATATAAGTAGAGAACGGGAGGTGGTGGGTTCGACTCCCACTGCTGGCAGTGTTACTTTCACTCTGGTTATATAAGTGGAGGACGGGAGGTGGTGGGTTTGACTCCCACTGCCGGCAGTGTTACTTCAATACTGGCTATATTAGTGGAGGACGGGAGGTGGTGGGTTCGACTCCCACTGCTGGCAGTGTTACTTTCACTCTGGTTATATAAGTGGAGGACGGGAGGTGGTGGGTTCGACTCCCACTGCTGGCAGTGTTACTTTTACACTGGTTATATAAGTGGAGGACGGGAGGTGGTGGGTTTGACTCCCACTGCCGGCAGTGTTACTTCAATACTGGCTATATGAGTGGAGGACGGGAGGTGATGGGTTCGACTCTCACTGCCGGCAGTGTTACTTCCACACTGGTTATATAAGTGGAGGACAGGAGGTGGTGGGTTCGACTCCCACAGTCGGCAATGTTACTTCCACACTGGTTATATAAGTGGAGGACGGGAGGTGGTGGGTTCGACTCTCACACTGGGTAAAAGGCTCAAAAGTTGACTGATATGGCCATTTTTGCCGAAAGTACTATAAAATCACCATTTATATATATATATATATATATATATATATATATATATATATATATATATATATATATATATATATATATATATATATATATATATATATATATATATATATTTCACCTACTGCTGTCGTTTACACAAGAGATAAGCGCGGTGTTCGGTGTGCAGGAGTGAGTTGTCAGGGAATATGTTGATAATTGTATATAATGGCAGGCTGTATCTGTGAGAGGATGATGACCGGCGGCATCCAGTAAACACACTGCGACAAGTCTGGTGAGCGGCAGCATAGATTACTTCCAAGTAACTGCCCAGTGTATTGCTGGCCAAAAAGGCTGAATTGTGAGAACAATCACCCTCATACCGAAGGATTCGGGTTCGAATCCAGCCAGTTACTTTCAGGTTCTCTGAGTAAAATATTGTCAGGAATATATAAACCTCACCGTTACCCTTTTCACATTCTCATGGTGACTTTTATCAGAATATATTATGTCGTGACGGAGATCTATGAAAAATTGCCGCATTGCCGTATTAACGTTGATATCATCATTTCATTGTTTTTACTATTCTAAACTACAACACGATATCAATGTATAGGTGGACACGCTAAAAAAAACAAAAGCTAAATGTTTCCACTAAAGCTGCCTGACTGAGCTATAACAACAGAGGAAAAGGTGAACACCGCTATAGAAATATGCGTTATATTGCTGTTGGGTTTTGTTTCTGTCCTTAGCTGTGCTGACAATGTAAATGTGCTGACTTTTTACAAAAAGAATACTATAGCAAATTGTTTGGCATGTGCATGTACACCTGACCCATCCAGTGTCTCACTCTAGTAATCTAATATAGCCTCATTCGGGGAATTCTGGAGAAAAGCGATGTGAAAGTGATGGAGTCAATCCCTATATTGGGTACATAATTGTTACCACATTAACAATGTATCGCTCGGTTAATACTTAAATAATCTATTACAAAGCAATTTGCAGGTATTTCCAGGACAATTAAAGGCATTTTACAAACTGAAAACTGAAATGTAATGCTCGACACAGCTCTTAGCCCAGTGGCTTCGGTTTTACAGTCATCCGATACGATTCCACTTTGTAGCTTCAGTTAAACCTAAAAGACAATTTCACATTGTCTGTGAGATGTTTACCATAAAACATATTCATAAGTCAAAACTTTATTTATAACTTAGTAGTATGTGAATTCTTGTTCCACACTTGTGATATTCCGGAATATGGACTTGGTTAGAACTGGTCATGCGAGCTAGGTCGCCAGATGCTTCATCTTTTAAACTTAATCTTATCTTAACCGCCTCCTCCGACATTGATTTTTTATAGGAAATTATATTTGTCCTTGTATTTCATTAATGTTATGTTCAAATAATCCTGTAAAATTGCATAATTCTATGGAACAGTTATTTCTATAATTTTGTGTTTTCCTAATATCCATTGGATCAGCTTTCTGGTAAGAATGCTAACAACCATCATTGGGACTATTGTTGCTTTTGGTGTATTAACGCGCACCGATAGTTACGTCGCTACTTAATATATTTGAACACCTGTCTATGCCAAGTGGGCGCATCAGCACATGATCTGTTTCTTGATTCAACTCACAAACACTGAGCAAAATGGTAATTGCACAAAAATCTTTCAATGGGCCTGACCAAAGGCAAGAGGGAGTTTGTGTCTCTTTTTTAGGGTTGTTTTATTATGTCATAGCTTTCTGACAAAGGAGAAACAATTTTTATTTTGCTATTTTGAAAATATGAAATACTATAGTTTAATATATGGTGACAAACACATTTTTTCAATAAGGGAAATCATAAAATCGTACACCAGCCATTAAGAATAAAGGTCCAGACATCGTCCACAAATTCCCCTAGGAGGAGCACTTTGGCATGAGCCCGGACTGTGGGTGGACGGTGACTTACCTAGCATCTTGAGGACGGCCCTCCTGGCCCGAGCCTGCTGCTGAGCACGTAACTCAGTCCCGGTCTGCTGGCTGTGGGTAGACGTATCCGATCCCGCACGAGATAACGTGGACCTTCTGATGGCATAGCCAATCAAACCATATAACACCGTGATAATGGTCATAGGAGTCAGAAAAAACAAGAAAGTAGAAATCTCAAAAGCATGCTCCAGCGTTTTGTGTTGATCTACGTTACACAAAGCCGATTCTAAGATGTTATTGCCATGGTGATCCTTGACATATACAATACCAACTTGAAGCACCATGGGAATGGAACACACAGCGGATATGAGCCATGACAGCACTATGACCTTGATGGCCCTCTTGAGACTGGACATGGTCTGGGCCCACATGGGGTGACATATAGCCACGTATCTCTCCACGGTGAAAGCGGTGATGGTGAGGATACAGGCGTACGTGGAGGTTTCCGCGGCCATGGTCCGTATCACACAGAAGGTCTCCCCGAATATCCACGGGTACGCCGACCAGAAAGAGTAGGTTTCCAGCGGCAGGCCCAAAAACAGCACCAAAAGGTCGGCTATGGCCAAGTTGAACAGGTAATAGTTGGTCGCCGTCTGCATATACTTGTTCCTCGATATCACAATACATGTTGAGACGTTACCGATGATTCCACTGATAAAAATGATGCAGTAAATCACAGTGACGGGCACGACTTTATAAAGCTCCCGCCGGCGAGGGCCCAGCACCGCCTCAAGGTCCACCGCTTCCACCTGCGTGTCGTTGGCTGAATGATTTACATACCAGGGCGCCTCGGACGGACCTGACACTGAGGCGACTACCGACTCGCCTATCGCTCCCTCCAGCTTCAGATAGAACGACTCATTAGAACGTGAATGGCGTTCATAGCCAGAAAGACTACTTTGATTCATAGTAGTTAAATACGGAGCAGAGTTAGGATACTTCTAGCTCCTGATCATCCCTGTACACAACATCCCGCAGCCATAAAGTAGCCGATGTACTGAGGCCTGAGGCGGGGATTCCTTCCCTCTGATGGTTAGCAAATAGGGCTGGGTCCTAAGGCGGGTAACTATCCATCAATGTGTTGTTACTCCAGACACATTAAGTAGAGTGTTTTACCGAATATATAGTAATCCATGTGCAAAAAGAGAAAACATCCAATAAGACTGCATTAGAAAGCTGAGCATATGTGCAGTTGGTTGTTCACTCGCCTGAGTTTGAGCAGAGACTGAAGTCAGTGGCTGGGCGCGCTGTGTCTGAGGAGGCAGCCCGCCTGCCCGCCTGCCCGCCTGTCCGCCCGCACGTGCCTCCCTCCTCCCGTGGGACAAGCACTGTACTAAGATAATGTAATGTCAGGTTTTGTCATCTTCGTTTTTTTTCCCTGCACAGTAGTTGGAGATGGTAATACACGCCCATGTTACCTACACCATGTAAAAGGTAGCGGCAGAGAGCGGTGATTGTTACATGATCTAGGGCAGTAGGGGGCCAGTTCACCAACACTCTGGACAGACTTTACGACTCTGGCACGCACCCAGGCCACCCAGGCCACCCAGCCTCTCAGGGTATGGCCCACAGCGAGCAGCAACACGGACAGGTCCAGGTGTATACATACCACAGCACAAACCGCTGTCAGCTTGCCCACACTCCCAATCACTTACCCTGCTTTATTCTCACAGCCTACCACTTACCATATATTAACCATCACTCACCTATTGACACTTGTTCCTATCATAATACATAACCTTTCCACTCTTAAAATCACATAAAGCTGTTTCCTTATTCGCTTATATATCTAAATGCCACAGCGAATATTTGTATACGCCTCTACCCAGGTACATTTTCTGAGTAGAGTAAAGCAGTGGTTTAAGTTAGTTCCCACTGGGATTCTGAGCTGATAATGATGTGCCCTGCATACATTGTGACGTGACTTGTAGTGAGTACTTGTTGTATACTAAAGCCAATGTAAGGGAAGACTTATGTTCATGACATGACATGAATGATTAGCAACAAACTAACAGATTATAGGGAAAGGGTTGAACTGAGCCATTCCTATAGTAATAGTAGTTATGCCATATTATTAAAACCATATAATTCATCAGGGCACAACAATAATTGTACCATTTACATATCCAGTAAGTGTACCTTTTTTAATTTTAGATGTTATCATTTCAATCTTATGATAATTTGCCATTTGTTAATTTGAATATTTTAATAGAAATATTTCAATATTTCAATAGAAATGAGCGAACAAATACCTGTGAAAAAGCCATTAGGCATCCTGGCAAAAGAAAAGGCGGGATTAGAGTAGAAATAATAATCAATATTAAGTCAGAGTTTTATTGATTGATAGAATTGAAAGCGTGAATACACTGTACTGAACAGGGCCTGGCCTAAAACAGAACCCGCAAGTATTCCCATGGATCCCGTTGGTATTGAGCACACAAGTGGCGCCCTCTCTGGACCATGAGTCGGCATTTTGAGCACACAAGTGGCGCCCTCTCTGGACCATGAGTCGGCATATAGAGCACACAAGTGGCGCCCTCTCTGGACCATGAGTCGGCATATAGAGCACACAAGTGGCACCCTCTCTGGACCGTGAGTCGGCATATAGAGCACACAAGTGGCACCCTCTCTGAACCGTGAGTCGGCATAAAGAGCACACAAGTGACGCCCTCTCTGGACCGTGAGTCGGCATAAAGAGCACACAAGTGATGCCCTCTCTGGACCATGATTCGGCATAAAGAGCACACAAGTGGCGCCCTCTCTGGACCATGAGTCGGCATATAGAGCACACAAGTGGCACCCTCTCTGGACCGTGAGTCGGCATAAAGAGCACACAAGTGGCACCCTCTCTGAACCGTGAGTCGGCATAAAGAGCACACAAGTGACGCCCTCTCTGGACCATGATTCGGCATAAAGAGCACATAAGTGACGCCCTCTCTGGACCATGAGTCAGGATATTGAAAACACAAGTGGCGCCCTCTCTGGACCATGAGTCGGCATATAGAGCACTCTTTGTTGTTTCATGTCTTTCTTAATGCCATAAGTGAGAAATTAAGGACCATCAATGATTATGGACTCATTTCGTATTGGCTGCTGGAAAGGTGGACATGAGTCTGTGGATGTGAAATATGAATTTTATTCAAACTTTCGGATCTGAATGATAAATTTCTATCTCAAAGTATCGTGATGACTTAACATATTTTGTTTAAATTCTAGATGCTAACAACCGGCCAGCGGGTAAGTTTTCCTGGCAGGATTATATTGGCAAAGGGGTGTGCCCAACAAGGGCTGAAACCACATATATTCAGTCATGGAACTGTGACTGAGTCCCCGATACACTCAGCGTGAAATATGGTTTGTCTGGCCACGATGCAGTAGATTAGAGCGCAAGCTTATTGGCACCAGTTCCTCTGTGGTGATCCAAAGGTCGTGAGTTCTATTCCTGACTATACATGCATTGCACTCCCCTCACAAAATATCCAATGAGCTGAGGTTCACATTGTGAGGCCTGTGGTTCTTGTAAATACATCTGTTAGTGTAATTGTGGCCATGTCAAAGACCTGCCTCATAACAATTCAGTGAGGCAGCACTATATCTGCATCATGTAGGTCTCGTCATGAAAAAATGAAATTAAGTCGAATTTGAATTTAAACACAAAAAATAAATTTTCTAGGGCACCCAAACTTAATTTTCAGAAAAAGGCCACAATACTTTCCCACGTGAAATGAGAATCTTCGAATCTGTCATTTCTAACATTTAATATGTTCTTTTAATTCTTATTCATTAATTCGGACAAAAACTTTCATTGTTCCCACAAATATCATCTTTTTGTAATTTCCATAGTGCTTTATAGGTCTTATCAAAATATAAGTCCTCCAAGGTAAAGGAAGATGTGTACATTATTAAGGCAGGTTAGCCCACGGGAAACTTTCCATTTGACGACGGTCCACGGCTGACTCCCTTATCTCAGTCCAACAAATTCCGCTATTTCTAACCAATTATGTCAAAGTAATTGGAGAATTTGCCTTTCTAAGTTGTACATTACCACATACCAGGGTTTTACAGGGCTACAGAGGTAGAGGTCATGGGTTTCTAGTTTAAGCTACCATATATTTCAATTATTTTGTATGTTGGTATCTGTAAAATTTTTATGCAAGTTTAAAAGGTTTATTAATGGTGAATGCCAGATTGGCTACAAAGATTGTTGTAAAATTTAATCTTGAGTGAAAGAATTCTTGTTAATCTTCTATTATTGTAAGTCTATGTACATCAATCTAAAGCACATTGTAAGATAGAACTATTTTATTTTGTGAAAGAAGATGTGTGCCTCCCCTAAGTCAGATTGGACCGAGTGGAGCACAGTCATCACACAAACAAACGACACACACACTCGTCACACAAACACCACACAATCGTCACAATACTTACAAACATAATAAAATCATCACAGATAGGTTGATGGAATTGTCCTTGACAACATTCACAATGGGAAATGTGATGCAGTCACAACAACCACTAACGCATGTACTTTATTCCGTTCTTTGTAAATAATATTACCAACATGTTATATTAAATTATATATTTTCAAATTATCGAAGGTCCACGCAAGCACTATTGACTTCACGGCAAATATGTAATCACATTTTGACAATCACAGTTTTTCCTCGAAATAGTTTCAACATGCCAATGTCATTTTATCTTCTTATGAATAGCCTGAAAAAACCCCAGTTTAATCACAGTCATGACTATCCACCGCCAGTATTGATTCAACTTTTAGCCAGAGCAACGTTCACACACAAGCAAATACACAAACGACTGCCGCTAATTGAATTGTCCATCGCTTGGAATGTTTTGAGTTAATGCTTCCGCCTATGAAATAACTGTTCACTTTACAGAGACGAACCATCTATTATTGCCGGGGGGGGGGGGGGGGTGGGGTGGAGGTAAAATAAAGTGGAAGAGAAATAAATTAATATTTTCTTGGTAGGATGATATTAAAACAAAACAAAAATAGCGTTAAGACACTGTACAAGTTCAATTTTATGAGCGGGATGCAAACCTTGAAATATGTTGGCCTCGCTATGCCCCATCTGTACTTTCAACCAGAGATTTTGGTACAATTAAAAGTTGGTGCTTCTATAAATGCTTATATTCTCCAATAATAAAATAAAGTCTTAACTATAAATTCTGACTATCAACCAGATGAAGCTCTACTTGAGGTCAGAAGCCCTCAGGGTTATAAAGAGATTTCCTAATATTTTGCACAGTGCCAACATTGAACTGTACAAAACAGCAGGCCCTGCATTCACCACTGACACTTGTTAAACCTGATTTGGCTGGGTTATGTGTAAAACTTTATTTCAAAACCTTTGTTTTAATCCACAGGTAAAGCTTTACAAATTTCATATAAACTCGATAAACTGTACAGAAAAAAGTGTGGTGACAAATTATTATTGATTAAATCTATAAACTCTAGGCCAACTAACAGGCTCTTCACATTATGCTTACCGGAAATGGATTATCAATATTAACTATAACAGTGTAGATAAAATATTGCTTAATATCTAAATAAATTACATGTCCTTAGATATACACATTGGCAAATATAGGAAATATACGCTGGGAGGAAAACGTTTGTGGTCCAACTGACTGAAACAGGGAAGTCTGGGTCGAGGAAACTGGCCTTGTACAAAAAGAATATTGAAATTTTTTCAGAGCATCCCCCCCCTAAAGTAAATAATGATAATAATGTGCTGTCCCTTATCTTGCATTTTGCAAGATGAACCCCTAATTATGTTGGCCACAGTTGAATGTGTGACGCCCCGCTGCTCTGCAAACAATTATAGTCCCATTAATGTTCACATTCTGCTTTGCAAATGACATGGTTGTCAAGAGTGATTCTGTTTGTTTTATGACACGATGAGAACACTTTCACGCCGAAGCGCCTATATTCATGATATGACAATGTTCAGCGTTCAGAGAAGTTGTCTATTTTTATTCACTGTGACATTTGATGGTCATAAGTTCAGCCTCTACACTGAAGGTCAATACCACGTGATCTAACTATTACTATGTGTCGCAAATAAACAATTTGACATTTCAAATCATTCTAAACACATCTCTCGGTTCATATAGATATTCGTCACGATATCTAAAACTATCTTCTTGTTAATTGTTCATTTGTGAGTTATTGGCAATTAAGTCAAACAATTCATGCATTGCACTTTTCTTTCAAAATGTGTTTACTTCGAATTGATAAAACGACCTAAGCACTATCAGCCAATTAGTCACCTGATTCATAGAATTTCCAGTACATCAACCAGATCATTTCACAAAAATTAAATCATTGTCATGTTGTGATCAGGGTAATAGCATGTCTTGATAGCCACACTGATGTCAACTTACCGTCTCTATCCTACATATATTGATCCTTCACCACATCAATAGGCTGCAAAGGGTCATTGCTAAATTCATACTGTTTTGTTATTTATTCCAGATATGATTTTGACAGAGATATTCTGTCGCTTAACTGCTGCATAGAACAGATCAAGAAAAAAGAGCATCGGGGATGTTAACAGGCAAAACAGGACCGTGAAATTTCAAAAAATAGCAGGTCTCTTCTGGAAATCAAGAAAATAACAAGTTGAGATTGTGTAATTTCAGAGCACGCAATTTATGGGGGCTTATATGGAACATGCAACGGAAGAGCCGGGCTTTGATGAGAGAAAGACGACATGGTAATCACCAGGTCCGGCAGGAAACAAGAAGGTCATATCATCGTCGCTCAAATCCAATATGACCAAATGGCCAATGACCTTGTTAAGGCACTAATTTTGTTTTATGTCTCTTTGAATTACAGGGTTAGCTCTTTTTATGAGAATTATATAACTCCTTCAACGCAAACGGGTACAAATAAAGTTTTTACCAGCTAGGATCAGGTAAATAAAAAAGACATGCAACACCGCACGTTTTGCATTTAGTTGCAATGACTTACAGTGCAAGGACAAATTATGATTCATTTCTCGACAAGGGCCATCTGCGTTACAAAAAACCTCTCTGAATATGAATACTGAATATTGTCAAATCATATATACACATATATATATATATATATATATATAATGATATAAATGTGAATATATAATGATATAAATATGAATATATAATGATATATATATAATGATGAATGAATGAATGAATGGTTGCTTAGAGGCACATCAACCACTAAGGTTATTTAGTGCCTAAAAATGGTAAAAATGAATGAATGGTTTCACATTGACACAATAAAGTGCCAAAACAGTAAAAATACAAACTTAATATTGACTAGAAACAAAATGTAAATGTTAATACAATACGTAGATAACACAAGAATTTATCAACTGTGAACAGCATCTATATAATATCAATCAAATATAATAAATATGTATAATTTGTTTAAAAGACTTTATCAGTATGATGTTTTGCAGTTCTTGATAAATAAGTCAATGACATAAATAAACAAAAGCTCTGCCCTTAAAACTGATTATAAAGTCCTATGTGAGTTAAAAACGATACTATCACAGAAGTATCTACATTATCAAATAACGTATGTAAATCTTGTACATTAAAATATTGAGTTCGTATAATATCAAAATCGATACACTCAATTAAAATATGTTTAATAGTCAAAGCCCTTTGACAACCAATACATTCCGGTTGATCTTCACCTTTAAGCAGATAACAGTGTGTCAAATGACTATGTCCTATTCTTATACGGGTTAAAACAGACTCTTCTCTACGGTTAATTCTAATAGCACCTTTAGTTTTGCCTAGAACGGGCTTAATTTCATGTAATTTATTAAAAATAGCTTCGTTCCAGCGCAACTGCCATTTAGAACGTAAAAAAACAGTAATATATTTCTTAAACTCTGTATATGGAATAAGTAAATCTATTGGGCGTTTGTCCAATGCTGCTTTGGCAGCTTGGTCAGCGGCCTCATTTCCATGGATTCCAATGTGACTGGGGATCCAATAAAAACGTATTTCTTTATTTTCATCTGTACAGAGTGTTTGATACCGTTCGAGAATTTTGTAAATAAAGGGATTTTTCCAATCCTTTGCTTTCAATGCTTGTAAACAAGACAAAGAATCAGAAAAAATTAAAAATGTTTGATGTGGAGAAGTCTCCACATGATCCAAAGCAAGGTACAAAGCATGTAGTTCTGCAGAAAAAATTGATGATTTATTTGGCAGACGTTCTGAATAAATATGATTGCCCTTAACAGCAGCTGCAGCAGCCTTCTCATCGTCAAATGATCCATCAGTGTATATACACTGATATCCAGTGAAAATAGATTTAATTTCTTTATATCTATTTATATAAAGGGATGGATCTGTTGAGCATTTCTTTAATTCTGACATGGCTAGATTAATATTTAAAGTTGCATAGGTCCATGGAGGTGTTTCTGGATATTGAAATTTAGCTATTTGATTCGGATTTAAATTTAAGGATTGTAAAGATTCCTTGATGCGAATGCCAAAAGTTGGTATTGTATTTGGTTTATTTTCAAAAAGATCAACATAATTTGGATTGAATATAGCATCATGTACAGGATTGTCTGGACAAGCAGCAATTTTTGCAGCATACTGAAGGGCAAGTTTTTCTCTTCTTAAATCAAGAGGCAGTTCATCTGCCTCTACTGCCAAGCTATCTGCAGGCGAGGTACGAAATGCACCAAGGCATAGTCTTAACCCTTGATTTTGTACAGGATCGAGCATTTTAATATAAGATGGACGTGCTGATCCATATACCATACACCCATAATCAAGTTTGGAACGTACCAGTGCTCTATATAATTGTAATAAAATATTACGGTCCCCTCCCCAATCAGTATGGGCGAGAACCCGTAATAAATCTAATGCCTTCTGGCATTTCTTTTTTACATATTTAATATGAGGGATAAAAGATAGTTTTCTATCAAATATAAGTCCAAGAAACTTGGTTTCTTCGACAACAGGGATTCGAGTTTGGCCAAGGTGTAGATCAGGATCTGGGTGAGCCTTCCACTTTTTACAAAAGTGCATACATACTGTCTTTTTCAAAGAAAACTTAAATCCATTGTTATCAGCCCATTGTTGTAATCTATTTAGGTGTTGTTGGAGCTGCCGTTCTATTGTATGCATGCTTGTTGACCTGTAGCTTAAGTTGAAATCATCAACAAAAAGTGAGCAATCTGCTCCAGGCCTCATACAATCAACAATGCTGTTAATTTTAATAATAAAAAGGGTGACTGATAATATACTACCTTGTGGAACACCCATTTCCTGATCAAAAACATCAGAAAGTGATGCACCCACTCGAACTTTAAAATGTCTGTTTGATAGAAAATTTTGAATAAAAAGGGGTAAACGACCCCTTAATCCCATATCATATAAATCGCTCATTATCCCATATTTCCATGTGGTGTCATATGCCTTTTCTAAATCAAAGAAAATACTCACCACATGCTCACCTTTTATAAAACCCTCTCTTATAAATGTCTCTAAACGTACCAGGTGGTCAATGGTACTTCGAGTTTTTCTAAAGCCACTTTGTGCAACAGAAATATAAGCTGCAGTTTCCAAAAACCAAACTAAACGCTCGTTAATCATTCGTTCCATTGATTTACAAATACAACTTGTTAAAGCAATGGGACGATAATTATTTGAATCTGATGAATCTTTGCCAGGTTTGGGAATGGGAATGATAGTGGCTTCCCTCCATGAAGGAGGAAAATCACCGCTTTCCCAAATTGTATTAAAAATATCTAAAAGATGCCCAAGTGATTGGTCAGGGAGATGTTTAAGGATTTGGTAGTGAATTTGATCAGGTCCAGGAGCAGTATCATGAGATTTATCCAAAGCAAGTTTCAAATCTTCTATTGTAAATGATTTATTATATACTTCCAAGTTATGGGATATAAAATTTAGTTGGTTTCTTTCTTTTCTAGTTTTTATTTGTTGAAATTTGGCAGAATAATTATTGGATGAGGAATTTTTGGAAATGGTTTGACCTATTGTGTTACCTATTTCGGTGGGATTTGTAATTAATTGGCCATTATGATTTAGATGTTTGATCCTTGCTCCACCTCCCTTCCCAGTAATTTTACGCACCATATCCCAGCATTTCTTAATTGGTGAACGTGTATTTAATTTAGAAACATAATCTTTCCAGCTTTTTCTTTTGCTTATTTTAATAATGTAACGGGCTTTAGCTCTCTTTATACGAAACTGGTGCAAATTATATTGAGTTGGCTGTCGATTAAATTTTTTCAGAGCTTTTTTGCGCTCCTTGACAGCTTTTTTGCACTCATCATTAAACCAGGGTTTTTCTTTAATTTTGGAATTTGACTTTGATTTGGGAATACACCTATCAGCAATATCATACAATGTGTCTGTAAAAACTTGAAGAGGATCATCTACATTTATAAAAATTTCTGGAGTTATTCTATTAAAACAGGATGTTTGAAATTTTGCCCAATCGGCTTTATGAAACTTCCACTGGGGGATTCGTTCGTCTGGTGGAGGAAAATGGTTATTTAGAATAATGGGGTAATGATCACTACCCCATTGATCTTCCTCTACTTCCCAGGAATAATCTAAAAATAAATTTGGAGTGCACATGGAGAGATCTATTGATGTTAAAGAGCCTGTAGCAGGATGTAAATATGTCGGGGAATCGTCATTCCAAAGACACAAACTATTATTATTTAAAAAATCTTCTATTATACGCCCTTTGGCATCTGTATTATTTCTGCCACCCCAAAGATAGTTGTGAGCATTAAAGTCACCAACTAACATATATGGCTGTGGCAGCTGGGTTATCAAATTATTTAAATCTGTAATATTAACTGGCTCACTAGGTGGTAAATATATTGAACATATAGTTAATGTATTGTGCAGGGTAACCCTAACCGCAGAAGCCTGTAGATGAGTATTTAATGTTACTTTACTTTGGGGGATACAGGATTTAACAAAAACAGAAACTCCGCCATGTGCTCGGTCCATAATATCAATTGAACCGACTTTATTATAAATCACATATCCCTTAAATGTTGTGGAATTATCTTTGAATTTAGTTTCTTGTAAACAAATTACCGATGCATTATATTTTTGGGCTAATAACTCCAGTTCTGGCCTGTTTGCATCAAATCCTCTACAATTCCATTGTATGATATTGCCGATAGCCATTTTAAGAATAATGAGAAAAAATATATGATTCAGCATAATCACTTATTAAGTTTACGATTATGCTTTGAGTGCACAGGAGTAAAATTCACATCTGAAGGATCACCTGTGTCCATCCTTTCCAAGGATTTAGTTCTATTTATCTTACTTTTTACTTGATCTTTGCTTTCTTTTTTGTCTGATTTATGTATTGGTCTATTATTATTGATACTTTTATTATTGGATGATGTTGAGGGAGTTTGTGAAGAGGGTTTAGTGGATGTTGCTGTTGGTTGAGGTATTACTGGGATAGTGGATGTCGTGGTCTGAGTAGATGTAGCTGAAGATTTTGAGGTTTTTGTGAAAAAGGAATAATTTTTGTCATCGATTGGCCATGTAATTTCGGTTTGAATTGCTATTGATTTTGTTTCTTTAGTTTTTACAGAGCTGGCATAAGATGCCTTTGATGTGTTATAACTTTCTACTCGCTTCCGTGCCTCTGGAAAAGATATATTTTCAGTGTGTCGTATTCGCTGAATTTCCTTCTCTTTTAAAAAGGAAGGACAATTCCGCGAATACGATGGATGATTGCCTTGGCAATTGACACATTTTATTATATTTGAAGAACAATCGTCTCCACTGTGCTGAGCGGTACATTTTGGACACGTTTCATTACCTTTACATCTATCAGATCCATGTCCATACCTCTGACACTTGAAGCAGCGCAGAGGGTTTGGAATAAATACATCAACTCTAACGTTCAAATATCCAACTTTAATAGATGTTGGAAGCTGCGCTGCTTCAAATGTCAGAATAAACGTATTGATTGGAATTTTGACACCGTCCTTTTTTATAAATATCCGCTTGCATTGAACAACATCCTGGTCTTTGAGCTCATCCACTATCTCCTCCTCAGAAACTCCCACTAAATCTGGGCATCTGATTACTCCTTTTTTATTGTTGAGAGTTTTGTGAGCCGTTATAATAACAGGAACTGTGGCCAACATTCGGCATCGTAGTAGATTATCCGCATGGCTTTTCCGCTCAACCTCAATCAATAGTTTATTTCCCATCTTTTTAACAGTTTTTGGTACCCCGGCAATGCCTTGTATCCCCTTTGCAATTGCAAAGGGGGACATTTTTGCCAAGGTATGTTCAGCGTCAGAACTTTCTGCTATTAAAAATCTAGGCCATTTTTCTATTTTGTTTGAATCATCGTCGCTGTCTATGTCATTCCTTGGTCGTTTTTGTTTGTTTTGCGCCATGTGTGTTATTTTAAATTTCATCAGTTAGGTCCCCTACCCACCACGGAGCCCAACAAGGGGACGCCTTTCTGGGCCGGTAACTCCAAACCCTGACGCCATGAGGATACCCAACATGACATACTCTTAGAATAAAAACTCCACCCTTTCGGATTTTATTTATATCCCTCGATTGACCCAATCAGCAGTAATCTCCTTTTAAGAAATATCTATCAAAAATTTATCAATTGTTCCTAAATTTTAAACATTAAAATTGTCATAAATAAAAATCAAATAGCCAGAATATATTAAAGGAAATATACCACAAGCCGGTTAAATCAGATCCAGGCCTAATCTGATCTGCCTGTCTGGTGAACATTTGGATCCAAGACAGGCGTGTTGCAACTGGACCAGTATTACTGCCAAACCAGCCCAGTGCTCAGCCCGTCAGGATTCCATATCCTCCCCGACACAGGTCGCATCCCACGGCAAACAGGACGCCCCTTTAGTCGCCTTTTACGACATGCTGGGGGGCAGTGGGGCTATTCTTTAATCCCCGCACCCACAGGGGAGTATATATAATGATATAAATATGAATATATATATATATATATATATATATATATATATATATATATATATATATATATATATATATATATATATATATATATATATATATATATATATATATATATATATATATATATATATATATATATATATATATATATATATATATATACACACACTACCATATATATATATGTGTGTGTGTGTATTTCGCCGACACCAGACACTGTCTGTTCTACTGTGCTTTTTATAATTGATAAATATTTGTGTCTGATGGCTGATGGCTTTCATTAACCAAATCTCACTCATTTCACGCATTAAGTTACCATTACCAAAACACCATTACCTAAGCACCATAAACAGCGATCTATTGTGTTGTAAGGACATTTTTCATCACGGAGTCGTCCTGTCTCCCATGCTGCAACCATATCAATTGTATCATTCAATTCGTTTACATATCTTCTTGTCACAGATTTAATATATATATATATGTCAATATATGTCAAATCTGATGTCGGGGATCTGGTCATATTTCATTATACGTTGCAGAAGTTCACAAGGTATGAGTCATGATAGATTTCTTTCCTGGAATAATAAGCTATAAACCCAGCACCTGCCATTAACATCAAGGTTGATCTTATCTCATCCTACTGAACCTAACATGGACAGGTCCGGCATTTAGTTTGTTAGTAATTTTGCAGGCATAGGCAATTATTTCAGTACCCTCATAGTGTATTTATAGGTTTTGCAATATAAGCATGTACTCTATTAGTGAACTGCCTAGAACAGAGACACTCTCGTATAAGTTGAACACTTCATTCTGTATTTTCAATATAAGGTTAGAACTTCAGAAATGTGAACCTCTCTTAACCATAAAGATGTAAAACAGACACTGTCTGCTTCAAATCCCTTGTGCTTATACTGAAGGCTACAAAATGTCAGCTATAATAATCTTGCTTTTTTAATTTATGCTGATTTTACAAACAGTTACAATTACTTAATATCATTACAGGTGTTCTACAATTATTAAATTTTTTGACGTAAATGCAAATATGTAGTTATAACTTACAGCATTCCTCCATATAATTCCAGTCCAATGTCAGCAAAACACTCATAAACACAAGGGAGTCTTGGGTTGAAAATAGCTCCTAACAAGGATTACATAATTGAGGTTTGAAATGGGGGATATTTTGGTATTTAAGGTTAGATAAATACTACAGGATACACCTGCCAACCCGAGCCTGCTTGGTTCGGCCTTTTCTGTTAAGCCTTTTTGTCATTCAAAGAATTGTTTTTCTTGTCCTTTTCCTTCCATCACCTAGATTATTACCTTTTGGGGATTAGTCATGTTAAAATATGAATGTATTGTCAAATAAGGGTTAGCATGTAATATTGTTGAATAGAGGCATGTGTAATGTTGTCTCTCTAATACTCGTCCATACCATCACTGAGATAACATCATATGTAACTGCAATAAATGTCATCAGTACAAACAATTAATGTATCCTTTGACTGGGAAAGTCAAATCCTTTCATGCATTTAGCTTATTACAGAAGAAGTACCCATATTTAATTCATTTGTCATATTCACAGAAATATACTCCCCATTTGTTGACCAAGAATGAAGTTGAAATCGGTCAGTTTATACTGACCTATATGATATTTGATTTGGTCCTATTCATGTAAGTTAAAACACTGTCACCAGGTCTCAATACCCTACCCTTTTCAAAGATTCTGTTACTGGAAGTGCATTACCACATAAATTTGACAAGACTAGTCTCTGACAGCTATTTGTCAGGCACGACATCACATCAATCAAGGACAGGAATCTAATATGGCTGCCATTCACCTATGTAACTTCATGCTTGCTTCACCTAGACAGGACGGACATGAGATGTGCTGGTTCGCTAAATACATACATCTCCTAATGTGTTTGGGGTTGGTAAATACAATTTATATTATTCTGCAGACCAAATTACAGTAGTTGCTCGCTTGAGACATCCAGGAGAACCTTTATGTTTGCCTCTGTGCAATTGCTACCTCGTGTTACATAAATATAAGGAGTCCTAATTTTGGGAACGGTAAAAAGGTAGCCCAGAAGTTTTGGTTTAAGTGCATTTAGGCATGTATCGCATGACTTTCAACTTGTTGTTTCAGTTGAGGTTTCTATTTGCTGTTCTGTAGCCTCCACAACATGTCTGGACCCTTCCATTTCCTTTGGCTGAAATTGTCTGGTATGAAAAAGAGAATTTCCCTTTTGATTGGATGAAATGCATCACTCCTAATGGGGAATTTCACTTTCTATTCAGCAGGGTAGAGATTGACTGTCATGAAGAGAATTTTCTTTTTAATTGTATGAAATACATATTTATTTCAGTAGGTCTCAATAGAAGTAAATATTAATATCTTAGTTTAATATCTATATGGCACGGGTGTGAGGGTAGAGGTTTGAATTAACATTTAGTGGTATAGTGGAGATACAACTGATTATATCCCCTCCAAAACAGGACTATTTTCCCAAAGGGATTGAGCAACTAATGTAATGCTGAGTACTAATCATACTACAGAGGTATATGTGGCAACACATTCACCTCTATCCAGTAATATATTGCAACAGCCAGTGAGAGTTACAGCGGCAACACCTCACTCTGAACCCAACAGGAGTGCTACTTACATGAATAACAACCCACCAATAACTAATCTATTCAGTGGTTCTAGAGATGAGACACCATACAGTACCCTTGTGGCTGGCCAATCTGGAGTCGGGAGTACCAGAAGCCTAGAAACTGCTAGGCCACATGGAAATGCTTCTAAAAACATAATGAAATCCACTGGGGACCATAGAAAACAAGGTGGGGGTAAAGGAGGGGTGCAGAAAAATTCCCCAAACAAGATAACCCCACATAT
Organism: Amphiduros pacificus; assembly: GCA_949316495.1. Lineage (NCBI taxonomy): Eukaryota > Metazoa > Annelida > Polychaeta > Phyllodocida > Hesionidae > Amphiduros > Amphiduros pacificus. Next base: position 842,677 of record OX439000.1, on the reverse strand, counting down.
GCTGCAGAAAGCTCTGCAGGACCTGGCTGAAGATTTCAGTATCCAAGACAGTTTAGGAAAAAACTGGGAGTCACAGGCAGCAAAATTGATAATGATGTCAATGTTAAAGGAGTACCTAAATGCAAGGATATGTTTGTCCATCATGTAACAAATGACACAGATGATGAAGCATTAAAGGCATACATAGAGAGAAATAGTGTTCATGTGGTTCATTGAGAGAAGACCTCAAACCCTGCGGTAAATCATTCAGAGTCAAGGTGGATTTATCTGATGCTGAAAAAATGCTTGATGCCAGTATTTGGCCATCAGGTATAGGATGCAGTTACTGGAAATTCAAGAGAAGACCTCCACATCAACCTTACAGCTAATGGAGTTTAGTGATCAAAGACCAAAACAGCTGCGCATAATCTCATACAATTCTACAGGATTTAATAATAACAAATTAAGCTACCTGTAAAATGCTGCAGTGGAAAGTCAGTATGATATTATATTAACACAAGAGCATTGGCTTGTAGCTGGAAATTTACACAGGATTACATCAGGCATACCAGGCTTCACAGGTATAGCTAACTCAGGTGTTGATGAAACTCATAACATACTCATGGGCAGGCCTTATGGTGGTTGCTCAATCCTATGGCTCAAAGGATTGCATCATATGGTGAAAACTATTCAAACTGAGTCATTATCAAAGGAGATTGTGTAGTGTAATGCTTACGCTTAATAACTACAAATTGCTTATAGTGTGCATGTCCTTGCCAACAGACCCTGGATTGGCAGATTATAATAGTGCTGAGCGTGATATTATACTGTTAGAGATAAGTGATATTTTAAATGGAGTTCATTGTGATGGTGTTGTGATAGGAGGTGATCTTAACTATGATTCTAAGAGAAACACAGGATTTGTTACTGATATCAAAGATTTTCTTACAAACAGAAATCTTAATACACCATGGAATAGATGTCATGTTGACTACACTCATATACACACAGATGGTGTGAGTACATCTACCATAGATAATTTTGCTGTGTGTGATGATATTACTATGAAGTGTATAAATGGTGGTGTAATCCATGACATAGACAATACGTCAAATCATAGTATGATTCACATGGATCTCAAACTAGACAATATAACTGAAAATGCATCATGTAACCCGGATATAAAATCCAAGCCTGCTTGGTATAAGGCTAACCAGAAAGATATTATAACATATAAAGAGGGAATTGAAAGTATGTTAGCTTGGATACATCTGAATGATAATACCATGGATTGTGTGGATACTATGTGTTAATCAGATGAACACAATTCATAAGCTCTTTTAACAATATCATCACACAATTTGGCTTTGCACACCCACTATGCCAAATGGAACCACATGGAATACAGCAGTCAGAAGACTGATGAACCTAAAACCACTCACACAAGGTTTCACATTGCTGACATTCCTTATATCAGCCATAGTTTAAAATGTAGATTCATCAATTTTATTACAAGTGCCTTAAACTCACATAATAGCAGAATATGTCTTCTCGCCAAAATGTGTCTTTTTAATACAAACACTATAACAGGGAATAATATTTCACACATTATGCAACATTATAGTATAAATTGTGATGATATAATCAATGGCATGGCCATCACCAAAATGAACAGTATCCACAGTAAACAGTCTGCTATACCTGATGGAATGTGGAAAGTAAATATTATATATGAACTTATAGACTCCATGAATGGTATCAGCCACTTAAGTCTTAATAAGGAGCAAATGCTCTCATGTATAGGCTACCTTGCAACAACGTAACTTGCATATATGTACATAGCTCATCTTAAGTTATCTTTTAACTGGACCTCTTTTTTCTCTTTAATTGGAATGTATTTTACACGTCCGAATAAATGATACTTATTATTATTATTATTATATATGTTCTCCATGAGAGAACATATATAATAATAAACATATACAATTTAAAATATAATTTAAAATACAATTTAAAATACAATTTAAAATACAATTTAAAATATAATTCATTCAGAGCTTGATAAAATTGGTTGTTTGTGGTATTATTAAAGTTAATGTTGATATAGAGTTAACATCCTGGATGTAACCCATTTCTGATTAAGATTTATGTGGCAATTGATTACATAAGATACATAAGATCAAAACCTATAATGTCAATACATGGGATTAAATTATGATCTATGGAAATTATCGATTTTGTGATAAATTATCAAGAAAAAAATGTCATAAGCTCTGAGCCGATCTCTGTCTGTTAATGAATTATTGCATGAGTTATTTCAAAAGCCATATAACAAGGAAATGAATCAGAAACAACCATTTTTAATAACCTAATACACTTTGATTTGTTTATCATATATCTGGTAACATCTTGAGAATGCACCACGAACACATTAGATGATAAAATGGTTAACAAATAGGCAATGATTAAACTTATCAAGAGTTACACAGTGTGATTGTGAAATGATGTTTATGATGACCCTTTCAGCAACATGGCCATATCAGGTCGACCTTCAAGCCTTTTAGCCAGTGTGAAAGTAACACAGCCGAAGATTAGTTATTCTACTTTTTTAGGATTGGGGTTTGTATCACCAATTTGGTCTTGAATAATATTATGGATCCAAAATAAAGACAAGCTAATGGTGCAGTGCCCTCTGTTGTAGGAATTGGCCGAAAATTGTACACCAGGGCTGTATTGTATCAACAGGTTCTTGTTTGTAATTTCAGATTTATGTTCCTAAATGTAGCACATACAATTATGGGGACAAAGCTTTTAATACCTAGCTCCTACATTGTGGTATAAGATGTCTATATTGAAATAAAGAAGTGTGAGGAAATTCAATGACCAAAGAAAAGATATCAATTGAAAATATCTTTATTTAATAGATATTACAATATCTAGTACCGTAAGCAAGTATATAAATGTGCTATTTAGATATTTTAAAATTATTTCTGTGCATTACATAAAATATTACATTCAATATTATATATTCTTTTGTATGCATTACACCAAAATATCAATACCACCTAAAATAATCTTGTTGGATCTACCGAGCGCTTAAGCCACTGGTACTCATTCTGTGTATCACATCTAGAGTGTCAAACATATTGGACAAACATTACACTAGTTATAGGCAGGCACTTGGGGACCTGGGAAAACCACCCGACACACTAGTCATACTGTTCAGCAGGCACTTAGGCCTGGGAAAACCACCCGACACACCAGTCATACTGTTTGGCAGACTCTAAGGCCTGGGAAAACCACCCGATACACCAGTCATACTGTTCAGCAGGCACTAAGGCCTGGGAAAACCACCCGACACATCAGTCATACTGTTCAGCAGGCACTAAGGCCTGGGAAAACCACCCGACACACCAGTCATACTGTTCAGCAGGCACAGAGGCCTGGGAAAACCACCCGATACACCAGTCATACTGTTTGGCAGGCACTAAGGCCTGGGAAAACCACCCGACACACCAGTCATACTGTTTGGCAGACTCTAAGGCCTGGGAAAACCACCCGATACACCAGTCATACTGTTCAGCAGGCACTAAGGCCTGGGAAAACCACCCGACACACCAGTCATACTGTTCAGCAGGCACTAAGGCCTGGGAAAACCACCCGACACACCAGTCATACTGTTCAGCAGGCACTAAGGCCTGGGAAAACCACCCGATACACCAGTCATACTGTTTGGCAGGCACTAAGGCCTGGGAAAACCACCAGACACACCAGTCATACTGTTTGGCAGGCACTTAAACCTGGGAAAACCACCCGACACACCAGTCATACTGTTTGGCAGGCACTTAAACCTGGGAAAACCACCCGACACACCAGTCATACTGTTTGGCAGGCACTTAAACCTGGGAAAATCACCGGACACACCAGTCATACTGTTCAACAGGCACTAAGACCTGGGAAAACCACCTGATACACCAGTCATACTGATTGGCAGGCACTAAGGCCTGGGAAAACCAACCGACACACCAGTCATACTGATTGGCAGACTCTAAGGCCTGGGAAAACCACCCGACACACCAGTCATACTGTTCAGCAGGCACTAAGGGCTGGGAAAACCACCTGATACACCAGTCATACTGTTTGGCAGGCACTAAGGCCTGGGAAAACCACCCGACACACCAGTCATACTGTTCAACAGGCACTAAGACCTGGGAAAACCACCTGATACACCAGTCATACTGTTTGGCAGGCACTAAGGCCTGGGAAAACCACCCGACACACCAGTCATACTGATTGGCAGACTCTAAGGCCTGGGAAAACCACCCGACACACCAGTCATACTGTTCAGCAGGCACTAAGGGCTGGGAAAACCACCTGATACACCAGTCATACTGTTTGGCAGACTCTAAGGCCTGGGAAAACCACCCGACACACCAGTCATACTGTTCAACAGGCACTAAGACCTGGGAAAACCACCTGATACACCAGTCATACTGTTTGGCAGGCACTAAGGCCTGGGAAAACCACCCGACACACCAGTCATACTGATTGGCAGACTCTAAGGCCTGGGAAAACCACCCGACACACCAGTCATACTGTTCAGCAGGCACTAAGGGCTGGGAAAACCACCCGACACACCAGTCATACTGTTCAGCAGGCACTGAGGCCTGGGAAAACCACCCGATACACCAGTCATACTGTTTGGCAGGCACTAAGGCCTGGGAAAACCAACCGACACACCAGTCATACTGTTCAGCAGGCACTAAGGCCTGGGAAAACCACCAGACACACCAGTCATACTGTTTGGCAGGCACTTAAACCTGGGAAAACCACCCGACACACCAGTCATACTGTTTGGCAGGCACTTAAACCTGGGAAAATCACCCGACACACCAGTCATACTGTTTGGCAGGCACTAAGGCCTGGGAAAACCACCCGACACACCAGTCATACTGTTTGGCAGGCACTTAAACCTGGGAAAATCACCCGACACACCAGTCATACTGTTTGGTAGGCACTAAGGCCTGGGAAAACCACCCGACACACCAGTCATACTGTTTGGCAGGCACTAAGGCCTGGGAAAACCACCCGACACACCAGTCATACTGTTTGGCAGGCACTTAAACCTGGGAAAACCACCCGACACACCAGTCATACTGTTTGGCAGGCACTTAAACCTGGGAAAATCACCCGACACACCAGTCATACTGTTTGGCAGGCACTAAGGCCTGGGAAATCCACCCGACACACCAGTCATACTGTTTGGCAGGCACTTAAACCTGGGAAAATCACCCGACACACCAGTCATACTGTTTGGCAGGCACTTAGGCCTGGGAAAACCACCCGACACACCAGTCATACTGTTTGGCAGGCACTAAGGCCTGGGAAAATCACCAGACACACCAGTCATACTGTTTGGCAGGCACTAAGGCCTGGGAAAACCACCCGACACACCAGTCATACTGTTTGGCAGGCACTAAGGCCTGGGAAAACCACCTGATACACCAGTCATACTGTTTGGCAGGCACTTAAACCTGGGAAAATCACCCGACACACCAGTCATACTGTTTGGCAGGCACTAAGGCCTGGGAAAACCACCCGACACACCAGTCATACTGTTTGGCAGGCACTAAGGCCTGGGAAAACCACCTGATACACCAGTCATACTGTTTGGCAGGCACTAAGGCCTGGGAAAACCACCCGACACACCAGTCATACTGTTTGGCAGGCACTAAGGCCTGGGAAAATCACCTGATACACCAGTCATACTGTTTGGCAGGCACTAAGGCCTGGGAAAACCACCCGACACACCAGTCATACTGTTCAGCAGGCACTAAGGCCTGGGAAAACCACCCGACACACCAGTCATACTGTTTGGCAGGCACTTACTGAGCATTACAGCCGATATAATATCATAATATTACAGAAAAGAATAGGCCGCCCAAGCAATAATCTACATTTCTTTAATAGGAGAAATAGAGGCTTTGACATTAAAGTCATAAATGTGCTCAGTACATCATAATCCAATATAAACCAGGCGTAGGATAACGCAGTCAGTCCCCATCCAACTGATGAGATCACAACTGATCAAACCACTGTTGGTATTGGCCCGGGACTGCGAACGTTGTCGACCTCGTCTTTAGGATACTGTCTTTTTCACTTGTACTCAGTACAATGATCATCACAGTAATGACCTTGTCGACATTTTATCATTAAATTGGTTTGAGATAAATAATACATACAATTTGAAGGAAGGTGAAATCGTCCAATAATTCAATTATTTATAAGTTGCGTCTTTCTTTTTATCCAATATTTTGGGTGTAATTGCAGAAATGGACATAGCTACAGTAACTTTTAATATGAAAAAATATTCTCAAACAATGTTCACATCCACAACCATATGGAATTGATCAGAAACAGTACTTTTTTATTTTCCAAAATTGGCATTGTTTAACTTGTATTTGTTAAAACTGTCTCCATCATTGAGTGTTTTGCTATGTGAGTCAATGATTTTAACTTCTGACAATGTATTTCTTTTGATCTCAGCTGGTGATGTGACTTCAGCATTCATGTCATTTTTGCTTGATGTAATACTTGCATTTGATAACCTGTTAGATTGATTTGATTGCGTATTTAACTGTTGACAAGATGTTTCTTTTTCTCTTCTTCTCAAAGAATTCCCTTTATTCAAAGCACAGTGGCCAAAGCAATGACTTTGTTTCATGCCTAATTTGAATGCTGATTTAAATTCCTTCTTGAAATCTTTACCTGTCATGTAATAGAGTATCAGTGATATTAGACTGTTGCAACAAAACAAAAATGGGGAAATGCGAGAAATGATATAAACAAAATATGATCCATTTGGTAAGTAGATGGTCAACACTGCTAACAAAGCTTCCGGTATGACACATGCAATAAATGTAAACGGGAAGATACTGACAACAATTGAGATCTTTAGTTCCAGATTATCTTTTTTCATGCTGTGTTTGGCAGATTGTAGTGATTTTATTTTGAAAGAATGTACGAGATGAATTATTCGACATGCAAAATAAGTGATTGTGAAAAAGACAGCAGTATAAAATATCAGTCGTAACCATGGAAATAATATGATGTATTTAGTAGTATTTGCTTTAAAAATTACACATATCCCCTCAATAATACCAACAGACACATTTAACAATTCCAAGCTGAAGCAGCCTGTTAATAATGTTGTGATGAGGATTACAACAGCAAGCACCTAGAATATAAATAAATAGTGTAAGCAAAAACTGTACTGAACAATTGAAATTCAATGAAATAAATGCTCAACCATTCATGAACACAGATCTGAAAAAATCTGAAAAAAGTATTTGAATAATTCACCAACTTAGCATCCAATCAGTGACTCATTCTAACAGAACATGAGGTGTAACACATACAAAATGCTCAAATCCTTACCTTGTATGCCCTTTTATGTGTATTTGAAATTCTTGCCTCAAATGGGGAACAGATTATACGCTGTCTTTCCATCGTCAATGCACAAGAAATTAGTATGAAATATAACGCAAACCAAATAGTTGCCACATTGTAAGCCATACACAGTATTTTTTCGTCAGAGCTTTGACTTATTACTGAACTGTACATGTTTAAGGAACCATTGTAATTGAACACATGCAAATATATAATCGTTGTTAAATTGAAGAAACTTCCAATATTAATAGCAATAAAGAATATGTTGGCAGGATGACTCTGGAAGTACCGTGACCTCAAGAGGACAGGAATGGTAAGGATATTACCCAATAACCCCAGTCCTGCAAACAAATAATTTCAAGTGTAAAAATGTTAACATTTAACAATACATAGATTATGGAAATTGGCCCAACATCCTGATACAAAATGTGAATGCTCAAGATTGTTGCATATTTTGTGTTGTCATTAATTCCTTAGTCCTTCATAATATGCACAGTTGGTCATGTGCTTTCACTGAGTGTTTCAATTAGGGACACAAAGGACGTAAGATAATGAGATCTTACCATGCTTATGACCTTGCCTGTGATATTAATATTATTATTATTATTATTATTATTATTATTATTATTATTATTATTATTATTATTATTATTATTATTATTATTATTATTATTATTATTATTATTATCATTATCATTATCATTATTATTATTATTATTTTTTATTATTTATTATTATCATTATAATTATTATTATTATTATTATAATTATTATTATTTTTATTTATTATTATTATTATTATTATTATTATTGAAATTCAAATACTAGTTTTAAGCTATTTTAACTAATAATAAATGGAATTTATGCTGTATCCCCTCCACTTTTCTTAATATTTCTTTTTCTTTCCAATGAGCCTAAGATCAAGCCAATCGGTGCAGTGGATGCCACGTATGAATTAATTTATGACTTTATCATCCCTATTTCTATTATTGATAATTATTATTGTTATTTATATTATTGATAATCATTATTGTTATTATTATTGTTGCGAAAACTGACCACAAGTAAATATGGTTGTAAAGTTGGTCATAAATACTATTGTATACTCGTATATGCAGATGGCCATCTGCTTTTGGGCTCCAGAGAATGCTAGACCTGTGCAATGATTTTGCTTTGGATACAGGCCTTCATTTTAGTGCATCAGAGACACAATGTATAGTTTTTCATAAAAAGCAGTGTTAACACTAATAGTATTAAGCTGAAATTGAATGGAGATGTGTTAAAATGGTTCTGTGATGTGATACATTTAAGCCATAGCTTTGATTGTTGTATGAGTGTCAAGAAAGATGTCCATTCGCTAAAAGAAAGGGAGCTTTAAACAGTGTGAGAATGACATTTGTACAGAAATCTCTTTTGCTCATCCTATGTGTAAGGTTAAACTTCTGCAGATCTATGGTAACAGTTTTTATGGTTCAAATTTATGGAATTTGTCCAGTAAAGAATTTATATCACTGTAAAATTTGAAATATTGCAGTTAGAAAGATATTTGAGCTTCCTATGCTAACCCATTGTAGATTCTTGTCTCATATTGGCCAATATGATCACATTGAACATGTATTGAAATGCAGGTTTATGAAGTTTTTATCAGGCAATTTGAGAATTATATTGTGAAATACATTGCCTGTTTGTGCTAAGAATATATCATCCTGTATAGGTGCTAATGTTTTGAAAATTGTTCACCAATATAACCTACCATATGAAGTTTTAGATTCTCCTCAATTAAATAATAAATACAAGGATTCGCTAAGGTCAGAGATTGAGGGAGAAGAATGGAAAATCCACATAATTTAGCATTGATCCATTGTTTATATGACTTATATGAGAACTCTCTCAGCAAGGAGGAAAACATCCTCATGCTGAGTGACATATGCTCATCTTAATTTATGCATTGTTTTTATCTAGTCAATTCTTACTATTTACAACCATCATTTTATGTATGTATTGTAATATTGTACCTTGATCATCATCATCATCATCATCATTATTATTATAATTATTATTATTATTACTGTTGTATAGTGCATAAACCAAGAAAAGCCTGTTCATAGGGCTAGTTGTAATATTTATGTAAAATAAATGCTCTCAATTTCTTAAATAGTTATTTCTTTCATGCAATAATTGCACCATACCTGCTATTGTTAATGTGGCAAAAGTCATGATTGACTGAAAAAGTCGAATGGTATACTGCTGCTCGAACTGACTGTCAACATTCATGCATAATGTATATGCTGGTGAAAACGCTATCTCCTCATAAGAAGGGTTCTTAATGTCTGGCAGAGGTTTGCAGTATTTTTCCATGTAGGAAATTGCAGACAGTATATCCATGGTGGGATCAACCGGATCGTCATTGTCCAAGCAAAAGTGAATGTGAGAAGGAGGTGTGACCTTAGATGCCCCTTGCTCCCAAACTCGATAGCAGATGGCATATTGTACATTATCTGTGTTGTTTAAATTACAGGATTCATCAGGCAACAGAATGATTATTTCATTCACCATCAGATCGTTGATACTGTGTCCATATTTTTCAACACAGTTGTTAATCTTTTGATTGTAAATCTTGTCAAATCTAAATAAGGCATTATCATGAAGACATGATACCAAGATGCTTGTTTTCATGAGGAGAATAGGATCCTTTGTTTCCAAAATATTTAAAGAAAAGCAGTTGGCTTCCAAAAATTTACTCTGAAGAGTATTGGTGGAGGATATGATGCCTGCAGGTAAAATAATAATTGCTGCATCTTTTTTAATATTCTAAATGAATGTTAGGATTTAAATTTATAAGATAAAATTCAAAACTGTAAAATACGCCTTAAATTCTTTCAATTCCAAAACACAATTTTAGAAATAAAAGCTTATCATTTCAGAAAAAAACATGAAAATGTAATTGAAAAAGTAATTGCTGAACAGATTTGTAGTTGTAGCTAATGATAACTGTACATACCAGTTGATGACGTCACGTTAGGGGAGCGACCCTTGCAATAAATATACAACATTATCTATATTATCAACAATAATGAGAAGACAACTGATGGTATAAATTCAAATTCAATTTTAAATGTAACACTCTTTATCCTTTTCTAAGAATCTAAGTTAAAATAATTTTGTATATCACAGTTGTATGTATCATCTTAATCAATGAAGCGCATAACCAAGATATTCAACATCCCCTTGCCCTTCATTGACACTTGGGTATCTATGATCAATGGATATTTCAAAAGACCTGCCTTGGAATTTAGTTAATCCCACATATAGCTATCAAACATTGAATGACTAAAATGAATTTAAGTGACTTAAAGGCACATCAACTGTTTAGGTCTTTCAATGGCTTAAATGATAAAACATTAGTGCTTAACTTATTACATAATAAATAAAATCAATGCAATATGTAAACAATCTTAACAAATTTGAGCAAAATCACTTTTCAATATATCAGTTATGGATATGATAAATATTTATAAAAAATGAACTTTAAAAGATTTTTTAAACATGTTGTACACCTAATGAATAGGTCAATGACTTAGCTACTACACCGTTAAAATTAGTTAAAAGTCCTTAATAGATGATTAGATAGATGATTACTTTGAGAATTCACACATTTTATGATATCTGAAGTACAATAATCTCCACTATCCTGGGCAGTACATTTTGGGCTTGTTACATTCCCTTTCTTCTCCACTATCCTGGGCAGTACATTTTGGTCTTGTTACATTCCCTTTCTTCTCCACTATCCTGGGCAGTACATTTTGGTCTTGTTACATTCCCTTTCTTCTCCACTATCCTGGGCAGTACATTTTGGGCTTGTTACATTCCCTTTCTTCTCCACTATCCTGGGCAGTACATTTTGGGCTTGTTACATTCCCTTTCTTCTCCACTATCCTGGGCAGTACATTTTGGGCTTGTTACATTCCCTTTCTTCTCCACTATCCTGGGCAGTACATTTTGGGCTTGTTACATTCCCTTTACATTGGTCAGATACATGTCCATGTACGTGACATTTGAAGCAGCACAGAGGGTTTGGAATGAAAACATCAATTCAGATATTTAAATATCCTTTGATAGATGCTGATGGTTACCTAATGATTGGAACTTTGGAAACTTCCTTCTTGATAAAATTCCATTTGCATTGGTTTGTTTGTTTGGGGTTTTACATCACTTTCAACATTATTCCAGTTATTTCGTGATGAGACCTACTTGTAGCAGATATAGTGCTGCCTCACTGAATTGTCATGTCGCAGGTCCTTGACATGACAACCCACCCGGTCTCAGATTTACAAGGACAACGGGTTAACCCTTTGGCACAGGCCTCAGCTCATGTGGGAAATTGTATCATGAGTTCAATCCCGGTACGGCCGGGGTTCGAACCCAAGACCTTTGGATCACCACAGAGGAACTGGTGCTAATAAGCTGGCGCCCTAACCAACTGCGCCACGGCCGGTGGCCTCCATTTGCATTGGACAACATCCTGATCGATTTTGTTCATCCAGTATTTCCTCTTCGGAAATCTGATTACTCTTTTCTATGGTTGAGGGTATTGTGAGCTGTTTTTTATAATTGGAACTGTGGCTAACATTTACAGTCTTAAAAGATTGCCCTCATGGCTTTTCTGTTCAACCTCTATCAATAAACAAGTTCCCATTTATTCACTGCTTCGTATCCCCATTGCAATTGCAACATATTTCAAAGGGGAACATGTTTGCTGGGATATGTTCACCATCTAAACCTTCGACAATTACAAATCTGGACCATTTTCCTCTTCTATTCGAATCACCATCACTGTCATCATCTCATTCTTTGGTCTTTATGTGTTTGTGCGATGTGTATGTGTTTTTTAGTTATTTCATCAGTTTCGTCCCCTACTCACCACAGAGCAAAAAAGGTGATGCCCTTTCTGGGCCAGTAACTCCATGCCCTGATGCACTGATGCCCTGAGGATATCTAAGACATTACCCTGGCAATGCCCTGAATCACCTTGGCAATTGCAAAGAGGGGAATCGTTGCAAGGGTATGTTCAGAATCTGAATTTTATGCACTGATGCACTGAATAAATTTCAGTGCATAATGATATACAGTCAATAGGAACGCATAGTCAGTCATCCTGGGTGTAGGAATACTTCACATGGGGTAAGGGATAGAACATTGACTTTGCCACTCACAGGGAGGAGGTTGGACTAAGTGTACTCTGATTATTGTGCCAAACTAAATTGCAGTCTGACACATAGTGGATTAGTTTCTGCTCGTATTGTTATATAATTTTAAATTTTCCAAAAATAAAGGGATGTTTGTGCAAATAGTGTATTATAAATCTACTCACAAATCCTTCAAATGACATGGCCAAAGTCACAAATGAAAATAAAACCAAAGGTCTCAGCACCTGCATTGAGACTCCCACTGCCTCCTTCTAAACAAATGTGAAATACCCCTGAAAAAGACGTCCTGATGTGTTATGAGGTAAATCAATGATCAATAGATTATCTGATGAATTTCATTATATTGATATCTACATTCACGTCTCATTAACTCCCTCATTTGTGCTTTATAGTATAAGTGAACTTTCTAAATACGTGCCATTTTGAACGTGGAAAAACAGGATTCAAAGAATAAACTATTTATTGATCGCATAAACTGGAACCGGGTTCTGAATTTAATACATGATTATCTGTAAAGTTCAAATCTTACCTTTCTTGTAATTATAGATACAATGACGAGATATTTGAAATTAATTCCTAATTTTGAGCTGAAATTTATTTTGAATCTTTTACTAGATCTTACCATTCTGACCCAGCCTGTGATATTGAGATCTTACCATTCTTATGACCTTGCCTGTGATATTGAGATCTTACCATTCTTATGAACTTGCCTGTGATATTGAGATCTTACCATTCTTATGACCTTGCCTGTAACATTGAGATCTTACCATTCTTATGACCCAGCCTGTAATATTGAGATCTTACCATTCTTATGGCCCAGCCTGTGATATTGAGATCTTACCATTCTTATGACCCAGCCTGTGATATTGAGATCTTATCATTCTTATAACCTAGCCTGTGATATTAAGATCTTACCATTCTTATGACCTTACCTGTGATATTGAGATCTTACCATTCTTATGATCCAGCCTGTGGCCACGGGCCGTGGCGCAGTTGGTTAGGGCGCCAGCTTATTAGCACCAGTTTCTCTGTGGTGATCCAAAGATCGTGGGTTCGAACCCCGGAAAATCAGATTCTGAACATACCCTTGCAACGATTCCCCTCTTTGCAATTGCCAAGGTGATTCAGGGCATTGCCAGGGTAATGTCTTAGATATCCTCAGGGCATCAGTGCATCAGGGCATGGAGTTACTGGCCCAGAAAGGGCATCACCTTTTTTGCTCTGTGGTGAGTAGGGGACGAAACTGATGAAATAACTAAAAAACACATACACATCGCACAAACACATAAAGACCAAAGAATGAGATGATGACAGTGATGGTGATTCGAATAGAAGAGGAAAATGGTCCAGATTTGTAATTGTCGAAGGTTTAGATGGTGAACATATCCCAGCAAACATGTTCCCCTTTGAAATATGTTGCAATTGCAATGGGGATACGAAGCAGTGAATAAATGGGAACTTGTTTATTGATAGAGGTTGAACAGAAAAGCCATGAGGGCAATCTTTTAAGACTGTAAATGTTAGCCACAGTTCCAATTATAAAAAACAGCTCACAATACCCTCAACCATAGAAAAGAGTAATCAGATTTCCGAAGAGGAAATACTGGATGAACAAAATCGATCAGGATGTTGTCCAATGCAAATGGAGGCCACCGGCCGTGGCGCAGTTGGTTAGGGCGCCAGCTTATTAGCACCAGTTCCTCTGTGGTGATCCAAAGGTCTTGGGTTCGAACCCCGGCCGTACCGGGATTGAACTCATGATACAATTTCCCACATGAGCTGAGGCCTGTGCCAAAGGGTTAACCCGTTGTCCTTGTAAATCTGAGACCGGGTGGGTTGTCATGTCAAGGACCTGCGACATGACAATTCAGTGAGGCAGCACTATATCTGCTACAATTAGGTCTCATCACGAAATAACTGAAATAATGTTGAAAGTGATGTAAAACCCCAAACAAACAAACAAACAAAATGACCCAGCCTGTGATATTGAGATCTTACCATTCTTATGACCCAGCCTGTGATATTGAGATCTTATCATTCTTATAACCCAGCCTGTGATATTGAGATCTTACCATTCTTATGACCTTACCTGTGATATTGAGATCTTACCATTCTTATGACCCAGCCTGTGATATTGAGATCTTACCATTCTTATGACCTTGCCTGTAATATTGAGATCTTACCATTCTTATGACCTTACCTGTGATATTGAGATCTTACCATTCTTATGACCCAGCCTGTGATATTGAGATCTTACCATTCTTATGGCCCAGCCTGTGATATTGAGATCTTACCATTCTTATGACCCATCCTGTGATATTGAGATCTTACCATTCTTATGACCTTACCTGTGATATTGAGAAATTACCTTTATCATGACCCAGCCTGTGATATTCAGATATAAACTGTTATTATGAGCCTTATGTTGTTGCAAAATTTAGATGTCAAAGTGCACCTTGTGTCCATCTTTCCTTTTTTTGAAATTCAACTTCAGCTATCATGCTTCTGATTACTGAAGAAAGGTTTACTTTTGAATGGCATTGGTAGCTAGAGTGCTTGCTTTATAGTTTCTAAACATGTTTATCATAATTGCCTTAAATGATTATGTGCAGTGTGTAAGTGTCAACATTGGTTTTGTATGTGTGCTTTGCAATATATATATATATGTATATATATGTATATATATGTGTGTGTGTGTGTGTGTGTATTTTCTGTTTTGTTCAACAACTTAAATTCAATATGGCGGCCAGTAAGCAGGAGATGGGTTGAGCACTGTAAATATAATAAAGACGAGGTGGAAAAGCTTTAAATTTACAAGTCAGGTCTTGCCAAGTCGAATCTATCAAAATCAGGAATATTCTTTTAATTCAAAAGAAAAAACACATCATGCAATTAGGCTTCCAAAATTTTCCTAATTTTATGCTGGCACATGACCGTCATACAATCACTACATAACAGTGATAGTTGATACTCTACTGTGTGATATATGTATTTAGATCTCAAGTATCTCAAGTATCTCAAATTGACTCCACGTTTGTTGTTTATTGATGTTATCTCCCTCCGTGGTGGGAAGCAGTTCCTCTGGATCACCTCAGAGGAACTGATGCTAATAATAATAATAAACTGCTGCTCTAATAGGAGTAATATATTTTCCCATGCTAATAAAGATACATAAACTGCTAATTTGGTGGATTTGTTTGTTTATTTCATGATAAGACCTACTTGTGGCAGATATAGTGCTGCCTCACTGAATTGTCATGTCGCAGGTCCTTGACATGACAACCCACCCGGTCACAGATTTACAAGGACAACGGGTTAACCCTTTGGCACGGACCTCAGCTCATGTGTGAAATTGTATCATGATTTCAATCTCGGCATGGCCGAGGATTGAACCCACGACCTTTGGATCACCACAGAGGAACTGTTGCTAATAAGCTGGCGCTCTAACCAACTGCGCTGATTTGGTGGAATAGCACCTAGTGTGCTAATTACTGGAATCACACCATTAATTCCAGTAATTATTACAACACTATTATCACAAAGTCTCATTATTTGGGAGATGTTAAATGAGTTAACCGAGGTAAGAGCGATTAAACAGATATAGGGGTTGTGTCATCCAGCACTCAGCTCAGGGCCAGCTGCCACCCCGTGGGTCTTAAGGCCGGTGGCGGCTGTCCACTGGTCATTGTGAATTGAGATGCCTCCATCCCTGCCCATCTGCTTGGGTAATACCAGTTAGGTCTATGGACCAAGTATAATTAATATGTTCACCTGTTACCATGTATTTGTTACCATGTCAGCATGTTATCACGTCAGCATGTAACCAAGGTAACAGCATCAGAGATGCTATTGATATTTAATTGTGTTGGACACAATCGAGGTCACCAGAGGCAGTCACTTAACATGAAAAATCAAACCTGTGACCTGCATTTCCAACTTATGTTTTATAAAAATTCAAGGTCTCCTTGTCCTAAATCCAAAAATCTTTTGCACAAAGACATACCATTGAAATTTAATGGATGCTTAACATACGCATGTTGTAGGGGGTACTTACTCTACAAACTGTATACACTGATTTTGAATAATTCAGAAATCTTATCCAAATTGGTTATATTAATGAAACAAATATGAGGCAATTAAATCAATATAGTGTATATAATGTTCAAACATAGTTAAACTAAATTTGGACAACCAAAATTTTAAATATATACAGAAAAAATGTTGAGACCGGAAATAACATTTTGATATTTCCAGTAATGCTCCTAGCAAAGATTATGACAACGAATTAACTTCAATTGAATCTTAATTTATAATGCTTATCAGCTGCAGATAAAGAAAGAATATTTTTGAAAGATATAATATTTCACTTCTTATTGTTTTGAAAAAATTGATACATTACATGGGGTACGTACTCTATGCATAAACTTACACATAAACAACACTGATTTTCACAACAAAAATAAAATTAAAATGTTTAGGAAACAGATTTTTATTTTGAATTGATTTGCAAATGACATCCCATAAATTTTCAATACTTAGATATCTTCTTGAGCATCAAATAATTCTGTTACAGTGTTGGGTTGGACTAAATCAAGGTCTGAATGTACACTTGACAGTATTACAATGTAATAAAATATTTGTTGATGTCACCAAACATTTAAGATGTTGCTTATGACAACAAGCCGAATAATACCTTTTAGAGAACAAAAAATAAAAAATAAACCATGAATCAATGTACCATTTACAAAACAATAAATATTTTAATGTCCTATACTTATTAAAAATTAACTGCTATGAATGTGCATTGTGTGCTGTACCTTTTTGTTAAGTTAAAGTTAACAACTAATATAAACGATACATTGCACAAACAAGGTATATTTTGACCAATTATTATTCATTTAGTTTATTTAGGATTGTCTCGTCTATGACATCATGGCAAACCTGGATATTCCACAATACCTCAGAAAAAATGTGTTTTTTTAAAGAATTTCTGGTTTTAACCCCTGTAATAAAAGATTTTACATTTCTAATAATGATTGATTGATCGCTTTTATTTTTAAGTATTTTATACATGTACAATATAGGTACAAAAATATATTTGACTCTTGAGATGTCGTGTCTGTTTGTAGTGTACGTACCCCATCATAGCATACGTACCCCATTGTACACAGAGATGTTAGTGTTGGTCTTGATAGAATTTTAAACCATTTATGTTGTTTTTTAAGTGATGAGATGTCAAGTGGACAACTCTGTTTAACAAAACAACAGTTTTAGAAATTGTTTGATAATTATGTGTTTGCTCTCTACACAAAATTTCTTATAATAATTTTGATAATATTGGACTTTCTACCAAAATCATTAGCCAGACCAAGTGGAAATTTGAAGTTAATTTTGAATATGTATATAGAAAGTAAAATTAATACAAATGGTTTGATAATTATTTCATTGTAAATGAGTATCATAAAAGTCTGTATGGTCTACTCCATGAACTTACTAAAATATATTTGCTTCTGGGGGTACGTACACTACAACATTTGAGTAATATTTACCAAATACAGCTCACCCTTGGACTAGGTGGCTCATAACAATTTATGAACTAAATAGAGCAAGGAGTCTATCAAGTACAAATGTTTGTGGACTTCTTATTCAAAGAACATAGCCAAAATGAGTAAATTAAACAAGAATACAATTAAAAAATGGAGGCAACATCATGTTTCATTTTTTTAGAAATTTTGTGTTAAAAGCCAAAACATAATTATCAAACCTGTTTTTTTTTTAAAGAGTTGTCCACTTCGGTGAAAAAGGGGGTACGTACTCTACAAGGGGGTACGTACACTACAAAACAGACTTCACATCTCATTTTCAGGTTTTGGGAGCATGCTTTCAACCAATAATTATCTTACTAATAATACTCAACATTAGCTCAATATGACTGTATAATATGAATTAGTTGTCTTTTCTGGAACTACCAATTCACATGGGGGTACATACTCTACGCATTTTTGTTGAAATTCACCTCAAAACATCATATGGCATAATATTCACATAACAATGATTTGACTATCTTAAATTATTTATATGTTTATTCCTTCATATGATATTGTCAAATGAAGGTATTTTTTAATACATTTGTGTTATTAATATTAGAAATGTAGACAGTCTTTTATTATTGGGCTTTTAAACCAGAAATTCCGTATTTTTCTGAGGTATCGTGGAATATGCAATTTGCGATGATACCATACACCAGACAATCTAAAAAAAACTAGAGAGATAATTAGTCAAAATATAACTTATTTGTGCAATGTAACCTTTATATTAATTGTGAAATTCACCTTGACAGAGAGGTACAACACATAATGCACATTCGTAACAGTTGATTTTTGATAAATTTAGGATGTTAAAATATTCACTGTCTTGGAAGTAATACACCAATTCGTGATTTTTTTATTTTATCTAAAAGGTATTATTCAGCTTGTTATCATAAGTTGCATCTTGAATGTTTGGTGAAGTAAAAAAATATTTCATTGCATTGTAACACTGTCAAATGTACATTCAGACCTTAATTGTGTCCAACCCGAATGTATAACTAGTAAAGTAAAAAAGCTGACATTTATATACCGCTGATACCAGACAATGTCTGCTCATAGCGGTTGATAGTAACTGGCCAGGATTCGAACCTAGAACCCCTGGATCTCAAGGCGAATACACTACCAATTGAGGTATTGCGGCCACTAAGGTATAATTGGATGTATAACTACGGTCAAATTAATGTATGAATATGTATTAAGAGTGTGTGTGTTATTGGTGTGTCTATGATTGATATGTAGCTATATAGCATAATAAAGCATAATTCCAATATTAAATCATAGATGTGTTATCTCTCTAATTATACGTTTTAAATTCCCATATTTTGTCTTAGCCACCAATGTCTTACAGTGCAAGACATGAACAGCACTAGAAATCAGAGAATCATGTCGGGTAACTTTAAATAATTCTTTTTACAATTCATTGTATAACAGTCCTTCTGTGCCAATATATTTAGATTATGTTGCCATAATACTTCTTGTGAAAAAGTTATAAACAACAGTTTTCAGAAACTGAAATCAATCGGCTTCAAAATATAAATATGAATATTGAAGCACCAAAGATCCGATGGCAATAAGACGGAATAATAATATGTTTCATTTTTGTAATATTGAAGTATAGTAAATGACATTGTTAAATTGTTTGGTTGGTTACACATTATATAATGTTCATGTTATGTGTATCTATTTTATGCCATTTATTTTATTTTGGGGGTTTTTACTGTTTCAGGCTCTGAATGACCTCATTGTGTCGATGTGCCATAAAGCATTCATTCATTCATTCATTCATTCATTGAATATTGACATTTATCTCAATTTTATCTCAAGTATAGCATCCAATCCTAATTGTTCCTCACACCTTGAATTATACTTATTAGTATGATTAATGAAGATTATGTGAAAATATGTAGATATATGCTCAAGTGTGTTTAGACTGCTAAATTGATGGTCGTATAATTATTATTAATTTTTGCCTGACGAAACATGCAAATTTAACATTATTTAACAAATTTAACATTAATTATACATAATACTTATTAGTAACATAACGTGATATCATGTTTTTACATTTTTTATTACTGTTTTAGAATACGTACATTCAGTTTTCTTTTAAACAGGGGGGATATACTATAAATTGAGCTGGGCGTGGCCGATGTCATTTAACTTTGGTTGTTTACCGATACTCATCTCAGCCACCAATTTTTCATAATCCTTGTATAGCATTAGTATAAATTTGAATTTTAGTTCCAAAATTTGCCTATGTATTTATGAATGTAACCCTTTCCATATGCTGATCAAAGATATAAAATATGATTTTGTGGAAGTGATATTTTAGACATCAAAGAGTTGAATCTTCATTAAATTTTCAAATTTGATTGACAGTTCACTACAGCAGCACCACTCATAACAGGTCAGAGCAACTGCCAATCACACTGCTGCTGGTTGGTGGCCCACTTTGTTTATAAACATAGACACATGGCAGTCCTGCGGCACTAGTGTTGCTGACCACTGTCCAGCCACTGTCAACAAAACTTAGCAGGCAGATTATAACCACGCCAAGTGTGCAGCCCATATCATATGTACCAAAAAAGAAAGATATATATTAAACACATAACTTTGTTACTTACTTTTAATAGGAGAAAGATATGTTACATAAGCCAAATTAATAAAAAAAATAATGCTTTCAATATTCTAATCACTGACATGATAATAAAACAACAGCATCCTTTGTCAATATTCAGCTAGTGTTTGTGAGGTCAGTTTATGACCATTTGTGTCCCATGTACGGAATGGTTAGTAAGTTTGGTAACCACTCTCTCACTAATGACAGTACATAATTATGTCCATTGGGTGCTTTGGGTTTGGTCCTGACCATGCATACACAGCACGATTTCGAAGTGCAGCAGCTTTCTTGTCTTGGTAGGATTGTTTGTCAAATTCACCATGATGAAGGAGCATCACCCCAAATCTCTGGTAGTAATTGTCCCTGACCCTGCTATTGGCCTTTGATGCAGGATGTGGTCCTTGCTCCCACCACATCTCCTTATTGCTGTTGTCTGTGATACAGGGGTGCCACAGACACCAAGGACATTCTTCATCATCAGAATTCTCCACAACCCGGAACCCATAGTTATTGTGATCTGTTGAATCATCATTGTCCTCACACCTGTCTTGAACTATGGCCCCAAATTGATCACATGTCTCTGAATCAGATGAGAGGGAGATGTCACGATCTACAAATTCACTGTCTTCATGGTCGTTAGCATCACCTGAACTAACAAACTCTAGTGGCCAGTCATTTATAAGCCAACTTCTGTATATATATTCCCTTTGTTCCTCAGTTACAGTCAAAGATAAAGACTGACCGTATAAAGACTCTTTAGTAGCCAAGGTAGGGAACTGCAGTGTAGTGGTCTCTGTTATAGATGCCCTCAACTGACCTTTTTCCCACCACAAGTGACCTAATTACCACAATCTTGTAAGATAATCCCATGTTATCTCTTGAACCCCAGGAGCCCATTGTATCAACGGCGTGTTAAATATTTTGTGTGTTAACTAAAATGGTTAACACACATTTTGTGGGTTAAAATGTGTGTTAGCGACTAACCGCATTGTATCAACACTTAACACAGAAAAATTGGGTTAGTTTCCATGGTGATTAACCGGAAAAGTTAACGCGGTGATTTTGTGGGTTAAATATTGGGTTAACTCAGATTTTGTGGGTTAAGCCTCGTTTTGAAACCAAGAATACAAGATGGCGGAGTCTGACAGTGCGGTTTTGGATGCTGCTGCAGCGCATGCAAGGCTGTTTCGCACGGAGAGACGGTTTGTGGACCGGGAAAACCCGTTGGAAGTATTTACAGAGAGGGAGGTCCGACAGAAATTTAGGTTTTGATTTTTTGTGATTTTTAAGAATGGAGATATCCTAATCAAACCAAAAAAAATTGAAAGTTAACATTTTTCCGCATTTGGAGAAAAAAAATTGTTAGGTCATGTGACCTCATTTGCATATTTATGCATATCATTAAAAATATTTTTTTAGATCAGCTTCTATAACAAAATACACATCAGAAATAAAATCCTTGGAAAATTTCATGTAAAACTGATGTTTTGTTCATTAAAATTGGTCTACTACAGCCTAAGAGGCTCCTTGTTGAAGTTTTATGAATAAATTATGCAAATTAGAGCTCTAGGACGAGGGTTAATAATGTTACTAGTACAATAAGATTTGACCCACTTTTGGAAAATGAAAGTGAGGCAGCTCAAAATGTGTGTTAAAGGCCCCTTAGCACAAAGACAAGTTAACCAGAAAAAAGTTAACACAGAAGTTTGTTGATACAATGCAAAGTTGACACAGAGGAAAAATCCGGTTAGTAAACCCACTTTTTAACCTAACACACAAAATATTTAACACAGTGTTGATACAATGGGCTCCAGTTGTCTCAGTGCTGGTGATCTATTATTTTAGATGCATAATTGGTTACATCCTATGAGAAGGGAAAATCCAAAATATTATATTTATTTGCATTTTGTAATGCACAAAACTTGAAAATCTTTTTTGTGGTAAAAATGGATCATTCACTTTCGTTTCATAGAAAGACAAATATTGTTTGGATAGCTATGTAAAAATAATTGGTCATGATGTGTAAATGATTTGTTGTAATAGATAATGTCTGGATTTACCCATGCATTGTACATCACATAAAGGAAGAACATGGGAAAATACAGTCAGTCTCAATCTTCTTGTGAGAGCACATGGACTACTTCCTGTCTTGGAGATTTATGTATAGCATCAATATTGGTGAATGATTGCTTGCTAGGTTGAAAGTCTATTAATTATTAGGTAATATTTCATGCCCTCTGAGTTGCAAGCAGACATTTAATTTCATTTAAGTGATTTATATATGTACAATGGCTGAAGGAAGGTTTCCTAGGACAAGAGCCCCATGCTTCAAATTAGAAATACCAGGGGATGACACTGTGAAAGAACGTATAAGGAATAAGTTGATACAAATCAAAGACATTCTATCTCAGAAATTACAAAAAAAGTGCAAACAATGCTGATGTCTTGGAAACAGCTCTGGAGGCATGGTTGGACAGAGAAGGTACACGTGGACCAGCATCAAGTAGTAGAAGGCGTTCTCAGTATCGGCATGGACATCAGAGAAATGCCAAAGACACAAGTGTTGTTTGTTTAGGAGAAAGGACAAACAAGGTCATAATGCATGTCCATGTCACAAAAGCAGATGATGCAGTCACTCAGCGACATGAAATCATACTGTCAAGGTGTATGACCACCTTGACAACAAGGACATACTGTATACAGACAAATTTTCGCGACCTTTTTATTTTCGCGTTAATTCGCGCCAGGACGTCATTCACGAAATTAAATGGACGCGAAATTGAAGAGGGGACTCTCCCGGTCATTTTGATACCAAGCATGACCATATTGACCCAGTGACAGCTGAGATAATCGATGTTTTAGGAGCCCAAAATTTGTACCAGATGCCTGAATTGCCGGTCCTGATTAATAAGAATTATAGGAATTATCACAGAGATAATTCCATTTTTACAAGTGCAGGGCAGGAAAGCTGGCACTCAGATAACCCTCTGGATAAAATGTTTCTTCATGTCAGTTATGATTTAAACAGAATTACCTTGTATATGAAGCACAAAACAGTTGACAGCTCAAACAGCTGATCGCACATTTCACTGTAATTCAAAAATTTTAGCAGATTTCAAACTCGATTTTCTCTGCTTCTAAACAAGATATCAACAAGCGGATTTCGCGTGCAGATTCTGTGAAATCCATAGATTTTAGAAATCCAAAATTCGTGAAAATAAAACGGCGCGAACCTGTCGAAAACGCGATGGCGCGAAAATAACTAGGCACAAATTTTTCTCTGTATACAGTAGATGTGGATGTTCACACACATGATATGAACATGGGTGTTAATGGGTGGCTGTAGAGAGAATGACCACAGGTACAGAACCAAAATGAAAGGTGGCATGGCATCAAAGGCTTAAAGAAACAAGTGGCAAAGGTAATGAGTGGCACAAAAAAAGCATGGGGAAAAGTTGGCATCCAGAACAGAAAACTGTGGTGGAAATGGAGATATTTTGAAAGCTCGCCTGCTAAATGCTGTTCGGCATTATAAGAACATTCACACAGACTGTCATCAAACCTCAAGATGCAAGACTGACCCAAATTATCAGCCCTCAAGAATTGTGATAACACAACGGAAAGCAGAGGAGCTTCTCTCTGGTGCTATCAGAAGGTCCATGCTATTTAAATATTCACCTAAATTTGTTCTGGGCAGGGAAACAGCTCATGTTGAAAGCTTCAACAACACTATGAACATGTTCCATGATAAAAGGATATTCTATAGTGACCTGGAATACAAGATACGCTCTCACATAGCTGTTCTACACTGGAATGAAAATGTGGGAAGAGAGCATACATCTGTTTGGGAAGCTCAGGTCAACAGGGCTGGTACCAGAGGGTCCAATAAGAGAAAGAATTATAAGGACCCATCTTATACATACAGGTTAAATGTATGGAGAAGATATATGGACCATATATTCCAGTGATGAGCATCATGTGTTATGGATGTGTATATATTGTATATATATACACATAGAATGCGTGCATTTATTATTGGTAAATTAAAATATTCATCTTTTATTGTCACTGAAAGAAGTTAGGAATGAATGAGCTGGGCAGAGAGGTGGATTGAATGGTTTTTCCTGCCATGTGTGTTGTGTTTACAAACAGCCTGGCTTGCTACCAGCAGCATCCGGTGGGCTATGAGTGGATAGCTTGACCAACGGTCAACTTGGCCAGGCAACTGTGTGGTGTGGGGCAGAACCAATCAGCAGCTGGGGCCAAATCTGGGGCGGGGTTGACTGACCGTACAGCTTTTCAGGGGTACTGCACCCCCCTCTTTAAGAAAACTTATAATCATCAGCCCTTTCTTGTATCTATCTATTACGTTTTATTTTAGCTGTCTAATACAGTCAATAATGCTGTTTGTTTTGATAATAAAAATAATGACATAGTTTTGATAAAAATAGTGACATGATAATAAAAATAATGACAGGTAGTCCGCTATCCTGCACAACACCCACATCCTGATCATAAACATTAGTAATTGATGTACCAACTCCATCTTTGAAGTGTCTGATGGAATGTTCTAATGAGGTAAACTACCACTTCATCCAATATCATATACTTTACTCATTAGTTTCTACTAGTGGTAGTGGTCTCATACCAGCTTGGACTACTGTAATATTAACAAAATCCAAAGCCAAAGAATGCTTAGAAATGGTTTGACCTATTGTGTTTGTACATTATTTTGGGTCTGTGATTGATTAACTCTTTTTATTGAGGTGTTTTACACTTCCTCCACCTATCTTCCCAGTGATAATGAGCTACCATAGTCCCAGCACCTTTAGACTGGTGTTTTTGTTTTTCATTTGGAAACAACCCTTTCATTTTTTTCTTTTTTCTACTTTACAAAAACAGGTTTTGCCTTTCTTCATTTTACCTATCTAAAGATAACAAGTTATACCTGTCTAAGGATATAATATTTTACCATTCTTTATTTATATCTGTCTAAAGATAACAGGTTTTACCTTTCTTTATCTATATCTGTCTAAAGATAACAGGTTTTACCTTTCTTTATCTATATCTGTCTAAAGATAATTGGTTTTACCTTTCTTTATATCTGTCTAAAGATAACAGGTTTTACCTTTCTTTATACCTGTCTGAAGATAACAGGTTTTACCTTTCTTTATTTGGAATTCAGACTGCGCAAATTATATTGACTTGGCTGTCAAAAAAATTGGGTTTTTTTTTGCATTCGTCATTGCACTTTTGTGCGCTTTTTATTTTATAATTGGGCTTTGATAAAAACCTTGATAAAACCTGAAGAGCATTAACAATCTGTTTAAGCAAACAGACAGCAGTATTAACGATAAATCTTTTGGTTTAATGCCTATTATTTAAAAAATAATATGTCCAGCCTTTAACAAAAGTGATATGGTTTTGAAAAACCAAATTCAAATATATCAAAGAGGATTTACCAGAAGCTGGTTGAATCAAATGGGGTCAATGTGACCCTCCACGTCCAGGTGAAGATCTGCGTCCAAATCAGGTGTGCTTCCTACTGATCGATAGGACTGTCAAACCAGCCCAGTGCTTTACCGGAAGAACTTTATATCCTAACTGACAAGACTTGCATCCCGCAGCAAACAGGATGCCCCTTTAGTTGACCTATTTTTTGGTTTGATTTCATTCATTAAAACTTATGACCTTTTCCGCACTAATGATCTTTTCAGTACAAATATCGTTTACACTGAAAATCTCAAAAGTGTAATTATTTAAAAGTCATATGTAGTCAAACAACAAGCTATTAATTCTGGTGTAAATTTTAATGATACCGTAATATTTTACATTTCTCTGGTATTCATACCATGTAACATAAACCCATTTTTAGTTATAAATCTTTAAAATCTTGGAAGCCCTTTTAGAATAGGACAAGACCACAGCAATTACCACAGCCCATATCAAGTAATCAGGGCCAAACATGTGGTCACATTCACATCTGACACTGGAGAATGGTTTCTTGCAAATAGTTGGAACTCTTCAGTAATAAAGGAAATATAGCACCTTCATTGTGGTCAACAAAACAGCAAAGTGAACAATAAAAACTCAATACAAACTGCAGGATTCCATTAACAAACACCAGGCACTATCCTTGGGAGACAATTCGTTTGTTTTGTCTAATATTGTGTAGTATATCACAGTGTCATATCTAGATGATGCAGTTTTCAATATACAATTGCGACAATTTATTTTGTCTGTTTATCTCTATACTTGTATTCAATCAGAAAGACCTGTTAGCTTACAAAGTGAATTATGCATCCATAATTTTGGAAATCTGTGAAAATATTTGTTTTACCTTTCTAATAAATTTTTTTACAAAAGAAATGAATATATAGCTTGGTACTCGTAACATTGACTCACAAGTCTTCACGTTGTAACTCACTGCTACTCAACTCCAAGTTGTAACTCATAGCAACAAAAATTGTCTTCGAAATATGAAGAAAATTCAAAGCCCTAGTGATACAAATATATATCCTTAATATATCTTGTATGAACGCATAGATATAATGAGTTGATTGAGGCCCAGACAGAGCCCCCTGGACTCACTCTGTGGGCCTCTGTCCCACAACATGTGCACCTCCAGACAAACCTCTCCCAAGGCAACAATGGGCTGCAGTGCATGGCCAGATGCCAAACTCTACATTGTCAGTAATATTGCCTTGTTAATGACTGATTCAACATCTTTAACGTCCAATCTGTTTTCAGATATATTGTTTAAAATTCATCCTGGTATTAATATTTACCCTTTTGTCTGTTTTACATCTTGATAGAATATTTTGGTACCAGATGATCATTTGGAGTCCAATATCTCAGATCATGCATGGCCACTGTGGTATTATATGGTGATATATAACTGCTGTTACATGGTTATACACTAAAAGTTATGCTATGACCCTGCATGGCATTTTATGTCATGATCCTGCTTGACCAAACAGATGTCTGACTCAGATAATGATAGGTAATACTCCCAATAATAAGTGGTAATAAACACACACAAGGATTATGCTAGATATTGATATATTTTCACAGTGCCATTGAGTTCAGCTACCACCAGGTGGCCCTCACTGTCCACCACGAGGGCCTGGGGCCATCTTAGCCCCTCCTCCTTGTCCAGGAGGAACCTGAGAAATCTGCCCTCCTCAGACACCATGTGGATTCTATTGTTCCAGTTATCAGCAACAAGTATATGACCATACTGATCTGTGCACACACCATAAGGATGATTCAGTTTGCCAGGGCCATTTCCTTCTCCGCCATATTGGAATATAAACTTGCCCAATCTGTCATAAACTCTGAGAATATTTTGTTTCCAGTCAGAGACCACTATCTGTCCACGTTTGTTTGAGGCGATGTACGCCGGGGCTTCCAGATTGGTGGCAAAGGCAAACTGCTGGACCCCGGCCGCGCTGAAGCCGTGAATGCAGCCGGTATTCCAGTCAGACACCAACACATCCCCGCGCTTGGTCTGTGTCGAGGCTACAGGATGTCGGAGCTTCTGGGCAAATGCTCCATTCACTGTTCCATCAGGCTGTAAGATTTTCAACACTTTGTCATCCTTCACCAGAACGTTTCCACTCGACTGTAGTGCTGTAACCCTATTTGGGACTTTAAATTGATCCTCTGAAGCATACAGCACATTACCCTCCTTGTCAAATACCTTGACTTTCTTATTGTCCCTGTCCACAACAATAATATCATTGTCTTCTGTCACTGTTACATCACTCAGGGCTGGGTCTTTTTCATCTTCGGGGAGCTTGGTGGGAAAAGACTTCAGCAACATACATTTAATTATTTCTCCCTCAAATGTCAGTTCTCCAAACAGTTTGGCAATCTGGTCTTCAGTGGAGTCCTCTGGCGGATGAAGGCGAGGCTGGCGCCACCCAGGGGCATCTGTTTCAGGTATACTTTGGAAGTTTTCAAGGCGTGAACACACAGGACGAGCCAGTGCTACAACCTCCTCAGCTCTTCCAAATCCCAGAATTCCCTGTGCAAACATCTGAGCGGTGATCATCGCCTGCAGGTCAAACTGACTCTCACTCAAGCTTTCCGCCAGTTCATTTTTGTGTTCTTTGGCCATTTTATCGACATCTTTGTGCAGGGTTTCAGCATAAGCACCTATTTGTCTGACAACCTTTTCTACCACCTCTTCCATCCGGGCATTTATCTCCTTGTGCATCTGCTTCCTCACCAGACTCGTCATTTTATCTTCCTGTTTGATGTTGTTGATTCTCTGGTTTATGGAGTCCACGCTGCGGTAGAGGTTTGGCATGAGGGCCCGGATGTTGGTCAGGTCCTTTTTACCCTGATCCTCCAGCTCTATCGCCCTGTGCCCATCGTGCCCCAGGGTAGACTTACATACCGTACATATTGGGGTTCGGCAGTTCAGCTCTGTACAAAACAGCTTCAGGGGTTCCTCGTGCTTACCGCATATCAGAGGATCGAAGGACGACTTAATCAGCTGGTCATGTTGGCCACTTCGGAGGTCATCCGGGGTCACCAGGTTATGTGACCTTGTTACTTTGACCTTGGCATGCATATTACAGCAGCGATTACACAACCAATCATTACACTGTATACATTTCCTGATGGCAGGTGTTCCCGTCTCGCAGGCCTCACACAGCCTCTCGGCGGGGACCCTCTTCCGCTGTAAATAATCCTGCAAAGTTTCTAGGAAGACATTATGCTGTAAAGCTGGCACTCCCCTCTTGGGAACGATGCAGTCGTGTCGGCATATGGGGCAGAGGAAGGCCTGGCCGTTAGCGATACTGCTCTGCTTCAAGGACTGTTGTAGACATTGTTGGCAGAAGCTGTGCAGACACGGTAGCAGCTTAGGGCTGGAGAATCCACGCTTACAGACCGGGCAACTCAGCAGTTCAGGCGATATATCCAGTGACTTCATATTATGGTTTCCATTAGTGGCCATGTTGACTGGTCTAAGTGGCTTGACACATTTATGGTTTGAACGCTCCACTGATTTACTACTGACTGAATTACAAACGTGGCCCGTCTGGATATTTGGGACACTCTCTCAGGTGGGCTTCTCACAAGTTTGTTGGCGTATTCTTCTGCCATTTCGTGACACAATACGATGAAAACTACATATCCAGAATACAAACATGCCCCATTAAATACAATCAGGTAATCTAAACATTGTCGCCTGCATAAATAAAATATCCTTGAAACCTCTCGTCTATCACACAAAGGATCAATTCCCAACTTTCCAGACGCGGCCCAAGCCTAGGTTGTAATCAACTAACTGGGTCAGAGCAAAGGTAAAAATATACGTCCCATTTAAAGGTGAATTCCCACGATGTGATGCACCGACTTGTTGACACGTTATGTTGTGTAAATAATCCACTACCGATTGTAAACACAGACCTTCCCAACCTCCTGTCTTTTCCGAGCTAAATAGTAGTTTTCCATTCCTTTCCGATCAAATCAGCACATTTGTGGCTTTCCGTTCACTCTTTCCATAGAGAAAATATACTTTCTCTATGCTCTTTCTGACAATCATTTCTGTAAGTGTATTATTAGCCGAAATATTAATGTAAACTCTGTAAAACTATAATTAACATCTTGGTTTACCGTTGGAATTACGGCAGTCATTTTTGGAGCCTAAACTGTAAAATCCCTTTACAACCACTAATCTCATGTTTTATTATTCGCAGTTATTCGCAGATACTGAAAAAAAGTGACTAGTGACCTCATTAGGATGTTCTTTCGATACAAATTGATAATGATATTAATGGAATAATGAAAAAAATCATTAAAACAAATATTACCAACTCATGTGAGAGAAACAAGGAGTACTCGAGCCTTAACCTGTCATAATGTGATTATCATGATGATGTGGACTACACATCTTAATTTTCTGTTTGTCGCAACTCCAACTTAACTTCAATGATAATCTCTTTTTTCACCCGATCAGCAAATTCTCATTTATTCAAATCTTAACTCTATTTTTTACAAGCTCTAATGAGAAAGCCTGTTTTATCGAATACTGATGTAGTGTACATGTGTACACAATTTAAAGTCCATCAATTTTCATCTTTTGTACACCTACCACATTCAAGCTATTTGTAACCAAATTTAGCTTGTTAAAAAATCTCAAAATTGACGGACTTTATTTCCATTTTATTTTCAGCATTCGACTTTTTCTGTGCACTATAATATGTCCTTTCATAAATTAACCAACAATAAGTTGTTATTAAAGATGCTGTATTAAAATAGCTTAGCATATCAATATTTTCTCTAATTCCCTTGTAGATTGGTCCAAAGTTTAAAAAAAACTCTAATATTGGTAATTCTGAACGGAATTTGACGAATAAAGACTCCATGAGCTGGTTTTTAAAAAGATGAAGATGATTGAATATTGATATTTATAATAAAATCAACAGAAATAGGAGTTTCATTTTCAAAGTCATTCAAAGGTCACTGACAATATTTTATAAAAATAGCTTACAAAGGTGCACATTCGCGAGTCATGTATCATTTGTGGATGTGTCCCTCACGGTAAAAACGTTATATGCCTATGTCTGTCATTTCTACCGATGGAGCAATTGGTACATCTTACAAACTGAGATGGGGTCGAATGTCGATTGTTGATTTCACTGTGATTTATTTTGAAAAATGCACTGTGAACTGTGAACTTCCCGCACGTGAGATTTGTCCCTGAAAATGCTATCTTTGCAAACATCAAAGTAAGAATTCAATGATAGTTCTAAGGGTTTCACATAAATAACTTAGGACATAATATGCATGCAGAAATGTTTTGTATATGTATTGAATGGTGAGAATCCAAGGAATACAGTTATATATGTTATGAAGATATCTTACAACGATTGGTTAAACAAAATGACTGCTGTATTTGCTAACGATATGCCAAGATCTTTGGAAATATTAATTCAGATAACTAGCATTCACTGTATGGGTCATGTGATCAAAGGCCAAACCTGTGATCAAGGGGCGATCTGCATTTGTTTCACGAGCGGCAACTCATTTACTAGTTCATTAATCGTTTTTTCTCAGTCCATGTGAGGGCATTCTTTGCACCAGTGACATTTTGAAGACAATATTGCAAATTTGACTGTTGACAACCTCATCTATCAATTTTGAAGAAAACCCCTGAATAATGAACTGGTAATAGTGTAAGTAACAAACTTCACACACGGGGTGGGGGTGGGGATTGCCTTGGCTATATACGGAAAGGACAAAGGGTTGGGAAAGCCATAAACAAGGAGATAGCGCCCAGGACATAATCTAGACATACATTGTCGTCGTGCCACTTATATTTATCGCTGAGAAACGCTTGCTAATAGAATTATATCAAGTGAATCGCCATTCATACAACGATGTCA
The DNA here is from genome assembly GCA_949316495.1 of Amphiduros pacificus. Lineage (NCBI taxonomy): Eukaryota > Metazoa > Annelida > Polychaeta > Phyllodocida > Hesionidae > Amphiduros > Amphiduros pacificus. Next base: position 810,432 of record OX439000.1, on the reverse strand, counting down.
AATCATCTCTGGCCGGCATGTGTGGTCAAGATATTCATTTCATTTTATTTATTTCAGACAAATAAATTTATTTTTTAGCATATTGTTCACATTTCCACTAGATCTCTCCCCGTTAGATGTAGACATGGTACACTTATGAGACATGCTAACAAATGTGTCAAAATGCGTCACCCAGTAAATAATAGGCTACCTATAGTGCAGAATGGTAGTGCTCTAGATAGCGTAATCAGCACACAGAGGAAAATACAATCAGGATGATCACGATTTGAGAGGCAGTTTAGATAACAAAAAACTATTGAATGTTAATACTGGTCTTAACATGATTATGTTAATAACAACAGAAGTAATCCGTCCCTCTCACTTTTAACGTTGCGTTTTCTATGGCAAGAAGTGTTTTATCAACATATACCGAGATGACTACAGCCAGCTTCATTGTCTCACTTGTGTAGCTGTCTCCCTCTTGTGTAGCTGTCTCAAACTTGTGTAGCTGTATCCCACTTGTGTAGCTGTCTCCCACTTGTGTAGCTGTCTCCCTCTTGTGTAGCTGTCTCCCACTTGTGTAGCTGTCTCCCACTTGTGTAACTGTCTCCCACTTGTGTAACTGTCTCCCACTTGTGTAGCTGTTTCCCACTTGTGTAGCTGTCTCCCTCTTGTGTAGCTGTCTCCCACTTGTGTAGCTGTTTCCCACTATGTAGCTGTCTTCCACTTGTGTAGCTGTCTCCCTCTTGTGTAGATGTCTCCCACTTGTGTAGCAGTCTCCCTCTTGTGTAGCTGTCTCCCACTTGTGTAGCTGTCTCCCTCTTGTGTAGCTGTCTCCCACTTGTGTAGCTGTCTCCCACTTGTTTAGCTGTCTCCCACTTGTGTAGCTGTCTCCCTCTTGTGTAGATGTCTCCCACTTGTATAGCAGTCTCCCACTTGTTTAGCTGTCTCCCACTCGTGTAGCTGTCTCCCTCTTGTGTAGCTGTCTCAAACCTGTGTAGCTGTTTCCCACTTATGTAGCTGTCTTCCACTTGTGTAGCTGTCTCCCTCTTGTGTAGCTGTCTCAAACATGTGTAGCTGTCTGCCACTTGTGTAGCTGTCTCCCACTTGTGTAGCTGTCTGCCACTTGTGTAGCTGTCTCCCACTTGTGTAGCAGTCTTCTACTTGGGGTTTTACTTTGGGTTAATCATCGAAGCATTTTAACACACATAAATATATTCAAACCTTCACTCAATATTGCAAAATATATTTTGATACAACAAATCTCAAAAAAATAAAATTCTCCTAATTATAGGTTTCACTTGTAAATTGTGGAAAAAATAACACTAAATTGCACTAATTCTAATGAATGTATTTTATCAGATTTAAAGAATTTCACATATACCAATTGACAATGTCTAACCTTCCATTCAATATCAAAGTAAAGGGAAGTATTATGGGTTCAGTTTTGTCCAAAATGGAGTATAAAGATAATTCAACTTGCATTGGAACCATCTTGACGATAAGGCAAGGTAAACGCAGGCTACTAGCAATGCTTACTGATCGGTGGGCAGATTTACAGCATATTGTATGTGAATTAGTACACTCACAAAGTTTACCTGATTAAAGAAACTCTGTATTCATCATGTATACCGTGCAGTTCTTTTCTTTGACATTCGATCCTTAGTATCTTGTCAGTGACAACTATTCATAGTTTTGATTTCATTTTAGGCAATATTATCTCAAACAGTCAACGTCTATTTAAGTGTCTTAAAACATGATGAAACAGAAGCAGTGCACACTCCCTCTGTTGGCGATATCCACTCTCTTGCCAGTGCTTAGTGGAAAAACAAATATTTAATGGAGGCTGGAAAGTATTTCACAACAAGATAAATAAGCATTATGCAGGTTATGTCCGTATTTGGGAAGATCTACATGGAAAGGTTAAATATTGATCTACGTCAATATGATTTGTTTAATGGATTTCATGTTTGTCTCATTTGTCTCCTTGTTGTCTCAACAAACAAATTGATATTGACAAAGGAGGGCACCACTCGTATTGCTTAATAAGCTTTATAACACATACAGTATAGATGTTTAATTAGTTAATACTAAATATATTTAAATCTAATGCGTCATCATCACTCTTGATATCACATTCTTGTATGATTATCCATCAAATTGGAAGGACCCAAGTCCCTTGACCGAGTGTACTGACAATGACATTTCTGAACAGACAGTTTGAAACTAATATATCAGCGCTTAATATATCTCACAACATCACATTTTGAGACAAAACATTCAGCTCAATTGCAATTAGTACAGCAAGGTATGCCTAGTTTTCAGGGTGTGGGTATTGTTTACTTGTAGCTCACTGCATGTGTCTTCCAGACAACTCGTACCTGCTACACACTCGCACCTGATCAATCTCGCACCCAAGACAACTCTTAACCATATAATCAGATGTGCATACTGACAGAAATGCTTTGTTTCACAAGTATTTAGACAATTCAATAATATTAATGTGAGTGTGTAGATGACCTGACAGTACGTGCAGGAAACTGCACACAAATTATTTTCCTTTTTTAAAAAAGACTTTCTTGTTATTTCTATTGCTGTCGTCCTCTGTCCATTTGTGTTTCTTCTACACTGGTTTTGTATCCTTTGATATTATTGGTCGTTTTCCTTTGCAAAAGAATCTGTTGCATTTACGGCCCAAATATTCTACGACCTCGGTGACAGTAATGATGCTGGCACCAACAAATAGGCCCATCTGACCCCCAATGTCAGCTGAAACAAAAGACAATCACATCAGCTCTCATATTAGTTATATGATTGAAGTAACATAGGATCTAATATTATCACAAATGACTTCACCTCTACAAATCATGGATTTGATTTGATTTTTTGATTTGATTTGATATGTTGGCCGCTCCACTTTTGGAACTACTTCCTCAAATCTTGGAGATTAATGAATGGAGTTATGACGTTGTATGACCTTGTGCATGAGGTCATAATAGCAACCCATTGTTTGGAACAATGGGTAAATTTCCCTTCGAAGCAATGTGTTACTGCCAATTTCTGACCTATTCTGATTTAAAAGAAAAAAAAATTCATAATGAATAGGTTTTGAGGAATCTAATGGTAAAATTTGGATATTTTGATTGAATATGCTATTCCCTACAAGCCCTTAAAGTTCATATGTCCAAAGATATGTTTTCAAAAACTAAAAATCCTGTAGAAAAATTATCCATAGATATGGAAGGGTGAGATGTTCACAATATGAACAATATAATTTCTTTTAAATGCCTTAATAGTAACACTGGAATAACAGTTATTAAAAACTGCCCCTTGTGCCCTCATGACGTTACAATGTAAATCCCAGACCCCCAGTGTAACGAGTTCAGAAGGGTCAAATATAGGAGGTAATGTGAACAAACTGGTTATTCGGTGACTTGGGCACAATATGAGGGTATTTTTGACAAGAAATAGTAATTTTCATTAAACAAATGGTAAAGGAGCACACAATGGACCTTATTAGTATATGTACATGTAACAAAATCAACAAAACAAAACTGATGCGGTTCATGATAAGAAGTGCTATTTTGTGCTTACGTAAGATCAGTCCCAAACTTGTTAAAAAAAATCGGATGATCTCAGATTTGAAGATCATACTTACGTAAGTAAATATGAAATTTCAAGTTCTTGCTTACATTTTCTTGCTTGAGATTGTTTAAAAAAAGCGGGCCCAGGGCATGAGTAGGATTTTGAAATCTATTCTGGTACCAACAGGGAGCCAATGCAATTCTCTTAGTTCATTGATCATATTTTCTTATTTTTCCCATTTACAGTGCTGCAGAGCTCTGCAGATATTGCAACTTCTTTATATCTGATTGCGGGAGACCAGCAAGAAGGCCATTTCCAAAGTCCAGAGTAGATGTAACAAAGGCATGAGCTAATGTTTCAGCTGTTTTCTCGAGGCACTGTCTGATTGATGCCATATTCCTAATCCGGTAATGTCCTTTCTTACACATTTTCTTAATCTGAGCTTTCATGTCCATCTTAGAGTCAAATGTGATGCCCAGATCATTTACTGTTTGATTGTGTGAGATGTCAGTATTGCCCACCCTGATGGTATGATTTACAGCAGTGCCCCAGCCCCATACTGACCGGCACTGCTGATTCTGATAGAGATTTATTAATAATAGCAGTAATAAGGGGTAGAAGGTCATCACTTAGGTCATATAAGATCCAAGTAGGTATTGGATCGAGATCACGTGACTTTTTTGCTGCCTTTTTCCCCATTTACCTACATCATCGGTTGTTAAGGGCGTGAACCTATCAAGACAATGACCCAGTCATCCATATCCTCTTTTAACCATGTCTCAGTAAGAAAAAGGACATCGTTACAGCTACCAATACCGAGACCATTATCAAAGCGCCGTGTTTCACATTGCAAACGTGAAGCATCAGTAGGGTCAATTAGTGCTAGGTGCTTTCCTGACCGATCACAAAAGATCATTCTAAGAAAATAATTAAAATGATGAGGCTCAACCAGTTCTCTAGGGCGTATTTAATTGTGTTATTGTGTAAATTGATTATGTCTTTGTCCGTGGTTATAAAAAACTGAATAATGTGAGATATTATTTTTCTATTATTGCTTCAATTTAGTATTTGTCCCTAGATGTATGAAATACCATTAACCATTTATATTTGAACCTAGCTTTGATATTTGATTGGTTATAATGTGTGTGGTGTTCTGACATATAATGAATGCACAGACCAAGAAGTCCCTCAAACGTTTGGCTTCTCTTCTGCTCAAAGTGCATCTGTGTTAATTCCTGATAATATACGTCCAAGAATATGTAGTTTTCTCTGAAGCAGAAATAATGAGATTTTAAATTAATAATTCTGATATATAAAAGGTCTTAATTGCTTCATTGCATTTGTGTCATATTCATCCCTCATCTATAAAAGCTGACAATCCTGTTGCGCTTATTCCAGACAATGTCTGCTTTATAAAGCTTGATTGGAAACACGTTGTAGTTGCAGGTAACGATTTAAGAGGTTAGAAGTTTGGAGTTTATTGTTGTTTATCATAAATAAATGGTAAGAGATTATACCAGCAAATTTTATTTTGAATTAGTTTAGTTGAAAAATCATAATATTTATTTATTATTTTCTTAATTTATTTCAAGAGCAGACTGACTTGAGATACTGCATATTAACATAAGGACGGTTCGTGGCCATCTTGGAGAGTAACTGCTTTCCTATATTCTTGTTGGGCATGGCGGCGAACGACATCGTGCCTTGGTAGGAGATCTTTTCACATGTTGAACCACACCTTTTGTTGCAGCCGATACCTGAAACAGACATAGCTTGGAAAGGTTTAAGAAAATAAATTGAGGGCATTTAGGGGACTAGAGCCCCCGAGTACTAGCACAGTTGGTTGAGCATAGGATCTGTGACTTTAATGGTTATTTAAGTGGGGGACGGGAGGTGGTGGGTTCGACTCCCACTGCACCGTTCAGAGCCCTCCCACCCCTGGATTACAGTCCGGCACCGTTCAGAGCTCTCCCACCCCTGGATTACAGTCCGGCACCGTTCGGAGCCCTCCCACCCCTGGATTACAGTCCGGCACCGTTCGGAGCTCTACCACCCCTGGATTACAGTCCGGCACCGTTCAGAGCCCTCCCACCCCTGGGTTACAGTCCGGCACTGTTCGGAGCTCTCCCACCCCCGGATTACAATCCGGCACCGTTCTGAGCCCTCCCACCCCTGGATTACAATCAGGCACCGTTTGGAGCTCTCCCATCCCTGGATTACAGTCCGGCACCGTTCTGAGCTCTCCCATCCCTGGATTACAGTCCGGCAACGTTCAGAGCTCTCCCACCCCTGGATTACAATCCGGCACCGTTCTGAGCTCTCCCACCCCTGGATTACAGTCCGGCACCGTTCTGAGCTCTCACACCCCTGGGTTACAGTCCGGCACCGTTCAGAGCCCTCCCATCCCTGGATTACAGTCCGGCAACGTTCAGAGCTCTCCCACCCCTGGATTACAATCCGGCACCGTTCTGAGCTCTCCCACCCCTGGATTACAGTCCGGCACCGTTCTGAGCTCTCACACCCCTGGGTTACAGTCCGGCACCGTTCAGAGCCCTCCCACCCCTGGATTACAGTCCGGCACCGTTCTGAGCTCTCCCACCCCTGGATTACAGTCCAGCACCGTTCAGAGCCCTCCCATCCCTGGATTACAGTCCGGCACCGTTCGGAGCTCTCCCACCCCTGGATTACAGTCCGACATCGTTCAGAGCCCTCCCACCCCTGGATTACAGTCCGGCACCGTTCAGAGCCCTCCCACCCCTGGATTACAGTCCGGCACCATTCTGAGCTCTCCCACCCCTGGATTACAATCAGGCACCGTTCTGAGCTCTCCGACCCCTGGATTACAGTCTGGCACAGTTCGGAGCTCTCCCACCCCTGGAATACAGTCCGGCACCATTCGGAGCCCTCCCACCCCTGGATTACAGTCCGGCACCGTTCGGAGCTCTCCCATCCCTGGATTACAGTCCGGCACCGTTCGGAGCTCTCCCATCCCTGGATTACAGTCCGGCACCATTCGGAGCTCTCCCACCCCTGGATTACAGTCTGGCACCGTTCGGAGCTCTCCCATCCCTGGATTACAGTCCAGCACCGTTTGGAGCTGTCCCACCCCTGGATTACAGTCCGGCACCGTTCGGAGCCCTCCCACCCCTGGATTACAGTCTGGCACCGTTCGGAGCTCTCCCATCCCTGGATTACAGTCCGGTACCGTTCAGAGCCCTCCCACCCCTGGATTAACAATTCGGCACCGTTCAGAGCTCTCCCACCCCTGGATTAACAATCCGGCACCGTTCAGAGCTCTCCCACCCCTGGATTAACAATCCGGCACCGTTCAGAGCCCTCCCACCCCTGGATTACAGTCCGGCACCATTCGGAGCTCTCCCATCCCTGGATTACAGTCCGGCACCGTTCGGAGCTCTCCCATCCCTGGATTACAGTCCGGCACCGTTCGGAGCTCTCCCATCCCTGGATTACAGTCCGGCACCATTCGGAGCTCTCCCACCCCTGGATTACAGTCTGGCACCGTTCGGAGCTCTCCCACCCCTGGATTACAGTCCAGCACCGTTCGGAGCTGTCCCACCCCTGGATTAACAATTTGGCACCGTTCAGAGCTCTCCCACCCCTGGATTAACAATCTGGCACCGTTCAGAGCTCTCCCACCCCTGGATTAACAATCCGGCACCGTTCAGAGCTCTCCCACCCCTGGATTAACAATCCAGCACCGTTCTGAGCTCTCCCACCCCTGGATTACAGTCCGGCACCGTTAGATATCTTTAAGAACACTTTTCAAAATCCTTTTTTTTTGGTCCCACAATGTGCATGACCTTTTCTAACTGGCATTCTGACCTGATAATTAAGATATTTTAATGGGTAAGTACACCACCTTTTCTACTAATTAGAAAGATATCAAGACATCAAGTACATCAGTATAATTTCCATCTTGGTATGGTAAATTATGGTATGGTAAATAAATTATCATCTTCACTGCAAATATACCTGGTTGAGTGCAGTATGATTAATGGAAAATACAAATGTGAAGGGATCTATTTTCAGCATTTGGGCATGTTTCCCTTTGGTGTAAAATAAAGTAAATTTTTATTGTAAAATTATTAAATTAAGACATGTTGCTCAACTTCAACATTTTTCGTTTTAAAGGCAATTTATGCATTTATAGTTTAACTTTATTCTCCAGACTTCGGAACATAATATATACCAGACATATCATTGTTTCACGTCTGTTTTTATGAAAACTAATAATCAATGACCTTATAGCATCACAAGATACATCAAAGTTTCTGCCACAACCATCCCGGTGTGTAGGAAGTAGGAAATACATTGAAGGATGGATGCGGTTGAAATATATCAAGTAGAATCCGCAGAAAAATCACTGCCCGAAAAATAAGATTTACAAAAATAAACATGTATTGTTTTTCCATTGTAAAGACCAATGAAGATCTTTCAGCTAATAAACAATTTTGTAAATACCATTTACTTATTTACAATGCTTAAATATGTTGTATTTTACCAAATATTTCAAATTGCACGTATCAGTTCATAAACAATGTTGTAAAGATTGTTGAATGTCTTTACAATATTGTATTTATGTTGTTAATATCAGTATATATTCATATCACCTTTAATCAATATTATGGTTAATTGTATTTTTCAACTTGGACATTTTGATCATATATTCGTATATGTAAATGAGAATAGGGATTTTTTTTATACATGTTACATAAAGAGCTTCACATGAAAGGACAAACAAATATGTAAAATTACTTCTATGATTAGTAGCTCTTGGAATTGCATATATGCACATATGCATACAACATTGGAAAATGTGCATTTGAGGACTTTATTTGAGGACTTAAAAATTGATAAATTACTACATCAGGATATGATATATTGCATTGTAAGTGACATGATATCTCTATTTGCATGTTCCCCAGGTTGTTCAGATTCTGTTAGGACTTTTCAGAGTGAAAATATGTTCACTACAAGCCAAGATATTAGCAAATCTTGCATGGGAAGTGACAAGAAAGGTATAAAACATTAAAATCGTGCCTGCCGTTTTTTACATCTTTATAGTACTATTCAACATTCAGATCTCTTCGATATCTCTATTTCCATGATCCTGAGGTTGTTTAGATACTGTTTGGTCTTTTCAGAGTGAAAATATGTTCACTACAAGCCAAGATATTAGCAAATCTTGGATTTGAAGTGACAAGAAAGGTATAAAACATTAAAATCGCGCCTGCCGTTTTTGACACCTTTATGGTACTATTTACCATACAGATCTCTTAGATATCTCTATATCCATGATCTTGGGGTTGTCCAGATACTGTTAGGACTTTTCAGAGTGAAAATATGTTCACTGCAAACTAAGATATAAGCAAATCTTGGATTGTAAGTGACAAGAGAGGATATAAAATGTCAAAAGATTCTGTAAATTGCACCTGCCGTTTTTTATACTTTAATGGTACTATTCAACATTCAGATCTCTTAGATATCTATATTACCATGATCCTGACATTGTTTAGATACTGTTAGGGCTTTTCAAAGTGAAAATATGTTCACTACAAGCCAAGATATTAGCAAATCTTGGATGGGAAGTGACAAGAAAGGTATAAAACATTAAATTCGCGCCTGCCGTTTTTTACACCTTTATGGTACTATTTAACATTCAGATCTCTTAGATGTCTATATTTCCATGTTCATGAGGTTGTTTAGATACTGTTAGGACTTTTCAGAGTGTAAATATATTCACTACAAGCCAAGATATTAGCAAATCTTGGATTTGAAGTGACAAGAAAGATATAAAACATTAAAATCGCGCCTGCCGTTTTTTACACCTTTATGGTACTATTAACCATACAGATCTCTTAGATATCTCTATATTCATGATCCTTAGGTTGTTTAGATACTGTTAGGACTTTTCAGAGTGAAAATATGTTCACTACAAGACAAGATATTAGCAAATCTTGCATGGGAAGTGAAAAGAAATGTATAAAACATTAAAATCGTACCTGCCGTTTTTTACACCTTTATGGTACTATTCAATTTTCAGATCTCTTAGATATTTCTATTTCCATGATCTTGAGGTTGTTTAGATACTGTTAGGACTTTTCAGAGTGAAAATATGTTCACTACAAGCCAAGATATTAGCAAATCTTGCATGGGAAGTGACAAGAAATGTATAAAACATTAAAATCGCGCCTGCCGTTTTTTACACCTTTATGGTACTATTCAACATTCAGATGTCTTAGATATCTTAATTTCCATGATCCTGAGGTTGTTTAGATACTGTTAGGACTTTTCAGAGTGAAAATATGTTCACTAAAAGCCAAGATATTAGCAAATTTTGCATGGGAAGTGACAAGAAAGGTATAAAACATTAAAATCGCGCCTGCCGTTTTTTACACCTTTATGGTACTATTCAACATTCAGATGTCTTAGATATCTTAATTTCCATGATCCTGAGGTTGTTTAGATACTGTTTGGTCTTTTCAGAGTGAAAATATATTCACTACAAGCCAAGATATCAGCAAATCTTGGATTTGAAGTGACAAGAAAGAGTGAAGATATAAAACATTAAAATCGCGCCTGCCGTTTTTTACACCTTTATGGTACTATTTACCATACAGATCTCTTAGATATCTCTATTTCCATGATCCTGAGATTGTTTAGATACTGTTTGGTCTTTTCAGAGTGAAAATATGTTCACTACAAGCCTAGATATAAGCAAATCTTGGATGGGAAGTGACAAGAATGGTATAAAACATTAAAATCGCGCCTGCCGTTTTTTACACCTTTATGGTACTATTCAACATCAGATCTCTTAGATATATATATTTCCATGATCCTGAGGTTGTTTAGATACTGTTAGGACTTTTCAGAGTGAAAATATGTTCATTACAAGCCAAGATATTAGCAAATCTTGCATGGGAAGTGACAAGAAATGTATAAAACATTAAAATCGCGCCTGCCGTTTTTTACACCTTTATGGTACTTTTCAACATTCAAATCTCTTAGATATCTCAAAATCCATGTTCATGAGGTTGTTTAGATACTGTTTGGTCTTTTCAGAGTGAAAATATATTCAATACAAGCCAAGATATTAGCAAATCTTGGATTTGAAGTGAAAAGAAATGTATAAAACATTAAAATCGCACCTGCCGTTTTTTACACCTTTATGGTACTATTCAATTTTCAGATCTCTTAGATATTTCTATTTCCATGATCTTGAGGTTGTTTAGATACTGTTAGGACTTTTCAGAGTGAAAATATGTTCACTACAAGCCAAGATATTAGCAAATCTTGCATGGGAAGTGACAAGAAAGGTATAAAACATTAAAATCGCGCCTGCCGTTTTTTACACCTTTATGGTACTATTTAACATTCAGATCTCTAATTTATCTATATTTCCATGATCCTGAGGTTGTTTAGATACTGTTAGGACTTTTCAGAGTGAAAATATGTTCACTAAAAGCCAAGATATTAGCAAATTTTGCATGGGAAGTGACAAGAAAGGTATAAAACATTAAAATCGCGCCTGCCGTTTTTTACGCCCTTATGGTACTATTCAACATTCAGATGTCTTAGATATCTTTATTTCCATGATCCCGAGGTTGTTTAGATACTGTTTGGTCTTTTCAGAGTGAAAATATATTCACTACAAGCCAAGATTTCAGCAAATCTTGGATTTGAAGTTACAAGAAAGATATAAAACATTAAAATCGCGCCTGCCGTTTTTGACACCTTTATGGTACTATTTACCATACAGATCTCTTAGATATCTCTATTTCCATGATCCTGAGGTTGTTTAGATACTGTTAGGACTTTTCAGAGTGAAAATATGTTCATTACAAGCCAAGATATTAGCAAATCTTGCATGGGAAGTGACAAGAAATGTATAAAACATTAAAATCGCGCCTGCCGTTTTTTACACCTTTATGGTACTATTCAACATTCAGATCTCTTAGATATCTATATTTCCATGATCCTGAGGTTGTTTAGATACTGTTAGGACTTTTCAGAGTGAAAATATGTTCACTACAAGCCAAGATATCAGCCAATGTTGGTTTGTAAGTTACATTGGGGAAGAGATCCATTTCTTGACAATTCTTGACAAATTCTGGTTGACATTTTTATTTGCTGAGTTATAAATTAGATAATGATAGAAATTCAGTTGGTGTTTGGTTTTACACTGCAGACAGCATGTGAGACATGAACACATTATCCTTGTCAATAGTTTTCCCTTTTTTCCCACTCTTGCAAATGTCCAGATGTTTTGGGGTTAATCAGTCTGGGTCATCCGGTCATATAATTTATCTTCTTTCATCTGGGACAAGGGGCATTCATTTGCCCCCTCATTACATCAATGGTGACCAATAAATCTTGTCTAACTTCCTGGAAAGTTACCATTTGGCAGAAAACACTCACACAGCAGATGAGGGGGCAGGACTAGGATACTTGTGTGCCTCACTAAACATTATTTCAACACACTTGTAACACATTGAATGTCCATTTCCATACAGGAGCAGTGACAGGCTGAAACCTCCACATGCCATTTACATATCATAGTTCATTTAACAGTATGAATTTAGGCGGTAGAAAAAGGAAATATTGTTTTGCAGGGCAGTTTCCTCCAGAAACACTACCTCTAAGGATATACTTTTTACTGTAACAATATAATTTGATTTTACTCTGTTTCAGGACTGCATATCTCCAGGCAAGGTCAATGAGCTTTTACGAGTTTATGCACTGTTTTGACAAGGGAGATGATTGAAAAGATCAAACCGTCAAGGTCAAATATAATATATAACATACATTGTCTTTTGTTTTGTTTCAGAGGTGCTAGTTTTCAGACAGGGTCAATGACAAGTCCACATACTGCTCTCACAAGGACCTTGATTTGAATGGTTACATATTATTCAATAACAACCATACATTACACAACCTTTCCTTTTGTTTTGTTTCATATCTACTTATTTTGGTGCAAGGTCATTGACAAGAACCATACTTTGATGTACAGTTTGTTTTGTTTCAGGATTGCTGGTTTCAAATAAAGGTCAATGACCTTCCAACAGTTTATGCAATGTTCATACAAGGACTCAGATTAAAAGGTTCACATATATCAAGGATTGATATACATTGCATTTTGTTTTCTTCCAGGACTGCTTGTTTTGATGCAAGGTCAATGACCTTTTTCTGTTTTGTGCACTGTTCTATCAAGGGCCTTAATCGAGAGAGTCACAAATTATTCAATATCTTATAAACTGTCATTTTGTTTCACCTTTTTTATTTTATTTTTTTACATGAAAGGTCAATGACCTATCACTATTCTTTGCACTAACAAAGACCTTGACTGATAAGGTCTTATAAAATTCAATGATACCAACTACTGAAAAAGGTCATTGATTGAAAAGATGACACACAATTCAATAATATGATGTGCCTTGTCCTGTTTCACTATTGATTATTCCCATGTTAGGGCATTGACCTTTTTTATGTGAATAAACTTTTGCTATTTGTGCATTATTATAATAAGGGCCTTGGTTGAAAAGGTCACAACCTATCCAAGGATAAATATCTTGATTTTTATTATGTTTCAGGGCTGCTTATTTTCAGGCAAGGTCATTGACCTTTTACAAGTATGGATACAGCTCTTATAATAAGGGCCTTGGTTGAAAAGGTCACAACCTATCCAAGGATAAATATCTTGATTTTTATTATGTTTCAGGGCTGCTTATTTTCAGGCAAGGTCATTGACCTTTTACAAGTATGGATACAGTTCTTATAATAACAGCCTTGGTTGAAAAGGTCACAACCTATCCAAGGATAAATATCTTGATTTTAATTATGTTTCAGGGCTGCTTATTTTCAGGCAAGGTCATTGACCTCTTACAAGTATGGATACAGCTCTTATAATAAGGGCCTTGGTTGAAAAGGTCACAACCTATCCAAGGATAAATATCTTGATTTTTATTATGTTTCAGGGCTGCTTATTTTCAGGCAAGGTCATTGACCTTTTACAAGTATGGATACAGTTCTTATAATAAGGGCCTTGGTTGAAAAGGTCACAACCTATCCAAGGATAAATATCTTGATTTTAATTATGTTTCAGGGCTGCTTATTTTCAGGCAAGGTCATTGATCTTTTACAAGTAATGATACAGCTCTAACAAGGGACTTGATTGAGAAGGTCACATATAGTTTCAGGATATTTATGTTTTGTAGTAAGGCTCCTTTTTTCCTTTCAAGAACAATGAACCTGTATTTTAGAAAACTTTTGTGCAGAAATGGTCAATGACCTTTTGCGATTTTTGGAAATGTCTTTCAAATGTGTATGTTATTCTTATTTCTATAAATTATTTTCATTTCAGACAGATTGTTTCAGCAATTTTATTTCAATGACCTTTTTAATTGTTATTTTCCTAACAATGGCCATCAGTGCAAAAATCCAAATGCCCTTTATTATCAATTATCCAAATGCCCTGAGGTATAACCTTCAAATAAAGATCTCTCTTGTAAATATGCTGTCTTTATATATAAGCATCTTAGCTCAATATTGTAAATGTCAAAATAATACATTTAAGCATATTTTGTGTCCAAGTAAAGATCATATTTGACAAGCTTTTCACATGCATCTTGTTCATCTTTACATGCATATAGTATCTTGTATTTGTCTTGTTTATTTGAAATTTAACATCTTTTCTGATTTTGTAAAGATCAAGTAAAGATCATATTTGACAAGCTTTTCACATGCATCTTGTTCATCTTTACAAGCATATAGTATCTTGTATTTGTCTTGTTTATTTGAAATTTAACATCTTTTCTGATTTTGTAAAGGCTTGCAAATTCCGGTCTTTACTGTCTTTGATGCATACATTAAAGGTCTTGTAAATTGCCAATTTACAGTTTGTAAATATGTCTGAAAGGTCATGTTAATTTCAAATTTACTTCAACAATATATACATATTGGCCTCTTGTAAATCTAATTTTTCACGCAGTGAATATTCTTATCAAGACTAATCTTAATATCATGCAGTATCTCCGACAGTCATGTATCATCAGAGGTGTTATCAATTAACATTATAACCAGTTGAATATTAACAGTTCAATATTATAATATTCAATAATAATTATAGTAAGCTAACCTTGGAGTTGAACCGGACAGTCCATAAGCTGTGTAGCGTTACAAACAGTCGCATCGTCTATAAAAGAATTAACTATTTTATTAACTATTTAACTATTGGTTAAAGAACAAATCTTTTTGTATTTATTTATTTTAAATTTGTATTCAAGAGAAAGGAATATCAGCAATGTTCATTTTATATTCTAATATCATAACATTAGGAGCAAACAAATTACACTGTGTACACGAAGAAATTGACATCTACACTCAACATTTCAGTGTGATGATAGATGGTAGGTTTAGAGTGTAGGGCAAATACGAACCTTCTGTACCACATGATGAATTGTACAATAGAGAATAAAGGTCCATATTGTACCTACCAGTGTAATAGAGTATAGGGGGTAGACGTCCATATTGTACCTACCAGTATAATAGAGAATGGGGGGTAGACGTCCATATTGTACCTACCAGTATAATAGAGTATGGGGGGGGCAGACCTCCATATTGTACCTACCAGTATAATAGAGTATGAGGGGCAGACGTCCATATTGTACCTACCAGTATAATAGAGTATGGGGGGCAGACGTCCATATTGTACCTACCAGGCAGACGTCCATATTGTACCTACCAGTATAATAGAGTATGAGGGGCAGACGTCCATATTGTACCTAACAGTATAATAGAGTATGGGGGGCAGACCTCCATATTGTACCTACCAGTATAATAGAGTATGGGGGGCAGACGTCCATATTGTACCTACCAGTATAATAGAGTATGGGGGGCAGATGTCCATATTGTACCTACCAGTATAATAGAGTATGAGGGGCAGATGTCCATATTGTACCTACCAGTATAATAGAGTATGAGGGGCAGATGTCCATATTGTACCTACCAGTATAATAGAGTATGAGGGGCAGACCTTTATATTGTACCTACCGGTATAGTAGAGAGTTATGGGTAGACACCCACACGTCTCCATGTAATGTCGCATACCGCACTCAGCAGTACAGGCGCTGTCACTGTAGTTAGCAAAGTAATCCAACGTTTTCTCCGCATCACACATACCGTATGGTGGTCCGAGATATGTTTCCTATGATAAGGTTTCATAACAAATTTGAGGTTTAACTACCCGTTTATCATTTGTAGTGATTGAAGTTCTGATGAAATTTAGTTCATAATTTATAATATCAATGAAAAGAATTTCACAGTAATATATGCATCACCTGAAAATGAAAGTTGCGATCACAATTGCGATATTAGTTGTACTTTAAATTTAAAACTTCTCGCTCTGTATCTCTTTTTCCTTGATAACTTCTTATTGGAACCAAACAAACACATATTTAACTTCTCTTTCTTCGATATCCGATAATCGGTCCGTATCAACTTGAATATGATTTTTGTATGAGGTAATGTGCCTTACCCTGACAGACTGTAAAACTAGGTTAGCATATACTCCGGGTTCTAGCGAGAAGGACGTGCTTGTATCAAACACTGGCTCATATGGGGAATGTATGTAGACGAGAATGCCCTCTTCAATATGACCAATGCCCAGTTGCTCTGCAAAATATGACCTTCATAAAGTCTGCTTTAAAAACAAATTAATTAACCTTTTGTAACCAGATCTTGTTAAATACTATTGATCTTATCAAATACTATTGACATGTTAAATATTTTCTTTTTTCTTGCCACAAATAGTTTGTTTATCAGAAACCAGAGAGTAAAGCAAATTACTTCGAACCTGAATATTCATCACTTTTGATGTCGATGAAGAGGGTAAGTGCACTTCCAGGCCCTGATGAGACTTGTTTGTACACAATGCCATCTGTGCTCGTCCGATAATAGGCATCATTAAATGTATGGCAGAGACCGTACTTGGTGACTGACGTGCGGAAGTGCGCAGGCGTCAACTCGGTTACAGATGGACTTCCGGCCCAGCTGCTCATTTCAAGTATCAGCATATCCGAGACAGAATTGCCCAGTTGAGTTATTAGTTTTGTTATGTTTAGAGGCAAATCTTCATGGGATATGGCATTTGAAGCAATCTTCTCATGCGCGTCTGTAAATTCTTCCCCTTTCCTGACACTGAGCAGAGGGTCAGTTGACAGTGCAAGGTAGTTCCATAAGACATCAGAATCTATGTCATACTGGCCCGAAACTGCAAAATGCCAAACATAAGCGACTTTTCTCTGCCCATTGCACATCAAATAAATAACACTTCAGGGCATTTGTACACTCTGCATTATTCTAAATGACTAGGGAATTAAATTTGGGCTCAGTGAAAAATTAAGGTAAAATTTTAAGGTACTAGAGATGCACTGCCGAGAAAAGCATTTAGTATGACCTACTTACTATTCAGCAGCGATGACATCATGAATCGATTGTAGTTACATACAGTAAGGGCTGGAAAGTCCAAAGATTCTTCAACCTGATTAAATAGAAGTGGACACTTAACTCTTCATGCATCAACTATATCTTTGATATTCTTCTGTTCAATTTGGGTCTATGACACTTCTTGACTTTTTAGCTTAACATCTGATTAATTGTGAATTGTTTGGAGGACATATAAAGACTATCAGTCAGAATATATTAGTTCTTACAATGAGCGTTACGTGATATTGAAGTATTCACTTGATTCACACATTTGGCATTCGAGTTTTAACTAACGTAAAACAAACAGTTCTCAAACATGACATGATCAAGCGTCAATATTGAATATATTAATTGATGAATCAATATCTATTAATCCAATGAAATACTCACCTTGATGTTGAGGCTTGAGACTGGTTGGTATTGTTTATATTGCAATATTATTTCCAAGGATTGGTAAAAGAGGAAACAAAAAGCTGTTAAAACTATGACGGCCCATACGGTTCTGACCTGTGGAGATCTCTTGCTATCTGCCACCTGCTTAAGGCCATGACACGTCGTATTACTCGCAAAATTCTTATCCAAGTCATCATCTTTTGCGACATCATCTTTTGCGACATCACTCTGATCCATCTTTGTAATATAATGAAAACGCGAACTTATCCCATCAGACTGAGCCCACACATTTAGATCTCATGGGAATAGCACATCAATGCTGGAAATGGGACCATGACGTCTGTTGACAGTATTCTCTGTGCCTCGCTGTAGTAGCAATAGGGTATGATGTTATGAGGTCTGTTAACAGTATTCTCTGTGCCTCGCTGTAGTAGCAATAGGGTATGATGTTATGAGGTCTGTTAACAGTATTCTCTGTGCCTCGCTGTAGTAGCAATAGGGTATGATGCTATGAGGTCTGTTAACAGTATTCTCTGTGCCTCGCTGTAGTAGCAATAGGGTCTGATGCTATGAGGTCTGTTAACAGTATTCTCTGTGCCTCGCTGTAGTAGCAATAGGTTATGATGCTATGAGGTCTGTTAACAGTATTCTCTGTGCCTCCCTCTTGTAGCAATAGGGTATGATGTTATGAGGTCTGTTAACAGTATTCTCTGTGCCTCGCTGTAGTAGCAATAGGGTCTGATGCTATGAGGTCTGTTAACAGTATTCTCTGTGCCTCGCTGTAGTAGCAATAGGGTATGATGCTATGAGGTCTGTTAACAGTATTCTCTGTGCCTCGCTGTAGTAGCAATAGGGTATGATGCCATGAGGTCTGTTACCATTATTCTCTGTGCCTCCCTCTTGTAGCAATAGGGTATGATGCCATGGTTGAGAAATTGTTGACATAGTCGAGTGAAACTGATGTATTGAAAAAAAGGATCATGATAGATTTTTCCGTTTCTGTTGAATTCCATTAACGTGATCAATGCAAACATAATATTTAATTCAACAGGCTTTACAGGCTTCAATTGAATATTCTTGTCTAAACTGACATCGACACATATTTGTTTATGTTCTTGACACATCATGTTCAGTCCTTCCATAAAATACAATACCAAAATGCAAACTATATAGATATTCAGATATTGCAATTCACATTCATATGGTCTACTCACACACCTAAATCCTGCAATGTTAGCATGAGAGTAATGCTGAACAAATAATCCAAAGCAAGCAAACAATCATTGGCAACACGATTTCACTTAGATCAGAATATGCTCATTACTCTGGGAAATTGGTTTGTGCGTGATTCTACCGTTTTATGCGATATTTGATATCAATTTTACTTTTCATTTAATTTTTAAACACAACGGGCAGTGTTAAATAAGCATCCATTTCTTGTCACGCTGACTTCTTTGGATTTGTGTAGAATAAGTTATTAATCATGGTTTTATTTACCAGTAACATTCCTTCTTTTCCCGGTACATTTTTCCTTTATTTGATAATATCATAACAATGATATCAATAATATCATGACTCCAGGGAAAATGACTCCAGAGAAAATGACTCCAGGGAAAATGTCTCCAGGGAAAATGACTCCAGAGAAAATTACTTCAGGGAAAATGACTCCAGGGAAAATGACTCCAGGGAAAATGACTCCAGGGAAAATGTCTCGGGCGTTTTACGTGAGGATCTAGGAAGGGCACCTTTGGAACAGATTTCAATTGATAAATGACATCTTAATGCAGTGCGACATAAAACAAAAATCGGTTTAGTGGTCTTCCCTCCAGAACCAGGTCCAGGATCGGCCTGTGAGGGAGTGCATGTGTCCCTGCTGAGTTCATATAATACCTGATTATATATTGCACATGAAAGGCACACATTGCCAATAGCATGATACAAATGTGTTTTTGGAAGGGAAAAGTTTCACCATTATGCAAGAATAAATAATAAATGGATATGCATACATGGACACATTGGTAATTGCTATCATAATGGATTCCTGCGGGTATACTATTTGCAGACAGCATTGTCAATTAACACGCATAAAAGAGTTGTTCCATGAGAATGCCTACATCGACTGTACTACGCAATATTGAAGTTTAGAGTGTCTTAGTATGATAGATGAAATTAATATTGAAATTGAGCATCTGAATAGTTTGATTTGATTTGGTTTGTTTGTATTAATCGTATCAGGCCACATAGAAGCTTGTCACAGGGACACAATGCCATACTCTTTTCGAAGCGTGGAAGGGGATCTTTCTTTTTTATTATCATATAGACATGACAGTATGTACAACCACAGCTTTTAATAACCGGGTATGGGAAACAGCAGTAGATATCCACCTTTCTCCACCAGCATTTACGTAGATTTGGATGTAATATATTGTAAGTAATAAATAAATAAAACTTATGGAATATATACAAGTATACAAGATTATGTGTAGAAGAAAGAGTCTTTGTCAAAGTGCAAAGGTTAAATATGTTGTGAACAAATTTGACAGAGTCTAAGGTTTATAATGTAAGAGCCACTCCGATTGGTAAATCCGAATGTATTTTCTGACTGGTTAATCTATTAATATATCGGTAGAAGCCCTCTCCTGTATGGTTAGACTATTAATAGACTGGCGGAATCCCTTTAGAGCATGCTGGGGTATCCAATTTTGTTGTTTATATATCCACCTACCTGAAAATATTTTGTTATTAAAGTTTTTTTATTAACATTTCAAATTATTAATATAAAGATTAAGTATTTATTAGGCCAGGTTTAGAGAAAATGACATCAAGAACTCAGCTGACAGAAATTATTGTTAGATTGACCAAAATGGTTGCTGCATCCAACCAGCCCAACTGGATCGCCCAGATTTATCTGCCGCTAGATGGAGTTGGTTGGTAGACCGGCTATGTCCCATCCTACCGTCAAAGGTCACGTGACTAAGATCTGTAATGTGATTGGTTCACCACGTCGGCCTCTGGTTGGGTTATCTTAATCAGGGGTTGGAGAACGTCCACATAACCAACTGCAGAACATTTTGATCATCTACTACGCAATGACAATCGCTTTATTTTTTATGTTCACTTTCTATCACTTCTGAATGTATAATGAATAAATGAAATAATGAATAAAATGATAACAATGATATATAATTAACTTACATTTTTCAGTATTTTGGGTCCTTTAGACTAAACTATGTCAAAGTTATCAGATGAAAGCTCTAAACTCCCTCCAGGTAAAATTACTGTCATTTTTGCAGACTATTATCGACTATTTGTGTTGCCATCGATTCTTTTGCAAACAGACTGTCTGTCTCAATGTCACATTTCCTGAACCATGCCATGTTTTGGAGAAAGTCTTACATTGTATAGCATGGATAAAACATGTGTAATTTCATGGTGTGGACTCTTTTGCTTCATTAAACATAATATAATGTTTCATATAAAAGGATGAAGAAGACATTCAATAACAATAACAATCAGAAGAGATTTATAAGTGATACAGTTGGGGAAAGAATCGTCGCAGATTAGGTATGTGCCCTGTTCAAATGTGAGATTGTGATATCAATATAATATCAGCATCGACGGGAATCCAACCCCAAACCTGAAGATCACCAAAGAGAAACTGGTGCTAATCAGCTTGCCCTCCAACCAACTGCTCAAATAAATTAAATTGGAACAAAGTAAACTTTACTGCATTACATCAGCAGTAATATACCAGTCGTTCAACCTTCTCACTGCGCCATGATAATTCTGCGCTATTGGATATTCGGAACTCCACGTCCAGCCTACTCTGCATTACATCGGTAGCAATGATAGTCCAGTCTACTCCGCGTCCAGTCTACTCCGCATCCAATCTACTCCGCGTCCAGTCTACTCCACGTCCAGTCTACTCCGCGTCCAGCCTACTCCGCGTCCAGCCTACTCCGCGTCCAGTCTACTCCGCGCCCAGTCTACTCCGCGTCCAGCCTACTCCGCGTCCAGTCTACTCCGCGCCTAGTCTACTCCACGTCCAGCCTACTCTGTATTACATCGGTAGCAATGATAGTCCAGTCTACTCCGCGTCCAGTCTACTCCGCGTCCAGTCTACTCCACGTCCAGTCTACTCCGCGTCCAGTCTACTCCGCGTCCAGCCTACTCTGCATTACATCGGTAGCAATGATAGTCCAGTCTACTCCGTGTCCAGTCTACTCCGCATCCAATCTACTCCGCGTCCAGTCTACTCCGCGTCCAGACTACTCCGCGTCCAGCCTACTCCGCATCCAGCCTACTCCGCGTCCAGTCTACTCCGCGCCTAGTCTACTCCACGTCCAGCCTACTCTGTATTACATCGGTAGCAATGATAGTCCAGTCTACTCCGCGTCCAGTCTACTCCGCATCCAATCTACTCCGCGTCCAGTCTACTCCGCGTCCAGTCTACTCCGCGTCCAGTCTACTCCGCGTCCAGCCTACTCCGCGTCCAGCCTACTCCGCGTCCAGTCTACTCCGCGTCCAGCCTACTCCGCGTCCAGCCTACTCCGCGTCCAGTCTACTCCGCGCCCAGTCTACTCCGCGTCCAGCCTACTCCGCGTCCAGTCTACTCCGCGCCTAGTCTACTCCACGTCCAGCCTACTCTGCATTACATCGGTAGCAATGATAGTCCAGTCTACTCCGCGTCCAGTCTACTCCGCATCCAATCTACTCCGCGTCCAGTCTACTCCGCGTCCAGTCTACTCCGCGTCCAGCCTACTCCGCGTCCAGCCTACTCCGCGTCCAGTCTACTCCGCGCCCAGTCTACTCCGCGTCCAGCCTACTCCGCGTCCAGTCTACTCCGCGCCTAGTCTACTCCACGTCCAGCCTACTCTGTATTACATCGGTAGCAATGATAGTCCAGTCTACTCCGCGTCCAGTCTACTCCGCGTCCAGTCTACTCTGCGCCTAGTCTACTCCACGTCCAGCCTACTCTGTATTACATCGGTAGCAATGATAGTCCAGTCTACTCCACGTCCAGTCTACTCCGCGTCCAGTCTACTCCGCGTCCAGCCTACTCTGCATTACATCGGTAGCAATGATAGTCCAGTCTACTCCGCGTCCAGTCTAATACTGGATCAATGTTGACTTATATCTGTCCACTCTGTTTCGCTTGATTTGTCCATTTTCGTTGATTATAAAAGGCATTTTTGCTATGTCTCTATTGTATCTCATAAATATGACAGCCTTTTCTAAGTGGTTAAATGTTATCTCTATTTCTAATGTTGAAAATGATAATTTTATTAAATTGAATACCGAATTGATTCACACATATGTTGAATGCTTCTGTGCTTCTTTATATTACTGGTAACTTAAATATATTTCACATGAATATTTGTAGAATGGATTTACGAAGAAATCAATATGTTTAACACAAAGCTAATTTTCACATCGATATGTGCTTTAAACGCAGACAAATGAGAACATGTGTGCTATTGTGCAATCAACACGTGTTATTGACGCTAATGTTTTGATAAATAACATGACCCTCTTAACGCATTACAAACCCAGGAATACGCGCTTAGGATTTGATTGTCATATTTCTTTCTAATTGGACGTTCTCCGGTCATGAGGAAGTATCAAGCTTGTTCGCTGATTGCGTTGCTATGTTGCATTGTCCGCCTTGGAGTGTGCTATGATATGTATAGCCCGGGACATGGTATTCATATCACTCAGACCTCCAGAGTTCCAGGTTAGTCCAGAATAATGCAGCCTCAAAAACCTATGTTCTTGAACAGGATGTTCGTTTTATGTAAGTTTATACAATACTGGGATGGGAAGTGGCTCACTGGGTAAGACGCCTGGCCCCCGTGCTAAAGGTCCGGAGTTTTATTTTTCTGTTTTTGATAAAAGCAGAAATATAAAATAAGTAATGACTTTATGCAGAAAATAAAAATCTTTACATTGGGAATTCATTTGAGGGATTTACAGGCATTGGGGTCAGCCGCGAAGCACTAACAAGGAAGGTTAAATGTGACTGCTGTTTTACATTATTTCAGATTTCAATCCAAGGTTCTGACTAAAAGTTGAATCTTAGTTTTATGTTAAATGTTAAAATCTTTGTATGTTTAAAACATAAACGTGCTATTGTATCATATTTTCTCACTCAAACCAGTGCGCCGCCAAGACTGAAAGGTTGTGAAAGGATGTGATTTTTTTTATTATCATGTATTTTTAATATTGCAAAGGAAAGACCCAAGTCACTCTTCTATGGAAGAAAGGGACTCCGTGTCCCGGTGACAGGCGTCTTTCTGACCTGACTTAATCGTGCTGAAATAGTTATTAATACAAACACAATTATCAATACCTCATTCTAATACCTAATAATTTCACAAAGGTAGAAACCATTTTAGCTTAAACCTAATTGAGTTTTTTTTCCACAAAGGTATGAATATAAAGCAAATAAGCTTAAACATGACTGAATATTTTCATCAAGGTATAAACCAAGCAAGCTCAAATAAGATTGAATAATTTTACAAAGGTTTGTACATAAACCAAATAAGCGTAGACGTGACTGAATATTTTCATCAAGGTATAAACAGGAGCGCCGAGGCGGAACTGGTGGAATATCTCCTCGGTGGATACCAGTCAACTGCGCGTCCGATCACCAATGGCAGTGACGTCATCAACGTCAGCCTCGCTCTCGCCTTGTCCAGACTTCTCAATGTGGTAAGGGATCCTACCACTTTATGAAAAGCCATTGCAAACTATTAAGTTATCTGTGCAACTAGGCAGTGCACAATCAAATTTTAATTTTAATTTTAATATAAATTATTCACCAGAGGTTTTCGTTTTCTAGATGCTTTTGCAACGATAATCCAATATCTCTTGTCAGAGATGAGTTCTTTTATAATTGATGAGTTCAATATGGACAATAAGGAATCGATAGAATGAATCTGATTCCATTAACGTGATGGTATTTGATATGACATTATAATGATGTATCTATTCTGCTTTATACTCAATAGGATGAAAGAGAACAGGTCATCTCCACATATGGCTGGCTCGATGTGGTAAGACATCAATAAAACTATATTTGATTGAATGGATGTATCTATGATAAAATTGAACAAAACAATGGAATGGTTTGATAACAGAAAGGTATTAAAAATTGACCCTCGTATATGAAGTTCCTGCATCACTTTATTTATAAAATTCTCACCCAGGTCCTATGATCGGTGTCAAACATTGCTGCAACATTTGTTTCTTCATCATTTTGAATAAGAATATCATTTCTAGCATTAGTTAACATCTAACTGTCAATTGCTAAATTTCCATCATGTACTGTCACTATCGAAACAAAGAATGTAAAAAAATAATAAGATTTTAAATATAGTAAAAGAATTGATGTTGAAACATTCTATGTTAAATCTTGATGTATTTTATGTTAGGAATGGACGGATCAATTTCTCTCCTGGAATCCAGATGAATTTTATGATATCAAGGATCTAGGGTTGCTGCCCCATCTGGTGTGGCTCCCGGATATTGGGCTCGTTAACGGGTAGGTTACAGTAAAGGACATGAGAACTGTGCACGACAATAGAACAATGTAACAGGTAGGCTACAGCAAGCGACATGAAAACTGCGCACGCCAATAGAACAATGTAACGGGTAGGTTACAGTAAGCGACATGAAAACTGCGCAAGCCAATAAAACAATGTAACGGGTAGGTTACAGCAAGTGACATGAAAACTGCGCACGCCAATAGAACAACGTAACGGGTAGGTTACAGTAAGCGACATGAAAACTGCACACGCCAATAGAACAACGTAACGGGTAGGTTACAGTAAGCGACATGAAAACTGCCCACGACAATAAAACAATGTAACGGGTAGGTTACAGCAAGCGACATGAAAACTGCCCACGACAACAGAACAATGTAATGGGTAGGTTACAGTAAGCAACCTGAAAACTGCCCACGACAATAGAACAATGTAATGGGTAGGTTACAGTAAGCGACATGAAAACTGCCCACGACAATAGAACAATGTAATGGGTAGGTTACAGTAAGCAACCTGAAAACTGCCCACGACAACAGAACAATGTAATGGGTAGGTTACAGTAAGCAACCTGAAAACTGCCCACGACAATAGAACAATGTAATGGGTAGGTTACAGTAAGCAACCTGAAAACTGCCCACGACAATAGAACTGCGACCCAGTTTATCATTTGATTGTTGATGTTCATCGCATCATTTGAATTTGTTGGCACATACACGGGGAGGGGGGAAAGGGGGTGGTTCAATGTTATCAACTTTATTCTAATTGTTCCTTTGTTCTTTAGTGAGTGAATATCTGGGCTGAATTGAGGTTGAAATCTGTTGAAATCTATACATGAACAACTACTGTGCAACAAGCGACGTGACATTATTACTGTCTCTCATTAGAATATGCATGTAATATACTATGACCGTGTATATTATCAATGTATGATGTACATTACATACTTTGGCTGTGTATACTATCAATGTATGATGTACATTACATACTAAGGCTGGGTATATTATCAATGTATCATGTACATTACATACTTTGGCCGTGTATATTATCAATGTACATTACATACTTTGGCTGTGTATATTATCAATGTATCATGTACATTACATACCTTGGCTGGGTATATTTTCAATGTATGATGTACATAACATACCTTGGCCGTGTATATTATCAATGTATCATGTACATTACATACTAAGGCTGTGTATATTATCAATGTATCATGTACATTACATACTTTGGCTGTGTATATTATCACTTTGATCTGTTCTTATCTTTGCAGAGTGAAGACAGTATTTGATTCGCATTACTTTAAGTATTTCCGGGTGTCTGTAGGGTATGATGGCAGGGTGATTTGGAGGCCAGGTGGGCACTTCATAACCTCCTGCAAAATGAACATCCAGTTTTACCCCTACGATATGCAACGCTGTGATATCGGATTTTCTGGCTTGACCTATTCCCACGACAAGGTGAACTTTATTTATCAAAGGGGGAAAAAACCTTCACAAATCATGGATTAGCAATTTAAATTCATCAATATGAACACATAAATAACATGAAAAGAATTTGAGATCTAGTAACAAGGATTGAATGGGGTTTGAAATGGAAGTTCTGTTGGTCTCACCTAGACATTGGGCTTGTGTTTAAGGCTTGCTTCGTCTCAGAATCAAGGTAGTGGATGTATCCAAAACCTGGTGACATTTTGCTGTCCACAATTTGTTAAATTTGATTAAATTTGATACCATTTATGTCATCAATATGTGAATTATGGAATAATTGTCGTGGCTTGCAAAGAAATTACGTTATATCAAAAATATTATGGTATTCATGGTGTGTTATTCCATAAGAGAAAATGCCAAACACTAATCTGAGAGGAAAGTCTTTGGTATGGAAACAGCTTTGTGAGATTAAGACGAATGTGTCCATAAGTAGGTCGAATATGTTGTCAGAATCTCTCCATGGCCTGACAGGTTATGTATTTAGATACTTGCTTTTTAATCAATGTCAGCATTTTATTATTATTATTTTTCTCTCAATGAGAGACTGTATTATATATTTTTTTAAATTCTTTCACGACCCCTCAAAGGTTATTGGTCTCTCCCTTATGCAATTCCAATTCTCACTGCTTGGGTGGGCCCTGCTGTCACCTGGTGTATTAAAACGCATGTAGGAACTTTGTAGACATGCAAGCTTGGCTCAGATAAGTAACAGAGAAGTATCACGTGTTGACTGATATTTCATTTTATCTTTAACAGAAAAGTAGCAATTGTTGACGGACATGCTATTTTATTTGAATCAGATTATTACAACCATGTCGAAACTCAAGCAGTGAGAATTACCAACATCAACAAATGGCATGAATAAGAATAGGACAAAATAAAGTATTTTCCAATGTAC
This sequence comes from Amphiduros pacificus, assembly GCA_949316495.1. NCBI lineage: Eukaryota > Metazoa > Annelida > Polychaeta > Phyllodocida > Hesionidae > Amphiduros > Amphiduros pacificus. Next base: position 783,037 of record OX439000.1, on the reverse strand, counting down.
ATATCCTCTGTATTAATTTCAGGTCAGCGTGATGAACAAGACACATATGATAGATACATCTGGATACCATGAGGATGGACAGTGGGATCTGTGGATGACCTCTGCCATGACACAATCTCTAAACTCCTATGACACAGTGTATTTCAGCATATATCTCAAGAGAAAGCCATTGTTTTATGTCATGAACGTCATCGTTCCGTGCCTTGTGATGGCAGGTTTGGATGTATTTCTTTTTTTACTTCCACCGGATTCAGGGGAAAAGGTGTCACTAGGTGTCACTGTGGTGCTAACCTACTCAGTGTTTCTTCTGCTGGTGGAAGAGCAAGTCCCTGAAACGTCGGACACTGTTCCCATATTAGGCAAGTATGCGAGATATGGGTTGGACCATTTGTCATTCAGGGGGCCGCCAAAAAAACAAAAAATCCATTTTCCTTTCTCAGAAATATCAAATGCCAATATGTTCCCTCATCAATGCATATATTGGGTATATTCCCCCTTTTACCTTATGAAGAGAAGGGTTTTGTCTCCTACCGATAAGGGTATACTTTTTGTTAATTTAATTTTGGTGTTCTCAATTTAGTTTTTCTCACTTTAGGGCCTCAGCGACAACATATATAAACCACTCCCCATGATTAATTAAAGCATTCATGAAACCACAGATACCACAAGCACATACCACATGTGACCTCTATTGTGGTTTGTCAGGGTATTATGCCTGTACCAATGTACAAACATTAATGGACAAACAAAGCTCAAGGTGCCCCACTGTTACCAAGCAGGTGTTTTACCAAGCAGGTGTTTGCACAAGATCACTGGTCAGCTAAACAAAATTTGTTGACAAAGTGTCCAATGGATGATTTGGATTTTAGCAGAAGATTCATCCACTTTCAAATGGCACAGAAATTTATGTAGGGTAAATAACTTTTGATCGCAAAGTTTGAGGTATAAACGTTTGCATTCTGCAAGGAAAAAGTGCATGAAAAACTGATTTCATGAGTGCTTCAACGGTCCATCCCAAAGGAACCTATATCATAGTAAGAAAGTTGCAAGACAAGATGAATTGAAACTCTATCTATCTTGGGCGAGATGAGTTGAAACTCTATCTATCTTGGGCGAGATGAATTGAAACTCTATCTTGGGCGAGATAAGTTGAAACTCTATCTATCTTGGGCGAGATGAGTTGAAACTCTATCTATCTTGGGCGAGATGAGTTGAAACTCTATCTATCTTGGGCGAGATGAGTTGAAACTCTATCTATCTTGGGCAATATTAGTTAGTATTATTTCTGAACTACATAACTCACCCACTGTATACTCGGGTTTCTCGGTCAAAATTGTTAATGAATTGTTAATCGCATCTGGGTGTACATATTCTATTTTATTTGTTTTTATAATATATACCCACTTTTGTGCACTTATTAGATTATGTTGCGTGGCAATTGAAACACCTCTTCAGATAACATTTGTAACAGGTGAATGGGGTTGGGGTGCCTCCTGGCAGGTCCATTTTATTACAACAAATATGACTTATTTACTTACGTTTTCACCATATTTTTTGTTTGATATATTTACAAAATACAACAATGACCTTATATGGGTGAGATGCCATTATGAATGTTGGATAACCTTATTATTCAATTAACAGATTGCTGGATTATTATATAAAGTATTGATGGGTTGGTCACATGTAATAAATCACGTTTGAATTGCACCAGTTCAATAAAATATAAATTATACTGGTAGACCTATACTTGTTAATTGTGTTAAATACGTCTTATATTTTACTCTGTTGTTAATCTATATTTTATATTTATATTTTTGCAGTGTTGTTTCTTATTTCTGGATTGTGTACTACATCTTTGTCCATGATAGCTGGTATTTTTGTGTTGTCATTTCATCATAAAAATCCAAGTCGAGGTCCTCCATATTGTCTGAAGAAATTAGCATATCTGCTGACTCGTCAGCGTCTGACACAAAAGATGAATCGCAAAGAAGAAGATGACGAAACGAAACTTTTTTATTTAAAAAATTCTTCAACTCAACAGAGGCGAGCGCTGAAGCCTCAAAATAATGAAAAAATCACAGATAACATAAACTACAAGGAAAGCATTAAATTGAGTGAAATAGCAAGTCAAATTGAGAGGACATCTCTGTATCTGAAGGCAATTTACAAGAAATTACAAGGATCTGAGGAAGAAGAGAGGAACAGAAAAGACTGGGAATTGGTAGCCTGTATGTTTGACAGAATTTTCCTGGTATTTTTTCTATTTGCTCTTACGTGTATAACTCTGGCACTGATCTGTTTTTATCCAATGCTTGAAAGCGATGAAATGAAGGAACTGTTATTGAATGAAGCACCTGCCGAATGATTTCAGACATATAAAAGTAAAGATGCTTATTAGTTAGCTACGCTCCCCCAGCAGGTAGATCTCAGCAGTCATATTTCAGCAGGCAAATCAGCAGGCAGATTTCAGCAGTCATATTTCAGTAGGCAAATCAGCAGGCAGGTTTCAGCAGGCAGATTTCAGCAGGCAAATCAGCAGGCAGGTTTCAGCAGGCAGATTTCAGCAGGCAAATCAGCAGGCAGATTTCAGCAGGCAGATTTCAGCAGGCAGATTTCAGCAGGCAGATTTCAGCAGGCAGAGGTTTATTCTAATCTCTACATGTTATGCTTGTGTGGGGGGGGGGTCCTAAGAGAGGAGACCAGCTTCAATTTAGCAGCCAAAAGGCGATCACATGTAATAACATGGCCTATACCATCACTTAGTGTTATCATACAATTATCAAGTACAACATAAATACACCTGTAAGTGTCTCAGTCACGTGCAACAAATAACGTGTGTCAGCTTGTTTGTGGGGTGTGAAATAAGCAAGAGTCTGCCAAATGAACAGTTGTCTGTGGATTATGCTAACCAACTGCGGAACAGATGGCCGCAATTTCATGCAATTACTGGCAGAGGTAGTATGTGACTCTACCTTTATGTCATGTAATGTAAGTTATTTGATCATTGAGAGAATGCAGAATCTCCCGGCCCTCTGGGTCGTGTGGGCATACTCTGTAATGCAACAATTGTTACAACAGTGAACGTTATTACCTCAGTGAATGTTATTACCACAGGGAACGTTATTACCTCAGTAATTCAATTGCATAATTAAAAACAACTTGCAATTTTGCAATTTTGTTTTGGATATAATTCACAAATAAATGTGAATCTTTTATACTAAATTCTCAATGAAATGTACAGCTTTGATATTCCTTTATTTGCTGCTGAATGAGTGGCAGAGTCTTCGATGGAAATAAAAATGTATTTGAAATAAAAGTGTGTAATTATGTATTTCTCACAATATGTTAATATAGATGTAGATACCTTGATAGAGTTATTTATCTTATTAAGTTACAACTGGATGTGCAGTTGTATATTTTCATTGAACCTAATATGAAGATCAAGCTTCAGTTTAATAACCTATCTCCAACATAAGCATCCATTCCACCTCCAACAGTATCAATCAATTTTGTTTTTAAATTTAAAAAAAATATATTTATATGCTTCTAAAATCTAAATTTGTCACTAACTCTGGTGAGCGCCTACAGTTGTTGAATACAGTGTCAATGTCAATGCCTGAGAGATCCTCTGAATAACTACCCATGAAGAGAATGCTTTTTCAACCCATTTATTATCTGTATCATTTAATTTCCATTATATAGATGTAGATCTATGGTCATAGGCTATGTTTTCATACTGAGGTATAGGACTTGTACATAATCATTGACAAGGCGAATAAATATATACTTAAACCAAACAAAAATTCTGTTGCATGTATATTAAATCCATTTTATTTGTATAAAGTAGAAATTACAATATTCCTTAACACCACATAAAAAACACTCCAATGAGAAAAATATCTTTTTAAATAACACATGTACAAAATGTATAAATAATGTAGAGCTGTTAGCTGTTAGTGGCACATAATAATTTTATCAACATTTTACATGTATAACTTTACAGTAGAATGTTCATTTGATTGAGATATATCATGATTCTTGTTTCTTGTGTCATGTGGTTTTGGTGAGGCTCAGGTATATTATATAAAATTGAGATTCCTGCTTCTGCCTGACTTTGATATAAATAAGCATGCACACCATATTGAACTAAATCCCCGCAAAGCATCCATACATTTAAAAGTGGAAATGAGTAAATTTGCTATTTTTGACAAAAGCAAAATAAAAATGTCTTGTTTCTTGTCTTTTAACTTGTCCTAAAAATGACAGAAGGAAAGCGACATTTTTACATGTAAAATGTAATAGATAACTTTCGTGTAAACAAGCTATCTTATGATAATCTTGGGTTATGTTTGTCCTGGATAAAGTTTGGCAATCTCTAAAGGTTCCATGAAGACCATGGACCCTTGAAAATATTTTCTCAAAAGAACATAGTTATAAATTACACTTTTTTTCCTTCTATATTTCATTTTGTAAATTGAAAAGTTCTGCTGAATCAATTGAATTGACAAACCATAAAAAGCATTCATATCTTTGATATACTAATTTTTCCAAACCTAATTTATGAATTGATTATATCCCTGCTAAGTGTTATTTAATCATGACACAAGAAACCAGACATACAGTTTTGATGCACAATGTTGAACAGTCTTTTAAAAGTATAAATGCATAGATAGAGTAAAAGATCAAATAAAATTCATATTTCCATTATTTTCACACACTAAAAGTCAGAATAATATGCCCACCACAAGGACAAGTGTAAAACAATTTACAATAATGAGGACCTGAAGCATGGATCCGAGCAGCAACTAATACAGTCCACTTCAACTCTCACTGCCAGAGTGGGCCATGCTACCACCTGGTGGATCACACCATGCTGCCACCTGGTGGATCACACCATGTTGCCACCTGGTGGATCACACCATGCTGCCACCTGGTGGATCACACCATGCTGCCACCTGGTGGATCACACCATGCTGCCACCTGGTGGATGAAACTTGAGCCGCGAGAACTAAAATCACTTGATATTTTACCGTATTTGGCACACTTTCTGGAATGTTAGAATCCTGGAGCACATAGAATGCTGTATGGTATCAGGTCCAGACCCTTCTGACCACAACTGATATTGAACATCACAGACAGCTGCTTATGGAGAACAGTGCAGACAGCTGCTTACGGAGAACATCACAGATAGCTGCTTACAGAGAACATCACAGACAGCTGCTTACGGAGAACATCACAGACAGCTGCTTACGGAGAACATCACAGATAGCTGCTTACAGAGAACATCACAGACAGCTGCTTACGGAGAACATCACAGACAGCTGCTTACGGAGAACATCACAGACAGCTGCTTACGGTGAACATCACAGACAGCTGCTTACGGTGAACATCACAGACAGCTGCTTACAGAGAACATCACAGACAGCTGCTTACGGAGAACATCACAGACAGCTGCTTACGGAGAACATCACAGACAGCTGCTTACGGAGAACATCACAGACAGCTGCTTACGGAGAACATCACAGACAGCTGCTTACGGTGAACATCACAGACAGCTGCTTACGGTGAACATCACAGACAGCTGCTTACGGAGAACATCACAGACAGCTGCTTACGGTGAACATCACAGACAGCTGCTTACGGAGAACATCACAGACAGCTGCTTACGGAGAACATTGCAGACAGCTGCTTACGGAGAACATCACAGACAGCTGCTTACGGAGAACATCACAGACAGCTGCTTACGGTGAACATCACAGACAGCTGCTTACGGTGAACATCACAGACAGCTGCTTACGGAGAACATCACAGACAGCTGCTTACGGAGAACATCACAGACAGCTGCTTACGGTGAACATCACAGACAGCTGCTTACAGAGAACATCACAGACAGCTGCTTACGGAGAACATCACAGACAGCTGCTTACGGAGAACATCACAGACAGCTGCTTACGGTGAACATCACAGACAGCTGCTTACGGTGAACATCACAGACAGCTGCTTACGGAGAACATCACAGACAGCTGCTTACGGTGAACATCACAGACAGCTGCTTACGGAGAACATCACAGACAGCTGCTTACGGAGAACATCACAGACAGCTGCTTACGGTGAACATCACAGACAGCTGCTTACGGAGAACATCACAGACAGCTGCTTACAGAGAACATCACAGACAGCTGCTTACAGAGAACATCACAGACAGCTGCTTACGGAGAACATCACAGACAGCTGCTTCATGCTGATATGGAGGTTACCCTGTCAAAGGCCTGAAAATACCAAATATCGCATATCAACTTTACCAATTGTTCTGGAGTAGTGTACATTCAGAACTAAAGTAAAATACTATTGATATGTGTTAGATATTACAATGTCTAGCCTTGTCTTTAAACATTTTAGAAAAGTAATTTCATCTGTTTATAGAAATCAGACAAGGGATGCAATCAACTTATTTAACATTCATGTATAATAGTACATATTCATTTTATCATTGTATTTACTCGCATTCCAGAGCTCATATCTCACTGATTTAGTGCAGTATTATTTGTGACAAATGCTGCTGTTTTAATACACATCCCAAGAACCATTCCTGGTACAAATGTGTTTTGAGTCAATATAACATCATGAAATAAGAGATTTTACATGTATATCATTGTACGGACAGACAGATAAAAATCAACCTTTCAGCATGTTTGGCTGAGGGGTTAAATATAACTATAAGGTTATTATCTCTATTTATTTGTTAAAAATGTTTTCTGACAGCAAATAATATTTACCCTTTGACTGCAAATTTGCTTTGGCCAAAAACCCTGAGCATGAATGATCCGGCGTCTTCCTCCTTGAAGGTTGACGGGATGATGACGTAATGGCCTGGCGGAAGCTCGAACCTCGTGCTCACCTCCCTCAGGTTGATGTACACCCCAGACTTGGCCGTCTCGTAGTTATAACGGAAGTGGTCCAGAGGCAACCGGGTATCAGGATCTACCGTCTAGAACAACAGGCAATCAAAGACACATTCTGTGGTTAGGGGTTCTATCATAAGTATGTGTCCGTCTATACAACACAATCAAACACACATTCCGGGGTTAGGGTTTCTATCATGAGTATGTTTGTTTGTGGCATTATGTTGATTCACTTCCCTGAGCATTCTGTAGACCTAATGCTGTATATTGCTGTGTGAAGGGTTCAAATCCTTGACCTGTAATAATCAAAACTTAGGTCCATGTCCTCAAAACGGAAGAATGAAATTTAAGATTTATAATCACATAACTACAATCTTCACCAGATGCCAAACAAAATAGTTGAGATCTAAGCTGGTTTAAATTCTATAACTTAATACCAAACTCAATTTTAATCATAGGAAATTCTTCAAAAGTTTGAAAAGCAGTATCCAAATGCATGGCAAGATAAAATGTGTTACATATATGCAACTGGTCCATGCAATTGGTCCAAGCAGAAATATCATCCTCAAAACTATTACATAAATATGTTTTATGATTTAACCCAGTTTAATGCTTACAGGTATGTAGAAAGAAACATTTAAGTTCAATAAGCCAGATAAAATCATGAAATTGACCAAACATGTTGCAACCCTTACTTCATATATGAGGAAGCCAATCTGTAAAGCCTTCACTCCTAGGTGGCGCTGAGATCTACGGTGCTCTTGCATTAATGCTATGATAACTGAACATGTTCCCTCACTCTCAGGATCATCGGTCTGTGGATCAAACTCATCTGAAAAGGAACAAATGTCTACTTTCTATATTCAGGTTTTATATTAACAGATTAAATGTCAATAACAGATTAAATGTCAACAACAGATTCAATGTCAACAACAGATTCAATGTCAACATCAGATTCAATGTCAACAACAATCAATGTCAACATCAGATTCAATGTCAACAACAGATTCAATGTCAACATCAGATTCAATGTCAACATCAGATTCAATGTCAACATCAGATTCAATGTCAACAACAGATTCAATGTCAACATCAGATTCAATGTCAACATCAGATTTATTGCCAATATCAGATTTATTGTCAATATCAGATTCAATGTCAATATCAGATTCAATGTCAATATCAGATTCAATGTCAATATCAGATTCAATGTCAAAATCAGATTCAATGTCAAAATCAGATTCAATGTCAAAATCAGATTCAATGTCAAAATCAGATTCAATGTCAAAACATCAAATTCAAAGTCAATATCAAATTCAAAGTCAATATCAGATTCAATGTCAATATCAGATTCAATATCAATATCAGATTTAATGTCAACATCAGATTTAATGTTAGGGTGGGGATGTACTGACCTGGCTCTGTTAGGGTGAGGATGTACTGACCTGGCTCTGTTAGGGTGGGGATGTACTGACCTGGCTCTGTTAGGGTGGGGATGTACTGACCTGGCTCTGTTAGGGTGGGGATGTACTGACCTGGATCTGTTAGGGTGGGGATGTACTGACCTGGCTCTGTTAGGGTGGGGATGTACTGACCTGGCTCTGTTAGGGTGGGGATGTACTGACCTGGATCTGTTAGGGTGGGGATGTACTGACCTGGCTCTGTTAGGGTGGGGATGTACTGACCTGGCTCTGTAAGGGTGGGGATGTACTAACCTGGCTCTGTTAGGGTGGGATGTACTGACCTGGATCTGTTAGGGTGGGGATGTACTGACCTGGCTCTGTTAGGGTGGGGATGTACTGACCTGGCTCTGTTAGGGTGGGTACTGACCTGGCTCTGTTAGGGTGGGTACTGGCCTGGCTCTGTTAGGGTGGGGATGTACTGACCTGGCTCTGTTAGGGTGGGGATGTACTGACCTGGCTCTGTTAGGGTGAGGATGTACTGACCTGGCTCTGTTAGGGTGGGGATGTACTGACCTGGCTCTGTTAGGGTGGGGATGTACTGACCTGGCTCTGTTAGGGTGGGGATGTACTGACCTGGCTCTGTTAGGGTGGGGATGTACTGACCTGGCTCTGTTAGGGTGGGGATGTACTGACCTGGCTCTGTTAGGGTGAGGATGTACTGAGGGTTGGTAGCAAACTTCTCGAGGTTGTTTCGACTTCCACCAGCATTCTCACCAGCCACCCATTCTCCCTTCAAGCTGACCACATGACCTGAAACATGAAAAATATGCTGAATAACCACAGGTTGCAATTCATATATTTATTATTATCATACATCCATAAATTCATACGTAATATTTAAAATAAATGTCAAACTTGGATATTCTGGACTTTCTAAACACAGTACCTGCTTTGTCAGCAATTCCATCGCCGTCAAAGTCTGGTCCCGTTGTGCATATCGTTACTTCTTGGTACTGCTGGCAGAAGTCTTTATATGACATCCAAAACTCTCCATCTGCAGATTTTTCTAACTCCATCTTCTTTTTTGTTTTGTCATCCACCCATTTCCAGTTGCTATCACTGCAATGATAAGGACAGCAGTTGGATAACCTAGAGCCTAGAACTGTTCTGATACCTTCCTGTATGTTTTAAGTATATTGGAGGTCATTGTGAATGGTAAGAATTACATGGGAAGAAGTTCACAATTAGTTAATGTACCAATTAGTTTATGGCAATATCAAATGGACCCTGATGACAAACACATAACAAGAAATATAAAAGGTTGTTTCCAATGTTTCCAGTGTCTCTGTATTACATACTTTTATCTTATCAATTCCCAAAGAATATGAGTACATCCTTTATGTTGGAATAACAATATCCCATCAGTAACATCAGCAAGTGAACAAAGAAGGATAATAGAAACTCACTTATCCCCCCACGATCCCTTCCACTCGGTCTCGTCCCCCCAGGGGTTCCTTATCCTCAGCAATTTCTCTTCTCCCATCTTGTGCTTTATCTGAACAAACAAAAAACTTAACCTCATAATTTTATTCATATGAAATAGACAGTAGTTTCAATGTGGTATAATTCTTGAGCAAATTGTCTAAATGTTTTGAATGCATATGTCCTTGACATTTTACAGCTAATATAAATAAATTGTATTTTACAATATAAATGGAGGACATGGCAAGGGTTTGACCTTCATGACTTTGGTTATTGTATAAGCGTGACCTGAGACAAGTCCATTCTCATCGGCTTCTTCTGAATCTCTCCAATTTCCCTGAAATCAAATGCCACAATATCTTATCAAATGAATGGTCCTCAATTAACATGTCAATCAACAATTCTGATGGATATATTATTTCTACTATTTCATAAAGTAAAAATCAATATTGATCTGTGATGTAAAATTTTTGTCGAAACAGGATATTGCATTTCTGAAATGTTTTGAAATGGAATATCTCATAATTACCGGTATCATTTATTTTATGATGGAATATCTCATAATTATCCTTTATTTCAAAATGGAATATCTCATAATTATCCTTTATTTCATAATGGAATATCTCATAATTATCATTTACTTTACAATGGGATATCTGACAATTACCCTTTATTTCACAATGGAATATCATTACACTATCACTATCATATATTTCGGATGTATGATAGTGATCTGTAGAAATAATTGCCAAATGCCATCTAAATCATTGATACTGAATTAAACAATCCAGAATAGGTTCTCTACCAGAGATTTCTATTCTACATAAGGCATTGCTCAATGTATATTTGGTGAACACCGATATGAATGATCTGTAAATTGTGTTTGATTAAAGAATCAAATGACTAAAATACTTTCATGTTCCTATGATTGGACTATTACTCTAGGATATTTATGAGTTACCTGGATTGAACATGTCGTGAATGCACCAGACTTGTTTGCACGTAGAAGGCGTCTGTACATGTCAGAACTGGCTCCATTGATTTCATATCTCTCCGCCAAGCCTCCCGTCAGATCTACCAGTGCATCCATAGACTGTCCGCCTTCCATTGCCTCATAGGATCCGTGCAGCCTGAAGTCAAATTATCACAAATCCAGGCAATCAGCTTGTATCCGTGAGATTAGGCAAAAAAAAGCTTTGTTTCTGATGACTTGCCAACCAAAGATTTGGGATGGGGTAGATTTCTTTTGATATTTTATTTCATTTGTTTGTTAAATGTGATCAAATATATTGAGAATCGAGATATGCAAGAAATTATTATGAAGCAATGATTTTTGCCTAGAAAACAAAAACATTAAAATAAAGTGGGTTGTTTGTTTTAAACTCTGGGGCAGGAAGGAAATTGGAAGCAAACCTCTCATTTTAAAGGATATTATTACTACAATTATGTATGCTGTGAAGAGAATACATTAATATTTTGGTATAAAATACACAAACAGAAAAAACTTATCGGTTTTATAATCTTGATTAAAGAAAAACTGCTATGGGGGTAATAAACTGATAGAAATAAAACAACATGTCAATCTACATTTGTTACTCCTAGCTGACATATCTACAAAGTTTCCCCATGCGTGACAGATTTTAACACACCAGGTGGCAGCATGGCCCACTCAAGCAGTGAGAATTACAACACTCTTACTTGGCATAAGCCTTTTCGATGAGTGGCACCCAGAATTCTGTCTCATCTTCGCATCGTCCAAATATAAGCTGTCCATCTCTAGTCGGCAGTCTGTCGTCTACATGCACGTCAACCCATTCTCCAAACCTCCAGAAGCGGAACCTCACCAACCCTTGGTGTCCTTCTCCAAACAAATGCTGGTTCTCAGGTATAATCTAACAGCAAGAAAACACTGCATACATTAACAGTTAAGCTCTCCGATTTAATTATTGACAACCATACATTTAAAGACTAAATTGGCATAATCATTAAAATGGACCACTTGCACTTCTCAATTTCCCCCAAAGCTTTTAGCAACAGGCAACTATGGGCCATTTCTCTACTCTATGGGCCTATGATATGTAGATTGACTTTGACTGTTATGTTGGACCATTCGTCAGTAAGAATGATTGAGATATTAAATGTTTTTACTTTTTTTAGGAATTTTTCTTGCTGCGATACTGCTGCACAGGATGACAGGAACCAGCAATCTCCCAGAATTCCCTGCTTGACATCTTTGCGACTGATACCATCCACACGTAGATAGGGTTGCTTGCCATCTGGAACTTGGTCCTGAAATAAAAGATAAATTAGATCATCACATCTGAAATAATATTCAGGAAATATAAATTTAGCTTGTTTCAACTTTTAGAACTCATCAGGCAAACAAATTCCAAATTTTCTCAATCCAAATGTCAAACAGGAAGAGATATTTGTCTTGCCATTAAGTTTTGTTTTTCCTTCATGAATTTAGTTTGTTTGAACTTTTCAAACCCACTGCTCCACTGGACTGGTTATATCACTCACCATGGGTCTGCTCCACAGGACTGGTTATATTACTCACTATGGGTCTGCTCCACTGGACTGGTTATATCACTCACCACGGGTCTGCACTGGACTGGTTATATTACTCACCACGGGTCTGCTCCACTGGACTGGTTATATCACTCACCATGGGTCTGCTCCACTGGACTGGTTATATCACTCACCATGGGTCTGCTCCACAGGACTGGTTATATCACTCACCACGGGTCTGCTCCACTGGACTGGTTATATCACTCACCATGGGTCTGCTCCACTGGACTGGTTATATCACTCACCATGGGTCTGCTCCACAGGATTGATTAATTACTCACCATGGGTCTGCTCCACAGGATTGGTTAATTTCTCACCATGGGTCTGCTCCACTGGACTGGTTATATTACTCACCATGGGTCTGCTCCACAGGATTGGTTAATTACTCACCATGGGTCTGCTCCACAGGATTGGTTAATTACTCACCATGGGTCTGCTCCACAGGACTGGTTAATTACTCACCATGGGTCTGCTCCACTGGACTGGTTATAATACTCACCACAGGTCTGCTCCACTGGGTATTTCCTTGTCTTTCTTTTGTGTAAAATAATGTAGATTCCTCTGCCTCAAAGTCCGGATCACAAAACAAATCACCACTCGCCAGGTCTTTCAGAATCTCTGATATCTTGTCATTGCTCTGTGTAAATAGAGAAAAATGTTTATGGTGTTATTTGTAATGTTTAAAAGGCTAATACATTCAGTAATTCTGTTAAAAGCTCTATCTAGCAGCTACATCCATGCATCCTCTATTCACAATAATAATATATTTAATCACATTAGAAAGGATGCAACCGGAGGGTTATAGCACTTAGCCATTAGCAGCAAGCATAACACAGACAATGAGCATGATGAGGTAGATGCCCTGCTTGTAGCTTGTCTCTCCTCTCATTAATCCTGTTTTCTTGGTCTATCACCAGAAGAAACATCAATACATGAGACTTTCAAGAGCTGCCTACCTGGGTAAATTGATCTTGCCTCATGACCCTAGACATAACCTGGACAATGTACTCACAAGATCTTGCCTCGTGACCCCAGACATAACCTGGACAATGTACTCACAAGATCTTGCAAATTGAATGTGGAATTTCACAGGATTTTGCCACAATTACCACACCAGTCAAATCACTGTTATGAATGTTCATGTTCTTTCCATCCATTATCCATGTTATAAGAGCTGGGTGGCTTTGGGTTTGTCAGTTATTTCACTGTACATAATGAATTATTTGGCTTATACAATTGCAATCTTTTTTTCCTGGGAAAGGCAAAAAATGCAATGTTAACCAAATAATATGACAAATGATTTTTATTTCAATGTTGGGATCAGGTATGTCTAACGTTATTACAAGATGGTGATCTGACATGTGTCAGTTGCAGTGAGTATTGTATAGTTTTGTACTCACAGTGAGACCCAGCATGCAGTCCCCCACATCCCCGGCTGGTAAGGGTTCCTTGGGATCCTCCCCCGTCCTCTCTCTCTCCCTCTCCTCATCCTTGATGCTCACTTTCTCCTCTGTATCAGCCCCTGTCTGACTTCTGGGCCTGTCAGCTGGTATTGTTGTATTAGCTGCAGGGGGCTGGGACTCAGATCTTCCTGTATTATCACCCGGTTTAGCATCATTTTCCCGTCTTGTGTTGCTATCTTCTGATGGCTGATCTTTGCTTCCCCCGCAGCCCATATCGATAATGATAGAATATCTTACTCAATTACATCTATAAATATATACATTCCCATGGAAAGGTGATAATTTATTACTTGACAGGAACCCACGCCCGCAACCCTGTTTGTTTACTTTTGTCGCCTGGACACGTTGAATGGTAACCTATCGACACTCATGATATATTGATCCCATTTATCCTGATAGGGTGCCTATAGTGGATCACGCCAAGCTTGATCTCCCGCCAAATTTCCCATAGTGCCAATAATTATACCAGCATACTTGTGACATTAAGGCAACATTCCTCGCCATCAACGTGTTGGATTGGGAGGAGGATTGGAATGGAATATTTTATTTTTCATGAGAAGTTTGTTTGTTATCATGATAATTTTGTATATATTTTATTTTATGATAACAAATATTGTGAAATTAAAATCAATTTTGTCCCTATCAGAAGAGAAAGGATCTAACTCTCATAAATTAAAATTAAGGAACAATATTCAATTTTGAATGAAAGAAAAAATTCCAAATAATTTTCTGTCAATCATTATGAATGATAAGAATACCAATAGGAGCTGTAACTATTTATTTACTTTGGATTTTTCAGGTTTTTTCAGGTACATTAATTCTTATTGCTTGAGTTTTAACATTAGCACCCAGGGTGTACTGTGAGGGTCCATCCTGACGTGTCTGGTGACATCCTTGTTTGATATGATACAAGTGCTCCGCCCTTCACTGGTTGAAAACAGAGTAATTATGTACTCCCCTTCTATTGTGATCTGACAGGGTCACCCAATACCTGAGTGCTGTCATCTAGTGGTAAGATATCACTTCAAAAAAGACTCTTCTCTTCTCTTACACTGGGATATGAAGAGGGCACCAAGGCAAGTTGCTACCAGTATGTATGCTAATCTCTACTGGCTGGAGACTGGGTTATAACTTCTTTATTCAGGTCAATGCTGGGTTATAACTTCTTTATTCAGGTCAATGCTGGGTTATAACTTCTTTATTCAGGTCAATGCTGGGTTATAACTTCTTTATTCAGGTCAATGCTGGGTTATAACTTCTTTATTCAGGTCAATGCTGGGTTATAACTTCTTTATTCAGGTCAATGCTGGGTTATAACTTCTTTATTCAGGAAAATGCTGGGTTATAACTTCTTTATTCAGGTCAATGCTGGGTCATAACTTCTTTATTCAGGTCAATGCTGGGTCATAACTTCTTTATTCAGGTCAATGCTGGGTTATAACTTCTTTATTCGGGTCAATGCTGGGTCATAACTTCTTTATTCAGGTCAATGCTGGGTCATAACTTCTTTATTCAGGTCAATGCTGGGCCATAACTTCTTTATTCAGGTCAATGCTGGGTTATAACTTCTTTATTCAGGTCAATGCTGGAAAAATACAAATAAACAGCTGAGGAAATGTTACATTATTGACAGCCAAATACAATAATTGATTATAAATGTAATCCATATAATAGGCCTCTGGCCAGGATGGACCAGTAATTTAAAATTTCTACTGTCCCAGATTGAAGTAAAGATATCTTATTTTTTTTAATGTTTTATGGAGCTGGCCAGTAGTTTACACAAATTGGTCAGTAGAATTTAGGTGTCTACCTTTTCGGGCCACTGACTCCTCAATGTCAAGGACTGATATAAATAGGCCCTGAATATAGGATATTATGGGATGGATGCTGACAGTACTATTAAGTACAGATAAGTACTATTTATTCAGGGATAGTACCTCACTATATACTAACATCAGCTAAACATATTATCTGACAGTACCATACTACCTAATGAAAAGAAAACTGTCCTGTTTGGGACTCATCAAAACAGAAAATATGGAATGGTATTGGTAGATATAGCAGCAAAGTTACACTCAAACTGAGATGTGAAATATAACACAAATTGCACATTTCATAATTTTATAATACAAAATATATTTAATTCGCTTAAACAATTTGGTTCCAAATTGAATAAATTATTAATATTCTGCCAGTTAAGAGACTTAATAGTACATTTATCTAGTTCATGCACTCAGTATGAACTATGAAAAGGGTTACACCATTAACCATAATGATAAAAAACTAAAAAGATAAAATATAAAGATTAGGTTTGTGCAATAATCCTTGTATTACAGTAATCGAAATAGATCTGCACAAATCTGCCATGTTTCAAACAGATCTGGTTAATGATGAGTGGAGGCCATTTTATACATCATTATTTCCAAAATAATTATTTATTTATAAACATTTTATATGTTGTTGTGACATGTTTGGCATAGCACTGTACAGGTCATGTCAACTCGATGTGTTTTAAGGAATGGGTTTACACATTAATATTGTCTCACATGGTTTCTTTAAAAGAAGGGCCTATGCTAATGTACATCATAATATAAAACATTCATAACATTGGAATGATTTTGGTTATGTTTTATAGCACATACTTATTTCTATTTCAGAAATAGTGACATGTTGATATTAATCAACATTCCAAATCATTGGTCATTTTACAAAGGTTTAAACAATTTAAAATATACCTTTTATATACATTTTTTAGACATTAAAATATAGAACTGGATAAAAAATAATGTTCTCTTTCTTGTTGCAGGCAGGTGGATGAAATAAAACCTTTTTTTTTGTTTTAAGCTTGGTCACCATATAAAACAAGCACCAGTCTGCTGGGTCATATATACATTTTGATGTGACCAGAAACAAAGAAATTGGCCTATGATGATGATGACCTTGTGCTGCCTTCCAGTTTTCTTCAAGGTCATTAGTCTCAGCAGTATCACTGTTAGTATTTGGATGTTCCCCTTCCCAGCATCATGTCCTCCGACACCTCGGGATCCTGGGGATTCTTGAGATGTAAAGTTTTCAGGAATATTGCAATGAGACCTGTGGTGAACGCTGTGAACTGAGCGAAGGAGGTTGCCACCTGGCACCAGTAGGAATAGCCCAGGTGGTTCTTATACGGAAGTGGCATCCACTCATAGCTAAACGCCTCCACATAGAACTTCACCAGGATAACCAGACAGAGCAAAGCTGAAACAGAACATCAAATCTTATAGCACAATGTCCGAGGTAAAACAAAGCAAGGGCTGATCTCAAGGGCGGGGACAAAATAAATACCGAGGATTAATACTGACCTGAGGCAAATGTGAGCAGACAGATGACGGCCAGGAGGACCTGAATGCAGATATCACGGCAGGGAGTCTTCTCACGAGGATATCGCCATAGCGACACAACCAGCAGTGCCGCAAGACTTATGAAGAAGCACACTCCAGTCAGTGGCACATTAATTATCACCAAGTTCCTCACCTCTATGTACCAATCTGTGAACAAAAAAAAATACATGTCATGAAGTCATGTAGGGTCATACTCAAACACTGTGATATTGTGTGAATCCTCATATCGCATCACCACATAAAGTATCGGTCCAGGATATGATTGGTTTGAACAGGAGAATGATTATAAATATCACCTGAATGAGACCAACACATTACATTCATGCAAAGATGGTCTCAGAGTGGGTCAATATCAAATCTCTGATGGAATAGTCTGACTAAAAGTGCAAAGCATAAGTTACGGTAGTTAATAGTCATTTTGAAAGTAATATTTATATTATCCTTTTCAAAAGGGGCCTTCTCAACCCACATTAAAGAAAATTGCTTTGCCATTTTTTCCAAACATTTCTATCTCATAGTTATATAATTCTTAAATGTTCTATCATCTGCTGTTTTAGGGCAAAATAAACAAGGCAAATTAAGTCTTCTCTGCTTATTAATTAATTTATTAAACCTTGTCTTTGAGGCCAACAGCATTAAGATAAATCTGTTTATTTTTTCATTCTGCAATGATGTCAGTTTCACCAACTTACCTGGTCTGAGGAACTGTTCTATTTCTCGGAAGTATATGTCGTATATCCACCAGCAGCCGTCGTATATAAACTGGTCCCCAGCCGGGCAGTATGGGAAGTAACAGTTATCCCAGCAAGCGTGGTGCAAGCCAATCCTCACAAAGGGACTACGCCCATCAGACACCAGCCAGAAATCAGAACCAAATGCCACCGCTTGCAGCAGCAGAGCTAAAAGGAAGCAAACAATACACTTCAAGGAATATATAAAATCAATATATCACCACCAGTATTGGGTACAGTTACAGTCAGTCAGTCAGTAGATCTGGTTGATCCATGCATACATATCACACATTGCATGCCGACAACTCTCTCCAGGCTTGGTCAATGGACAGTCTTGTCAGTTTCATATCATGAATGTTATCTTTCTCAGTCTTCAGCCAGACATGAATTTGAGAGTATCTGAACTGAGAGCACTATTTTATTATTGCTCTTAGATCTGAAGGATGTTTCCTTGTAATATTTGATATTGGTTCATTTCATTTTTTATCATTCAGAAATGACAGTTTGCACTATAATACCAAAATCACATTATTAATATTCAAAAATCACATTAGATAAAACATGGAAGTGACATATATATGATAATCGGAGAGAACTTTGGACCTACAATGACCAGGGTTGTCTCATGTGGGGTAGAGGCTCGAATCTGCTATCAGCTCGAATCAACCAAGTGTTTCTTATGCATCAAAACATTTATAAATCAATGGTATATTTTACCGAGAGCGATAATAAACAGAGCTCTATATTGCTCTCACATTTTTATTAGTACTGATTCGAATAAAATTATTTTAAATGTCCTATATATGTTCATACAAGTTCTTAACAATAGAACTTAATTCTCTATGTACCATGTTTAAATCTATTAAAACCTAGCTCAAACCTAAAATCATGGAATAATGCAAATTTATTCCATTTTGAAACAAATTAAAGACACACAAGGAATGGAAAATGATTGCCTTAACACAGAGATATTTAAACATTACATGTCTGTGCTTAATATGAATTTGTATTTAAAAATTAGCTGGACATATTTCAGCAGTTTAGTACACACATTCATATTGTATACGGGTATTTGTTTACCACGAGGTGCTTACCTATCATAGTGGCCAGAAATGTGACCAGCACAAGGAAACTGCCTTTGCCTGCAAGGTTCTCCATTGTGGTGTATTTGTTTACAATGATGGCCTACTTTTTTAGAATGTATTTCTTCTTGGCTTCTGTGGTTGTTTTACGCATTTTAGGGTTGGCGACAATACAACATGATCTCACGGCAGGCTACATTCCTTACATATATATTATCCACTGCAATTGTGTGAAATAAAATGACAACAACTTGTTGTTGTATCAGCAACAACCAAAGTCCAATTTGCAATTTCAAACATGGCAGTGTTGACCTACTTTATGATTGAGAACGGGGAAAGCCCACCTGCGTGAGGTCATAAAGTTCATACAGGTGTGCTGGGGATCTGATGGGGGTTTCCATTTTAATATCCATAATCACTTTTTGAAACAAATGATTGTAAAACTTACATTGCCATGTTTTATGTGCGAATAAAGATATATATATAATAGCACATTCTTAATAATGGGAAATGTATGTAATCATATTTTCAAGCCAGCATTTTTTTCCATTTAATGTGGTTGTCATTTATCTCAACTGGTCTCGTCCTGGATATTCCATACCATCAATTATTTACCCAGATGCGTTTGAGAGTCACATTAATCTGCATATTATATTTCCGTGTATCATATATTTGTATATTTTACATGCATATGGTGTTTATCAATGGAGAAATACCTGAATGCAATGTAAATATTCGTTAATGCTCTCAGAAAATACACGAATGTACTCGTACAGCTTTGGTACCAAATTGGTGGTCCTTTATTTTAGTTTCCAAAGCTGAGAATTAGTAAATGCCGTACACAATATTAAATTAGAAAAAAACATATTTAATAAAAGTGTATAAGAATATTTATATTGTTATCTGGATATTCCACAAGAGACTGTCTCAGATCACGTGAATTTTAAGTGTAGGGAGATAACAGCCACGTATCTACTTCATCCACGTAAATGAATATATTTAATTATTCAACTTTCTGATAAGAACTTTCACTGAATGTAGTGTAAAAGGTTTGGGAAAGATCTTTTGGGGGTCAAATGCCCTTTTCGGAGGAGATTCCGTGAGTTATAATCCTATCCTACTCTGCATGGCGAGGTAGAGTCATATACTCCTGGATATTATATTATATTGAATTTTATTGACAATAGAAGGTCACATAAAACCTATATGTCATGCTAATTAAAATTATACCAATAATACTCAGGAGTATCTTCTAAATATATACATTTGATACTCACAGATTATTTCTAATTCAATTAACACGAACAAATGTAAATACAAAAAAGAAAATAGACAATAGAACACCACTTGATGGCATTCAATTCAATATACGTACATTTTTTAAAGTGCTTTGGCAGAATCATATACAAATCAGACGAGATTGTTTATTCATAATTTTGTGATTCAAGAAATGGATGGGTGTTAATTTTGATAGCTTTCAGAATGATGGGAATTTAGATCAGTCTTAACTGAAAGAATGGTTCTGGATTGTGATTAATGATTAATGAATAAACTCGTATGACTGGTCTATGTTTGTCAAAGTTGGCATTGTTATCAATAATCATGCTATTTGTTATAAACATAATGAAATATTTGGTCTATAGCACCAGAGAATTATTATAAATCTAAGCATCCTACATATTTTGATTTTAAGCATTACAATTACTTATACTGGACTAGAATCTTAATTGGACGTATTGTTTAGCACTGTTTCAGATAATATAAATATATAATATATATATAATAATATAATATAATAATAATATATATATATACTCCTGGATCTGCTGTGGAGAGTAATCCTATCCGAGTTAAATTGCCATTGTGGAAGTGTTTCTAAACCTAATTTTTCGTGATTTACAATATATATATATATATATATATATATATATATATATATATATATATATATATATATATATATATATGCAAAAAATAAAGTTACAATTTTCAGTGATGCCCTCATGAAGAATAACTACAGTCCATTACTTTTAATTCTACAATGTAGCTGCTTTCATGATGTTATTTATAATATGTACTCTATTTATCAACACACGAACTGCAAAAAAACAGGAACATTTACGGTATTCCCGCCATAATTTCAAACCCGCTGTTGGAGAAATGACTCATACACCACATACACGTCGTACTTTCAAGTACAAATTAAGCAGCATATATAATCTGAGACATCGACATACTCTTTGAGCTCTTCTTTAGTGGAATCAAAGATATTATATTTGTTGTTGTCGGTAGGGTAGCAACTCTTTCCCCGAGTGCGAAGCGTGGATGAACGTCTATTTATATAAGTTGGAGGAGATGAAACTTGAAGTGTGAGTAAGTTGCAATATTGCTACATGTATTCACCGAGTACTGACATTATTGGGGAATAATCTTATGTTTTCACTGCATGACGTGTGGCCTCGATTCGAGCATGTCAAATCGATACATTGCCATCAATGCCAATAATGGTGATGACATACATGGTGAATCTTTGCAGGATGTGATATTAGCTATAATTAATTCTGTGTGAAACAGAGTACAAACTAAATGTCATCAGACCCAGCCAGTCACGTTATCCTTGCAAGTCAGGGCTCATATATATTAGTATTGCACTGCGGTTCCTTATGATTTTATTTAATTAAAACTGAGAGCAATTTACAGTATATCATTGTTGCTCTCAGAATAAAGCATATTGTGTTACAGAAAATTCAATGTATAGTCCTGACCACAGACTTGGTACTACATGTGAAATGTACATGGATCATCGTCACATGCGGTGGATACTGAGTACATGTCAGCAGGTTATAGCATATATTCTGAGAACAATAGCCCAGGGAAGGTGTGAAAAAGGTTATTATAAACAATAGGCCCAGGGAAGGTGCCAAAAAGGTTATTATAAACAAATAGCCCAGGGAAGGTGCCAAAAAGGTTATTATAAACAATAGCCCAGGGAAGGTGCCAAAAAGGTTATTATAAACAATAGCCCAGGGAAGGTACCAAAAAGGTTATTATAAACAATAGCCTAAGGAAGTTGCCAAAAAGGTTATTATAAACAAATAGCCCAGGGAAGGTGCCAAAAGGTTATTATAAACAATAGCCCAGGGAAGGTGCCAAAAAGGTTATTATAAGCAAATAGCCCAGGGAAGGTGCCAAAAAGGTTATTATAAACAATAGCCTAAGGAAGTTGCCAAAAAGGTTATTATAAACAAATAGCCCAGGGAAGGTGCCAAAAAGGTTATTATAAACTATAGCCCAGGGAAGGTGCCAAAAAGGTTATTATAAGCAAATAGCCCAGGGAAGGTGCCAAAAAGATTATTATAAATTGCAATTTGTTACTTCGGAAGAGAGTCTATCCACAATGGATCAGAGACTGAAGGTCCCAGTAACCTCTGAATGATAAATATTGCTATCACTCACTAAGAAGGTATCACTCACTAAGAAGGTATTTCCAGAACAGGTTTTATTTTTATTTAACCCCGAATGGACGGAAAGGATGGCAACGTCCACCACAGGCAACAGACTGGAGGAACTTTGACGTCCCCATTGTTCTGGCTCAATGACGTCATTTGTAACATTCTGAAGGACTGCAACATGTTACAATGTAATCATGATAATGATGTCAGACAACTTGGATCATGAACTTTTGACCCCAGCACTTCATTGAGCATATTGAATAACCATGGTTATAAATTTTATCAATTTAGTATGTAGATACACTAATCCAGAAAAAAATTGCTTAGTCCAGCCAGTCAACAAAATTTAGTCAGGCTAGGGGTTAAAGAAGCCAGTTGATAATAAGTTAAAAGCAGAATTTCAACACAAAGAGAAACCATCTAAGAAAAATAACTATGTTTGCCTTTGTATTTTCTTCTGCCTAATTTTAGATTAGATAAAGAAAATTTGGTTTAAACTACCATTTTCTGCCTACGCACCTGTGCCAAAAAGGTTATATCATATATTTCCTATATTTAATCATATATTTCCTGAAATACTTGGATTTTTTTGCAGATAAATCACAATAATGGACACCAGCGGTTGGAGAATAAATCGGAAAGATCCAGAATCAAAGACGTGGAATGATGTCAAGAGGTCCCTGACGTATAGGGAATTTATCCCCGCAACCATTATAGAGGTCAATATTGTGTGTCAGCACAGCTTAGTTTGTTATGATCACATTTTATAATTTTGTTTGCATTTTGTTTGCATTTTAATTGTGATATATTGCACATCTAAGTTTCAAGGACTTCAATATGTCAATTGCCAATCTCCATGTTGTTTTTTTTCCCATTGAAAAGTACACATCAGAACTGTACAACTTTACAGGAACCAGAACTGAACTCCTCTATATTTAATCATTGTCATAATTGATAATAGAGATTGACCTATTAAATGCTTTGACCCAGTTCAACTTTACAAAATTATAAATAAATAAATAAATAAATAAATAAATAAATAAATAAATAAATAAATAAATAAATAAATAAATAAATAAATAAATCAATCAATCAATCAATAAATCAATCAATCAATAAACAAACATTTATTAGAAATCGTTGAATATCCATAAAATAATTGCTTCTTGTTGTTTGATGAGTGTTTTATTTTGTTTTAAGGACATAGTTGGCAAGTATGAGGTGAAGCCTGCTGACTTGGAGAGCCTGGATCTCAGCGGACTGGATGGTCTCACAGACCTCGCCCTCCTTAATGGCAATTTAGCTAGTTTCACTTCTCTCCACAAGGTGTCACTAGCTGGCTGTATTCACCTGACTGATACAGGCATTACTGAACTTTCTAAATGCACAAATCTTTCAAAGGTGAGGGATTATTTCATCTGATGCAATTTAAATAAACCACTAAGATATTTTGATTAAACAGTTTCATATTATTTTACTATTCATGATTTTTCTGTTTTTATTGCAGCTTTCACTGGATGGGTGTTATAATGTGACAGAGAGGAGCATCTATATCCTGATCCAGAAATGTCCCATCCTGAGTGAAGTCAGCCTCATTGCTACTGGAGTCTCCACCATCCCACTCAAACATTCTATCAACTTACATCTCAATGGATGCCCTCTCATACGCCCCCTGGTGGAGAAAGATAAAGGTAGTAATCATATGTATCTAGTCATCATTTTTGCATTGTCAACTTCTCATCACCTAAGCAGATCTTACTGGTTGTGTGGTGTTGCTATCAATTAGATTAAACTTAAGAAGGGATTTAACCTGTAAGTGATTTCTTTTGCTTTTCAGAGTTGGATCTGAAGCCTTTCATGCATCACTATCTGCCCATAATGGGGCTGCCCAGCGTTTCTGAGAATATCACCGAGTTTCTAGTCACAGGAAAATTGCAACCCAGAAAAGAAAAGGAGACATTTTCCTATAAAGAAGGGATAAAATTCGGTCATCTTGAGTTAGACCTTAATGTGATGGAAATTCACAGTGAAGTGGTAGGAACCGATGTTTGTACTTTATTTCTTGATATCTATTTGTCAGTGAGCGCACAGTAAGGCCCATTATTCTAAAAAGTTATCTGAGAAATATTGACATGTAACAAATGAAGTTTATGTTTATTTGCAGTCGTTGCAGGGTCCATTTTTTCAAAGTAACACTGTACATATTGTGGTAGTTGATTTGGATAAAATTGACAACCCACAACTACATGTGATGAACAGAGTGAATGCTATATCTGGACAGGTAAGCAACGTTTTGCTACTTCTGAAAGCATAGCGGGAAAGTATTTCAGATGTAATAAAATAAGTGTGAATGCATTGTTGATAAATCCAGCAATGACAAATGCTGTCATACCTGCTGTGGTATATGCTCCAAGTCTATCCCACTCTGCATGATGTACAATCTATCACTTATTTTGACCAATAAGGATGCAGTTATTTACGAGCGTGAAGTTCATTTGATATTTGATATTTGATATTTGACGTTTTTTTCAAAGTATGCCTCCAAGTATATATCTATACACACTTATAGGATATGGGTCAAAACAGGATATAAAAGGATATATACCCTGTCAAAAGCGGATATATCATTTTTATTCGCAATAAATCCAATTTTTATACATTTATAACTTAGAAATGTTTTTTAAATGATCTCAAAGACTTTTGATTGACTAATGGGGCCTTAGACATACTTGGTAGACATGTCTAGATTACGTCTAGCCCCCTCAATATGAGAGCATAAATCTGAGTTCAATGGAATAGCCCTTTTTCCCTGGCAAAGTCAATATATTCGACCTACTGACTGGTATGAGGTTGGGGAGGGGGGGAGAGTACTAAAAGAACTTTTGATTGACTAATGGGGCCTTAGACATACTTGGTAGACATGTCTAGATTACGCCTAGCCCCCTCAATATGAGAGCATAAATCTGAGTTCAATGGAATAGCCCTTTTCCCCTGACAAAGTCAATATATTCGACCTACTGACTGGTATGAGGTTGGGGAGGAGGGATGGAGAGTACTAAAAGGACTTTTGATTGACTAATGGGGCCTTAGACATACTTGGTAGACATGTCTAGATTACGTCTAGCCCCCTCAATATGAGAGCATAAATCTGAGTTCAATGGAATAGCCCTTTTCCCCTGGCAAAGTCAATATATTCGACCTACTGACTGGTATGAGGTTGGGGAGGGGGGGAGAGTACTAAAAGGACTTTTGATTGACTAATGGGGCCTTAGACATACTTGGTAGACATGTCTAGATTACGTCTAGCCCCCTCAATATGAGAGCATAAATCTGAGTTCAATGGAATAGCCCTTTTTCCCTGGCAAAGTCAATATATTCGACCTACTGACTGGTATGAGGTTGGGGAGGGGGGGAGAGTACTAAAAGGACTTTTGATTGACTAATGGGGCCTTAGACATACTTGGTAGACATGTCTAGATTACGTCTAGCCCCCTCAATATGAGAGCATAAATCTGAGTTCAATGGAATAGCCCTTTTTCCCTGGCAAAGTCAATATATTCGACCTACTGACTGGTATGAGGTTGGGGAGGGGGGGAGAGTACTAAAAGGACTTTTGATTGACTAATGGGGCCTTAGACATACTTGGTAGACATGTCTAGATTATGTCTAGCCCCCTCAATATGAGAGCATAAATCTGAGTTCAATGGAATAGCCCTTTTCCCCTGACAAAGTCAATATATTCGACCTACTGACTGGTATGAGGTTGGGGAGGAGGGATGGAGAGTACTAAAAGGACTTTTGATTGACTAATGGGGCCTTAGACATACTTGGTAGACATGTCTAGATTACGTCTAGCCCCCTCAATATGAGAGCATAAATCTGAGTTCAATGGAATAGCCCTTTTCCCCTGACAAAGTCAATATATTCGACCTACTGACTGGTATGAGGTTGGGGAGGAGGGATGGAGAGTACTAAAAGGACTTTTGATTGACTAATGGGGCCTTAGACATACTTGGTAGACATATCTAGATTACGTCTAGCCCCCTCAATATGAGAGCATAAATCTGAGTTCAATGGAATAGCCCTTTTCCCCTGGCAAAGTCAATATATTCGACCTACTGACTGGTATGAGGTTGGGGAGGGGGGGAGAGTACTAAAAGGACTTTTGATTGACTAATGGCGCCTTAGACATACTTGGTAGACATGTCTAGATTACGTCTAGCCCCCTCAATATGAGAGCATAAATCTGAGTTCAATGGAATAGCCCTTTTCCCCTGGCAAAGTCAATATATTCGACCTAGTGACTGGTATGAGGTTGGGGAGGGGGGGAGAGTACTAAAAGGACTTTTGATTGACTAATGGGGCCTTAGACATACTTGGTAGACATGTCTAGATTACGTCTAGCCCCCTCAATATGAGAGCATAAATCTGAGTTCAATGGAATAGCCCTTTTCCCCTGGCAAAGTCAATATATTCGACCTACTGACTGGTATGAGGTTGGGGAGGGGGGGAGAGTACTAAAAGGACTTTTGATTGACTAATGGGGCCTTAGACATACTTGGTAGACATGTCTAGATTACGTCTAGCCCCCTCAATATGAGAGCATAAATCTGAGTTCAATGGAATAGCCCTTTTTCCCTGACAAAGTCAATATATACGACTTACTGAATGGTATGAGGTTGGGGGAGTACTAAAAAGACTTTTGATTGACTAATGGGGCCTTAGACATATTTGGTAGACATGTCTAGATTGTGTCTAGCCCCCTCAATATGAGAGCATAAATCTGAGTTCAATGGAATAGCCCTTTTTCCCCGAGAGAGTCCATATATTCGACCTACTGACTGGTATGAGGTGGGGGGAGTACTAAAAAGACTTTTGATTGACTAATGGGGCCTTAGACATATTTGGTAGACATGTCTAGATTATGTCTAGCCCCCTCAATATGAGAGCATAAATCTGAGTTCAATGGAATAGCCCTTTTCCCCTGGCAAAGTCAATATATTCGACCTACTGACTGGTATGAGGTTGGGGAGGGGGGGAGAGTACTAAAAGGACTTTTGATTGACTAATGGGGCCTTAGACATACTTGGTAGACATGTCTAGATTACGTCTAGCCCCCTCAATATGAGAGCATAAATCTGAGTTCAATGGAATAGCCCTTTTCCCTTGGCAAAGTCAATATATTCGACCTACTGACTGGTATGAGGTTGGGGAGGGGGGGAGAGTACTAAAAGGACTTTTGATTGACTAATGGGGCCTTAGACATACTTGGTAGACATGTCTAGATTACGTCTAGCCCCCTCAATATGAGAGCATAAATCTGAGTTCAATGGAATAGCCCTTTTCCCCTGACAAAGTCAATATATTCGACCTACTGACTGGTATGAGGTTGGAGAGGAGGGATGGAGAGTACTAAAAGGACTTTTGATTGACTAATGGGGCCTTAGACATACTTGGTAGACATGTCTAGATTACGTCTAGCCCCCTCAATATGAGAGCATAAATCTGAGTTCAATGGAATAGCCCTTTTCCCCTGGCAAAGTCAATATATTCGACCTACTGACTGGTATGAGGTTGGGAAGGGGGGGAGAGTACTAAAAGGACTTTTGATTGACTAATGGGGCCTTAGACATACTTGGTAGACATGTCTAGATTATGTCTAGCCCCCTCAATATGAGAGCATAAATCTGAGTTCAATGGAATAGCCCTTTTCCCCTGACAAAGTCAATATATTCGACCTACTGACTGGTATGAGGTTGGGGAGGAGGGATGGAGAGTACTAAAAGGACTTTTGATTGACTAATGGGGCCTTAGACATACTTGGTAGACATGTCTAGATTACGTCTAGCCCCCTCAATATGAGAGTATAAATCTGAGTTCAATGGAATAGCCCTTTTCCCCTGACAAAGTCAATATATTCGACCTACTGACTGGTATGAGGTTGGGGAGGAGGGATGGAGAGTACTAAAAGGACTTTTGATTGACTAATGGGGCCTTAGACATACTTGGTAGACATGTCTAGATTACGTCTAGCCCCCTCAATATGAGAGCATAAATCTGAGTTCAATGGAATAGCCCTTTTCCCCTGGCAAAGTCAATATATTCGACCTACTGACTGGTATGAGGTTGGGGAGGAGGGATGGAGAGTACTAAAAGGACTTTTGATTGACTAATGGGGCCTTAGACATACTTGGTAGACATGTCTAGATTACGTCTAGCCCCCTCAATATGAGAGCATAAATCTGAGTTCAATGGAATAGCCTTTTTCCCCTGACAAAGTCAATATATTCGACCTACTGACTGGTATGAGGTTGGGGAGTAGGGATGGAGAGTACTAAAAGGACTTTTGATTGACTAATGGGGCCTTAGACATACTTGGTAGACATGTCTAGATTACGTCTAGCCCCCTCAATATGAGAGCATAAATCTGAGTTCAATGGAATAGCCCTTTTCCCCTGGCAAAGTCAATATATTCGACCTAGTGACTGGTATGAGGTTGGGGAGGGGGGGAGAGTACTAAAAGGACTTTTGATTGACTAATGGGGCCTTAGACATACTTGGTAGACATGTCTAGATTACGTCTAGCCCCCTCAATATGAGAGCATAAATCTGAGTTCAATGGAATAGCCCTTTTTCCCTGGCAAAGTCAATATATTCGACCTACTGACTGGTATGAGGTTGGGGAGGGGGGGAGAGTACTAAAAGGACTTTTGATTGACTAATGGGGCCTTAGACATACTTGGTAGACATGTCTAGATTATGTCTAGCCCCCTCAGTATGAGAGCATAAATCTGAGTTCAATGGAATAGCCCTTTTCCCCTGGCAAAGTCAATATATTCGACCTACTGACTGGTATGAGGTTGGGGAGGGGGGGAGAGTACTAAAAGGACTTTTGATTGACTAATGGGGCCTTAGACATACTTGGTAGACATGTTTAGATTATGTCTAGCCCCCTCAATAAGAGAGCATAAATCTGAGTTCAATGGAATAGCCCTTTTCCCCTGACAAAGTCAATATATTCGACCTACTGACTGGTATGAGGTTGGGGAGGAGGGATGGAGAGTACTAAAAGGACTTTTGATTGACTAATGGGGCCTTAGACATACTTGGTAGACATGTCTAGATTACGTCTAGCCCCCTCAATATGAGAGCATAAATCTGAGTTCAATGGAATAGCCCTTTTCCCCTGGCAAAGTCAATATATTCGACCTACTGACTGGTATGAGGTTGGGGAGGGGGGGGGGGGGAGAGTACTAAAAGGACTTTTGATTGACTAATGGCGCCTTAGACATACTTGGTAGACATGTCTAGATTATGTCTAGCCCCCTCAATATGAGAGCATAAATCTGAGTTCAATGGAATAGCCCTTTTCCCCTGACAAAGTCAATATATTCGACCTACTGACTGGTATGAGGTTGGGGAGGGGGGGAGAGTACTAAAAGGACTTTTGATTGACTAATGGGGCCTTAGACATACTTGGTAGACATGTTTAGATTATGTCTAGCCCCCTCAATAAGAGAGCATAAATCTGAGTTCAATGGAATAGCCCTTTTCCCCTGACAAAGTCAATATATTCGACCTACTGACTGGTATGAGGTTGGGGAGGAGGGATGGAGAGTACTAAAAGGACTTTTGATTGACTAATGGCGCCTTAGACATACTTGGTAGACATGTCTAGATTACGTCTAGCCCCCTCAATATGAGAGCATAAATCTGAGTTCAATGGAATAGCCCTTTTCCCCTGGCAAAGTCAATATATTCGACCTAGTGACTGGTATGAGGTTGGGGAGGGGGGGAGAGTACTAAAAGGACTTTTGATTGACTAATGGGGCCTTAGACATACTTGGTAGACATGTCTAGATTATGTCTAGCCCCCTCAATATGAGAGCATAAATCTGAGTTCAATGGAATAGCCCTTTTCCCCTGGCAAAGTCAATATATTCGACCTAGTGACTGGTATGAGGTTGGGGAGGGGGGGAGAGTACTAAAAGGACTTTTGATTGACTAATGGGGCCTTAGACATACTTGGTAGACATGTCTAGATTACGTCTAGCCCCCTCAATATGAGAGCATAAATCTGAGTTCAATGGAATAGCCCTTTTTCCCTGACAAAGTCAATATATACGACTTACTGAATGGTATGAGGTTGGGGGAGTACTAAAAAGACTTTTGATTGACTAATGGGGCCTTAGACATATTTGGTAGACATGTCTAGATTGTGTCTAGCCCCCTCGATATGAGAGCATAAATCTGAGTTCAATGGAATAGCCCTTTTTCCCCGAGAGAGTCCATATATTCGACCTACTGACTGGTATGAGGTGGGGGGAGTACTAAAAAGACTTTTGATTGACTAATGGGGCCTTAGACATATTTGGTAGACATGTCTAGATTATGTCTAGCCCCCTCAATATGAGAGCATAAATCTGAGTTCAATGGAATAGCCCTTTTCCCCTGACAAAGTCAATATATTCGACCTACTGACTGGTATGAGGTTGGAGAGGAGGGATGGAGAGTACTAAAAGGACTTTTGATTGACTAATGGGGCCTTAGACATACTTGGTAGACATGTCTAGATTACGTCTAGCCCCCTCAATATGAGAGCATAAATCTGAGTTCAATGGAATAGCCCTTTTCCCCTGGCAAAGTCCATATATTCGACCTACTGACTGGTATGAGGTTGGGAAGGGGGGGAGAGTACTAAAAGGACTTTTGATTGACTAATGGGGCCTTAGACATACTTGGTAGACATGTCTAGATTATGTCTAGCCCCCTCAATATGAGAGCATAAATCTGAGTTCAATGGAATAGCCCTTTTCCCCTGACAAAGTCAATATATTCGACCTACTGACTGGTATGAGGTTGGGGAGGAGGGATGGAGAGTACTAAAAGGACTTTTGATTGACTAATGGGGCCTTAGACATACTTGGTAGACATGTCTAGATTACGTCTAGCCCCCTCAATATGAGAGCATAAATCTGAGTTCAATGGAATAGCCCTTTTCCCCTGACAAAGTCAATATATTCGACCTACTGACTGGTATGAGGTTGGGGAGGAGGGATGGAGAGTACTAAAAGGACTTTTGATTGACTAATGGGGCCTTAGACATACTTGGTAGACATGTCTAGATTACGTCTAGCCCCCTCAATATGAGAGCATAAATCTGAGTTCAATGGAATAGCCCTTTTCCCCTGGCAAAGTCAATATATTCGACCTACTGACTGGTATGAGGTTGGGGAGAAGGGATGGAGAGTACTAAAAGGACTTTTGATTGACTAATGGGGCCTTAGACATACTTGGTAGACATGTCTAGATTACGTCTAGCCCCCTCAATATGAGAGCATAAATCTGAGTTCAATGGAATAGCCTTTTTCCCCTGACAAAGTCAATATATTCGACCTACTGACTGGTATGAGGTTGGGGAGTAGGGATGGAGAGTACTAAAAGGACTTTTGATTGACTAATGGGGCCTTAGACATACTTGGTAGACATGTCTAGATTACGTCTAGCCCCCTCAATATGAGAGCATAAATCTGAGTTCAATGGAATAGCCCTTTTCCCCTGGCAAAGTCAATATATTCGACCTAGTGACTGGTATGAGGTTGGGGAGGGGGGGAGAGTACTAAAAGGACTTTTGATTGACTAATGGGGCCTTAGACATACTTGGTAGACATGTCTAGATTACGTCTAGCCCCCTCAATATGAGAGCATAAATCTGAGTTCAATGGAATAGCCCTTTTTCCCTGGCAAAGTCAATATATTCGACCTACTGACTGGTATGAGGTTGGGGAGGGGGGGAGAGTACTAAAAGGACTTTTGATTGACTAATGGGGCCTTAGACATACTTGGTAGACATGTCTAGATTATGTCTAGCCCCCTCAGTATGAGAGCATAAATCTGAGTTCAATGGAATAGCCCTTTTCCCCTGACAAAGTCAATATATTCGACCTACTGACTGGTATGAGGTTGGGGAGGAGGGATGGAGAGTACTAAAAGGACTTTTGATTGACTAATGGGGCCTTAGACATACTTGGTAGACATGTCTAGATTACGTCTAGCCCCCTCAATATGAGAGCATAAATCTGAGTTCAATGGAATAGCCCTTTTCCCCTGGCAAAGTCAATATATTCGACCTACTGACTGGTATGAGGTTGGGGAGGGGGGGGGGGAGAGTACTAAAAGGACTTTTGATTGACTAATGGGGCCTTAGACATACTTGGTAGACATGTCTAGATTACGTCTAGCCCCCTCAATATGAGAGCATAAATCTGAGTTCAATGGAATAGCCCTTTTCCCCTGGCAAAGTCAATATATTCGACCTACTGACTGGTATGAGGTTGGGGAGGGGGGGGGGGAGAGTACTAAAAGGACTTTTGATTGACTAATGGCGCCTTAGACATACTTGGTAGACATGTCTAGATTATGTCTAGCCCCCTCAATATGAGAGCATAAATCTGAGTTCAATGGAATAGCCCTTTTCCCCTGACAAAGTCAATATATTCGACCTACTGACTGGTATGAGGTTGGGGAGGAGGGATGGAGAGTACTAAAAGGACTTTTGATTGACTAATGGGGCCTTAGACATACTTGGTAGACATGTCTAGATTACGTCTAGCCCCCTCAATATGAGAGCATAAATCTGAGTTCAATGGATTAGCCCTTTTCCCCTGGCAAAGTCAATATATTCGACCTACTGACTGGTATGAGGTTGGGGAGGGGGGGAGAGTACTAAAAGGACTTTTGATTGACTAATGGGGCCTTAGACATACTTGGTAGACATGTTTAGATTATGTCTAGCCCCCTCAATAAGAGAGCATAAATCTGAGTTCAATGGAATAGCCCTTTTCCCCTGACAAAGTCAATATATTCGACCTACTGACTGGTATGAGGTTGGGGAGGAGGGATGGAGAGTACTAAAAGGACTTTTGATTGACTAATGGGGCCTTAGACATACTTGGTAGACATGTCTAGATTACGTCTAGCCCCCTCAATATGAGAGCATAAATCTGAGTTCAATGGAATAGCCCTTTTCCCCTGGCAAAGTCAATATATTCGACCTAGTGACTGGTATGAGGTTGGGGAGGGGGGGAGAGTACTAAAAGGACTTTTGATTGACTAATGGGGCCTTAGACATACTTGGTAGACATGTCTAGATTACGTCTAGCCCCCTCAATATGAGAGCATAAATCTGAGTTCAATGGAATAGCCCTTTTCCCCTGGCAAAGTCAATATATTCGACCTACTGACTGGTATGAGGTTGGGGAGGGGGGGAGAGTACTAAAAGGACTTTTGATTGACTAATGGGGCCTTAGACATACTTGGTAGACATGTCTAGATTACGTCTAGCCCCCTCAATATGAGAGCATAAATCTGAGTTCAATGGAATAGCCCTTTTTCCCTGACAAAGTCAATATATACGACTTACTGAATGGTATGAGGTTGGGGGAGTACTAAAAAGACTTTTGATTGACTAATGGGGCCTTAGACATATTTGGTAGACATGTCTAGATTATGTCTAGCCCCCTCAATATGAGAGCATAAATCTGAGTTCAATGGAATAGCCCTTTTCCCCTGACAAAGTCAATATATTCGACCTACTGACTGGTATGAGGTTGGGGAGGGGGGGAGAGTACTAAAAGGACTTTTGATTGACTAATGGGGCCTTAGACATACTTGGTAGACATGTCTAGATTATGTCTAGCCCCCTCAATATGAGAGCATAAATCTGAGTTCAATGGAATAGCCCTTTTCCCCTGACAAAGTCAATATATTCGACCTACTGACTGGTATGAGGTTGGGGAGGAGGGATGGAGAGTACTAAAAGGACTTTTGATTGACTAATGGGGCCTTAGACATACTTGGTAGATATGTCTAGATTACGTCTAGCCCCCTCAATATGAGAGCATAAATCTGAGTTCAATGGAATAGCCCTTTTCCCCTGGCAAAGTCAATATATTCGACCTACTGACTGGTATGAGGTTGGGGAGAAGGGATGGAGAGTACTAAAAGGACTTTTGATTGACTAATGGGGCCTTAGACATACTTGGTAGACATGTCTAGATTACGTCTAGCCCCCTCAATATGAGAGCATAAATCTGAGTTCAATGGAATAGCCTTTTTCCCCTGACAAAGTCAATATATTCGACCTACTGACTGGTATGAGGTTGGGGAGTAGGGATGGAGAGTACTAAAAGGACTTTTGATTGACTAATGGGGCCTTAGACATACTTGGTAGACATGTCTAGATTACGTCTAGCCCCCTCAATATGAGAGCATAAATCTGAGTTCAATGGAATAGCCCTTTTCCCCTGGCAAAGTCAATATATTCGACCTAGTGACTGGTATGAGGTTGGGGAGGGGGGGAGAGTACTAAAAGGACTTTTGATTGACTAATGGGGCCTTAGACATACTTGGTAGACATGTCTAGATTACGTCTAGCCCCCTCAATATGAGAGCATAAATCTGAGTTCAATGGAATAGCCCTTTTTCCCTGGCAAAGTCAATATATTCGACCTACTGACTGGTATGAGGTTGGGGAGGGGGGGGAGAGTACTAAAAGGACTTTTGATTGACTAATGGGGCCTTAGACATACTTGGTAGACATGTCTAGATTATGTCTAGCCCCCTCAGTATGAGAGCATAAATCTGAGTTCAATGGAATAGCCCTTTTCCCCTGACAAAGTCAATATATTCGACCTACTGACTGGTATGAGGTTGGGGAGGAGGGATGGAGAGTACTAAAAGGACTTTTGATTGACTAATGGGGCCTTAGACATACTTGGTAGACATGTCTAGATTACGTCTAGCCCCCTCAATATGAGAGCATAAATCTGAGTTCAATGGAATAGCCCTTTTCCCCTGGCAAAGTCAATATATTCGACCTACTGACTGGTATGAGGTTGGGGAGGGGGGGGGGGGAGAGTACTAAAAGGACTTTTGATTGACTAATGGCACCTTAGACATACTTGGTAGACATGTCTAGATTATGTCTAGCCCCCTCAATATGAGAGCATAAATCTGAGTTCAATGGAATAGCCCTTTTCCCCTGACAAAGTCAATATATTCGACCTACTGACTGGTATGAGGTTGGGGAGGAGGGATGGAGAGTACTAAAAGGACTTTTGATTGACTAATGGGGCCTTAGACATACTTGGTAGACATGTCTAGATTACGTCTAGCCCCCTCAATATGAGAGCATAAATCTGAGTTCAATGGATTAGCCCTTTTCCCCTGGCAAAGTCAATATATTCGACCTACTGACTGGTATGAGGTTGGGGAGGGGGGGAGAGTACTAAAAGGACTTTTGATTGACTAATGGGGCCTTAGACATACTTGGTAGACATGTTTAGATTATGTCTAGCCCCCTCAATAAGAGAGCATAAATCTGAGTTCAATGGAATAGCCCTTTTCCCCTGACAAAGTCAATATATTCGACCTACTGACTGGTATGAGGTTGGGGAGGAGGGATGGAGAGTACTAAAAGGACTTTTGATTGACTAATGGGGCCTTAGACATACTTGGTAGACATGTCTAGATTACGTCTAGCCCCCTCAATATGAGAGCATAAATCTGAGATCAATGGAATAGCCCTTTTCCCCTGGCAAAGTCAATATATTCGACCTAGTGACTGGTATGAGGTTGGGGAGGGGGGGAGAGTACTAAAAGGACTTTTGATTGACTAATGGGGCCTTAGACATACTTGGTAGACATGTCTAGATTATGTCTAGCCCCCTCAATATGAGAGCATAAATCTGAGTTCAATGGAATAGCCCTTTTCCCCTGACAAAGTCAATATATTCGACCTACTGACTGGTATGAGGTTGGGGAGGAGGGATGGAGAGTACTAAAAGGACTTTTGATTGACTAATGGGGCCTAAGACATACTTGGTAGACATGTCTAGATTACGTCTAGCCCCCTCAATATGAGAGCATAAATCTGAGTTCAATGGAATAGCCCTTTTCCCCTGGCAAAGTCAATATATTCGACCTACTGACTGGTATGAGGTTGGGGAGGGGGGGAGAGTACTAAAAGGACTTTTGATTGACTAATGGGGCCTTAGACATACTTGGTAGACATGTCTAGATTACGTCTAGCCCCCTCAATATGAGAGCATAAATCTGAGTTCAATGGAATAGCCCTTTTCCCCTGGCAAAGTCAATATATTCGACCTACTGACTGGTATGAGGTTGGGGAGGGGGGGAGAGTACTAAAAGGACTTTTGATTGACTAATGGGGCCTTAGACATACTTGGTAGACATGTCTAGATTACGTCTAGCCCCCTCAATATGAGAGCATAAATCTGAGTTCAATGGAATAGCCCTTTTTCCCTGACAAAGTCAATATATACGACTTACTGAATGGTATGAGGTTGGGGGAGTACTAAAAAGACTTTTGATTGACTAATGGGGCCTTAGACATATTTGGTAGACATGTCTAGATTGTGTCTAGCCCCCTCAATATGAGAGCATAAATCTGAGTTCAATGGAATAGCCCTTTTTCCCCGAGAGAGTCCATATATTCGACCTACTGACTGGTATGAGGTGGGGGGAGTACTAAAAAGACTTTTGATTGACTAATGGGGCCTTAGACATATTTGGTAGACATGTCTAGATTATGTCTAGCCCCCTCAATATGAGAGCATAAATCTGAGTTCAATGGAATAGCCCTTTTTCCCTGACAAAGTCAATATATACGACCTACTGAATGGTATGAGGTTGGGGGAGTACTAAAAAGACTTTTGATTGACTAATGGGGCCTTAGACATATTTGGTAGACATGTCTAGATTGTGTCTAGCCCCCTCAATATGAGAGCATAAATCTGAGTTCAATGGAATAGCCCTTTTTCCCTGAGAGAGTCCATATATTCGACCTACTGACTGGTATGAGGTGGAGGGAGTACTAAAAGGACTTTTGATTGACTAATGGGGCCTTAGACATACTTGGTAGACATGTCTAGATTATGTCTAGCCCCCTCAATATGAGAGCATAAATCTGAGTTCAATGGAATAGCCCTTTTCCCCTGGCAAAGTCAATATATTCGACCTACTGACTGGTATGAGGTTGGGGAGGAGGGATGGAGAGTACTAAAAAGACTTTTGATTGACTAATGGGGCCTTAGACAAACTTGGTAGACATGTCTAGATTATGTCTAGCCCCCTCAATATGAGAGCATAAATCTGAGTTCAATGGAATAGCCCTTTTCCCCTGACAAAGTCAATATATTCGACCTACTGACTGGTATGAGGTTGGGGAGGAGGGATGGAGAGTACTAAAAGGACTTTTGATTGACTAATGGGGCCTTAGACATACTTGGTAGACATGTCTAGATTACGTCTAGCCCCCTCAATATGAGAGCATAAATCTGAGTTCAATGGAGTAGCCCTTTTCCCCTGACAAAGTCAGTTTATTCGACATACTGACTGGTATGATGTTGGGGATGGGGGGAGAGTATTAAAAATACTTTTGATTGGCTAATGGGGCCTTAGACATACTTGGTAGATA
The DNA here is from genome assembly GCA_949316495.1 of Amphiduros pacificus. Classification (NCBI taxonomy): domain Eukaryota; kingdom Metazoa; phylum Annelida; class Polychaeta; order Phyllodocida; family Hesionidae; genus Amphiduros; species Amphiduros pacificus. The sequence continues at coordinate 745,066 of OX439000.1, read as the reverse complement.
TGTCTAGATTATGTCTAGCCATCTCAATATGAGATCTTAATGACTAGCCCTTTTCCTCTGACAAAGTCAGTATATTCGACCTACTGACTGGTGTTAGATAGACTTTTGATTGACTGATGGGGTCTTAGACATACTTGGTGGATATGTCTAGATTATGTCTAGTCCCCTCATTATGAGAGCATAAATCTGAGTTCAATGAAGTAGCCCTTTTTGAAAGAGTACTAAAAAGACTTTTGATTGACTATTTGTGCCTTAGACATACTTGTAGGACATGTCAGTAGTATAGCGAGTTCAATCGTTCGTATTATAATTAGCTCTGTCATTGTTTCTCCTCCATTTTGGCGAATGAGCCAATGAGAATGTAGATTTATAGGACAAATCATGTGTAGGTTTTTCATGTAGCTTTTTCCCATGATTCATCAGAAAAGGAAAGATGGCGACTTTCATGGAGAAGTTCCTGGAGGAAGCCATTTTGTTTTATGACATCATGAAAATAATTTCCTCCATTTTGTCTTTTGAACCAATGAGAGCGTGTGTTTCCACGAGAGTAAAATATTAACATAATTTATTTTCTCATTGAATATGAGATTTGATTATGTGACTGTCTGATTCTACGAGAGTAGAATATTAACATAATAGATTGAGATTTGATCATATGTGTATACTTATGCAGATATATATATATATATATATATATATATATATATATATATATATATATATATATATATATATATATATATATGTCAAATAAATTATCTTGTTTGAGACTCTTAATGTTCAAGAGAATTTGTTTTAACATATATAAGAATTGGACATAGTCATTTGACTCACTGCTATGTTCTTAAAGGCGAAGATCAGCCTCAGTCTATTGGATGTCAAAGGGCTTTGACTATCAAACATGTTTTAATTGAATGTATTGATTTTGATATAATTAGGACTCAATATTTTAATGTGCAAGATTTCGTTGTTTCATGCTGTAGATACTTCTGTGATAGTATCGTTTTTAAACCAAATAGGACTTTATAACCAATTTAAGTGTGGAGCTCTTGTTTACTTAGGTCATTGGCCTATTTATCAAGAACCGCGAAACATCAGATGGTATTTAAAGTCTTTTAAATTGAATTTATTTATCCAAATTTGTTATTACTATAACTGATATATTGAAAGGATTTTCACGAAAACAGAAAACATCTTATTGTGAAAATATTTCTGTAGATCATAACTATGCGGGTTTATCTACATTGAAATCTCTCAATGATCAAAATTATTCTTCTCTACATACTTTGCATTCACCTGTTCAATCTAACTTACCTAGTCATGAAAGTAGTATTGATTTTAGTAATCATAGGAGATGTAGGAAATGTGATCGAGTATTTAAGTATCTAACAAATCTGTCTAAACACTAAAGGAGTTGTATGAAAAATGTATTGTGTAGACAATGTGTGTTTATTTGTTCAAGTTAGTCCGAGTTATATGAATATAGGATGACTACACAGAGTTCATTCACAAAATCAATTGCAGGTTAGACCATAGGAGAAAAAGAATACTAATCCACCATGGATAACTTTATCTGAAAACAAATTGAATAAATTCAAGTCTGCATATAATATTCATGAAGAATATATTCTTGCAGAGAATAGGAAAGGTGGGGTTATTTCAATCTATAACACTTCACTCGATGTAGATTTTAACATAGATAGTATTATGACAGACATTATATCGATTTATGAGCATAGTCTTTCTGCATTTAAGGTTAATCTCACTTTCGGTGTTATGTTGTGAAATATAGAGAATGGGGAGTATAGGTTTTTTTAACCATATAAAAATACTCATCTTTTTGATGATCCTATAGTAATTTCAGTTAAAGAAGATTTGGTAAAGTTAAGGAAAAAAATAGAGAGTTCGGATTTAATGGAATATTTAATGAGAACTAGACCAAATATGAAATCTAAACCAGTGATGGTAACTTATGCTCAGATGTGGGTGTTCAATACAAAATATGTTTTAGGCCATGAACCTATTTTTCTCCCTACATATATTTTGGGATGTAAACATATTGTAGGATATAGATTACCTACCTATAGACTCTTATAAACAAATATAGACAATCACGATCTTTGGCAAGAAACCATATAGGTTACTGAGTGCTACGTGAGGCCAACAACTGCAGGCCGAGGAGACGCATTACTCGCCCCGAATAGAGATGACGTGATCCTCCAAGCCACGCAGGCAGCCCCGAACCTGGAGAAGACGCTACGCAGGCAGCCCTCACACAGATGCTCAGTTTTCCTTAAAAAGGCCCCGAAATCGCTACTCAGGTAGCAGAATCCACTTGCCTAGAAGATCCACGACATTCAGCATCATGACAGCCACACTTGCATAGACTTGGGTGTTTTATGCATTCTCAGGACTTTGTCAGTATCATGCATTCAGGTATTTCATATGCCTCGCTCTTTGCCATACCGACCTAGCCAGACTAGTGTATACAGCACCGAATAAAGGAGACCCTTGTGCATTGTATACTCTGTGTCTGCAGATATTATTACCTCCCAACTCACATAGCTGGGTTAAGGCTCCGTTCACAGCCAGCGAGTATCATATGTCAGATCCCCGTCCATGTTCCCCAACGACGGAGACATTCCCCATACGCTAGTAGGGATACAAACCCTAATGTGATATGTCAAGGAATTCTAAAACATTTACGGATAAGTTATGTGCTTTCCATTGTTTAACTCAATGTTTTCACCCAGAATTACAGATATCCGCCTACAAAAAGTTTGAAGATGTCACTTTGGAATATTTTGAAAAATGGAAAACATTTATGGATAAAAAATTATGGATAAAAAACTTATTTCTTCTGAATTTTTAGGAGTTTCTGTACTGGAATTGTATTTGTTCGAAAGATGTTTTGGAGTGAATATTCATGTGTTTAATCAAATTTCCATAGATAGTGTTATTCCAGTTTATAGATCAAGACAAGAATATTTGAAAGATATGTACGTGAATATATTTGACAAACATATGTCATTTATTTTGGATTTTCAGAGATACGCAAAGAAGTTCCAGTGTAAGAATTGTGATATGTGTCTAGACAAACCTTCAGTATTGTATAAACACAAATCTGTTTGTGATGGTCAAGTGAAAAAGATATTGAATTTAATCCTAAGGCCCCGACACACTTATGTCAGACACTTTTCGACTGCTAAATATGCACACAAACAAGATGGCGACCGATCCTCTCCGGCCTATACTAAAGGTACCCGGATGAGCATTTCTGATGACGTCACATCGAACTGCCTTCGGCCACACTCGGCTCATCTCGAAACACATCGTTCATGTCCGCCACTGACCAATATATCGAAACACATCGTTCATGTCTGCCACTGACCAATATATCGTCTACTACTCGTAGATTGAATCTATCATCGGGGACTATGAGAAGTTGTGCTTTGAACTTTAAAATAGCATCTTGCAATGCCCAATCAATCTCAAAGAAGGTTCTGGAGCTTAGACAATATTTTATTGATGAGAATCTTGATGCACTATTTATAACTGAAACCTGGTTACAGAAAAATTCAAATAATTACTGTACTGAAAAATTGAAAAATGGACACCTTGAATTTCTATCAGTCCCTCGTCCAAATCGTAGGGGAGGGGGTCTGAGTGTCTTATTTCGGAAGGAACCTACCATTAAGGTCACTGCCCCTACTCCCTCCACTATGGAATTAATGGAAGTGGAACTACTCTTACATGGTAAGAAAATCACATTCGTTCTTATCTATAGGCCTGAACCATCACCTGCAAATAGATATACTATGACGTCCTTCTATGACGATTTTAGGGAGATTACTTCACACTACTGCACTTTTACTAATGATGTAGTATTCCTGGGTGATTACAACTTCCATCTAAATGAACCACATAGACCAGAAGTTATTAAATTCAATGTTATCTTATCTACCTTCGAAATGAACCAATGGATAACTGAACCTACTCATGTACTGGGTAATACATTATATTTGGTTATTTCTTTTGAGGGTAATAGATATCTCAAAGGTTGTAAGGTTGATGACTACATATCTGACCATGAGATTATTATCATTGATTTCAATCTTGAATCACCTAAACCTCAAAGAAAGAAAATCAAATTTAGGAAATATAAAAACTATGAAAAAATACGTGAGGATATTAAATTAACCTTCTTGAAAGATTGTTCTAATATGACTATACAAAATCTAGTGCAGTTTTTTAACAGCAGTCTGATGCAGATACTAGATAAACATGTACCATATACCGAAATGTGTGTCACTCAAAGACATACATCACCATGGATGGATGATAAGATTAGACAGGAGAGATCTAAGAAGAGGAGTTTGGAGAGGAAAATGCCTAAATCAGGTCTCTCTATTGACAAGGATGCATATCGTATACATAGGAATAGATACAATGCTCTACTCAAATCATCACACTCCAGCTATTTCAAAACACTCATAACTGATAACAAAGCTAATCCTAAAAAACTATTCATGATAATTGATAAACTACTCCATAAATCTAAGGACTCTCTGTTACCCACCTCCCCAGACTCCACTTCTTTGGCTAATAGATTTAATGAGTTATTTCTAGGAAAAGTGGAGAAAATTCGCATGGATCTAGACTGTAATACTAACTGCACTATCCCTCCGCCAGAGGTCACTACAAACAATGACAACCACACTCTGCATAGCATTCCTACTCTTAACTCCTTTTGTGCGCTAGCGAAGCCTGAAGTTATACAACTAGTCAAGAAATCGTCTAATAAATCGTGTGATCTGGACCCAGTACCTACTTGGTAATTACTAGATTTACTAGATTTATTACTTCCTATCATAACACTTATAATAAACAAATCATTGTTAGATCACACTGTTACAGATGATATGAAAATTGCTCTTATTACACCACTTTTGAAAAAGCTGGGCCTAGAATTGATTAAACCAAATTTGAGACCAGTATCCATATTGTCCTATATTTCTTAACTAACAGAAAGGGCCGTTGCAAACCAACTTGTTCCTCATCTAGTAAGGAATGGCCTTACTGATAGTTTCCAGTCTGCTTACAAACAATCTCATAGTACTGAGACAGCTTTATTAATGGTTCAAAATGATATTTTGCGTGATCTGGACAATACAAAGACAGTTATCCTTCTTCTCCTTGACTTATCTGCGGCCTTTGATACCATTGATCATAACATCCTGCTTAGAATACTTGAGTCTAGATGTAGGGTTACTGGTAAGGCGCTACGTTGGATTGAATCCTACTTAACTGGAAGACGTCAGCATGTTAAGGTTGGACTGAGTAAGTCTAGCTTGCTGAATATTAAGCATGGAGTACCCCAGGGTTCAGTTATTGGACCAATTCTGTTCACGGTCTACATGTCGCCACTTTCTGATATCATCACTAGACATTGTTTGAACTATTATATTTATGCAGATGATACCCAAATTTACATCTCATTTGATAGGAAAAATCCTCAAGAGTCAACTATCGCAAAATCAAATCTAGAGTCATGTATTTCTGACATCAGAAACTTTCTTAAGGTCAATAAAAGGAAGCTGAATGATAATAAAACTGAAATGCTCCTCTGTAATCTGGGCAGGGATTATTCATTATCCAGAGAAACCTTCAACAAGGTAAGGATAGGTCTTACTGATATTGAGCCAGTATATAAAGTTAAGAATCTCGGAGTATTTCTCGACTTAATACTTGACATGAAAGCACACATCAAGGAAACACTCAGGAAAGGTTACTACCATATCAGGAATATTGCTTCCATAAGAAATTGTCTGGATACTTAAACTTCTGAAGTACTGGTTCACTCTCTTGTTACTTCAACCGTAGACTATGGAAATGGGTTCTTAATGGGTCTCCCAAAGGGTGAGATTAAGAAACTACAAATTCTTCAACATACTGCTGCACGACTGGTCAGTATGAAAAGGAAGTATGATCATATATCTGAGACTCTAAGGAATCTTCACTGGCTCCCTGTTACCTGCAGAAATGACTTTAAAATACTACCTCTCACATGGAAGGTGCTTAATGCAAACTGACTTTGTCAGGGGAAAAGGGCTATTCCATTGAACTCAGATTTATGCTCTCATATTGAGGGGGCTAGACAGATTCTAGACATGTCAACCAAGTATGTTTGAGGGTCCATTAGTCAATCAAAAGTCTTTTTAGTACTCCTCCCACCTCATACCAGTCAGTAGGTCGAATATATTGACTCTGTCAGGAATAAAGGGCTATTCCATTGAACTCAGATTTATGCTCTCATATTGAGGGGGCTAGACATAATCTAGACATGTCTACCAAATATGTCTAAGGCCCCATTAGTCAATCAAAAGTCTTTTTAGTACTCCCCCCACCTCATACCAGTCAGTAGGTCGAATATATGGACTCTCTCGGGGAAAAAGGGCTATTCCATTGAACTCAGATTTATGCTCTCATATTGAGGGGGCTAGACACAATCTAGACATGTCTACCAAATATGTCTAAGGCCCCATTAGTCAATCAAAAGTCTTTTTAGTACTCCCCCAACCTCATACCATTCAGTAGGTCGTATATATTGACTTTGTCAGGGAAAAAGAGCTATTCCATTGAACTCAGATTTATGCTCTCATATTGAGGGGGCTAGACATAATCTAGACATGTCTACCAAATATGTCTAAGGCCCCATTAGTCAATCAAAAGTCTTTTTAGTACTCCCCCAACCTCATACCATTCAGTAGGTCGAATATATTGACTTTGCCAGGGGAAAAGGGCTATTCCATTAAACTCAGATTTATGCTCTCATATTGAGGGGGCTAGACATAATCTAGACATGTCTACCAAGTATGTCTAAGGCCCCATTAGTCAATCAAAAGTCCTTTTAGTACTCTCCCCCCCCCCCTCCCCAACCTCATACCAGTCAGTTGGTCGAATATATTGACTTTGCCAGGGGAAAAGGGCTATTCCATTGAACTCAGATTTATGCTCTCATATTGAGGGGGCTAGACATAATCTAGACATGTCTACCAAGTATGTCTAAGGCCCCATTAGTCAATCAAAAGTCTTTTTAGTACTATCTCCCCCCCCTCCACAACCTCATACCAGTCAGTAGGTCGAATATATTGACTTTGTCAGGGGAATAGGGCTATTCCATTGAACTCAGATTTATGCTCTCATATTGAGGGGGCTAGACATAATCTAGACATGTCTACCAAATATGTCTAAGGCCCCATTAGTCAATCAAAAGTCTTTTTAGTACTCCCCCCACCTCATACCAGTCAGTAGGTCGAATATATGGACTCTCTCGGGGAAAAAGGGCTATTCCATTGAACTCAGATTTATGCTCTCATATTGAGGGGGCTAGACACAATCTAGACATGTCTACCAAATATGTCTAAGGCCCCATTAGTCAATCAAAAGTCTTTTTAGTACTCCCCCAACCTCATACCATTCAGTAGGTCGTATATATTGACTTTGTCAGGGAAAAAGGGCTTTTCCATTGAACTCAGATTTATGCTCTCATATTGAGGGGGCTAGACGTAATCTAGACATGTCTACCAAGTATGTCTAAGGCCCCATTAGTCAATCAAAAGTCCTTTTAGTACTCTCCCCCCCTCCCCAACCTCATACCAGTCAGTAGGTCGAATATATTGACTTTGCCAGGGGAAAAGGGCTATTCCATTGAACTCAGATTTATGCTCTCATATTGAGGGGGCTAGACGTAATCTAGACATGTCTACCAAGTATGTCTAAGGCCCCATTAGTCAATCAAAAGTCCTTTTAGTACTCTCCATCCCTCCTCCCCAACCTCATACCAGTCAGTAGGTCGAATATATTGACTTTGTCAGGGGAAAAGGGCTATTCCATTGAACTCAGATTTATGCTCTCATATTGAGGGGGCTAGACATAATCTAGACATGTCTACCAAATATGTCTAAGGCCCCATTAGTCAATCAAAAGTCCTTTTAGTACTCTCCCCCCCTCCCCAACCTCATACCAGTCAGTAGGTCGAATATATTGACTTTGCCAGGGAAAAAGGGCTATTCCATTGAACTCAGATTTATGCTCTCATATTGAGGGGGCTAGACGTAATCTAGACATGTCTACCAAGTATGTCTAAGGCCCCATTAGTCAATCAAAAGTCCTTTTAGTACTCTCCATCCCTCCTCCCCAACCTCATACCAGTCAGTAGGTCGAATATATTGACTTTGTCAGGGGAAAAGGGCTATTCCATTGAACTCAGATTTATGCTCTCATATTGAGGGGGCTAGACGTAATCTAGACATGTCTACCAAGTATGTCTAAGGCCCCATTAGTCAATCAAAAGTCCTTTTAGTACTCTCCCCCCCTCCCCAACCTCATACCAGTCAGTAGGTCGAATATATTGACTTTGCCAGGGGAAAAGGGCTATTCCATTGAACTCAGATTTATGCTCTCATATTGAGGGGGCTAGACGTAATCTAGACATGTCTACCAAGTATGTCTAAGGCCCCATTAGTCAATCAAAAGTCCTTTTAGTACTCTCCATCCCTCCTCCCCAACCTCATACCAGTCAGTAGATCGAATATATTGACTTTGTCAGGGGAAAAGGGCTATTCCATTGAACTCAGATTTATGCTCTCATATTGAGGGGGCTAGACATAATCTAGACATGTCTACCAAATATGTCTAAGGCCCCATTAGTCAATCAAAAGTCTTTTTAGTACTCCCTCAACCTCATACCATTCAGTAGGTCGAATATATTGACTTTGCCAGGGGAAAAGGGCTATTCCATTAAACTCAGATTTATGCTCTCATATTGAGGGGGCTAGACATAATCTAGACATGTCTACCAAGTATGTCTAAGGCCCCATTAGTCAATCAAAAGTCCTTTTAGTACTCTCCATCCCTCCTCCCCAACCTCATACCAGTCAGTAGGTCGAATATATTGACTTTGTCAGGGGAAAAGGGCTATTCCATTGAACTCAGATTTATGCTCTCATATTGAGGGGGCTAGACGTAATCTAGACATGTCTACCAAGTATGTCTAAGGCCCCATTAGTCAATCAAAAGTCCTTTTAGTACTCTCCCCCCCTCCCCAACCTCATACCAGTCAGTAGGTCGAATATATTGACTTTGCCAGGGGAAAAGGGCTATTCCATTGAACTCAGATTTATGCTCTCATATTGAGGGGGCTAGACGTAATCTAGACATGTCTACCAAGTATGTCTAAGGCCCCATTAGTCAATCAAAAGTCCTTTTAGTACTCTCCATCCCTCCTCCCCAACCTCATACCAGTCAGTAGGTCGAATATATTGACTTTGTCAGGGGAAAAGGGCTATTCCATTGAACTCAGATTTATGCTCTCATATTGAGGGGGCTAGACATAATCTAGACATGTCTACCAAGTATGTCTAAGGCCCCTTTAGTCAATCAAAAGTCCTTTTAGTACTCTCCCCCCCTCCCCAACCTCATACCAGTCAGTAGGTCGAATATATTGACTTTGCCAGGGAAAAAGGGCTATTCCATTGAACTCAGATTTATGCTCTCATATTGAGGGGGCTAGACGTAATCTAGACATGTCTACCAAGTATGTCTAAGGCCCCATTAGTCAATCAAAAGTCCTTTTAGTACTCTCCCCCCCCCCCTCCCCAACCTCATACCAGTCAGTAGGTCGAATATATTGACTTTGCCAGGGGAAAAGGGCTATTCCATTGAACTCAGATTTATGCTCTCATATTGAGGGGGCTAGACGTAATCTAGACATGTCTACCAAGTATGTCTAAGGCCCCATTAGTCAATCAAAAGTCCTTTTAGTACTCTCCATCCCTCCTCCCCAACCTCATACCAGTCAGTAGGTCGAATATATTGACTTTGTCAGGGGAAAAGGGCTATTCCATTGAACTCAGATTTATGCTCTCATATTGAGGGGGCTAGACATAATCTAGACATGTCTACCAAATATGTCTAAGGCCCCATTAGTCAATCAAAAGTCTTTTTAGTACTCCCCCCACCTCATACCAGTCAGTAGGTCGAATATATGGACTCTCTCGGGGAAAAAGGGCTATTCCATTGAACTCAGATTTATGCTCTCATATTGAGGGGGCTAGACACAATCTAGACATGTCTACCAAATATGTCTAAGGCCCCATTAGTCAATCAAAAGTCTTTTTAGTACTCCCCCAACCTCATACCATTCAGTAGGTCGTATATATTGACTTTGTCAGGGAAAAAGGGCTTTTCCATTGAACTCAGATTTATGCTCTCATATTGAGGGGGCTAGACGTAATCTAGACATGTCTACCAAGTATGTCTAAGGCCCCATTAGTCAATCAAAAGTCCTTTTAGTACTCTCCCCCCCTCCCCAACCTCATACCAGTCAGTAGGTCGAATATATTGACTTTGCCAGGGGAAAAGGGCTATTCCATTGAACTCAGATTTATGCTCTCATATTGAGGGGGCTAGACGTAATCTAGACATGTCTACCAAGTATGTCTAAGGCCCCATTAGTCAATCAAAAGTCCTTTTAGTACTCTCCATCCCTCCTCCCCAACCTCATACCAGTCAGTAGGTCGAATATATTGACTTTGTCAGGGGAAAAGGGCTATTCCATTGAACTCAGATTTATGCTCTCATATTGAGGGGGCTAGACATAATCTAGACATGTCTACCAAGTATGTCTAAGGCCCCATTAGTCAATCAAAAGTCCTTTTAGTACTCTCCCCCCCTCCCCAACCTCATACCAGTCAGTAGGTCGAATATATTGACTTTGCCAGGGAAAAAGGGCTATTCCATTGAACTCAGATTTATGCTCTCATATTGAGGGGGCTAGACGTAATCTAGACATGTCTATCAAGTATGTCTAAGGCCCCATTAGTCAATCAAAAGTCCTTTTAGTACTCTCACCCCCCCTCCCCAACCTCATACCAGTCAGTAGGTCGAATATATTGACTTTGCCAGGGGAAAAGGGCTATTCCATTGAACTCAGATTTATGCTCTCATATTGAGGGGGCTAGACGTAATCTAGACATGTCTACCAAGTATGTCTAAGGCCCCATTAGTCAATCAAAAGTCCTTTTAGTACTCTCCATCCCTCCTCCCCAACCTCATACCAGTCAGTAGGTCGAATATATTGACTTTGTCAGGGGAAAAGGGCTATTCCATTGAACTCAGATTTATGCTCTCATATTGAGGGGGCTAGACATAATCTAGACATGTCTACCAAGTATGTCTAAGGCCCCATTAGTCAATCAAAAGTCCTTTTAGTACTCTCCCCCCCTCCCCAACCTCATACCAGTCAGTAGGTCGAATATATTGACTTTGCCAGGGGAAAAGGGCTATCCCATTGAACTCAGATTTATGCTCTCATATTGAGGGGGCTAGACGTAATCTAGACATGTCTACCAAGTATGTCTAAGGCCCCATTAGTCAATCAAAAGTCCTTTTAGTACTCTCCATCCCTCCTCCCCAACCTCATACCAGTCAGTAGGTCGAATATATTGACTTTGTCAGGGGAAAAGGGCTATTCCATTGAACTCAGATTTATGCTCTCATATTGAGGGGGCTAGACATAATCTAGACATGTCTACCAAGTATGTCTAAGGTCCCATTAGTCAATCAAAAGTCCTTTTAGTACTCTCCCCCCCTCCCCAACCTCATACCAGTCAGTAGGTCGAATATATTGACTTTGCCAGGGAAAAAGGGCTATTCCATTGAACTCAGATTTATGCTCTCATATTGAGGGGGCTAGACGTAATCTAGACATGTCTACCAAGTATGTCTAAGGCCCCATTAGTCAATCAAAAGTCTTTGAGATCATTTAAAAAACATTTCTAAGTTATAAATGTATAAAAATTGGATTTATTGCGAATAAAAATGATATATCCGCTTTTGACAGGGTATATATCCTTTTATATCCTGTTTTGACCCATATCCTATAAGTGTGTATAGATATATACTTGGAGGCATACTTTGAAAAAAACGTCAAATATCAAATATCAAATATCAAATGAACTTCACGCTCGTCAGTTATTTTTAGTTTTGTTCCTCACATAGATTATTTACTGATTTCCCTGTTAATTTGAGTTTTGACAAATTTTTGGCCTTTCTGACATTAAAAAGAAATGATAGCATTACACAGTCTCATCAACTTCTCTATTAGTAGCCTTGTGTCATAATATTTGCAATAATATCTATGTGTTTGTATTAAAGATTACATATGAGATGGAAATCTCATATAAAAAGGGGATCATTTAACTAGCAATACCAGACATTCTTTCTCAGATTACAAATAAGCCATAAGCTATCTAGTAAGGATAACAAATAAGCCGTAAGCTTTCTAGTAAGAATTATAAATAAGCCATAAGCTATCTAGTAAGGATAACAAATAAGCCGTAAGCTTTCTTGTAAGAATTATAAATAAGCCATAAGCTCTCTAGTAAGGATTACAAATAAGCCGTAAGCTATCTAGTAAGGATTACAAATAAGCCGTAAGCTATCTAGTAAGGATTACAAATAAGCCTTAAGCTATCTAGTAAGGATCACAAATAAGCCGTAAGCTATCTAGTAAGGATCACAAATAAGCCGTAAGCTATCTAGTAAGGATTACAAGTAAGCTTTCTAGTAAGGATAAAAAGTAGATTCAATGCAATCAAAATCCTCATATTTGGAGAGGGTGTTATGATAGTGCGTCATGAGTCAAGGCGGAGTAGGACCATAGTAATGATGTACTTTTGCTGCCCAGACTCGGAGCGCGGGAGTGATAGTCCTACTGGAGCACGGTGAAGACTCCGCCAGCGAGAGTCAGGCCCGCATAGCCCAGCTGGCGCCAGAAATAGAACGCTACATGGAAATACAACGCAAGGAACTTCTCTCTATGACAAAAGAAGATGTCAAAACGTATGTTACTTTTTCTTGTTATGTATTAATACCACATTTGAAATGAATAAAGGAATACTTGATGATAGTCCATTGTTATTAACAAATGTGCTAATCATTTTATATCAGTTTCACACATTTAAAAAAAAATTATTTCAGAAAGAAGTTTGCGAGTCAGATCCAGACTTGTCGTGCAAGAGAAAGCTGTGAAGATGTTCCGTCTTTCTCACTGTTTCGAATAAATAAAGATACTGCAGAGGTGAGAGTCTATCTTTAGTAAATTATAACAAATTATTACTAACTGTGTTAAAAGATAAAATGTGTAATAAAGATTTGGCAGATGATGGTTTAACAACTTGCATCTAGTTACATGGACTACTTGTCTGGAAAATTAAGAGCTCTACACTTCGGATAAACTACCAAATTTACATATTTTAATATTCTGATGCTTCAGATGAAATCTCTGTGTTTATTGGTTTACAACTTGGCATGAATATTTCTTTCTGTCTAGCTATGGATGGCCAGAATGTCAATAGTTTGGTTTCTAGCTTGATATTTGTAACTTGAAAATAGCCTTGAGAAGTTGTTTGCTCAATTTGTTCACAAACCAGCAATCAAATTAGAAGTTGAGGATTTTACGCCTGTATCAGACGTAATGCCTGAAATCTGTCTACTTTGAAAATACAGTTTCCGTGACATGACAAATATTGAATGGTGGATGAAAATTATAGAAAAATTATCCTAAAGTCAAATGGAATAAAGAAACAACAACAATAACATTAAGTTGTATTTATTGATGTTTGGCAGAGCTATGTTTATTTAGCTCTCTTTTTCAGAAAATCTGTTAAATCTCAGATTTGTTTATGTAGTCATACTTAATATATTATTGATACATTTGGTCCATAATATAATCTGTTACATTTTATCATTTTAACAATAATCTGATTTTAAAAATACTGCTGTTTCACAGGATTTTATTTAAATGAAACTTACCGTTGACAAGAACAAATAAACGCACAAGTCAAGCTTGCATAATGTATTTTAATCAGCACCTTTATGATTTGCATTATTTCTGTAAGGTGGAGAAGTGCTGGCCCAACAAGAAGGAAAACATTGATCAGTTAATGGAAAAAAAAAGAAGTCTTCAACAAGAAGGGGAGAAAATTCTTAATGAGTTTGCTCCAATATTGGTATGTATTTAGTTCAAACCAGTTCCTATAATCTGCTCCTGTGGATTTTTAACTGGTGTGAATTTGACTGGAGTTCTGTGTGATACATCACACTGTCAACCAGAGGAACACACAAACTATAGGTTCACCGTATCGCCCTCTGGTGGAGATTAGTGATTTAGCTGGGGAATTGCTATCTACTTTTCATAAGGCTCAGATTTCTTTACATTTAAAAAATAAACTTCAATACATATCACTGAATTGTAATGTATGCGATATGGTGGCTCCACCTAGGCGTTGATTTCATTCTTGAAATAGACACTAATAACTATACCATATAGGGACAGTAAACCACCTCACAGGTGCCCGGATGCTGTGGTTGGAATTCCAGTCCTATGTCTGGAAATATGTGGTAGTTGTTTGGGGTTTCCCTGTTCTATATTTATATGAACCAATCAGAGCAATCCTCCAATAATTAGTGACATTATTCACCCGCTGCACAAACCCATTTCAACGAGAGGTCTTTGATAGTCCGAATATATATTTGGACTAGGATAATCTAATTCTTGAAATCTAATAACAGCATCAGTTTGAAATTAAAAAAAAAAGACAGGCACGTGCAAATCTTCCTCGAACATCCAATGCCTCCTTCTACTGATCTCTATAGAGCCTCAGGTTGAGACTTCTGAGATTAACCAATGTGGGGCTGATAGAGTCAGTACCAATATTGGGTGTATTATTCTTCTGAACGTGGACTGCTCTTGATCTTCATAGCTGGACAAATATTTTAATGGTGATCTAAAAAGCAATTTGCAGTTATTTTCCCGATATTGTTGCAAACATTATACAAAAGAAATGGTCAGGACAGCTTCTAGGCCATCGGCCTATATTCTTATGTTCTGTACCAGAAAAATTGGCACTACCTCCAAAATGGAGAAGATATGGAAGATCAGATTGGTGGGAATTCAGTTCTCACTGCTCGTCACAGGTGTCATGTCCAATGCATGCTGGGATAGGCTTGTAGGCGTGGTCTGGGGGTGGGGGGGTGGGGGTGTGTGGCCTGGGGGCCTGGGGAATCTTGAGAATACAAAGAAAGTTATGGGTGTGAAAAACTGATTGAAGCAAAATGAAACGCTATTCAGTCAAAATAATGCTCAGACAGACACCAAACCTTACACACGCATGCCTCATGATAAAATAAAGCAATAAGCTTCAGATTTAATACTGAGCTTTTACTTCTCCATTCTTGTTCCATATTATTTAAGATTATATTGAGATCTTTGTATTGTATTTTGTAGCTGCAGGCAATTGAGAGTCTGAATAAGATGAACAAGTCTGATATCAGTGAGGTGAGGACGTACAAAACAATAACATCAGAGTAAAACACAAAACATTCTCTCAACTTTAGCTCGGTTTTGTCAGTTTTTGTCTTGTCACGTGACCTTGCTCTTTTCACCCCCAAAGTTGTATAAACTCAAATTCAAATTCAAACTCAAATTCATTTTATTTGGCCATATTTTTTACATAAAATAATGTACTCTATACGATTAAAGCATACATTAATGTAGTATTATGGCCAGGGAGACTCCTGTTAAGGCTAATGGTTATTGCCGCTATCATATAAATTGGGTCCATTATAACTCAGCAACTATATATTATATTAAGCTTACACCTGATATACAGAGTTTACTTCATTAGTTTGGCAATCAAATCTAATTTCCAACAAAAATGAAGTTAAAGCAACTCTGGCATATATTTAAGAAATGTCTAGTTCCGTGTCTTTCTCCCGATAATGTGTTATATATTAGAATTGTGGTCTGGCAAATGCAGTAGTACATGATGTGTTGATGAGATTTTCATACAGTCACAACAGTATGGCAGAATATGCAACATCAGAGCAATGTGCAGTAGCTACAGTATTTAATCAGCTATTTAAACACATTATGAAAAAGTTTATATAACTATTTTTTATTGAAAGTTACCTTTTTTCAGCTGAAATCTTTTAGTTCCCCTCCGCCGCTTGTCAAGTTGAGTCTGGAGTGTATGTGTATAATGTTTGGCGTCGATGTAAGTACACTCTTTTCTTGAAATAATTGACTTTTTTTTCAATTCATTGACTTTTTATTTTGAATATTCAGTTGCATAATTTATCAATGTTTGTATTTATCTGTGGAGAGTTTAGAGCTTAGAATTTCGTATGAATTTAATCTTAATGTGTTCTTTTTATGAAGATATCTTCAGATAAAAGAAAACTCTTTATAAAAGTAAAATGTTTTCCTTTTTTAAAGCCAAGTGGATCAAACTACAAGAGGCTGCTGTCGGACTTCAGGCTGACACAAAACATGATTAGTTTTGACAAGGTATGAAGTCACTATAGTCATACATGATAGACTGGCAGGAGTCACTATAGTCATACATGATAGACTGGCAGGAGTCACTATAGTCATACATGATAGGCTGACAAGGTGGGAAGCTTGCAGGGGTCACTATAGTCATACATGATAGGCTGACAAGGTGGGAAGTCACTATAGTCATACATGATAGGTTGACAAGGTGGGAAGCTTGCAGGGGTCACTATAGTCATACATGATAGGCTGACAAGGTGGGAAGCTTGCAGGAGTCACTATAGTCATACATGATAGGCTGACAAGGTGGGAAGCTTGCAGGGGTCACTATAGTCATACATGATAGGGTGACAAGGTGGGAAGCTTGCAGGGGTCACTATAGTCATACATGATAGGTTGGAAAGGTGGGAAGCCTGCAGGGATCACTATAGTCATACATGATAGGCTGACAAGGTGGGAAGCTTGCAGGGGTCACTATAGTCATACATGATAGGCTGGCAAGGTGGGAAGCTTGCAGGGGTCACTATAGTCATACATGATAGGCTGACAAGGTGGGAAGTCACTATAGTCATACATGATAGGCTGACAAGGTGGGAAGCTTGCAGGAGTCACTATAGTCATACATGATAGGCTGACAAGGTGGGAAGCTTGCAGGAGTCACTATAGTCATACATGATAGGCTGACAAGGTGGGAAGCTTGCAGGAGTCACTATAGTCATACATGATAGGCTGACAAGGTGGGAAGCTTGCAGGGGTCACTATAGTCATACATGATAGGCTGACAAGGTGGGAAGCTTGCAGGGGTCACTATAGTCATACATGATAGGTTGACAAGGTGGGAAGCTTGCAGGGGTCACTATAGTCATACATGATAGGCTGACAAGGTGGGAAGCTTGCAGGAGTCACTATAGTCATACATGATAGGCTGACAAGGTGGGAAGCTTGCAGGGGTCACTATAGTCATACATGATAGGTTGACAAGGTGGGAAGCTTGCAGGGGTCACTATAGTCATACATGATAGGCTGACAAGGTGGGAAGCTTGCAGGAGTCACTATAGTCATACATGATAGGCTGACAAGGTGGGAAGCTTGCAGGAGTCACTATAGTCATACATGATAGGCTGACAAGGTGGGAAGTCACTATAGTCATACATGATAGACTGACAAGGTGGGAAGCTTGCAGGGGTCACTATAGTCATACATGATAGGTTGACAAGGTGGGAAGCTTGCAGGAGTCACTCTAGTCATACATTATAGGCTGACAAGGTGGGAAGTCACTATAGTCATACATGATAGACTGACAAGGTGGGAAGCTTGCAGGGGCCACTATAGTCATACATGATAGGCTGACAAGGTGGGAAGCTTGCAGGGGTCACTATAGTCATACATGATAGGCTGACAAGGTGGGAAGCTTGCAGGGGTCACTATAGTCATACATGATAGGCTGACAAGGTGGGAAGCTTGCAGGAGTCACTATAGTCATACATGATAGGCTGACAAGGTGGGAAGCTTGCAGGGGTCACTATAGTCATACATGATAGGCTGACAAGGTGGGAAGTCACTATAGTCATACATGATAGGTTGACAAGGTGGGAAGCTTGCAGGGGTCACTATAGTCATACATGATAGGCTGACAAGGTGGGAAGCTTGCAGGAGTCACTATAGTCATACATGATAGGGTGACAAGGTGGGAAGCTTGCAGGGGTCACTATAGTCATACATGATAGGGTGACAAGGTGGGAAGCTTGCAGGGGTCACTATAGTCATACATGATAGGTTGGAAAGGTGGGAAGCCTGCAGGGATCACTATAGTCATACATGATAGGCTGACAAGGTGGGAAGCTTGCAGGGGTCACTATAGTCATACATGATAGGCTGACAAGGTGGGAAGCTTGCAGGGGTCACTATAGTCATACATGATAGGCTGACAAGGTGGGAAGTCACTATAGTCATACATGATAGGCTGACAAGGTGGGAAGCTTGCAGGAGTCACTATAGTCATACATGATAGGCTGACAAGGTGGGAAGCTTGCAGGAGTCACTATAGTCATACATGATAGGCTGACAAGGTGGGAAGCTTGCAGGAGTCACTATAGTCATACATGATAGGCTGACAAGGTGGGAAGCTTGCAGGGGTCACTATAGTCATACATGATAGGCTGACAAGGTGGGAAGCTTGCAGGGGTCACTATAGTCATACATGATAGGTTGACAAGGTGGGAAGCTTGCAGGGGTCACTATAGTCATACATGATAGGCTGACAAGGTGGGAAGCTTGCAGGAGTCACTATAGTCATACATGATAGGCTGACAAGGTGGGAAGCTTGCAGGGGTCACTATAGTCATACATGATAGGTTGACAAGGTGGGAAGCTTGCAGGGGTCACTATAGTCATACATGATAGGCTGACAAGGTGGGAAGTCACTATAGTCATACATGATAGGCTGACAAGGTGGGAAGCTTGCAGGAGTCACTATAGTCATACATGATAGGCTGACAAGGTGGGAAGCTTGCAGGGATCACTATAGTCATACATGATAGGCTGGCAAGGTGGGAAGCTTGCAGGAGTCACTATAGTCATACATGATAGGTTGACAAGGTGGGAAGCTTGCAGGAGTCACTATAGTCATACATGAAAGGTTGACAAGGTGGGAAGCTTGCAGGGGTCACTATAGTCATACATGATAGGCTGAGAAGGTGGGAAGCTTGCAGGGGTCACTATAGTCATACATGATAGGCTGACAAGGTGGGAAGCTTGCAGGAGTCACTATAGTCATACATTATAGGTTGACAAGGTGGGAAGTCACTATAGTCATACATGATAGGTTGACAAGGTGGGAAGCTTGCATGAGTCACTATAGTCATACATGAAAGGCTGGCAAGGTGGGAAGTCACTATAGTCATACATGATAGGTAGACAAGGTGGGAAGCTTGCAGGGGTCACTATAGTCATACATGATAGGCTGACAAGGTGGGAAGCTTGCAGGGGTCACTATAGTCATACATGATAGGTTGACAAGGTGGGAAGCTTGCAGGGGTCACTATAGTCATACATGATAGGCTGACAAGGTGGGAAGCTTGCATGAGTCACTATAGTCATACATGAAAGGTTGACAAGGTGGGAAGCTTGCAGGGGTCACTATAGTCATACATGATAGGCTGGCAAGGTGGGAAGCTTGCATGAGTCACTATAGTCATACATGAAAGGTTGACAAGGTGGGAAGCTTGCAGGGATCACTATAGTCATACATGATAGGCTGGCAAGGTGGGAAGCTTGCAGGGGTCACTATAGTCATACATGATAGGCTGACAAGGTGGGAAGCTTGCAGGAGTCACTATAGTCATACATGATAGGCTGACAAGGTGGGAAGTCACTATAGTCATACATAATAGGCTGACAAGGTGTGAAGCTTGCAGGGGTCACTATAGTCATACATGATAGGCTGACAAGGTGGGAAGCTTGCAGAAGTCACTATAGTCATACATGATAGGCTGACAAGGTGGGAAGCTTGCAGGAGTCACTATAGTCATACATGATAGGCTGACAAGGTGGGAAGCTTGCAGGAGTCACTATAGTCATACATGAAAGGCTGACAAGGTGGGAAGCTTGCAGGGGTCACTATAGTCATACATGATAGGCTGACAAGGTGGGAAGCTTGCAGAAGTCATTATAGTCATACATGATAGGCTGACAAGGTGGGAAGCTTGCAGGGGTCACTATAGTCATACATGATAGGCTGGCAAGGTGGGAAGCTTGCAGAAGTCATTATAGTCATACATGATAGGCTGACAAGGTAGGAAGCTGGCAGGGGTCACTATAGTCATACATGATAGGCTGACAAGGTGGGAAGCTTGCAGGAGTCACTATAGTCATACATGATAGGCTGACAAGGTGGGAAGCTTGCAGGGGTCACTATAGTCATACATGATAGGCTGACAAGGTGGGAAGCTTGCAGGAGTCACTATAGTCATACATGATAGGTTGACAAGGTGGGAAGCTTGCAGGGGTCACTATAGTCATACATGATAGGCTGGCAAGGTGGGAAGCTTGCAGGGGTCACTATAGTCATACATGATAGGTTGACAAGGTGGGAAGCTTGCAGGGGTCACTATAGTCATACATGATAGGCTGGCAAGGTGGGAAGCTTGCAGGGGTCACTATAGTCATACATGATAGGTTGACAAGGTGGGAAGCTTGCAGGGGTCACTATAGTCATACATGATAGGCTGGCAACGTGGGAAGCTTGCAGGGGTCACTATAGTCATACATGATAGGCTGACAAGGTGGGAAGCTTGCAGGGGTCACTATAGTCATACATGATAGGCTGACAAGGTGGGAAGCTTGCAGGGGTCACTTTAGTCATACATGATAGGCTGACAAGGTGGGAAGCTTGCAGGGGTCACTATAGTCATACATGATAGGCTGGCAAGGTGGGAAGCTTGCAGGGGTCACTATAGTCATACATGATAGGGTGACAAGGTGGGAAGCTTGCAGGAGTCACTATAGTCATACATGATAGGCTGACAAGGTGGGAAGCTTGCAGGAGTCACTATAGTCATACATGATAGGCTGACAAGGTGGGAAGCTTGCAGGGGTCACTATAGTCATACATGATAGGCTGACAAGGTGGGAAGCTTGCAGGGGTCACTATAGTCATACATGATAGGCTGACAAGGTGGGAAGCTTGCAGAAGTCATTATAGTCATACATGATAGGCTGACAAGGTGGGAAGCTTGCAGGAGTCACTATAGTCATACATGATAGGCTGGCAAGGTGGGAAGCTTGCAGGGGTCACTATAGTCATACATGATAGGCTGACAAGGTGGGAAGCTTGCAGAAGTCACTATAGTCATACATGATAGGCTGACAAGGTGGGAAGCTTGCAGGAGTCACTATAGTCATACATGATAGGCTGACAAGGTGGGAAGCTTGCAGGAGTCACTATAGTCATACATGAAAGGCTGACAAGGTGGGAAGCTTGCAGGGGTCACTATAGTCATACATGATAGGCTGACAAGGTGGGAAGCTTGCAGAAGTCATTATAGTCATACATGATAGGCTGACAAGGTGGGAAGCTTGCAGGGGTCACTATAGTCATACATGATAGGCTGGCAAGGTGGGAAGCTTGCAGAAGTCATTATAGTCATACATGATAGGCTGACAAGGTAGGAAGCTGGCAGGGGTCACTATAGTCATACATGATAGGCTGACAAGGTGGGAAGCTTGCAGGAGTCACTATAGTCATACATGATAGGCTGACAAGGTGGGAAGCTTGCAGGGGTCACTATAGTCATACATGATAGGCTGACAAGGTGGGAAGCTTGCAGGAGTCACTATAGTCATACATGATAGGTTGACAAGGTGGGAAGCTTGCAGGGGTCACTATAGTCATACATGATAGGCTGGCAAGGTGGGAAGCTTGCAGGGGTCACTATAGTCATACATGATAGGTTGACAAGGTGGGAAGCTTGCAGGGGTCACTATAGTCATACATGATAGGCTGGCAAGGTGGGAAGCTTGCAGGGGTCACTATAGTCATACATGATAGGTTGACAAGGTGGGAAGCTTGCAGGGGTCACTATAGTCATACATGATAGGCTGGCAACGTGGAAAGCTTGCAGGGGTCACTATAGTCATACATGATAGGCTGACAAGGTGGGAAGCTTGCAGGAGTCACTATAGTCATACATGATAGGCTGACAAGGTGGGAAGCTTGCAGGGGTCACTATAGTCATACATGATAGGCTGACAAGGTGGGAAGCTTGCAGGAGTCACTATAGTCATACATGATAGGTTGACAAGGTGGGAAGCTTGCAGGGGTCACTATAGTCATACATGATAGGTTGACAAGGTGGGAAGCTTGCAGGGGTCACTATAGTCATACATGATAGGCTGGCAAGGTGGGAAGCTTGCAGGGGTCACTATAGTCATACATGATAGGCTGACAAGGTGGGAAGCTTGCAGGGGTCACTATAGTCATACATGATACGCTGACAAGGTGGGAAGTCACTATAGTCATACATGATAGGCTGACAAGGTGGGAAGCTTGCAGGAGTCACTATAGTCATACATGATAGGTTGGCAAGGTGGGAAGCTTGCAGGGGTCACTATAGTCATACATGATAGGCTGGCAAGGTGGGAAGCTTGCAGGGGTCACTATAGTCATACATGATAGGTTGACAAGGTGGGAAGCTTGCAGGGGTCACTATAGTCATACATGATAGGCTGGCAACGTGGGAAGCTTGCAGGGGTCACTATAGTCATACATGATAGGCTGACAAGGTGGGAAGCTTGCAGGGGTCACTATAGTCATACATGATAGGCTGACAAGGTGGGAAGCTTGCAGGAGTCACTATAGTCATACATGATAGGTTGACAAGGTGGGAAGCTTGCAGGGGTCACTATAGTCATACATGATAGGCTGGCAAGGTGGGAAGCTTGCAGGGGTCACTATAGTCATACATGATAGGTTGACAAGGTGGGAAGCTTGCAGGGGTCACTATAGTCATACATGATAGGCTGGCAAGGTGGGAAGCTTGCAGGGGTCACTATAGTCATACATGATAGGCTGACAAGGTGGGAAGCTTGCAGGGGTCACTATAGTCATACATGATACGCTGACAAGGTGGGAAGTCACTATAGTCATACATGATAGGTTGACAAGGTGGGAAGCTTGCAGGAGTCACTATAGTCATACATGATAGGCTGACAAGGTGGGAAGTCACTATAGTCATACATGATAGGTTGACAAGGTGGGAAGCTTGCAGGGGTCACTATAGTCATACATGATAGGCTGGCAAGGTGGGAAGCTTGCAGGGGTCACTATAGTCATACATGATAGGCTGACAAGGTGGGAAGCTTGCAGGGGTCACTATAGTCATACATGATACGCTGACAAGGTGGGAAGTCACTATAGTCATACATGATAGGCTGACAAGGTGGGAAGCTTGCAGGAGTCACTATAGTCATACATGATAGGTTGGCAAGGTGGGAAGCTTGCAGGGGTCACTATAGTCATACATGATAGGTTGATAAGGTGGGAAGCTTGCAGGAGTCACTATAGTCATACATGATAGGCTGACAAGGTGGGAAGCTTGCAGGAGTCACTATAGTCATACATGATAGGTTGACAAGGTGGGAAGCTTGCAGGAGTCACTATAGTCATACATGATAGGCTGACAAGGTGGGAAGCTTGCAGGGGTCACTATAGTCATACATGATAGGTTGACAAGGTGGGAAGCTTGCAGGGGTCACTATAGTCATACATGATAGGTTGACAAGTTGGGAAGCTTGCAGGGGTCACTATAGTCATACATGATAGGCTGGCAAGGTGGGAAGCTTGCAGGGGTCACTATAGTCATACATGATAGGCTGACAAGGTGGGAAGCTTGCAGGGGTCACTATAGTCATACATGATACGCTGACAAGGTGGGAAGTCACTATAGTCATACATGATAGGCTGACAAGGTGGGAAGCTTGCAGGAGTCACTATAGTCATACATGATAGGTTGGCAAGGTGGGAAGCTTGCAGGGGTCACTATAGTCATACATGATAGGCTGGCAAGGTGGGAAGCTTGCAGGGGTCACTATAGTCATACATGATAGGTTGACAAGGTGGGAAGCTTGCAGGGGTCACTATAGTCATACATGATAGGCTGGCAACGTGGGAAGCTTGCAGGGGTCACTATAGTCATACATGATAGGCTGACAAGGTGGGAAGCTTGCAGGGGTCACTATAGTCATACATGATAGGCTGACAAGGTGGGAAGCTTGCAGGAGTCACTATAGTCATACATGATAGGTTGACAAGGTGGGAAGCTTGCAGGGGTCACTATAGTCATACATGATAGGCTGGCAAGGTGGGAAGCTTGCAGGGGTCACTAGTCATAAATGATAGGTTGACAAGGTGGGAAGCTTGCAGGGGTCACTATAGTCATACATGATAGGCTGGCAAGGTGGGAAGCTTGCAGGGGTCACTATAGTCATACATGATAGGCTGACAAGGTGGGAAGCTTGCAGGGGTCACTATAGTCATACATGATAGGTTGATAAGGTGGGAAGCTTGCAGGAGTCACTATAGTCATACATGATAGGCTGACAAGGTGGGAAGCTTGCAGGAGTCACTATAGTCATACATGATAGGTTGACAAGGTGGGAAGCTTGCAGGAGTCACTATAGTCATACATGATAGGCTGACAAGGTGGGAAGCTTGCAGGGGTCACTATAGTCATACATGATAGGTTGACAAGGTGGGAAGCTTGCAGGGGTCACTATAGTCATACATGATAGGTTGACAAGGTGGGAAGCTTGCAGGGGTCACTATAGTCATACATGATAGGCTGGCAAGGTGGGAAGCTTGCAGGGGTCACTATAGTCATACATGATAGGCTGACAAGGTGGGAAGCTTGCAGGGGTCACTATAGTCATACATGATACGCTGACAAGGTGGGAAGTCACTATAGTCATACATGATAGGCTGACAAGGTGGGAAGCTTGCAGGAGTCACTATAGTCATACATGATAGGTTGGCAAGGTGGGAAGCTTGCAGGGGTCACTATAGTCATACATGATAGGCTGGCAAGGTGGGAAGCTTGCAGGGGTCACTATAGTCATACATTATAGGCTGACAAGGTGGGAAGTCACTATAGTCATACATGATAGGCTGGCAACGTGGGAAGCTTGCAGGGGTCACTATAGTCATACATGATAGGCTGACAAGGTGGGAAGCTTGCAGGGGTCATTATAGTCATACATGATAGGCTGACAAGGTGGGAAGCTTGCAGGGGTCACTATAGTCATACATGATAGGCTGGCAAGGTGGGAAGCTTGCAGAAGTCACTATAGTCATACATGATAGGCTGACAAGGTAGGAAGCTGGCAGGGGTCACTATAGTCATACATGATAGGCTGACAAGGTGGGAAGCTTGCAGGAGTCACTATAGTCATACATGATAGGCTGACAAGGTGGGAAGCTTGCAGGGGTCACTATAGTCATACATGATAGGCTGACAAGGTGGGAAGCTTGCAGGAGTCACTATAGTCATACATGATAGGTTGACAAGGTGGGAAGCTTGCAGGGGTCACTATAGTCATACATGATAGGCTGGCAAGGTGGGAAGCTTGCAGGGGTCACTATAGTCATACATGATAGGTTGACAAGGTGGGAAGCTTGCAGGGGTCACTATAGTCATACATGATAGGCTGGCAAGGTGGGAAGCTTGCAGGGGTCACTATAGTCATACATGATAGGCTGACAAGGTGGGAAGCTTGCAGGGGTCACTATAGTCATACATGATAGGTTGATAAGGTGGGAAGCTTGCAGGAGTCACTATAGTCATACATGATAGGCTGACAAGGTGGGAAGCTTGCAGGAGTCACTATAGTCATACATGATAGGTTGACAAGGTGGGAAGCTTGCAGGAGTCACTATAGTCATACATGATAGGCTGACAAGGTGGGAAGCTTGCAGGGGTCACTATAGTCATACATGATAGGTTGACAAGGTGGGAAGCTTGCAGGGGTCACTATAGTCATACATGATAGGTTGACAAGGTGGGAAGCTTGCAGGGGTCACTATAGTCATACATGATAGGCTGGCAAGGTGGGAAGCTTGCAGGGGTCACTATAGTCATACATGATAGGCTGACAAGGTGGGAAGCTTGCAGGGGTCACTATAGTCATACATGATACGCTGACAAGGTGGGAAGTCACTATAGTCATACATGATAGGCTGACAAGGTGGGAAGCTTGCAGGAGTCACTATAGTCATACATGATAGGTTGGCAAGGTGGGAAGCTTGCAGGGGTCACTATAGTCATACATGATAGGCTGGCAAGGTGGGAAGCTTGCAGGGGTCACTATAGTCATACATGATAGGTTGACAAGGTGGGAAGCTTGCAGGGGTCACTATAGTCATACATGATAGGCTGGCAACGTGGGAAGCTTGCAGGGGTCACTATAGTCATACATGATAGGCTGACAAGGTGGGAAGCTTGCAGGGGTCACTATAGTCATACATGATAGGCTGACAAGGTGGGAAGCTTGCAGGAGTCACTATAGTCATACATGATAGGTTGACAAGGTGGGAAGCTTGCAGGGGTCACTATAGTCATACATGATAGGCTGGCAAGGTGGGAAGCTTGCAGGGGTCACTATAGTCATACATGATAGGTTGACAAGGTGGGAAGCTTGCAGGGGTCACTATAGTCATACATGATAGGCTGGCAAGGTGGGAAGCTTGCAGGGGTCACTATAGTCATACATGATAGGCTGACAAGGTGGGAAGCTTGCAGGGGTCACTATAGTCATACATGATACGCTGACAAGGTGGGAAGTCACTATAGTCATACATGATAGGCTGACAAGGTGGGAAGCTTGCAGGAGTCACTATAGTCATACATGATAGGTTGGCAAGGTGGGAAGCTTGCAGGGGTCACTATAGTCATACATGATAGGCTGACAAGGTGGGAAGCTTGCAGGAGTCACTATAGTCATTCATGATAGGTAGACAAGGTGGGAAGCTTGCAGGGGTCACTATAGTCATACATGATAGGTTGATAAGGTGGGTAGCTTGCAGGAGTCACTATAGTCATACATGATAGGCTGACAAGGTGGGAAGCTTGCAGGAGTCACTATAGTCATACATGATAGGTTGACAAGGTGGGAAGCTTGCAGGAGTCACTATAGTCATACATGATAGGCTGACAAGGTGGGAAGCTTGCAGGGGTCACTATAGTCATACATGATAGGTTGACAAGGTGGAAAGCTTGCAGGAGTCACTATAGTCATACATGATAGGCTGGCAAGGTGGGAAGCTTGCAGGAGTCACTATAGTAATACATGATAGGCTGGCAAGGTGGGAAGCTTGCAGGGGTCACTATAGTCATACATGATAGGCTGACAAGGTGGGAAGCTTGCAGGGGTCACTATAGTCATACATGATACGCTGACAAGGTGGGAAGTCACTATAGTCATACATGATAGGTTGACAAGGTGGGAAGCTTGCAGGAGTCACTATAGTCATACATGATAGGCTGACAAGGTGGGAAGTCACTATAGTCATACATGATAGGTTGACAAGGTGGGAAGCTTGCAGGGGTCACTATAGTCATACATGATAGGCTGGCAAGGTGGGAAGCTTGCAGGGGTCACTATAGTCATACATGATAGGCTGACAAGGTGGGAAGCTTGCAGGGGTCACTATAGTCATACATGATACGCTGACAAGGTGGGAAGTCACTATAGTCATACATGATAGGCTGACAAGGTGGGAAGCTTGCAGGAGTCACTATAGTCATACATGATAGGTTGGCAAGGTGGGAAGCTTGCAGGGGTCACTATAGTCATACATGATAGGTTGATAAGGTGGGAAGCTTGCAGGAGTCACTATAGTCATACATGATAGGCTGACAAGGTGGGAAGCTTGCAGGAGTCACTATAGTCATACATGATAGGTTGACAAGGTGGGAAGCTTGCAGGAGTCACTATAGTCATACATGATAGGCTGACAAGGTGGGAAGCTTGCAGGGGTCACTATAGTCATACATGATAGGTTGACAAGGTGGGAAGCTTGCAGGGGTCACTATAGTCATACATGATAGGTTGACAAGTTGGGAAGCTTGCAGGGGTCACTATAGTCATACATGATAGGCTGGCAAGGTGGGAAGCTTGCAGGGGTCACTATAGTCATACATGATAGGCTGACAAGGTGGGAAGCTTGCAGGGGTCACTATAGTCATACATGATACGCTGACAAGGTGGGAAGTCACTATAGTCATACATGATAGGCTGACAAGGTGGGAAGCTTGCATGAGTCACTATAGTCATACATGATAGGTTGGCAAGGTGGGAAGCTTGCAGGGGTCACTATAGTCATACATGATAGGCTGGCAAGGTGGGAAGCTTGCAGGGGTCACTATAGTCATACATGATAGGTTGACAAGGTGGGAAGCTTGCAGGGGTCACTATAGTCATACATGATAGGTTGACAAGGTGGGAAGCTTGCAGGGGTCACTATAGTCATACATGATAGGCTGGCAAGGTGGGAAGCTTGCAGGGGTCACTATAGTCATACATGATAGGTTGACAAGGTGGGAAGCTTGCAGGGGTCACTATAGTCATACATGATAGGCTGGCAACGTGGGAAGCTTGCAGGGGTCACTATAGTCATACATGATAGGCTGACAAGGTGGGAAGCTTGCAGGGGTCACTATAGTCATACATGATAGGCTGACAAGGTGGGAAGCTTGCAGGAGTCACTATAGTCATACATGATAGGTTGACAAGGTGGGAAGCTTGCAGGGGTCACTATAGTCATACATGATAGGCTGGCAAGGTGGGAAGCTTGCAGGGGTCACTAGTCATAAATGATAGGTTGACAAGGTGGGAAGCTTGCAGGGGTCACTATAGTCATACATGATAGGCTGGCAAGGTGGGAAGCTTGCAGGGGTCACTATAGTCATACATGATAGGCTGACAAGGTGGGAAGCTTGCAGGGGTCACTATAGTCATACATGATAGGTTGATAAGGTGGGAAGCTTGCAGGAGTCACTATAGTCATACATGATAGGCTGACAAGGTGGGAAGCTTGCAGGAGTCACTATAGTCATACATGATAGGTTGACAAGGTGGGAAGCTTGCAGGAGTCACTATAGTCATACATGATAGGCTGACAAGGTGGGAAGCTTGCAGGGGTCACTATAGTCATACATGATAGGTTGACAAGGTGGGAAGCTTGCAGGGGTCACTATAGTCATACATGATAGGTTGACAAGGTGGGAAGCTTGCAGGGGTCACTATAGTCATACATGATAGGCTGGCAAGGTGGGAAGCTTGCAGGGGTCACTATAGTCATACATGATAGGCTGACAAGGTGGGAAGCTTGCAGGGGTCACTATAGTCATACATGATACGCTGACAAGGTGGGAAGTCACTATAGTCATACATGATAGGCTGACAAGGTGGGAAGCTTGCAGGAGTCACTATAGTCATACATGATAGGTTGGCAAGGTGGGAAGCTTGCAGGGGTCACTATAGTCATACATGATAGGCTGGCAAGGTGGGAAGCTTGCAGGGGTCACTATAGTCATACATTATAGGCTGACAAGGTGGGAAGTCACTATAGTCATACATGATAGGCTGGCAACGTGGGAAGCTTGCAGGGGTCACTATAGTCATACATGATAGGCTGACAAGGTGGGAAGCTTGCAGGGGTCATTATAGTCATACATGATAGGCTGACAAGGTGGGAAGCTTGCAGGGGTCACTATAGTCATACATGATAGGCTGGCAAGGTGGGAAGCTTGCAGAAGTCACTATAGTCATACATGATAGGCTGACAAGGTAGGAAGCTGGCAGGGGTCACTATAGTCATACATGATAGGCTGACAAGGTGGGAAGCTTGCAGGAGTCACTATAGTCATACATGATAGGCTGACAAGGTGGGAAGCTTGCAGGGGTCACTATAGTCATACATGATAGGCTGACAAGGTGGGAAGCTTGCAGGAGTCACTATAGTCATACATGATAGGTTGACAAGGTGGGAAGCTTGCAGGGGTCACTATAGTCATACATGATAGGCTGGCAAGGTGGGAAGCTTGCAGGGGTCACTATAGTCATACATGATAGGTTGACAAGGTGGGAAGCTTGCAGGGGTCACTATAGTCATACATGATAGGCTGGCAAGGTGGGAAGCTTGCAGGGGTCACTATAGTCATACATGATAGGCTGACAAGGTGGGAAGCTTGCAGGGGTCACTATAGTCATACATGATAGGTTGATAAGGTGGGAAGCTTGCAGGAGTCACTATAGTCATACATGATAGGCTGACAAGGTGGGAAGCTTGCAGGAGTCACTATAGTCATACATGATAGGTTGACAAGGTGGGAAGCTTGCAGGAGTCACTATAGTCATACATGATAGGCTGACAAGGTGGGAAGCTTGCAGGGGTCACTATAGTCATACATGATAGGTTGACAAGGTGGGAAGCTTGCAGGGGTCACTATAGTCATACATGATAGGTTGACAAGGTGGGAAGCTTGCAGGGGTCACTATAGTCATACATGATAGGCTGGCAAGGTGGGAAGCTTGCAGGGGTCACTATAGTCATACATGATAGGCTGACAAGGTGGGAAGCTTGCAGGGGTCACTATAGTCATACATGATACGCTGACAAGGTGGGAAGTCACTATAGTCATACATGATAGGCTGACAAGGTGGGAAGCTTGCAGGAGTCACTATAGTCATACATGATAGGTTGGCAAGGTGGGAAGCTTGCAGGGGTCACTATAGTCATACATGATAGGCTGGCAAGGTGGGAAGCTTGCAGGGGTCACTATAGTCATACATGATAGGTTGACAAGGTGGGAAGCTTGCAGGGGTCACTATAGTCATACATGATAGGCTGGCAACGTGGGAAGCTTGCAGGGGTCACTATAGTCATACATGATAGGCTGACAAGGTGGGAAGCTTGCAGGGGTCACTATAGTCATACATGATAGGCTGACAAGGTGGGAAGCTTGCAGGAGTCACTATAGTCATACATGATAGGTTGACAAGGTGGGAAGCTTGCAGGGGTCACTATAGTCATACATGATAGGCTGGCAAGGTGGGAAGCTTGCAGGGGTCACTATAGTCATACATGATAGGTTGACAAGGTGGGAAGCTTGCAGGGGTCACTATAGTCATACATGATAGGCTGGCAAGGTGGGAAGCTTGCAGGGGTCACTATAGTCATACATGATAGGCTGACAAGGTGGGAAGCTTGCAGGGGTCACTATAGTCATACATGATACGCTGACAAGGTGGGAAGTCACTATAGTCATACATGATAGGCTGACAAGGTGGGAAGCTTGCAGGAGTCACTATAGTCATACATGATAGGTTGGCAAGGTGGGAAGCTTGCAGGGGTCACTATAGTCATACATGATAGGCTGACAAGGTGGGAAGCTTGCAGGAGTCACTATAGTCATTCATGATAGGTAGACAAGGTGGGAAGCTTGCAGGGGTCACTATAGTCATACATGATAGGTTGATAAGGTGGGTAGCTTGCAGGAGTCACTATAGTCATACATGATAGGCTGACAAGGTGGGAAGCTTGCAGGAGTCACTATAGTCATACATGATAGGTTGACAAGGTGGGAAGCTTGCAGGAGTCACTATAGTCATACATGATAGGCTGACAAGGTGGGAAGCTTGCAGGGGTCACTATAGTCATACATGATAGGTTGACAAGGTGGAAAGCTTGCAGGAGTCACTATAGTCATACATGATAGGCTGGCAAGGTGGGAAGCTTGCAGGAGTCACTATAGTAATACATGATAGGCTGACAAGGTGGGAAGCTTGCAGGAGTCACTATAGTCATACATGATAGGTTGACAAGGTGGGAAGCTTGCAGGAGTCACTATAGTCATACATGATAGGTTGACAAGGAGACCAACTCATGAAATTGTGATATAACTATATATGGTTGGTGTAGAGAGCAGAAAAGCATCTGATGATCAGTTAATGGATCTTGTTCAATAGCTGCATGATTCTTGTATAATGTATTATGATTTCCCTTTGCAGGACTCTATCAGTGCCCTTCAGATTAAGAAGTTGAAGCGCTACATGGATAACGAGGACCTGACTCCTGAAAAGGTAATGGCCTTACCTCTGACACAGTGTTTATTAAAGCATTCATGAAATGAGGTTTTCAATCAGCTTTACCTTGCATAATATGAATGTTTATACCTCAAACTTTGCAATCAAATGTTATTACCCATCATATTTCCCCAGACATAAATTTCTGTGCCAGTAAATAAAATTCAAATCGTCCATTGGACACTATGTCAACAAACTTTGTTTAGCTGTTCACTGATCTGAACAGCTAAACAACTAAACACCTGCTTAATAAGGTTTTCAGATTATGACAATGGGGCACCTTCAGATTGGGACAATGAGGCACCTTCAGATTGGGACAGTGGGGCACCTTCAGATTGGGCGTGGGACAGTGGGGCACCTTCAGATTGGGTGTGGGACAGTGGGGCACCTTCAGATTGGGACAATGGAGTGATTTGGCACACATATGGATACATGCACAGGCATATTTGTCCATGTTTGTCTATTGAAACAGTCCTAACCCCCTTACAGACTACAATAGAGTTCACCTGCTTGGCTAGAACCTCAACAACCTTTGTTTAGCCTGAGAGCAATAGGTTTAGCAGAGTACATAAAGATGTAATATTTTCAAACATATTTCTTCGTTACCAACCCAATCAACTGATTTTTATGCTCAGCCCCTGATGATGGTGACCTTCACCCACTTTTCAAAGTCACAGGGACAATTATGTGAAATCCCAAGAATGGCGATAACTCAAGAACAAATTATGGCAGCTTTATGAGACTTGACACATAAGCATCTGGTGAAGACTTCAGACTATTTTTTAATGAAACATGACCTTCACCTTCTTTTCAAGGTCACGGACAACTGTATCATGAAATCCCCATTATTGTGATACCTTGAGAACAAATGATGGCAGCTTTATGAGACTTGACACATAAGCATCTGGTAAAGACTTCTTTTTGATGGAGCATGACCTTCACCTTCTTTTCAAGGTCACAGAGACAATTATATCAAATCCCCTAACACTCTTAAACTCGAAAAACAAATGATGGCAGCTTCTTGCAATTTGATACATATAAGGATCTGGTGAAGTTTGATGAATGGTGAACTATACCGACTTTTCAAGGTCAAAGGGACAATCATGTGAAATCCTAGGCATCGCCCATAACTCAAGGATAAATGACGGCAGCTTTATGAGATTTGACACACATAATCATCTGCTGAATACCTCAGACTTTTTTTATGGGACATGAAATCCCCATCATTGTGATAACTCGGGAACAAATGACGGCATCTTTATGAGACTTGGCACACATAAGCATCTGGTAAAGACCCCGAAAGAGTTTGATGAATGGTGACCTTCACCTACTTTTCAAGGTCACAGGGACAATTATGTCAAAACCATGTCATTGCAATAACTCAAGAACAAATGATGGCAGCATCATAAGAATTAACACACATAAGCATCTGGTGAAGACCCCAGATGAATTTGATAGACAGTGACTTCACCTACTTTTCAAGGTCACAGGTCCATTATAATTCTAGAGTAAATGATGACAGTTTCATGATACTTGCCACACATAAGCTACCAAAGGAAGTAGATGTGCACTATTGTGTTTTTTTACCCCTGCATCAATTTGCCTTGGTGCAGTGATGTTTTGTTCACAAATATTATACAGAGCGAGTGTTTCGCAGTAAGTTGCCAGGGCTGAGGGTTGATGCATCTCTGATGCTTATGTTTTGATATTTGTCACAAGGTATCTAGTTTCTTTTTGAAACATAATGTTATAAGTTTGTTTAAAGATTATAACTGTTACTGACCCTACACTAAACGTTCAAAATCTTTGAGAATAAAAAAATACATTAGACAGGATACCAAAGAAATTTATGTGTATACACACTTGCATGATGCCAAAAAATCTCTCTCATTTCGAAAGAATTTTCAGAGAAGTCTTATATAAGTTCATTGATAACACATAAATATGTTTTGTAAATAGGTGTGAAATATCATTTTTAGTTGGAAAGAGTTTCAAGAGCGTGTAGATATTTTCACCAGTGGGTTACAGCCATGTACAAATATGCCACTGAAGTCTCTCCACGACTTAAACTCATCCAAGCCGAGCTGTCCTCAGTGCAGGAATCATTAAAGGTAGGTTATGCTTCATTAGTGCTCAATTATACAGCTGATTTATTTAATTGTAAAGACAAACCTAGATGTTTTTAAATGAGAAAAAATTCAACTGCCTTATGAACAAGAATACAGCCATGTTTGCATATGGTGCAATGTTTCAGGTGGAGGATAATAAGGAAGTGAAGGAGGTGGAGGATATCCTACGCTTCCAGTCCTGGCATCACCTCCTCAGAGTCAGTACCTCAACAGCTCAGCTTAAAACTGCATTCCTTGCTTCTGTAAAAAAAATATCTTACTGGATTTTGTAAAAAAAAAACTGTCGGAAATGTTGTTTTTGTAAAGTATGTGACTTTTTGTTCAGGAGGCGATCCAGGAGAATGCCTATACTATCACTGAGCGGGATATTGCCGAGGTCAGTAGGTCATGTTAATATATTTGCTTCTAAAGAGAATAGAAAACACACTTAAGTATTGCAGCAATATTTGTGTCTTCATGCAGTAATGTTTGTTGCTTTGTGATGTCAGTTGAGGTCAGCAGAGAAGTTGGATGATGTGCAGGAGACCATTCTGGAAGCTGCGTATATTGTGATGGATCTAGAGGTCAGTATCCTAGTACTGTTATCTTTATATATATATTAATTGAGTCACACCCAAACCGGTTTAATTTTGATTTCCTTCTTTCAAACAGCAGAAAGTGAAGCAATGATTTATATATATACACAGATTATTTGCTTTATATCAAGTGGTCTATATACAGATTTTCTGCTTTATATCAAGTGGTCTAAATAAAGATTTTCTGCTTTATATCAAGTGGTCCATTCACAGATTATTTGCTTTATATCAAGTGGTCCATACATAGATTTTCTGCTATATATCAAGTGGTCCATACACAGATTATTTGCTTTATATCAAGTGGTCCATACACAGATTATTTGCTTTATATCAAGTGGTCCATACATAGATTTTCTGCTATATATCAAGTGGTCCATACACAGATTATTTGCTTTATATCAAGTGGTCCATACACAGATTATTTGCTTTATATCAAGTGGTCCATACATAGAATTTTTCAAGTTTCAAATTTTCCATTTATACTTGAGATGAATTAGATTGTACTCAGATGAATTGTGAATTTGTTATGAATTGTGATAATGATAATGTTTGCTCACGTCTTTCACATCGTGTAAACCAAGCCAGATATTTAGATCTTTAGATAACTTTCAGCCGGGTGATAAAGAAGGATTACTTACTGATGATCTGGTGTCAAGACTACAAAATAAGGAGAAAGTAAGTATTAACTTATATACCAGAAGGTGTTCTGATTGATTGTTTATTTAAATGCTGCAAATTCTTTGGGGTTTGGGGGCTGAACATAATGTGACAATATGACATAGGAATATATTATCATGATCAGATGACAGGGTGTACAACTTACCATTAACGTTATTCAAACATCTCAACTGAAATTGGAAGATTTGTCTGAATGTGGCAGTATTTAAGATGCCTTATATCAGCTCAAGGCTACAACCCCATGGTCAGGTATATAGCAATAGAGAAGACTGCAAGGTTTACGAGATCCAGGGATTTCTAACTATATATAGCACAGCTTCTGCAATAAGGGGGGATAGATTTCACTGTCATTCTGTTCATAATCTTCCATCTTCTTCCCTCTGGTCAGAGTTTTTAGCTATCCGTATGTAAGATGGTATATTTTCACCAAATATTGGACCAAATCTGTCTAATTTCCATTCAGTTTCTTCCATATTTTAAGGAATATAACAGCTGTCGCTGCTTTGTCAATTAAGCTGCCATTTTGAATAACATGACAAATATTAGCAAATGAGAATCAAGATAACAAAATGTGATGTGCATTTTGATAGAACAAAATTATTATCTGCTGTGGGAATTGATTTAAATTTTCATTTATGAAACAATTTGCAGACATTTTCAGAAAATTACAAACATTACTAAAAAGCAATGATTAGCAAATCTCTAGGCACCTGGCCTATGTTTGTTAATAATTTAACATGGATGGTGTGGTGGATAATGTTGCTGTATCTTTCAGGCAGAGGTTTCTCAGGAGAAGATTGATCGCATAGGTGAAATCATGGCTAAACCCTCGTGGTCTCTAACAAAGGCTGAATCTGTAAGCTGACACAAATCTCATTCTGATAATGACAACAATGCCCAGATTTGACTTAATTGTGTGATGTCTCCATCAGTAGACATTATATTATATAATAAATCTACTACATTGTATCCAACATAAGAAATAGGTCCTTGCCCTTTAGTATATTTATATATATAATAAACACTTCATCTAACCTATTCATGCATCATTTTAAAAGTCAGATGTACTTTAAAAATTACATAAAATTAATCAAGTGTTTTACAGAAAATTTTATTTAGACTTTGGTGGGGGGGGGGGTATATTTGTTTGTAATAAAACAAATCAACAATTGTTGTATGTTTTGGATGGTTGTAGATGGGAAACTTGGCTTCCTCTGTTATCTCGGGCCTTTACCATTACGTCGTGGCTGTCTACCACCACGCATCTAACATCAAACCCAACCTCAAAACAGCAAGGTCCAAACTAGCCCGCATACAGGCAGAAAATAACCCACAACAGCAACACAAGGATGGAAACTCAAAGTCAAAGGTGGGTGATCATGAAGTCAGTGGTACGGTGGACGGGTACGGTGGACGGGTACGGTGGACGGGGGATGGGTACGGTGGATGGGTACGGTGGTCGGGTATGGTGGACGGGTACGTTGGAAGGCTACGGTGGACAGGGTACGGTGGACAGGAACGGTGGTGGCATGAATATTTTCTGTTGCCTACATGAGATATATTTCTCTGACTTTTATTCCCCAGTGTTGCAACTCATTTCAATGTCACAATTTTGGGCTACTTGGATCTCCAAGATTTTTTTTCATTTTCAAAAATTGCCAACAAATTAGAGTTGGATTGTCTAGTCTGAGTTAAATTCTTAATAGGTGCATGTTTTTTAAACAATTTCAAAAGTACTTCAAATGTCGATAAATGATCCTTTTTACACATGCAGACAGGTAAACAGGGTATGATGTGCATTATTTCCCTTCCAGGATGTATCTCTGATCCACGATGAAATCAAAATGATGTATCAAAAGTGTGCTGCGTCATACGACAACAAAATGTATTCCACACAGTTTTTTGAAGTAATGAACACACTTAAGGACCTTAAAAGTGAGAAACTCTGCCATCTGGCCCAGCTCCGCGACAAACTGAAGGGCACCCTCCCGGCCTGGTTCACCGAGGTCTCCTTGATCAAGATACTTCACAAACTCCAACAAATGGTAAACATCTCTTCTGCTCTTCCTGTCATTAAAAAAACATCATATTCTGCCAAGTGAGTGGTTCTTAGTATTTTCACTAATACTGGATGTTAATTGTTTACGGTTATCAAGTTTTAGATTTTTTTGGCCCATAATAACATTGCATACTTTACTGCTTTATAAAATGGCGTCATTTAAAAAGGAAAACCTACTTGATGTTACTGACATATATGCTAGATGTGACAGAGACAGGCTGTATGTATTAACTGACCTGTGGTGTTTTGCAGGGATTCATTCTACATTTCCCTGATGTGCGAGGACAGCCCATAGTGACCAATATAGAGTGGTTTGCTGAGTGTCTGAACCGACTCGTGCATCGTTCTGTGCGGGCTGAGGACAACAATGGGCTGAGAGTGAAGGCGGTGTCTCCCCTTGTATACAGGCTCAGACTCAGTGAAGAACTCAGCCACGTAGCATCTCCCGCTCAGGTCAACCATTACATTAGAATTCCTACCAACAAGCAAGATTCATATTGTCCACATGAAAAGGATATACTCATGTCCAAAATTGTCATAGATTTTAGATAAAAAGTGTCAAAAATATTTTTCACAATGAAATTATTAAAATCATACATGTATGAATGTACATATATATATATATATATATATATATATATATATATATATATATATATATAATATATATATATATATATATATATATATATATATATATATAATATATATATATATATATATATATATATATATATATATATATATATATATATATATATATATATATATATATATATATATATATATATATATATATATATATATATATATTATATATATATGTGTCCTGCCATGTGCGCAGAAACTGGTGACATTTAACACGTTGAGTGTGCTAAGATTAGGACGTGCAGTGACATATACAATGCCTAAATATCTTGATCTATGATAAGATCTAAAACCTAGTATTTATGGGAGACTAAATAACTGCAACAAGAGCAATGATGACTGTTATATTTTATATTTTTCTCCTAGATATGTAGCCTGGAAGAGATCCTAGTAAAGGAAGGTCTGTTATTGGTTGCTCCTCCAACTTACCCAGCCAATCAGGCTCTGCTCGAGAGAGACACGTTCTTATTGGTTGAACAGTCGTATAAGACTTTTCTAAGGCACCACGCTTTGGGAGGACAAGGCACTGGACTCAAATTCACTGTAAGTTATCAAGGTTTTATCAGTGATTGAGATTTTATTTAACATGAAGTTAACATGTGATTTTTACATCTTATTGAGGTTACTTTATTTGAAAGTACCAGGTATCACTTATGACAAAGTGAATTTTGTAAACATTAAGAATTTCTTTTTTGTAGAATGAATATTGGCCAAATCGTGGGACTGAGAAGTTCAACAAGGACGATATTGAAATGGTGGTTCACTACGAGTTGTTTGGTGGAATGCCTGCATCCATGCTCGCCAATCTCTTCACCGAGATGTTTGCACTGGGTCAGGTCATTAACGTATGGTCCTATGGACTCATCGCTAGACATGGTCTTGTGGAAATTATTGTCAGAAACAATGTCCATGCAAGTAAGTCATAATATGTGAAACATGTACACCATTATGAAACCTTGGTTTGGCCATTTCTTGTAAACCTCCCACATATTTGTGTAGAATAAATTCAGCCCAGGGTACATAAATATCACAGGAAACAATCAACACTTAGCTGCATTATTTGTGAAAAATAAAGTTTGTACGCTTGGGAAATTAGCACCTTTTGTTGTTACTAAAACAGGATTAAGTTATCTTTTTTTCAAATGGACAAGTCTCATGTTGACCTGTCAAATTAGGTCACTCCCAATACTCAATGCTTGAATTCAACATTTGTCATCCACTGGGCTACTTGAGTAAAAGAATGTTTTAATTATTTGACAGCAATGCTGTTCAACAGCATCGACTTGAAAGTCCGGACAACATTAACTGCAATGAAAGGCCACGAAGGATGGCACGTCACAAAGCAAAACACATGGAGTGTCCTGAGTAACTACATGAGAGTAGTGGACCATTACATCCACCAGCATCAGCATATGAGTGTCAAGGTCAGTGAGTAACTACATGAGAGTAGTGGACCATTACATCCACCAGCATCAGCATATGAGTGTCAAGGTCAGTGAGTAACTATATGAGAGTAGTGGACCATTACATCCACCAGCATCAGCATATGAGTGTCAAGGTCAGTGAGTAACTACATGAGAGTAGTGGACCATTACATCCACCAGCATCAGCATATGAGTGTCAAGGTCAGTGAGTAATTATATGAGAGTAGTGGACCATTACATCCACCAGCATCAGCATATGAGTGTCAAGGTCAGTGAGTAACTATATGAGAGTAGTGGACCATTACATCCACCAGCATCAGCATATGAGTGTCAAGGTCAGTGAGTAACTATATGAGAGTAGTGGACCATTACATCCACCTGCATCAGCATATGAGTGTCAAGGTCAGTGAGTAACTATATGAGAGTATTGGACCATTACATCCACCAGCATCAGCATATGAGTGTCAAGGTCAGTGAGTAACTATATGAGAGTATTGGACCATTACATCCACCAGCATCAGCATATGAGTGTCAAGGTCAGTGAGTAACTATATGAGAGTATTGGACCATTACATCCACCAACATCAGCATATGAGTGTCAAGGTCAGTGAGTAACTATATGAGAGTATTGGACCATTACATCCACCAGCCCATTACATCCACCAGCACCAGCATATGAGTGTCAAGGTCAGTGAGTAACTATATGAGAGTATTGGACCATTACATCCACCAGCATCAGTATATGAGTGTCAAGGTCAGTGAGTAACTATATGAGAGTAGTGGACCATTACATCCACCAACATCAGCATATGAGTGTCAAGGTCAGTGAGTAACTACATGAGAGTAGTGGACCATTACATCCACCAGCATCAGCATATGAGTGTCAAGGTCAGTGAGTAACTATATGAGAGTAGTGGACCATTACATCCACCAGCATCAGCATATGAGTGTCAAGGTCAGTGAGTAACTATATGAGAGAAGTGGACCATTACATCCACCAGCATCAGCATATGAGTGTCAAGGTCAGTGAGTAACTATGAGAGTAGTGGACCATTACATCCACCTGCATCAGTATATGAGTGTCAAGGTCAGTGAGTAACTACATGAGAGTAGTGGACCATTACATCCACCTGCATCAGTATATGAGTGTCCAGGTCAGTGAGTAACTATATGAGAGTAGTGGACCATTACATCCACCTGCATCAGTATATGAGTGTCAAGGTCAGTGAGTAACTATATGAGAGTAGTGGACCATTACATCCACCAGCATCAGCATATGAGTGTCAAGGTCAGAGAGTAACTCTATGAGAGTAGTGGACCATTACATCCACCAGCATCAGCATATGAGTGTCAAGGTCAGTGAGTAACTATATGAGAGTAGTGGACCATTACATCCACCAGCATCAGTATATTAGTGTCAAGGTTAGTGTCATGACAGTTATAATGTACATATTCACATTTAAGTGATATATTTAAAGTTTAATGTGATTAGCAAAAAAAGGCATAGGAAACATTTATGTGAGATTGATCCCACAGTACATTGTTTTATGTACTGTGGGAGTGGTGTTTTTATTTGTTCATCTTGTTTCAGATGTCATACACGTGTCCTGGGGAATGTTTCTCAACAGGAGTGTCGCATAGCTTCAGTGAAGCTGAGATACAGACTGGAAAAACCGAGTGCCCAAAATGTCAGACTCTGCCTTCTAACAACAACTATTCAGATTTTCTAACAGGTATGCTTTGGTCCTGAAGTATTTTATATCCATAGGTGAAATCAAATATATTTGATAAAAGTCAAATATCCAAGTATAATTAATATCTAGTTTTGGGCAAATAAAAGATCGCGTCATTAATTCAATCTGTAGTTCAGGATATATCATTCTGCTTTGTATTGTCATGTATGTTTTTTATCTTTCATGTGAAGTGTGTCTCATATATATGGCTCTGTTCTAGAACGTGAGACCGGTCAGAGGGACATCCACCATTTCATACACTACTGTAAAGAATGAATCGCGGTGAAATTTTTTTTTTCAATATCGAAAAACGGTTTTCAGTATCTTGTCACTAATAAATATGGCAACATTGGGATCATAATTTCAAGTGCTAAAAAGTATAATTAACTTGCTAAACTGGAAGATTGAAGTTCAATGTCAAGGAAAATTTGTGCATTTTGTGCACATCCTGTTAAAACACATCTTCTTAAAAAGCTTCAATCTTTGAAATAAAATGACTTACTGATGTCTAGATGGTATGAAATCCACACAAAGAGTCCAATGAAAGTTTTGTCCAGCCAGTTTTTGGTAATTCCAAGGCTAACCCTGCTTTTTTACAAGATTTATATCCAGTCAAAAAGTGATCAGTGAACCAAATTTTTCCCTCCATTTTGGAAGTGTCCACTTGCCTCCAAAAAGCCCATTTTACTTGTAGGCAGAGGCAAATTATGATATCCTACTTATATTTCATTTATAAGAACTGATAAAACTTGTAAAAAATACCAAAAACATTGAAATTAATAACTAATTTTTTCCATATTTTAGGAAACAATGTTCAGTCAAAAAAAAGCATAAACGTCCAGCAAGTGTACATTGGTGTTGGAGGAGGCAAGCAGAAAATTATAGGGGGGAACATTTGGTGTAGACAGTATTTTTGGTGGGAGCAGCCATATTGGTAGCAGTGGGTAGTGAAAAAAGAAAGAAGAAGGCACAAAAGAAAACTAGACAATGGTAAATAGGGTGGCCCCTTCATGGACAGTCCAAAGAGATGTCCACCAGGGAAATGTGCATATTTTGAAAGGATTGTTATGGCATTATTTCACCACAAATAGTGAACATTTGGGTTTTTTTTGTGAGGGGATGTGATCTGACTTTCATATGGTGTGGTCAATGTCACCTTGAAGGTCATTAGATTGTGAATGGATTTTTGTATACTTTTGACCAGGGTCAAAAAATCTGCACATATTTTGAGACTCCTTGTCCAAAAGTGTCCAATTTGAAATTCATTCTCCTAATCATTGGGTGACTAAAACATGCAAAAAATCTTTTAATATATCAAGTATTGTATTTGGTGTTGGAAAGGTTTTCCACTCCTACTCAAAATAGTCAGTCATTCACAATATTGAATGTCAGGAAATTGTTCACTTTTTGACAGTCAATCCATCAAGTGAGATTTATGGACAGTCAACAAATATCCAACCACATTTTCTCCCATTTCCTCTGCTAAAATGTTGGAAGCACACACCCTGTGCAAATTAGCCTCACTGATCAATTTTGGCCCTTTATAACCTATAGATGACCCATCTTTGAGATCTATCGAAAATATTTGATGTAAGGAAATTGGTCACTTTTTGACCGTCAAACCACATGCAGTGGGATTTATGGACAGACATGCAATGTCCAACCACTCATTTCCTGCCATTTAAAAGTTGGAGCCACAACTCCTAAACAGTAATAGCCCTCACAAAATAATCAGTCATTCAGAATGCCATAAAATTGTGCACTTCTTGACGGTCGATAGTGACATGCATGTTATATAAAGAGTCAATGTATTGCAAAAGGTTTTGTCATCATTCATGATTTATGTGTTAAGTAGCCATAATTGTATGGCCAGAAGACCCCATTCAAATGGATGAACCATTTATAGCCCTCACAAAAATAGTTAATCAAAAATGATTAATGTCAGGAAGTTGGTCATTTTTTGACTGTCAAACCATTCAATGGCATCTTAGGAGAGTCACCCAATGTCCAACCATCCCCCCACTACCTGTCATATAAATGTAGAAGCCACACCTACTAATCAATTATAACCCTTACAAAAAATCTGCATTAGAAATATCGAATGCCATATAAATTGTGCACTTTTTGACGGTCAATAGTGACATGCATGTCATATTGAGAGTCAATGAATTACAAAAAATTTGTTAGCATTCATGATTTATGTGTTACTTTGTGTCCTTAATTTCCTGCCCAGAAGACCCCATTCAAAAGGCTAAACCATTTTCCCTCACAAAATAGTCAGTTAATCACAAATAGTTAATGTCAGGAAATTGGTCACATTTTGACTGTCAAACCATTCAATGGAATGTTAGGCGAGTCACCCAATGTTCAACCACACCTCCTCCCATACCCTGCCATCTAAATGTAGGGACCACACCTCCTAATCAAAGATAGCTCTAAGAAAAATTTACATTAAAAATATCAAATGCCATAATAATTGCGCACTTTTTGACAGTCAATAGTGACATGCATGTCATATTGAGAGTTGATGAATTACAAAAGGTTTTGTTATCATTCATGATTTATTTGTTACTTTGTGTCCATAATTTCCTGCCCAGAAGACCCCATTCAGAAGGCTAAACCATTTATATCCCTCACAAAATAGTCAGTTAATCACAAATAGTTAATGTCAGGAAATTGGTCACTTTTTGACTGTCAAACCATTCACTGGGACTTGGGGAGAGTCACCCAATGTTCAACCAATGTACATTTTAAGACAGGTGTACTATAGTTGATTTTTGACTCACATGCAATGCAAATGTGAGTCTATAGAATGACAAAATTGTCCGGCCGTCTGTCCGGCCGTCCAGCCGGCCGTGTGGCGTGAACACCTGAGACAAATGTTAAAGTTTTTGAAATTGCTATAACTTCCTTATTTATTGGGTTTCAGCAACCAAATTGATACAGTAGACGTATATAGATGATATCTTAATGATAAAATGACAATGGGTGTATTTTGAGTGGAAAAATTGCCTTTTTGCAAAAAACTTTAACATTCTGTTATG
This sequence comes from Amphiduros pacificus, assembly GCA_949316495.1. NCBI lineage: Eukaryota > Metazoa > Annelida > Polychaeta > Phyllodocida > Hesionidae > Amphiduros > Amphiduros pacificus. The sequence goes on along the minus strand of OX439000.1, from coordinate 700,738 downwards.
AATGTAAAAGTTTTTGTACTGGCCATATCTTCAATGTTTATTGGTTCCCATACTTCATATTGATAGACATAACTTATTTATCAGTTAATATCTTGTAAAGGTTGAGTGCATTTTGGGTGAAAAAATTGGTTTTTCACAAAAAAATTTTAACATTTTTTAAATTCCTTATTTCTTTGATTTCAATGAACACAAACACATAGCCCATCTATACAATGTATCTCTATCATGCTAAAGTGTTGTTTTCATGATTGGATGCTTTTTTTGCGAAAAATCGGCTTTTCACAAAAAAACTTCAACATATTTTCAAAATTTATTAATTGTTTGATTTCAGTGATTTTCTTTGCAGCATTAGTTGTCTGTGGGATTCTCTGTTAGCTGATGACACCTTTTGCACAGTAGGTTTCATTTTTGGGTGAAAAAAATGTGTTTTTGTTAGAAAAATTTCAAGAATTTTAAACTTTCCTCTTTATTGAGTTTCATCAGATTGCAATGAATACAGATGTTGCCCAAAATCAACTTGCCTTTACCAATATAAAATTTAACATGGTTAATTGAATTTTTTGTGGAAAAGTTGGTTTTTGACAAATAACTTCCAACATTTTATAAGTTCATTATTCCTTCAAATTCAATGACCCCATTGACAGGGTTTCTGTATATGATGGGTGTCTATAAGGGTAGAAACTCATTTCCATGATTAGGTACATTTTTTAATCACAATTTTACAAAAAAACTTTGGCATTTTCTCATCTCTTGGTCATCCAAATGCATGTGAGTCATGCGTTTCTTAAACGCTATATTTCTTTAATGACTATTTGAAATCCTTGAAAATACTTGACATTGTATCGCATATCAGTCAATAAAAGATCGGATATCAATATCACTACCAATATGAATGTCATCCAGTGAAATAAGTTTACTACCTTCACTATTAACTGATATAATGATTAGACATTTGTTCTTCAGTGTGTACATCGTTATTATGCTCATGGTATTATCCCCACATTGTGGTACTGTTTTTCTAATTATAATAAAAGAGTTATGGTGTAGAAATGCCAAAGTAAATGTGAGCTAATGTTTCTCTACCTAACATGTTTTTCCTTATATGTCACCAAACAAATCATGTAGCTGGCAGAAATTTTTGAAAAGTTTGATAGATAGATCCATCTGAATTGTCCAGGATCCCACATTCACAGGGATCACAGCCAAGGGTAATGATTTTTATTGGAGAATTTGTAAAATTTTAATTGTTAAACTTTATACAGCCCATAAAGTAAGATTTTGCTGAAAAACTACAATTTTGGGCCAAAATTGGTCTTTTTTGGGAATAAAAGGGGCATAAAAATTTGCTGGAATGGTAATTCAAAATTCTATTCTTCAATTCCCTATAGCTCTGTGTGTAGATGATCCAGTGAAAATTTTTGTCTTATTCAGAACAACTGAATTTGATTTTATACAATTGACATGAAAGATGTCCATCCATTATCATCGAGAAAATGGTGTGGGCAGTAAACTTATTTCTCTGACAAACCTCATATTGACAGATGAGTGCTAGATTTCTATTATAATATATGTTTTCAGGGGAAAGTGAATAAGAAATCTGATCCGAAGAGCACCAGGCAGAAGGAAGGACAGCCTGATAAAGATAAAAAGCTCAATTTGGGGAAGAAGAAGCAAGGCTTAGGTGTCAAAATGGAAAAGAAAGTCAGCATAGGTTCCAAGAATAAGAAAGTCAGCATAGGTCCCAAGAATAAGAAAGTCAGCATAGGTTCCAAGAATAAGAAAGTCAGCATAAGTTCCAAGAAGAAGAAAGTCAGTATAGGTTCCAAGAAGAAGAAATTCAGCATAGGTCCCAAGAAGAAAGTCAGCATAGATCCCAAGCTGAAGGAGACAGACAGATGTAGCTTTAGGAAGAATGTGGGCCCTGGCATCAGGAAGAGCCCCAGGCTGCACAACCCTGATAGGGGCTCTGATGAAAAGGAGAGCAACAACTGTGATGAGGACTCAGAAGAAGAGGAGAGCAACAACTCTGATGAGGACTTTTATGAAGGGGCGAGCAACAACTCTGATGTAGACTCTGATGAAGAGGAGAGAAACAACTCTGATGAGGACATACCAAGAAAGAAACGAAAACAACATTGTGAAAATGAAAAGGATCAGCAAAATATTGGTGAGAAGGAGAATGAAAAGGACGAAAAAAATATTGCTGCAAAGGAAATGTCCAGTAGGACAAGAAAGAGACAGAACCATACTCAGAGTTGTGAATCAACAAGCAAGAAAAGAACAAGGTTGTCGCCTAGAGTGAAACTGACACTACCACCTACTGACAATGAATCTGAGTCAGAAGAATCTGAGTCAGAAAACTCTGAGCCAACTACCCCATATCAAAAAACGCTCAAAGCTATTAAGCATAAATTTGGACTGGAGGGTGTCATGGATTATAAAAAAAATGAGGCCTTAAGATCAAAATATAGAAGACTGAATAGAACACCTGAGCAACTAGCCAATGACAGAGCCAAGGCTAAAATAAGGAATCAAAAATACAGAGACAAAATGAAAAACAAGCAAAAAGTTCCAAAAACCAAAGCAGAAATAGATAAAATACGGGAATACAATAGACTAAAAAAACGAGAGAGTAGGCAAAGATGTTCAGATTATGAGAGGATGAAAAAGAGGTATGAAGAAGAAAAACGAATTGCAGAAGAAATGCAAAAACAAGAACTAGAAAAAGAAGCCAAAGTATTAAATCATAAGATTATATAGTGGCTATGTGCACCAAGCAAAGATAGTGTTTTGGTACTAAAACTAAAAGCAGTACTATCATACTAGTAAAATCACTTGCAAGCAAGAGGTGGTTTACACACAATGAATCACTAGTAGTGCCACAACAATCAAGGCCACACCACACCAATACATCATGCCCATCACCAACCTAAAACAGAAAAAAATGTGCAAATATTTGGACTAGGCCATTATTTGAACCAATCTTATTTTGTAGACCAAAAATCATGTCAGCAGTTGATATGGTTGAACCAAATTGTTCTAGGGAAATCATCAAAGTAAATTAAAAGCACAATATTGCTGATATGAATACAAACAAGGAAATTATATTTGCCCATCTATATTATCATATATGTGCAAGCAGTTGAGGATTTGGGATATTATGTGCCCTTTTTTCACGATGCGTCAAAAAGTGTCCATACCCCAACTTTGCTCATCTACACTAGCTTTTTGTAACTTATAGATGTGCATCATAGGACATATTCCATTAAAGTTCATGACTATAAATTGAATGGTCTAGAATGTGTAGAATAGGTTTAATGATTGTTTTTAGGCCAAAATATGTCAAAAAGTGTCCTTTGTTTGCAAAAAAAAGAACACATTTGCAATGATTGGCATTTATTATTACAATATTATACTTTAATTTTATGCTACAAGGAATATTTCAGTTAAGCACACCTTCCTGGCATGATTTTGATTGAAAGGTACCTTTATGAAATGAGATTCAATAAAAATCTACCATTTTCCCCTTAAAGTAAAAAAACATCCATAATTTGGGCCAGGAATCGAACATATTGCTTATTTTTCAAATAACATATTTCTACAAAATATCCTTATTTTTAAACATGCCCAGGGCAGTCATGTATATTTCAATGGCATAAATACTCCAATTTTTACACCCCTGAAAAAGTTGGACTTTTCTTGACATGTCAAAAAAGCACTCATCTTCAGTTTTCAGTTTCTGACACCTAATCAATTTCATCCCAAGTATCATTATATGGTAAATTCTATACACTGAACCTGTCCCCACTCCCAGCCAGGAGAATTAAATCAAATATTAATTTCTAATTTTGCTGAGATCTGAATTAAATTCAGATTTGCTTTTTTTATGAAGCATCCATCTTTTGGTGTTATTTCCACTTTTTTTTTAAATCACTGGAATAAATCCATTATCCTTCCATGTAAGCATGTAAGAGATCAAGGGGCACCTATGGATAAAACAACCTATGAAATTCGTGCACGTTCCCAAATTCGAAAAATCATGCAAGTTTGGGTCTCACGTTCTAGAACAGAGCCATATGCGTCTACTTTGATTTATAGGTCATATGTGTTACATCTCATTGTCATCTGCTCTGATTTATAGGTCATATGTGTTACATTCCATTGTCATCTGCTCTGATTTATAGGTCATATGTGTTACATCTCATTGTTATCTGCTTTGATTTATAGGTCATATGTGTTACATCTCATTGTCATCTGCTTTGATTTATAGGTCATATGTGTTACATCTCATTGTCATCTGGTCTGATTTATAGGTCATATGTGTTACATCTCATTGTCATCTGCTTTGATTTATAGGTCATATGTGTTACATCTCATTGTCATCTGCTTTGATTTATAGGTCATATGTGTTACATCTCATTGTCATCTGCTTTGATTTATAGGTCATATGTGTTACATCTCATTGTCATCTGCTTTGACTTATAGGTCATATGTGTTACATCTCATTGTCATCTGCTTTGATTTATAGGTCATATGTGTTACATCTCATTGTTATCTGCTTTGATTTATAGGTCATATGTGTTACATCTCATTGTCATCTGCTTTGATTTATAGGTCATATGTGTTACATCTCATTGTCATCTGCTTTGAACATGATATGTGTTGTGTCTTATGTTCATCTGCATTGTTTTATAGTTTTGTGCTTTGTTGTGCAGGTCGCATGTACCCTTTGCCTTTCCATGACTATCAGGAGGACAGTGAGGAAGCAGGTCACAAGGTATCCCAGTCTGTGTATGCTTATCTCGACCAGAACGCTCATCCCAAGAGTCTGAGGTGGCGATGTTCTCACTGCAGAATCTCAGGAGCAGGCACCCGCAGACAATGGGTATGTTATCCTGCCTCTGGGGCTCACAATTACAGGCCAAACACGGGGGTGTGGGGCGTGGTCTAGCAGGCGCCCGCAGACAGTGGGTATGTTATCCTGCCTCGGGGGCTCACAATTACAGGCCAAACACGGGGGTGTGGGGCGTGGTCTAGCAGGCGCCCGCAGACAATGGGTATGTTATCCTGCCTCTGGGGCTCACAATTACAGGCCAAACACGGGGATGTGGGGCGTGGTCTAGCAGGCGCCCGCAGAAAATGGGTATGTTATCCTGCCTCTGGGGCTCACAATTACAGGCCAAACACAGGGGTGTGGGGCGTGGTCTAGCAGGCGCCCGCAGACAATGGGTATGTTATCCTGCCTCTGGGGCTCACAATTACAGGCCAAACACGGGGGTGTGGGGCAAGGTCTAGCAGGCGCCCGCAGACAATGGGTATGTTATCCTGCCTCTGGGGCTCACAATTACAGGCCAAACACAGGGGTGTGGGGCGTGGTCGACAGGCAGACATGCCTTAATTGATATTGCCAGGCTAATGCAAAATTGGATGGTTTATTTTTTTGTTCAGAGCTTTGTATAAAAATATGGTGTTTTGGAAAATACACTCAATATACTAAATTTACTAAAATTTATCGGAATTCCTTAAGGTGTGTGTCAATGTTAAAAAAGCAGCTATGGGATGTCACAGAAACATGGCATTGTTATTTTGTTTTCACACTGTCATGTACCTGTTCTATGTGTTCTCTTACAGGCTATGGAGGCAGTTCTCAATCCTACTATGGCTGCTGGGACAGTGCAGGTCATCCAACCAGGAGCTGTGGAGGTGGGAATGCTGGATGGAAACATAGCAACACTTCACTATCAGAAAGACAAGTATGCCTCTATCTCCTACTGTTAGCAATACCACACTGTTAGCATCACCACACTGGTAGCATCACCACACTGTTAGCATCACCACACTGGTAGCATCACCACACTGGTAGCAATACCACACTGGTAGCATAACCACACTGTTAGCATCACCACACTGTTAGCAATACCACACTGTTAGCATCACCACACTGTTAGCATCACCACACTGTTAGCATCACCACACTGTTAGCATCACCACACTGTTAGCATAACCACACTGCTAGCATCACCACACTGTTAGCATCACCACACTGTTAGTATCACCACACTGTTAGCATCATCACACTGTTAGCATCACCACACTGGTAGCATCACCACACTGTTAGCATAACCACACTGTTAGCATCATCACACTGTTAGCATCACCACACTGTTAGCATCACCACACTGTTAGCATAACCACACTGTTAGCATCATCACACTGTTAGCATCACCACACTGGTAGCATCACCACACTGTTAGCATCACCACACTGGTAGCAATACCACACTGTTAGCATCACCACACTGTTATCATCACCACACTGTTAGTATCACCACACTGTTAGCAATACCACACTGTTAGCATCACCACACTGTTAGCATCACCACACTGCTAGCATCACCACACTGTTAGCATCACCACACTGTTAGCATCACCACACTGTTAGCATAACCACACTGTTAGCATCATCACACTGTTAGCATCACCACACTGGTAGCATCACCACACTGTTAGCATCACCACACTGGTAGCATCACCACACTGGTAGCAATACCACACTGGTAGCATAACCACACTGTTAGCATCACCACACTGTTAGCAATACCACACTGTTAGCATCACCACACTGTTAGCAATACCACACTGTTAGCATCACCACACTGTTAGCATCACCACACTGTTAGCATCACCACACTGTTAGCATCACCACACTGTTAGCATCATCACACTGTTAGCATCATCACACTGTTAGCATCACCACACTGGTAGCATCACCACACTGGTAGCAATACCACACTGGTAGCATAACCACACTGTTAGCATAACCACACTGTTAGCATCACCACACTGTTAGCATCACCACACTGGTAGCATAACCACACTGTTAGCATCACCACACTGTTAGCATCACCACACTGTTAGCATCACCACACTGTTAGCATCACCACACTGGTAGCATCACCACACTGGTAGCAATACCACACTGGTAGCATCACCACACTGGTAGCATCACCACACTGTTAGCATCACCACACTGTTAGCATCACCACACTGTTAGCATCACCACACTGTTAGCAATACCACACTGTTAGCAATACCACACTGTTAGCATCACCACACTGTTAGCATCACCACACTGTTAGCATCACCACACTGTTAGCAATACCATACTGTTAGCATCACCACACTGTTAGCATCACCACACTGTTAGCAATACCACATTGTTAGCAATACCACACTGTTAGCATCACCACACTGTTAGCATCACCACACTGTTAGTATCACCACACTGTTATCATCACCACACTGTTAGCATCACCACACTGTTAGCAATACCACACTGTTAGCAATACCACACTGTTAGCATCACCACACTGTTAGCATCACCACACTGTTAGCATCACCACACTGTTAGTATCACCACACTGTTATCATCACCACACTGTTAGCATCATCACACTGTTAGCATCACCACACTGGTAGCATCACCACACTGTTAGCATCACCACACTGTTAGCATCACCACACTGTTAGCATCATCACACTGTTAGCATCATCACACTGGCAGCATCACCACACTGTTAGCATCATCACACTGTTAGCATCACCACACTGGCAGCATCACCACACTGTTAGCATCATCACACTGTTAGCATCACCACACTGGTAGCAATACCATAGCTGATTTAAGATTAATATTGTTTTTATGTATCTCGCCTGCCATATGTAGATCTCATCATTCATATTGATCATATTTGTGCAGCTAGAATTAATGTTGTTTGATTTAATGTTTACTTTTGTAGTCCATTCAAAGCAGCATTTATGATCAAGGAGGTTTTGTACTTGACTGGCATGGAGGAAATAAAATTAACCATGCTCACCAGGGGGACTGTGCAACTGGTCATAGGCAATGAAGCTCTCTTCACAAGCAGGTAAACCACTTGCAATAGATAGGGTACCCTCATAAGCAGGAAACTTCCAGCAAGATATGTATATATGTGTACACAATATATAAACTTGTTTAATTTGCAGAGATATACTGAAACCAGTGGTAGATATGGGGGAGCAAGCGTGCAGCATATTTGACCTACATACCGGCCGATTTACATCCATTGATGGGAACTCGAGAACAGAAGAGCAGTGTGAGGCAATCAAACCTGGTGACACACTCTGCTGTACCGTCGCTGACGAGAAAACCGTAGAGAACAAAAAACAGGTACTAAACATCAGACTAGACATCTCTGGTTCTGATTTATAGTCATTTTATCTCATAAGTGATGCCTTCTTTTTCATTTTTCATTTGACTTATTATTCATTGTTTAAGTATTCTGCACGTGTGAACCTTATTGAACATTACCTTATGTTACAAATTAATAATTAAGTTATTCAAAATAAATTTCATTTGATTAACTAAGGTTATTTTATGACCATTATACTAAAACATGGAAAGTCTGTTTCACCAAGCATTCATGATTCATGGCTTGTTATTTTACTGTTGTATACTGTCTCTACTTTTATTTCATTTATTTGGAATTTTCATTGAAAAGATAAAAGAATTAACACTACAAAGTATGAAAATTGAATTGATTGCATTCATGAAACACCAAATGTATCAGATAACCCATCATATGTCTACATTATTTGCCCATAGTTTGCCCATATTACCCCATATTAAGCTTGACCATATTGCCTGATATTTAGTTTGACCTTATTGCCTGATATTAAGTTTGACCATATTGGCTGATATTAGGCTTGACCATATTGCCTGATATTTAGTTTGACCCTATTGCCTGATATTAAGTTTGACCATATCGCCTGATATTAAGTTAAACCCTATTGCCTGATATTTAGTTTGACCCTATTGCCTGATATTAAGTTTGACCATATCGCCTGATATTAAGTTAAACCCTATTGCCTGATATTTAGTTTGACCATATTGCCTGATATTAAGATTGACCATATTGCCTGATATTAAGTTTGACCATATTGCCTGATATTAAGATTGACCATATTGCCTGATATTAAGTTTGACCCTATTGCCTGATATTAAGTTTGACCATATTGCCTGATATTAAGCTTGACCATATTGCCTGATATATAGTTTGACCATATTAAGTTTGACCCTATTGCCTGATTTTTAGTTTGACCTTATTGCCTGATATTAAGATTGACCTTATTGCCTGATATTAAGATTGACCTTATTGCCTGATATTAAGTTTGACCATATTGCCTGATTTTTGAGATTGACCATATTGCCTGATTTTTAAGATTGACCATATTGCCTGATATTAAGTTTGACCGTATTTTGAGACCTTTAGTTTGACCATATTGCCTGATTTTCACTTTGATCATATTGTATGAATGGTTTTGTATCTCACATGAACTATGTTGTCTTGATTTTACATTAACTCTTTTAAGTTGTTATCCATATTGTTATATTTAAATTTGATAGCATGAAATGTTGGTTGCACAAACCAGCTCTTACGTATTCAGTACTAACACAATACTTTGTATTTGAAGATTGAAAAGTGTTAACTTCATTATTCTGCATTGAACTGATATGATTATTTCTCTGTATTATAGTTATATGTCTATAGATATTTGGAGGTTTATTCAATATTATAAATTATGTTGCTTTTTTAGTAGTTTTATGGATTGAATAGTTTCCAATTTAAGTATTTCTGTATTTCGTTTTCTCTTGGAAGCAATCACATGGTGCATTGGAGACGGTTTTTAAGAAGAATGGGAAAGAAATTCTCAGGTTTGATGTTCGTTTTCGTAGCCATATTGGCTTTGTGATGTCAGGAGATGAAGACAATATTGATGTTGCACCACCACGCGTGATCCTACAGTGTCCTTCCTACCCAGTAAGTATAGAGATAAAGTCGTGCTGTGGTGAACTGGTTCCTGTGTATAATGGTAATTACCTGTGGGGTACAGGTTCCTGTGTATAATGGTAATTACCTGTGGTGAACTGGTTCCTGTGTATTATAGTAATTACCTGTGGTGTACTGGTTCCTGTGCATTATATGGTAATTACCTGTGGTGTACTGGTTCCTGTGTATTATGGTAATTACCTGTGGTGTACTGGTTCCTGTGCATTATATGGTAATTACCTGTGGTCTACTGGTTCCTGTGTATTATGGTAATTACCTGTGGTCTACTGGTTCCTGTGTATAATGGTAATTACCTGTGGTGTACTGGTTCCTGTGTATTATGGTAATTACCTGTGGTGTACTGGTTCCTGTGTATTATGGTAATTAACTGTGGTGTACAGGTTCCTGTGTATTATATGGTAATTACCTGTGGTGTACTGGTTCCTGTGTATTATGGTAATTACCTGTGGTGAACTAGTTCCTGTGTATTATGGTAATTACCTGTGGTGTACTGGTTCCTGTGTATTATGGTAATTACCTGTGGTGTACTGGTTCCTGTGTATTATGGTAATTACCTGTGGTGTACTGGTTCCTGTGTATTATGGTAATTACCTGTGGTGTACTGGTTCCTGTGTATTATGGTAATTACCTGTGGTCTACTGGTTCCTGTGTATTATGGTAATTACCTGTGGTGTACTGGTTCCTGTGTATTATGGTAATTACCTGTGGTGTACTGGTTTCTGTGTATTATGGTAAATACCTGTGGTGTACAGGTTCCTGTGTATAATGGTAATTACCTGTGGTGTACAGGTTCCTGTGTATAATGGTAATTACCTGTGGTGTACTGGTTCCTGTGTATTATATGGTAATTACCTGTGGTGTACTGGTTCCTGTGTATTATGGTAATTACCTGTGGTGTACAGGTTCCTGTGTATTATGGTAATTACCTGTGGTGTACTGGTTCCTGTGTACTTAGAATAAAAAGCCTATGAAAAATAATCTGACAAAACAACATATTGGAAAATAGACATTAGACAGTTCATATGGCCTCAGTCACCGACATGTTCTTTTTGCAGGCAGTACATTCTCATCACTTTCCGATTGGGTCCAGTCTTTTGTATAAGACTGAGATTGGAAGTCAGTGGGCCCTGGGCAGGGTGTTTTCACGCACCTTGGACGGCAGACTGGTGGTAGGACCGGGGGAGTCTGAGGACGGTAGGGTCACTCTACCCCCAGACTCCGAGAACTTGCTCCCCGTCCATGCCTATGCCACAGGACTTACTGTTATACTAGACAAAGGTTATAAATTATCTCATTTATTTTGTTTTATTTACTAAATATTTGTGTTTTTCATACTATCAATAAATGCTGGTTATGAATCCTTCAAAATGATCCTACATGTAGATCAAAAACATAGATCATAAAAGATATCTTGATCTTCCTGTCATGTGATCAATCATCCCAGCAATTTATAAAATTTGTGAGAAATCTTGCAAAAAGAATGTCCTTGGAGTATCAAACAAATATTTGACACTAACAATGGGATCATATTACATTCTTTATGTGGGATCATATTATATTCTATATGTTCTCTTATTTGCAGAGATAATTACAGGGCAGCAGCAGTTAAAGAAATATCTAAAAGAGCACAACTCCTACCCAGCATCCTACGGCTTGTTCCCAAGACTGGTAGGGAAGCAGGTAATCACTAATGTACAGTCTGTCCACTGACTGGCAAATGTCTCGGATACAATGCTTTGTTGTCATCCTGCATTGAAAACATTGCCCATGTATTCATCTTATTGTTTCAGTATCAATTTACATGGTTGAATCTCAGGAACCTGGAACCTAAAGTATGTACAGTCAATGTCAACAGTCCTCAAGGTAATTAGGATCAAACAAATATTATAAGAACAGTTACTATTAATCAAACATGAAAACCAATGCACAAAGAAGAATTTTGGACCAATCGTATATTTTCTCACATAAAGATAATGACTATTCTAAACATTTGCTAAAATCATATTAAAATGCCAGACCTATTGCCGGTGTTGGGATTCTTTAGAAGTAGCAGGTTTTTATGTACACATGATGTCTAGTACACTAGGTTTGCACATGTATTGTCTGGTGAATGAGTTGCGACTAAGTTCATACATGTATTGTCTGGTGAATGAGTTGCGACTAAGTTCATACATGTATTGTCTGGTGAATGATTTGCGACTAAGTTCATACATGTATTGTTTGGTGAATGATTTGCGACTAAGTTCATACATGTATTGTTTGGTGAATGATTTGCGACTAAGTTCATACATGTATTGTCTGGTGAATGATTTGCGACTAAGTTCATACATGTATTGTCTGGTGAATGATTTGCGACTAAGTTCATACATGTATTGTTTGGTGAATGATTTGCGACTAGGTTCATACATGTATTGTTTGGTGAATGAGTTGCGACTAAGTTCATACATGTATATTATTGTGAATGAGTTGCGACTGTTTGTTTGCAGTGCTGGAGGCGTTCATACATGTATAGTATTGTGAATGAGTTGTGACTGTTTGTTTGCAGTGCTGGAGGCGTTCATACATGTATAGTATTGTGAATGATCTGCGACTGTTTGTTTGCAGTGCTGGAGGCGTTCATACATGTATAATATTGTGAATGAGTTGCGACTGTTTGTTTGCAGTGCTGGAGGCGTTCATACATGTATAGTATTGTGAATGAGTTGCGACTGTTTGTTTGCAGTGCTGGAGGCGTTCATACATGTATAGTATTGTGAATGAGTTGCGACTGTTTGTTTGCAGTGCTGGAGGCGTTCATACATGTATATTATTGTGAATGAGTTGCGACTGTTTGTTTGCAGTGCTGGAGGCGTTCATACATGTATAGTATTGTGAATGATCTGCGACTGTTTGTTTGCAGTGCTGGAGGCGTTCATACATGTATAGTATTGTGAATGATCTGCGACTGTTTGTTTGCAGTGCTGGAGGCGTTCATACATGTATTGTTTGGTGAATGAGTTGCGACTGTTTGTTTGCAGTGCTGGAGGCTGCCTACGAGCACTACATGGGATGTGAAGGGAAGTCTGTGTCCCTCAACACGTCCCACCCTCCCTTCATCATCCTGCCTGCCCAGATATCAGACAAGGACCTCATGAATCCCTTCAGACAGAGGGTGCATGACTGGAATAGCCAGGCCAGGTACATCATTTGCAAGGGGACAGGATGGGGTGAGCTTCACACATCAACTTTCATTTTAGGACATCTCTAATGTATCACAAATGTACTAAGTCCTGATTGGTTAAAGCCTTTGGTTTGCACATGTGCAGTGCATCATACAGAGTGTCCTTGACCTTGCACTCACCACACAGCAATGCAGGGCTTTCCATCTCTGGGGATTGCTGCTCTTAACAATGTAAATTGATGCATAACCTTTCTCATGGGATGGCAATTGATTTACACTTCAAATTTTACATTTCTGTTCAAGATTGTGTCCATAATATTATCTCTTACCATTTAAATCTTTGGTAAAATAAAGCACAAAAGTTTGTCATAAAAATTTGATCCAAACTAAGAATGAATTATAAGTATGATTCCTGTAAGAGCTACTTTGTAAGAGTCATGTTAATGTTGGTGTTAAACTTTGCAGTAGAGGCAGGGAAATATGCACGAGACATGCATCTGTTAAACCTGGCTCCGGAAAATCACCCCGTCGGGGACGGCAGATTTCTGGATTACCTCAATGACCTTCTCCACCACTACCACTTGATAACAAGGTCCGAGGTAAATATCCTCTCTCAGTCTCCACCACTACCACTTGATAACAAGGTCCGAGGTAAATATCGTCACTCAGTCTCCACCACTACCACTTGATAACAAGGTCCGAGGTAAATATCCTCACTCAGTCTCCACCACTACCACTTGATAACAAGGTCCGAGGTAAATATCCTCACTCAGTCTTCACCACTACCACTTGATAACAAGGTCCGAGGTAAATATCATCTCTCAGTCTCCACCACTACCACTTGATAACAAGGTCCGAGGTAAATATCCTCTCTCAGTGTCCACCACTACCACTTGATAACAAGGTCCGAGGTAAATATCCTCACTCAGTCTTCACCACTACCACTTGATAGCAAGGTCCGAGGTAAATATCATCTCTCAGTCTCCACCACTACCACTTGATAACAAGGTCCGAGGTAAATATCCTCTCTCAGTCTCCACCACTACCACTTGATAACAAGGTCCGAGGTAAATATCCTCTCTCAGTCTCCACCACTACCACTTGATAACAAGGTCCGAGGTAAATATCCTCTCTCAGTCTCCACCACTACCACTTGATAACAAGGTCCGAGGTAAATATCCTCTCTCAGTGTCCACCACTACCACTTGATAACAAGGTCCGAGGTAAATATCCTCTCTCAGTCTCCACCACTACCACTTGATAACAAGGTCCGAGGTCAATATCCTCTCTCAGTCTCCACCACTACCACTTGATAACAAGGTCCGAGGTAAATATCCTCACTCAGTCTCCACCACTACCACTTGATAACAAGGTCCGAGGTAAATATCCTCTCTCAGTGTCCACCACTACCACTTGATAACAAGGTCCGAGGTAAATATCCTCTCTCAGTCTCCACCACTACCACTTGATAACAAGGTCCGAGGTAAATATCCTCACTCAGTCTCCACCACTACCACTTGATAACAAGGTCCGAGGTAAATATCCTCACTCAGTCTCCACCACTACCACTTGATAACAAGGTCCGAGGTAAATATCCTCTCTCAGTCTCCACCACTACCACTTGATAACAAGGTCCGAGGTAAATATCCTCTCTCAGTCTCCACCACTACCACTTGATAACAAGGTCCGAGGTAAATATCCTCACTCAGTCTCCACCACTACCACTTGATAACAAGGTCCGAGGTAAATATCCTCACTCAGTCTCCACCACTACCACTTGATAACAAGGTCTGAGGTAAATATCCTCACTCAGTCTCCACCACTACCACTTGATAACAAGGTCCGAGGTAAATATCCTCACTCAGTCTCCACCACTACCACTTGATAACAAGGTCTGAGGTAAATATCCTCACTCAGTCTCCACCACTACCACTTGATAACAAGGTCTGAGGTAAATATCCTCACTCAGTCTCCACCACTACCACTTGATAACAAGGTCTGAGGTAAATATCCTCACTCAGTCTCCACCACTACCACTTGATAACAAGGTCCGAGGTAAATATCCTCACTCAGTCTCCACCACTACCACTTGATAACAAGGTCCGAGGTAAATATCCTCTCTCAGTCTCCACCACTACCACTTGATAACAAGGTCTGAGGTAAATATCCTCACTCAGTCTCCACCACTACCACTTGATAACAAGGTCCGAGGTAAATATCCTCACTCAGTCTCCACCACTACCACTTGATAACAAGGTCCGAGGTAAATATCCTCACTCAGTCTCCACCACTACCACTTGATAACAAGGTCCGAGGTAAATATCATCTCTCAGTCTCCACCACTACCACTTGATAACAAGGTCCGAGGTAAATATCCTCACTCAGTCTCTCCACCACTACCACTTGATAACAAGGTCCGAGGTAAATATCCTCTCTCAGTCTCCACCACTACCACTTGATAACAAGGTCCGAGGTAAATATCCTCTCTCAGTCTCCACCACTACCACTTGATAACAAGGTCCGAGGTAAATATCCTCTCTCAGTGTCCACCACTACCACTTGATAACAAGGTCCGAGGTAAATATCCTCTCTCAGTCTCCACCACTACCACTTGATAACAGGTCCGAGGTAAATATCCTCTCTCAGTCTCCACCACTACCACTTGATAACAAGGTCCGAGGTAAATATCCTCACTCAGTCTCCACCACTACCACTTGATAACAAGGTCCGAGGTAAATATCCTCTCTCAGTCTCCACCACTACCACTTGATAACAAGGTCCGAGGTAAATATCCTCTCTCAGTCTCCACCACTACCACTTGATAACAAGGTCCGAGGTAAATATCCTCACTCAGTCTCCACCACTACCACTTGATAACAAGGTCCGAGGTAAATATCCTCACTCAGTCTCCACCACTACCACTTGATAACAAGGTCTGAGGTAAATATCCTCACTCAGTCTCCACCACTACCACTTGATAACAAGGTCCGAGGTAAATATCCTCACTCAGTCTCCACCACTACCACTTGATAACAAGGTCTGAGGTAAATATCCTCACTCAGTCTCCACCACTACCACTTGATAACAAGGTCTGAGGTAAATATCCTCACTCAGTCTCCACCACTACCACTTGATAACAAGGTCCGAGGTAAATATCCTCACTCAGTCTCCACCACTACCACTTGATAACAAGGTCCGAGGTAAATATCCTCTCTCAGTCTCCACCACTACCACTTGATAACAAGGTCTGAGGTAAATATCCTCACTCAGTCTCCACCACTACCACTTGATAACAAGGTCCGAGGTAAATATCCTCACTCAGTCTCCACCACTACCACTTGATAACAAGGTCCGAGGTAAATATCCTCACTCAGTCTCCACCACTACCACTTGATAACAAGGTCCGAGGTAAATATCATCTCTCAGTCTCCACCACTACCACTTGATAACAAGGTCCGAGGTAAATATCCTCTCTCAGTCTCCACCACTACCACTTGATAACAAGGTCCGAGGTAAATATCCTCACTCAGTCTCTCCACCACTACCACTTGATAACAAGGTCCGAGGTAAATATCCTCTCTCAGTCTCCACCACTACCACTTGATAACAAGGTCCGAGGTAAATATCCTCTCTCAGTCTCCACCACTACCACTTGATAACAGGTCCGAGGTAAATATCCTCTCTCAGTCTCCACCACTACCACTTGATAACAAGGTCCGAGGTAAATATCCTCACTCAGTCTCCACCACTACCACTTGATAACAAGGTCCGAGGTAAATATCCTCTCTCAGTGTCCACCACTACCACTTGATAACAAGGTCCGAGGTAAATATCCTCTCTCAGTCTCCACCACTACCACTTGATAACAAGGTCCGAGGTAAATATCCTCTCTCAGTCTCCACCACTACCACTTGATAACAAGGTCCGAGGTAAATATCCTCTCTCAGTCTCCACCACTACCACTTGATAACAAGGTCCGAGGTAAATATCCTCACTCAGTCTCCACCACTACCACTTGATAACAAGGTCCGAGGTAAATATCCTCTCTCAGTGTCCACCACTATCACTTGATAACAAGGTCCGAGGTAAATATCCTCTCTCAGTCTTCACCACTACCACTTGATAACAAGGTCCGAGGTAAATATCCTCTCTCAGTCTCCACCACTACCACTTGATAACAAGGTCCGAGGTAAATATCCTCTCTCAGTCTCCACCACTACCACTTGATAACAAGGTCCGAGGTAAATATCCTCACTCAGTCTCCACCACTACCACTTGATAACAAGGTCCGAGGTAAATATCCTCTCTCAGTCTCCACCACTACCACTTGATAACAAGGTCCGAGGTAAATATCCTCACTCAGTCTCCACCACTATCACTTGATAACAAGGTCCGAGGTAAATATCCTCTCTCAGTCTCCACCACTATCACTTGATAACAAGGTCCGAGGTAAATATCCTCACTCAGTCTTCACCACTACCACTTGATAACAAGGTCCGAGGTAAATATCCTCACTCAGTCTCCACCACTACCACTTGATAACAAGGTCCGAGGTAAATATCCTCACTCAGTGTCCACCACTACCACTTGATAACAAGGTCCGAGGTAAATATCATCTCTCAGTCTCCACCACTACCACTTGATAACAAGGTCCGAGGTAAATATCCTCTCTCAGTCTCCACCACTACCACTTGATAACAAGGTCCGAGGTAAATATCCTCTCTCAGTGTCCACCACTATCACTTGATAACAAGGTCCGAGGTAAATATCCTCTCTCAGTGTCCACCACTTGATAACAAGGTCCGAGGTAAATATCCTCTCTCAGTCTCCACCACTACCACTTGATAACAAGGTCCGAGGTAAATATCCTCTCTCAGTCTCCACCACTACCACTTGATAACAAGGTCCGAGGTAAATATCCTCACTCAGTCTCCACCACTACCACTTGATAACAAGGTCCGAGGTAAATATCCTCTCTCAGTCTCCACCACTACCACTTGATAACAAGGTCCGAGGTAAATATCCTCTCTCAGTCTCCACCACTACCACTTGATAACAAGGTCCGAGGTAAATATCCTCTCTCAGTCTCCACCACTACCACTTGATAACAAGGTCCGAGGTAAATATCGTCACTCAGTCTCCACCACTACCACTTGATAACAAGGTCCGAGGTAAATATCCTCTCTCAGTCTCCACCACTACCACTTGATAACAAGGTCCGAGGTAAATATCCTCTCTCAGTGTCCACCACTACCACTTGATAACAAGGTCCGAGGTAAATATCGTCACTCAGTCTCCACCACTACCACTTGATAACAAGGTCCGAGGTAAATATCCTCACTCAGTCTTCACCACTACCACTTGATAACAAGGTCCGAGGTAAATATCCTCACTCAGTCTCCACCACTACCACTTGATAACAAGGTCCGAGGTAAATATCCTCTCTCAGTCTCCACCACTACCACTTGATAACAAGGTCCGAGGTAAATATCCTCTCTCAGTCTCCACCACTACCACTTGATAACAAGGTCCGAGGTAAATATCCTCACTCAGTCTCCACCACTACCACTTGATAACAAGGTCCGAGGTAAATATCATCTCTCAGTCTCCACCACTACCACTTGATAACAAGGTCCGAGGTAAATATCCTCTCTCAGTCTCCACCACTACCACTTGATAACAAGGTCCGAGGTAAATATCCTCTCTCAGTCTCCACCACTACCACTTGATAACAAGGTCCGAGGTAAATATCCTCACTCAGTCTCCACCACTACCACTTGATAACAAGGTCCAAGGTAAATATCCTCTCTCAGTCTCCACCACTACCACTTGATAACAAGGTCCGAGGTAAATATCCTCACTCAGTCTCCACCACTACCACTTGATAACAAGGTCCGAGGTAAATATCCTCTCTCAGTCTCCACCACTACCACTTGATAACAAGGTCCGAGGTAAATATCCTCACTCAGTCTCCACCACTACCACTTGATAACAAGGTCCGAGGTAAATATCCTCTCCCAGTCTCCACCACTACCACTTGATAACAAGGTCCGAGGTAAATATCCTCTCTCAGTCTCCACCACTACCACTTGATAACAAGGTCCGAGGTAAATATCCTCTCTCAGTCTCCACCACTACCACTTGATAACAAGGTCCGAGGTAAATATCCTCACTCAGTCTCCACCACTACCACTTGATAACAAGGTCCGAGGTAAATATCCTCTCTCAGTCTCCACCACTACCACTTGATAACAAGATCCGAGGTAAATATCCTCACTCAGTCTCCACCACTTGATAACAAGGTCCGAGGTAAATATCCTCACTCAGTCTCCACCACTACCACTTGATAACAAGGTCCGAGGTAAATATCATCTCTCAGTCTCCACCACTACCACTTGATAACAAGGTCCGAGGTAAATATCCTCTCTCAGTCTCCACCACTACCACTTGATAACAAGGTCCGAGGTAAATATCCTCTCTCAGTCTCCACCACTACCACTTGATAACAAGGTCCGAGGTAAATATCCTCACTCAGTCTCCACCACTACCACTTGATAACAAGGTCCGAGGTAAATATCCTCACTCAGTCTCCACCACTACCACTTGATAACAAGGTCCGAGGTAAATATCCTCTCTCAGTCTCCACCACTACCACTTGATAACAAGGTCCGAGGTAAATATCCTCACTCAGTCTCCACCACTACCACTTGATAACAAGGTCCGAGGTAAATATCCTCACTCAGTCTCCACCACTACCACTTGATAACAAGGTCCGAGGTAAATATCATCTCTCAGTCTCCACCACTACCACTTGATAACAAGGTCCGAGGTAAATATCCTCACTCAGTCTCCACCACTACCACTTGATAACAAGGTCCGAGGTAAATATCATCTCTCAGTCTCCACCACTACCACTTGATAACAAGGTCCGAGGTAAATATCCTCTCTCAGTCTCCACCACTACCACTTGATAACAAGGTCCGAGGTAAATATCCTCTCTCAGTCTCCACCAATACCACTTGATAACAAGGTCCGAGGTAAATATCCTCACTCAGTCTCCACCACTACCACTTGATAACAAGGTCCGAGGTAAATATCATCTCTCAGTCTCCACCACTACCACTTGATAACAAGGTCCGAGGTAAATATCCTCTCTCAGTCTCCACCACTACCACTTGATAACAAGGTCCGAGGTAAATATCCTCACTCAGTCTCCACCACTACAACTTGATAACAAGGTCCGAGGTAAATATCATCTCTCAGTCTCCACCACTACCACTTGATAACAAGGTCCGAGGTAAATATCCTCTCTCAGTCTCCACCACTACCACTTGATAACAAGGTCCGAGGTAAATATCCTCTCTCAGTCTCCACCACTACCACTTGATAACAAGGTCCGAGGTAAATATCCTCACTCAGTCTCCACCACTACCACTTGATAACAAGGTCCGAGGTAAATATCCTCACTCAGTCTCCACCACTACCACTTGATAACAAGGTCCGAGGTAAATATCATCTCTCAGTCTCCACCACTACCACTTGATAACAAGGTCCGAGGTAAATATCCTCACTCAGTCTCCACCACTACCACTTGATAACAAGGTCCGAGGTAAATATCCTCACTCAGTCTCCACCACTACCACTTGATAACAAGGTCCGAGGTAAATATCATCTCTCAGTCTCCACCACTACCACTTGATAACAAGGTCCGAGGTAAATATCCTCTCTCAGTCTCCACCACTACCACTTGATAACAAGGTCCGAGGTAAATATCCTCTCTCAGTGTCCACCACTACCACTTGATAACAAGGTCCGAGGTAAATATCGTCACTCAGTCTCCACCACTACCACTTGATAACAAGGTCCGAGGTAAATATCATCTCTCAGTCTCCACCACTACCACTTGATAACAAGGTCCGAGGTAAATATCCTCTCTCAGTGTCCACCACTACCACTTGATAACAAGGTCCGAGGTAAATATCCTCACTCAGTCTCCACCACTACCACTTGATAACAAGGTCCGAGGTAAATATCCTCTCTCAGTCTCCACCACTACCACTTGATAACAAGGTCCGAGGTAAATATCATCTCTCAGTCTCCACCACTATCACTTGATAACAAGGTCCGAGGTAAATATCCTCACTCAGTCTCCACCACTACCACTTGATAACAAGGTCCGAGGTAAATATCCTCTCTCAGTCTCCACCACTACCACTTGATAACAAGGTCCGAGGTAAATATCCTCACTCAGTCTCCACCACTACCACTTGATAACAAGGTCCGAGGTAAATATCATCTCTCAGTCTCCACCACTACCACTTGATAACAAGGTCCGAGGTAAATATCCTCACTCAGTCTCCACCACTACCACTTGATAACAAGGTCTGAGGTAAATATCCTCTCTCAGTGTCCACCACTACCACTTGATAACAAGGTCCGAGGTAAATATCCTCACTCAGTCTCCACCACTACCACTTGATAACAAGGTCCGAGGTAAATATCCTCTCTCAGTCTCCACCACTACCACTTGATAACAAGGTCCGAGGTAAATATCCTCACTCAGTGTCCACCACTATCACTTGATAAAAAGGTCCGAGGTAAATATCCTCACTCAGTCTCCACCACTATCACTTGATAACAAGGTCTGAGGTAAATATCCTCACTCAGTGTCCACCTCTGTCACTTGATAACAAGGTCCGAGGTAAATATCCTCACTCAGTCTCCACCACTACCACTTGATAACAAGGTCCGAGGTAAATATCCTCACTCAGTCTCCACCACTACCACTTGATAACAAGGTCCGAGGTAAATATCCTCACTCAGTGTCCACCTCTGTCACTTGATAACAAGGTCCGAGATAAATATCCTCACTCAGTGTCTGCCTCTGTCACTTGATAACAAGGTCCAAGGTAAATATCCTCTCTCAGTCTCCATCACTGTCACTTGATAACAAGGTCCGAGGTAAATATCCTCACTCAGTCTCCACCACTATCACTTGATAACAAGGTCCGAGGTAAATATCCTCACTCAGTCTCCACCACTACCACTTGATAACAAGGTCCGAGGTAAATATCCTCTCTCAGTCTCCACCTCTGTCACTTGATAACAAGGTCCGAGGTAAATATCGTCACTCAGTCTCCACCACTACCACTTGATAACAAGGTCCAAGGTAAATATCCTCTCTCAGTCTCCACCACTATCACTTGATAGCAAGGTCCGAGGTAAATATCCTCTCTCAGTCTCCACCACTACCACTTGATAACAAGGTCCGAGGTAAATATCCTCACTCAGTCTCCACCACTACCACTTGATAACAAGGTCCGAGGTAAATATCCTCACTCAGTCTCCACCACTACCACTTGATAACAAGGTCCGAGGTAAATATCCTCACTCAGTCTCCACCACTACCACTTGATAACAAGGTCCGAGGTAAATATCCTCTCCCAGTCTCCACCACTACCACTTGATAACAAGGTCCGAGGTAAATATCCTCACTCAGTCTCCACCACTACCACTTGATAACAAGGTCCGAGGTAAATATCCTCACTCAGTCTCCACCACTACCACTTGATAACAAGGTCCGAGGTAAATACCCTCACTCAGTCTCCACCACTACCACTTGATAACAAGGTCCGAGGTAAATATCCTCTCTCAGTCTCCACCTCTGTCACTTGATAACAAGGTCCGAGGTAAATATCCTCTCTCAGTCTCCACCTCTGTCACTTGATAACAAGGTCCGAGGTAAATATCGTCACTCAGTCTCCACCACTATCACTTGATAACAAGGTCCGAGGTAAATATCCTCTCTCAGTCTCCACCACTACCACTTGATAACAAGGTCCGAGGTAAATATCCTCTCTCAGTCTCCACCACTATCACTTGATAGCAAGGTCCGAGGTAAATATCCTCTCTCAGTCTCCACCACTACCACTTGATAACAAGGTCCGAGGTAAATATCCTCACTCAGTCTCCACCACTACCACTTGATAACAAGGTCCGAGGTAAATATCCTCACTCAGTCTCCACCACTACCACTTGATAACAAGGTCCGAGGTAAATATCCTCTCTCAGTCTCCACCTCTGTCACTTGATAACAAGGTCCGAGGTAAATATCCTCTCTCAGTCTCCACCTCTGTCACTTGATAACAAGGTCCGAGGTAAATATCGTCACTCAGTCTCCACCACTATCACTTGATAACAAGGTCCGAGGTAAATATCCTCTCTCAGTCTCCACCACTACCACTTGATAACAAGGTCCGAGGTAAATATCCTCTCTCAGTCTCCACCACTATCACTTGATAGCAAGGTCCGAGGTAAATATCCTCACTCAGTCTCCACCACTACCACTTGATAACAAGGTCCGAGGTAAATATCCTCACTCAGTCTCCACCACTACCACTTGATAACAAGGTCCGAGGTAAATATCCTCACTCAGTCTCCACCACTACCACTTGATAACAAGGTCCGAGGTAAATATCCTCTCCCAGTCTCCACCACTACCACTTGATAACAAGGTCCGAGGTAAATATCCTCACTCAGTCTCCACCTCTACCACTTGATAACAAGGTCCGAGGTAAATATCCTCACTCAGTCTCCACCACTACCACTTGATAACAAGGTCCGAGGTAAATACCCTCACTCAGTCTCCACCACTACCACTTGATAACAAGGTCCGAGGTAAATATCCTCACTCAGTGTCCACCACTACCACTTGATAACAAGGTCCGAGGTAAATATCCTCTCTCAGTCTCCACCACTATCACTTGATAACAAGGTCCGAGGTAAATATCCTCACTCAGTCTCCACCACTATCACTTGATAACAAGGTCCGAGGTAAATATCCTCACTCAGTCTCCACCACTACCACTTGATAGCAAGGTCCGAGGTAAATATCCTCTCCCAGTCTCCACCACTACCACTTGATAACAAGGTCCGAGGTAAATATCCTCACTCAGTCTCCACCACTACCACTTGATAACAAGGTCCGAGGTAAATATCCTCACTCAGTCTCCACCACTATCACTTGATAACAAGGTCCGAGGTAAATATCCTCTCCCAGTCTCCACCACTACCACTTGATAACAAGGTCCGAGGTAAATATCCTCTCTCAGTGTCCACCACTACCACTTGATAACAAGGTCCGAGGTAAATATCCTCTCTCAGTGTCCACCACTACCACTTGATAACAAGGTCCGAGGTAAATATCCTCTCTCAGTCTCCACCACTACCACTTGATAACAAGGTCCGAGGTAAATATCCTCACTCAGTGTCCACCACTACCACTTGATAACAAGGTCCGAGGTAAATATCCTCACTCAGTCTCCACCACTACCACTTGATAACAAGGTCCGAGGTAAATATCCTCACTCAGTCTCCACCACTACCACTTGATAACAAGGTCCGAGGTAAATATCCTCACTCAGTCTCCACCACTACCACTTGATAACAAGGTCCGAGGTAAATATCCTCTCCCAGTCTCCACCACTACCACTTGATAACAAGGTCCGAGGTAAATATCCTCTCCCAGTCTCCACCACTACCACTTGATAACAAGGTCCGAGGTAAATATCCTCACTCAGTCTCCACCACTATCACTTGATAACAAGGTCCGAGGTAAATATCCTCTCTCAGTGTCCACCACTACCACTTGATAACAAGGTCCGAGGTAAATATCCTCTCTCAGTCTCCACCACTACCACTTGATAACAAGGTCCGAGGTAAATATCCTCTCTCAGTGTCCACCACTATCACTTGATAACAAGGTCCGAGGTAAATATCCTCACTCAGTCTCCACCACTATCACTTGATAACAAGGTCCGAGGTAAATATCCTCTCTCAGTGTCCACCACTACCACTTGATAACAAGGTCCGAGGTAAATATCCTCTCTCAGTCTCCACCACTACCACTTGATAACAAGGTCCAAGGTAAATATCCTCACTCAGTCTCCACCACTATCACTTGATAACAAGGTCCGAGGTAAATATCCTCACTCAGTGTCCACCACTACCACTTGATAACAAGGTCCGAGGTAAATATCCTCACTCAGTGTCCACCACTACCACTTGATAACAAGGTCCGAGGTAAATATCCTCACTCAGTCTCCACCACTTGATAACAAGGTCCGAGGTAAATATCCTCACTCAGTCTCCACCACTTGATAACAAGGTCCGAGGTAAATATCCTCACTCAGTCTCCACCACTTGATAACAAGGTCCGAGGTAAATATCCTCACTCAGTCTCCACCACTACCACTTGATAACAAGGTCCGAGGTAAATATCCTCACTCAGTGTCCACCACTACCACTTGATAACAAGGTCCGAGGTAAATATCCTCTCGCAGTGTCCACCACTACCACTTGATAACAAGGTCCGAGGTAAATATCCTCACTCAGTCTCCACCACTACCACTTGATAACAAGGTCCGAGGTAAATATCCTCTCTCAGTGTCCACCACTACCACTTGATAACAAGGTCCGAGGTAAATATCCTCACTCAGTCTCCACCACTATCACTTGATAACAAGGTCCGAGGTAAATATCCTCTCTCAGTGTCCACCACTACCACTTGATAACAAGGTCCGAGGTAAATATCATCTCTCAGTCTCCACCACTACCACTTGATAACAAGGTCCGAGGTAAATATCCTCACTCAGTGTCCACCACTACCACTTGATAACAAGGTCCGAGGTAAATATCCTCACTCAGTCTCCACCACTACCACTTGATAACAAGGTCCGAGGTAAATATCCTCACTCAGTGTCCACCACTACCACTTGATAACAAGGTCCGAGGTAAATATCCTCACTCAGTCTCTACCACTTGATAACAAGGTCCGAGGTAAATATCCTCTCTCAGTCTCCACCACTTGATAACAAGGTCCGAGGTAAATATCCTCTCTCAGTGTCCACCACTACCACTTGATAACAAGGTCCGAGGTAAATATCCTCACTCAGTCTCCACCACTACCACTTGATAACAAGGTCCGAGGTAAATATCCTCTCTCAGTGTCCACGACTACCACTTGATAACAAGGTCCGAGGTAAATATCCTCACTCAGTCTCCACCACTACCACTTGATAACAAGGTCCGAGGTAAATATCCTCACTCAGTGTCCACCACTACCACTTGATAACAAGGTCCGAGGTAAATATCCTCACTCAGTCTCCACCACTACCACTTGATAACAAGGTCCGAGGTAAATATCCTCTCTCAGTGTCCACGACTACCACTTGATAACAAGGTCCGAGGTAAATATCCTCACTCAGTCTCCACCACTACCACTTGATAACAAGGTCCGAGGTAAATATCCTCACTCAGTCTCCACCACTACCACTTGATAACAAGGTCCGAGGTAAATATCCTCACTCAGTCTCCACCACTACCACTTGATAACAAGGTCCGAGGTAAATATCCTCTCTCAGTCTCCACCACTACCACTTGATAACAAGGTCCGAGGTAAATATCCTCTCTCAGTCTCCACCACTTGATAACAAGGTCCGAGGTAAATATCCTCACTCAGTCTCCACCACTACCACTTGATAACAAGGTCCGAGGTAAATATCCTCACTCAGTGTCCACCACTACCACTTGATAACAAGGTCCGAGGTAAATATCCTCACTCAGTCTCCACCACTATCACTTGATAACAAGGTCCGAGGTAAATATCCTCTCTCAGTCTCCACCACTACCACTTGATAACAAGGTCCGAGGTAAATATCGTCACTCAGTGTCCACCACTACCACTTGATAACAAGGTCCGAGGTAAATATCCTCACTCAGTCTCCACCACTACCACTTGATAACAAGGTCCGAGGTAAATATCCTCACTCAGTCTCCACCACTACCACTTGATAACAAGGTCCGAGGTAAATATCCTCACTCAGTCTCCACCACTACCACTTGATAACAAGGTCCGAGGTAAATATCCTCTCTCAGTCTCCACCACTACCACTTGATAACAAGGACTGAGGTAAATATCGTCACTCAGTGTCCACCACTACCACTTGATAACAAGGTCCGAGGTAAATATCCTCTCTCAGTCTCCACCACTACCACTTGATAACAAGGACTGAGGTAAATATCCTCACTCAGTCTCCACCACTACCACTTGATAACAAGGTCCGAGGTAAATATCCTCTCTCAGTCTCCACCACTACCACTTGATAACAAGGTCCGAGGTAAATATCCTCACTCAGTCTCCACCACTATCACTTGATAACAAGGTCCGAGGTAAATATCCTCACTCAGTCTCCACCACTACCACTTGATAACAAGGTCCGAGGTAAATATCCTCACTCAGTGTCCACCACTACCACTTGATAACAAGGTCCGAGGTAAATATCCTCACTCAGTCTCCACCACTACCACTTGATAACAAGGTCCGAGGTAAATATCCTCTCTCAGTCTCCACCACTACCACTTGATAACAAGGTCCGAGGTAAATATCCTCACTCAGTGTCCACCACTACCACTTGATAACAAGGTCCGAGGTAAATATCCTCTCTCAGTCTCCACCACTTGATAACAAGGTCCGAGGTAAATATCCTCTCTCAGTCTCCACCACTACCACTTGATAACAAGGTCCGAGGTAAATATCCTCACTCAGTCTCCACCACTACCACTTGATAACAAGGTCCGAGGTAAATATCCTCTCTCAGTCTCCACCACTACCACTTGATAACAAGGTCCGAGGTAAATATCCTCTCTCAGTCTCCACCACTTGATAACAAGGTCCGAGGTAAATATCCTCTCTCAGTGTCCACCACTTGATAACAAGGTCCGAGGTAAATATCCTCTCTCAGTCTCCACCACTTGATAACAAGGTCCGAGGTAAATATCCTCTCTCAGTCTCCACCACTACCACTTGATAACAAGGTCCGAGGTAAATATCCTCACTCAGTCTCCACCACTACCACTTGATAACAAGGTCTGAGGTAAATATCCTCTCTCAGTCTCCACCACTACCACTTGATAACAAGGTCCGAGGTAAATATCCTCTCTCAGTCTCCACCACTTGATAACAAGGTCCGAGGTAAATATCCTCTCTCAGTGTCCACCACTACCACTTGATAACAAGGTCCGAGGTAAATATCCTCTCTCAGTCTCCACCACTTGATAACAAGGTCCGAGGTAAATATCCTCACTCAGTCTCCACCACTACCACTTGATAACAAGGTCCGAGGTAAATATCCTCACTCAGTCTCCACCACTTCCACAAAAATCACATGATCATTTTCTTCTAGCTTGAATAGGTATCTTACCCATAAAACTGTCTTTTATATTAATTAAGTCATGAAGTGTATATTTATATTCTTAACAGCATTATTCAAATGTTTATCAATACTGCTATTAAAGAAAACAACTTGAAAATGTAAACGTTATTTGATTTGGGTTTTTTTATTATTTACAGAATTTTCTGACTACATGGAAAGAGGTATTGCCAGATCTGGTAAATCAGAGTGAGCAAAATCTCAAGGGTGATCCGCAAGTGGTAGGTACAAAGGATGATCCGCAAGTCGTAGGTACAAAGGGTGATCCGCAGGTGGTAGGTACAAAGGGTGATCCGCAAGTGGTAGGTACAAAGGGGGATCCCCAAGTGGTAGGTACAGAGGGTGATCCCCAAGTGGTAGGTTCAAAGGGGGATCCCCAAGTGGTAGGTACAAAGAGTGATCCCCAAGTGGTAGGTACAAAGGGGGATCCCCAAGTGGTAGGTATAGAGGGTGATCCCCAAGTGGTAGGTACAAAGGTTGATCCACAAGTGGTAGGTACAAAGGGGGATCCCCAAGTGGTAGGTATAGAGGGTGATCCCCAAGTGGTAGGTACAAAGGGTGATCCACAAGTGGTAGGTACAAAGGGTGATCCACAAGTGGTAGGTACAAAGGGTGATCCCAAGTGGTAGGTACAAAGGGGGATGGCTCATCAGTCATAGAGATTATGGGTGGTAGGTAGAAGTGGTTTTGACTCATCAATAAGTACAACTGGTGATGACTCATCAATCTTTTAAGCTCATATCAGCACTGGCCACATTTTTCCAAAAAATATAAATTTAAATACTAATTAGATTTTCTGCTTATGTTTGGGTTGTGGACCAATATTACTTGTCAAAATCTTCCTTTATGTGAATTATTACAGGTGATGCATATGTTGAGAGAATATATGCAGATTTACAAGGCAACTTTGCTGGTGCTGAAAGCAATCATCAGGGAGTGGGAATACAGTGGAAAGAAAGCCAAACCGCGCAAGGTGAAGGGCAGCAAGGTGCACCGGGAAATATTCCAAGCCTATCGTCAGAACTCAACTCAGGAAACAGAACCATTAGACAATGCCGGCCCATTGTATGGAAAATTCTTTGATACTTGTCAAACTCATGATCTGCTCAGGAAAAAAATCAACTTGACGACTCTGACATTGGACACTGCTTCTCCTAGTCTTGCTTATAGGTTTTGTATTACATACCTGACTGTGATGAACCAGCCGCTGAAGGCCAACTTTAGCACAATCCTGAGGACTTTGCCTCACCTGGAGGGCCTCAAGCTCTCTGCCTGTATGCTGGACAGCCTGCAACACCTCGGCCTCTGCAGAAATCTCTGTCATCTCCAACTACCAGATAATGACATCCGTGACATCCATCCGGACATTCTGCAGCTCGGAGATACACTGGAGACTCTGGATCTCAAGGGTAATCCAATTCATCAACTCCCAGACTTCATCATCAAGCTGAGGTACCTGAGAACTCTGGTGCTATCTGGTACCTTCATCACACACCTACCGGATGATATCGGATGCCTGAGCAGGCTGCGCAAGCTGGACTGCAACGAAACCCTCATATCCTCCCTGCCTCACAGCTTCCACAAACTCAGGGTATTAGTTATACATTCATTCTTAAATTCTTAGGAACCCATTTGACAAATACATGTGTATCTGATCTGATTAAAATTTTACTGTAAAGTTTGGAAGTATGTGAGTTACCATGACAATAATTTAACATAATATTTAAGATAGATCTTAATGTAACTATCATGTAAAGATATGCTAATGAATTTGTTTATGTTTATTTTTTCATAGGTTTTGGATAGTCTAGTATTGACGGGTATTCCGTGGCCACCGCATAGACAAAAGGCAAATGATATCCTTACCTTACCCCAGTGGAACCAGTGGTGCTCCAAAGTACTATCTGACAAGGTAGACTCTACTCTATACAATGTGGGCACTCTAATGTGCTATCTGACAAGGTAAACTCTACTCTATACAATGTGCTATCTGACAAGGTAGACTCTACTCTATACAATGTGGGCACTCTAATGTGCTATCTGACAAGGTAGACTCTACTCTATACAATGTGCTATCTGACAAGGTAGACTCTACTCTATACAATGTGGGCACTCTAATGTGCTATCTGACAAGGTAAACTCTACTCTATACAATGTGGGCACTCTAATGTGCTATCTGACAAGGTCGACTCTACTCTATACAATGTAGGCACTCTACTGGGCTATCTGACAAGGCAGACTCTACTCTATACAATGTGGGCACTCTACTGGGCTATCTGACAAGGCAGACTCTACTCTATACAATGTGGGCACTCTAATGTGCTATCTGACAAGGTAAATAAACTCTACTCTATACAATGTGGGCACTCTAATGTGCTATCTGACAAGGTAGACTCTACTCTATACAATGTAGGCACTCTAATGTGCTATCTGACAAGGCAGACTCTACTCTATACAATGTGGGCACTCTAATGTGCTATCTGACAAGGCAGACTCTACTCTGTACAATGTGGGCACTCTAATGTGCTATCTGACAAGGCAGACTCTACTCTATACAATGTAGGCACTCTAATGTGCTATCTGACAAGGCAGACTCTACTCTATACAATGTGGGCACTCTAATGTGCTATCTGACAAGGCACACTCTACTCTATACAATGTGGGCACTCTAATGTGCTATCTGACAAGGCACACTCTA
This sequence comes from Amphiduros pacificus, assembly GCA_949316495.1. NCBI lineage: Eukaryota > Metazoa > Annelida > Polychaeta > Phyllodocida > Hesionidae > Amphiduros > Amphiduros pacificus. Next base: position 669,719 of record OX439000.1, on the reverse strand, counting down.
CTCTATACAATGTGGGCACTCTAATGTGCTATCTGACAAGGTAAACTCTACTCTATACAATTTGGGCACTCTAATGTGCTATCTGACAAGGTCGACTCTACTCTATACAATGTAGGCACTCTACTGGGCTATCTGACAAGGCAGACTCTACTCTATACAATGTGGGCACTCTACTGGGCTATCTGACAAGGTAAACTCTACTCTATACAATGTGGGCACTCTAATGTGCTATCTGACAAGGTCGACTCTACTCTATACAATGTAGGCACTCTAATGTGCTATCTGACATGGCAGACTCTACTCTATACAATGTGGGCACTCTAATGTGCTATCTGACAAGGTCGACTCTACTCTATACAATGTAGGCACTCTAATGTGCTATCTGACAAGGCAGACTCTACTCTATACAATGTAGGCACTCTAATGTGCTATCTGACAAGGCAGACTCTACTCTATACAATGTAGGCACTCTAATGTGCTATCTGACAAGCTAGACTCTACTCTATACAATGTGGGCACTCTAATGTGCTATCTGACAAGGCAGACTCTACTCTATACAATGTAGGCACTCTAATGTGCTATCTGACAAGCTAGACTCTACTCTATACAATGTGGGCACTCTAATGTGCTATCTGACAAGGCAGACTCTACTCTATACAATGTAGGCACTCTAATGTGCTATCTGACAAGGCACACTCTACTCTATACAATGTGGGCACTCTAATGTGCTATCTGACAAGGCAAACTCTACTCTGTACAATGTGGGCACTCTAATGTGCTATCTGACAAGGCAGACTCTACTCTGTACAATGTGGGCACTCTAATGTGCTATCTGACAAGGTCGACTCTACTCTGTACAATGTGGGCACTCTAATGTGCTATCTGACAAGGCAGACTCTACTCTGTACAATGTGGGCACTCTAATGTGCTATCTGACAAGGCAAACTCTACTCTATACAATGTAGGCACTCTAATGTGCTATCTGACAAGGCAAACTCTACTCTGTACAATGTGGGCACTCTAATGTGCTATCTGACAAGGCACACTCTACTCTATACAATGTGGGCACTCTAATGTGCTATCTGACATGGCACACTCTACTCTATACAATGTGGGCACTCTAATGTGCTATCTGACAAGGCAGACTCTACTCTATACAATGTGGGCACTCTAATGTGCTATCTGACAAGCTAGACTCTACTCTGTACAATGTGGGCACTCTAATGTGCTATCTGACAAGCTAGACTCTACTCTGTACAATGTGGGCACTCTAATGTGCTATCTGACAAGGCAAACTCTACTCTATACAATGTAGGCACTCTAATGTGCTATCTGACAAGGCAAACTCTACTCTGTACAATGTGGGCACTCTAATGTGCTATCTGACAAGGCAGACTCTACTCTATACAATGTGGGCACTCTAATGTGCTATCTGACAAGCTAGACTCTACTCTATACAATGTGGGCACTCTAATCTGCTATCTGACAAGGCAGACTCTACTCTATACAATGTGGGCACTCTAATGTGCTATCTGACAAGGCAGACTCTACTCTATACAATGTAGGCACTCTAATGTGCTATCTGACAAGGCAGACTCTACTCAATACAATGTGGGCACTCTAATGTGCTATTTGACAAGGTAGACTCTACTCTATACGATGCAATGTCTGCTCAAAGTATATTATAGAAATTGGCCAGAATTTGAACCAGGGAAATCTGGGTCTCAAACTGTTAAATAAGGTAGCCTCCAATGTATGAAATTATCTCACTAAGTACATCATGAGGTAGGTATTGCCCAGGAACATCTCGTGTAGGTTCTCTCTCTTGTGGACAATTGACTTATAAGTAGACATTCCTCTATTCTATTATATCATAAGTTTCCCATGTGTGTTTTAGGTAGACTCGGCTGTATACAATAACTTGTAAGTACTAGGCATTCCTGTATACAGTTAAGATAGACTCTGCTGTAAGGTAGACTGCTGTAGAGAATTATCCTGTAAGGTAGACTGCTGTAGAGAATTATCCTGTAAGGTAGACTGCTGTATACAATTATCCTGTAAGGTAGACTGCTGTAAACAATTATCCTGTAAGGTAGACTGCTGTAAACAATTATCCTGTAAGGTAGACTGCTGTAAACAATTATCCTGTAAGGTAGACTGCTGTATACAATTATCCTGTAAGGTAGACTGCTGTAGACAATTATCCTGTAAGGTAGACTGCTGTAAACAATTATCCTGTAAGGTAGACTGCTGTATACAATTATCCTGTAAGGTAGACTGCTGTAAACAATTATCCTGTAAGGTAGACTGCTGTAGACAATATCCTGTAAGGTAGACTGCTGTAAACAATATCCTGTAAGGTAGACTCCTGTAAACGTTATCCTGTAAGGTAGACTGTTGTAAACAATTATCCTGTAAGGTAGACTGCTGTATACAATTATCCTGTAAGGTAGACTGCTGTAAACAATTATCCTGTAAGGTAGACTGCTGTAAACAATTATCCTGTAAGGTAGACTGCTGTAAACAATTATCCTGTAAGGTAGACTGCTGTATACAATTATCCTGTAAGGTAGACTGCTGTAGACAATTATCCTGTAAGGTAGACTGCTGTAGACAATTATCCTGTAAGGTAGACTGCTGTACACAATTATCCTGTAAGGTAGACTGCTGTAGACAATTATCCTGTAAGGTAGACTGCTGTAGACAATTATCCTGTAAGGTAGACTGCTGTAGACAATTATCCTGTAAGGTAGACTGCTGTAGACAATTATCCTGTAAGGTAGACTGCTGTAAACAATTATCCTGTAAGGTAGACTGCTGTAAACAATTATCCTGTAAGGTAGACTGTTGTAAACAATTATCCTGTAAGGTAGACTGCTGTATACAATTATCCTGTAAGGTAGACTGCTGTAAACAATTATCCTGTAAGGTAGACTGCTGTAAACAATTATCCTGTAAGGTAGACTGCTGTAAACAATTATCCTGTAAGGTAGACTGTTGTAAACAATTATCCTGTAAGGTAGACTGCTGTAGACAATTATCCTGTAAGGTAGACTGCTGTAAACAATTATCCTGTAAGGTAGACTGCTGTAAACAATTATCCTGTAAGGTAGACTGCTGTAAACAATTATCCTGTAAGGTAGACTGCTGTATACAATTATCCTGTAAGGTAGACTGCTGTAAACAATTACAAGTTAAAGAAAGCGCTCTTGTGTGCAGCTTTCTGATATGATAAAGCATATATGCACTCCTTATAAATGTTGTATAAAGTTGCACTATGATGTGACTAAGATAATGAAGTTATAGATATTATGCCCGATATTGGTGTTTACAATGATGTGAGAGATGTTTTTGGTTTGTGTGTTTCTCCCAGGAGAGGCAGGAGATGTTTGAGGCAAGTGATGTGGACGAGGACGGCGTGCTTAACTATGATGAGATTGCGATTCTGCAGCAGAAAATATTCCATAGATTTCCTCGCATCGGCAGAGATGCTCCCGTGGATGGTAAGGCTACGATATTTCCAATTCTGGCTATCTGCTATCCCGGAATTTTAGCTGGTCCGTGAAAAAATGACAAAATTGGCGCGAGAGAGCAGTGCATTACGGTAAATATGTTGCGTTGTAAACTTCCGCCTGCCTTGCTTCAAGATGGGAGGGAAATTTCAGACTGACATAGTACATTGATACGCCAATGTCAGCGCTAAAGAGTGTTTGTTGTGTAATCTTTATATAAGTATATTGCAATTTACGTAAGTTATGTCAAAATTATGAAGGCAAAACTGAGAAAAACAACGATGGAAAGATGAAAGGCAGAGGCGACAATGCCCCAAACAGGCTGTCGCCGCTGTTCCTGGATGTGCCGTGTGCAAAGAATTGGGTCAAATACGATCGCAGCGCTAAAAAAATGCAGTGTATATGGGAGAGCAGATAGGGAAAATTCTCACTGCTTGGGTTGACCATGTGGAAGATGAGAAGTGTAGTTTAGCAGTGAGAATTGCAGACACAAAAATAGTCTTTACAATTCTGCCTGTAAATCCTCAATTTTTTCACTCAAGCATTTTTGGCTAAAGATTCATTCTCTGCACATATATTCTATTTTATACAAATAAGATTTGTGGTCATCAAGAAACATAATTCAAAATGATATGCATTTGTGAGCTTATCAATTGCTATGATTGATGCTAACCTAATTCTCACTTCTTGAGTTTCAACAATTTTGATCCACAAGGTGTCTCTTGTGTAGTGTACAGTGCATGCTGGGATAGTTTTGTAGACATGACAGCTGATATGATGACAACAATGTTGTATGCTCTGATGGGAATAGTTTAATATTTTCGGACCAATTTCATGAGCAGAAAGAAAATAATCAGTTTTGGAATAAGAAGAAGTGAAAACGAAAAATATCGAAATAAAATGGCATGTCAATCAAAGGTTGTTACTATTATGAACCAATCTATGAGACAGATTTCACCACACTAGGTGGCAGCATGGCCTACCCAAGCAGTGAGAATTGAGCCATCAGATCCCATGAGATGCTATGCGTTGTGTTGCAGACAAATATGGTGGCGTACCTCCCCAGATCTTCTCCTGCCGAAGCTTGAAGGTTCTCTGTCTGAGTTTCCAGGCAATAAAGTTTGTCCCAGATCATGTGAAAGGTCTACGAAAAATATCCAAGTTTGTCATCAGCAACAACCCTAACCTGGAGAGCATTGATGGGCAGCTGGGAAAAAACAATCTCCACGGTAGGCCATACTAGATATATCACCTCATAATGTAAATACTGCCATGCCTAATTTACAATGACATCATTGGCTGAAATAGCTCAATTGGTAGAGTATTTGCCTTGAGACATAGGGATTCCTGGTTCAAATCCTGTCCAGTTACTACCAAGCAGTATGAGCAGTACATAGTCTGGGATCAGCGCTTTATAAATGTTACGTTTGCTTGTATAAAGTGCATAATTCTATATAATTAAGTTATTAAAAAGGGGGTGTGGCATTGCTTACATTGTTGAAAAAGAGGGCGTGGTATTTTTTACATTGTTGAAAAAGGGGGCGTGGCATTGTTTACCTTGTTGGCTGACATGACCACAGGCATCAAATACATTATTTCTGTTCAACAATGTAAGCTATGCCACGCCCCATTTTATTGACATTATTACACACCATTATGTGCATAACACAATCAAAGGTAACATTTAGCTGTGGCAGTAGTTTTAGGACATCTTGTAGTGGTTTTAGGACATCTGGCAGTGGTTTTAGTACATTTGAGGACATCTGGCAGTGGTTTTAAATATAAGTTAGCTGTTATTCCTTTTCTTTTGTATTGTGTTAATATTTGATAAGTGGCAGTTCCATACTTGCAGTTATAAGCATTGAGGGTTGCCCCAATCTGAGGACTCCCCCCAAGGAGATTGTTGCTGATGGCATGAAGACTGTCATTGCCTACCTGAAGAGGCTATCCCAGGGAGCGGTGGCCTGCTCCAGGACCAAACTCATGTTTGTAGGACTCGGAGGAGCCGGCAAAACCAGGTAACTCTCCTCTGACTCTCCACCACAATATGTACAGAATATCTACACATCCATGGATACTATTTGCTAAATCTTTGATGAGGAAGGATGACCTTAGATTCAATACAGTAACCTTACTTTGGTATGAAGCCCAAGATATGTTTTATATCAAGGATTAGAAAGATACTTAGGATTACTTTTAATTACCAATTGTTCATTCAATGTTAAGACCTACATTAACAAATATTTTGAAATTGGGATAAAGATGCTTTGTGTGGTAACATATGTGAGGCTATATTTGTCAGTCTGATGCGAGCGTTGATGAGTCCGGCATTCAAGACGTCCGCTATCAGTGGTGAGGGGATCACGGACGGTATAGACATCAGTATGTGGACTATTAACAAGGCCAACCAGGCGGCCACCGTCACCTACAGCGTCTGGGACTTTGCCGGACAAACCATCTACTACAACACCCACCAGGTGCTCCTGTCAGGCCACACATCTAGACGTCATTCTAATAACAATTATCACTGAAATTAAACCTTTCTGTGATAGGAGTATTTTTTCAATTTACTTGCATATGTGGGGGTTGATGTATTTTTTGTTTTGATTTGGGGTTGGATTTTGCAGTTCTTCCTGTCCAATCGTGCTGTGTACCTGTTGGTTTGGAACACTCGGCTGGGCTACGAGCACTCTGGTCTGGAGTTCTGGTTAAGTTCCATCACCTGCCACTGCCCCAAAGCTCCCATCTTTGTGGTTGGAACTCATGCCGATCAGGTCAGTTATCACCCAGTCTATTATTGATTAATTACTAAACAGCGCTTAATGAAAAGGAGACTGCTATAATTGTTATTATCTTATATTTGTATGGCTATTGTCCCCTTCTTGCAACCATCAAATATAGAAGTTTATATCATTAATATATTGATTCATGTTTTGTTTTATTATGAATTATCACCAAACATTTTTAAGTGAATGTTTATTCTGTGTCAATTCCAAATGAAACTAAATGAACATATGGCACTAAGGTTTGGAGTTTTGCAGTGTTGAAATGCAGAGAGATGTTAATCGCCATCTCCTGCCATTGTAACACAGTTACTATGGATACTTCTTGTAACCGTCTCTTAGCTGCTCTTTTATTGGTTGAAATAATCGTCGGTGTCTCCCACCATTGTTTTGACTGCTGTGATTGGTCAGTAAACTGGATAAAGAGAGACAGATACAGATATACTATACAATATGCTATCTTAATCTAAAACATATCATTCACTATTTAAGAACTAGTTTTTAAAATATTTTCAGATTACAAAGGCTGAAATTCCAATGGAGGCTCTTCAAAAGCGATTTTCCAACATTGTTGGATTTGCGACAGTGAGCTCAGCAACAGGGCAGGTAATGATGATGATGATGATGATGATGATGATGATGATGATGATGATGATGATGATGATATATGACTTCTTATATTAACTTACACACAAAAAGTAGAATGAAATGGAAGACATTTACTTTTTGATAGAAAATTTGTCTTGTGCCCTGCCTTTTTTCACTAATACTGTCTAAGTACTGTCTAAATCATACTGTCTAATACTGTCAAAATACTGTCTAAATCTTACTGTCTAATACTGTCTAATACTGTCTAAATCTTACTGTCTAATACTGTCAAAATACTGTCTAAATCTTACTGTCTAATACTGTCTAAATCTTACTGTCTAATATTGTCAAAATACTGTCTAAATCTTACTGTCTAATACTGTCTAAATCATGCAGCATATCTCACATGCCACTGCTTTCAGGGGGTAGAGCGTTTATTGGACGATCTCATCAACACCACACTCAGACAACCTTATGTTGGGGAAATGATCCCAGAAGCTTTGCTTAATTTTGAAAGATTTATTCTCAGGTAAGGTATCAAACTGTTTCATGATCATAGCTATCTTTTCTCAACAAGAAATTAATTGTTTTTTTTGTCGTAATTATTTTTGATTTAATGATTTAAAACAAAAATATGAATGGAATAAAATGGTAAATTAAAAATGATATCGAGATATATTCTATTTACTAGCAAAAGAAACGAGGCAAGTTTATTGACGTGGAAGGAGGTATCAACCATGGCTCAGAAAGCGGGCATTTATGGCCCTGAGGTAAATATACCGTCCATTCTATCATTGAAAGTTGTGAATAAGGAGGTCATATTAAGGATTTGATATTCCATGTTATTGCTGATGTCATTAGTTTGTGATCAGTTGGTGGTTAATAGAGAATGCTTTGATGCTGCAGATCAACCAATCAGTACACTTCTTGCATGACTTGGGAACGCTGCAGCATTTTGACAATGAGTTATTGAGAGATCGTGTGGTCGTCAACCCTCAGTGGATCGTCGATGTCATGGCCTGCGTGGTGTCCGTCCATAACCAGGTCATCCAGGTATAATGAACGCTAGATATTATTCAAAGTGCATCCATATTTAAATAGCATCAGGTGACCATCATATATATTGAAACTGACATGAAGAATGGGTAGGAATCTGCAGTGAGAAAATAAGAAACACCCCATAAAAGTGGCACTAATTTAAAAAACACTAATACAAGAATAAAAAGCTAAAACAAATGAAACTCTCCTGTCTGAACATGTCTGTAAATGTGTTAGTCATGTCTAGTAGTGGGTGATCCCTCTGTAAAACTCAAGGTAATAAAATACCACAAAATGTATATTCTAGGATGGACGTCTACATCATAAAGACATTGGAGCAATTTGGAAGAAATACCCCAAGGCCTTGCATGAATGGCTACTACGACTTACTGAAGTGTTTGACCTAACGTTCCCCCTGTCTGACCAGCCAGTGAATGTCGTCCCCTGTCTCCTGCCCCAGACTGAGCCACAGGTTGGTATCTTAATAACGTTCCCCCTGTCTGACCAGCCAGTGAATGTCGTCCCCTGTCCCCTGCCTCAGACTGAGCCACAGGTTGGTAGCTTAATAACGTTCCCCCTGTCTGACCAGCCAGTGAATGTCGACCCCTGTATCCTGTCTCAGACTGAGCCACAGGTTGGTATCTTAATAACGTACCCCCTGTCTGACCAGCCAGTGAATGTCGTCCCCTGCCTCAGACCGAGCCACAGGTTGGTAGCTTAATAACGTTCCCCCAGTCTGACCAGCCAGCGAATGTCATCCCCTGCCTCCTGCCTCAGACTGAGCCACAGGTTGGTATCTTAATAACGTTCCCCCTGTCTGACCAGCCAGCGAATGTCGTCCCCTGCCTCCTGCCTCAGACTGAGCCACAGGTTGGTAGCTTAATAACGTTCCCCCAGTCTGACCAGCCAGTGAATTTCGTCCCCTGCCTCCTGCCTCAGACTGAGCCACAGGTTGGTATCTTAATAACGTTCCCCCTGTCTGACCAGCCAGTGAATGTCGTCCCCTGCCTCAGACTGAGCCACAGGTTGGTAGCTTAATAACGTTCCCCCTGTCTGACCAGCCAGTGAATGTCGACCCCTGTATCCTGTCTCAGACTGAGCCACAGGTTGGTATCTTAATAACGTACCCCCTGTCTGACCAGCCAGTGAATGTCGTCCCCTGTCTCAGACTGAGCCACAGGTTGGTAACTTAATAACGTTCCCCCTGTCTGACCAGCCAGTAAATGTCGTCCCCTGCCCCAGACCGAGCCACAGGTTGGTAGCTTAATAACGTTCCCCCTGTCTGACCAGCCAGTGAATGTCGTTCCCTGCCCCAGACAGAGCCACAGGTTGGTAGCTTAATAACGTTCCCCCTGTCTGACCAGCCAGTGAATGTCGTCCCCTGCCCCAGACAGAGCCACAGGTTGGTAGCTTAATAACGTTCCCCCTGTCTGACCAGCCAGTGAATGTCGTCCCCTGCCTCAGACAGAGCCACAAGTTGGTATCTTAATAACGTTCCCCCTGTCTGACCAGCCAGCGAATGTCGTCCCCTGCCTCCTGCCTCAGACTGAGCCACAGGTTGGTATCTTAATAACGTTCCCCCTGTCTGACCAGCCAGTGAATGTCATCTCCTGCCCCAGACTGAGCCACAGGTTGGTATCTTAATAACATTCCCCCTGTCTGACCAGCCAGTGAATGTCGTCCCCTGCCTCCTGCCTCAGACTGAGCCACAGGTTGGTAGCTTAATAACGTTCTCCCTGTCTGACCAGCCAGTGAATGTCGTCCCCTGCCTCAGACAGAGCCACAAGTTGGTAGCTTAATAACGTTCCCCCTGTCTGACCAGCCAGTGAATGTCGTCCCCTGCCTCAGAATGAGCCACAGGTTGGTATCTTAATAACGTTCCCCCAGTCTGACCAGCCAGTGAATGTCGTCCCCTGCCCCAGACTGAGCCACAGGTTGGTAGCTTAATAATGTTCCCCCTGTCTGACCAGCCAGTGAATGTCATCTCCTGCCCCAGACTGAGCCACAGGTTGGTATCTTAATAACGTTCCCCCTGTCTGACCAGCCAGTGAATGTCATCTCCTGCCCCAGACTGAGCCACAGGTTGGTATCTTAATAACGTTCCCCCTGTCTGACCAGCCAGTGAATGTCGTCCCCTGCCCCAGACTGAGCCACAGGTTAGTAGCTTAATAATGTTCCCCCTGTCTGACCAGCCAGTGAATGTCGACCCCTGTATCCTGTCTCAGACTGAGCCACAGGTTGGTATCTTAATAACGTTCCCCCTGTCTGACCAGCCAGTGAATGTCATCTCCTGCCTCAGACTGAGCCACAGGTTGGTAGCTTAATAACGTTCCCCCTGTCTGACCAGCCAGTGAATGTCGACCCCTGTATCCTGTCTCAGACTGAGCCACAGGTTGGTATCTTAATAACGTACCCCCTGTCTGACCAGCCAGTGAATGTCGTCCCCTGCCTCAGACCGAGCCACAGGTTGGTAGCTTAATAACGTTCCCCCTGTCTGACCAGCCAGTGAATGTCGTTCCCTGCCCCAGACAGAGCCACAGGTTGGTAGCTTAATAACGTTCCCCCTGTCTGACCAGCCAGCGAATGTCGTCCCCTGCCCCAGACAGAGCCACAGGTTGGTAGCTTAATAACGTTCCCCCTGTCTGACCAGCCAGCCTCTGTCTCCTGCCCCAGACTGAGCCACAGGTTGGTAGCTTAATAACGTTCCCCCTGTCTGACCAGCCAGTGAATGTCGTCCCCTGCCTCCTGCCTCAGACTGAGCCACAGGTTGGTAGCTTAATAACGTTCCCCCTGTCTGACCAGCCAGTGAATGTCGTCCCCTGCCTCAGACAGAGCCACAGGTTGGTAGCTTAATAACGTTCCCCCTGTCTGACCAGCCAGTGAATGTCGTCCCCTGCCCCCTCTCTCCTGCCACAGACTGAGCCACAGGTTGGTATCTTAATAACGTTCCCTCTCTCTGACCAGCCAGTGAATGTTGTCCCCTGCCCCCTCTCTCCTGCCTCAGACTGAGCCACAGGTTGGTAACTTTATAGCGTTCCCCCTGTCTGACCAGCCAGTGAATGTCGTCCCCTGCCCCAGACTGAGCCACAGGTTGGTAGCTTAATAACGTTCCCCCTGTCTGACCAGCCAGTGAATGTCGTCCCCTGCCCCAGACTGAACCACAGGTTGGTAGCTTAATAACGTTCCCCCTGTCTGACCAGCCAGTGAATGTCGTCCCCTGCCTCCTGCCTCAGACTGAGCCACAGGTTGGTAGCTTAATAACGTTCCCCCTGTCTGACCAGCCAGTGAATGTCGTCCCCTGCCTCAGACAGAGCCACAGGTTGGTAGCTTAATAACGTTCCCCCTGTCTGACCAGCCAGTGAATGTCGTCCCCTGCCCCCTCTCTCCTGCCTCAGACTGAGCCACAGGTTGGTATCTTAATAACGTTCCCTCTCTCTGACCAGCCAGTGAATGTTGTCCCCTGCCCCCTCTCTCCTGCCTCAGACTGAGCCACAGGTTGGTAACTTAATAGCGTTCCCCCTGTCTGACCAGCCAGTAAATGTCGTCCCCTGCCTCAGACTGAGCCACAGGTTGGTATCTTAATAACGTTCCCCCTGTCTGACCAGCCAGTGAATGTCGTCCCCTGCCCCCTGCCTCAGACTGAGCCACAGGTTGGTATCTTAATAACGTTCCCCCTGTCTGACCAGCCAGTGAATGTCGTCCCCTGCCTCAGACTGAGCCACAGGTTGGTAGCTTAATAACGTTCCCCCTGTCTGACCAGCCAGTGAATGTCGCCTCCTGCCCCAGACTGAGCCACAGGTTGGTAACTTAATAACGTTCCCCCTGTCTGACCAGCCAGTGAATGTCGTCCCCTGCCTCCTGCCTCAGACCGAGCCACAGGTTGGTAGCTTAATAACGTTCCCCCAGTCTGACCAGCCAGTGAATGTCGTCCCCTGCCTCCTGCCTCAGACAGAGCCACAGGTTGGTAGCTTAATATGCACCAACCTAGGAGTCTGAGAAACTCCCCGTTAATAGCAATTAGCATCCAGAGGATGTGTTTGGACAGAATCGATTTATTTGATTAATTGTTTGAAAATGTGAAGGATTTAAATTTGTGACATATCTTAGATTTTATGTACGGGATTGAATGTTTTAGTATGAATGGCCCGATTTGGAAGGAGATAACTACAACATGAAGATGGTTTACAGATTTGATTATCTACCAACCGGTCTCTTCAATCGGGCTCAGGTAAGATGGATTGAAATAGAGAAATATGCTTGAAAAATAGGTTTGAATTCTTGGTTTTGCTGTGATGAACTGCAACAAAGAAATGAGATATGTAAAGATTAGACCAAAACAGAATTATTGACATTTTTCATTTATGCATTAAGATTTTTATAATGTTATTGTGTAAAGATATTTGGAATTTAGCAGCAGCTAACTTTATGACTCTTATGACATACAGGTGCGGCTGTACCAGTTCTCTGATGATTCGTTACTGTGGAAGACTGGGTCTGTTCTGAAGAAGAATGGCCACACAGCAGTGGTGAAGCAGAGCAAGTAGGTTACAAAAGCACTTGCACTTATCACCATTTATTACCCTCAGCCCCTGATGTAATCAGGCTGAGGGTATTGCAGTACTCCTGGCGTGGGTATGTATGTATGTATGTCTGTATGTATGTCTGTATGTATGTCTGTATGTATGTCTGTAGCGAACATCCTTGTCATCGCGATAACTCAAGAACAAATGATGGCAGCTTCATGAAACTTGACACACATATGCATCTGGTGAAAACCTCGGACGAGTTCGATGGACGGCGACCTTCACCTACTTTTCAAGGTCACAGGGACAATTATGTGAAATCATCTTGTCATCGCGATAACTCGAGAGCAAATGATGGCAGCTTCGTGAAACTTGACACATATAAGCATCTGGTGAAAACCTCGGACGAGTTCGATGGACGGTGACCTTGACCTATTTTTCAAGGTCACAGGGACAATTATGTGAAATCCCAAGAATCGCATAACTCAAGAACAAATGATGGCAGCTTTATGAGATTTGACACCCATAAGCATCTGGTGAAGACCTCAGAATTGTTTCTATAAAACATAACCTTCACCTACTTTTCAAGGTCACATGGACAATTATTTGAAATCATCCTTGTCATCGCGATAGTACGAGAACAAATGATGGCAGCTTCGTGAAACTTGACACATATAAGCATCTGGTGAAAACCTCGGACGAGTTCGATGGACGGTGACCTTGACCTATTTTTCAAGGTCACGGACAATTATGGGTAATCCCAAGAATCGCAAGAACGAATGATGGCAGCTTTATGAGATTTGACACACACAAGCATCTGGTGAAGACCTCAGACTTCTCTTGATGGAACATGACCTTCACCTACTTTTCAAGGTCACAGGGACAATAATGTGAAATCATCCTTGTCATCGTGATAACTCAAGAACAAATGATGGCAGCTTCATGAAACTTTACACGCATAAGCATCTGTTGAAAACCTCAGACTAGTTCGGTGGACGGCGACCTTGACCTATTTTTCAAGGTCACAGGGACAAATATGTGAAATCCCAAGAATCGCAATAACTCAAGAACGAATGATGGCAGCTTTATGAGATTTGACACACACAAGCATCTGGTGAAGACCTCAGACTTCTCATGGTGGACCATGACCTTCACCTACTTTTCAAGGTCACAGGGACAATTATGTGAAATCATCCTTGTCATCGCGATAACTCGAGAACAAATGATGGCAGCTTCATGAAACTTGACACACATAAGCATCTGATGAAAACCTCAGACATTTTTGTATGGAACATGACCTTCACCTACTTTTCAAGGTCACAGTTACAATTATGTGAAATCCCTATCATTGCCATAACTCGAGAACGAATGTTGGCAGCTTTATGAGACTTGACACACATAAGCATCTGGTGAAGAACTCAGACTTCTCTTGATGGAACATGACCTTTACCTACTTTTCAAGGTCACAGGGACAATCATGTCAAATCCACGTCATTGCAATAACTTAAGAACAAATAATGGCAGCTTCATGAAAATTGACACATAAGCATCTTGGAAGTCTTCACATGAGTTTGATGGACGGTGACCTTAACCTGCTTTTCAAGGTCACCTGCCCATCTCAATAATTCTAGAGTAAATGATGACAGTTTCATGATACTTGACACACCTAAGCTATCAAAGGAATTAGATTTTATGGGTTTTTTTTACCCCTGCATCAATTTGCCTTGGTGCAGTGACGTTTTGTTCACAAATATTGTGTGGAGCGAATGTTGTGCAATGAGTTACCAGGGCTGAGGGTTGATGCATCTCTGATGCCTATGTTATTAGATTCACCAGCCTTAAAACATGAAGGGTCAATGGGCAAAAGATTTGTGAATTCAAAACACACATTTTCCTTGTCAATGCTGAAACGTGTTTCTTATGGATAAACCCATTATGGCAAATATATTGTCCAGTGCTCATAATGCATGAAATTATAGAAATATAGAAAGACACCAAGATGAACCCACCCTTCAGAATAATACATTGTAAAACAGTGAGGTACTGGTTCATATGGTTATTCTGTATTGCAGGGACAGTGAGGTACTGGTTCATATGGTTATTCTATATTGCAGGGACAGTGAGGTACTGGTTCATATGGTTATTCTATATTGCAGGGACAGTGAGGTGCTAGTTTATATGGTTATTCTATATTGCAGGGACAGTGAGGTGCTAGTTTATATGGTTATTCTCTATTGCAGGGACAGTGAGGTGCTAGTTCATATGGTTAGTCTATGTTGCAGGGACAGTGAGGTGCTAGTTCATATGGTTATTCTCTATTGCAGGGACAGTGAGGTGCTGGTTCATATGGTTATTCTATATTGCAGGGACAGTGAGGTGCTAGTTCATATGGTTATTCTATATTGCAGGGACAGTGAGGTGCTAGTTCATATGGTTATTCTATATTGCAGGGACAGTGAGGTGCTGGTTCATATGGTTATTTTATATTGCAGGGACAGTGAGGTGCTAGTTCATATGGTTATTCTATATTGCAGGGACAGTGAGGTGCTAGTTCATATGGTTATTCTATGTTGCAGGGACAGTGAGGTGCTGGTTCATATGGTTATTCTATGTTGCAGGGACAGTGAGGTGCTGGTTCATATGGTTATTCTCTATTGCAGGGACAGTGAGGTGCTGGTTCATATGGTTATTCTCTATTGCAGGGACAGTGAGGTGCTGGTTCATATGGTTATACTATGTTGCAGGGATAGTGAGGTACTGGTTCATATGGTTATTCTGTATTGCAGGGACAGTGAGGTACTGGTTCATATGGTTATTCTATGTTGCAGGGACAGTGAGGTGCTGGTTCATATGGTTATTCTATGTTGCAGGGACAGTGAGGTGCTGGTTCATATGGTTATTCTCTATTGCAGGGACAGTGAGGTGCTGGTTCATATGGTTATTCTCTATTACAGGGACAGTGAGGTGCTGGTTCATATGGTTATTCTATGTTGCAGGGATAGTGAGGTGCTGGTTCATATGGTCATTCTATATTGCAGGGACAGTGAGGTGCTGGTTCATGTTCGAGGAGCCAGACCTGAGAACGTTCTCTTGCTGATCCATGAGGTGTACGAGGGTCTCATCTCAGACTTCTTCCAAGGAGTCAAATATGAATACTACATGCCCTGTGTGGATTGTATGAAAAAGGTAAGTTTCCATGTTATTGAGGTCATGGGACAGAGTTTGTCTCAGAAATTATAATATTTATGTCAAATAAGAAATTAAGAGATTGATTATGAGGCAATGTGTTATCAGTCACAGTGGCCTCACACACCAGTGTTCAACTCTGAAAACAGCTTTGTTACAATACGTAACCACCAGACTGATTATGTATCCTCCTGAAATATTTATCCTGCAGGAGGTGAAGGAGCCAACCATGTTTTCTTCTCTCATCCTGAGGCGAGCTATAGAGATGAAAGCTTTGTTCCTGCAGTGCCACACCTTCTTCCACACACTCTCCATGACAGATGTCCAGAGTAAGTCACTGATCTTCATGCACTCAAGCGGTCCTATCTCAAGCGGTCCTATCTCAAGTGGTCCTATCTCAAGCGGTCCTATCTCAAGCGGTCCTATCTCAAGCGGTCCTATCTCAAGTGGTCCTATCTCAAGCGGTCCTATCTCAAGCGGTCCTATCTCAAGCGGTCCTATCTCAAGCGGTCCTATCTCAAGTGGTCCTATCTCAAGCGGTCCTATCTCAAGTGGTCCTATCTCAAGTGGTCCTATCTCAAGCGGTCCTATTTCTCTCCTTCTGCATTCTCTTCCTCTCTCTCTCTCCTGCAATTCTCTGACTCTTTCACCTGCATTCCCAAATGGTCTCTGACTTTCTCCGGCTTTCCTACATTGCTGTCTCTTTCTGCATTTCACATTCTCCTTTACTGTCATTCCTACTTCTTACTTTCTCTTCTTGTGCCTTACTTTGTATATCACCTGCTACTATTTTCCATATCCTGTATTTTAATATTGTAAACTTATTGCAGGTAACATGTTGCCGCAGTCCAGCACAGATTATGACCTCCAGCTGCAGAGAACAGTCCGCGACCTCGACTCCCTCGGCAAGGACTTCAGCACCGATACATTCTTCATGTATTGTCCAGCTAATATCCCCAAAGATGACAGCAAACTCATCAGCCCAAAACAAATACTCGCAGACTTAGAAAAAGATGGCTTTAAATGGTAAACATATTGTATAGGCTACATTTAGATTACTTTGGTTTGCTGATCCACATTCTCTATACCTTGACAAGACATATCTTATAATGGACGTATTGTTTCAGTTGGTTTGATGACAACATAGCATCAAAGAGTGTGGAAGAATTGGCTGTTGCCATCAAAAATTCCAAGGTAACTTTATTCTCCAATTGTCTAAATCTTATCCTGTACTCATTATTCTTTTTGGCGCAGAGTTCTTTTAAAATTAAATATTAAATTGTTTTTCTCACAATTTAAAATTCATGTGGGAAATTGAATTTGAATAATACAAATTGTGTTTTCTGTGATTACCACTAGGTGGTGCTGATGCTGATCTCCGATGCATTTGTGGTGGATGAACACTGTCAGCGAATGTTTCAGTTTGCGTCAGATGTGCTCAACAAAGAGATTGTTCTGTTGATGGTTGGAGAGGGACGGGAATGGCAGAAGTCAGACATAGGCATGCAGGTGGCAGAGAAGGTGAGATTCCTCTCCTGGTATGATACAGACATAGGCATGCGGGTAGCAGAGAAGGTGAGATTCCTCTCTCGGTATGATACAGACATAGGCATGCGGGTGGCAGAGAAGGTGAGATTCCTCTCTCGGTATGATACAGACATAGGCATGCGGGTAGCAGAGAAGGTGAGATTCCTCTCCTGGTATGAAACAGACATAGGCATGCGGGTGGCAGAGAAGGTGAGCTTCCTCTCTCGGTATGTTACAAATGTCAGAGAAGGTGAGACTGGTAGGTGGTATGTTGCAGAGAGGAGGAAGATAGGTGGAGTGGATGATGGCTGTCGAGTGCATAATGTTTTTTCATTATTGCACAGCAACTGAATAGCATATTTGTATGGGCTTTTCACAGCAACTGTAAATAATATACATGCAGGCCATTGTTTTGATGTTACTTTTCTGCAGATAGATTTTTTCAAGAGGAATGGGGCTTTTTGGGTTAAAGGAACCGAAAAAACAATATCATGGCCTGAAAGATTTACTTCATCATGTTTTAGGTGTTCATCAATTTCCAGCGAGCAGAGCTTTATCAGGACAAGTTGAAGGCCCTGACCACACAGCTGAGGCAGAGGATTACTGTAGAAAAGGTAACCTCCTTGAAACACCATGTGTTGCTTCAATTTTGTGTTTTTTGTGTTTACATTTGTGTATTTTGACTTTGGAAAATGAATATCAACTAATGTTGTTAATTTGGTATTCAATTTAAATGTTATATTATTAGTTTTAAATTGTGTTTGATGAATGTTAAGCATGGTAGCCTACCTGATGCGGAGGTGTTCCTGAGTTACTGCTGGATGAACTCCGCCAGCGCCGTCGAGGCAGGCCATGCCAGGCCAACAGAGGGAGCACAGGGTGATGGCGACCCACGCCAGCTCAAGACTTACCTGGAGAACCATGGTTTCCCATGCTGGATGGACGTGGAAAGGACCGGCAGGGTGAGTCACTCTAAACTACACCCCTCAGCTTATTTTGGTTAGCAGTATATATTTCTCAGGTTGCTAAAGTTGGATTATATTTGTAGGTTGGCCTGTTTGAGGACATTGCTGAGGGGATGAAGATGGCCAAAGTGGTGGTAGCCTGCGTGTCTGATGAGGTCAGAAATACTCTCAATCTCATTCTACACATTCACAGTTCATGTTTCTAAAACAATCAATTAATTTTGCAATAATTTTGTTGTTTTTCTAGTATTCCTTGTCAACCAACTGCCAGATGGAGTTTCGGTTTGCTCACGTAGCATTGAGAAAGCCAATTATCTTGGCTGTTGTAGGAACTGGATTCAGATGGGAATCCACCGAGGTAAGTTCTCAAGGATATCAAATGACCTTCACTGAGGTAAGTTCTCAAGGATATCAGGAGTGTGTCAAGTGACCTCCACCGAGGTAAGTTCTCAAGGGTGTCAAGTGACCTCCACCGAGGTAAGTTCTCAAGGGTGTCAAGTGACCTCCACCGAGGTAAGTTCTCAAGGGTGTCAAGTGACCTCCACCGAGGTAAGTTCTCAAGCATATCAGGAGTGAGTCAAGTGACCTCCTCCGAGGTAAGTTCTCAAGTATATCAGGAGTGTGTCAAGTGACCTCCACCGAGGTAAGTCCTCAAGGGTGTCAAGTGACCTTTAAGTAATTGCCGTAAACAATTTATTTGGCAAAACTCTAATAAATACAATAAAATTCATAAAGATATGACTACAGTTATAGTGTTATCAATTAAATATTTCCATCAATTTTGTATGTTCGTAGGTTGGGATGTTATCTCTAGGTTATCCTAAGATAAACTTCCAGGTGGCAAATAATATGGCACACGATGAGCTCCTGGAACACGTGCAGGAGGTTGTCATGGCCGCCAAGCAGCGTGACCTTGACCTTGCCAGGCCTATCACACCATCGCAGACCAGTCGCAAGGAGATGGCATTCCAGGTAAGGGGCATTAAAAAAAAAGATGGAAAAAATGTACTTATGTAGAATTAATTTCTCTTACATCCAGTATATATCTGTATTTCAAACTGTGTCCTTTGCAGGAATTATATGAGCTTGCCCAGAGAAAGTTTCTACGACAATTAGCAACGTACACAGAAGCAATGGAGCCCTTCCCGAGATTGTTTGTGGCTGATCTGAACTATGATGCAAACTCAGCTGAAACCGAAAAGGTCATCTCACATTCCAGATTAAAATCTAAATCCCAGAAAAACAATTCCGAGATAATTGAGTAAAGCAGGTGGAAGAATGTCCTAGATTTTTAACTCATCAGCAGAGGAGAATGAAGAAGAATGAAATTTGTTGATAATTAAATCACTTACTTAATATTACAGAAAGGAAATATTTGTAGCAAAATTGTTCACATTGACCTATTAATTTCCTTCTGAAATGGGGAATAATACATTATGCCTCAGAGATGAAGGCTGTTACTCATACTCATTACATGTAGGACTGCGAGGCCATTAATGCTGTGTGTTTTGTCAGCAGGATGATGCAGAGCTGGATGACATAGCAGTGAGTGTGGACAAGGCGAGCAAGCCATCACTCCACGTAGAGGACCTCAGGTCGGGACAGTTCTGCATGAAGCTGCTCTGTGAACATGAAGGGGTCTGTACTCAATGCACAATAGAATTACAGCTCAACGTAGCCAATGTATTGATTTCTCTTTTAAAAATAATATTTGCTTGTGGCACTGATTGGTATACAGAAATATAATGTTGCATCATGATAAAGTGCTCAGACTCAGTCTGTTAAACTAACTTTGATAAGCGCTCACTGACTGTGGCAGTAGGACTCATTTCTTTCTAACAATGTTTTATCATTGTGTTATCCTATTTTAAGAAGCTGTAAATATATGTGTGTATGATATGTGCTTGATTAGTTATTGGCATGTCTGAAGTGTTTGTATGGTGTATTGGCAGGGTTGGTATGTCTGAAGTGTTGGTATGGTGTATTGGCAGGGTTGGTATGTCTGAAGTGTTTGTATGGTGTATTGGCAGGGTTGGTATGTCTGAAGTGTTGTATGATGTATAGGCAGGGTTGGTATGTCTGAAGTGTTGTATGATGTATTGGCAGGGTTGGTATGTCTGAAGTGTTTGTATGATGTATTGGCAGGGTTGGCATGTCTGAAGTGTTTGTATGGTGTATTGGCAGGGTTGGTATGTCTGAAGTGTTTGTATGATGTATTGGCAGGGTTGGTATGTCTGTAGTGTTTGTATGATGTATTGGCAGGGTTGGCATGTCTGAAGTGTTGCTATGGTGTATTGGCAGGTTTGGCATGTCTGAAGTGTTGGTATGGTGTATTGGCAGGGTTGGTATGTCTGAAGTGTTTGTATGATGTATAGGCAGGGTTGGTATGTCTGTAGTGTTTGTATGATGTATTGGCAGGGTTGGTATGTCTGAGGTGTTTGTATGATGTATTGGCAGGTTTGGCATGTCTGAAGTGTTGGTATGATGTATAGGCAGGGTTGGTATGTCTGAAGTGTTTGTATGGTGTATTGGCAGGGTCGGTATGTCTGAAGTGTTTGTATGATGTATTGGCAGGGTTGGTATGTCTGTAGTGTTTGTATGATGTATTGGCAGGGTTGGTATGTCTGAGGTGTTTGTATGATGTATTGGCAGGTTTGGCATGTCTGAAGTGTTGGTATGGTGTATTTGCAGGGTTGGTATGTCTGAAGTGTTTGTATGGTGTATTTGCAGGGTTGGCATGCAGTCACAGAGGGCACCAGTGTGCAGCTAGCAGGCAGAGCCCTCGCCAACTTGTGGAAACTGAGCGGTCCGTACATGGCGCGTATCATGGCTATACTCAAACATAGCAATATCAATCTCCCTATATTAAACACCCCAGATGGTGCCAAACTCCTCAAAGTTATTGAAAAGGTTGGTTTATTTTCAAAATAACTTGTACAATATAACATGAGAGTTAACATCTGACATTTCCGAACAATAATCTGGGATCAATGCACATTGCATTCTAGTCTAGGATCAATACACATTGCATTCTAGTCTAGGATCAATACACATTGCATTCTAGTCTAGGACCAATACACATTGCATTCTAGTCTAGGGCCAATACACATTGCATTCTAGTCTAGGACCAATACACATTGCATTCTAGTCTAGGACCAATACACATTGCATTCTAGTCTAGGACCAATACACATTGCATTCTAGTCTAGGACCAATACACATTGCATTCTAGTCTAGGACCAATACACATTGCATTCTAGTCTAGGACCAATACTCATTGCATTCTAGTCTAGGACCAATACACATTGCATTCTAGTCTAGGACCAATACACATTGCATTCTAGTCTAGGACCAATACTCATTGCATTCTAGTCTATGATCAATACTCATTGCATTCTAGTCTAGGACCAATGCACATTGCATTCTAGTCTATGATCAATGCACATTGCATTCTAGTCTAGGATCAATACACATTGCATTCTAGTCTAGGACCAATACACATTGCATTCTAGTCTAGGATCAATACACATTGCATTCTAGTCTCGGACCAATACACATTGCATTCTAGTCTAGGATCAATGCACATTGCATTCTAGTCTAGTTTCAATGCACAGTGCATTCTAGTCTAGGATCAATGCACAGTGCATTCTAGTCGTGATCCAATACACATTGCATTCTAGTCTAGGATCAATGCACATTGCATTCTAGTCTACGATCAATGCACATTGCATTCTAGTCTCGGACCAATACACATTGCATTCTAGTCTAGGATCAATGCACATTGCATTCTAGTCTAGTATCAATGCACAGTGCATTCTAGTCATGGGTCAATACACATTGCATTCTAGTCTAGGATCAATGCACAGTGCATTCTAGTCTACGACCAATAAACACTGCATTCTAGTCTAGGATCAATGCACAGTGCATTCTAGTCTAGGACCAATACACATTGCATTCTAGTCTAGTATCAATGCACAGTGCATTCTAGTCTAGGATCAATGCACAGTGCATTCTAGTCTAGGACCAATGCACATTGCATTCTAGTCTAGGACCAATGCACATTGCATTCTAGTCTAGGACCAATACACATTGCATTCTTGTCTAGGACCAATACACATGGCATTCTAGTCTAGGATCAATGCACAGTGCATTCTAGTCTAGGACCAATACACATGGCATTCTAGTCTAGGACCAATGCACATGGCATTCTAGTCTAGGACCAATACACATGGCATTCTAGTCTAGGACCAATGCACATGGCATTCTAGTCTAGGACCAATACACATTTCATTCTAGTCTAGGACCAATGCACATTGCATTCTAGTCTAGGACCAATGCACATTGCATTCTAGTCTTGGACCAATACACAATGCATTCTTGTCTAGGACCAATACACATTGCATTCTAGTCTAGGATCAATACACATTGCATTATAGTCTAGGACCAATACACATGGCATTCTAGTCTAGGATCAATGCACAGTGCATTCTAGTCTAGGACCAATACACATGGCATTCTAGTCTAGGACCAATGCACATTGCATTCTAGTCTAGGACCAATGCACATTGCATTCTAGTCTAGGACCAATGCACATTGCATTCTAGTCTAGGATCAATGCACATTGCATTCTTGTCTAGGACCAATACACATTGCATTCTAGTCTAGGATCAATACACATTGCATTATAGTCTAGGACCAATACACATGGCATTCTAGTCTAGGATCAATGCACAGTGCATTCTAGTCTAGGACCAATACACATGGCATTCTAGTCTAGGATCAATGCACATTGCATTCATACCTAGGACCAATGCACATTGCATTCTAGTCTAGGATCAATGCACATTGCATTCTAGTCTAGGACCAATACACATTGCATTCTAGTCTAGGATCAATGCACATTGCATTCTAGTCTAGGACCAATACACATTGCATTCTAGTCTAGGACCAATGCACATTGCATTCTAGTCTAGGATCAATGCACATTGCATTCTTGTCTAGGACCAATACACATTGCATTCTAGTCTAGGATCAATACACATTGCATTCTAGTCTATGACCAATACACATTGCATTCTAGTCTAGGACCAATGCACATTGCATTCTAGTCTTTGACCAATACACATTGCATTCTAGTCTACGACCAATACACACTGCATTCTAGTCTAGGATCAATGCACATTGCATTCATATCTAGGACCAATGCACATTGCATTCTAGTCTAGGACCAATGCACATTGCATTCTAGTCTAGGACCAATACACATTGCATTCTAGTCTAGGATCAATACATATGGCATTCTTATCATTCCTTTCAAGACAATGAATGTCTGCTGACCTTTGTTTTAATGTAGTTTTTATGTATTTATTTTATTTACAGGAGGCAGGTATAGGCCTTGTTGATATGAGAAATGTTTACTTAGAACTAAGAAAGTATATGATCAGAAAAGATATGAAGATAACAGATCCAGCTAAGACCAAAGGAACACTCAAAAGGTGAGTAATATATGCTATTCAGTACGGACATTTTTAATGTTCTATTATAGTACCTACACTCTGAAGGGAAAAAAACACCTTCCCTTTTCCAATCCTTGTAATGAACTGTTGAACATCTTTAAAAGTAGCTCCTATTGTTGGTTATGTATTATTTCCTATGGAAAGGGATTCTTTTTGTAATCATTGCATTTATCAAACAATAGATGTGCTAAAAACAACATCATGAAATATAGGAACCCACCACTTCTTGTTTCATTTCATTGTATTACTTTAGTGTCTGACACTTGTGATATATGAGTTGTTTAATGCATTGTTTTCAGATGTCACATGCCGAGTGGTAAGATTCTGTGGCTATGTAAGGAGCATCAGCAGTTGCCGCGGGTTACGGTGCTGTCATCAGAGTATGCAGACTCCGGCTCAGATGCGGAGGATCAGCTTAATCTTCCCAGCCCGGATAATCTCCTGCTCTCCTCATTGAGAGCTGTGTCTGACCATGGCAGCAAACAGCTAAACAACACCAGTAAGTAGTATAGCTTACTGTCAACCAGTTTAAATATGTTGTGTTCTTTATATTATTTTCTTTTATAAATTGCATTGCTTGTAAAAGCATATTTTACGAGCTAATATAAAATCAGCTAATTCTATATAATATTATGGCTTTACTGTAAAATGAAAAACTGTTACATCATGATTACAGAAAATGATGATGCAAGCAAGGTTTCTGTGAGACGGAGATCAACATCAAATCTGCTACGACCAAAATCATCAGGGTCTGGCTCAAATCCTCATGAAGATAAAATAATTCTGGACACAAATACAGAAATAAACAAAGAAATATCAGAAGAATCCAAACCAAAGGAACTGAAAAGGCGATCCACAACCCAACCCATGGTGACCGAGCAGAACCGGCATATTTTAGCCGGGCAGGCTGCTGCTGGAGTGAACATTGCCAAGAGCTCCAGCAAAGCTTGCATCATTCTATAATATAGACATACATTGCCAAGAGCTCCAGTGAAGCTTGTGTCATCCTATAATATAGACATACATTGCCAAGAGCTCCAGTGAAGCTTGTGTCATCCTATAATATAGATATATACATTGCCAAGAGCTCCAGTGAAGCTTGTGTCATTCTATAATATAGACATATACATTGCCAAGAGCTCCAGTGAAGCTTGTGTCATTCTATAATATAGACATATACATTGCCAAGAGCTCCAGTGAAGCTTGTGTCATTCTATAATATAGACATACATTGCCAAGAGTTCCAGTGAAGCTTGTGTCATTCTATAATATAGATATATACATTGCCAAGAGCTCCAGTGAAGCTTGTGTCATTCTATAATATAGACATACATTGCCAAGAGCTCCAGTGAAGCTTGTGTCATTCTATAATATAGATATATACATTGCCAAGAGCTCCAGTGAAGCTTGCGTCATTCTATAATATAGACACATACATTGCCAAGAGCTCCAGTGAAGCTTGTGTCATTCTATAATATAGACATATACATTGCCAAGAGCTCCAGTGAAGCTTGTGTCATTCTATAATATAGATATATACATTGCCAAGAGCTCCAGTGAAGCTTGTGTCATTCTATAATATAGACATACATTGCCAAGAGCTCCAGTGAAGCTTGTGTCATCCTATAATATAGACATACATTGCCAAGAGCTCCAGTGAAGCTTGTGTCATTCTATAATATAGACATATACATTGCCAAGAGCTCCAGTGAAGCTTGTGTCATTCTATAATATAGACATATACATTGCCAAGAGCTCCAGTGAAGCTTGTGTCATTCTATAATATAGACATATACATTGCCAAGAGTTCCAGTGAAGCTTGTGTCATTCTATAATATAGATATATACATTGCCAAGAGCTCCAGTGAAGCTTGTGTCATTCTATAATATAGACATACATTGCCAAGAGCTCCAGTGAAGCTTGTGTCATTCTATAATATAGATATATACATTGCCAAGAGCTCCAGTGAAGCTTGCGTCATTCTATAATATAGACACATACATTGCCAAGAGCTCCAGCAAAGCTTGTGTCATTCTATAATATAGACATACATTGCCAAGAGCTCCAGTGAAGCTTGTGTCATCCTATAATATAGATATATACATTGCCAAGAGCTCCAGTGAAGCTTGCATCATTCTATAATATAGATATATACATTGCCAATAGCTCCAGTGAAGCTTGTGTCATTGTGTAATATAGACATATACATTGCCAAGAGCTCCAGTGAAGCTTGTGTCATTCTATAATATAGACATATACATTGCCAAGAGCTCCAGTGAAGCTTGTGTCATTCTATAATATAGACATATACATTGCCAAGAGTTCCAGTGAAGCTTGTGTCATTCTATAATATAGACATAAACATTGCCAAGAGCTCCAGTGAAGCTTGTGTCATTCTATAATATAGACATATACATTGCCAAGAGCTCCAGTGAAGCTTGTGTCATTCTATAATATAGATATATACATTGCCAAGAGCTCCAGTGAAGCTTGTGTCATTCTATAATATAGACATATACATTGCCAAGAGTTCCAGTGAAGCTTGTGTCATTCTATAATATAGACATACATTGCCAATGGCTCCAGTGAAGCTTGTGTCATTCTATAATATAGACATACATTGCCAAGAGCTCCAGTGAAGCTTGTGTCATTCTATAATATAGACATACATTGCCAAGAGCTCCAGTGAAGCTTGTGTCATTCTATAATATAGATATATACATTGCCAAGAGCTCCAGTGAAGCTTGTGTCATTCTATAATATAGATATATACATTGCCAAGAGCTCCAGTGAAGCTTGTGTCATTCTATAATATAGATATATACATTGCCAAGAGCTCCAGTGAAGCTTGTGTCATTCTATAATATAGACATATATACATTGCCAAGAGTTCCAGTGAAGCTTGTGTCATTCTATAATATAGACATACATTGCCAAGAGCTCCAGTGAAGCTTGTGTCATTCTATAATATAGACATATACATTGCCAAGAGCTCCAGTGAAGCTTGTGTCATTCTATAATATAGATATATACATTGCCAAGAGCTCCAGTGAAGCTTGTGTCATTCTATAATATAGATATATACATTGCCAAGAGCTCCAGTGAAGCTTGTGTCATTCTATAATATAGACATACATTGCCAAGAGCTCCAGTGAAGCTTGTGTCATTCTATAATATAGATATATACATTGCCAAGAGCTCCAGTGAAGCTTGTGTCATTCTTTAATATAGACATATACATTGCCAAGAGCTCCAGTGAAGCTTGTGTCATTCTATAATATAGACATATACATTGCCAAGAGCTCCAGTGAAGCTTGCATCATTCTATAATATAGATATATACATTGCCAATAGCTCCAGTAAAGCTTGTGTCATTGTGTAATATAGACATATACATTGCCAAGAGCTCCAGTGAAGCTTGTGTCATTCTATAATATAGATATATACATTGCCAAGAGCTCCAGTGAAGCATGTGTCATTCTATAATATAGATATATACATTGCCAAGAGCTCCAGTGAAGCTTGTGTCATTGTGTAATATAGACATATACATTGCCAAGAGCTCCAGTGAAGCTTGTGTCATTCTATAATATAGACATATACATTGCCAAGAGCTCCAGTGAAGCTTGTGTCATTGTGTAATATAGACATATACATTGCCAAGAGCTCCAGTGAAGCTTGTGTCATTGTGTAATATAGACATATACATTGCCAAGAGCTCCAGTGAAGCATGTGTCATTCTATAATATAGATATATACATTGCCAAGAGCTCCAGTGAAGCATGTGTCATTCTATAATATAGATATATACATTGCCAAGAGCTCCAGTGAAGCTTGTGTCATTCTATAATATAGACATATACATTGCCAAGAGCTCCAGTGAAGCTTGTGTCATTCTATAATATAGACATATACATTGCCAAGAGCTCCAGTGAAGCTTGTGTCATTCTATAATATAGACATACATTGGCAAGAGCTCCAGTGAAGCTTGTGTCATTCTATAACATAGACATATACATTGCCAAGAGCTCCAGTGAAGCTTGTGTCATTCTATAACATAGACATATACATTGCCAAGAGCTCCAGTGAAGCTTGTGTCATTCTATAATATAGACATACATTGGCAAGAGCTCCAGTGAAGCTTGTGTCATTCTATAACATAGACATATACATTGCCAAGAGCTCCAGTGAAGCTTGTGTCATTCTATAACATAGACATATACATTGCCAAGAGCTCCAGCAAAGCTTGTGTCATTCTATAATATAGACATAAACATTGCCAAGAGCTCCAGTGAAGCTTGTGTCATTCTATAGTATAGACATATACATTGCCAAGAGCTCCAGTGAAGCTTGTGTCATTCTATAATATAGACATAAACATTGCCAAGAGCTCCAGTGAAGCTTGTGTCATTCTATAGTATAGACATATACATTGCCAAGAGCTCCAGCAAAGCTTGCGTCATTCTATATTATAGACATACATTGCCAAGAGCTCCAGTGAAGCTTGTGTCATTCTATAATATAGACATATACATTGCCAAGAGCTCCAGTGAAGCTTGTGTCATTCTATAATATAGACATATACATTGTCAAGAACTCCAGTGAAGCTTGTGTCATTCTATAATATAGACATATACATTGCCAAGAGCTCCAGTGAAGCTTGCGTCACTGTATAATATAGACATATACATTGCCAAGAGCTCCAGTGAAGCTTGTGTCATTCTATAATATAGACATATACATTGCCAAGAGCTCCAGTGAAGCTTGCGTCATTCTATAATATAGACATATACATTGCCAAGAGCTCCAGTGAAGCTTGCATCATTCTATAATATAGACATATACATTGCCAAGAGCTCCAGTGAAGCTTGCGTCACTGTATAATATAGACATACATTGCCAAGAGCTCCAGTGAAGCTTGCGTCACTGTATAATATAGACATATACATTGCCAAGAGCTCCAGTGAAGCTTGCGTCACTGTATAATATAGACATACATTGCCAAGAGCTCCAGTGAAGCTTGCATCATTCTATAATATAGACATATACATTGCCAAGAGCTCCAGTGAAGCTTGCATCATTCTATAATATAGACATATACATTGCCAAGAGCTCCAGTGAAGCTTGCGTCACTGTATAATATAGACATACATTGCCAAGAGCTCCAGTGAAGCTTGTGTCACTGTATAATATAGACATATACATTGCCAAGAGCTCCAGTGAAGCTTGCGTCACTGTATAATATAGACATACATTGCCAAGAGCTCCAGTGAAGCTTGTGTCATTCTATAGTGTAGACATATACATTGCCAAGAGCTCCAGTGAAGCTTGTGTCATTCTATAATATAGACATATACATTGCCAAGAGCTCCAGTGAAGCTTGTGTCATTCTATAATATAGACATTTACATTGCCAAGAGCTCCAGTGAAGCTTGTGTCATTCTATAGTGTAGAGAGCTTTATTTTGCACTGGAAGTTGTTCTGATTGGTTAATTTCTCAGTCAGACACCCAATAACAGTTTATAACTTGATATTGATCAATTTGGATGTGATGATATTTTTCTGAGTAAGGCAAGTATTTTTTAACTTTTTAATTGGGAATTCCAAATTTTGAATGATATCAGATACAGGATAATGACTGCAGAGGTAGTAAGTGAATACTATCCATGTGACATTTGTTTATGAAATTTGTTTTCTTAAACAATGCTTTGTAAGAAAGTAATCTTGTCATAACATCAAGATATATTTACAGCACTTTAAAGATTTAATTTAACACCAGTAGCTTCAGGGATTTAAATATTATTCAAGATGTGAATTTAGATCTGAAATCTACATATCTTTCCTGTCAACGGTGTGAAACATGTTTAGAATTTTAAATGCTGTAAAGGGTTCAAAATCTCAAATATAATATTTTGGCATTTTTTGTAAAGATCTCTTTGCTCCCCAGCAATACATAGGACAGTTTTTCTTTGACATATTTTTAATCTCCAATCCTTTTCAGGCATACTTGTGATATTTTCAGTCGCACATGTGATAGTCGTACATGTGATGTTTTCTTACAATATTTTCAGCACTATTTATTATTTGTAATTGTTTTCATTGTGATATTTATTATTTAAGTGTTTTGTATAGCATAGTAATTTCCACAGTTCTTCAGATGTAACTTGACCGACAATTAGAAACTCATCTGCTCACTTACTGACAAATATTGCATTTAATCAATCATATTCATGGCAGGGGGCCATGGTGCATGGCAGGGGCCGTGGAGGGGGGGCGTGGTAGGGGGGGTGTGGCGCAGTTGGTCAGAGCACAGGTTTACCAGCACCAGATCCTCTGTGATGAATCTAAAATTAAGGGTTTGATTTCACGCCATGTTGAGATTGCATCCATGAAGCAAATTCCCCATTTGAACTAAGGCTTTAGAAAGAAATTTATTCTTGTATTGAAATTAAAATCTGAGAGAGTATGCAGTTAAATGCTGAGAGGGGAATTTTTCAGATATTTTGTGAAGTAAAATTCGCGAATGATGCACGTTCTAAATTTCTCTTTTTTCATGTCTTTTATCTGTTGGGTAATTACACTTCACATATAGAGGATCAGTCTTCTGTTCACCTGTAGGTGGCAGCATTGATCTTGTTGAACACTGTGATACTTGTACTCTTGAAAATCATACAATATTGAGCAGCAATTTACCATACAAATAAAGTTAGTTTAAATTAGCAGAAAAACTAATTTGATCAGGTCCAACTTTGCAAATATCAAATATGAATTTATTATATTAAAATTATGAAATGTACTTTATTATAATTTGCTATGCACAATTGAAATATTTAATGATTGATTTTCTGAGTATAAGAGTTATACATAAACATATTGAACTCTCTTGTAATTATTTTGAGTATAAATGAACATTGAAAAAAATATGAAAATGACTTAATATTTCAAAAGTATAATTTTATTAACCACATATATATTTTTAATGTATTCAATAAAATATCACTTTTGTTCTGCATTGAATTTTAGCATTTATATGTCCATAAATAAATCATAAATCCAAAATGGCACAAACCATTTGTAAACCTACAGCCTGAAACCTGTTGAATGGCAACACTTTTAATAGTTCCCCTGTCTGGAAAAGACAATCCTGTTTGGAAACCATGGAGGGTAAAAACCTTGTTGATACAAAATTCCAATTTATATGATTTTTAGTTGTATTGGCCATTGTCTTTTTTTAACCAGTCAATTTGAATCACAGTACTATTAATGTATTTGAGAGATTCAGTCATGTTAAATCATCACAAATTAATGCATAGATATTCTCATGGAACTGTTATTATAACAACCAACAATCTTCACACTTTTGTCTAATCTGTAGTAAATGAATGTGAAAACACCAGTGTAATTTCACTTTCAGTCATTTATATATTTCGTAATATATCCATAACACACATTTAAGTACAATTATAAGGGTGCTTACAGTAAGAAAATATATTATTGGTGCCAAAGGTGGCCAAACCGAAAGAAAAAAATGGGGGGGGGGGAATTGAGATGCATCAAACAAATTGTAGACTGGCCTCCCACAGGGAAAAGGGTGTTATTTTTCTAATCTCCCATCCACCATATGGCATATGAGATTACAGTCACCATTCCAACACTCGTAATGTGAGAATTTATAAATTGTTCTGAGGTCGTAATGTTCCCGCCTTTTTAAAAGTAGTGCATGGATCCAAAATACAATTTGGATTAGTCCGCGTACCGTCAACTTGTCAGTACTTTAACATCCATTTAATGATTCAAAGTAAATCATCGCGATATTCACGGTATTTATTCATAATGTGTGATAGTTTGGGGACTAGGTGGCTCTAAATATTCGGGAAGAAAATATATGTGACTTGGGAACTACATTACATACAATTCCACACTTTTTACAGCGATGACTTTTGGTTTATGGCTTGGCGCCACAGTACGGAGTGTGTCAGACTGCGTGTTATTGTTTACATGGTGGGAGTGAAGTGTCCTAGGCAACGTCAGTGGAGTTGGTCGTTGTTGCAGCTGAGGTCCATCGTTTATCCCGATTTTGACCATTTACATTCGAAGTAGCGCTTTACAACTACAAGGACACAACCGATTATAATGTCACGATCAGCAGGAACTTTGATAACCACACACAATGCCACATATATCCCACCAAGATTCCAACCAGGGTAAGCTGTTCTTGTTCAATTGTTGTATCTGCCATTGTCAGTGTCCGTGCACTCAATGTTGCTTATTTTATCTCGGTAGTGAACTGTATCCACGCTGTTCTCCACCTTTATTTTAACAGTGGTTTGTGAATTAAACATTATGTAACTAAGATTTGAATAAACTGGGCAATACCTGAGAGAGCATGCCTTCACTATCTTTTCTATTTTATGTTTTCTTCATCCAATATTTTTTTTTCAATTTGACTTTTTACTATATTTTCTGGCATATGTTTCATAGTTTTGCTCCAGACTGCTGTTCATGTTCAAATGTTGGTCAATGGCAACCATTCTATTCACTGACAGGTACAAAGGACATGTCCCAACCATGAAATTTGATTATGGTGAGACATATGGAAATGCCACTGCCAAATATTTCCAGGACTATAGATCCAAAACTCTGGACAGTTCCAAGAGTAACTATTGTCAAGGAGGATATTTTCCATCATACTACACACATCAGCCAGATCTGGTGATTGGAAACCGAACACGCAATCAGGATAGGTGGCTCAGTGCGCCCAGATATACACTCACCAATGTGGATTACGACAGGAAGGAAGAACTCATCAGGTTTGATAAGGTAGGAACTGGGCTGATTAGCTTCAACAATTTCATAATCACTCGCCTTAAAATCGCTCACTAAACAATATAAATGGAAATCATTTCAATATAAAAACCCAGGTTAAATCAGCATAATAGTGATAACAATGAAGAATCTAAGTTAAAGAATATTTTTCTGAATGAAATATCACAGATTATCAGTTCACATAAATACAATTTTGGAGTTGAAGATGTCATTTAATGTGTTTAATAGTTGTCACATGGTCACCGCGATCACTACAAGGACAAGAGTGAGACAGTGCGGAGAACAGATTACTTTATGCTCCCAACCAAGGCTGAAGACCAGTTCAAAAAGCATCTGCCTTTGTAAGTATAGGACTCCACCCAGCTAACCTGTGTGCTATACTACTGTGTTCACAACGAGGCACCTGTGACAAAAAGAACACATGTAATTGTGAAGGCTTGGAATGAAGGAAACAGTTAAACTGTCGTAGTATGACGGAACCCAGACCTTCACTGTAATGTTATATTGACTTGGAGGTCATCTGCTCATAAACCTGTAAGATGAACATATGACATCAAGTCATCAAGACATTGTGTTTGATTTGGTGTGACTCTTTACTTTGTGCTTATATGATATCACCTTCTGCTTTCACATACATTCACACACAAATAATTGAGACCAAACGAGGTACACTATCACACTCATAATCAGAAGATATTTAATCTATAATGTTTGGGTTGAGTAGTTAGCTCATTTTAGGCATTTACTAAAGGTTTTCGATATCTTGTACAAAATCAAGGTCTTTGCCAATTTTATAGTTACATAGAGAATTTTTTTTATTATTAAACATTATTAGCACTTGTTGAAATATATACAATTTAACCTATTTTTCAATACACATACTTTGTGATGTCATTGGACGGCAATTTATGGTAAAATGTAATGGATAAAATTGATAAAATCAGCATAACCATTTTTACCCCTGACCTTAAATGAGAAGTACAAGAACAGCCAAACTTGACTTTACACAGGGTAATCATTTTTCGTCAGAGCATAAAGCATCATTTTGATGCCATTGTTTATTTCCACATTATATTGGCTGAATGATCATCATGATAGGTTGTTAGAGCTCTTTTTCCCAAGAGGGAGTTCAATGCAACTGTTTGAGGATTGTTTTTAATAACTCTTTGTGGGGAACCTAAAAGGACTAAAGCTAATTTGGGATAAAAAAAATCAATTTTAACTTGAAGAACTATGTCAGGAATTTCAGATGTAAATTAAAAAATATGATAACCAGTTGTTACCACATTTAAGAAGCCAATTGTTTTTACTTCTAAATATGTGTTTTGATGTAACTTATACAGAAGAGTTACTC
The DNA here is from genome assembly GCA_949316495.1 of Amphiduros pacificus. Classification (NCBI taxonomy): domain Eukaryota; kingdom Metazoa; phylum Annelida; class Polychaeta; order Phyllodocida; family Hesionidae; genus Amphiduros; species Amphiduros pacificus. The sequence goes on along the minus strand of OX439000.1, from coordinate 635,900 downwards.
CGACTTGTGAGAGAAAGAGATCGCAAAATGCTAAGTTTCATTCCACCAACAAAAATAGATGAAAATTAATTAAATTTCTATGATCCACCTTTGTAAGTTGAGTTATTGGAAAACAGAACTGATATAGCATAATTTGATAATTAAAATGTATGGAATTTTATCTGATATTATATATCCTGCAGATGAATTTCTAAAATGAACAAATAATTATACCACAAATATTTATCAGGTGTGTTAAATTTATTGTGTCAAGGTAACTGAGAACCTGGTTTATATTCTCATCAGCCTTATATTTTCATTATCCAATAGTTTAATAAATTGATTATTCAATAATGATAATATTTAACTTGTATTTGCTGCTTTCAGTATAAGTTACCCTGGGTGGGTACAACTATATCAGAAAAGGACACTTTAAATGCTGTTATGCTATGTATTATAAGATGTCTAAATAGATAATATAATTCAAGTCAGATTCAGAGTATATCTCTCAACAGAACTTGTTTTCAAGGCTATAGAGAAGTTGAATCTGTTTAATAGATAATTATCTTCTCGACACACAGTATGATTAGATACATATTTTAATTTTATGAGCACATATCTATTTTTAATGATTACAGAAACCTGATATATGCTCTACAGATAACTGGAAGAAGAATACTCACCAGTTAGACCTGTTAAGCTAAGATTTGAACGTCTCCAATCTTGAGACCGTCGTTAGAGCATAAGAGATATCCCATTGTCTTGTCAATAAACTAAAACTGTCAACATCACTGCAATAAACAAGGGAAGGGCGAATTTATTAAGGATTTATCTATTTTCTATAATAACTTTCCACTTTTCCAAAACAGCATGATGGAAGGGTAGCAGTATAGATCTATATTTGTTACAGTACAGATATGATCTGTTCATATTTACCACACATAGTACTTGAGGCAAAGTTTGGTGATTGTGTGCTAAAAATCTAGATGAAATGTTCTGTTTCTGGTTTATTGGCTGCAACTCAGTGAGGAAAGTTTAAAGCCATCGAGACATGGAATTATAATCTGGACTAGCAGGATATTATTTGGTTATTGATTTTTGGGGCAATTTCATGTACTATGTTTTGTTTTTTAAATTTAAATAATTAAACTTGCCTGCAGGGAAGATTTTATATTCAATCATTAACAGAAACTGCACACTTTCTGGTTTCATTTTGATAGCAGCACAGTCATATTTCTTTAGTATAACTGTATGATAAACACTTGGCACATAAGAAATGGACCACAGTTCACAGGTAAGATAATTCAAATCTACATATTAGCCATTAGTGAACATTAGATAGAGGCATTGCCGTGTAGCATAGGCCAAATCTGATATAAGCTTTATGTTTATATATATATATGTGTAGCTATAGACTGCTTCAGTGTCTTAATATAACTCTGTAGTTGCGCATGTCTGCAGTTTACATCACAATCATCTCCACTGCCTGAGCATATTTGCATGTTTTCTGAGGCTCTCCTGTGGTAGTTTCCTCTCTGCCATGCTGATATATGTATAGTCTTGTAGTTCCGCCTAAACTCTCCCCTTACTCCATAAGGACCTGCTATTATCGGCTTACAAGGTTACAGCATAAAGGACTAATAATGCCGCCTGAATTAGGTGCATGTAATCTAAGAGGATAAGGGATTTGCCATTTGAAATATAATGATTGGTTTTATTTTTATTTGGTACACCTCATTGAAAGACAATAGACCATTAAATCATATAATGACATAGAAACTGCCAGTTTTATTCAATAAAGTAATAAATATAATTCATCAAGATATTTCTCAAATATCATTATAGGATTTAATTTGTTGATTCCAATAAGTTTAGATTGATCATAATAGTTAAATCAAAATGAGCAGTTAAAGGTGTTGATATGCATGTATATATACTCTGAGTTTGGTGTGATTTCAGCATGGTTCTCTCCACTCGCTACACGGATGATATCAACATTTCTAACACGGAGCATGTGGCGCGACGTAAGCCAATCCTGAGCTCCTTCCAGCCCACCTCCTCCCAGAGGGACAGGGAAATGAGGGATGTCTACTTTGAACGGCGCTAAATAATGACCACGACCATATTTCATGGGATGGGATGGGTTGGGAACGGAAGAGGGATGGGAAAATTTGACTATATTATTATTAAGTGTGATGAAAAAGTATTTGGTGCGATAGATATTTATTGAAACTGTAAAATCAAGGAAATTGAGTACTGCAAAGAATTATAAGTTATTAAATGCACTGAGATGTTTACTGAAGAAATTAATAATACACCTACAATTTAGTTATCAAAGAAAACTAAACAGATAAATAAATCTGGCAGACTATTAACAAAATATCCAGCAAACATTTAACAAAGCAATCTGTAGCGGCCGAGCACAGCTCCTCAAGTATTTATCAAGGTAATATGATTTAAATATAGCAATACAATATATAGAGGAGTGTTTACATTATACACAGGATTCATTAGTGCCACACAGTATTATAATGAATCCCAGCTCTCCTCATTGACTGATCTGATTCCCTCACTTTATGCACAATAAATCCTGTGAATATCAATCTGAATTTTGCCTAGTGCAGAGTATTGGATTAGGAGTATTCCGCATTAAAGTGTCACTATTACGTAGCGTTATATGTTGCCAGGTTGAACTTGAAGCAGGCTGTGATAATGTCTTAGCATTTATACATGTATGTTAATAATATGTACAAATTACCAAAGGTAATGATATTATCTTATCTCTATGATATTTATTTTTCTCTTTTAATAAAAAGTAGATCAATATTCAGTATGTTTTTCAATCAAGAATCAAATCGTAACCTGAACACATTACAACTGTTTCTGGGGGTTTACATGGATGAAATGCAGACAGATTTTATTCGCCATCTCCTGTCATTGTATCTATGGAAACTTCTTGTAACCATTTGTTAGCTGTTCTCTGTCTGGCCAAAGAATTGCTCTTCAACCCTACTTTTGTTTTGGCTCCCATGATTGTTCAGGATGTGTGCATGACAATTAATCATAGTATTATTTTTAGCCTTTACTTTTAAGATTATAAAGTATTGAAATTGAATCACTGCAGTATATTCAGAGAAATGACACCATTGATGTGCTCTTTACAGCTCATTACTGATAGATGCGAAATTAAGTGAGATAAGCGATTTTAAACAACACATTGTACTTTTGTATTAACACAGATTACCAGTTAAATGTAGGTATTGTCCTTAGGTGAAGGACAGTGTAGGAGATATAATGATTTCTGCTGTTTTTTGTTTTATCGTGTGATATACAACACCTTTTGTGCCTATATTTCTCAGAGTGCCTGAGTTAAGGATAGGAAACTCTAAAATTGATGACTGTGTCCTACTAAGAAAAACCCAAATACATAAAGGTGGGGACAAATCTGAATTGAGAATGTTTTCTTATCAGTACAGAGATTGTTGTATGAATGTCACAAATGTTCTGAACAACATGCCATAAACAGAGAGATTTATAATACCTCTTCGTTTGTGGTATAAAATGATTAAAATATAATCTGATAGCAATGGACAATATAGTAACATGATCATGAACAAAAAGTATGCAAACTGTTTTCAGTAAATAGTCAGAATATTAAACTATGTTTAAAGTGTAACTGAACTGCTAAATAAAATCAGAATTGGACAGTACTTTTGCTTCTGTGGTGAATTTGTTTGAGGGAATTTAAAATAAAGAGGATTGGCAATTGGCCAGGGGATGGGGTGCAGAGCTGGATGGGATCCAGGGGATGGGGTGCAGAGCTGGATGGGATCCAGGGGATGGGGTGCAGGGGATGAGGTGCAGGGCTGGATGGGGTTCAGGGGATGGGGTGCAGGGGATGGGGTGCAGAGCTGGATGGGGTGCAGGGCTGGATGGGGTTCAGCGGATGGGGTGCAGGGGATGGGGTGCAGAGCTGGATGGGGTGCAGGGGATGGGGTGCAGAGCTGGATGGGATCTAGGGGATGGGGTGCAGGGGATGGGGTTCAGGGGATGGGGTGCAGAGCTGGATGGGGTGCAGGGGATGGGGTGCAGAGCTGGATGGGGTGCAGGGGATGGGGTGCAGAGCTGGATGGGGTGCAGGGTATGGGGTGCAGAGATGGATGGGGTCCAGGGGATGGGGTGCAGAGCTGGATGGGATCTAGGGGATGGGGTGCAGGGCTGGATGTGTCGTCCACTATGCACTCGTGACACATTGCAACAGGAAGAGTGGGAACTTGCTACGGAGTGGGAACTTGCTACAGAGTGGGAACTTGCTACGGAGTGGGAACTTGCTACAGAGTGGGAACTTGCTATAGAGTGGGAACTTGCTACGGAGTGGGAACTTGCTACAGAGTGGGAACTTGCTACAGAGTGGGAACTTGCTACAGAGTGGGAACTTGCTATGGAGTGGGAACTTGCTACGGAGTGGGAACTTGCTATAGAGTGGGAACTTGCTACGGAGTGGGAACTTGCTACAGAGTGGGAACTTGCTACAGAGTGGGAACTTGCTATAGAGTGGGAACTTGCTACGGAGTGGGAACTTGCTACAGAGTGGGAACTTGCTACAGAGTGGGAACTTGCTACAGAGTGGGAACTTGCTATGGAGTGGGAACTTGCTACAGAGTGGGAACTTGCTATAGAGTGGGAACTTGCTACAGAGTGGGAACTTGCTATAGAGTGGGAACTTGCTACGGAGTGGGAACTTGCTATAGAGTGGGAACTTGCTACAGAGTGGGAACTTGCTATGGAGTGGGAACTTGCTACAGAGTGGGAACTTGCTACAGAGTGGGAACTTGCTATAGAGTGGGAACTTGCTATAGAGTGGGAACTTGCTACAGAGTGGGAACTTGCTACAGAGTGGGAACTTGCTATGGAGTGGGAACTTGCTACGGAGTGGGAACTTGCTATGGAGTGGGAACTTGCTACGGAGTGGGAACTTGCTACAGAGTGGGAACTTGCTACAGAGTGGGAACTTGCTATAGAGTGGGAACTTGCTACAGAGTGGGAACTTGCTACAGAGTGGGAACTTGCTACAGAGTGGGAACTTGCTATAGAGTGGGAACTTGCTACGGAGTGGGAACTTGCTACAGAGTGGGAACTTGCTATGGAGTGGGAACTTGCTATAGAGTGGGAACTTGCTACAGAGTGGGAACTTGCTACAGAGTGGGAACTTGCTACAGAGTGGGAACTTGCTATAGAGTGGGAACTTGCTACGGAGTGGGAACTTGCTACAGAGTGGGAACTTGCTACAGAGTGGGAACTTGCTACAGAGTGGGAACTTGCTACAGAGTGGGAACTTGCTACAGAGTGGGAACTTGCTACAGAGTGGGAACTTGCTACAGAGTGGGAACTTGCTATGGAGTGGGAACTTGCTACGGAGTGGGAACTTGCTACGGAGTGGGAACTTGCTACAGAGTGGGAACTTGCTACAGAGTGGGAACTTGCTATAGAGTGGGAACTTGCTATAGAGTGGGAACTTGCTACAGAGTGGGAACTTGCTACAGAGTGGGAACTTGCTACCTCTCCTACCTATTTCCTCACTGATTGCCTACTAGTTTTTCAGAACTCTTGGTAAGCCAATTGTTAGGTTGGAAAATAAAACTATAACTGCCGCATTCCTTGTTGAGCTTTGCACGATAGAAGGGAGTAACATGACGCCACACTGACGATCTCTGGCAGTAGCAATACAATTCACAACAATGATACACAAACTTTATTTCAGAAATGACATATTGGTGTAATATTTCAATTTATCAAAATGTGTTTTCATGAAAAAATTATTTTGTTTTCACAGATTTTAATGAATATTTTACCTCCTTGTTAAAAATCAGTAATAGGGAGTGTAACAACAAAAACAGTATAACTTGTTAAGATATTTTATTTTTTATTTCTCTGAGAAATTTACAAAATATTGAATAAAAAACTTGTTTACCTGACCATGTTAGTAACATGCAATAATTGAATGTAGTTTGTATTCATAATTTACATCTAATCTCTACACATATTACACAGTGGTTTTAATTATTAAAAAATCAGCAGGTGAAAGCAGACATTTTGCAATTCAGCAAGTTTAAGATATACAGTGCTGTCCAAACAATATAATCTTTCAAAGATAACAAAGATAATCGGACTATCACAGAATCCCAACTGAGAGCATCATCTGCAGTATGATGAGATGATACACTATCTGGTGTGGGACTAATTAGAGCAATGAGGAATGATAAGTAACTCTGATCACAAGACTATTTCATTCTCAGCAGTAAATACACAGATTATTGTAAAGAGAAGGCACTTGAATTCCTGAAGTTTCTGTTGAATTCATAATAATCTTATAATCTATTAAAATATGATAAACTCAGCGCCATTGTTACACATCAGAGTTCTGGTTTTATATACAGCTGTATTTGCCTGGCCAATCTGCGGGAGGTCGTCATTCAAATCCAGAAAAGACGAGTTGCATAAGTTTCTCAACTAATCTTCTGGGACATGTTTAGTTGAAGAATAGAGTAATAACAGGACCTTCAAAGTTATTAATTTGAGATTATTATTAAAACAAAATGAAATAAATGTGTCAGAGCAATGTGCTTATAAATATTCTCCCTTTATCCCCAAATAAACGTTCACTTTGATAGCAAAATCTATCCTGCCTGGTTACCAGAAACAGAAACTGGATATTTTGTTTCTGGCTAAGTGCCGTATAAGAATGTTGGGAATGGCCACTATTTGCTTAAATACTTTCACATAATGATTGCCCAGTTAGAGCTATGTTTGCATAAGTCATGTTTGTACCACATTTGAGTAATTTTTGCCAAAATGGTCATGTTTGCCTGGATTGGCTTGCCAGAGTTTTACTCGGTTGGTCATGTCTGCCTGGTTTGGCACGCCTGAGCTGTTCTTACTCGGTTGGTCATGTCTGCCTGGTTTGGCACGCCTGAGCTGTGCTTACTCGGTTGGTCATGTCTGCCTGGTTTGGCACGCCTGAGCTGTGCTTACTCGGTTGGTCATGTCTGCCTGGTTTGGCACGCCTGAGCTGTGCTTACTCGGTTGGTCATGTCTGCCTGGTTTGGCATGCCTGAGCTGTGCTTACTCGGTTGGTCATGTCTGCCTGGTTTGGCACGCCTGAGCTGTGCTTACTCGGTTGGTCATGTCTGCCTGGTTTGGCACGCCTGAGCTGTGCTTACTCGGTTGGTCATGTCTGCCTGGTTTGGCACGCCTGAGCTGTGCTTACTCGGTTGGTCATGTCTGCTTATTACAGTAATAATCCATTATGATAATACATTCTTACATTATATGATACAAATAGAGCAGGTCCACAACCCAGTGAATCAGTCTACTATCCAATAAACTTCACAACACCCAACCTCATACCAATCTAATGTACAACCATTACAGACATGTCAGGTGCTATAGGATTCTCAGTCAACAATCATAATTATAAAAAATATCATTATATATAAATGTGATATGTAAAATCAAAAATTTATTTAAAAAATAACTTTAAAACTGGTATCTGTGCATTGCACTAGTGCATCATAAATATTTACATAATAAGTATATGCAGATGAAATCAACCTGAGAGTGAAATATATCAAATATTTGTCTGATTATGATCCAAAGGGATAGCCTACATTATTTCAATTTAATGGACCTTGAAACTTTCAGTGAAATAACAACTCATCTGTAGAAGAGAAAGAGGCAACATGACTTGGATACATATTAACAACACAAGAAAAATAATAATATCACAAAAGCTCACAACCGCACTTCATGTCTCAGTTAGTTTGCTGGTGTGATTACATGGGCCCCTCTTTGACTGTGGCATGTTTGACCTGTCCCCCAGTCCGGCTGACCTGTCACCCAGTCTGACTGACCTGTCCCCCAGTCTGACTGACCTGTCACCCAGTCTGACTGACCTGCCCCCCCCCCCCCCCCCCAGTCCGACAGTGGCTAGTAGAAGCAGACTCCACAAGAAGTCAGGACCACTCACTTTCAGGGCTCAAAACTTTCCTTTGAGAAGGCAATTTGACCCTGAAGGCCAAAATAATGTTGAAAAGAGAAAGTAGAATAGCTAATACAATAGAACAGGTTATGATCAAACAGGGGAACGGTCAAACATAGGGACAGTAAAACAGGGGAAAGGTCAAACATAGGAACAGTAAAACAGGGGAACGGTCAAACATAGGAACAGTTGAACAGGGGAACGGTCAGATATTGGAACGGTTGAACAGGGGAACGGTCAAACATAGGAACAGTTGAACAGGGGAACAGTCAAACATAGGAACAGTAAAACAGGGGAACAGTTAAACATAGGAACAGTTGAACAGGGGAACGGTCGGATGTTGGAACGGTTGAACAGGGGAACAGTCAAACATAGGAACAGTTGAACAGGGGAACAGTCGGATATTGGAACAGTTGAAGAGGGGAACGGTCAAACATAGGAACAGTTGAACAGGGGAACGGTCGGATATTGGAACGGTTGAACAGGGGAACGGTCAAACATAGGAGCAGTTGAACAGGGGAACAGTCAAACATAGGAACAGTTGAACAGGGGAATGGTCGGATATTGGAACGGTTGAACAGGGGAATGGTCAAACATAGGAACAGTTGAACAGGGGAACGGTCGGATATTGGAACGGTTGAACAGGGGAACGGTCAAACATAGGAGCAGTTGAACAGGGGAACAGTCAAACATAGGAACAGTTGAACAGGGGAATGGTCGGATATTGGAACGGTTGAACAGGGGAATGGTCAAACATAGGAACAGTTGAACAGGGGAACAGTCAAACATAGGAACAGTTGAACAGGGGAATGGTCGGATATTGGAACGGTTGAACAGGGGAATGGTCAAACATAGAAACAGTTGAATAGGGGAACAGTCAAACATAGGAACAGTTGAAGAGGGGAACAGTCGGATATTGGAACGGTTGAACAGGGGAACGGTCAAACATAGGAACAGTTGAACAGGGGAACGGTCAAACATAGGAACAGTTGAAGAGGGGCCCTTGCGACTCGGCCAGTCACCATGAGTTACATGTACTTCAAACATACCAGAAATCATCAAGCTTTTACTTCTGGGATGTGACTGATACTCGTCTTGCATAGTGAATTAATATTATCAATAACAATGGAATAAACACCGATTATACTCTTAGTAGAACAATGACAAATAAATGTGCAACATTTTTTATGTGTAAATCTACTGTGTGATGGTTTTTGACATATTCACTTTATAGTTTTGGTCACTTTTGGCACAAATTCATCATAATCCTGTCTTTACTGTATGACTATGGAGTTCCTTGATCGTCGTAGCTTAGCAAGTATCCACTCACAACCGGATCCGGAAAGAGCTGAAATGCCACAAACAATGCACTGGTCATACCGTACCTCACTCATTTATACAGCGTAGTGTATGAGAACGTCAAGAAATTCTGATCAATGAAACAATATAATATAGCCACTAACTCATCTGCTTTTAAATTCATGTCAAAACAAAACTTATTTTGTTCACATAAAAATATGCTTACTTGACAAAATCTGGAGCTTTGGATATAACATGCTCAAATTCAGCAAAGGACAAAGATTCATCATCATCTAAGTCTGCTTCATCAAAGATCTGAAATATCCAATAATAAATCCATTAACCTGATGAAATACCACATAATGTGAGGGGGGGGGGAATCAGCTCCATATTCAGCTGATATTAACCAAGTCTGGGGGGGGATCAGCTCCATATTCAGCTGATATTAACCAAGTCTGGGGGGGGATCAGCTCCATATTCAGCTGATAATAACCACGTCTGGGGGGGGGGGGGAATCAGCTCCATATTCAGCTGATATTAACCAAGTCGGGGGGTTCTTCTACAAAATGAATCTATTGTTATGTTTGTTTTTTTTCTTACATGAATATTTTTTACTTGATAAAAGTAAAACATGATACTGATGAAAAAAGAGACATCATGTAATCATCCCCCAAAATGCCAGCTGAAATCATCTTCTTATAAAATCTCTCAATCAAATAAAATCTGGTCACTTAATTTTACTGCAATGCTAGAAGCATGCTAACTTTCAGGAGCGGTCTTTTCCTTCTAGCCATGGTGCAATCTGTATCACATCCAGCCAAAGTTACGGTCAGCTGCCATACGTATTGGGTCAAACTGGGATATTACTTGGTGGCCATCTGAGACTAAATTTAAAACTAAAAGACAATGAATTGACCCCCAACCTCCTTACATGTAAGACCAACTTGTGGGGCCTTAGCACCAGACAAGGATGAGCTGTGATTCAATGACATCATCATCGCTATTTTAAAGTTGAGTACTGTAATGTGTGTTTGACATGTTTGGTTCAGGCCTATTTACTGTACTCACATTTTTTATGAGTTGGGTCATATCTTCTTCCTGCAGCTGCTGGTCTCCTGTCAGACGGCTGATCACCTCTTTCAGGTCTTCCCCCGAGATCATGTCATCCCCATCAAAATCTACAATAGTGTTTAGTTCAAAATTATATGTAGGCAAAATTGATGTAAATTTCATAGTGCTAAACTCTATGTGCATCACTTATATCCATGTATATGAGAAAAAATAAATATCCTCATCACCACCAAACGTATCTAAGCAGTTTTAAATGATGCCAAATAACATGGGATGAATGTTAACTCGAATACTAGTATACATGTACATATACATGTATATTCCAGATCACATTAATCCTACATTTGTATGTTGAGTAAAATCAAACTCCTCACCATATATTCTGAAAGCGTATTCGACCTTGACATTTTTGGGAGCATTGTCACTGAAAACAGACATCATATCCAAGAAATCCTCGAATGTCATATCTCCATCGCCACTCGAGGAGAACACTGTACAGATCCTGTCACGAAATGGGTTCACCTGAAATCAGAGTACCAACTTGATTTATCTATAAGATAAAATAAATTGAAAGCTGTGAACACAATAAAAGAAGGGCGTAAAAAAAATCACATTTGTCATGAAAAGTGATTTCAAAGAATCTCGAGAGGCAGATTATTTTTTTCATACGAGACATAAATTTATCAAAAAGAATATTTTCTGGTTCAACACAACTGAAATAGCGTATTTTGTGAAATAAATTCTGTGTCTGTGATTTTCAAAACTCCTGGTTTTCAGCTATGCGTAGCATAGCTTCTGTTGTAATGGGGGGACATTTTCTGTCAATAACAATCGAGACAGCAAGTTGAGCCAAATTAAATATGCAACAAGCATTTTCATTGGCCAAAATTGCCATCTGCTTGAGTTTGCCCTGATACTCGATTTAAATAATCATTTAAGAAGCCTTTTGCTAGCATTTTCAGACAATGTCACAAAAAAGCAATGATCAGCATAGCTTGAAGGCCATAGGCCTATATTTTTATCAGTAGTTCCATAAATGTTTTGAATAAGCTGTATAAAAATTGAATAGTACCGTCCCCATCAATTCTAAATGTACATATTAGTCATGATTGATTATGCAAGAAAGAAACTCTCAGAGATTGGTTTTCCAAATGAATTTCAAATCTTTTTTATGAAATAGATATTTTTGTGACAGTTCCTATCTCTAATTTGTGATTACATTCTTAAGTGACAGAACTTTGTTATATATTTCCTATCACTGAAATGTGAACAATGTAATTGTTTCCAGGATCATACATATAGTAACAAATGCATAACAATATAAATGTACTTGAGCTCAAACAATTCATCTTGTGATTGAAAAGTGGATCAAAATGAGGGACACAGTTTACAGATCATACACTACAAGATAAGGAGAGGCAGAGTCAGGTTCTGATGTTCCTATCCCAGCATGTGGTCATGTTACCTTGAGTTCTGGAAGGTCCATTATGGTATCCTTGGCTAGACGCACACTCTTATTAGCTTCCACTTTCTCTTTGTCAAGTTGTTCATATCTTTTGTACACACTGAAATAATATACAAACTTATGTAATATATTTATTACTGAAAGAGAAATAACCCGAAATACCTTCAAACATAAAAAATGGTTCACAAAATTAATTCTAGGATAGATATAAAATGGTTTGCTACTTAATGCTTAAAAAATTACACATATATAATTATATCTATAGATACTTACTGAAGTATTTCTTTTTTTGTGAAATAGGTCAGCTCCTGCAAAGTAGCATAAATTTAAACATCAAGGTAAGAATTGTATCAAAGTGCATCATTCCTCACTTACTGTGTATATTGTCAATAACGTGACGTTATTATATAGAAACGTTATTCTAAATCTTTGAGAATTAAAGAAGTTCTCATAAAAAGTCTAGAGCTACTTTACATTTGGGTTTACCAGGCAGGACATAAAATGTTATCAATGATAAGACAAAGAATTGACTGTTACCATATCTTATGGAACTTTTTTATACTGTGAGGGCCCAAAGAATAATATTTGTCATACAATTTTGGTCATTTACATCATTGTCTTAATTAATTTTCAAGTGATGCATTTTTTTGGTCCAAGAAAAATTTAAGTTCTATTATCACAGTTATTGCTTGACAACTTAGTTTGATACCAAGTAATGTTGCCTGACTGAGTTTCATGCCTCTACTCAAGTCCTGGTGAAGGATAATATGAGCAGCTACTTGAATATATCTAAATATTCAACTTTCTTGTAAGAGCTTAGAATGATTGAAAAGGGTTGGTAAATGTTTTTTGAGGTCAAATAGCATTCTTAGAGACTTTGTCAGAGTTTTGAGCCATATCAGAGTTACTTTCATACATGTGGATTGAGTACATGTGCCACTCTCAGCTGCTCATAGATCTGTTTAATTTACTGAGGTATAACCCAGACCTCACTCACAGCTCAATCCATTTCCTTTTTGTTTGTGTTTGTTTTGTCTTCAGTGCTGGATGTTTGAGGTTTCAACATGATTAGGCTGTAAGTCTACATTATGTATGTAGCAGAGACTTATTATACACAGTTTCTGTTACACCATCAGACATCGTATTTACATGTGTGAGAAATGGTTGTGTGTAGAATACAAGGATTTCCATGATTTTGACTTTTCAAATTCTGAGTGAGCTTGATTTTTGAAAATCAGCACTTGTTTGAAGAACTATTCTTGTTTCAATATATACAGTATATATGCATTTTAGACAAGAAAACATGGTGCTGCACATGTAACAGGGATGGGAAAAAATAACAAACAAAGATTACAACAAAGCAAAAATTAGATAAACAAAACAAAAATTAAATAATCATTGCAGAATAACAGAGTTTTAAATTATCTTTGTTAATCTTTCAAAAATATTCAATTTGGTAAAGGAACAAATGTTTTAGTACAAACGTATGCAAAGTATCTGTATAGTCTCAAATATGTAACCTTCACGCTTAGTGGCTAATGCAAATCATCTATCAGACTTTACATTGTTATTCATGTTCTTCTTTTCAGATTTACACCAAATTTATTCAAAATGAACTAAGAATTTCATGTTCTATCGATTAGGAAGCATTTCCAAGCAAAATGAATTGACAATTTAATACATCAACGGGCAAAGACGCTGTTGTCATCTTGAACATGTCATCACACACTTCTTGAAATTCTTTGTTTACAAATTACATGTTATAGGAATGTACTCATACGCATGCACAAATTGAAATCACGCACACGAAAAACACCCCACAGGCACAGTGATGTCAGTTAGGGAAACCATATTGACCACAGAAAAAGCCAAATTACAACCCACTTTTCCCATGATCATACTGATCAAAGAATAACATAGGTTGATTGTGGGTCGCCATACTGCCCCATTGTAAACAACACATTGAAACTGCACAATTATATTTAAAATTGGAAGTGCACAGACAACCCATTGCCTGACGCCAGTGAATCTCAAAATGGGGGACCATCTCACTGATTCTCATGCTTCTACATCTACATCTACATCTAGTATAAGTTTACTCAGCAAAACCAATTGGCATCCCACCAATCTGTATCCCAAACAAGGACCATCCTTATTACAAATAAGTCTTAATGAAAACACAGAAAAAAATGTTTATCATCCAATTTTTAATTTAATTGTGCACACCATACAAATCGTGTGGCCATGAAGCCAGAGATGTGTTGTTGAACAGTTCAGAGTTGAAATGTTTTGACGACAGCAGTACGGGCTGCCGAGCACTTTGCGCTCAAAATAGTAACCTAATGGACAATATATCAACAACAAAGCTAAATAAACATTCAAATTTTTAACCATTTCATCTTGGGTTCGAGCTGCAGAAGTTGGCCTTATCGAGTGTCTGCCATGCCCCGCTGATGAAGAGGGAGCATCACTCATTTGTTAGGCCTTTTTGAGGTCACAAACTTAAGCAGGTGGAGCACTTTGCGCTCGTCTTTTTGCGTCTGAATCCTGCCGAATTAAAAGTATGTAGACAATTTAAAATTGTTATCAAATTACAATGATATATTTGGGAAGTTACATGGCAAGTTTCAGAAGAAAAAAATCCGCCTGTAATACTTGAAATATACGTACATTCTTCCTATTATTTGCACAGACTTAATCAATGAAAGAGTCAATAACTTTTGGAGAAAAAAAATAATGATCCCTTGTTCTTGGACGCGCTATGGATCTTGGGATTATTTTGCAACAATGGATGCCCGGATTTGTAAACAAATCAAAGACTTTTTATCGTGGATACAAAACTTCACCTACAGGATGTGCAAGGCCCTGAGCGCAAAGTACTAGCGAGCGCAAAGTACTCGGCAGCCCGTAAACATAACTTTCAGGCATGTCAAAAACAAATTTGGAAGTCTAAATATACGATCTAAATCTTCCAAAAGTTCGTAAAATCAAGAATAAAACATACCTGGTAATCGTCTAACTCATTTTCTGAGAAAACACTTTGTGATCCACCCATTTTGAAGACTTAAAATGCAATTTCTTATCTTTGGAGTCGTGACAGACCCAATCAGGAAGTTGTCTGACGTGTTTTGACCTAGATTTTGAAGAGCACGCGGCAGTAACTTCTCTGAATCATATGTTTCTGACAATATTTCCCTTTTGGCTCTGCTCTCAAATTTATAACTTACCTTTAAGCACTTCTTTTATAACCTGAAATAAGTTAAAAAATATAAAAAGTTTTAAATTATTTCACAGAATTTAGACAAAATATTGAAAGAATAAATTCACAATTATTCCATATTCAAAGTATTCTGCAGCGCAAGACTAAATAAGAAAACAAAGTTCTTTTTCAGGAAATGATTCACTCAAAATCTTACCAAAATTAGTATTTTATGTGTTATTTCAACTAAAGGACAAACATGTTTGCAGGATTAGCAGCTGACCCATCAGTTCCAGGTAAAGAAATTAATCCTTACTGATCTTAATTCATCAAGATTGGTTGAAAATTAAAACTTGAATTACTGAACATTGTCAATTGTGTCAGTTTCATTTTAACCCCCTTGTCAGAGATCTTGTTCTTAGTCTATCAGGAAATCATATATTACCTAGCCTCTCCTATTTAATCTGTACATTTCTGACTCTTGAACTGATGAATACAAAAGGTGACTGGTCGTTACGAATTATGGTAAAAATTACTGTGTGATACAAAGGTGGTCGTGCTACATTGGACTGCGGTCAAACTGCTCAATTTGGACATTTCATAAATCAAATAATCCACAAACATAAATTATACATAAGTTGGAGAAAACGTGAGATTAACAAAGCTTGGAAATGTATATCATTTACATTTTGGAAGACTTCAAATGGCCGCCGAGCTTGAATGGTAGTGCTGATGTTGGGAATTGAGTGAAAAGTGAGAATATTCACAGAAATATTTGCCAGACATGAGGTATAATTAATATTAAGATTGGCAGCCATGTTCAGGTTTTAGATAAGAGGAGGAAATATAAAGCTACCCAGTCAAATGCACAAGCCACTTGGTGCCGCGGTCCCCTTCTTATTGTGGTTATTTGACCATGTACCATTGTTTCACTACATGTACTGTTCCCCTGTCTGGCATTCATGTATAAGAGTAGTTTCCAACACAAAATGCAACATTTTCTCTGTTATCTTGAAAGTTGGGAAATAATATGTAGTGCTTTAATTCAGGTGGTGTAAATTAAGAGTGAAAATGCAACATTTTCTCTGTTATCTTGAAAGTTGGGAAATAATATGTAGTGCTTTAATTCAGGTGGTGTAAATTAAGAGTGAAAAGTAGTTTCCAACAGTCATATTGCCCCATAATGAAAAAAATAATTTATACTTTTGGATTACCTATGTTATTAGAACAACACTTCAGCTTCTTAGTTCTTATAGTTTAAATCATATTCTGCCTTTCTACCACAAACTAAAAAAAGACATGAGAAATACAACCATGATCACTTATATTTTGAAAAATCTAAATTGAAGAAAGCAAATCAAATCTTGGAGGAATTTCCACAATTAAACTAGGCCTATCACTCAGGCCTTAACATAAGCTCTGGCTCGGTGGTCCGGGGCCACCAGATCCTCTGCTTGGGCAAGTGAATGCTTTGTTTTTGTGGCCCAGTTGGGCAACCATATTTTTGGTCTTTACTGTCCAGATCTATCTATCTTGATTTTATTCTAATCCTAAATAGATATTTGTCTCATATCACGATCAATGGACTTTATAATTTTGATTGGGACAAGTAACCCCCACTAAAACGCTAGTCACTATACAGCCTACATTGTGACTGCTCAGACTAATGTATGCATATATGTTAACCCATGTTTACATTAATGAATCCAAGTTTTAATGAACCCATGTTTATATTATTCTGAAGATTAAGTTTTATTTTTCAGAAGCCCACCGACCAGAGCTGTATGAGGTAAAATTTTTTATCAATAAATATTTCATGAATGTCACAAGTTACTGATATATGAACTATAACATTCTGAAAATTTTGGCCTGGTGCTGTCACCCCCCAAAATACACACCCAAATGTATACATTTGCAAATATTAAAGATGAGTATAACACAGTTCTAAATAATTTATGGAATTTAAAGTATTGATATGAGTTTCTCATAAAATCAGTCTCTTTCAAGGTCAAATGTTAAGATTTGCCTTTAAGATAAATTTATACATTATCAGTGACCTTTTATATAATCATCTTATTCCTTAACTCTACCCTACCTGGTAGGAGCACCAAAACTAAACAAGGTTAAACAAATATATCAAACAAAAAACAAAAATGCAAAAAATGGCTTTGCCCCTAACTATCTATCTCAGTTGTTAACTTGTAAAAAAGCAGCAAAGGGCCTGAGGTCTAATAAAAAATAATGAGTATATAGTCCCCAAGGCAAATATGAAATCATATGGTGATAGAGTATTTATGGTAATGTCCCCAAAAATTGGAATGGCATTATGCCCTGCCCCTTGAAGTGAAAAACTGTAAAACAATTGATAGCTTCAAAACACAACTAAAGACCCATCTCTATAAGAAACACTATCTACACAAGCACCATGAGCAGAAGTAGTCTGAAATAGCACTATACAAATTCTTCTTCTTATTTTTATTATTAAAGGTTGTTTTTTTATACAGACAATTAATCTTCGTAATTTATGTATTTTTAGGAAGTAAAACTGTACAGAAATGCAAGAGAAAGAGAAAAGTGAGTATACGAATATATAATGCAATGCATTCTAAAGTTAATAAATAGTGCTAGAGTAAGCTTGATAATGTCAAACTGTGAAAACAATGAAACTTACTTTGAATCTGATATATAATGCAGCGCATTCTTTAATGAATAGTGCTAGAGTAAGCATGATAATGTCATACTGTCAAAACAATGAAACCTTCTTTGAATCTGATATATAATGCAGCGCATTCTTTAATGAATAGTGCTAGAGTAAGCATGATAATGTCATACTGTTAAAACAATGAAACTTACTTTGAATTTGATATTGCAATGGGTGATTGGGGTTGATGTTACCAATCTTATTGATGATATGATGCAGTGTGAAAGCATGCATATAACCAATACCTCATAAGATGATGCTGATGATGACTGCATTGTATTGTAGGTATGATAACATGGCTGACCTGTATGCCGTTATCAACACCCTGCAATGTCTGGAGAAAGCCTACATCAAGGATCTTGTCACACCCAAAGAGTAAGTAATTCTAACAAATTTAAGACATGATTCTGCAATAGAAAGTTTTTAGATATGATTACACAATAGAAAATTTTCACCATGAGGCCGATTTGTGATTTCTTGGCCTTAAAGTATATAATGACTTGAGACTCTCAGTAAATAATAGCTTGTTATCCCAAACAAACTCTTAGAAGTTCATTTTGAGATTTGGGTTTTCATGTATATAAACATACATGGAGTTAAGTTTGTGATGTGTTCACCATCAAGTGAAATAGAATAAACCGAAAAGAGGTTTTAAATCAAAAGAAAATAAATCAAAGAATGTTCTTGAATTTAATGAGAGTGATGTGAGAATAATGCTGAGGTTGTAAACCAAACATCAATCCCATGTGCTTCCAAGCATCTATTAATGTAAGCAAATTGCTTTATAAATGATAGGTTCTTCCCAAAGTAAACACCACACTGACCTGGCAGCCATCTTCTACTCCTTCGCAAAGACAACAATACAGAGAATTTACAAGCATTTCCTCACCTTGCCCATCTTCCATGTTGAGCTGAGTAGTTCAGGGTTAGCTTGGAGGAAGGTGTATATTTATGATACAAGCTGCAGTGACGCGTGCTCCTTTATATGCTTCAGGTACACAGCTTCCTGTTCCAAGTTGCTGGTACAATATAAAGCAGCCTTCATCATGGGGTAACATTGTGACTGCTCAGACTAATGTGCTCCTTTATATCCTCCAGGTACACAGCTTCCTGTTCCAAGTTGCTGGTACAATATAAGGCAGCCTTCAAGCAGGTGCAGTCAGAGGAATACCCCAACGTGGATGTGTTCATGAGAAAGTGCAAAGTAAATCCAATCCTCTTGATCTAATAAACATATAAATCTTTTTAAGGAGTTGATATAAATTGAGATATTGTACCAAGAGTGATGGTGATAAAGTGCTGTGAAGTTTGCTATTTTCATGATGTTGTAGTTGGATTGTCCTGCAGCTCTGGATAGAATAAAGGAGGATCGACCAATCACAATAAAGGATGACAAAGGAAATACCAGTAAATGCATCGCAGACATTGTATCTGTAAGTCTCTGCTCTGTCACGTCAGATATCAGTATAATCAAGATAGATACCAGCATGATTCAAACATTTAATGAAATATCATTAATATCAAAGAGTTTGATGGTTCTCTATCCAATAATTGTTAATATCATATAAAATATGTATGTTTTATCACATCTTCCACTTGTAGTCACCTGTGAGACAATCACACGAATGACACACACACACACACACACACACACACACACACACACACACACACACACACTCTTATGTATTGACAAAGTACTAATTAATACCTGCCTCTCCTTTTCAGTTGTTCATCACAATCATGGACAAACTTAGATTAGAAATAAGAGCCATGGACGAGGTGAGTACTGCCCTGACTAAGCTTAAATTGATATAATATTACGATAAAGCCTAACCTGCGCCAATATCTTAAGCCTGCAGTGATAACTCGATTTGAAGCCCAGAGATTAACTATTGCGGGAATGCTACTTTATCCCATCAGTATTAATGCAGGAGTTGTCCGGGAATGTTACTTTATCCCATCAGTATTAATGCAGGAGTTGTCCGGGAATCTTACTTTATCCCATCAGTATTAATGCAGGAGTTGTATGGGAATGTTACTTTATCCCATCAGTATTAATGCAGGAGTTGTACAGGAATGTTACTTTATCCCATCAGTATTAATGCAGGAGTTGTCCGGGAATGTTACTTTATCCCATCAGTATTAATGCAGGAGTTGTCCGGGAATCTTACTTTATCCCATCAGTTTTAATGCAGGAGTTGTCCGGGAATGTTACTTTATCCCATCAGTATTAATGCAGGAGTTGTGGGGGAATGTTACTTTATCCCATCAGTATTAATGCAGGAGTTGTCCGGGAATGTTACTTTATCCCATCAGTATTAATGCAGGAGTTGTACAGGAATGTTACTTTATCCCATCAGTATTAATGCAGGAGTTGTGCGGGAATGTTACTTTATCCCATCAGTATTAATGCAGGAGTTGTGCGGGAATGTTACTTTATCCCATCAGTATTAATGCAGGAGTTGTCCGGGAATGTTACTTTATCCCATCAGTATTAATGCAGGAGTTGTCCGGGAATCTTACTTTATCCCATCAGTATTAATGCAGGAGTTGTATGGGAATGTTACTTTATCCCATCAGTATTAATGCAGGAGTTGTACAGGAATGTTACTTTATCCCATCAGTATTAATGTAGGAGTTGTGCGGGAATGTTACTTTATCCCATCAGTATTAATGCAGGAGTTGTATGGGAATGTTACTTTATCCCATCAGTATTAATGCAGGAGTTGTCCGGGAATGTTACTTTATCCCATCAGTATTAATGCAGGAGTTGTGGGGGAATGTTACTTTATCCCATCAGTATTAATGCAGGAGTTGTATGGGAATGTTACTTTATCCCATCAGTATTAATGCAGGAGTTGTACAGGAATGTTACTTTATCCCATCAGTATTAATGCAGGAGTTGTGCGGGAATGTTACTTTATCCCATCAGTATTAATGCAGGAGTTGTCCGGGAATGTTACTTTATCCCATCAGTATTAATGCAGGAGTTGTCCTGGAATGTTACTTTATCCCATCAGTATTAATGCAGGAGTTGTACAGGAATGTTACTTTATCCCATCAGTATTAATGCAGGAGTTGTGCGGGAATGTTACTTTATCCCATCAGTATTAATGCAGGAGTTGTGCGGGAATGTTACTTTATCCCATCAGTATTAATGCAGGAGTTGTATGGGAATGTTACTTTATCCCATCAGTATTAATGCAGGAGTTGTCCGGGAATTTTACTTTATCCCATCAGTATTAATGCAGGAGTTGTACAGGAATGTTACTTTATCCCATCAATATTTACATTTCAGATTCATCCAGATTTAAGAGAATTATCCGAGACAATGAAGCGCCTGAGCATCCTGCCAACAGAATTTGAAGGGAGACAGAAAGTTGACAAATGGTAAGTGACAGAAGATATTCAATTAGTAGCCAATTACAAGCTTACTTGCCAAGTTAAGAAATTCAAAGAGCTTAAATTGGTGAGCAAGAAGCAAGCATAGAATTCTATGTTACAACTAAAAACTGATCAGAGTTCAGAATTTGTCATCCCACATAATCTACATTTCTTTTTGGTTACCAGAATGGCTGGGTTTACACAATCTTTTGTGGGAATATTCCCTGAAAATAGAACAATCTTGGGGAGAACCAGATCAGGTTATTGAAGGGAGATATATAGTTTTATGTCATGAACGCATATTTTGTCAACAAAACATTTACTGTTTATTCCTGTGAAATCATAGATCTTATTTATAACATTTTTGCTGTCTAACCACCAGAGGACAGTATTACCTGGTTACTCTTTTTTGCATTTTGCACCACAATATACACCAGATGGCAGCAATTCATAATAATGTGGTGTCGTTTAACTGCTGCAACCAAAAAAAAAGAAATTAGGTCATCCGTAACCTCCCTTACATGTAAACATCATACATTCCAAGAATAGAACTTTGTATTTTTTTTGTCTTTAATAGCATGTCACATCATCAAGAAATGGAGAAACACTGACTATACCCAAAGACATCGGCAAAATGGACTTGAAATCCACTGTTTCTAGAAACACTACGCACTGACCATCATATTGAAGTTTCCCCAGTAAATAAACTCGACCTCCGGCGATTGACTGTTGCAGTTCTGATCCATGTCATCGTCTTTCCCAGTCATAATATCTATAATTGCAAATCCGTGTGAATTCTATAGTGTTTTTTCTTCAGTTTTTTACCCGATTTCAAACATGACAACGTGAAATGACATTCAGAATAGTCCAAGTTATGACGTCATGGAAACACCAAGGGAGAAATTTCATATGACGTCATAAGAACCACAACTTGTGGAGTTTCCAGATTGTTGCTGTCACTCCCGTGAATAAACTGACCCACTTTCACGTCTTTGCGCAAACTCGTAAACAATGGCGAAATGATGCCGAGATGAAGAAATAACAAAGAAATATTTTCAAACAGGGCTGTCATCATATGTTTACTTAAAGGGAACATAATTGTTTGATTGTTAGTTGCCGGAACTCGAGTTCTTCAAGAGTCGTGAGTTAAATTGGGTGGGCAGTGCATGGTATTTCTAAAATCCAAAGATTTCTAGTCCATTTTGACGATGTCTTTGGGTATAATTGCCTTCTGCATTATAAGTGTATGCCCTGCTTAAAGAAACTTAAATAGATGTGAAATTAGCCAACCATTGCTAAGATAGTGAGATTGAAACAAAGGAGAGAATGCATCATCAAGTTATTACTGGTGACAATAAATAAAGATAACTTTAATGCCATACCTATACCATATTTTAAGTAACAGTCTCAAATAGTGCACTTTTCAGGGGCTTTGCCCAATATAATTCAAGGTCATCGTGACCCAATCTCTGGAAATCTTGTGACCGTGATAACTTTGTGAAAAAAGAAGATGGTAAATCCAAAATTATAGATGCATCTTATCAAGGTCTCGAAGTGGTCTGCTAGTTGGTGACCTTGAACTTCATTTTGAGGTGGTCATCTTGAAGTTTGGTGAAAAGTCATGATATATCTCATTTAATACCTCATTCAACAAACCAGCTAAACAATTAAACAAACCAGTTTATATGGCCTCTCCCACATTGGGGTCTAGCAGGTCACACAGCTGATCATCAAATATGAAGATATAATCCTTTTTCCTATTTAAAAAAAAAATACTTTTTTAAAAACCATACCCCAGGCAGCGGTTAGACCAAAACATCATGTGACCATCACTTGACCTCATCATGTGACCATCACTTGACCTCATCATGTCGCCATCACTTGACCTCATCATGTGACCATCACTTGACCTCATCATGTGACCATCACCTGACCTTATCATGTGACCATCACTTGACCTCATCATGTCACCATCACTTGACCTCATCATGTCGCCATCACCTGACCTCATCATGTGACCCTCACCTGACCTCATCTGTTTTTTTTCACAGCATTGTATTGTAGTTGACAGTGTTTGGTCAGGAAAGAGGTCAGTTCTTCTGGATAGTGATGTCAGTGATGTCATGCATACCATGGTTGATATTGCTCTGAGCACACAAATATGATGATGTGCACATTTTTAACTTGGTAAAGCATCTGACAACAAAGAAGACAACCTCAGTTTTCTTTCACGCTTTTTGCACTATATACTTAAGGCTGTCTGGATTTATTGACCCACAGTCTCAGTCTGGTACCGGTAGCTCCCACATTTATCACATAAAATTCAGATCATTTTAGACTTTATAAATTTCATGGCCTTTTAATGGCGCGTGTATGGACGTTTTCAGCAGTTTAATCTTGATAGTTGCAGTAATCAAGGAAAGGGGAAGTGGATGAGGCGAGTGATATATCAGGATCATTACCTTCACATAGGCAATATTACCATATCAGGGCCTTTGCTTTAAACCAATGTGCTTATTTCAAATAGTACAATTTCCTATATGTGTGATATAATGGGAGACTCCACAAGATAACATAATCTTAATAGTAAGGGACATAAAAAAACCATTCTAAGAAATGCTGGATCATGGTAGGGCTGTGAATACAACTATTCCTGAGGGCAAACCGTCTCCAGTCAGCAGGACAGGGGATCTAAGCTTGACATTTCAACCTCCACATACAATATGAATTTGAGATACATTTCTATTTCTTGTGGGTGTCACGCTCTGATAGGTGTGATTCATTGGGGGAACACCTCAGTTATATAGGATGTGTTTACAAAGTGTGCTGTGCTGCCTCGTAACATATGTTGCCACTCATTATCATATCCTAAATTGCTTCCAGTTGTTCACTGTTAGACAGGAAATATCATTTTAAATGTAGAACAAATTTACTCTGTCAAATCATGAGTACCATTATCAACACAAGAATAATATACCTGCAAAAATGTTGCAATAATTTAGCATTGTTACAGAACTAGACTGGACTCATCAATAATTTGTTTAGGTCATTATGCCTTTATTGTTTCTTTGCAAAGAGACATCTTGATTCCACAAGTTTCTTTTAAAGTACATACATACTATCTGTTTGGGTTATTCTCCTCAATCTGTACTAATTGTGTTGTATTAATATGAGATGTTTTTCCCATAATCGATTATATCTGACTTAGGAGGTGAATCACATGTCAGGAGCAATCCGCGGGGATAGAAGCGTTGTATAGGGCATTCACACCTTCTGTGTCATGTGTGATACCCGTAGCCAAGCTGTGAAAGCATGGCAACCAAGATGGCTGAATGCTGATGGAATATTTCATCCAAACCTCACATTTAATAAGCTCCAAAAGTTTAAAATACCTGTCAGTGAGTGGGAGGAGTAATATAATGATTTAGATGTTTGTAGGTGAATGTTTTTACTAAACAGTGTTTTCATTTAGCCAGAGCCACATATCAAATGAAGAAAGAAATATCTGACAATGACCTCAACTATTCTGTTAAGGTCATTCAGGCAATGGTGGCTGCAAACACTGTCGAATAAGCAATGAATTATCTCAAATAACTTGAAAAACGATCTCAGTTTTTCTTTATCAGAATGAAAAAGAAACCTGATACAAATGCTCTCAATTTGTAACTGCACAATTTTGATTTGCTGGGACAGACATTTTTGAAAATGTCTACAGATTTACTGTAGATCTTCTATCTCTTACAAGGTCTGAATTAATGACTTTTTTCATGGAAATTGTTTAATTTTAGTATATTATTTAAAACTAATTTTTATTCAAACTTGCATGCTACACGTCTCCATGTTGTTTTGATATGATATAATAGAGAGATCTAGGATTGTTGGTTATAGTACTTGTGGCAGTGGTTTACGGTGTATTTACCTCAGTATTTACCTTGTATTAACTCCGGCAGGTTGTTATCAGAGCACCTGGACATGGCAACTTGTATGATTTAGACCAGTTGTTTACTGATCATACTTTCTTATATTGTAAGTAGTAATTATACCCTTAGAATCATGCAATTACCAGTTCTTACCTTTGCAATAATAGATCACATATCAAACCGAAATATTGCCCCAACACATATTATGCAGGATCTCAGCTATATTGTGCCAAACATGATAGGTAGTTGCCTAAACACACTGTATATTATGCAGGATCGCGGCTGTATTGTGCCAAACATGATAGGTAGTTGCCTAAACACACTGTACATGTATATTATGCAGGATCGCGGCTGTATTGTGCCAAACATGATAGGTAGTTGCCTAAACACACTGTATATTATGCAGGATCGCGGATGTATTGTGCCAAACATGATAGGTAGTTGCCTAAACACACTGTATGTTATGCAGGATCACGGCTGTATTGTGCCAAACATGATAGGTAGTTGCCTAAACACACTGTATATTACGCAGGATCTCGGCTATATTGTGCCAAACATGATAGGTAGTTGCCTAAACACACTGTATATTATACTGGGTCGCGCCTGTATTGTGCCAAACATGATAGGTAGTTGCCTAAACACACTGTATATTATGCAGGATCGCGGCTGTATTGTGCCAAACATGATAGGTAGTTGCCTAAACACACTGTATATTATGCAGGATCGCGGATGTATTGTGCCAAACATGATAGGTAGTTGCCTAAACACACTGTATATTATGCAGGATCTCGGCTATATTGTGCCAAACATGATAGGTAGTTGCCTAAACACACTGTATATTATACCTGGTCGCGCCTGTATTGTGCCAAACATGATAGGTAGTTGCCTAAACACACTGTATATTATGCAGGATCGCGGCTGTATTGTGCCAAACATGATAGGTAGTTGCCTAAACACACTGTATATTATGCAGGATCTCGGCTATATTGTGCCAAACATGATAGGTAGTTGCCTAAACACACTGTATATTATACCTGGTCGCGCCTGTATTGTGCCAAACATGATAGGTAGTTGCCTAAACACACTGTATATTATGCAGGATCGCGGCTGTATTGTGCCAAACATGATAGGTAGTTGCCTAAATAGAGACACATAATAGAAAACTGCAGTGAAATGAAATGCATCGACCCGATTTGTTCACATCCCAATGAAACAAAGTCATCATCCCTAATGGATTCATTGTCCCTAATGGATTCATCATCCCTAGTGGATTAACCATCCCTAATGGATTCATCATCCCTAGTGGATTAACCATCCCTAGTGGATTAACCATCCCTAGTGGATTCATCAGCCCTAATGGATTCACCATCCCTAGTGGATTAACCATCCCTAGTGGATTAACCATCCCTAGTGGATTCATCAGCCCTAATGGATTCATCATCCCTAATGGATTAATCAGCCCTAATGGATTCATCGGTCTTTGAACCTAGAATTCAATTTGTCTGTTCGATAATATTATGCAAAATAGAAATAAAATATTTTTTAAATAAGAAATTTCCACCCACCCTGGATGGGGTGCATATCATTCCCATAGCCGCCCACCCTGGATGGGGTACAAATCATTCTCATAGCCGCCCACCCTGGATGGTACTAATCATTCACATAGCCGCCCACCCTGGATGGTACTAATCATTCTCATAGCCACCCACCCTGGATGGTACTAATCATTCCCATAGCTGCCCACCCTGGATGGGGTACAAATCATTCTCATAGCCACCCACCCTGGATGGTACTAATCATTCCCATAGCCGCCCACCCTGGATGGTACTAATCATTCTCATAGCCACCCACCCTGGATGGTACTAATAATTCTCATAGCCGCCCACCCTGGATGGTACTAATCATTCCCATAGCCGCCCACCCTGGATGGTACTAATCATTATCATAGCCACCCACCCTGGATGGTACTAATCATTCCCATAGCTTCCCACCCTGGATGGTACTAATCATTCTCATAGCCACCCACCCTGGATGGTACTAAACATTCCCATAGCCACCCACCCTGGATGGTACTAATCATTCCCATAGCCGCCCACCCTGGATGGTACTAATCATTCCCATAGCCGCCAACCCTGGATGGTACTAATCATTCCCATAGCCGCCCACCCTGGATGGTACTTATCATTCCCATAGCCGCCCACCCTGGATGGTACTAATCATTCCCATAGCCGCCCACCCTGGATGGGGTACAAATCATTCTCATAGCCACCCACCCTGGATGGTACTAATCATTCCCATAGCCGCCCACCCTGGATGGTACTAATCATTCTCATAGCCACCCACCCTGGATGGTACTAATAATTCTCATAGCCGCCCACCCTGGATGGTACTAATCATTCCCATAGCTGCCCACCCTGGATGGGGTACAAATCATTCTCATAGCCACCCACCCTGGATGGTACTAATCATTCCCATAGCCGCCCACCCTGGATGGTACTAATCATTCTCATAGCCACCCACCCTGGATGGTACTAATAATTCTCATAGCCGCCCACCCTGGATGGTACTAATCATTCCCATAGCCGCCCACCCTGGATGGTACTAAACATTCCCATAGCCACCCACCCTGGATGGTACTTATCATTCCCATAGCGGCCAACCCTGGATGGTACTAATCATTCCCATAGCCACCCACCCTGGATGGTACTAATCATTCCCATAGCCGCCCACCCTGGATGGTACTAATCATTCCCATAGCCGCCAACCCTGGATGGTACTAATCATTCCCATAGCCGCCCATCATTCCCATAGCCACCCACCCTGGATGGTACTAATCATTCCCATAGCCGCCCACCCTGGATGATACGAATTATTTCCATAGCCACCCACCCTGGATGGTACTAATCATTCTCATAACCACCCACCCTGGATGGTACTTATCATTCCCAAAGCCACCCACCCTAGATGGTACTAATCATTCTCATAGCCGCCCACCCTGGATGGTACTAATCGTTCCCATAGCCACCCACCCTGGATGATACTAATCATTCTTATAGCCACCCACCCTGGATGGTACTAATCATTCCCATAGCCACCCATCCTGGATGGTACTAATCATTCCCATAGCCACCCGCCCTGGATGGTACTAATCATTCCCATAGCCACCCACCCTGGATGGTACTAATCATTCCCATAGCCGCCCACCCTGGATGGTTCTAATCGTTCCCATAACCGCCCACCCTGGATGGTACTAATCATTCCCATAGCCACCCACCCTGGATGGTACTAATCATTCCCATAGCCACCCACCCTGGATGGTATTAATCATTCCCATAGCCGCCCACCCTGGATGGTACTAATCATTCCCATAGCCGCCCACCCTGGATGGTACTAATCATTCCCATAGCCGCCCACCCTGGATGGGATACTTATCATTCCCATAGCCACCCACACTGGATGGTACTAATCATTCCCATAGCTGCCCACCCTGGATGGTACTAATCATTCCCATAGCCGCCCACCCTGGATGGTACTAATCATTCCCATAGCCGTCCACCCTCGATGGGGTACAAATCATTCCCATAGTTCTCCATTGTGTATGGCGTAGGTTAACAGATTGAGGACATTCAGCAAGATCATTCTTGTAGTGATATTAACATTATTTGGGATGCAGATTAAATTATTATCAACACTATTATATGATATGCTTTATACTCTGGTTGCTGACAGTTGGTGGTGAGATGCAGATGTTGAGAACATTAATGAAGTATGTATGTTGTGTGCTTGCAGGTTACAGACACTGGGAGGGATGCAGGCTTCGGATGAACTCTCCGACGGACAAGTGAGACAGATGCTATTTGACCTGGAGTCATCTTATAATGAATTCAACAGGGAACTTCACAATGCATAAATGCTACAAAATGGACAAAGAAACGAAAAATGGAAAATAAATCAGTCTGCAATATATACATTTCCTATGTCCACACCAGTACAATTTATGAAACAAAACACAATACAATGTTCCGATGCACCCAATACACATATATTGTGTCAAAATTATTCAATAAAAAGATAAATTTTAGGATGTCTATCTAGTTTCCATTCACCTATAAAGGTTACATTTTTAGTGAAGTTTTGAGATTGTTAAAATACATACCATACCATACCTGTAATTGATTAAGAATATAATTTTGTATATAACATTGTAAAGATACATGTAATTAACGTAAAGACCTATATGTATAATCCTTTATAGGTAATACAAAAATCCAGAGAACTGTTCATCCATTTTACAGTGTAAATAAAAAACCTGATATTGAAATGAATAATATATAAAATCAGAATATAATCTGATGGATGCGGAATATTTATTACTGTGTACTGTGTCTGTTGATGCATGTATGTTATCTAAGTAGTGATTTAGTATGTTAACTGTTGTGAGTGATAACTCATCATGTATCTCTTATCAGGTAGATTTGCTAATAGTCAGTCTCCTATGTCGACATGCATTAACTGTGAGTCTCTATCGCAATACTGTAATAATAAAGATCTTATATTACGAATGTACACCAACATAGCGGGACTCTACAGTAACTGACCTTATTTTCATTATTGGGAAGTTATCAGTATAAGATAGAAGATATCTCCATGCCAGAGACATGATTCTATTATTGGAACAAGCATGCTTTTCATGCTTGGAACAGGTTTTCTAAGCATGAAACAAGCTTTCTATGCTTGAAACCAGCTTTCTATGTTTGGAACCTACTTTCTATGTTTGGAACCTACTTTCTATGCTCAGAACAAACCTTCTATGCCTGGAATAAACTTTCAATGCTTGTAACAAACTTCAAGCTTTCTGTACTTGGAAAAAGCTTTTCATGTTTTGAACAAGATTTCAATGCTTGGAACCAAGAAAAGATTGAATAAGATTGTCCTTGTCATTAGAAAATAAAGTAAAACTGAATACCCATACCCAAAATATAGTGTGGCTATTAAGAAGCCGAAATATTTACATATTAATTTCAGCAATTATATGTCCTTTGTTTCCTGACCTATTGTATGCATTTATCACTTACTCCCATAATCATGACAAACAAAGTTCTATTTATTTATCATATTACCAGAAAAATAGGGAGATTCATCATGCCAGAGATAAGAAAATGCCATGTTTCAGAAATTAAAATAGGGTACATTATTTATTTGTTTAAAAAAAATGTATTTTCTATTTATCCCTTGTATTTCCTTCAGTTCATAGCAGCAAATGATACTAATATATTTTTCATTGAGTAGAATAAAACTATACAGCAGCAAATCTAAAGCTGTGTTTGGATAGGATAATGCAGTGCTGTTATTCATTATACTCGATGTGTTAATAAAGAAATATGTCAATCTTGCTTTCTTTGATGCATTTGTTTTATACAGTCTGTGAGGCCTCAGTCACACTTACATAATCTCTCACAAGATTTGCCACAATCTGTTAAATCATATCACACTGTTAGCATTGTTTATGACAAGGGTTGTGTAGGGGATGCTAGCCATGGTTACATCTGGTTATAATGACAAGGGTTGTGTAGGGGATGCTAGCTATGGTTACATCTGGTTATAATGACAAGGGTTGTGTAGGGGATGCTAGCTATGGTTACATCTGGGGATAATGACAAGGGTTGTGTAGGGGATGCTAGCTATGGTTACATCTGGGGATAATGACAAGGGTTGTGTAGGGGATGCTAGCTATGGTTACATCTGGGGATAATGAAAAGGGTTAATGTAGGGGATGCTAGCTTTGGTTACATCTGGGGATAATGACAAGGGTTGTGTAGGGGATGCTAGCTATGATTACATCTGGTTATAATGACAAGGGTTGTGTAGGGGATGCTAGCTATGGTTACATCTGGTTATAATGACAAGGGCTGTGTAGGGGATGCTAGCTATGGTTACATCTGGGGATAATGACAAGGGTTGTGTAGGGGATGCTAGCTATGGTTACATCTGGGGATAATGACAAGGGTTGTGTAGGGGATGCTAGCTATGGTTACATCTGGTTATAATGACAAGGGTTGTGTAGGGGATGCTAGCTATGGTTACATCTGGGGATAATGACAAGGGTTGTGTAGGGGATGCTAGCTATGGTTACATCTGGTTATAATGACAAGGGTTGTGTAGGGGATGCTAGCTATGGTTACATCTGGGGATAATGACAAGGGTTGTGTAGGGGATGCTAGCTATGGTTACATCTGGGGATAATGACAAGGGTTGTGTAGGGGATGCTAGCTATGGTTACATCTGGGGATAATGACAAGGGTTGTGTAGGGGATGCTAGCTATGGTTACATCTGGTTATAATGACAAGGGTTGTGTAGGGGATGCTAGCTATGGTTATATCTGGGGATAATGACAAGGGTTAATGTAGGGGATGGTAGCTATGGTTACATCTGGTTAGAATGACAAGGGTTGTGTAGGGGAGGCTAGCTATGGTTACATCTGGGGATAATGACATGGGTTGTGTAGGGGATGCTGGCTATGGTTACATCTGGTTATAATGACAAGGGTTAATGTAGGGGATGCTGGCTATGGTTACATCTGGGGATAATGACAAGGGTTGTGTAGGGGATGCTAGCTATGGTTACATCTGGTTATAATGACAAGGGTTGTGTAGGGGATGCTGGCTATGGTTACATCTGGGGATAATGACAAGGGTTGTGTAGGGGATGCTAGCTATGGTTACATCTGGTTATAATGACAAGGGTTGTGTAGGGGATGCTAGCTATGGTTACATCTGGTTATAATGACAAGGGTTGTGTAGGGGATGCTAGCTATGATTACATCTGGTTATAATGACAAGGGTTGTGTAGGGGATGCTAGCTATGGTTACATCTGGGGATAATGACAAGGGCTGTGTAGGGGAGGCTAGCTATGGTTACATCTGGTTATAATGACAAGGGCTGTGTAGGGAATGCTAGCTATGGTTACATCTGGGGATAATGACAAGGGTTGTGTAGGGGATGCTAGCTATGGTTACATCTGGTTATAATGACAAGGGTTGTATAGGGGATGCTAGCTATGGTTATATCTGGGGATAATGACAAGGGTTGTGTAGGGGATGCTAGCTATGATTACATCTGGGGATAATGACAAGGGTTGTATAGGGGATGCTAGCTATGATTACATCTGGGGATAATGACAAGGGTTGTGTAGGGGATGCTAGCTATGTTTACATCTGGTTATAATGACAAGGGCTGTGTAGGGAATGCTAGCTATGGTTACATCTGGGGATAATGACAAGGGTTGTGTAGGGGATGCTAGCTATGGTTACATCTGGTTATAATGACAAGGGCTGTGTAGGGGATGCTAGCTATGATTACATCTGGGGATAATGACAAGGGTTGTATAGGGGATGCTAGCTATGATTACATCTGGGGATAATGACAAGGGTTGTGTAGGGGATGCTAGCTATGGTTACATCTGGGGATAATGACAAGGGTTGTGTAGGGGATGCTAGCTATGATTACATCTGGTTATAATGACAAGGGTTGTGTAGGGGATGCTAGCTATGATTACATCTGGGGATAATGACAAGGGCTGTGTAGGGGAGGCTAGCTATGGTTACATCTGGTTATAATGACAAGGGCTGTGTAGGGGATGCTAGCTATGGTTACATCTGGGGATAATGACAAGGGTTGTGTAGGGAATGCTAGCTATGGTTACATCTGGGGATAATGACAAGGGCTGTGTAGGGGAGGCTAGCTATGGTTACATCTGGGGATAATGACAAGGGCTGTGTAGGGGAGGCTAGCTATTGTTACATCTGGTTATAATGACAAGGGTTGTGTAGGGGATGCTAGCTATGATTACATCTGGTTATAATGACAAGGGTTGTGTAGGGGATGCTAGCTATGGTTACATCTGGTTATAATGACAAGGGTTGTGTAGGGGATGCTAGCTATGGTTACATCTGGTTATAATGACAAGGGCTGTGTAGGGGATGCTAGCTATGATTACATCTGGGGATAATGACAAGGGTTGTGTAGGGAATGCTAGCTATGGTTACATCTGGTTATAATGACAAGGGCTGTGTAGGGGATGCTAGCTATGGTTACATCTGGGGATAATGACAAGGGTTGTGTAGGGAATGCTAGCTATGGTTACATCTGGGGATAATGACAAGGGTTGTGTAGGGGATGCTAGCTATGGTTACATCTGGTTATAATGACAAGGGTTGTATAGGGGATGCTAGCTATGATTACATCTGGGGATAATGACAAGGGTTGTATAGGGGATGCTAGCTATGATTACATCTGGGGATAATGACAAGGGTTGTGTAGGGGATGCTAGCTATGGTTACATCTGGGGATAATGACAAGGGTTGTGTAGGGGATGCTAGCTATGATTACATCTGGTTATAATGACAAGGGTTGTGTAGGGGATGCTAGCTATGGTTACATCTGGGGATAATGACAAGGGCTGTGTAGGGGAGGCTAGCTATGGTTACATCTGGTTATAATGACAAGGGTTGTGTAGGGGATGCTAGCTATGATTACATCTGGTTATAATGACAAGGGTTGTGTAGGGGATGCTAGTTATGGTTACATCTGGGGATAATGACAAGGGTTGTGTAGGGGATGCTAGTTATAAGTATATGCAGTATAAGGCAGGGATATAACCCAGTATAAGACAGGGATATAACCCAGTATAAGCCAGGAATATAACCCAGTATAGGACAGGGATATAACCCAGTATAGGACAGGGATATAACCTAGTATAAGGCAGGAATATAATCCAGTATAAGACAGGATCCCTGTCTTATACTGGATATAACCCAGTATTACACAGAGATATAATCCAGTATAAGACACAGGGATATAATCCAGTATAGAACAGGGATATAACCCAGTATAAGACAGGGATATAACCCAGTATAGGACAGGGATATAACCCCGTATAAGACAGGGATATAACCCCATATAGGACAGGGATATAACCCAGTATAAGGCAGGGATATAACCCAGTATAAGGCAGGGATATAACCCAGTATAAGGCAGGGATATAATCCAGTATAAGACAAGGATATAACCCAGTATAAGGCAGGGATATAACCCAGTATATGGCAGGGATATAACCCAGTATAAGACAGGGATATAACCCAGTATAAGGCAGGGATATAACCCAGTATATGGCAGGGATATAACCCAGTATAGGACAGGGATATAACCCCGTATAAGACAGGGATATAACCCAGTATAAGACAGGGATATAACCCAGTATAAAGCAGGGATATAACCCAGTATAAGGCAGGGATATAACCCAGTATAAGGCAGGGATATAACCCAGTATAAGGCAGGGATATAACCCAGTATAAGGCAGGGATATAGCCTAGTTTGAGACAGGAATATAACCCAGTATAAGACAGGGATATAACCCAGTATAAGACAGGGATATAACCAGTATTACACAGGGATATAAACCAGTATTACACAGGGATATAACCCAGTATTACACAGGGATATAAACCAGTATAAGGCAGGGATACAACCCAGTATAAGACAGGGATATAACCCCGTATAAGACAGGGATATAACCCAGTATAAAGCAGGGATATAACCCAGTATAAGGCAGGGATATAATCCAGTATAAGGCAGGGATATAACCCAGTATAAGACAGGGATATAACCCGGTATAAAACAGGGATATAACCCGGTATAAGACAGGGATATAACCCAGTATAAGGCAGGGATATAACCCAGTATAAGGCAGGGATATAACCCGGTATAAAACAGGGATATAACCCAGTATAAGGCAGGGATAGAACCCAGTATGAGACAGGGATATATTCCAGTATTACACAGGGATATAACCCAGTATTAGACAGGGATATAACCAGTATTACACAGGGATATAACCCAGTATTACACAGGGATATAAACCAGTATAAGACAGGGATATGACCCAGTATAAGACAGGGATATAACCCAGTATAAGGCAGGGATATAACCCAGTATAAGACAGGGATATAACCCAGTATAAGGCAGGGATATAACGCAGTATAGGACAGGGATATAACCCAGTAGAAGATAGGGATATAACCCAGTATAAGGCAGGGTTATAGCCCGGTATAAGACAGGGATATAACCCAGTATAAGGCAGGGATATAACCCAGTATAAGGCAGGGTTATAGCCCGGTATAAGGCAGGGATATAACCCAGTATTACACAGGGATATAACCCAGTATAAGACAGGGATATAACCCAGTATAAGGCAGGGATATAACCCGGTATAAGGCAGGGATATAACCCAGTATAAGACAGGGATATAACCCAGTATAAGGCAGGGATATAATCCAGTATAAGACAGGGATATAACCCAGTATAAGACAGGGATATAATCCAGTATAAGGCAGGGATATAACCCAGTATAAGGCAGGGATATAACCCAGTATAAGACAGGGATATAACCCAGTATAAGGCAGGGATAGAACCCAGTATAAGGCAGGGATATAACCCAGTATAAGGCAGGGATATAACCCAGTATAAGACAGGGATATAACCCAGTATAAGGCAGGGATAGAACCCAGTATAAGGCAGGGATATAACCCAGTATAAGGCAGGGATATAACCCAGTATAAGACAGGGATATAACCCAGTATAAGGCAGGGATATAACCCAGTATAAGACAGGGATATAACCCAGTATAAGGCAGGGATATAACCCAGTATAAGGCAGGGATATAACCCAGTATATGGCAGGGATATAACCCAGTATAAGGCAGGGATATAACCAAGTATAAGGCAGGGATATAACCCAGTATAAGGCAGGGATATAACCCAGTATAAGGCAGGGATATAACCCAGTATTACACAAGGATATAACCCAGTATAAGGCAGGGATATAACCCAGTATAAGGCAGGGATATAACCCAGTATAAGACAGGGATATAACCCAGTATAAGACAGGGATATAACCCAGTATAAGGCAGGGATATAACCCAGTATAAGGCAGGGATATAACCCAGTATATGGCAGGGATATAACCCAGTATAAGGCAGGGATATAACCAAGTATAAGGCAGGGATATAACCCAGTATAAGGCAGGGATATAACCCAGTATAAGGCAGGGATATAACCCAGTATAAGACAGGGATATAACCCAGTAGAAGATAGGGATATAACCCAGTATAATGCAGGGATATAATCCAGTATACGACAGGGATATAACCCAGTATAAGGCAGGGATATAATCCAGTATAAGATATAACCCAGTGTAAGGCAGGGATATAATCCAGTATAGGACAGGGATATAACCCAGTATAAGACAGGGATATAACCCAGTATAAGACAGGGATATAACCCAGTATAAGGCAGGGATATAACCAAGTATACAACAGGGATATAACCCAGTATAAGATATAACCCAGTATAAGGCAGGGATATAATCCAGTATAAGACAGGGATATAATCCAGTATAAGGCAGGGATATAACCCAGTATAAGGCAGGGATATAATCCAGTATAAGACAGGGATATAACCCAGTATAAGACAGGGATATAACCCAGTATAAGGCAGGGATAGAACCCAGTATAAGGCAGGGATATAACCCAGTATAAGGCAGGGATATAACCCAGTATAAGACAGGGATATAACCCAGTATAAGGCAGGGATAGAACCCAGTATAAGGCAGGGATATAACCCAGTATAAGGCAGGGATATAACCCAGTATAAGACAGGGATATAACCAAGTATAAGACAGGGATATAACCCAGTATAAGGCAGGGATATAACCAAGTATAAGACAGGGATATAACCCAGTATAAGATATAACCCAGTATAAGGCAGGGATATAATCCAGTATAAGACAGGGATATAACCCAGTATAAGACAGGGATATAATCCAGTATAAGGCAGGGATATAATCCAGTATAAGGCAGGGATATAACCCAGTATAAGACAGGGATATAACCCAGTATAAGACAGGGATATAACCCAGTATAAGGCAGGGATATAATCCAGTATAAGACAGGGATATAACCCAGTATAAGACAGGGATATAATCCAGTATAAGGCAGGGATATAACCCAGTATAAGACAGGGATATAACCCAGTATAAGGCAGGGATATAACCCAGTATTACACAAGGATATAACCCAGTATAAGGCAGGGATATAACCCTGTATAAGGCAGGGATATAGCCCAGTATGAGACAGGGATATAGCCCAGTATGAGACAGGGATATAGCCCAGTATGAGACAGGAATATAACCCAGTTTAAGACAGGGATATAACCCAGTATAAGACAGGGATATAACCCAGTATAAGGCAGGGATATAACCCAGTATAAGACAGGGATATAACCCAGTATAAGGCAGGGATAGAACCCAGTATAAGACAGGGATATAACCCAGTATAAGGCAGGGATATAAACCAGTATAAGGCAGGGATATAACCCAGTATAAGGCAGGGATATAACCCAGTATAAGGCAGGGATATAAACCAGTATAAGGCAGGGATATAACCCAGTATAAGGCAGGGATATAACCCAGTATAAGGCAGGGATAGAACCCAGTATAAGACAGGGATATAACCCAGTATAAGGCAGGGATATAAACCAGTATAAGGCAGGGATATAACCCAGTATAAGGCAGGGATATAACCCAGTATAAGGCAGGGATATAACCCAGTATAAGACAGGGATATAATCCAGTATAGGACAGGGATATAATCCAGTATAAGGCAGGGATAGAACTCAGTATAAGACAGGGATATAGCCCGGTATAAGACAGGGATATAACCCAGTATAAGGCAGGGATATAACCCAGTATAGGACAGGGATATAACCCAGTAGAAGATAGGGATATAATCCAGTATAAGACAGGAATATAACCCAGAATAAGACAGGTATATAACCCAGTATAAGACAGGGATATAACCCAGTATAGGACAGGGATATAACCCAGTATAAGACAGGGATATAACCCAGTATAAGACAGGGATATAACCCAGTATAAGACAGGGATATAACCCAGTATAAGACAGGGATATAACCCAGTATAAGGCAGGGATATAACCCAGTATAAGGCAGGGATATAACCCAGTATAGGACAGGGATATAACCCAGTATAGGACAGGGATATAACCCAGTATACGACAGGGATATAACCCAGTATAGTACAGGGATAGAACCCAGTATAAGAGGTTCGTTTGGCAACGCTACATAGCTCAATGGACTTCTGATGTAAAGGTAAAAAGGCAAGGGTAGACAGATGAAAAGACCCTGTCACCCACTGTCCTTAGCCTGGTATTAGGTACTTGTAGATGAGTGCCATCGTTGGATCTTAGACAGCGTTCCCCTTGTTTGATTAGGAGTATTTCACGTAAGTAAGGCGGCACCTTACCGTTTAGGGCCTTCCAGGTTAAGAGAAGGATTTTAAAATCTATTCTCGCAAGGAGCCAATGTAGTTCCCGTAGTTTTCCTGAAAAGTGATCAAATTTCCTGATTTTTCCTACAACACGAGTTTTGGATGTATTGCAGCTTCCTGATGTCAGTTTTGGGAAGACCAGCAAGCAGGCCATTGCCATAATCCAGAGTAGAGGTAACAAAAGCATGGGTAAGTGTTACAGCGGTCTTCTCGTCTAGACAATGTCTAATGGCCGACAGATTCCTAATGTGGTAGTAACCCTTCTGGCACATTTTTCTGATCTGGGCTTTCATGTCCATGTTAGAGTCAAATGTGATGCCAAGGTCAACCACTGACTCACTAGGAGCAATATCAGAGCTACCCACTCTAATTGTGTCTGGGATATTACTGCTAGAGGCAGTACTGTGCCTGTCAGTACATATGAGCATCTCTGTTTTTCCATCATTTATCTTCATCTTATTTGATATAAGGAAGTCTCTGACTTCACAGACACACTCCTCTAGTTTGTGTCTGCTTATATCAACTTGATGGGGGGACTTGTGGTCCATAGGGATGTAGATCTGAGTATCATCCACATAAATATGATAGCTCAGACCATATTTGGCTAGGATATCAGAAAGGGGTGTCATATAAATGGTGAACAGTATGGGACCCAGGACTGAGCCCTGTGGTACTCCATATTTTATGGACTTGAGACAGGACCTATGGGTCCCTACCTTCACACATTGTTTCCTGTTCCTTAGATATGACCGAATCCAGGAGAGGGCGTGACCATTGAAATTACATCTGGCCTCCAGTCTATCAAATAGAATTTGATGGTCAATAGTGTCAAAAGCAGTCAGGTTGGACACAGGCCTGTAGTTTTTCTCAACTAGTTCTAGACCAAGTGTCTTCAGCAGGGGTGTTATAATGGCTATCTTCATATTTTCAGATACTGCTGATTCCGTCAGTGATTTATTTATGATGGCAGTAATTATTGGTAAGAGGTCATCTAGGAGGTCAAGCAGGAGCCAGGTTGGAATAGGATCCAGCTCACATGATTTCTTTGCAGACCTTTTGACCAATTTTCCTACATCGTCTATGGTTAAGGGTTTGAATCCCTCCAGACATGCTGTACTATTGTTCGAAATCACGTCCTTTCAACCAGTTTGCCTGCTAAGAAAGGACAGAATATATGTTTTGTAGGTCCCAAGAAGAAACCTCAGTCTCATTATTAAAAATTAGACAATTAATGCATATATTTTAATAGATTTGTACAAAGGATATTGACATGTTTTGTAGCAGAGAATAAAGGCAAGTTGTCCACCACGCGATATGGGACATGTAAAGTGTCTGGGGTATTCCATTATGTATAGAATCAGGAGATGTGGGATAGACACACTAAGATATTCTAAAACTAAATGTGTGATGGCCAAACACACACAGACTATCACACACATGCATGTCCATTAGTCACAGTATATAGCGACAAGATAAAATGGTGTGTACATGTGGTATATTTATTCAGCAACCATTCATGTATTCTGACATTCAAAGTATACAGGCTTTTCACTGGGACTGGTATGCATTTTGACAGATTGGTAAAAAAAACGGTAAAGGAAACGAGAAAATACCTCCTGGGTTATATTATATTACACAATGTGCATGTGTAATACACTAATAAGCCTGTGATACGGTCAGCCTTGTGAGCGGTGGAGCGAGGCGATATGAGGAGAGGGAGTTACCTGCCACACACAGCCTGAATGTGCACCTGGATACAGCGCCCAGTCGTGTCTTCCTGGTAGCACCCAAAGTATAAATAAATAAATAGATAAATAGATAAATATATAATTCATGAACATGCATGGGGGGGGGGGGGGGGTACTGTTATATGACACAATGTCCCGGTCGCCCCTCGCCCCACATGACTCATGCCATGTCCAATAACAGCAACACCTTCTACCCCCTCCCACTTCTACCCCCTCCCACTTCTACCCCCTCCCACTTCTACCCCCTCCAACTTCAACCCCCTCCAACTTCTACCCCCTCCAACTTCTACCCCCTCCAACTTCTACCCCCTCCAACTTCTACCCCCTCCGACTTCAACCCCCTCCAACTTCTACCCCCTCCAACTTCTACCCCATCCAACTTCTAGCCCCTCCAACTTTTACACCCTCCAACTTCTAGCCCCTCCAACTTCTAGCCCCTCCAACTTCTACCCCCTCCAACTTCTACCCCCTCCAACTTTTACACCCTCCAACTTCTACCCCTTCCAACTTCTAGCCCCTCCAACTTTTACACCCTCCAACTTCTACCCCCTCCAACTTCTACCCCCTCCAACTTCTAGCCCCTCCAACTTCTAGCCCCTCCAACTTCTACCCCCTCCAACTTCTACACCCTCCAACTTCTACACCCTCCAACTTCTACCCCCTCCAACTTCTACCGCCTCCAACTTCTACCCCCTCCAACTTTTACACCCTCCAACTTCTAGCCCCTCCAACTTTTAGCCCCTCCAACTTCTACCCCTTCCAACTTCTAGCCCCTCCAACTTTTACACCCTCCAACTTCTAGCCCCTCCAACTTCTACCCCCTCCAACTTCTAGCCCCTCCAACTTCTACCCCCTCCAACTTCTACCCCCTCCAACTTCAACCCCCTCCAACTTTTACACCCTCCAACTTCTAGCCCCTCCAACTTCTACCCCTTCCAACTTCAACCCCCTCCAACTTTTACACCCTCCAACTTCTAGCCCCTCCAACTTCTATCGCCTCCAACTTCTACCCCCTCCAACTTCTTCCCCTTCCAATGTCTACCTCTTTCAACTTCTACCCCCTCCAACGTCTACCCCCTCCAACTTCTAGCCCCTCCAACTTCTACCCCCTCCAACTTCTAGCCCCTCCAACTTCTAGCCCCTCCAACTTCTACCCCCTCCAACTTCTTCCCCTTCCAATGTCTACCTCTTTCAACTTCTACCCCCTCCAACGTCTACCCCCTCCAACTTCTACCCCCTCCAACGTCTACCCCCTCCAACTTCTAGCCCCTCCAACTTCTACCCCCTCATATATTCTTAACATACAGCTTCTAATCTTCAACTGTCACATATATGTGGCATATATGTTTGAATGTACCTTCTATCTTCATTTTGTACCTTCTATCTTCACCTGTCATTTCGATTTGATAGATTACCTCCAACTTGCTCCAACTTGTTCTCTGTGAACAAAATGTCTTTAAAAAAACAAAACGTGTTGCAGGCAAAGCATTTAGAAAGCTCGTAGCTCATAGGAAAGGTACCTTGAAAAGAAATTTGGAACGTTCTATTTGAAAAAAAGAAACTGATACCTAAAAATCACTTAAAACAAGATCTTTAATTTTCCTAACTTTCATATGACATCTTGATGTTTAAGGGCACAAATTCTGAGAGAGAAAGCAAAAGAATGAGGTTGACATAGTAATCACAATTAATGTCTATGCTCACAGGGCAATATAAAACAAATCCTTTTGGGCAACGTGGCACAGATATTCACGTGGTCAGCGTGGCACAGATCATCACGTGGTTAGCGTGGCACAGATCATCACGGGGTAAACGTGGCACAGATCATCACAAGGTCAGCGTTGCACAGATCATCATGTGGTCAGCGTGGCACAGATCATCACGGGGTCAGCATGGCACAGATCATCACGTGGTCAGCGTGGCACAGATCATCACGTGGTCAGCGTGGCACAGATCATCACGAGGTCAGCGTGGCACAGATCATCACGTGGTCAGCGTGGCACAGATCATCACGGGGTCAGCATGGCACAGATCATCACGTGGTCAGCGTGGCACAGATCATCACGGGGTCAGCGTGCCACAGATCATCATGTGGTCAGCGTGGCACAGATCATCACGGGGTCAGCGTGGCACAGATCATCACGTGGTCAGCGTGGCACAGATCATCACGTGGTCAGCGTGGCACAGATCATCACGAGGTCAGCGTGGCACAGATCATCACGTGGTCAGCGTGGCACAGATCATCACGGGGTCAGCATGGCACAGATCATCACGTGGTCAGCGTGGCACAGATCATCACGTGGTTAGCATGGCACAGATCATCACGGGGTCAGCGTGCCACAGATCATCATGTGGTCAGCGTGGCACAGATCATCACGAGGTCAGCGTGGCACAGATCATCACGGGGTCAGCGTGGCACAGATCATCACGTGGTTGGCATGGCACAGATCATCACGGGGTCAGCGTGGCACAGATCATCATGTGGTCAGCGTGGCACAGATCATCACGGGAATTATGGCTTATTACATAATAGTTACAGTTTGTTAACACTATAATCACATTGGTTAAAAATAAAACTTGCAGTTCACCATATTATTGTGTGTGACATGTTCAGCTACATGTGCATGGACAAACATTTCCCAACATGGACAAACATTTCCCAATGACTTCCAATATATATGATTTAGCATTAAATCAAAGCATCCCAGAGTCTCTACTGTTCTATGGATGGGAACATTGGTCTAATAAAGGATGACTTTATTACCAAACACAACATCAATGTCCTTTGTTGTTCAGTTATAATGTAGCTTTGTTTATTTTGGTTATAATGTATTAGGGGGGAGGTTCAGGACAATGTTAATATAACATCTGAAAGTGTCTGCAATATTTGGAACAGCTGAATCAGCATATAACTTATAGCGCTTTGTACAAGCATAAATATACCGCTCAACAAAGGCCAAGTCTGTGTCCAAGTATTTGCAAACAAAGATAAAGTATATTCCAAAGTATTTGCCTATCAGAGAACTAAGAATAAGAACGCGCAGAGGCGATGCTTGCAGTGATTTGAAAAGGATATTGAAACGATACATAAATACACGACAGTATTTGGTGTTTGGCTGTATGAAAGCAAATAGATAATTAATCGATAAAAATAATTAATCACTGTTTATTTTGACAAAAAGTAAAAACCATCCAAATATCAACGATGCTATAAGTGATCGAGAGACCAATTGCAATATTGCTTACATCCCATGTAATAAACTATCCTTAATCCACGTAATCCGCGCGCTGTAATCCACGCACTGTAATCCACGCGCT
The DNA here is from genome assembly GCA_949316495.1 of Amphiduros pacificus. NCBI lineage: Eukaryota > Metazoa > Annelida > Polychaeta > Phyllodocida > Hesionidae > Amphiduros > Amphiduros pacificus. Next base: position 592,373 of record OX439000.1, on the reverse strand, counting down.
GTAATCCACGCGCTGTAATCCACGTGCTGTAATCCACGCGCTGTAATCCACGCGCTGTAATCCACGCGCTGTAATCCACGCGCTGTAATCCATGCGCTGTAATCCATGTGCTGTAATCAACGCGCTGTAATCCACGCGCTGTAATCCATGTGCTGTAATCCACTTGCTGTAATCAACGCGCTGTAATCAACGCGCTGTAATCCACACGCTGTAATACATGTGCTGTAATCCATGCGCTGTAACCCATGCGCTGTAATCCACGCGCTGTAATCCACGCGCTGTAATCCATGTGCTGTAATCAACGCGCTGTAATCAACGCGCTGTAATCAACGCGCTGTAATCCACACGCTGTAATACATGTGCTGTAATCCATGCGCTGTAATCCATGCGCTGTAATCCACGCGCTGTAATCCACGCGCTGTAATCCATGCGCTGTAATCCATGCGCTGTAATCCATGCGCTGTAATCCACGCGCTGTAATCCACGCGCTGTAATCCACGCCTCAAACTATGAGCAATTACAAGTCTACACAAAATTGCACTAATCAATCGGGAACGATTTAATGATCTCCAGTTGCCAATCATCAAACCATGATAATCATCTGCAAACGTTTATATAAATCTACGTGCATCAATACATCAATACCATTATACAAAAAATGCAAGTACAAACAATTTGCAATTATCATATTTATAAAAAAGGGTTCCAGGCAAAATAATCAAACAATAAATGATGTACATTAAATAAATCATGCATGGTGAGTTAGATTGTAAAGGTAGAATCTTGCTATAAGTGGTATGAAGTGAGTTGGTAGTGAGTTGGTGGCTATAGCACCTGAAGGCACGTCCTCATTGCAGGCTTCAGGAGAATATACCGTCAACCCGGGGCGGCTCTGTCCCCCGGGCAAATCATTCATAAATGTCACATATGCTTCCCCCTAACTCCGGACAAGAACAATGCTCTTGTTGTTTGTAACGGTGCAGACCTTCAGGAAGATCTCATAGCTGGGAGGGAAATGTCAAATATAACCATGGTAACTCTGTGTTAAATTCTGTCTCTAAAAAAAACAACAACCCCCTCCACTCGCCCTGGCCCTGGTGCTGCTGAGAAACCCCAGCGTATATTATATGTAACATAGACAAACATAGACAATATACAACAAATAACCTTTTGACTCGTGTATAATGACCGTTTCAAGGTGTATTTCGACTGTAACAGATATTTGAAAGAGACACACATTACAAGTTTAAGCAGGAAGATAGTTTTCTTTATTCACCAACAAGGCCTGGAATTCTCCCCCTCTCACTGTGAGAAGTAGCGGTGCACTAAACCACATTAAAGGTGCAAACTATTATTATCAAATTCATAAAAAAATTGTTCTCGGCAAAAATATCAACCAATAAATGATGTAAAATAAAGCTTGCAGGAGCTTATCTCAAGCGCATTTAGCTTACAGGAGCTTACAGGAGACTAGTCTCGTTGTTTAAACCAAGGAAGAATCTATCCTTTCAATTATATATAACTTTCAATGTTAGTGCGACGCCCAGGCATTGTTTTACATTGTCATCAATAGGCGAACTTTCCTTGACTTGGGTGAAATGGAAATCATTAGAGTTAATCAGTTTGCCTTATTTTGCCAGTATTATACTTTAGTCACGTTCAGTAAACCACGCCCCTTTAGCATGTTTAGAGATATTTACTGTGCTCTCTTCCCTGCAGCACGTGTAGACACCCCACGTGACCCATTGTGACCATTACCATCCTGGCTGGGTGCTCCAGCAATGGGCTCCATTATTGGTATAGTCCGTCACTTGACGACCTTTTGTTCCTCCCGGGTCGGGCACCATAATAACACCGAGACACGGGCCACGCCGACATATCGGTTTTTCCTGCACGACTCAGGTTTTTTTGCAACATTCTGTTCTGTACGTGGTTCATTATATGACCATATTATGCAATCTGTTACAAAATAAATTGACCGTTACCATCCCTTGTGAACACAAATTAACGCAACCAAAATACACCTGTCATGATTATTGTGTTTTGATGAAGTCCTGTGCAGTACTCTTGATACTACTGTTGTGGTCAGTAAGGGTGTGAAGCCTGTACCAATAGTCTGTAAGGGTGTGAAGCCTGTACCAATAGTCTGTAAGGGGGTGAAGCCTGTACCAATAGTCTGTAAGGGTGTGAAGCCTGTACCAATAGTCTGTAAGGGGGTGAAGCCTGTACCAATAGTCTGTAAGGGTGTGAAGCCTGTACCAGTAGTCTGTAAGGGTGCGAAGCCTGTACCAATAGTCTGTAAGGGTGTGAAGCCTGTACCAATAGTCTGTAAGGGTGTGAAGCCTGTACCAATAGTCTGTAAGGGTGTGAAGCCTGTGCCAATAGTCTGTAAGGGCGTGAAGCCTGTACCAATAGTCTGTAAGGGGGTGAAGCCTGTACCAATAGTCTGTAAGGGTGTGAAGCTTGTACCAATAGTCTGTAAGGGTGTGAAGCCTTTACCAATAGTCTGTAAGGGTGTGGAGCCTGTACCTATAGTCTGTAAGGGTGTGAAGCCTGTACCTATAGTCTATAAGGGTGTGAAGCCTGTACCAATAGTCTGTAAGGGTGTGAAGCCGCCTGTACCAATAGTCTGTAAGGGTGTGAAGCCTGTACCAATAGTCTGTAAGGGGGTGAAGCTTGTACCAATAGTCTGTAAGGGTGTGAAGCCTGTACCAATAGTCTGTAAGGGTGTGAAGCCGCCTGAACCAATAGTCTGTAAGGGTGTGAAGCCTGTACCAATAGTCTGTAAGGGTGTGAAGCCTGTACCAATAGTCTGTAAGGGTGTGAAGCCTGTACCAATAGTCTGTAAGGGTGTGAAGCCTGTACCAATAGTCTGTAAGGGTGTGAAGCCTGTACCAAGTCTGTAAGGGTGTGTCCCAATCTGAAGGTGCCCCCTTGTTTACTGAGCAGAGGTCTGCACGAGATCACTGGTCAGCAAAACAGTTTGTTGACAGTGTTCAATGGATGATTTGGATTTTAGCAGAAGACTCCTCCACTTTCAAATGACACAGACATTTATGCAGGGGATATATGATGGGTTATAACATCTGATCACAAAGTTCATGATTGCTTTAATAATTGGCGAGACCAATCCTGGAGAAGTACATTTCACTTCAAGAGACATTATGCTTGAATAGAATGGTGAAGTAAGACTGGTAGAATGGTGAAGTAAGACTGGTAGAATGGTGAAGTAAGACTGGTAGAATGGTGAAGTAAGACTGGTAGAATGGTGAAGTAAGACTGGTAGAATGGTGAAGTAAGACTGGTAGAATGGTGGAGTAAGACTGGTAGTATGGTGAAGTAAGACTGGTAGAATGGTGAAGTAAGACTGGTAGAATGGTGGAGTAAGACTGGTAGCATGGTGAGGTAAGACTGGTAGAATGGTGAAGTAAGACTGGTAGAATGGTGAAGTAAGACTGGTAGCATGGTGAGGTAAGACTGGTAGAATGGTGAAGTAAGACTGGTAGAATGGTGAAGTAAGACTGGTAGCATGGTGAAGTAAGACTGGTAGAATGGTGAAGTAAGACTGGTAGAATGGTGAAGTAAGACTGGTAGAATGGTGGAGTAAGACTGGTAGAATGGTGAAGTAAGACTGGTAGCATGGTGAAGTAAGACTTGTAGCATGTAATCAGATTAGGAAATATAATTGGAATATTTCCGGTCTTGTTGTTATTTAACATAGAATCTCTTCAAGAAACAAAGCCGGAAAGTGCCGAATCACTGTGGACCCGAATTAGGTCAATCTTATTTCCCAGTTCGTGTGACAATATGTTCCTACACTCTGCTCCTTCCACTTCCTCACAGATCAAACTGCGCTGGTTTCAGCATATACCTGGACACTATAAGCAACATACGGGGGGGTTTTATGCATAGATAGATATAATGGCATGAAAATGGTCACCCATATTACAATTTGTCAATTAGTTTCTCCCTTATTTCTGACTTAAATATTATGTATATCAATCAGAGACGTGGAATAGATGTTAACAACAACTCAGGACATATGTGCCACCTATGTGTTCAGACGTGCTGGCATGAGACGTATATTTACTGGGTGTTCTAGTTGGTGTGTCAACAATAGATGTGCATAAAGCGGCCATCCCTAGCTCTTCCTGATGGGTCACCTCCAATGTTGTCATTATCAAAGCATAACTCCCCTCCCCTGCCTGGTTATAATCACTCCCAAAAGGGCAGCATTAAGTTCAACGATGGACCTCATATCTGCAGTAATTTCTAGTCTGTACCATGTACGTCATTTGCAATCTTAGTGCTATTATAGGCGTGCGCTGTAACACTTTCCTAATGAGCTACCTCCGCCATTGGGGGGCAACATGTTTAGTAGACCACACAAAGGTTTTTTGGGGTGTGTATTGTTCACGGTGACATAATATCCTCAGGTTCACCTTGTATGTTTTTCTCTATATGTGTTATCCCCGATACAAGACCCCAGAAATAACAACTCGTGAGTAATGGACAAGCAATGTGAAGATTGTAAACATGATAGGCAGCTGTCATCAGGACAGACATGTTCATAGAAGAAGCACCTGGGAGGTGTCCAAAGCTTTGTAGTGGTCAATAAATAAGACACACCTGCTTTCCCACGTGTTGAGCAGGCTCATGACTTTACAAAACCTATCATTCATGTCCACATGTATCTGCTCACATGTTTTATTAACTTTTATATACATCATTCATGAAAGAAATCACAGAGCAGATGTAGCAGAGTAAACAGGTCAATTGGATTAGAGAAATCAGGTATATAGTTTGATGTTGTAAGAGGCGGCAGATGTTTGTTAGCTTCATAGGGAACCATATGGCGCACTATATACTTGAAGCGGTCCACCTTGCCACGCCATCTCATCTGCTGAACATTACCCTACACAATCAAGCAGTGTGTCCATTATAAATAGACTGCTATAACTAAACCTGTAAGATTCTCCCTGAAAACCTTTCAAGCAGAAATATACAATGTGTAAATAGTGATGAGTTTATCTATGTGTCTTTTCAGGGCGGTATATTGTGTGGGTTCAAGTCTAGATAGCGATTGGTATGTCTGGTATTAGAGGGAGGTCATCAACGGCACTCCACACTCTAACACACATATATATATATATATATATATATATATATATATATATATATATATATATATATATATATATATATATATATATATATATATATATATATATATATATATATATATATATATATATATATATATATATATATATATATATATATATATATATATATATATATATATATATATTCCCAACTTGTATAATATTTCTATATTGAATTATGTTAAGTGGGTGGATCGACAAGCAGGACATTTGGGAAATGTGCCCATGAAAACATATCAATATCAGACGGAAACTGACATTGTTATGATCACATTACCTGGTCCATAGAGACTCGGGATAGATATAAACATACAAGTGATCTTAAAGGTCCACCAACCGATGTGATATGAATGTTTGTAAAGAAGATTAGATCTCACAACCTACACACATTCCATATCTGTATAAACATAAATAAAAAAGGTTTCACAATATACGACAGTTCCTGTAAACATCTGAAAAATACAAGAATATTTACAGCTCAACATCTGACAAAAACAGCTCTGCTGTGCTTCTGACAAATATAATCAATTGCTGTATGTCTGATATGCACAGAAACTGTCATCTGACTTTCCTGACATTAATAATTAAGGTGTCTGATATTGTTAACCTAACTGCACACCTGCATCTTTAATGGTGAATATCTTGTGACTAAAATATATATTTTACAACCCAAGATGACCTTTTCATGGACCTCTTGGTGTGACACCATGGACACTTCCTACGTACGGCCAAGCATAGCCAGTATACAAGGACCTCCAGAAACGACACCTTCAACATATGTCACAATGTTCTGCTCTGACAGATTGGAAGATATTAGTAGGCATATGTGCTCAATATATTATGTGGTGTTAGGATGGCCTGGTAACAGATTTTGGTGATTACACTAGACGGCACTGATAGCCTTTACTTTGTTAAAAGACAATGTTACATTATATAACTTGCTGGGATTCATCCACTTTCATAACATGTCAAGTTATACGCTATCTGTGACCGTATAATGCATGAAGGAAATGGGTGGTCACGGGCTGGTGAGCTGGATATATATGTACGCAAATAGACGCTCACATATTGTGACTTCAGAGGAACACTGAAAATTGGGCAGGGAATAAAATCTTGCCAAAATAGGACAAAGTATATGGGGGAATGTTTGGCAAGCGCTAACATAAATGTGATGGGCACTGTGTCAAAGCCTTCTAGCAGTCTAACAAGCAGCACGAGAAGAAACTGGTGCCAGTGAAAGTTTGAGACGACCAAGTCCTTCTGGACACCGGTGTCATTAGGACATCGCCAGTCTTTGTATAGTTTCACTCCTATATAACTAAACTTTGCCAAAACATACACAAAACAGTGAAAAAATATGTGCATAACTATAACCACAATACATATGTGGAAAAATCTGTGCATTAGTTTAACAGTTTCCCCTTTGGCTACAATAATTGTACAATAATTGGTACAGATCAAAGCGAGAGATGTTCTTTTGTTTGGTAGTTTATGAATCAATAATTCAGCTTTAAAACATAGGCCAATGGCCTTAGAGCTATGCTGATCACTGCTTTTTGTAATGCTTGGATATATTTTCTGGAAATTACTTCATAAATGATGATTTAAATCCTTTCCCAGAGCAGACTTGAGCAGATAATTTTGACCAATCAAAATGCATGTTACATATTGGTATATTACATATTGGCCCCTTGACAAATCAGTGAAAGCTATTGGCTATTGTATTTTTGAAACATCATAACAAAATGGAGAAGATTCTGAGCCCAATGGAAAGTAGATAGAATTGGTCCCCTGAAAATCCATCAGATTCCCCACTAACTGCTAAGAACTTCGACCAGTAAATTCAGCGAAGACCAAAGTTGAGAGAATAACAAAAAATATTTTGAAGATTTGTAGACCTAATAAATCATAAGTGTACCAATCTAACAGGACTTCATGGAGAAATCTCATTTGCTTACCTTGATGTTGCCATTTGGCCTTGACAGCCCATTCAGAGTGGGGATATAACCGTTAATGCCATATCAGAGAGGAATGATGGGCAGCCATGCCTTGGGTGACACTTTAACCCTCAGGCAAAACTCTACATGTCATAAAACACAACAATGTATACATATTTGTGATTGACTTTAATTACACTGAAAGACACCCAGGCCACAACATTGAATATGAGCCATCTTTGATATGTACAAGTCATTCCGAGATCTGAGTGAATTCTATAACATACCTTATATACTGTACTCTCGATCCTCGCCTAGCGATTATGCAATTATCTCATTCGTTACTAAAACCATTTGAACCAAATAATCCAGACAAGAACAAATAAGATAATCCACACACGATTTATATGTCATTCTTTGATTAATCCGAATGAATGTTATCTGAGAAAGTTTTATTTTCCTTTCCAAGAGTCAACAATAAATTATACCTCTAATGGTTTAGGTTAGTAAATAACTCTTATATCTCCGTGGATAATAGTATTTAATGCTAAATAAGAAGACATCACAGACAGAGAAATGGCTAGTTCTTACAAACACAAAGCTTCTGAACGTCACTGTTGCCAAGGATATTGATAAAATGCTCCACACACATCAATGAATATTTTCAAATATATATTTATACTAAATCATATCATATATATATATATTTAGGACCGGCCACATTACATATGATTGTATGAGCCATCATAAGTACATGCTTTGTATATGTTTAGCGACACTCCCTATTCTTGTCGGTGGATGGTCGTAGTTGTTCCGGGAAGCTGAATCATCTCCCACCCTGGCAACCGCTACGTATTTCATATTGGGGTTAGGGTTTGTGAAGGAAATCCTGTTCCTGTGTATGACACCATTATTGGCTGGAGAAGAGACATTGTTTTGTAGTTTAGTGGACGCTGTGGATGTGACCTCTACACTGGCACTGCCAGGTGACCTTGCCATCACGGCGCTGGTGTTGTAGGAAGTGGCAATGGCTGCCCTGGGTGGAGTCAGGGACAGGGTCACATTCACACTATTAGAACCAGGTCCAAGCGGAACATTGGAGACGTTGGACAGACTGGCCGCACTGTTCTTCCTTACAAACACCTTATTTTGAGAGGCCTTCATGTCTGAGGTTCTGAAGTCCATTCCTCCACCGACGATGTCCTCCAGAGACCCTGGGTTTGACCGCGGATTAGAATTGCTCTCGGAATCGAAGCGTTTTTGTTTTAAGACAATGGGTGATGGACTGTTATTGGTATGGCTGGATGACCGGATGAACACTTCCTCATCAACATCAGAAGTGTTGAAAGAGGACGGGCGGGAACTATTGCCACCTTCATCCTTGTTCTTATATAACTGGCGAAGGTTCTCAACTGGTTCATTGCTCAGCCTTGTCAAGGAGCGGCTCTGGGCAACAGGGGCGCTGACCATCTGCACCGGGGGCGTGAACATGTACTGAGAGGGAGAGAGTACCACGGGGGCAGCAGGCATACTCCTGGTAGGGGTGGTGAGGCTAAGTGCAGGGCTAGATGTCAGAGGAGGGCTAGATGTCAGAGGAGGGCTAGATGTCAGAGGAGGAGTTGATGTTAGTGGAGAGGTTGATGTCAGAGGAGGGCTTGATGTTAGTGGAGGGGTTGATGTTAGTGGGGGTGTTTCTGAGGAGGGCGAGTTCACAGCATCAGGAGGGGTGTGTGGGCTGGGTGGAGTGCTATACCCTGATGCCCTGTTGACTGTGCTGTATTCTGCCTTCTCCCCCATCACAGATCCTTTCTTCTGCACATCCACTGACACTGTGGTCCCCGCAGACACCAGACCTTGATTGCGCTTCTTGTATTTATCAATCTCATCATAGATTGGCTCTTCCCAATAATTATCATCAGGTCTAAGGTCATTCTGTGAACCATCCTTCCCGCCAGAGGGACTAGGGGAGACGCTGGTTGTCAGGGTTGGTTGGTGTACCAGGTGGTTACTGTGGATGCTGGTGGGGCTTAGCGGGGGAGAAGCTTGAAATGTTGACGGCCGGGGTCGGGGTGGTGGAGGCCTGCCCCCATCACGTACATACTGATAAATATCATCAATCTCCTCAAACAAGATGTCCTCCTCAGTCTTGGACACCTTTCTTTCCATCGTCCTATTTGCCTCCACGGGAGATCTGGCAGAGATGTGTTGCTTTCCAGATGCTATATCACTGGCCCTTTGGAAGGTGGAATCGTCTGGCAGGTTGACTAGGACGTGGATACTGTTCATATAGCTACTGATCATCTTAGTACTTCTCTCATGATAATATCTTGTCTCTTCATGGTCCTCCAGTTTATCCATGTGCTGACATGCCACTAGCTTCAGCGGTTCTCTGGTAGAGATAGGAACCATCTTGGCATCCTTCTTCAAAGGACATACAAAGGCAGTCTCGTCGTTGTATATGTTAAGCAATCTGAATACTCCCGTGAATGAATTCTTTTCTAGTTTGGAAGGGATTATGCCATGGACTAGACGTACCATGATAGGAAGACGGAACTTTTCCAGCAGTCCCTTCATATTATGTACACCAGAAATATTACCCTGGCCTGCAATAGGGCTAAACATACCTTTGGCTTCCATACTTAAAAACACAGTCTCTCCCTTCGAATCCACAAACTTGAGAAGTCTCTTTTTGGTGAGGGTCCTGCCAGATTGGACCGGAAGTGCAACCTCGGCCACCATGGTAAGTTGTTCTCCACTGTGTAATGTCCTCGACTTGTCTGGAGTCATCTCATCATTGTCTTTGGTGCCATAGCCTTTAATACTTTCCCTCACCAGACACTTGTGGGGGGCCACTCTGGCCAGCTCCTGGACGTTCTGGATGGGCCGGATTGGCTTGCCATTCTCAGATAACAGCTCAAACCAGCCTTGATATGACACGGGTAATGCATACTTCTGCTCCAAAGTATTCAAAATGGTTTTCTTACTTTCTTTGATTTTGATGCCCTCTGCTAGTACCTTCTTGCTGGTCCGTATGGAGTGAAGGTACAGCTCGCTGTGCACAGACTTGGCTACTCCGATATTCCGATACTGACCCTTGGTAACTTTCACAAGCGAGGGCAGCTCATTTTTGGAAGCAAAGTCTTTGAGGTGGACTGCCGAGTCGGACCATAGCACCATGGTGTGCAGCGGTCCGGAGCTTGATCCCATCGTGTCTACGGGTCTAGCACGGGAACATCCTCACGGTGTGGCGGCTGCAAGCAGTACAAGGTTGGTATGGGCCCGTCAAGCCGCCTTGTTTGCACGTCCCTAACACCGTCTCTTCTCTACTCCTGTAACTTTTTTTGGTCCACTTTGACAACCACAGTGTTTCGGTTTGTTTCAGACATCTACCTGTGTGTTTCTTCTACATGTTGTTTACCAACACGTCCCGACAGTTGTACCTTTTACCTGTACTGGTCGAGCAGGTTTACATAAATGGCGTGCCTGTGTGTGAACTAGGCTTGGCGCTGTGGGTGCCAGTACAGTCCGCCAGGTGACGCTACGCAGCCAGGTGTGACGAGTCCGTGCACCGTGACTGCACACACACGCCAGCGGCTTACATACACCACACACAATAAAACCACATCAAACCTCTGTATTCTCACGTCAAGCGCTGTGACAATTGATCCCACATAAATGGGGCATTGGTTTTGTAAATCACAAAAGCATATTGCACAAAGCGCATTACAATGCAAGTCAGATCAGAATGAATTGATAGATGACCAGCCGTGTTAGGTCATCGTCGAAATCATATTAGAACCACAGGATCAATTTACACAGCGGTAGCTCCCAAGCAAGCATAACCATTCATCAAAAGTCAGCCGCTATTTCACATGTCTGCACATCTACGTATTTCAATTATGGATAAAAAAATAATAATCGTCCTTCCAATACAATGCAGAATACGCTTAAGTACAAAGCTATTAGCATCTTAACAGAATTAATCTTCTTATTGTACTTACAAAAGATACTCTCAGCAAATGACAAGGAATCCAACAGCGAAGATTGAAAGTTATTTATTATCAATATTAAGCATTCTTGTTTCATTGGATTTTGTATAATGATTCATAGTATGTACAATCCCCAGATACATTAAGTATGTACAAGACAAACGATTATCAACACTCACATCAGATCAATGATAAAACTTAAAATGCTCGATTTGCAAGATTTAAATGATAGCAATATCAGCATTATCGGTCGCAGGTGAATTATTCATTAAAATATGACATTTGTTCTAAATGAAGTATGGCCATGCAATAATGCTTTATACATAACATGCCCATGGCGTGACCTACTGATTGGACGAGCAATACAAATCATTATTACACCCGTCACAAACTCAGATGGCCAATTTATTTAAACTAACCCAGGCCTTCAGAAAGATACCGCGTAACGATTATAATTATAGTTATGTTTAATATATGTTTTTCAGATACATTTTCCTTTCTATGTTTGATTTTGTTTGTATAAACAATCTTTTAAAAACTGTTTTAGACTATATCAGGTCAGATAGTAGCCCGCCACTAGGGTTCAATGTCCTACTCCTGTCAGAACACATGTCGGTCATATCAGGTCAGACAGTAGCCCGCCGCCGGGACTCAATGCCCTACTCCTGTCAGAACACATGTAGGCTATATCAGGTCAGACAGAAGCCTGCCGCTGGGACCCAATGCCCTTCTCTTTTTCCAAGACTGCACATCTTTCTTTTACATTATCACATTACATTATTGCATAGACAAACCATATGGTGAAATTATTAATTTAAAAGATACACTTCTTATCAGGTTAAAACTGCCATGAAATCTTTATAAAAAGCCTGACTTTGACAACACATTACCACAGCTAGTGGACACGTGACTAATCTATCGAAAACCACTCAGTTCCGGTTTAAATGGTTTTATTGTGTAACTGTAAAATGGTCGTGTTTTGAGAAAGGAAATCTTTTGAAACCAAAGTATTCAGATGCCTACATTACGGTAAGACGTAACGTATTTAATCTACTAATCGGTCTGTCAGTCAGGATTTTTCCCCATTAATCCTTATTGATGTGTGACAGATTGCTTTGAAAACTCAAAAGAATTGTTGAAGTGATTGTGTGGGTGTGTTCCCCCAAACAATTTTTTCTCACGGTGGGAATTGTTCAGAGAACTTGTCGCAAGATGTCGCTCTTCCTTTGCTGAGTTCAAAATAAGTACACAGACAGATTCTTTACACGACACATTGACACATTACGGTCATTAAGTGCCATTTTGGTATTTGTAAAAGCTATTGTAAATGTGGATTAATGATGAATGTAAAACACGAAACAAACAATAACGTTGTATTAGCAAATAACAATAAAACTAAATGAACTACAAGTTACATGTAAACAGACAACATACTTTAAGAGACCCTCATATTCATAGTGAAATGCTGAGCTTGCCATTGAAGCCAACCCAACCCAAATAGTACCAGAGGTTGACCCAAACAGTGCCAGAGGTTGACCCAAACAGTGCCAGAGGTTGACCCAAACAGTGCCAGAGGTTGACCCAAGAAGTGCCAGAGGTTGACCCAAGTAGTACCAGAGGTTGACCCAAGAAGTGCCAGAGGTTGACCCAAGAAGTGCCAGAGGTTGACCCAAGTAGTGCCAGAGGTTGACCCAAGAAGTGCCAGAGGTTGACCCAAGAAGTGCCAGAGGTTGACCCAAGTTGTGCCAGAGGTTGACCCAAGAAGTGCCAGAGGTTGACCCAAGAAGTGCCAGAGGTTGACCCAAGTTGTGCCAGAGGTTGACCCAAGTAGTGCCAGAGGTTGACCCAAGTAGTGCCAGAGGTTGACCCAAGTAGTGCCAGAGGTTGACCCAAGTAGTGCCAGAGGTTGACCCAAGTAGTGCCAGAGTTAGTACCAGTGATGTGCCAGTGTAGGCAGTACTAGAGGTTGGAAATCTTCTAAAAAAATCAACGACAAATAACATTACGTATTCGGCGAATAAGACATTTTGAGATTTAGGTACTAACTTCCAGCAGCCATGTTCTTATTGCTTTTCACAGCTAGGCTGCAGCTGTCACAAATGATTTTGACAATAGGTGTGAATGCTTTCATCGCTTTGCTCTATTAACCTGTAACCATCCCCCATGTTGTTTCTAAGACTTTCTTATTAATGTTTGGTGCTTTAGCTTCAGGGAATAATAACACGTCATGCTACCATTAATGAATTAAGTAGTGTTCTCCAATCACCCATCGGCAAAGCCCAGGTAGGTGATCTTGAGAGGTCTGAGATTTTTGCTTTTTGGTCATAATCTCGTTCAGATGTGATTTTTTAAATACCCAACTGTTTAAGTGATAATTCATATTTTATGTATGATTATGTCTAAAATCTCACAAAAAAGCTTGATTATTTTTTGGATAACATTAAATAAAGAAAATATAAATACTTGATAATAATTGCCAGCTGCAAAAATTGAATCAAACCCGTTTTAACGGCAGTTGAAACGGGTTCAATTTTGAGGTTTAAACGGGTTTACCAAAGTTTTTGCAGCTGGCGAGTTTTTACTTCACTAGAGCTCAATCAACTCCACCAAACTTTTCTTTGGTTGGAGTTGGTAGAGACCATGGACGTTCGACAAACCCCTCCAGATCACCTATCTGGGCTTTGCCGATGGGTGATTGGAGAACACTATGAATTAAGTGAATATTGTCTGGGTTAATTCTGGTATGAATTTTGTTTGGTTTAATTCTGGAATGAATATTTTTGGATTAAATTTGAAATAAATATTGTTTGGATAAATTCTGGAATGTTCAGATCCGTAAACACATAGGAGATCATGTTTTGAAAGTTTCCAACTATTATCCTCCTCAGAGTAGATGCATTAAATATTATCCTCCTCAGAGTAGATGCATTAACTATTGTCCTCCTCAGAGTAGATGTATTAACTATTATCCTCCTCAGAGGAGATGCATTAACTATTATCCTCCTCAGAGTAGATGCATTAACTATTATCCTCCTCAGAGTAGATGCATTAACTATTATCCTCCTCAGAGTAGATGCATTAAGGTAAATGCATAAAGGAAGAGGCGATGAAGAGTTCGAAAAGTTCAAAAAGAAATCTAAAATCCAATCATTACAAAAACAAGATGGTAACCCACAATCGCATTCATCTTTTTTATGCGTGAGGGTCCATGACGTCAATATTTGCTCATCTAAACATTGTGGAAATGGATCATTATGTAAGAAGCTCTCAGTGTCCCTCCACCAAAGGAGGTCAAGTTGAGCCCACAATCCTATCCCCTTCTCCTGAGCATGCTTAGAAGGAATGTCAAAAAGGTTGCCACGGCAAATATGAGCAAATATAAGATTTGCAGAGACTTGTTCCAGAGCAGTTGTAATTTTATAAGGCATCTGCTCCAAATTGTTATATTTGTGCATGGATAAAAGACCATGAAGAAAAGAAATAATTATTACCACTGTTTGAGGGCTGAGTATGACAAGGTATTTGACAATACATTGCCACATATGTAACACTTCATTCTTTATACTTTGCCATTGTTCTTTCTTACATATGTGTATTAAAGCTAGGGGACAGTAAAAGTGACAGTAAAAACACTTTTAACCAAGTTTACTTGAGTTAATACAGACTTTGATTCGGAGGGTAAAGGACACGATGACATTGTTTATGCTAATTATTTACCACCAGGTGGTGCACTACGCTATGAGCTTGGTGTGAATAACAGAGGGCGCTTTTCACCATCTGCTTATTGTCCCCGAGAACTGCCTCATTCACGTCTTCCAAAAAACACTTTGAATTTGGTTTGACTAAACCTCAACTCTTAGACTACATTTTGATTTGATTCAAATACAAATTTAAAGCTATTCATGTAAGTACTTTAAGTGAGCTGGGAAAATTTCCATTTGTACCTATTGTGTCTTTAATAATGTGAAAGTGGGATAGTTAAAATGTTAGTATTTGATATTTCAAGGGAAGATTCTAGGATGGAGAAATGTTCATTTTTGTTCATCATTAATTATAATCCACTTTAAGTAGATCTGTCACAGATGGCGCTACTTACCTGAATGCTGCCGTTTATTTGACAATCTCAAACATCAGGGCTGACACTGACATCAGGCCTGACACTGACATCGGGGCTGACACTGACATCAGGACTGACACTGACATCAGGACTGACACTGGGCTGACACTGACATCAGGACTGACACTGACATCAGGGCTGACACTGACATCAGGCCTGACACTGACATCAGGCCTGACACTGACATCAGGCCTGACACTGACATCAGGGCTGACACAGACATCAGGGCTGACACTGACATCAGGACTGACACTGACATCAGGGCCGACACTGAGCTGACACTGACATCAGGGCCGACACTGACATCAGGACTGACACTGACATCAGGGCCGACACTGACTTCAGGGCTGACACTGACATCAGGGCCGACACTGACATCAGGGCTGACACTGACATCAGGGCTGACACTGACATCAGGCCTGACACTGACATCAGGGCTGACACTGACATCAGGGCTGACACTGACATCAGGCCTGACACTGACATCAGGCCTGACACTGACATCAGGGCTGACACTGACATCAGGCCTGACACTGACATCAGGCCTGACACTGACATCAGGGCTGACACTGACATCAGGGCTGACACTGACATCAGGGCTGACACTGACATCAGGGCTGACACTGACATCAGGGCTGACACTGACATCAGGGCTGACACTGACTTCAGGGCCGACACTGGGCTGACACTGACATCAGGACTGACACTGACATCAGGCCTGACACTGACATCAGGGCTGACACTGACATCAGGGCTGACACAGACATCAGGGCTGACACTGACATCAGGACTGACACTGACATCAGGGCCGACACTGAGCTGACACTGACATCAGGCCTGACACTGGGCTGACACTGACTTCAGGGTTGACACTGACATCAGGGCTGACACTGACTTCAGGGCTGACACTGACATCAGGGCTGACACTGACATCATGGCCGACACTGACATCAGGGCCGACACTGACATCAGGGCTGACACTGACATCAGGCCTGACACTGACATCAGGCCTGACACTGACATCAGGGCTGACACTGACATCAGGCCTGACACTGACATCATGGCCGACACTGACATCAGGGCCGACACTGACATCAGGGCTGACACTGACTTCAGGGCTGACACTGACATCAGGCCTGACACTGACATCATGGCCGACACTGACATCAGGGCCGACACTGACATCAGGCCTGACACTGACATCAGGCCTGACACTGACATCAGGGCTGACACTGACATCAGGCCTGACACTGACATCATGGCCGACACTGACATCAGGGCTGACACTGACTTCAGGGCTGACACTGACATCAGGCCTGACACTGACATCATGGCCGACACTGACATCAGGGCCGACACTGACATCAGGGCTGACACTGACATCAGGCCTGACACTGACATCAGGGCCGACACTGACATCAGGGCTGACACTGACTTCAGGGCTGACACTGACATCAGGCCTGACACTGACATCATGGCCGACACTGACATCAGGGCTGACACTGACATCAGGCCTGACACTGACATCAGGCCTGACACTGACATCAGGGCTGACACTGACATCAGGCCTGACACTGACATCAGGGCCGACACTGACATCAGGGCCGACACTGACATCAGGGCTGACACTGACATCAGGCCTGACACTGACATCAGGCCTGACACTGACATCAGGGCTGACACTGACATCAGGCCTGACACTGACATCATGGCCGACACTGACATCAGGGCCGACACTGACATCAGGGCTGACACTGACATCAGGCCTGACACTGACATCAGGGCTGACACTGACATCAGGGCCGACACTGACATCAGGGCTGACACTGACATCAGGCCTGACACTGACATCAGGCCTGACACTGACATCAGGCCTGACACTGGGCTGACACTGACATCAGGGCTGACACTGACATCAGGGCTGACACTGACATCAGGCCTGACACTGACATCAGGGCTGACACTGATATCAGGCCTGACACTGACACACATTTTATCATTAGGATGATTAGATCAGATTCAGCCTCTACTGATAATTAATACACCTGGCGCTAGATCAACGCTGCATATTTCAAATATATTTCAGGTAGACTGACAGGTAGTTTTTGCATTCATGAAATGAGAAAATGATCAAAGACAGATATTCAATGGGAAAGTCAAAGCCCTAAAACACGCGTTTTTTTAATCCCATAAAAAATTGTTTGATCCACAAATCTGTGCCCATCAGAAAATATGGCAATGGTTGCAAAGATCTGCATTGAATACATGTATTTCATATCATCAGCCTCGATGCGGCGTCCATGTCGGTCGTTTCTTTTCCATGACTTCATGGTATATTGAATTAAAGATTATTCATCAATTCCTGGTCTTTACAATGATGATTACAAAGTTCATTATCTCTTTGGATATATTTTAGCACAAAGAAATAATTAAAGACTGTTCCGATACGTCGGTTTTGAATATATTCACGAGCTGAGCAATTTCTAAAAACATAATTACACAATTAATAGGTAATAAAAGTGGATATACGTTTTGTTCCAAAACCCATATGTAATCCATGTATAAATAAAAGTTGATACCCACACTGGTACTTATGTACAGAATCATGATACCCACACTGGTACTTATGTACAGAATCATGATATCCACACTGGTACTTATGTACAGAATCATGATACCCACACTGGTACTTGGGTACAGAATCCTGATACCCACACTGGTACTAATGTACAGAATCCTGATACCCACACTGGTACTTATGTACAGAATCATGATACCCACACTGGTACTTATGTACAGAATCATGATACCCACACTGGTACTTATGTACAGAATCATGATACCCACACTGGTACTAATGTACAGAATCCTGATACCCACACTGGTACTAATGTACAGAATCATGATACCCACACTGGTACTTGGGTACAGAATCATGATACCCACACTGGTACTTATGTAAATAATCATGATACCCACACTGGTACTAATGTACAGAATCATGATACCCACACTGGTACTTGGGTACAGAATCATGATACCCACACTGGTACTTATGTAAATAATCATGATACCCACACTGGTACTAATGTACAGAATCATGATACCCACACTGGTACTTGTGTACAGAATCCTGATACCCACACTGGTACTTATGTACAGAATCATGATACCCACACTGGTACTTGGGTACAGAATCATGATACCCACACTGGTACTTATGTAAAGAATCATGATACCCACACTGGTACTAATGTACAGAATCATGATACCCACACTGGTACTAATGTACAGAATCATGATACCCACACTGGTACTTCTGTACAGAATCATGATATCCACACTGGTACTTATGTACAGAATCATGATACCCACACTGGTACTAATGTACAGAATCATGATACCCACACTGGTACATCTGTACAGAATCATGATATCCACACTGGTACTTCTGTACAGAATCATGATACCCACACTGGTACTTGGGTACAGAACCATGATACCCACACTGGTACTTGGGTACACTATCATGATACCCACACTGGTACTTTGGCAGAAACACGTTTCTCCCGAAGGATAAGAAAAGCCTGGCTTAGGAGGTGAAACACGGGGGTAAGGAATAGTTGTTGGGGATTGAAAAGTTTATTTTAAGAGAAGTCGTGGGTGATTGAAAATATTTTATACAAACAGATCAACATACAAAAGGACACCTATGTTGTTTTTCAATATTTATATAAATGACTTTGATTGCAAAATAAACAAGAAAGTCTTTTTATATAAAAAATTACATTCAGTTTTCTTTTTAAAAATAATATTAATACTTTTTCATCCTTTTGAAGTTGCCATAAATCATAAACCAGCACGTACAGGGTGTCCCTGTCAGCACGTGCAGTTAGCTTCAAGGAAACAAAACCCACACGCTGAAAACTGGGCATACCTTGCTGTACTAGTTGCAACTAAGCTGAATGTTGTGTCTCACACGTTACCTTGTAATTCCACTGTCTTTCGAAATGTTAAAAGTGTTTATTTGTAAGCATGAGTGATGTGCTGGCTGTCATTTTTAATGAAGCCGCATTCGTTTTGTAGTTTTTGGGGATGGTGGCGCTCTAGACTATGCAGTCCAATCTATATATAGGACTATCAAGGACATCTCGTTGCAATGGGTTTGTGCAGCGGGCGAATAATGTCACTATTATGGAGGGTTTGCTCTGATTGGTTGACATAAATATAGAACAGGGAAACCCTAAACAACAACCACAAGTTCCAGTGACGTGTGACCGAAATTCCGGGCAAAGGCATACGGGCACCTGCGAGCTGGTTTACTGTCCATATATATGGACATGTTATTACTGTCTAGTGGCGCTCCGAACCAAAAGTACACAGAAAGCGTGACGTTTACACATCAGCCCTCGTCGTCTCTGATCAAATAGTATAAAGTATGTCATAATATAGTCTTTGTTATCACATATATTTATTACTGTCCTAATATAGTCTATATTATCACATATATTTATTACTGTTAACGTGGAAGATACAGAATGACTTTGCCCCCAATTATTTGTCAAACTTACTAATACCACCAAAAAATGGGAAAAAAGACCTAAGATCTAATGAGAAAAATGAATATATAATTCTCAAGACATATTCAAAAACATATGGGGACCTGGCTTTTGCGGCATATGCGCCAAGAAACTGGAATGCCCTGCCCCTTAAAGTGAAAAATTGGGAAACGATTGATTGCTTTAAAAAACACTTAAAGACTCACTTATTTAGAGAACATTACCTTCGAAAGTGCCATGAGCAGACCTTATTGCTATTATTACCTGTTATTCTCCCAAATAATTAACATATTATCCACGCGAATAATTCACGTTCTTTCCATGCCATGTGAACAATTCAGGTCATTTTACTTTGTATATACAACCAGTAAACCACGTCAAATCCACGTCGTAACCACGCCATTTCAACCAGTATTGTTTGCTGGGCAAGCTATGAAAGCACTAAAGCTTGGTGGATATGAGTTGCTCGAAGATTGCCTGGAGCTAATGAAAACCACTTTGGGATAATGTTCTCAATATTTCTGAAAATAGTTATTAGGGGCAAATCACATCGATTCCATGTGAAAATAACTTTCTATGAATATCAACTTTCGATTCCCCACGTTGCAAATCCCCCGGACCTCACTATAATGAGGTGTGAAAGGTGGATGAAATATGCTAGTTAACTGACGAAGCCGAGAAACGGGATCAAATATCTGCAATGCTGGTTACTTGAATGAACAGGTGACACGAGACGATATTAGCTGATGACGCACGCGCTCCGACATCTTCTTAACAAGAGAGATTGATTGCCTAAGATGTCATGCCAATACACGTACACAAGATTCTGTGGTAAGAGTGAGTAACCATCAGATGTACTCCGGATAAACAAGATCTACCTGTATCCATCACGTATCCATCCTCCTCTCCATGTCACCAAGCTTTCCTATTAACAGGACATCATTAACACCCAATACCTTGGCGGAGTGCTGCTAAATCAGGTCCAAATGTAGGCTTCAACAAATAGAAAATTGTAAACAAGAAGAGAAAACGCTTGTAAGTTTGGTCAGTTTTGATGTACACAAAACATATTAAAGAGTTCACCTAAAACAGTATGTATGTATATAACGAAGGTGATTTATGAATTCTGATTACTTGTCTTTTGCCTGCAGCTCATCAAATGTCACAGTCAGAAAATAAGATGAAAACCGACAGGGATAATACTCTGCATGGCGAGGTAGAGTCATATACTACTAGGTATAAATCCTGGCTCTGCTGTGGAGAGTACAAGGAAAACTGAATGTCCAAGAAAATACAATCTTTTATATTCATGAACTGGAAGACAGCAACTCTTCATATCTTGTCAATCGTATCATATATGTAAATCTGTTTATGAAATATTGTCAATAGAATTTTGATGGGCAAACCAACATAAAGATTTCAGTATATCCAACAAATGTCCAAGTCTCAAGACGAGATCTGTAAGTAGATGTGATGCATGCATATTTCATATCCAGGTCAGTCGCAAGAGAGATCCACTCACATGATACATGACATATATACATCTGATGTCTGAGGCGGTTTGAGGAGCAGGTTTGATTATTAGAGCGGCGAGGCGTGAATGCAAAGCGTAATCTTAACTGTCATGAGTCAAACAAGTTTAGATTATATCATTTGCCAGAAACAGACTTTTCTCGGGGAAACACTCCGTCAAGCTGAACATTGCGCTATTTGTTCAAATATTTTATAACTCGATTGCATGACGTCTAAATTTGGCTCAGAAAAGTTGTGAAGAAAAGAAGATTTGTTTTAAAAGGTAGCAAACATGCACTGCAAATAGTTGTAACAGTAAATTTGCCGTTAATTTTGCTATAAACTTTTGCTAAACTTTTGCTATAAATTATCAGAGGTCTTTTTTGCCTTGATTAGTGTAGACTCACGATGTAATGGGGTGGTCCGCTTAATACATGTTTGGCATTGTCACAGTTACTGGCAGGGGAAACGGGAATCGATTGGTTGGATTCAACATATTTATGAGTTCTTCCAATATGACTTTGCAGTTGACCAAGTAACAAACGATGTAAACAAATAGCATCAGAAGAAATGCATTACAAGTTCGTGGAGGTGGAATCTGTTTCATTTCCAATATTTGGTTGTGTAATGATATATCTATATAACAGCAACTCAATCTGCAGATTTTATAGTATTAGAATGCTATATTCATTTACAGCAAAATAACTGTTATATAACAGCAACTATACTATCACAGTAGAAATTACAGCAATATCGTGATATTTTACAGTTACTTCTTACAGGGTAACATAAAGTACAACCTTACCAGATTCTTTGTATAGATCTGATGAGCGCTATGAGCAGACCTGGTCTGGTATAGCGCTATATCAATTATTTATTATTATTATTCATTATTATTAGATCTGATGATGATGCGGTACAAACATGTTGTGAGTAAGCATAAGTCTATCCTAGAATGTTCCTTTCCTAAGGTAACAGATTAAAATGAAATTAAACGAACGTGTTTTAATCTTAAATTACACTTCCCTGAAAAGTGAAAAAAATGCACAGAACTCATTTCTATCATAATCATTCAAATTGACGAGTATTTCTGTGTAAATGTGAAATGTGTAAAGTTAGCAACTTTAGATGTGTTTCATATTACAGTGGTAATTAAGACCCCGGGGAGACTCGGCTAAACATAAATCGCGTCACTATAAGCAGCAGTCACGATAAGTTCAACTTACATTTAATTTACAGGTAATTCTCACCATTATAAAAGAGGATTGTTTGCTTTGTTCCTTCCATTCTTCTTAATATTTCAACTCTTTACGAGTGTATTTCACACTAACTTCGTTTGTATTTAGTAATGGCATTTCCAGGTAATATCTCTCAATACATTCGCCAATTACAAATCCGCGAGAACAACATTGTTTTATGCTGTGAGTTTAAGTTAATCTCAACATAACTTGTGGAGAGACAAATGGTTGTTATAAATGACTTAATGCGTAATTTAGAAATTTATAATTCAAGTGAGGGTTTATTATTCAAGTGAGGGTTTATTATTTAAGTGAGGCAACAAAAGGGTCACTCTATGTGCTTTGAGCGACCACCAGAGGGCAGGACATTACTCTGTCATTAAACACACAAACTTAAACTCCCCCTTTAGTATTTTAGAAATTCTTTGAATACAACTTTATATTTGATTCATACAGATGTGTGACAAAAGTGATAGTTAACATAGATGCAGTTGTTGAAATGTTTTAATCTCTAAATCACTTTCTTTCATGTGAATATTTTAAAACATCGATAGCCAAGTACATGCGAAATACAGATAACAAAAATTAAAATGGTTTAGGAGTATTTTAAGACATGTCAATGTGTTCATGACGCACTTTCACGTTAATATATTTGCCTTTGGTCTGCAGAGAGGTCTTCGAGGCCATACTACTGTCAAGGCCTTGCTATGGTTTGATTATAAATCCTTATTGCTTTCAGATTTGAAACGTGTCAAAGAGAAATAGATCGTGAGGTAAGGCCACAGGTGTGTGCCATAAGCGATCTTTGATCACGATGTGAACATTGGCAAAGTAAAATCCAATAAGTGCAATGCCAATCTGGTACTGCTTCATACGTAGACACTTTAGTGCCTCTTACTTTGTTTTGTTTTGTTTAAATCTTAAAGGACATGTTACAGGCCCCGTGGCTCAAATCAACATTGACATTGCCTACCAGTCTGCATACAAGTTCCATTCCTTGTCAAAAGGAATTCTATTCTATTGTATGGAGAAATACAGCGGTATTTTGATAAGGAAATAACACAAGGAGAAACATGATATAAACCAGAACTTGGCACCATGTAAAACGTAATATTATACACAATAAAAATGTTACAACTTTGGTACATCTGGAAAGGTCTGTTAGCAGTGAAAACTGGAGGGAGACAAATGTCAAGAATTTTCATCCTGCGGCATTATGGAACGAAGAACATAAGATGCTGATAATTAATATCAAATTAGCGGTGATATATTGAAGGTGGCTGCGTGTAGATCAGACTGTGTTTATACAGTATGTGGTATATAGAAGAGGTATTGGAGATCTGCCATGTCTTCCTTGGTCGTCTCAGAGATCACACTCCATACACGGCCTTTACATATCAAATGACGAGGACATGGACGGTGCCCCAGCATGTCGTGTCCAGGGGGGCATTGTGAGGGCTGACCCTTCCTCAGGCGGAGTAGCGCCCATATTGCTAAGATGCTGTATGGAATCAGCAGATCTCTATCTACATGCATATATATATATATATATATATTGTGGTATACAAGATGCATAGTCATGCCCTCATCCAGGGATTAAGATGTGAACTATATGAATGACAAATCACAAGGAAAAGGAAAGCATGAAATAAAGGTGATATGCTGCCCAGTTGTATGCATTACTGAAGTTTGCTCACAGAGGTATTACATGTACTTTTAAATGTACGATTGAAAATAATACTTGAAATATTGGTGGTCATCAATTGAAGGATGTAGATATGAGGATTCTCCCCAAATCATAGATACATTTGATATATCTATAATAAGTTGGATGATGGAAAGAATTTTCTCCTTTTTTGCAACCAGGTTTACTTTTTTTGATTTTTGAAAATGTATATGCTTATTTGAATATAGGTTTGAAGTGTAATGAGTTTAGGGAAGGATATATGTGAATAAGAAGACGCGCACCTGTTGCGGCAGCAGCAGCTTCTGGGAGTACCTGGTCTACCTTCTACCTGTAGGCAGAGTCTGTCACACAGTATTGATCTTAGGACACACATCTCTACTGTAGAGCCACCACAAGTGGCGCAGCAACAACTAATCTCAGATAGCCGAGCGTGATAAGAAGGGACACAGATAGCTGATATAGTGCTGCTGTAAGATGCCAGGCATGAGGAGCAGGTATAGTCACCAGGAACACAGACACACATGATATAACAATACTACACTGGTGACAGTCGTCTGTGTACAGATGAAGGTTGTACCTGGAGCAGAGACAAGCTGGTAACCATGGCTCCCTATGTGAATACAATTTAATGATAGCCATGTCTCCAATGAGTTGCATAGTCATCATGGAAACAGTCTTCGTTAACGAACCCTGAAGACACCAGTGATTGCGGACAGATCTGTGACATTACATCACTGTGGTCTTCAATATCATTTGTGTCAGAACCTGAAATTGTAGCTAATCATTGCCGCCTATTCAACATCCAGTTGTTTGACAGTTCCCTTGGACAGGGCCAGGTTGATGTTTGCCAGCTACAAGGCACAGGTCAAAGCCATGTCCAGCCCAGGCCGGCAGATGAACACTCGCAGACTGCCCCCTCTACCAGGGGGTGGTAAACGAGGGGGAAGCCCCCAAGAAAAGAAAGGAAAAAGCAGCCCAACCACAAAACCATTCAAACCAGATAAATCCCATTATGATATGGTAGTAACAGGTAAGTGGCCATGATAACTAACAGCTAAATAGATTAACACAAGGGAGCCCCAACATTAGATAGGATATTCTTATAAGCAACTCTCACTGTGTTAGCAACCAAACTCTGTGTTAGTAACCCTTAAATAAGACCAAACACGATGTAGAACTAACTGTATAGGTCTTGGCTATTATGTAAGAAATAGATTCATGTTTGTATACCCACCTGTGTCGCTAGTATCCTACACATTGAACCCAGCTATTCATATAAGCCACAGGTTGGGCCCAACATGTTGTGTGTACCTCTCAGCTAGGCTATATGGGATATCAACACACCTTTATATAATTATCCCACATGTTTGGATATATCA
This sequence comes from Amphiduros pacificus, assembly GCA_949316495.1. NCBI lineage: Eukaryota > Metazoa > Annelida > Polychaeta > Phyllodocida > Hesionidae > Amphiduros > Amphiduros pacificus. The sequence continues at coordinate 566,790 of OX439000.1, read as the reverse complement.
TGATTTGAATTCCTTTTCAAACGAGTATCATTGCAAGCATCGGGTGGCGGGATGCGATGCGACTCAGCTGTGGCCGAGGTTTATGTTGACCAGACATGAAGGAAAACAAACAATTGGACATTTCATAGCTTTGTTTCTCATTCCTCACCAGTGGCACACAACAAAGCATTGGATGCCGTGATGTGTATCAATGCTAAAGAAACGTCCCTCTCTTTAAAACGAAAAGGGCATCGAGTTGCTGGAAGCCTTCTCTCTTTGCCACTCTGACAACACTACAAAACATATGCTACTAAGAACAGAATGTGTGAGCGCCCGAGTTTGGCACATATGTGTATAAAGAGTAGAATAGTGCTCACTAGATGCTACTAAGAACAGAATGTGTGAGCGCCTGAGTTTGGCACATATGTGTATATGGAGTAGAATAGTGCTCACAAGATGCTACTAAGAACAGAATGTGTGAGCGCCTGAGTTTGGCACATATGTGTATAAGGAGTAGAATAGTGCTCACTAGATGAGAATGCAACACACATGTTACCTGTTCATGGATAAGCTTTAATGCCTATAAAGCGACACCTACACACGTCACGGCAAACACATTTCATCAATTACACAATAAATACATTAATATTTGATTATCATTTAAATAGGTGTGAATAATAAGACATAGCCTGAGTCCTCAATGCCGAGATAATATATATAAGCAAGACAGGCTGCAGATAGGGCGGGAGGCGGCAACCAAGATCACACTTGAGTGAAGTTACCCCAATTGTGCATCAGCAATACTTCAGTATCAGTTAGGAATTGGGTGTGAATATTAAGACATGGCCTGAGCCCCATTAGCCATCTAATGATTGTGATCTATTGGGGGGTTGTCTAATGTAGGAAAGCCTCAGATCTCCACAGACCTACACACCACATCTCCTCTGAAGGGAAATGCCTGCTGACTGCACGAAGGGAATGCGTGGTATAGCCAACAGGGTTAAAACCTAACTGACGAAGCTCTAGGCAAGAACTTGGACTTGCACAGGAGAGCAGTACCAGAACAGCCAACACACATTGTAAACCCCAAGACGGCACAATAGCTACTTACTGCCACACAGGCAGGCATAGACCCGCTAGGTGAGGGCCGCGACCTGTATACCAGTGAATCAGGCTAGGTGAGGGCCCCGCCCTGTATACCAGTGAATCAGGCTAGGTGAGGGCTGCACCCTGTATACCAGTGAATCAGGCTAGGTGAGGGCTGCACCCTGTATACCAGTGAATCAGGCGAGGTGAGGGCCGCCCTGTATACCAGTGAATCAGGCTAGGTGAGGGCAGCGCCCTGTATACCAGTGAATCAGGCTAGGTGAGGGCAGCGCCCTGTATACCAGTGAATCAGGCAAGGTGAGGGCCCCGCCCTGTATACCAGTGAATCAGGCTAGGTGAGGGCTGCACCCTGTATACCAGTGAATCAGGCGAGGTGAGGGCCGCGCCCTGTATACCAGTGAATCAGGCGAGGTGAGGGCCGTGCCCTGTATACCAGTGAATCAGGCGAGGTAAGGGCCGCCCTGTATACCAGTGAATCAGGGGAGGTGAGGGCCGCCCTGTATACCAGTGAATCAGGCTAGGTGAGGGCCGCCCTGTATACCAGTGAATCAGGCTAGGTGAGGGCCGTGCCCTGTATACCAGTGAATCAGGCTAGGGGAGGACCGTGCCCTGTATACCAGTGAATCAGGCTAGGTGAGGGCAGCGCCCTGTATACCAGTGAATCAGGCGAGGTGAGGGCCGCCCTGTATACCAGTGAATCAGGCTAGGTGAGGGCAGCGCCCTGTATACCAGTGAATCAGGCAAGGTGAGGGCCGCCCTGTATACCAGTGAACCAGGCTAGGTGAGGACCGCCCTGTATACCAGTGAATCAGGCGAGGTGAGGGCCGCCCTGTATACCAGTGAACCAGGCTAGGTGAGGGCCGTGCCCTGTATACCAGTGAATCAGGCTAGGTGAGGGCCGCCCTGTATACCAGTGAATCAGGCGAGGTGAGGGCCGTGCCCTGTATACCAGTGAATCAGGCTAGGTGAGGGCCGCCCTGTATACCAGTGAATCAGGCGAGGTGAGGGCCGCCCTGTATACCAGTGAATCAGGCGAGGTGAGGGCCGCCCTGTATACCAGTGAATCAGGCGAGGTGAGGGCCGTGCCCTGTATACCAGTGAATCAGGCGAGGTGAGGGCCGCCCTGTATACCAGTGAATCAGGCGAGGTGAGGGCCGCCCTGTATACCAGTGAACCAGGCGAGGTGAGGACCGCCCTGTATACCAGTGAACCAGGCGAGGTGAGGACCGCCCTGTATACCAGTCAATCAGGCTAGGGGAGGGCCGCCCTGTATACCAGTGAATCAGGCTAGGTGAGGGCCGCGCCCTGTATACCAGTGAATCAGGCGAGGTGAGGGCCGCCATGTATACCAGAGAATCAGGCGAGGTGAGGGCCGCCCTGTATATCAGTGAATCAGGCTAGGTGAGGGCCGCGCCCTGTATACCAGTGAATCAGGCGAGGTGAGGGCCGCGCCCTGTATACCAGTGAATCAGGCTAGGTGAGGGCCGCCCTGTATACCAGTGAATCAGGCGAGGTGAGGGCCGCGCCCTGTATACCAGTGAATCAGGCTAGGTGAGGGCCGCCCTGTATACCAGTGAATCAGGCGAGGTGAGGGCCGCCCTGTATACCAGTGAATCAGGCGAGCTGAGGGCCGCGCCCTGTATACCAGTGAATCAGGCGAGCTGAGGGCCGCGCCCTGTATACCAGTGAATCAGGCGAGCTGAGGGCCGCACCCTGTATACCAGTGAATCAGGCTAGACGAGGGCCGCGCCCTGTATACCAGTGAATCAGTGAGCTGAGGGCCGCGCCCTGTATACCAGTGAATCAGGCGAGGTGAGGGCCGCGCCCTGTATACCAGTGAATCATGCTAGGTGAGGGCCGCCCTGTATACCAGTGAATCAGGCGAGCTGAGGGCCGCGCCCTGTATACCAGTGAATCAGGCGAGCTGAGGGCCGCCCTGTATACCAGTGAATCAGGCTAGGTGAGGGCCGCGCCCCGTATACCAGTAAATCAGTGAGGTGAGGGCCGCCCTGTATACCAGTGAATCAGGCTAGGTGAGGGCCGCGCCCTGTATACCAGTGAATCAGTGAGGCGAGGGCCGCCCTGTATACCAGTGAATCAGTGAGGTGAGGGCCGCCCTGTATACCAGTGAATCAGTGAGGGGAGGTCCGCCCTGTATACCAGTGAATCAGTGAGGTGAGGGCCGCCCTGTATACCAGTGAATCAGGCTAGGTAAGGGCCGCCCTGTATACCAGTGAATCAGTGAGGTGAGGGCCGCCCTGTATACCAATGAATCAGGCTAGGTGAGGGCAGCGCCCTGTATACCAGTGAATCAGGCTAGGTGAGGGCCGCCCTGTATACCAGTGAATCAGGCTAGGTGAGGGCCGCCCTGTATACCAGTGAATCAGTGAGGTGAGGGCCGCCCTGTATACCAGTGAATCAGTGAGGCGAGGGCCGCCCTGTATACCAGTGAATCAGGCTAGGTGAGGGCCGCCCTGTATACCAGTGAATCAGGGGAGGTGAGGGCCGCCCTGTATACCAGTGAATCAGGCAAGGTGAGGACCGCCCTGTATACCAGTGAATCAGGCAAGGTGAGGGCCGCCCTGTATACCAGTGAATCAGTGAGGGGAGGTCCGCCCTGTATACTAGTGAATCAGGCGAGGTGAGGACCGCCCTGTATACCAGTGAATCAGTGAGGTAAGGGCCGCCCTGTATACCAGTGAATCAGGCGAGGTGAGGGCCGCCCTGTATACCAGTGAATCAGGCTAGGTGAGGGCAGCGCCCTGTATACCAGTGAATCAGGCTAGGTGAGGGCCGCCCTGTATACCAGTGAATCAGTGAGGTGAGGGCCGCGCCCTGTATACCAGTGAATCTGGCGAGGTGAGGGCCGCCCTGTATACCAGTGAATCAGGCGAGGTGAGGGCCGCCCTGTATACCAGTGAATCAGGCGAGGTGAGGGCCGCGCCCTGTATACCAGTGAATCAGGCGAGGTGAGGGCCGCCCTGTATACCAGTGAATCAGGCGAGGTGAGGACCGCCCTGTATACCAGTGAATCAGGCGAGGTGAGGGCCGCCCTGTATACCAGTGAACCAGGCTAGGTGAGGACCGCCCTGTATACCAGTGAATCAGGCTAGGTGAGGGCCGCGCCCTGTATACCAGTGAACCAGGCTAGGTGAGGGCCGCGCCCTGTATACCAGTGAATCAGGCTAGGGGAGGGCCGCCCTGTATACCAGTGAACCAGGCTAGGTGAGGGCCGTGCCCTGTATACCAGTGAATCAGGCTAGGGGAGGGCCGCCCTGTATACCAGTGAACCAGGCTAGGTGAGGGCCGTGCCCTGTATACCAGTGAATCAGGCGAGCTGAGGGATGGGCCCTGTATACCAGTGAATCAGGCTAGCATCACGCATTAGAAGCTCAGGATCTTATATCTAATTGGGGATTCTTTTGGGATGGTGAACTCTTGGGTATGATGTGGGTTGGGGAGGAGGTTGGGATAAGTTGAGGATCGTGTCTTGCATGATATGGGGGAATGCAGGGCAGCTAGATGCACTGAGACTGGTGTGCCAGATAGGGGCTTATAACTGTTATTAGAATGGTTATGTAACACAGTAGAACAGCCTGATTAGCAAGGTATAGGTTATAATTACATTTACTGTCTCTGTGCTGAGGTAAACGACCTTTTAGTCATGAGCTGTCTGCAAACCAAATGATAAAAATAGGTTTGATCTCGGCCATGTGTCTATATATAGCATTACTATATATATAAACTAAGGGCATGAAAGCTCTTGCACCACATTTATGTCAATCTGATGTTTGAAATCAGATTAAAAATACTTATGTACATCCTAAAATTTAAAGGATATCATCCATTCAATGATAAGATACCAAAGCATTTTTAAAAAGTGAAAACTTTACCTTATGGCTTTCAAAAATATTTGTTTGATGAAGCTGAAAATTGTGTTCCAAGAGAAATAAGAAAAGACCGGTGGTTGGGTGGTGGAACACCCTGGAAATAATATCATTCCCTAAGAAACATACAAATTTTACGCCCCCTATTGTTTAATAGCTCATACTATTTGCAAAGAGCTACAAGGCATTGTCACGCCCCACTGAGCACAGGATAAAAGTATCATATGGGACACTATTGATTTCCACCATTCCCTCTATTGGATCACAGGCTTTTCTGATTTTTGTACAAGGGATCTCAGATTTGGGCAGAAATATTACTTAAGGTAAGGCTAGGTTAAGTTTTGAAACACTGAATTTAAAGAATGGATGGTACAGATTAGAAATATCCATACCTCAAGGTCATAAATGTAAAATTAATAACTTTATACATGGAATGAAAATGATCTCATCCAAGGGTGTGATTTCAGCTTTCATCCCTTTAGTTGTATATAAGTAAAGGGGGAATTGACATTGATCACACAATTTCAACACTATCATAGCTTTTCAGATTCCCTGTGCTTTTAGTATTGCACTGAAGGCTGTTGCCAATCAAGATCTGAAATATATAAAACAAATCTAACGCTTTTGAGGCAGGTTAATAATCTCTTAACATTAAGAGACTGAAACCTGAAGTCCAAGCGATTAAGAGCGTCGGTGGAAGAGTTCTCAGTTAAGTACAAGGACATGATCTCGTCAGTCAATGAAGGCAACTGCCTTTTATTGGAATATGATTATGGGTTGCATTTCAAAACCTGCTTTAATGCTTGAGTTTAAAATAGTGTGGAGGCTTCCTTTGCGTGGACTTTGAGTGTTGCTTAATATTATTGAGTCATCCAAGTAGTGATTCATATTGGATTCCTCACCTTAATACATATATTCCATCCACAAACTCGCTAAAGAATCTGGGTGTAGATCCCAGCCCAGAGGACAAACTTTCCTATGGTATCAGACCCTCAGCATTGTGCAAGCTAAATCCAGCTATCCCTTGCAGTTTGTCCTGTTTAAGTGTTGCCCATTGTTGCCACAAGTGGCTTAGGGGGTCTGATGTTGGTGGGCACACTTGCCTTGTTTGGAGCATACCTCATGGAGTAGGGTTGCTCTCATCTGATGTTGCACCTGCGTGCGTTCCAATTATAGCATAGTTCTACAGGCCAATCTGAAACATCCACTGGAACTTTGAGCATTCATTTCAGATGTGGTTAAGATCCCTGCGTCTATTGCACCTAGTGATCAAGAATCTGACTGTTGGAGTGTTCAGTGTGGTGGTAACCACCTCAGAAGGTACCTGGGCAACTCAGAAGGTACCTGAGCAACTCAGAAGGTACCTGGGCAACTCAGAAGGTACCTGAGCAACTCAGAAGGTACCTGAGCAACTCATAAGGTACCTGGGCAACTCAGAAGGTACCTGAGCAACTTAGAAGGTACCTGAGCATCTCAGAAGGTACCTGAGCATCTCAGAAGGTACCTGGGCAACTCAGAAGGTACCTAGGCAACTCATAAGGTACCTGGGCAACTCATAAGGTACCTGGGCAACTCAGAAGGTACCTGAGCAACTCAGAAGGTACCTGAGCAACTCAGAAGGTACCTGGGCAACTCAGAAGGTACCTGAGCAACTCAGAAGGTACCTGGGCAACTCAGAAGGTACCTGAGCAACTTAGAAGGTACCTGGGCAACTCAGAAGGTACCTGGGCAACTCATAAGGTACCTGAGCATCTCAGAAGGTACCTGAGCATCTCAGAAGGTACCTGGGCAACTCAGAAGGTACCTAGGCAACTCATAAGGTACCTGGGCAACTCATAAGGTACCTGGGCAACTCAGAAGGTACCTGAGCAACTCAGAAGGTACCTGGGCAACTCATAAGGTACCTGAGCATCTCAGAAGGTACCTGGGCAACTCAGAAGGTACCTGAGCAACTCAGAAGGTACCTGAGCAACTCAGAAGGTACCTGAGCAACTCAGAAGGTACCTAGGCATCTCAGAAGGTACCTGAGCAACACAGAAGGTACCTGGGCAACTCAGAAGGTACCTGGGCAACTCAGAAGGTACCTGGGCAACTCAGAAGGTACCTGGACAACTCAGAAGGTACCTGAGCAACTCAGAAGGTACCTGGGCAACTCAGAAGGTACCCGGGCAACTCAGAAGGTACCCGGGCAACTCAGAAGGTACCCGGGCAACTCAGAAGGTACCTGAGCAACTCAGAAGGTACCTGGGCAACTCAGAAGGTACCCGGGCAACTCAGAAGGTACCTAGGCATCTCAGAAGGTACCTGGGCAAACCGGAAGGTACGTGGGCAACACAACAGGTACCTGGGCATCTCAGAAGGTATCAGGGCAACTCAGAAGGTACCTGGGCAACTCAGAAGGTATCAGGGCAACTCATAAGGTACCCGGGCAACTCAGAAGGTACCTGGGCTACTCAGAAGGTACCTCGGCAACTCAGAAGGTACCCGGGCAACTAAGAAGGTACCTGGGCAACTCAGAAGGTACCTAGGCATCTCAGAAGGGACCTGAGCAACTCAGAAGGTACCTGGGCAACTCAGAAGGTACCCGGGCAACTCAGAAGGTACCTAGGCATCTCAGAAGGTACCTGAGCAACTCAGAAGGTACCTGGGCAACTCAGAAGGTACCTGGACAAACCGGAAGGTACGTGGGCAACACAACAGGTACCTGGGCATCTCAGAAGGTATCAGGGCAACTCAGAAGGTACCTGGGCAACTCAGAAGGTACCTGGACAACTCAGAAGATACCTGGGCAACACAGAAGGTACCTGGACAACACAGAAGGTACCTGGACAACTCAGTACCTGGGCCTTCTCCCTTGAGCTGATCACACGAACCTACTCTTCTTCCTGAGGGGAGAGATTGTTATATAATCTAATGGAATAGGTGTGAAAGTCGGGAATGAATGTATCTTTACCTTCAGTTCATGGAAGGTTGGTTAAACACAATGCTGGCGGGTGAGCAAGCATGGTTGAATTGTAGTTGCTAGGCACGTGGTTGGGGTTGCGAAGACCATTGTCCTCGGTGCAAGTGCGTTGAGTGGCATTAAGGTCTATAATCCACAATCAGTTTGAAGCATCTGGAGAGAACTTCGGGTGGTCTCGTATATTTACGTAACTGCCTTCGGCTCTGGGGCACACGTGGCGGACAAATTCGTTTACAGGAGATTTTTAAATACCCAACTCTTTTAGTGATAATTGATATTTTATGCCATGATTATATCTAAAATGTCCCATAAATATTCTTGATTATTCTTTGGATGGCATTAAATAAAGAAAATATAAATACTTGATATAAGTCGCCAGGTGCAAAAACTGAGTTAAAACGGGTTCAATTTAATTAATAAAAATTTAAGACTAGCTGGTTAAGTTTACCTTTTCTGTGCTAAATTAATAAATAACATTACTTTGAACACATTTAAGCCAAAAAAACATAAATCTGTCCCAGTTTTTCATTGTGGATTATAGACCTTAAGGGAAAGGTCATTCTAAGATGTGATCAGAATCTAAAGTTGCAATTGGAAGGACATCATCTGTCCATTTATTGACCTAATATGGCATCTTCAATTAATGAGCATTCTCTTTTCACTCGGGTCGTAGACAGGGGATTACCTCGAATCGGTTGTGAGTTGAACCGCTCGGGTAAAAGTTTGAGGGATTCATGGAAGAGAGGCTAGTGACCATCTGCTCTGCTAGCTATCGGTGCCGCTGAACCAACCAGCTTGATCCAATGAGGATGATGTCTCGAGACACGAGAGACGGCTTGGTGCAATGGTTGGGTGCAATGGTTGGGTGCAATGGTTGGGTGCAATGGTTGGGTGCAATGGCTGGGTGCAATTGTTGGGTGCAATGGTTGGGTGCAATGGCTGGGTGCAATGGTTGGGTGCAATGGCTGGGTGCAATGGCTGGGTGCAATGGCTTGGTGCAATGGCTGGGTGCAATGGTTGTGCCATAAGGCCCTTGATGCCCTTTCAGTTGTAAGCCGCAATGACCATGGGTCACGTGGTCGGGGCTGAGTGTGGGTCACTGTCAGGGTCAACCTGTGCCTTCTAAACATTAACACTAACGTTCTTACAAGCACGATTTGGTGGGATACAGTTGGTTAGAACACAAGCTTGTTAGCACCAGTTCCTCTGTAATGACCCAAAGGTCGTGGGTTCGATTCCCAACCATGCCGAGATTGCATCCGTTTTACAATTTCTCATGTGAGTTGAGGTACGTGCTGAAAGGGTTAAGCTATTGGCCTTGCAAATCTGTGACATCTGGGTGTATGTAATATATATGTATGTTATGGTTCCGCCATTATTGCTTAAAACCAGTTGCTGGAAGGCAGGAAGCACTTAAAAGGCTTCTAAGAGAGACCAGCTTAATTACATCTTTCATCAAACTTTGAATGATGGTCACCCCATCATTGCTTAGCGCCTGGCAGCACGTACGAGATGACGCAGTGCTCAACTGACATCTCCCTGATGACGCCTGTCAGAGAAGCCGGCGTGTCAGCTCAAGTCTAATTGGTCTTAAAACAGGGACCTCCCCCACCCCCTGGCCCCGTTCCACCGGGTCCCCACTCTCGGGTCCCCACCCCCCGGGTCCCCACCCCCTGGTCCCCACCCCTGGGTCCCCACCCCCGGGTCCCCACCCCGGGTCCCCACCCCCGGGTCCCCACCCCCGGGTCCCCACCCCCGGGTCCCCACCCCTGGGTCCCCACCCCCTGGTCCCCACCCCCTAGTCCCAACCCCTGGGTCCCCACCCCTGGGTCCCCACCCTCTGGTCCCCACCGCTGGGTCCCCACCCCTGGGTATTCACCCCCCGGATCCCCATCTCCGGGTCCCCACCCCTGGGTCCCTACCCCCAGGTCCCCACCCCCAGGCCCCCACCCCTCATATGAGGCCACCATAAATATTCACTTATAGCCTTTTGGGCGCGATATTGTTTTACCAACACGGACTACTGCACAGACCACGGTCAGGATCAAGCTCATGCACAACAAACGTACAAGTCTTCTGTCATAAAATATTATCTCAAGTTCGGAAAATCATGACAAACATTTTTGTGTTGAATAAGAACAGTGCGAATGGACGATAAAACCTAACAGTAATCAGGTTATCCATCACAGATGAGGAATCCGTTCCTACATTTATATATGACATTTTACTTGTTATCTCATTGAAGTGGTCCATAGAGATTCCCGCCTATTACATCTCTTCTGGTGACAACTTGTGTCAGAAGCAAACATCTGTGATTTATGCAGTTCACATTCATATCTATACACTACTTCATCAACTTATTGACATAATAACACGGCTTCATTTTGTGATGTTCAGTCTATTGTTTTCATCAATGTTTGGCAAGTGCCTCTCATGGTCAGGTAGCTGACGGCTTATTACATAAGTGATTAGATATGATCAGTGTTCAGCACTCAGTGATCTGACGTCAGAGACCGAGAAATTCTGATATACAATATGGCTGCCCAGGGTCATCTCACAACACTCCATGTTTGTATGGGCGGGGGGGATAGATATATAAAATGTGGCTGCCCAGGGGTATCTAACAACCCTCCATGTTTGTATGGGGGGAAATAGATATATACATTTAAACTGTTGACAACTCATCTGAATAAAAGATATTATTTTTTTAGAATTGTTTTCATAAGATGAAATAAAAAGAAAATGAATGTGTAAAGAAGCTTAAACTGCTTTCAATTACGTAAAATATATCAGGTGGATATAAATTCATGGGATTGGTATATCATGGGATTGATATATCATGGGATTGATATAGCATGGGATTGATATAGCATGGGATTGATATAGCATGGGATTGATATATCATGGGATTGATATATCATGGGATTGATATAGCATGGGATTGAGGTATCATGGGGTTGATATAGCATGGGATTGATATAGCATGGGATTGATATATCATGGGGTTGAGACATCATGGGATTGATATAGCATGGGATTGATATAGCATGGGATTGATATAGCATGGGATTGATATATCATGGGATTGATATATCATGGGGTTGAGACATCATGGGATTGATATAGCATGGGATTGATATAGCATGGGATTGATATAGCATGGGATTGTGATATCAGGGGATTGATATAGCATGGGATTGATATATCATGGGATTGATATATCATGGGATTGATATATCATGGGATTGATATAGCATGGGATTGATATATCATGGGATTGATATAGCATGGGATTGATATATCATGGGATTGATATAGCATGGGATTGATATAGCATGGGATTGATATAGCATGGGATTGATATAGCATGGGATTGATATAGCATGGGATTGATATAGCATGGGATTGATATATCATGGGATTGATATATCATGGGATTGATATAGCATGGGATTTATATATCATGGGATTGATATATCATGGGATTGATATATCATGGGGTTGATATAGCATGGGATTGATATAGCATGGGATTGATATAGCATGGGATTGATATAGCATGGGATTGATATATCATGGGATTGATATAGCATGGGATTGATATATCATGGGATTGATATAGCATGGGATTGATATAGCATGGGATTGATATAGCATGGGATTGATATAGCATGGGATTGATATATCATGGGATTGATATAGCATGGGATTGATATATCATGGGATTGATATAGCATGGGATTGATATAGCATGGGATTGATATATCATGGGATTGATATATCATGGGATTGATATATCATGGGATTGATATAGCATGGGATTAATATATCATGGGATTGATATATCATGGGATTGATATATCATGGGGTTGATATATCATGGGGTTGATATAGCATGGGATTGATATATCATGGGATTGATATAGCATGGGATTGATATAGCATGGGATTGATATAGCATGGGATTGATATAGCATGGGATTGATAATAATGATAATAAGATTTGTATAGCGTTTATACCAGACAAGTCTAGAAAGTGCTTCCTGAAGAGATAGGTTTTCAGTCTACTCTAAAGCATGTAACTGATCTACTAGTTCTAATCTCTTTGGGGAGCTGGTTCTAGAGTCTCGGGCCGACAGATGAAAAGGCCCTGTCGCCCACTGTCTTAAGTCTAGTCGTAGGCACTTGCAGGTAAGTACCATCATTTGATCTGAGAGACCTTTCCCCTTGTTTAATAAGGAGAAAATCACGCAAGTCAGGCGGCACCTTATCATTCATAGCCTTTCATAGAGAAGGATTTTAAAGTCAATTCTGGCGTGGAGGAGCCAGGGAGCCAGTGAAGTTCCTTTAGTTTTCCTGATATATGATCAAACTTCCCGATCTTTCCCACGACACGGGCTGCAGAGTTCTGAAGGTATTGTAACCTCTTGATGTCAGATTTAGGAAGGCCAGCAAGAAGGCTAATCTAAGGTATGTAGATGTAACGAAGGCATGGGTCAGTGTGACAGCAGTTTTCTCGCCTAGACACTGTCTAATAGCTCCCAGATTCCGAATATGATAATAGCCCTTCTTGCACATCTTAGCTATCTGAGCCTTCATGTCCAGATTGGAGTCAAGAGTGACACCGAGGTCAATTACTGAGTCACTAGGCGATATATGAACTCCCAGCCAGGTTTGTGTTGCCGACCCTGATAGTTTCAGGAATACTGCCATGGGTAGCAGTATTATGCCTGTCAGTACAAATTAGCATCTCAGTCTTCCCATCATTTATTTTCATCTTATTTGAGATCAGAAAATTCCTTACCTCACAGACACTATGTTCTAATCTGTGCCTGATTGTCTTACAGAGCCATGGTCAATAGGGATGTAAATCTGGGTGTCATCAGCATAGATATGATAGTTCAGTCCATATTTAGCCAATATATCTGCCAGAGGTGTCATGTAAATAGTGAAGAGTATTGGGCCCAGGACCGAGCCTTGTGGGACCCCGTATTTTATACACTTCAGAGAGGACCTATTCATCCCAACCTTAACACATTGTTTCCTATTACATAGGTATGACCGAATCCACGACAGGGCATGACCTCTGACGTGACATCTATTCTTCAGTCTATTGAGAAGAATCTGGTGGTCAATGGCGTCAAAGGCCGCAGAGAGGTCAAGTAATAGTAGGATTACTGACTTTTTCTCGTCCAGGTCTCGTAAGATGTCATTTTGCACTTTAACTAAAGCAGTCTCTGTGCTATGATATTTCTTGTAAGCCGACTGAAATCTATCTGTAAGACCGTTCCTTACAAGATGAGGGATCAGTTGCTCTGACACTCTCTCAGTGAGTTTAGAAATATAAGTCAAGTAAGAAACCGGTCTGTACTTTCCTTCAATCAATTCTAAACCCAGTTTCTTCAGTAGAGGCGTAATAATGGCAGTTTTCATGTTATCAGATACAGATGCATCCATTAATGACTTGTTGATAATGGAAGTGATAATTGGTATGAGGTCATCCTGGAGGTCAAGCAGTAGCCATGTAGGGATGGGATTCAGCTCACATGACTTTTTAGCAGACCTTTTGATTAGTCTACGAACCTCCTCAGTTGTTAAAGGAAGAAACCTCTCTAGAGGTGATGTAACATGTACATCCCTATTGTTCCCAGTGCCACCTGGTGAGGAAACTACCACGCCAGGAGTAGTATCCATATCTGAGCGTATTCTTTCTATTTTGTCAAGAAAGAAGTCATTGAACATTTCTGGCAGAGTGACTTCTCAGTCAGATTATGGCATCGGGGTGTCCTTGTTCTTGTGCATGACCGTATCAATAAATAGTTTTTTGGGGTCATGCTTATTTTCTTCCATGAGATTGGAGAAATAGTCTGATTGGGCAGTTTTCAACATGGAATTATACTTATTCCTATGAGAGTTGTATAATTCTTTATCAATTTGAAGTCTGGTTTTGTTCCATTTCCTCTCAAGTCTTCTCTTAAGAGACCTTTCCAACTCTAATTGGTCACTCATCCACCGGTTTACGTTGGGTGACCCTAGCATGCTTGTAAGGGCATGCTTATCCATGAGTGCTGTTAGCTCCCTGTCATAGTAATTTTCTAAGTTACTAAGAGAGAGTTTGTCCCATGATGGATTAGTTTTAGTCAGGGATCTGATGTCATTTTTAGGGATTCACGGTCCGGATCCCTAAAATTCCTGTATTTGATAGATTTTTTAGGGATTTTAGGGGCTCTGATCCCTAGATCTATTTTGATCATTTTATGATCGGATATATATTCATCAACAATATGACTTTTTAGAGTTCCATTACCTTTAAAGGTGATAATTAGATCAAGGGTGTTACCTAATCTGTGAGTAGGCTCAGTCACCATTGATTTAAGTCAGAGGTTGAGAGGATATCCATAAACTTTATTACATCCGCCTTATCTGGCTTGTTCACATGGAAATTGCAGTCACCTAGGAAGGTTACCTCATGTTTGAACGAACCATAATGAGCCACTAATTGGGTGAATTCGTCATAGAACTCAGAATAGGTATACCTATTCTTCTCACATGGTTCAGGTCTGTAAATAGTTACAAAGGTGAATTCGAATGATATCATGGGATTGAGATATCAGGGGATTGAGATATCAGGGGATTGAGATATCAGGGGATTGAGATATCAGGGGATTGTGATATCATGGGATTGAGATATCAGGGGATTGAGATATCATGGGATTGAGACATCATGGGATTGAGATATCATGGGATTGAGATATCATGGGATTGTGATATCATGGGATTGTGATATCATGGGGTTGAGGTATCATGGGATTGTGATATCATGGGATTGTGATATCATGGGATTGAGGTATCATGGGATTGTGATATCATGGGATTGTGATATCATGGGATTGAGGTATCATGGGATTGTGATATCATGGGATTGTGATATCATGGGATTGTGATATCATGGGATTGAGATATCATGGGATTGTGATATCATGGGATTGTGATATCATGGGGTTGAGGTATCATGGGATTGTGATATCATGGGATTGTGATATCATGGGATTGAGGTATCATGGGATTGTGATATCATGGGATTGTGATATCATGGGATTGAGATATCATGGGGTTGATATATCATGGGATTGTGATATCATGGGGTTGATATATCATGGGATTGTGATATCATGGGATTGAGATATCATGGGGTTGATATATCATGGGATTGTGATATCATGGGGTTGATATATCATGGGATTGTGATATCATGGGATTGAGGTATCATGGGATTGTGATATCATGGGATTGTGACATCATGGGATTGTGATATCATGGGATTGAGATATCATGGGATCGAGGTATCGTGGGATTGAGGAGGATTTACATGATATCACTTCAATGAATGACCCTCTATGGGCGATTTCTCGTCATGTGCTGTTGTACTTCCCAGATGGAAGAATGATATGGGGAGAATGCTGCCAGCCATATATATGTAACCTGATATGGTATATTAATATCACTTCCTCAGAAGCTGATAATGAGCCTGAAGATGATGAATAATTCCCCAACAATCACCTCATTATCATCCACAATTAACTTCGCCAATCTTCGTTGACGTATTATCAGTGCGTCCGGACATAATACGAGATACACTCACATTCCATATTAACATCATGTGTCGTCACCTGTGATACAAACATGAAATTAATCAGTGAAACCAACATCATGAAATTAACATTATTACAGCTAGAAAAACATCGGAAAAGGCAGCAAAACACATTCAGAGGAGCAATGGGTCTCAGGAGGTGAAACACTGGAGTCAGCAACAGTCGTGGAGATAGAAATGAAACGTTTAACAGGCAAAGCGACGAATGCATTTCCAGCTACTGCGTTACCGGCCAAAGGTCACACCTTTCCGCACACGTGTACATTGTGACGAATCGAGGTCAATCGGTACAATGTTCGTAACAATTTATTAATATCATTCGTATAAACATTTCAATGTTTATACATTTCAATGTTTATACAAGAAATCCATTATTCTATTTGTTTTATGTAAACAAGACATTTTCCTTGTTATCAGCCAATCCTATGGTTGCGCGAATCCTATGGTCTAAATGAATCGTTATGAACATTGCACACAGGGACCTCGCCACTGAAGGCGAATACTTTCATACCTTAATCAGTTGTCTCTTAAGAAGAGAGAGTAAAATGCTAATCAATAACATGCTTCGAGTATAGCATTTATCCAATGATATCTGATTAGACACCGGCGTGCACTTAATGACAAGAATAGTTGATCTCCAGGGAAGGCAACTGTCGCCTTATAGTCAAATAATAACTGCCTTGATGATGAACTCTCAGCCAGGTTGATGGAAAGCTCTGAGACAGGTTGATGGAGAACTCTGAGCCAGGTTGATGATGAACTTTGAGCCAGGTTGATGGAGTACTCCCAGCCAGGTTGATGGAGAGCTCTGAGCCAGGTTGATGGAGAACTCTCAGCCAGGTTGATGGAGAACTCTGAGACAGGTTGATGGAGTACTCCCAGCCAGGTTGATGATGAACTCTCAGCCAGGTTGATGGAGAACTCTGAGACAGGTTGATGGAGAACTCCCAGCCAGGTTGATGATGAACTCTCAGCCAGGCTGATGGAGAACTCTGAGACAGGTTGATGGAGAACTCTGAGCCAGGTTGATGATGAACTCTCAGGTAGGTTGATGGAGAACTCTCAGCCAGGTTGATGGAGAACTCTGAGACAGGTTGATGATGAACTCTCAGCCAGGTTGATGGAGAGCTCTGAGACAGGTTGATGATGAACTCTCAGCCAGGTTGATGGAGAACTCTGAGACAGGTTGATGGAGAACTCTGAGCCAGGTTGATGATGAACTCTCAGCCAGGTTGATGGAGAACTCTCAGCCAGGTTGATGGAGAGCTCTGAGCCAGGTTGATGGAGAACTCTCAGCCAGGTTGATGGAGAACTCTGAGACAGGTTGATGGAGTACTCCCAGCCAGGTTGATGATGAACTCTCAGCCAGGTTGATGGAGAACTCTGAGACAGGTTGATGGAGAACTCTGAGCCAGGTTGATGATGAACTCTCAGCCAGGTTGATGGAGAACTCTCAGCCAGGTTGATGGAGAACTCTGAGACAGGTTAATGATGAACTCTCAGCCAGGTTGATGGAGAACTCTCAGCCAGGTTGATGGAGAACTCTGAGACAGGTTGATGGAGAACTCTGAGCCAGGTTGATGATGAACTCTGAGCCAGGTTGATGGAGAACTCTCAGCCAGGTTGATGGAGAACTCTCAGCCAGGTTGATGGAGAACTCTCAGCCAGGTTGATGGAGAACTCTGAGACAGGTTGATGGAGAACTCTGAGCCAGGTTGATGGAGAACTCTGAGACAGGTTGATGATGAACTCTCAGCCAGGTTGATGATGAACTCTCAGCCAGGTTGATGATGAACTCTCAGCCAGGTTGATGGAGAGCTCTGAGACAGGTTGATGGAGAACTCTCAGCCAGGTTGATGATGAACTCTCAGCCAGGTTGATGGAGAACTCTGAGCCAGGTTGATGGAGAACTCTGAGCCAGGTTGATGATGAACTCTCAGCCAGGTTGATGATGAACTCTCAGCCAGGTTGACGGAGAGCTCTGAGACAGGTTGATGGAGAACTCCCAGCCAGGTTGATGATGAACTCTCAGCCAGGTTGATGGAGAACTCTCAGTCAGGTTGATGGAGAACTCTGAGCCAGGTTGATGATGAACTCTCAGCCAGGTTGATGATGAACTCTCAGCCAGGTTGATGGAGAGCTCTGAGACAGGTTGATGGAGAACTCTCGGCCAGGTTGATGATGAACTCTCAGCCAGGTTGATGGAGAGCTCTCAGCCAGGTTGATAGAGAACTCTGAGTCAGGTTGATGGAGAACTCTCAGTCAGGTTGATGGAGAACTCTCAGCCAGGTTGATGATGAACTCTCAGCCAGGTTGATGATGAACTCTCAGCCAGGTTGATGGAGAACTCTCAGCCAGGTTGATGATGAACTCTCAGCCAGGTTGATGGAGAGCTCTGAGACAGGTTGATGGAGAACTCTCAGCCAGGTTGATGATGAACTCTCAGCCAGGTTGATGGAGAACTCTCAGTCAGGTTGATGGAGAACTCTCAGCCAGGTTGATGATGAACTCTCAGCCAGGTTGATGGAGAACTCCCAGACAGGTCGATGGAGAACTCTCAGCCAGGTTGATGGAGAACTCCTAGCCAGGTTGATGGAGAACTCTCAGTCAGGTTGATGGAGAACTCTCAGCCAGGTTGATGGAGAACTCTGAGACAGGTTGATGGAGTACTCCCAGCCAGGTTGATGATGAACTCTCAGCCAGGTTGATGGAGAACTCTGAGACAGGTTGATGGAGAACTCTGAGCCAGGTTGATGATGAACTCTCAGCCAGGTTGATGGAGAACTCTCAGCCAGGTTGATGGAGAACTCTGAGACAGGTTGATGATGAACTCTCAGCCAGGTTGATGGAGAACTCTCAGCCAGGTTGATGGAGAACTCTGAGACAGGTTGATGGAGAACTCTGAGCCAGGTTGATGATGAACTCTGAGCCAGGTTGATGGAGAACTCTCAGCCAGGTTGATGGAGAACTCTCAGCCAGGTTGATGAAGAACTCTCAGCCAGGTTGATGGAGAACTCTGAGACAGGTTGATGGAGAACTCTGAGCCAGGTTGATGGAGAACTCTGAGACAGGTTGATGATGAACTCTCAGCCAGGTTGATGATGAACTCTCAGCCAGGTTGATGATGAACTCTCAGCCAGGTTGATGGAGAGCTCTGAGACAGGTTGATGGAGAACTCTCAGCCAGGTTGATGATGAACTCTCAGCCAGGTTGATGGAGAACTTTGAGCCAGGTTGATGGAGAACTATGAGCCAGGTTGATGATGAACTCTCAGCCAGGTTGATGATGAACTCTCAGCCAGGTTGATGGAGAACTCCCAGCCAGGTTGATGGAGAACTCTCAGTCAGGTTGATGGAGAACTCCCAGACAGGTTGATGGAGAACTCTCAGTCAGGTTGATGGAGAACTCCCAGCCAGGTTTAATCTCCCACAAATTGTCTTGGCGTCATTGCAGGCACTAACTCAAGAATGAAATCTTTCTTAATCATCAATATATCTCATGTTTATGTGTTTCTATGCTATGGCAACCAATTAGCAGGCACAATTATGTTATTATCATTTGTATATTATTTTCTCTATGCAGTGAATGTTCCTACTAAAGCCTACTTATGGTTCAGTCGGTAATGGAGCGTGGGAATTACGGCATGTGGAATTCCTAACCACATTCAATATCAAACCACAAAAAAAACTAGATTTGAATCAAGCAGAAAATAGCTCATCATGGAAATATAAAGTTCTATTGGCAGAGTTGAATAAATATTGTTGGAAAATGATTGGTAACAATCAAGCATTATCTATTTCATCTTGTTGTTTTTATTTACACCGACACATTTATTCTGAACTGTTGCACAGACCTGGCACACCTCATACAAATCTTACAGCCTCCATTATTTGTGCTTTCACAACTTGGCAAAAATGATCACAAATGAATTTGACCGTCATATAGCATGTGTGAATGCAATGGCCGCCATTGCGCTATTCAACTTGTATTCCCTCACGATTGCTCCTTGCTTCAGGGTCTCAATTTAACAGTTGGTACACACTCCTATGTACAAAGAAACAACTCAACGATAATGACTTGGTTGGAAAAAGTACTATTTTTTATTTAATATTCTTCTTAATTCTACATAACATATCAATTAACGTCATTTCGTTTAAGGTGGTTAATCAGGAATGTAACGTTAAATATTTCTAAAATAAAACAGCTTGGAAATCTTGACAGAGATATAATTATATATCGAGTAAAGGAAGACTTCAGTCAATAGCCAACTGAATATTCATTACTGTGACTTTGAGTTATAAACAATAACTTTATAAAGGGAAAATTGCATTATACGCCTGAAACGAAAAAAAGCTTTGATAATAGAAAAACAAGTGTTACGGTCAGACCAATACATATTGACGCTCCCACCTCGAAGGAACAGAGTAGACCAACATTGCATCACCATATTTCTATTTTCACATATTTAATTTAACTGTGTGTTGATCCAAAGGTTGTGAGCTCGATCCCCGGCCATGTCGAAATTGAAGTCATGATACAATTTCCCATATGAGCTGAGTCCCTTACCTTAAAAGTCACATAACAAGAAAATTGTGAAAATGTTTATATTGTGCCATAATATATTACAATACATGGACATTGCATTTCAACATTTTTATAAATGGAGTACAGAATCATAGTGGATCAAAGTGATTTGCTGGTCACACCCCTTTTTATGTGGGTCAAATCAGGGCTGCTGAGATTTTGCCGGAAGTGATGCATGTTTGCCCTTCATGTTCAAAACAAACCACTCCAAGCCAGTGAAAGTCTGGAGGGATTGTAATTTATAAGTAATAACAAAAGTGTTGATGACATCTTTGAACCACTGGTGGCCTTATTAGCACATATGGATAGTAGGTCAGATCATGTTTCACATCATAGTCACTTGGATTCTGCCTGTAGTGATGGGGAAGACAGGAATACAGCCAGCCGCCCAGTTGAGTTTGGCAAACTTACATCTGCCTAATGAGATTATTCATATCCTTCAAGGGACTGACTGAACTATTCTTTATCATAATGTTATGGCCAAAGTCATTTCCTTGTTGAGAAAGAAATGTTGAAATCTCAAAGTTTAGTATCATTTTTACAGAATTTCTATTTTCATTCAAAATTCCTTTGTTTGTATATAAATACTGATATATGATTTAGTTGGGTACCCACTGACACGCAATGACAGACATTAAAAAAAAAAACTAAACATTTCAAATGGCCATTGAAATACAACTGCAATGCATAAATAATATATAACCAGACCTCAAAATTCAGAAGTCAATAATTTCCAGCAATGAAACAGATCTAAAAATATGTGTCAAATGCTTTCAAAACATTTTTTTTCAATTATGCCATATCAAGTTTAGCTCAACATTACTGAATATGAATAATATTCAACCAATTGATATTGTTACTGGTCATTGGTTAACAAATAAATAAATAAATGTTCAGTGTAAAAAATATGGAAATATCAACTAAAAATAATTCATAGATATTTTAAAAGTGTCATTTCAATGTTCCATTTACAGTTTGAAAACCCTTAAACTTCATGCCATAATGTTTAGGGCTAGCTAATAAGTGTCTTGAAACTGATTAGAGTAGAGCAGGCCATATTCCAGACACTATACTCAGTTAAGTCATGTTTGTTCTTCAATTAAAGTAGGGATATTGGGATGGGAAGCTGATGTAAATGCAAGTCTCTATTTTACAGCCCTAAGTTTTGCCATTAATCATATTTTCAATGGATGTTATTTGTGTAGAAGAAAGAACATCAGCTGTTAAACATGTATAGATATAGGAGGAATATGTGTGCAGGAGATGATGCTGGGCACAATGATGTAGGCAGCCTGCTGACCCAGTTTTAGGTCAAGGGAGTAGGTTAATTACCCTGGGGGTTCGAAGATCTTAGTTTATAGCTAAACTAAACATCAGACTGCAGAAAAATTTATCAGATGTTTCTCAGAGGTATGAAATCTAAAGATTTACCACTTAAAAAATTCTTGTCATGTGATTTTAAGGCTTTACCCGTTGTCCTTGTAAATCTGTGACGGGATGGGTTGTCATGTCAAGGACCTGCGACATGACAATTCAGTGAGGCAGCACTATATCTGCTAAAAGTAGGTCTCATCACGAAATGACTGAAATAATGTTGCAAATGATATAAAACCACAAACAAACAAACAAACGAGCCTAAGAAATGAGCCTAAGAAATGATCCTGTTGATTTCTCCCTCTGTCCATTGTGGAAGGCATTTGATACGCACACCATAAGTACGATTTTAGACCTTTCTCATGTGCTCTTCCAATATTGTTTTCAATTGGGCAAGATTGTGCATTTCAGAATTAAGACTAAAAATACTGAATGTAATTAGTGTACCAAATGTATTTTAATTCTATTGACTAATGTTAAGATTTAAAGTCTCAGTTTCACGCAGATGTTTCTTTCTGAATATGTTTCAGGTCAACCAATATCGAATGGTGGAAGTAACTTAAATAGGATTCCTTTCCAAGCAGCTGAAGCCACAGAACGAGGTTGGTACAACATCTGAAATCTTCTTCAAACTTAAACTCAAACTCAAACATCATTTATTTGACCTAACATATAGTCAATATATACAAATATATAATCTATGGTGTATGTCCAGGTCAGGGAGACTCTCACATCGACCGCTAGGGGTCGCTATCATGGGAGCCACCCAGAGAAAGATTTGCAATTCAATGTTGTATGTATAATTGTATGTATACTCTTAGGATGATGTTCAACTTTGTCATACTTAAGGGTCTGTACAAGACAGTAAAAAAGTTATAATTATATCCAAATATAAATAATACCTAAATAGGTTCCGAGTAATAATAACAATTCATAATATACTAAGGACGTCTATCTGCTTTGTATTGGCCCAAGAAAGATGATATTCTCATAGATGTGCTACCTTAGGCTATTTCAACGATTATATTCGTATTTGAATTAATGATGTAACTGTTTGTAACACATAGTTTGACATGTTAGAACTATCTCATTCCAAACAAATCCATGCAAACACGCCAACGTAGATTAGGTTCTGTTTAATATAAGCACACACCATGACCTTTTTATGAGCATTATATCGTATGTGTACCAGTTTGCGGAATATGATCGTGTTGGGAAATAGCAAAAGGATTAATTACTTGACGGTGGTAATATATGTGTGGACAAGATTATATTCCTCTCTTCACGTGTCCCTTTTTTATTATGGGGCTGCCAGCACTCTGTTTATCCATAGAACCCTCCCAAAATAGCGGAATCCAAAACGATTGAAATGGTCAATACGCTTGACGATTGGGACAATACGTGCACGTAGAGATCCATAATTGAGCCCAGCCATATAAGTCCTCTACCTGTGAAACAGATCTGGATCTAACAAGAGACACGCGGACAGTGGTCAATATGAAGTACCTCCGAGTGACCCAGCAAGGTCATCACCCTCCAAATACAAATAACACCTAAATAGGTTCCGAAATGAGCACCTCTCTAAGCTATATGCGTTATGTAAGCTGTGTAAAAAGGACCAACTGTAGTCAAGCAATCAGTTAAACTGGCAATGGGATGGCAGGCTGGGTGCACACGGCAAGATGGCCCTACCAGATTGGTGCATCAGACCGCAGCTGTGTGGTGCAGACTTTCTAGCGATAGTGTAGCTGGCGCAGTCAGGATGATCAACACGATGCGCCAGGGGGAGACATATATTGGAACATAAAGTTCGGTTAGAGAGATTTAATCAGATTGGACTGTAAGCTAGGTACACATAGATGGATTATAATTACAGTTGGACAAACACATATCATACAAGGTTCATATCATACACGCCGATCGCTCTCCCGTGGGTTCAGTTAAACTGCTGTTTGCTTTATAAAGTTTAAGAATTCGCAGATTTTGATCAGTTTTATGATAGACATCCAGCTTAGATGCATTAGGTTAAAACTACAACATTTAAGGTGCACCTATGCGGGATTGACAGCAGCCAAGTGGACACTAGCTGGTGTGCTACCTCTGTACAGATAGCTGCAAGATTATGGGTCGGTAGGCACGTTGCCAAACTTCGCCACTCACTCATGAGGCAAGCAAGAGGTACAAGCAGCCCTCGCCAGAGATCACTGACAAAGTACGAGCCGTACACAAGGCAAATGGTAAACAAGAGGCAAATAGTCATATTGCCAGCAACCCAGCACGGACAAGAAATGGAGCGACTAACCTATATATACTGTGGGAGATAATTCATCTGTCGCATTTACCAGATATACTATTGATTTGTTGAGGGATGAGGCCTGATATTTGATCTAAGCAGGTTATATGGACATATTACCAAGTGGACATATTACCAAGTGTTCATGTACAGCATTATGACTGGTAAGTGCTGCATACATACTTCACGCAAACCTTCATGCTCTTCACTTGTCATATTTAAGTCTCCAGTGTTTGCATTAAAACACAACTAGGGCAGAACCTTAAAACACAACTTGATACGTCTCTAGCTTATAATGTTATTTACATATAGTGAAGTTAGTTGTTATTCATACATGATTGGCAACTCGTTACTTGACTGGAAAATTGTTGTTTTGGTTGACTTACATGCGTGATTGACACTGGCCAGTTGCCATACATGCGTTTTTGGTACCCCTATGGTTGACATTGGTTGCCTACTTTGCATCACTGGCAACTGGTTAGTTCTTATACTGACTGGTTATCATGCATGTGCGGTTGGTACTGGTTGCTAGCTCTGCATAACTGGTAAATGACTGATTGTAATACATGCGTGGTTGGTACTGGTTGCTAGCTCTGCGTAACTGGTAAATGACTGGCTGTCATACATGTGCGGTTGGTACTGGTTGCTAGCTCTGCATAACTGGTAAATGACTGGCTGTCATACATGCGTGGTTGGTACTGGTTGCTCGCTCTGCATAACTGGTAAATGACTGGTTGTCATACATGTGCAGTTGGTACTGGTTGCTAGCTCTGCATAACTGGTAAATGACTGGCTGTCATACATGCGTGGTTGGTACTGGTTGCTCGCTCTGCATAACTGGTAAAATGACTGATTGTAATACATGTGCGGTTGGTACTGGTTGCTAGCTCTGCATAACTGGTAAATGACTGGTTGTCATACATGTGCGGTTGGTACTGGTTACTCGCTCTGCATAACTGGTAAATGACTGGTTGTCATACATGTGCGGTTGGTACTGGTTGCTAGCTCTGCATAACTGGTAAATGACTGGTTGTCATACATTCGTGGTTGGTACTGGTTGCTAGCTCTGCATAACTGGTAAATGACTGGCTGTCATACATGCGTGGTTGGTACTGGTTGCTAGCTCCTTATAGGCAGGTTTTGGTTTCTCTGAATAACCAGTGAAATAACAAGTGGTTGGTTCCTCGAATATGTTGCAAATGAAAGGAAGGTCACAATGTGTGAATGATATATGGTTGTTTGCAGTACACGGATGGCAAATGATGTTCCACCATATCTAAATGACGTACGGTTAGTTGCTCGGTAAGAGGCGCAATAGTCTATGATAGAGTCGTTTGAACTTCATCATTGTCATATGGTCCGTTGCACGGAATACAGATGTGTCAAGGCAGGGTCAAGCTGCATCAGGGTAATGGGTATGTTAGTATCAAGATATGTATGTTAGTAGCAAGATATGTATGTTAGTATCAAGATATGTATGTTAGTATCAAGATATGTATGTTAGTAGCAAGATATGCATGCTAGTAGCAAGATATGTATGTTAGTATCAAGATATGTATGTTAGTAGCAAGATATGTTTGTTAGTAGCAAGATATGTATGTTAGTAGCAAGATATGTATGTTAGTAGCAAGATATGTATGTTAGTAGCAAGATATGTATGTTAGTAGCAAGATATGCATGCTAGTAGCAAAATATGCATGTTAGAAGCAAGATATGTATGTTAGTAGCAAGATATTCATGTTAATAGCAAGATATGTATGCTAGAAGCAAGATATGCATGTTAGAAGCAAGATATGCATGCTACGTGCAAAATATGCATGTTAGAAGCAAGATATGTATGTTAGTAGCAAGATATGCATGTTAGTAGCAAGATATGTATGTCAGTAGCAAGATATGTATGTTAGTATCAAGATATGTATGTTAGTATCAAGATATGTATGTTAGTAGCAAGATATGTATGCTAGTAGCAAAATATGCATGTTAGAAGCAAGATATGTATGCTAGTAGCAAGATATGTATGTTAGTAGCAAGATATGCATGTTAGTAGCAAGATATGTATGTTAGTAGCAAGATATGTATGTTAGTAGCAAGATATGTATGTTAGTATCAAGATATGTATGTTAGTAGCAAGATATGTATGCTAGTAGCAAGATATGTATGTTAGTATCAAGATATGCATGCTAGGAGCAAGATATGTATGCTAGTAGCAAGATATACATGTTAGTTGCAAGATATGTATGTTAGAAGCAAGATATGTTTGCTAGTAGCAAGATATACATGTTAGTTGCAAGATATGTATGCTAGTAGCAAAATATGCATGTTAGAAGCAAGATATGTATGCTAGTAGCAAGATATGTATGTTAGTAGCAAGATATGCATGCTAGGAGCAAGATATGTATGTTAGTAGCAAGATATGTATGTTAGTAGCAAGATATGTATGTTAGTATCAAGATATGTATGTTAGTAGCAAGATATGCATGCTAGGAGCAAGATATGTATGTTAGTAGCAAGATATGTATGTTAGTAGCAAGATATGTTTGTTAGTAGCAAGATATGTATGTTAGTATCAAGATATGCATGCTAGGAGCAAGATATGTATGCTAGTAGCAAGATATACATGTTAGTTGCAAGATATGTATGCTAGTAGCAAAATATGCATGTTAGAAGCAAGATATGTATGCTAGTAGCAAGATATACATGTTAGTTGCAAGATATGTATGCTAGTAGCAAAATATGCATGTTAGAAGCAAGATATGTATGCTAGTAGCAAGATATGTATGTTAGTAGCAAGATATGCATGCTAGGAGCAAGATATGTATGTTAGTAGCAAGATATGTATGTTAGTAGCAAGATATGTATGTTAGTATCAAGATATGTATGTTAGTAGCAAGATATGCATGCTAGGAGCAAGATATGTATGTTAGTAGCAAGATATGTATGTTAGTAGCAAGATATGTATGTTAGTATCAAGATATGCATGCTAGGAGCAAGATATGTATGCTAGTAGCAAGATATACATGTTAGTTGCAAGATATGTATGTTAGAAGCAAGATATGTTTGCTAGTAGCAAGATATACATGTTAGTTGCAAGATATGTATGCTAGTAGCAAAATATGCATGTTAGAAGCAAGATATGTATGCTAGTAGCAAGATATGTATGTTAGTAGCAAGATATGCATGTTAGTAGCAAGATATGCATGTTAGTAGCAAGATATGTATGTTAGTAGCAAGATATTCATGTTAGTATCAAGATATGTATGCTAGTAGCAAGATATACATGTTAGTTGCAAGATATGTATGTTAGAAGCAAGATATGTTTGCTAGTAGCAAGATATACATGTTAGTTGCAAGATATGTATGTTAGAAGCAAGATATGTTTGTTAGTAGCAAGGTCGTGGGTATGACAATGGTTGATGATATGTATGTTAGGCCATAGGCCGTGGCGCAGTTGGTTAGAGCGCCAGCTAATTAGCACCAGTTCCTCTGTGGTGATCTAAAGGTAGTGGGTTCAAAACCCGGCCGTGCTGAGATTGAACTCATGACTCAATTTCCCAAATGAACTGAGGCCTGTGCCTAAATTTAGTAAGATTTAGTTGGGTACCCACTGACACGCAATGACAGACATTAAAAAAATACAAAACTAAACATTTCAAATGGCCATTGAAATACAACTGCAACGCATAAATACTATATAACCAGACCTCAAAATTCAGAAGTCAAAATAATTTCCAGGAATGAAACAGATCTAAAAATATGTGTCAAATGTTTTCAAAACATTTTTTTTCAATTATGCCATATGAAGTTTAGCTCAACATTACTGAATATGAATAATATGCAACCAATTAATATTATTACTGGTCATTGGTTAACAAATAAATAAATAAATTTTCAGTGTAAAAAAATATGGAAATATCAACTAAAAATAATTCAGTTTTAGGTCAAGGGAGTAGGTTAATTACCCTGGGGGTTCAAAGATCTTAGATTATAGCTAAACTAAACATCCGACTGCAGAAAAAATTGTCAGATGTTTCTCAGAGGCTTTACCCGTTGTCCTTGTAAATCTGTGACCGGGTGGGTTGTCATGTCAAGGACCTCCGACATGACAATTCAGTGAGGCAGCACTATATCTGCTACAAGTAGGTCTCATTACAGAATAACTGAAAACAATGTTGAAAGTGATGTAAAACCCCAAACAAACAAACAAACAAACAAACAAACAATGATATGTATGCTAGTAGCAAGGTCGTGGGTTTGACAATGGTTGATGATATGTATGGTAGTAGCAAGGTCGAGGGTTTGACAATGGTTGATGATATGTATGGTAGTAACAAGGTCGAGGGTTTGACAATGGTTGATGGTATGTATGTTAGTAGCAAGGTCGTGGGTTTGACAATGGTTGATGGTATGTATGGTAGTAACAAGGTCGTGGGTTTGACAATGGTTGATGATATGTATGTTAGTAGCAAGGTCGTGGGTTTGACAATGGTTGATGATATGTATGTTAGTAGCAAGGTCGTGGGTTTGACAATGGTTGATGATATGTATGCTAGTAGCAAGGTCGAGGGTTTGACAATGGTTGATGACATGTATGGTAGTAGCAAGGTCGTGGGTTTGACAATGGTTGATGATATGTATAGTAGTAGCAAGGTCGTGAGGGTTTGACAATGGTTGATGGTATGTATGCTAGAAGCAAGGTCGAGGGTTTGACAATGGTTGATGATATGTATGTTAGTAGCAAGGTCGTGAGGGTTTGACAATGGTTGATGATATGTATGCTAGTAGCAAGGTCGAGGGTTTGACAATGGTTGATGACATGTATGGTAGTAGCAAGGTCGTGAGGGTTTGACAATGGTTGATGACATGTATGGTAGTAGCAAGGTCGTGGGTTTGACAATGGTTGATGATATGTATAGTAGTAGCAAGGTCGTGAGGGTTTGACAATGGTTGATGGTATGTATGCTAGAAGCAAGGTCGAGGGTTTGACAATGGTTGATGACATGTATGGTAGTAGCAAGGTCGTGAGGGTTTGACAATGGTTGATGACATGTATGTTAGTAGCAAGGTCGAGGGTTTGTCAATGGTTGATGATATGTATGGTAGTAGCAAGGTCGAGAGTTTGTCAATGGTTGATGATATGTATGGTAGTAGCAAGGTCGTGAGGGTTTGACAATGGTTGATAACCCCACAAAGGTTGTCATAAGGTTGCTTAATGAAAGTTCAATGGGGACCGTGTAAGAGTTCTGTTTGTGGTTGTATAGTGTTTGTATCTCAATGACAATCCGGTCTCTCTTGGCTTTCTACGGGATCTAGTTCAGCCGTGGGCTTAACCTAAATACGGTAACCCCAATATAAACATGACTGTCTCGACAATCAAAGTCTTTCATTTGGTACCTGACTGCATTGTGGAATGGGACTAGCGAATTCCAAGCGGGAAGCAGTTTATGCATCAATAGGCCAAGTGTTTGCTCTGTAATGTATTTCTTCCTCAATGGCACATACTAGGAAAAAGAAAACATGGAATGAATTGGTTTTGGCCATATTGACCTCTTGACCAAGTCACAATCAAATACCAAATGTACATATTTCTGCATAGCGTCAATGGTAATTACCATTGACATATTGTAAGGTCTGAAATAAATTCGGTGTTTGTGATCAACATATGTATTTCATTAAAGTATACAATTTCCATTGGCACAGAGAGGGACCATGACGTACATTACATTCTATTGCCATTAAGGTGACCAGTGGATAGAACTATATTTACTCTTGTGGCTTTGTATAAAGCTGTAGAAAAGTAGATTACTTTATGACGCATGGAGTGCTTTATGGCACCTGAATGAAGGGCCCGGCTTATTCCTGATATAATGGCCAACCACTTGCTACCTCAAACATCATCAACATTCTGTTTATCATCTCTGACTTCTCTACTGGACCTTATGGCCATATAATGTATCCATGACAAAGGCTATAAAACAATATCAGGAGGTACAAATGTTCCAAAGAAGGCTTTGTTATGTTAATGTTGTGGGCAGAATATTTACAGAATAATCAACGGTGAAGATAAACATATAATCCTGATATGTGTCTGTATGGACTACTGCTATCTGCGTATATGTATGAAACGAATAAGATAATATTAGCTCCATCATTTGCACAGCAAATATGCCAATATGCCAATATGCCAATATGCCAATATATATATATATATATATATATATATATATATATAGTGTAGATACACGATGTTGAGTCTGTAGCCTGAATTAATTTATGCTCCCTGTAGTAAGCTCCTTATTTCTTTATGCAGCACACAGATCCCCATTCTACGTAACTGGCCATATCCCCCATTCCCACCTACGTATGTCCTCGTATTTGAGGATCAAATCTTGTAGCAATACAGGCAATGAATAGGTCCTTGCCATGCTGCAATGATCCTCATCCCATATTTGAGAGTGGATCACATCAGGGTTGGATTGTATCAACAGGTTCCAAATCAGGGGTCCAATTCGGTGTTCAAAAACCCAGAAATCGGTGTTTAGCGCCAAAGCAATGTATGAACGAGTTCCACCTCTAAAAGAACGTTTTCAGGGCTGGGGTTCTTGGAACACCAATTTGGACCCCCAAAATTTCCATCGATTCATATTTACTTTTGAAATATTTGTCATCTTTACCTCCTTTCATGAGTTTATGTCAGTTTTTATGGAATGTCCCCACCAGTCCGCCTCCAGATAGACCCCTTGATGTCCCCACCAGTCCGCCTCCAGATAGACCCCTTGATGTCCCCACCAGTCCTCCTCCAGTTAGACCCCTGGATGTCCCCACCAGTCTGCCTCAAGATAGACCCCTGGATGTCCCCACCAGTCCGCTTCCAGATAGACCCCTGGATGTCCCCACCATTCCGCCTCCAGATAGACCCCTGGATGTCCCCACCAGTCTGCCTCCAGATAAACCCCTGGATGTCCCCACCAGTCCGCCTCCAGATAGACCCCTGGATGTCCCTACCAGTCTGCCTCAAGATAGACCCCTGGATGTCCCCACCAGTCCGCTTCCAGATAGACCCCTGGATGTCCCCACCAGTCCGCCTCCAGATAGACCCCTGGATGTCCCCACCAGTCTGCCTCCAGATAAACCCCTGGATGTCCCCACCAGTCCGCCTCCAGATAGACCCCTGGATGTCCCCACCAGTCTGCCTCCAGATAAACCCCTGGATGTCCCTACCAGTCTGCCTCCAGATAGACCCCTGGATGTCCCCACCAGTCCGCCTCCAGATAGACCCCTTGATGTCCCCACCAGTCTGCCTCCAGATAAACCCCTAGATGTCCCCACCAGTCCGCCTCCAGATAGACCCCTGGATGTCCCCACCAGTCTGCCTCCAGATAGACCCCTGGATGTCCCCACCAGTCTGCCTCCAGATAGACCCCTGGATGGTCCCACCAGTCTGCCTACATCTCCACACACTGCATCCATGAGTAATGTTCAGGGGGGCAATGTCCAGAAATAAGTAGTGTTGACACCTTCACACCACTCTGAATTCAAGCTACACTACAATTCTTTTATATGTGGTCTGAAATACATTTCCTTTACTTACATTGGTAAAAATATGTCTTTATATCAGTTAAGTATTTCTTTATCAATTATTCACTTGAGAAAGTGACCATAGCCTGATCTCTATACCAAACTATAAATGTTTACTGTGTGACACGTCCAATAAATGAATAAATAAATATATGTATGTGTGTGTGTGTGTGTGTGTGTCTGTGTGTGTGTATGTGTGTGTGTTTGTATTTTCAATCCAAGTTTTGAATCTGGTTGTAAAGGCAATACTGTATATAATAAAAAGTATTCCATCGTTTGCGTTGTCTGCCCGCTGCGTTATTGGATCAGAGCTGGGGGTAATAAAATGGGATTAACATGGGGACGCTATTTAGAGTTAGAATGAAGTGATCAATACAATCCGAGGACACCATTTGTAGTGGCATTGTCGCCAAATAAGGGGAAACTCTTTTATGTTTTCTGAAAACTAGATGACATATTTAGAATTGACCTGAAGCCGGATCATTATGTGCACCTAATAAGAGGCGTAACGACATCTCCCCATGGTGCGTTACCATACAGGAACAATCAGCGCCAATTGTGGCAAGTATTCCCAGCCCCTAGCAAGACAACAAGTCAATCATTACCTAAGGGATAACCTCCCATTATGGAATACAAATCCCTGATCAATTTTAGAAATCTTTGAAAATTAAAAAGACACAAAGATCAAACCTATTCTTATCATTTTATAATTTGATTCAATGATAGCTCATGATTAGAAGAAAATAGTTTTCTCTTATAAGGGGTATTCGTGTCGCAGTTTCCAATATATTTTTCTAAAGTTTTTTCCCATATTGTTTTTTGTCACGGAGGTCCACAAAATAGACAGATCTAGACTAGGACATGAGAGACTCGCGCTGCATGTTTTAGGATTCTTATTATTGCGGCGTCGATACCGTCAATATCGCCTCTCTTGTGGAGGCCGAAAACATCTGATATATTCACAACCGTGGCAGAATAAAAGCGCTTTCTATTCACCAGTCCCTTTCGTATTTCCGATTGAATGAATTCTTTTGCTGACCGCCATTGCCAGAAACTCTTGTAATAAGATATGTATATTTTACTGCCAAGCCGTATTCTTTTAAGTTGCCAATTATTCGATATATTTAGTTGAATAAAGAGAGACTTGTATTTATTCCGTATTCTGTTAAATTGCAATATGAATGTTGGAAGCACCAAACTGGTATTAAAGGACAAGACGTCAGGAGAAGAGAGCTTCACTTATTGAGGGTTAAATAGAAATAATATTGTAGCTCTGTACATGTGTGGTTTGGTTTGTTTGGGGTTTTACATCACTTTCAACATTATTTCAGTCATTTCGTGATGAGACCTACTTGTAGCAGATATAGTGCTGCCTCACTGAATTGTCATGTCGCAGGTCCTTGACATGACAACTCACCCGGTCACAGTTTTACAAGGACAACGGGTTAACCCTTTAGGCACGGCCTTCAGCTCATGTGTGAAATTGTATCATGAGTTCAATCCTGGCACAGCCGGGGTTCGAACCCACGACCTGTGGATCGCCACAGAGGAACTGGTGCTAATAAGCTGGAGCTCTAACCAACTGCGCCACGACCCGTGGCCCTCTGTACATGTGTGATGTTTTGTATCAATATACTATAAAACGTTCATAAGTATAATGGTAGCAAGGGATACCAATATGGCCCTGACAGCAGCATAAGTATAATGGTAGCAAGGGATACCAATATGGCCCTGACAGCAGCATAAGTATAATAGTAGCAAGGGATACCAATATGGCCCTGACAGCAGCATAAGTATAATGGTAGCAAGGGATACCAATATGGCCCTGACAGCAGCATAAGTATAATGGTAGCATGGGATACCAATATGGCACTGACAGCAGCATAAGTATAATAGTAGCAAGGGATACCAATATGGCCCTGACAGCAGCATAAGTATAATGGTAGCAAGGGACACCAATATGGCCCTGACAGCAGCATAAGTATAATAGTAGCAAGGGATACCAATATGGCCCTGACAGCAGCATAAGTATAATAGTAGCAAGGGATACTAATATGGCCCTGACAGCAGCATAAGTATAATAGTAGCAAGGGATACCAATATGTCCCTGACAGCAGCATAAGTATAATGGTAGCAAGGGATACCAATATGGCCCTGACAGCAGCATAAGTATAATAGTAGCAAGGGATACCAATATGGCCCTGACAGCAGCATAAGTATAATAGTAGCAAGGGATACCAATATGGCCCTGACAGCAGCATAAGTATAATGGTAGCAAGGGATACCAATATGGCCCTGACAGCAGCATAAGTATAATAGTAGCAAGGGATACCAATATGGCCCTGACAGCAGCATTAGTATAATGGTAGCATGGGATACCAATATGGCCCTGACAGCAGCATAAGTATAATGGTAGCAAGGGACACCAATATGGCCCTGACAGCAGCATAAGTATAATGGTAGCAAGGGACACCAATATGGCCCTGACAGCAGCATAAGTATAATGGTAGCAAGGGATACCAATATGGCCCTGACAGCAGCATAAGTATAATGGTAGCAAGGGATACCAATATGGCCCTGACAGCAGCATAAGTATAATAGTAGCAAGGGATACCAATATAGCCCTGACAGCAGCATAAGTATAATGGTAGCAAGGGATACCAATATGGCCTTGACAGCAGCATAAGTATAATGGTAGCAAGGGATACCAATATGGCCCTGACAGCAGCATAAGTATAATAGTAGCAAGGGATACCAATATGGCCCTGACAGCAGCATAAGTATAATGGTAGCAAGGGATACCAATATGGCCCTGACAGCAGCATAAGTATAATAGTAGCAAGGGATTCCAATATGGCCCTGACAGCAGCATAAGTATAATAGTAGCAAGGGATACCAATATGGCCCTGACAGCAGCATAAGTATAATGGTAGCAAGGGATACCAATATGGCCCTGACAGCAGCATAAGTATAATGGTAGCAAGGGATACCAATATGGCCCTGACAGCAGCATAAGTATAATAGTAGCAAGGGATACCAATATGGCCCTGACAGCAGCATAAGTATAATGGTAGCAAGGGATACCAATATGGCCCTGACAGCAGCATAAGTATAATGGTAGCAAGGGATACCAATATGGCCCTGACAGCAGCATAAGTATAATGGTAGCAAGGGATACCAATATGGCCCTGACAGCAGCATAAGTATAATGGTAGCAAGGGATACCAATATGGCCCTGACAGCAGCATAAGTATAATAGTAGCAAGGGATACCAATATGGCCCTGACAGCAGCATAAGTATAATGGTAGCAAGGGATACCAATATGGCCCTGACAGCAGCATAAGTATAATGGTAGCAAGGGATACCAATATGGCCCTGTCAGCAGCATAAGTATAATGGTAGCAAGGGATACCAATATGGCCCTGACAGCAGCATAAGTATTATGGTAGCAAGGGATACCAATATGGCCCTGACAGCAGCATAAGTATAATAGTAGCAAGGGATACCAATATGGCCCTGACAGCAGCATAAGTATAATAGTAGCAAGGGATACCAATATGGCCCTGACAGCAGCATAAGTATAATGGTAGCAAGGGATACCAATATGGCCCTGACAGCAGCATAAGTATAATGGTAGCAAGGGATACCAATATGGCCCTGACAGCAGCATAAGTATAATGGTAGCAAGGGATACCAATATGGCCCTGACAGCAGCATACGTATAATGGTAGCAAGGGATACCAATATGGCCCTGACAGCAGCATAAGTATAATGGTAGCAAGGGATACCAATATGGCCCTGACAGCAGCATAAGTATAATGGTAGCAAGGGATACCAATATGGCCCTGACAGCAGCATAAGTATAATGGTAGCAAGGGATACCAATATATCCCTGACAGCAGCATAAGTATAATGGCAGCAAGGGATACCAATATGGCCCTGACAGCAGCATAAGTATAATGGCAGCAAGGGATACCAATATGGCCCTGACAGCAGCATAAGTATAATAGTAGCAAGGGATACTAATATAGCCCTGACAGCAGCATAAGTATAATAGTAGCAAGGGATACCAATATGGCCCTGACAGCAGCATTAGTATAATAGTAGCAAGGGATACCAATATGGCCCTGACAGCAGCATAAGTATAATGGTAGCAAGGGATACCAATATGGCCCTGACAGCAGCATAAGTATAATGGTAGCAAGGGATACCAATATAGCCCTGACAGCAGCATAAGTATAATGGTAGCAAGGGATACCAATATAGCCCTGACAGCAGCATAAGTATAATGGTAGCAAGGGACACCAATATGGCCCTGACAGCAGCATAAGTATAATGGTAGCAAGGGATACCAATATGGCCCTGACAGCAGCATAAGTATAATGGTAGCAAGGGATACCAATATGGCACTGACAGCAGCATAAGTATAATAGTAGCAAGGGATACCAATATGACCCTGACAGCAGCATAAGTATAATGGTAGCAAGGGACACCAATATGGCCCTGACAGCAGCATAAGTATAATGGTAGCAAGGGATACTAATATGGCCCTGACAGCAGCATAAGTATAATAGTAGCAAGGGATACCAATATAGCCCTGACAGCAGCATAAGTATAATGGTAGCAAGGGACACCAATATGGCCCTGACAGCAGCATAAGTATAATGGTAGCAAGGGATACCAATATGGCCCTGACAGCAGCATAAGTATAATAGTAGCAAGGGATACCAATATAGCCCTGACAGCAGCATAAGTATAATGGTAGCAAGGGACACCAATATGGCCCTGACAGCAGCATAAGTATAATGGTAGCAAGGGACACCAATATGGCCCTGACAGCAGCATAAGTATAATGGTAGCAAGGGATACCAATATGGCCCTGACAGCAGCATAAGTATAATAGTAGCAAGGGATACTAATATGGCCCTGACAGCAGCATAAGTATAATGGTAGCAAGGGATACCAATATGGCCCTGACAGCAGCATAAGTATAATGGTAGCAAGGGATACTAATATGGCCCTGACAGCAGCATAAGTATAATGGTAGTAAGGGATACCAATATGGCACTGACAGCAGCATAAGTATAATAGTAGCAAGGGATACCAATATGGCCCTGACAGCAGCATAAGTATAATGGTAGCAAGGGATACCAATATGGCCCTGACAGCAGCATAAGTATAATGGTAGCAAGGGATACCAATATGGCACTGACAGCAGCATAAGTATAATAGTAGCAAGGGATACCAATATGGCCCTGACAGCAGCATAAGTATAATGGTAGCAAGGGATACCAATATGGCCCTGACAGCAGCATAAGTATAATAGTAGCAAGGGATACCAATATAGCCCTGACAGCAGCATAAGTATAATGGTAGCAAGGGATACTAATATGGCCCTGACAGCAGCATAAGTATAATGGTAGCAAGGGATACCAATATGGCCCTGACAGCAGCATAAGTATAATGGTAGCAAGGGATACCAATATGGCCCTGACAGCAGCATAAGTATAATGGTAGCAAGGGATACTAATATGGCCCTGACAGCAGCATAAGTATAATGGTAGCAAGGGATACCAATATGGCCGTGACAGCAGCATAAGTATAATGGTAGCAAGGGATACCAATATGGCCCTGACAGCAGCATAAGTATAATAGTAGCAAGGGATACCAATATAGCCCTGACAGCAGCATAAGTATAATGGTAGCATGGGATACCAATATGGCCCTGACAGCAGCATAAGTATAATGGTAGCAAGGGATACCAATATGGCCCTGACAGCAGCATAAGTATAATGGTAGCAAGGGATACCAATATGGCACTGACAGCAGCATAAGTATAATGGTAGCAAGGGATACCAATATGGCCCTGACAGCAGCATAAGTATAATAGTAGCAAGGGATACCAATATGGCCCTGACAGCAGCATAAGTATAATGGCAGCAAGGGATACCAATATGGCCCTGACAGCAGCATAAGTATAGTGGCAGCAAGGGATACCAATATGGCCCTGACAGCAGCATAAGTATAATGGTAGCAAGGGATACCAATATGGCCCTGACAGCAGCATAAGTATCATGGTAGCAAGGGATACCAATATGGCCCTGACAGCAGCATAAGTATAATGGTAGCAAGGGATACCAATATGGCCCTGACAGCAGCATAAGTATAATGGTAGCAAGGGATACCAATATGGCCCTGACAGCAGCATAAGTATAATGGTAGCAAGGGATACCAATATGGCCCTGACAGCAGCATAAGTATAATGGTAGCAAGGGACACCAATATGGCCCTGACAGCAGCATAATTATAATGGTATCAAGGGATTCCAATATGGCCCTGACAGCAGCATAAGTATAA
Organism: Amphiduros pacificus; assembly: GCA_949316495.1. Taxonomy (NCBI): domain Eukaryota; kingdom Metazoa; phylum Annelida; class Polychaeta; order Phyllodocida; family Hesionidae; genus Amphiduros; species Amphiduros pacificus. The sequence continues at coordinate 529,020 of OX439000.1, read as the reverse complement.
TGGTAGCAAGGGATACTAATATGGCCCTGACAGCAGCATAAGTATAATGGTAGCAAGGGATACCAATATGGCCCTGACAGCGGCATAATTATAATGGTATCAAGGGATTCCAATATGGCCCTGACAGCAGCATAAGTATAATGGTAGCAAGGGATACTAATATGGCCCTGACAGCAGCATAAGTATAATGGTAGCAAGGGATACCAATATGGCCCTGACAGCAGCATAAGTATAATGGTAGCATGGGATACCAATATGGCCCTGACAGCAGCATTAGTATAATGGTAGCAAGGGATACCAATATGGCCCTGACAGCAGCATAAGTATAATGGTAGCATGGGATACCAATATGGCCCTGACAGCAGCATAAGTATAATAGTAGCAAGGGATACCAATATGGCCCTGACAGCAGCATAAGTATAATGGTAGCATGGGATACCAATATGGCCCTGACAGCAGCATAAGTATAATAGTAGCAAGGGATACCAATATGGCCCTGACAGCAGCATAAGTATAATGGTAGCAAGGGATACCAATATGGCCCTGACAGCAGCATAAGTATAATGGTAGCAAGGGATACTAATATGGCCCTGACAGCAGCATAAGTATAATGGTAGCATGGGATACCAATATGGTCCTGACAGCAGCATAAGTATAATGGCAGCAAGGGATACCAATATGGCCCTGACAGCAGCATAAGTATAATGGTAGCAAGGGATACCAATATGGCCCTGACAGCAGCATAAGTATAATGGTAGCAAGGGATACCAATATGGCCCTGACAGCAGCATAAGTATAATGGCAGCAAGGGATACCAATATGGCCCTGACAGCAGCATAAGTATAATGGTAGCAAGGGATACCAATATGGCCCTGACAGCAGCATAAGTATAATGGTAGCAAGGGATACCAATATGGCCCTGACAGCAGCATAAGTATAATGGTAGCAAGGGATACCAATATGGCCCTGACAGCAGCATAAGTATAATGGTAGCAAGGGATACCAATATGGCACTGACAGCAGCATAAGTATAATAGTAGCAAGGGATACCAATATGGCCCTGACAGCAGCATAAGTATAATGGTAGCAAGGGATACCAAAATGGCACTGACAGCAGCATAAGTATAATAGTAGCAAGGGATACCAATATGGCCCTGACAGCAGCATAAGTATAATGGTAGCAAGGGATACCAATATGGCCCTGACAGCAGCATAAGTATAATGGTAGCAAGGGATACAAATATGGTCCTGACAGCGGCATAGCAGTGGCATAGCGGTGGCATAGCAGTGGAATAACAGTAGCATAGCAGTGGCATAGCAGTGGCATAGCAGTGGCATAGCAGTAGCATAGCAGTAGCATAGCAGTGGCATAGCAGTGGCATAGCGGTGGCATAGCGGTGGCATAGCAGTAGCATAGCAGTGGAATAGCAGTAGCATAGCAATGACATAGTGGTGGCATAGCAGTAGCATAGCAGTGGAATAGCAGTGGCTTAGCAGTGGCATAGCAGTGGCATAGCAGTGACATAGCGGTGGCATAGCGGTGGCATAGCAGTAGCATAGCAGTGGAATAGCAGTGGCATAGCAGTGGAATAGCAGTAGCATAGCAGTGACATAGCGGTGGCATAGCAGTAGCATAGCAGTGGCATAGCAGTGGCATATCAGTGGCATAGCAGTGGCATAGCAGTGAAATAGCAGTGACATAGTGGTGGCATAGCAGTGAAATAGCAGTGGCATAGCAGTGGCATAGCAGTGGCATAGCAGTGGAATAGCAGTAGCATAGCAGTGGCATAGCAGTGGAATAGCAGTGGCATAGCAGTGGCATAGCAGTGGCACAGCAGTGGCATAGCAGTGGCATAGCAGTGGCATAGCAGTGGCATAGCAGTGGCATAGCAGTGAAATAGCAGTGACATAGCAGTGGAATAGCAGTAGCATAGCAGTGACATAGCGGTGGCATAGCAGTAGCATAGCAGTGGAATAGCAGTGGCATAGCAGTGGCATAGCAGTAGCATAGCAGTGGAATAGCAGTGGCATAGCAGTGGCATAGCAGTGGCATAGCAGTGGAATAGCAGTGGCATAGCAGTGGCATAGCAGTGAAATAGCAGTGACATAGTGGTGGCATAGCAGTGAAATAGCAGTGGCATAGCAGTGGCATAGCAGTGGCATAGCGGTGGCATAGCAGTGGCATAGCGGTGGCATAGCAGTAGCATAGCAGTGGAATAGCAGTAGCATAGCAATGACATAGCAGTGGCATAGCAGTAGCATAGCAGTGAAATAGCAGTGGCATAGCGGTGGCATAGCGGTGGCATAGCGGTGGCATAGCGGTGGCATAGCGGTGGCATAGCGGTGGCATAGCGGTGGTATAGCGGTGGCATAGCGGTGGAATAACAGGAGAATAAGCATTGCTGATTTATGACCCAAATAGATGCTCAGTTATGGTAGTTAAAAGACCTCTGTTGTAGAAAAGAGAGAAATATGACACCTTTTTTTAAATCAAAGTAGTACATGGGGATATTGCATGCCGTGCTCGTGTGACACATCTAACACCGTTCACATGTACTGCACTTCACACAAAAACCTGCCAGTTCAAATAAAAGCATGAGTTATAATTTTCAATGTGTCAAGTGAATCGTTTTGGAGAAATGTCTCATATTGGGAATTTTCATGTAAGGAAGATGTCCTATTAAGAAGGTGTCTCGTGTTAGGAAGAAGTCTCGTGTTAGGAAGAAGTCTCATGTAAGGACAATGTCTCGTGTTAGGAAGAAGTCTCACGTAAGGACAATGTCTCATGTTAGGAAGAAGTCTCATGTAAGGACAATGTCTCATGTTAGGAAGATATCTCATGTTAGGAAGAAGTCTCACGTAAGGACAATGTCTCATGTTAGGACAATGTCTCGTGTTCAGAAGAAGTCTCATGTAAGGACAATGTCTCGTGTTAGGAAGATGTCTCATGTAAGGACAATGTTTCATGTTAGGAAGAAGTCTCATGTAAGGACAATGTCTCGTGTTAGGAAGAAATCTCATGTAAGAACAATGTCTCGTGTTGGGAAGAAGTCCCATGTAAGGACAATGTCTCGTGTTGGGAAGAAGTCTCATGTAAGGACAATGTCTCGTGTTAGGAAGATGTCTCATGTAAAGACAATGTCTCATGTTAGGAAGATGTCTAATTATATCAGGAAGATGTCTATTTATAACAGGAAGATGTCTATTTATATCAGAAAGATGTCTATTTATAACAGGATGATGTCTATTTATAACAGGAAGATGTTTAATTATATCAGAAAGATGTCTAATTATATCAGAAAGATGTCTAATTATATCAGGATGATGTCTAGTTATATCAGGAAGATGTCTAATTATATCAGAAAGATGTCTTATTATATCAGAAAGATGTCTAATTATATCAGGATGATGTCTAATTATAACAGGATGATGTCTAATTATATCAGGAAGATGTCTAAACATATCAGGATTATGTCTAAACATATCAGGCTTATGTCTAATATATCTCATGTTCACTCTTGGTACCCACCGTGTTAAATGTGGATAACACTGGCCTCTTTCATTTATAAACTATATGTGGATATATTGAACAATAGACTGACTGAATGTGCAGAGGATCTAAATAAGCTAACTAAGAGGTTGTGCAGGAAGAAGCAAACTTTATCAACGTCTGTGGCTTTCAATGATTTCCACAAGGCATACGATCATATATCTATACCTTTACTGTGGGGCAAGCTGTCAGGAATGATTGTATCTGTAGTCACTTTATGGAGCTGTAAAATGCTGTGTTGATATAAATGGTCTGACTGGTTTCCAGTCTCAGTAGGACTCTAGCAGGGTTGCCTTATGTTGTATATAAATGACTTGGTGGATGATGTTGGAATGTGGCATTGAACTGGCTGGAGATGAGTCTGTTGATATTCTTTTATATGCAGATGATATGGCTCTGATTGCAAATTATACATCTGATCTACACAAGATGCTGGACAAACTTTCTCTGTAATGTTAGCAATTGAAACTTAAAGGGAACCCAGTGTGGATAAATAAAGGTACTTGGTACTTCCTGGATATCGTGTCTAAAGCTATGGCACAATCAACTATCAGAGAATTTAGTTTAGTTTTTGCTAAAAGCAAAGCACATGGTGAAGTTCCCATGGCATGTTCACACAGCTCTTTGGCGCACTAATTCATTGACTAAGGGATGGGGTGTGTGGACAACATCATATTTACATATAGAGAATGTCTCATATCTAAAGAATGTCTCATATTAGGAGAATCTATATGAACAAAACATGTTGAATGAATATTGATGATATAGAGATAGTACCATGATATAGAACCCTAATCCACTCCATCCCCAGATCCATACCTTTTCAGAGACCACCGATTACATATCAAATTGATGTGAATTATACTAAAACTACATCACATTTATATTCTATGTACATCTGTGTAATGTAATAAACACTTTATATTCACTAATGTGCGATAAATTATGTCTTTTTTCAGAACTGGAAGCAGAATCGGTAACAGCCTACCTCCATGACAACCAGGAATTTTTGGACAAATATATTTCAAGTCACGTGTCACAGGAACAATTAGAAAAATGGTTACAACGAAAAACAAATCATAAACAGCAGAGACTTAAAAATGGGGATAGAACTGGAGGGAGTGTTTACACAAGTAAGTGTAGTGTTTACATTGAATATTTAACATCACCTTGTAGAGGCCACCAGTCAATAACTAATTAACCAATGTCTCCAGAGCCGTATACGAGGAAGTAGCTCTTGGCTATATCTAGGGAAGTAGCTCTTGGCTATATCCAGGGAAGTAGCTCTTGGCCATATCCGGGGACGTAGCTCTTGGCTATATCCAGGGAAGTAGCTCTTGGCTATATCCAGGGAAGTAGCTCTTGGCTACATCCAGGGAAGTAGCTCTTGGCTGTATCCAGGGACGTACATCTTGGCTACATCCAGGGAAGTAGCTCTTGGCTATATCCAGGGAAGTAGCTCATGGCTATATCCAGGGAAGTAGCTCTTGGCTACATCCAGGGAAGTAGCTCTTGGCTATATCAAGGGAAGCAGCTCTTGGCTGTATCCAGGGAAGTAGCTCTTGGCTACATCCAGGGAAGTAGCTCTTGGCTATATCTAGGGAAGTAGCTCTTGGCTATATCCAGGGACGTAGCTCTTGGCTATATCCAGGGAAGCAGCTCTTGGCTATATCCAGGGAAGTTGCTCTTGGCTATATCCAGGGAAGTTGCTCTTGACTATATCCAGGGAAGCAGCTCTTGGCTACATCCAGGGAAGTAGCTCTTGGCTACATCCAGGGAAGTAGCTCTTGGCTACATCCAGGGAAGCAGCTCTTGGTTATATCCAGGGAAGCAGCTCTTGGCTATATCCAGGGAAGTAGCTCTTGGCTATATCCAGGGAAGTAGCTCTTGGCTATATCCAGGGAAGTAGCTCTTGGCTATATCCAGGGAAGTAGCTCTTGGCTATACCCAGGGAAGTAGCTCTTGGCTATATCCAGGGAATTACGTACGAGGAGAGCATACTCTATCCACGTGCAGTCCAAACAGTGTTTTTTTACGATTTTCCTCTACAAATAAACCCATATGAGTTAATGTAAACTTGTTTGCATGTTAATGTGATCATTTGTGATCCAAAAGCGTTCAGTACATTTGGCAAACAGCAGCTGCCGCTTGTTATATTTGCTTAACAGCAAGTTCCATGTATTTCTCCAATGGTTTGCCTCCAGAGCTCTCCAGAGCGTCACTATTAATCAATTGCCGTGAAATGTGATTGAATACTTGAGTTAGACATGGCTGGAGTATAGGAGTTAGACATGGCTGGAGTAAAGGAGTTAGACATGGCCGGAGTATAGGCGTTAGACATGGCTGGAGTATAGGAGTTAGACAAGGCTGGAGTATAGGAGTTAGACATGGCTGGAGTATAGGAGTTAGACATGGCTGGAGTATAGGAGTTAGACATGGCTAGAGTATAGGAGTTAGACATGGCTGGAGTATAGGAGTTAGACATGGCTGGAGTATAGGAGTTAGACATGGCTAGAGTATAGGAGTTAGACATGGCTGGAGTATAGGAGTTACACATGGCTGGAGTATAGGAGTTACACATGGCTGGAGTATAGGAGTTACACATGGCTGGAGTATAGGAGTTAGACATGGCTGGAGTATAGGAGTTACACATGGCTGGAGTATAGGAGTTAGACATGGCTGGAGTATAGAAGTTACACATGGCTTGAGTATAGGAGTTACACATGGCTGGAGTATAGGAGTAAGACATGGCTGGAGTATAGGAGTTACACATGGCTGGAGTATAGGAGTTACACATGGCTGGAGTATAGGAGTTACACATGGCTGGAGTATAGGAGTTACACATGGCTGGAGTATAGGAGTTAGACATGGCTGGAGTATAGGAGTTACACATGGCTGGAGTATAGGAGTTAGACATGGCTGGAGTATAGGAGTTACACATGGCTGGAGTATAGGAGTTACACATGGCTGGAGTATAGGAGTTACACATGGCTGGAGTATAGGAGTGAATGGAGTACATCACAGGCACACCCAGGAACCACCTAAATGGCTGCTAACTCTCACCATGTACATCTTCCCAGCAAACATATATTTAATGAATTGGAATTATCCAAATGATAGACATATTAACCTTAGATGGAATGAGACGGACATGTTATCTTAATTCTAAAAGCAATATATTCCTCAGGGGTGGAACTGAAGGTCACGCATCGAGTTGGTCATTATGTGAAGGTGGCATGTTTTTTTCTTCTGAGTTTGGTTGTTTATGTAAAAAATATAGTCGTCTACAAAAAATAAAAATCGTCTACATATATTCCATACACATCCAACCCTGCAAAGCTAAACTATCATCAAGGTCATATAGCGTCAAGCTCATATAGCATCAAGGTCATATAGTATCAAAGCCATTTAGCATCAATGTTATAAAGCATCAATGTAATATATCAATGTAATATAATATAACAAAAAAAACCATGAATGACATGCACACAGAAATCTCTGATGTTTACACACCAGCCTTCATTGTCTCTGATCGCTATATATGCATTTATTATAATATAGTCTATATTATTATAAAAATAATAATTAAATAATAAGTGGAATGTACATGAACATGGACTCTCGCATGAACTCTCGCATGAACTCTCGCTTTTGATTCACTTTCTGGCAGAATATGTTGACATTAAACCGCCTATCGGTTCAGTTATATATCATTAATTTATTATTAATATTAGTAATTCTAAATGAGGTCACTTGTAAGTAATTCTAAATGAGGTCACTTGTAAGTAATTCTAAATGAGGTCACTTGTAAGTAATTCTAAATGAGGTCACTTGTATGCCTTGAAGACAAACATCACCCCCATTTCAAACCCCAATCATTTTATCCTTGTCACTAGCTCTTTTCATCCCATCCAGTTGTAGACCTAAGACCCCTTATGTTTTCAAGCGTTTTACTTAGAAAATATTCCTATTTCTTCTCACATGCCCGGTTTAGAATCCGACCTTCTCAATTTGCAAATTATCATGGTTGAAACAAATGTTAACCTTTTTCTTAATTTCTGTGATGAAAGTGTCATGGCTGCCATAAAAGCATATTTTAATTATTTGTAACTTTCAAATGCTTGTGAATTTTAATTTAAATAACTTAATAATAATAATAATAATAATAATAATAATAATAATAATAATAATAATAATAATAATAATAATAATAATAATAATAATAATAATAATAATAATAATAATAATAATAATAATAATAATAATAATAATAAACTTGTATAGCACTATTCCAGACAGGGTCTGCTCATGGCGCTGTTTAAGTAAGATTCTCTAAAAAGGTGCGTTTTAAGTTTAGTTTTAAATGCATCTAGTTTCTTTGTGTTTTTAATATCAGTAGGGAGGGAGTTCCACTTTTTAGGTGCGTACACAGAGAAAGCCCTATCACCATAGTTTTTGTTGTTTGTTCGGGGGACTAAATATTCATTCTTATCATTAGATCTTAGGGACCTAACAGTGCTTTTAGGTATCATTAGGTCAGATAGGTATTTTGGAGCGCAGCCATTCTGCACCTTCCATGTTAAGAGGGCTATCTTAAAGTCAATTTGGGCGGTCACTGGTAGCTAATGGAGTTCCCTTAGTTTATGACTAATATGATCAAACTTTTTAATTTTTCCCACTACCCTTGCTGTAGCGTTCTGTAATTTTTGCAGTTTCGCAATTTCGCATTTGGGTAGTCCAGCCAGCAGAGAATTTCCATAGTCTAGCCTTGAGGTGGTGAAAGCATGGACTAGAGTGTTAGCAGTTTTTCTTCCATGCAATTTCTTACTTGGGAAAGATTTTTCACATGAAAATATCCGGTTTTGCACATTTTTCTTATTTGTGGTTTCATTGATAATTTGTTGTCAATAACCACTCCCAGTCTCTGATCTGTCAATAGTTGATTCACCTACTGTGATATGAGTAGGGATGTGATCACTTTTAAGATGAGACCATTTGCCACAGATAATCATTTCAGTCTTGCCATCATTAATCTTCATCTTATTATCAATAAGGAAATTTTTTATCTTTTTTATGCATTCCTCCATTTCCCTTGTAGATTTTACGGCTTCAGCTGTACTTAAGGGGTCAAAACTAATGTAGAGCTGGATGTCGTCGGCATATATATGATGTTTTAAACCATATGGTGATTTGATATCTGCCAATGGTTCCATGTATGTTGTGAACAGGAGTGGGCCTAAAACAGACCCCTGGGGTACGCCATACTGTATGTCCACACTTTTAGATTTTTTCCCTTGTATTGTAACACATTGTTTTCTGTTTGCCAGATATGATCTGAACCATGATAGAGCAGTACCGGTAATACCACTTCTCATTTCTAGTCTATTCAATAGAATTTCATGGTCAATAGTGTCAAAGGCCGCTGAGAGGTCTAGCAACACCAGCATTACAGTCTTGTTATTGTCGATATCTATTAGCAAGTCATTTTGTACTTTTACTAGTGCTGTCTCGGTGCTATGGTATTCTTTATATGCCGACTGAAAAATACAGTAGATATTGTTGGTAATTAGGTGACAACTTGTCATGGTAAGTTATATTTTTTGTACAACAATCAGCAAATTAAACATTTATAAGTCTCAGACCTGAACCATATAAAATACCAAGTGTGATGATTAATTTTCTACGTGTCAAATTGGCCAGATTATGTCACAGGTGTGAAGGCACAACACCTTTCTCAACCACTGTTTGAAATGGCCAGGTGACCTAGATAAATGTGTGCTGTGTTTGTGGTAAACAATGATACTGATTGCGGCCGGGATTAAATGGGACCAAAGAATATGGATACCTGTGATACAATTGAAAATTTCTGTTTGAATTAATTTCTCAGCAAAATATTGACACAAACAATTTTTCATCAGAGAAAAACATTAGGAATTTCTGATTAAACGCTACTAGTAACTTTTTTAAACGTAAATGCGAAAGTGATTCTCAACTTGACAAGTGCTAAAAAGGTGTATCTATTTTTTGGTCACAAACACAATTTGTATTAAGGCACAAACCCGTGTTCCTAGGCAAGAACATGGGTAGACGACTGTCACTGCAGATAGACGGCTGTCACTGCAGATAGACGGCTGTCACTGCAGATAAATGGCTGTCACTGCAGATAGACGGCTGTCACTGCAGATAGACGGCTGTCACTACAGATAGACGGCTGTCACTACAGATAGACGGCTGTCACTGCAGATAGATGACTGTCACTGCAGATAGATGACTGTCACTGCAGATAGACGACTGTCATTGCAGATAGACGGCTGTCACTGCAGATAGACGGCTGTCACTGCAGATAGACGGCTGTCACTGCAGATAGATGGCTGTCACTACAGATAGACGGCTGTCACTGCAGATAGACGGCTGTCACTATATGTGTCATCAGTTTTGAGATCCCCACTAAAGGTTGCATTCTCTGCAGTCTCTGTGATCTTGACCTTTGATCTTATGCTACAAAATTCTTTACTCGTGATTTTAAAGAAATAAATTTCATTATCATATTGGCCATTAAATTACAGACAATAAAAAACTGTTGTTTTCATTTTTAAGGTCAAAACTGAAAAGCGTCCAGGTGATTTCATGGTGATTTCATGGTGATTTCATGGTGATTTCATGGTGATTTCGTGGTATCATGGAGCTTATTTATGTTATAAACATTGACAGCATTGCTCTTCTTTTCAGAGACATCTTTATAGTTGGTATAAACACAATACAATTTGGTTATGATATACACTGTGATCTCACAACATTCTTATGTGTGTTCTTTTTTTGTAGGTGAAGTAAAATCAAGCAATAACAACGAAAATAGCGGTATTTCAAAATGGAAGGTGAGTTATTCATACCTTTATTTTGCCGCGACGTGTTTTTTCCATGAGGACCTTATTGTGTCGATGTGCCGTAAAGAAACCATTCATTCATTCATTCATTTTTCCAAGAGAGAATATATGTGACTTTGAGGTGAAGCACTGAAGTAAGGAACAGTGGTGGGGGACTAGAAAGTAGAATAAGACAGCCAGTGCAGTCACACATATTGTGTTAGCGTCAACATCATTTGTGAATACAGTAGCCCAGCACTGTTGGGAGATTATTGCATCCAAATCATTTAAGGGTCTGACACTTTATGCATTTTAAATGTGTACAAACCTTCTCATACTTAATTTATTAAATCGAAAAAAAGAACAAAAAATATCAGAAGAAAACTAGAACTACAGAGCCTCAATACGAATATGAGTCCGAAAGAGGCAATCAATTTCATCACCAAGGAGACCGGTCTATCCACTAGGAATAGTGACAAGTAACTGGAGTGTTACTTGTTCTCGCATACTTACACTTGTCCTCGCCTGCTTAAGCTGTGTTTCCATATGTGCAGTGTGTAATGCAGTCCGTGATGCAGCACGTCAAGCAGAGCGTCATGCTGTGTTCACATGTATGCGTCAGTTTTGTGATGTTTTCACGGTCAAACTTCCAATTTGGCGCCAAAATTAGGCTTGCAACCTATGGGAAACCTATGCGTCACTCTATGTGTCAGATTTTCATTCGCTACCCTATGCGAAAGGCTATGCGTCAATTTGCTTATGGACGTCATTACGGACGGCAATACGCATATATGGAAACACCTGTATTGTTCAGTATGGTGTGCGAAAAAAATGACGCACTGCATAACGCTCTGCATGACGCGCTGCATGACGCACTGCACAAATGGAAACACAGCCTTATACTTGTCCTCGCCTGCTTATACTTGTCCTCACCCGCTTACACTTGTCCTCGCCCGCTTACACTTGTCTTTTCCCGCTTACACTTGTCCTCGCCCGCTTACACTTGTCTTTGCCCGCTTACACTTGTCCTCACCCCCTTACACTTGTCCTCACCCGCTTACACTTGTCCTCACCCCCTTACACTTGTCCTCACCCGCTTACACTTGTCCTCACCCGCTTACACTTGTCCTCGCCTGCTTACACTTGTCCTAGCCCGCTTACACATATACTGTGATCACGTATCAACTTCTCAAATGTGGCATTATAATAACATCATCTTGACCAAACAGAACTTGGCAACTATGATGTATGATAGCAGCAAGCAGTTTGCAATAAACAGAAAATAGGTTTCTGTCCTCAGTGAGGTTATCACAATAGGATTAGGATTTTATGAATAGAATGCACAATGCTTGATACCTGGGTTATTTACTTTGATATATTTATTCCAGACATGATTGCCATTATATTTCAAAATATCCTTTTTTTCAGTTCACAATGCACGAGGACAAACGGAAGGTATTACATGACCTGACAAAAGATATACACCAACAAACCAACAAAAATAATGTTCTGAACGAGCTGGTCTGCTGCGCGGCATCGGGTAAGGCTTTGCTATATCTACATGTCTCATGCATATTGTATGAGGTATATAACCATGATGGTAATGTAGTGTCTGAGGTATATAACCATGATGGTAATGTAGTGTCTGAGGTATATAACCATGATGGGAATGTAGTGTCTGAGGTATATAACCATGATGGGAATGTAGTGTCTGAGGTATATAACCATGATGGTAATGTAGTGTCTGAGGTATGTAACCATGATGGTAATGTAGTGTCTGAAGTATATAACAATGATAGTAATGTAGTGTCTGAGGTATATAACCATGATGGTAATGTAGTGTCTGAGGTATATAACCATGATAGTAATGTAATGTCTGAGGTATGTAACCATGATGGTAATGTAGTGTCTGAGGTATATAACCATGATGGTAATGTAGTGTCTGAGGTATATAACCATGATGGTAATGTAGTGTCTGAGGTATGTAACCATGATGGTAATGTAGTGTCTGAGGTATATAACCATGATTGGAATGTAGTGTCTGAGGTATATAACCATGATAGTAATGTAATGTCTGAGGTATATAACCATGATGGTAATGTAGTGTCTGAGGTATATAACCATAATAGTCATGTAGTGTCTGAGGTATATAACCATGATGGTAATGTAGTGTCTGAGGTACATAACCATGATGGTAATGTAGTGTCTGAGGTATATAACCATGATGGGAATGTAGTGTCTGAGGTATATAACCATGATGGTAATGTAGTGTCTGAGGTATATAACCATGATGGTAATGTAGTGTCTGAGGTATATAACCATGATGGGAATGTAGTGTCTGAGGTATATAACCATGATGGGAATGTAGTGTCTGAGGTATATAACCATGATGGTAATGTAGTGTCTGAGGTATATAACCATGATGGTAATGTAGTGTCTGAGGTATGTAACCATGATGGTAATGTAGTGTCTGAGGTATATAACCATGATGGTAATGTAGTGTCTGAGGTATATAACCATGATAGTAATGTAATGACTGAGGTATATAACCATGATGATAATGTAATGTCTGAGGTATATAACCATGATGGTAATGTAGTGTCTGAGGTATATAACCATGATGGTAATGTAATGTCTGAGGTATATAACCATGATGGTAATGTAATGTCTTAGGTATATAACCATGATGGTAATGTAATGTCTGAGGTATATAACCATGATGGTAATGTAGTGTCTGAGGTATATAACCATGATGGGAATGTAGTGTCTGAGGTATATAACCATGATGGTAATGTAGTGTCTGAGGTATATAACCATGATAGTAATATAGTGTCTGAGGTACATAACCATGATAGGAATGTAATGTCTGAGGTATATAACCATGATAGGAATGTAATGTCTGAGGTATATAACCATGATGGGAATGTAGTGTCTGAGGTATATAACCATGATGGTAATGTAGTGTCTGAGGTATATAACCATGATAGTAATGTAGTGTCTGAGGTATATAACCATGATAGTAATGTAGTGTCTGAGGTACATAACCATGATAGGAATGTAATGTCTGAGGTATATAACCATGATGGTAATGTAGTGTCTGAGGTATGTAACCATGATAGTAATGTAATGTCTGAGGTATATAACCATGATGGTAATGTAATGTGGTCAGTGTGTATGTGACCCCTATAATCAAGGTTGGGATGCTCCAACCATCAATGTTTGGTTCTTAATGTGTTCAGCGTATGTGTCATTAATGTGTTCAGCGTATGTGTCATTAATGTGTTCAGCATATGTGTCATTAATGTGTTCAGCGTATGTGTCATTAATGTGTTCAGCGTATGTGTCAATAATGTTTGTGTCTTCATCATATATGTTAGCTGAATTAACAAATACATTTAAAATTCTCAATTAATCAGTTTCTGTACAACAAATTTTGGTATTCCTTTATCCAACACATTACTTAAAATTAAATAAACAAAACCTCAAGCAATAACTTAAAGCTAATGAAAATATTGATTTAATTATCATTTATTATATGTTTTGCACAATATTACTGGAGAAGCTGCCAAATAAATAATGGCAGAAGTGGTCATGGCGTATACCTAATATGATGAAGTGTCTTGACTGTAAATGAATAAGATGGGAACTCTTAGCACTCTATAGCTTACAAATATATGTAGTATAAACTTAAAAACAAATATTATCGTGTATCTTAGATATATTAATAGATATATGTAAGTAACATTTAATTTCAATTTTTGGCCTACTTTTACACTGATTTTGAGAAGAATATTTCTGTCCCAATTCGGAATATATAATGTTTGCCAATATATGATGCTTTCGTCCGTGACTGGCCATAATAAAATCAAAATATATCACAACTGATTCGTTAAGCAAAGCAGTTCTTGAGCAGCAACTCCAATTTGGCATTTAAATTGGGAAATCACTCTGAGCTTACGATGCATGGAAAAAATAGTTGAATGAGGCACGATGGCAAGTACATTCCAACCAATTGTGTTCATTTGAAAGAGACAAGCTGTGTAATCCCTTAAAACATGGCGGCCGAATAAGGAGATCGACTAAAAAAATACAATAAGCAAGAACACACATGTTTACAGAACTATATTATACCTGTAATAATCATTGTGTTATATCTGAAATTATACTACTAGTATTACTTGCTTGTTATTAACCATTTATAAATGAAACAAGCTTGCTTATCTAATTATCAAACAAGAACACGAATCAGTCATTTGCTTCTATAAAGTACGTATATATTTTTATGTTATTTTTACATTGACCAGGTGTTGGTATGTTTCAGTACATTACACATACTTTACGAAGATTCTTATGTTGTAAATCATAGATAATTGTTTACATTTCCCAGCAATAACATCTGAATACACACACCACACATTCTACCACACTTAGTGACATTTTATTAGAATTATCCTTATCAACCTTTACTGTACTTATCACGTGGTTAAAGTTTGTTGATGTTAAAAGACACCCCAGCACAACAAATTAGTTAAAATCACAAAAGTTTGAACAAGGGTGAAGTACCTTTCTACTTACTTGTTATGTATCTATAGAGGTTCTAGAATGATAAAGCGATCATTTAAATCATGTTATTATTCTCCGCGTTCTTATAAGTAATATGTCGAGAATAGAGCAGCCACACTGGTCGCGCGCCGTCACTTTGTATTCGATCTATTTGATGGATATCCATTGCAATGCGTATATCTATATGTATTTATATCTGGATATAGTTATGCTATGTTATTTGCAGCAATACGGGCAGACGGCTATTCCATATATCAGGTTGATGATGCCGGCAAGGTGAGAAAAAACACTAAATAGCTATTACACTATGTACAGCCGACAACAACAGAGCTGCGGACGACAACAGAGCTGCTCTTTTGTCGTCCGCAGCTCTTTTGTCGTCCGCAGCTCTTTTGTCGTCCGCAGCTCTTTTGTCGTCGGTTGTAATCAGCATTAAGCTAATAAACCTGCATGTTCACAAGAATTATTGATATTAATAATGTTATATTAAATTCGTTTTCAGGAGATATATTATTACTGCCACGGCGAAGAAAGGTAAGATAAACTATTTTCATACAATTGAAACCAACATTCTTTACCAAGTTCTATTTCTTTTATCAAATCTATATTTAAGTTTATTGAAATCTGAACGTCTCCATTCTGGGGGAAAAATGAGAAAACAACGAGTCTAAAGGCAGCGGCGACAGTGTCCCAAACAGGCCGTCACCACTGCTCTGGGGGTGTTGTCTGTAAAAAAAACCATTTGAAATGTTTTAAAATGGATAGAAAATTGAGCTTTAAAGCTCAAATAAAAAGACGTAAAGAAACAAGCTTATATATATATATAGGAAAATGCTTCCCACAAAATAGTGATAATACACTAGCACATGCATTCATAACATCTGCACATGCATTCATAACATCTGCACATGCATTCATAACATCTGCACATGCATTCATAACATCTGCACATGCATTCATAACATCTGCACATGCATTCATAACATCTGCACATGCATTCATAACATCTGCACATGCATTCATAACATCTGCACATGCATTCATAACATCTGCACATGCATTCATAACATCTGCACATGCATTCATAACATCTGCACATGCATTCATAACATCAGAATTAATTTTAAAATATTGTTGTTAAAATGGAAATCTCTAAACGAAAGGGGCCTGAATATCTAAAGGAATTAAATATTACAAAACATAAAAGGTGTCTCAGATCTGAAAATAAATGAAATCTGGATCTTCCCAGAACAAAGTTATAACTGTATGGGGAGATAGCCTTTGCTGCCTATGTCCCAAAGATATGGAATAAACTGCCCCTGGAAATAAACATGCATAAAACTGGGAGATTTCAAAATGGGACTTAAGACCCACTAATTTAGAGAAATCTACCTGACGCATGCGCGCCATGAGCAGACTCTGTCTGGATAGGCGCTATTTAAACAAGAAAAAGTGGTGCTCCACATGTAACACGGATGGGAAAAAAATAACAAACAAACAAAAAATTACAATAAGCAAAACAAAAATTACAACAAACAAAACAAAAATTACAACAAACAACAAAATACATTTAAACACAAACAATCATTTAAAACTGATGGGGTAGTTGAAATTATTTTTATTCATCTTTTAAAAACATTTAATTTAGTATAAGAACGATTTTTTAGCACAACTGTATGCGAAGATGTGCCTTTTCGTAAGTTGCTCTATTATCGCTCAGGCGCTTTCGCAAGTCACCGATCAGACTTTTGCATGTCTTTTCTGTTCTAATTGTCCGATTTACACCAAATTTGAATTAAACTTACTAAAAATTCATTGTTCTTGCGATTGGGAAGCATTTCCAAGCAAATTAAAGGGATAATTTTTTGCAAAGATGGACTAAGACGATGACATCGTTTTGAACGTTCTGCTTTTACATCACGCACTTCTTTTCTTTTGTTCACTTCTTTTATTTAAGTATTCATACGCCCGGGAGCATGCGTAAATTGGAATCTTTCATGCACACGGACGAACACTTCACAGTGGCGTCAGTTGCTTGAACAATATTGACCACAGAAAAAACCGAATCACAACCCACAGGAAATGACTACCCATTTCCCATGATCGTACCGATCACAGAATAACACGGATAGTTCCCTTTTTTGAAAGGCATTGCCTGTCGGCAATGACTTTCAAAAAAGGAACCATCCGTGTTACAAAAAATTAGTTATTATTATTTAAGGTCAAATACGATTGCAGCGTCACGAAAATGCTGCGGGTATGGGAGAGCAAATAGCTAGAATTGCATCGTTCTTATTAAATTGGTTACGTCCGTATTCAAATTCAGTACAAAGTTAGTATAGTTTGATTTTTATTTCAGCTCAAGAAGTACATCATGTCATGTTCGGGACGTGGGAGCAGGAAGTACGGTAGCGGCGTACGTGGCGGCCACGAGAGAACCGCTACGACTTAACGACACATTAACGGTACGAGCCAATCATGGATCTTTTAATGATATATGGTAATGAGAGATTTGCAGATTAGGCATAAAACTCACTGATGCCTAGGCTATGGTTTGCTTGTTTCTTTATCTTTAATTACAAGATCAATTGAATCCTCATTATTTGATCAATATTGCAACCTTAATTCTTACACACCCACTCGAACACAAACTCTCAGACCCACTCTAACACAAACTCTCAGACTCACTCTGTCATATACTCTCAGACCCACTCTAAGATATCCTCTCAGACCCACTCAAACTCTCAGACCCACTATGTCACATTAGACACTAATAACATGTTCATATATTTGGGCAGTACACCACCTTGCAGGTGCCCGTATGCCGTGCCCGGAATTCCGGTCATACGTCACTTGAAATATGGGTTGTAGTTTAGTGTTTCCCTGTTCTATATTTATGTCAATCAATCAGAGCAATCCCCTCCAAAATAGTGACAATATTCGCCCGCTGCACAACGAGACGTCCTTGATAGTCCTAATATAGATTTGGATTGAATAGTCTAATGTCACATACTCTCAGACCCACTATGTCACAATCTCTCATACCCACTCTAACACATACTCTCAGACCCTCTCTGTCACATATTCTCTGACCCACTCTAACACATACTCTCAGACCCACTCTAACACATACTCTCAGACCCACTCTAACACATACTCTCAGACCCACTATGTCACATACTCTCAGACCCACTATGTCACAATCTCTCATACCCACTCTAAAACATACTCTCAGACCCTCTCTGTCACATATTCTCTGACCCACTCTAACACATACTCTCAGACCCACTCTAACACATACTCTCAGACCCACTATGTCACATACTCTCAGACCCACTATGTCACAATCTCTCATACCCACTCTAAAACATACTCTCAGACCCTCTGTCACATATTCTCTGACCCACTCTAACACATACTCTCAGACCCACTCTAACACATACTCTCAGACCCACTCTGTCACATATTCTCTGACCCACTCTAACACATACTCTCAGACCCACTCTAACACATACTCTCAGACCCACTCTGTCACATACTCTCAGACCAACTATGTCACATACTCTCAGACCCACTATGTCACATACTCTCAGACCTTCTGTTTGCTACATGCATTGCAGGGAGAGGCGTACCCAGAGGGCGTGCCATCCTCACTGGCGGGAGACAACATTCAGGCGGTATTAGCACAACCCGTCATGCAAGCTGATGGATCTGTAATAGGTACTACTGACATAATACCGTTCACCATAAAGATGCAGTGTAATAACTGTATATCTCATATCAATCACGGCTCATGTTCTACATTGTTGAAGGATTTGAATGAAATTAAGTGAGAATTTAGCCTTATTGCCAAGAAATAGGTGCACCGAGGCATCCCATCAAGGAAATCAATTAGGCAGGAAATGACATGTCAAATTGAAATAAAAATGTTAAATGACAGCAATGTAATTATGCAAATAGGCTAGTAACTTTCATCTAATAATTTTCCTTGTATCTTTTATTTAGCTGTTGTCGAGTTATATAGAGAAAAAGGGGGTGCAGGATTTACTGCTGATGAGGAGGAGGTAAGGCTAAATAATTCATATAATACCACCACATTGAAAAAGCAGTATTCAATAAGTTAAAAGTATTCAATTAAAAGTATTCAATCAGTTAAAATTGGTATTGATTACTTCCCATCAACAATTAGTGATCATTTGAAATGATAAGAATCTCAATGATAGAAATATCAAGTATGTTATGAAATGTAACTTTGCAATGTGAATCAGGCTGACATGTATGGAAAGGTGCTTTAAATGTCTGAACATAGCGCGCCAAATCTCTCAATTAATGTGTATGTATACAAGATAGATTATTCAATGTGTGTTTGTAAACCATGTTATTTTCATGCAGGTTTCTGCCAATATATTGTTCCTGTGTGACTTATGTATTAGGTGCCATGAGGTAATCAAACAAATTAATAGAGGGCTGCATTAACAACTCACCAAAACAAACAGCTTTTCCAAACTTTTTACAGAAAAAAATATGAGGCCTAATTCTGAAGAAATTTGACTTACTGATAATACTAAATATAGATTAATTTCTCTGGGAGACACAGCATAGTCGAGATATGTAATGGCACCACGAAATAACGCCCTCTTGTGGGTGAAAACAGAAACATCACAAACATAGGCGTTAAAGCAAGACCCAGGCGTTATAAAGTGCATTCATATTCATAGTCAAACATTATATTTTTATATGTTACGTTTCGAAATCACTCACCTAAAATGGTTATATGTATGCGACACTACTCAAATATAGGCGATGATAGCACACTTACATCAGGAAAACACTGATTCATCGACCGCTAATATGATTGGCCGATAGCTTGGCGCCTGTTGTGAATTATTCAGGTGGAGGGCAGAAGGTGGCAGGTTCGAATCCTAGTCTCACCACTGGTATTTATCAAACACCCAGGTGCTATACACTCATGGCCCAGTTAGATAATGAAATGAGAGATTCGTCAGAGGTTTAGATACGAGTCAATAGGACATGATAATATACTTTACACATTACAAACGAGACATCGCAAATCGAGATCCAAACATAGATCTCAGGCAAATGAGCAAGTCACAAGCAAAGGGATAAATCTCAGACAAATGGGCAAGTCACAAGCAAAGGGGTAAATCTCAGGCAAATGGGCAAGTCACAAGCAAAAGGGTAAATCTCAGGAAAATGGGCAAGTCACAAGCAAAGGGGTAAATCTCAGGAAAATGGGCAAGTCACAAGCAAAGGGGTAAATCTCAGGAAAATGGGCAAGTCACAAGCAAAGGGGTAAATCTCAGGAAAATGGGCAGGTCACAAGCAAAGGGGTCATACATTAAACAACACTAACATTTACCAAGATAACCCACTTTATTTGGTATTGACGTCATATTTATATACATACAGATGGAATTATAGTTGTTTTTAAAATTGTTGCTTCTTTGATAAAGTTTATTACTGGATAAAATATCGTCGTATTCGAGTAAATTCATAAATTTGAACGTTCGTAAGAGGACATAAATATATACGTCACGATCGGTTAGACACTTCACAATGTGGAGTTTAATATTGAATATTCACAATATATATATATATATATATATATATATATATATATATATATATATATATATATATATATATATATATATATATATATATATATATATATATATATATATATATTGTTAGATGTATATATGAGAGCACAATAAGTGGTGTGCATATAACATCAGTTTAATGATGAGATATGTTCAGCACTTTTTAATACAGATTATGATGTACACATAATCACACATAATGTGCGCCACTTCTCGTGCAGGACGAGATGTGTGCATCACACATGATGTGCGCCACTTCTCGTGCAGGACGAGATGTGTGCATCACGCCTGTATTAATGGCCGCTAGAGGGTGTGATATTTGTACCATTAATGTGTGTGTTTGGTTGCCCATGTGTGATGTGAACCTCCTCTTTTCTGTAGCGAGTTCTGGCCCTTGTAGTGTGGGGCAATGTGGCTGTGTCACATGATCAGGTAATATTCCTACTAATCTACGTCTCCTTCCAGCTTGCAATAGATGCTCTGCTTCTCAAATCAGACTCACTCCAACGCTGATATTATACACCTTTTGTTTACAAGCTGCATAATATTGACCAATTTTGCATTTTTTTTCATATGATTGATGATAGTGATTTACCAGAATTTACTGGTGGAAATTTTGTATGTTTAAGAAACCTTTGCATTAACACTTTACATTTCCCACTTTTCCATTTAGCTTACTAGTACTTTGTTGATTTGGGGGAGCGTCGCAATACACTATGCAGAGGTATACAAGTGTCACCGACACGTGCATGTTTTAACTGTTGTAACTTTTATATACACGTACTTTCACACATTCAATATTTTTTTTAAACAAATTTTGTCCAAAACAGATTATTTGAGAGCTATGTGAGACTATAATTCCAATGCATATATTTTAAGTGCGGAAAGTCCACAATTTGAGCAGTGTTGTAATTTTTCAAATGAGAAAAAGAGTGGCTATGTGAATTATTACTCTTTGTAAAGTTATTGTACTGTAAACCCTCTGATATGTACCAAGTAAATCACCTGTCCTTACGGCTAATGTGATATAATACTGGATAATGTATTCCACAACTTCCCTCCCCTCCTTCCCCACAAGTACTGCAGTCCCACCTTAATTATCCCCCAAGTACTGCAGTCCCACCTTAATTACCCCACAAGTACTGCAGTCCCACCTTAATTATCCCAAAAGTACTGCAGTCCCACCTTAAATACCCCCCCAAGTACTGCAGTCCCACCTTAATTACCCCCCAAGTACTGCAGTCCCACCTTAAATACCCCCCCAAGTACTGCAGTCCCACCTTAAATACCCCCCCAAGTACTGCAGTCCCACCTTAATTACCCCCCCAAGTACTGCAGTCCCACCTTAATTACCCCACAAGTACTGCAGTCCCACCTTAATTACCCCACAAGTACTGCAGTCCCACCAAATTACCCCACAAGTACTGCAATCCCACTTAAATTACCCCAAATGTCGAGTGCTCACCCCATTTAGGGAAAACAAACAAACCACTAATCAAGTCCAGGACAAACAGTCTTACCCCTTTTCATATACCCCTTCGTGTCTTACCCCTTTTCATATACCCCTTAGGTTCTAGAGCTTACAACCCTCCTATCAGGCACAGATTTATCTACCCCCGAGATAAAGTTGGCTGGGAGACCAGCTACCTTGGATCTCCTACACCAAATATAAAATCTCGTTTCTATTCCCTCATTTCCAATATACTAGCATATGTATGTGGCATATACCATGCGACTACAACGAGACTACAACGAGACCCATAACCTGACGTCATATCATCAACTTAAACCAATATGAATGTGATATGTCAGAGTTTATCTAATTACTCTCAGAAGACCCCGCCCACCTCCATCACAAATGTAATGAATGCATATTTGACATTCATTTCAGGATTTCAACAAATACATTGTTATATATTACCCCTATATTGAAGTACTTTTGTATTAACCTTGTACAGATTGATTGTTGCACCATATTATTAATAATATTTGAACAATGACAATTTTTTCAGGAAAGAATATCTAAATTAAATTTCATATTAATAATGTATCTCCATGTATTCATATACACATCCCTACCCCTACCAATAAAACCCGCACTCTTTCAGTAACCCATACAAACGTTTATATTCATATTCAATAAGCTCTCAACATTTCTTCGGAAATTAAAACCAATGAAAAAAAAGCTTGAAAGTTTTAATGACAAACTATTATATGGTAACTTTGTATAAATTATGTGTGCTTAAGAAATATATAACATAATGATTATAATTACTTGAAACATGTAAGCAATGTATGAAATATGGACATTAACAAGACATCTCTAACAATGCACTCTGATTTTGTAGATGTATCATAATATGACAAAACAGAGGAAACTCAACGAATTTTTGTTAACGGTAACCAAGTAAGTCCACAATTTCTCACATTGATCATGTTCACTGGTCCGCATTTCCTATCTGTTATTTTATAGACAATTAAGCTTGGCGAATATTAACAATATGTTAGAGATGTTCATAATATTCCTAGTGGTTTCAATGAGCAAGGGGTATTAATTACATTGATATGAGTGAATTTGCACCATATATATATGAGATTTGTATCCTGATAAAGACAAAGAAGCTTGATCAACTTGAATAACCCACAATCATAATTTGTCATAGCTATTAAGTATGAGGGTGCAGGAAAGATACTGTGTTTTCTGTCCTTAGGTCCATCTTCCAGGACATAGTCAGTATGGACACCGTTATCATGAAGATTATGGTATGTACTCGTCGCTGACCTATCCACACTAACTTGTCACCATACACTATTATAGGTTTTCATTTATAATTCTTGGAATCATTTGATAATGGAAATAAATGATATTTGAAAAGACAAAAATGTGAAACTTCTTTATGATATACGTGCCAAGCCAAGGCGTATCTCCTTGCAAGAATGCATCGTCATAGTGAGAAACTTTACAGTCAGTTGGTCTATTTTCAATCTGGAAAATACGCACTGTTCTCTGCTTTACTTCTTATCACGTGAGCATTTAATTTTAGCCAAGTGTACGTGGAAATCCCGCATAAAATATCATGCAGCCTTTTTGCGTGGAGTAGGAGAAGTTCGACCCATCTGCGCACGCATTCTTCGCCACCTGCGCACGCATTGCTTCCTCTGCACGCGCCTCACTATCATCAGCTCACTGCCAAACATGTCCCCAATGATACAGCAAAGTGCATACAAAGCGCGTCTGAGGTATACATATAACAAATTATCATCACTCAATGCAAAAGAGTATCTGCCCATTGTACATGTGCTCACATCAGGGTGCTTCCTTCAAGGGGGAGGGGTGTCATGGAGAGGGTGATCAACTTAGCCCTCACATCAGGGTGCTTCCTTAAAGGGGGAGGGGTGTCATGGAGAGGGTGATCAACTTAGCCCTCACATCAGGGTGCTTCATTCAAGGGGGAGGGGTGTCATGGAGAGGGTGATCAACTTACCCCTCACATCAGGGTGCTTCTTTAAAGGGGGAGGGGTGTCATGGAGAGGGTGATCAACTTAGCCCTCACATCAGGGTGCTTCCTTAAAGGGGAGGGGTGTCATGGAGAGGGTGATCAACTTAGCCCTCACATCAGGGTGCTTCCTTCAAGGGGGAGGGGTGTCATGGAGAGGGTGATCAACTTAGCCCTCACATCAGGGTGCTTCCTTCAAGGGGGAGGGGTGTCATGGAGAGGGTGATCAACTTAGCCCTCACATCAGGGTGCTTCCTTAAAGGGGGAGGGGTGTCATGGAGAGGGTGATCAACTTAGCCCTCACATCAGGGTGCTTCATTCAAGGGGGAGGGGTGTCATGGAGAGGGTGATCAACTTACCCCTCACATCAGGGTGCTTCTTTAAAGGGGGAGGGGTGTCATGGAGAGGGTGATCAACTTAGCCCTCACATCAGGGTGCTTCCTTAAAGGGGAGGGGTGTCATGGAGAGGGTGATCAACTTAGCCCTCACATCAGGGTGCTTCCTTCAAGGGGGAGGGGTGTCATGGAGAGGGTGATCAACTTAGCCCTCACATCAGGGTGCTTCCTTAAAGGGGGAGGGGTGTCATGGAGAGGGTGATCAACTTAGCCCTCACATCAGGGTGCTTCCTTCAAGGGGGAGGGGTGTCATGGAGAGGGTGATCAACTTAGCCCTCACATCAGGGTGCTTCCTTAAAGGGGGAGGGGTGTCATGGAGAGGGTGATCAACTTAGCCCTCACATCAGGGTGCTTCCTTCAAGGGGGAGGGGTGTCATGGAGAGGGTGATCAACTTAGCCCTCACATCAGGGTGCTTCCTTAAAGGGGGAGGGGTGTCATGGAGAGGGTGATCAACTCAGCCCTCACATCAGGGTGCTTCCTTCAAGGGGAGGGGTGTCATGGAGAGGGTGATCAACTTAGCCCTCACATCAGGGTGCTTCCTTCAAGGGGGAGGGGTGTCATGGAGAGGGTGATCAACTTAGCCCTCACATCAGGGTGCTTCCTTCAAGGGGGAGGGGTGTCATGGAGAGGGTGATCAACTTAGCCCTCACATCAGGGTGCTTCCTTCAAGGGGGAGGGGTGTCATGGAGAGGGTGATCAACTTAGCCCTCACATCAGGGTGCTTCCTTCAAGGGGGAGGGGTGTCATGGAGAGGGTGATCAACTTAGCCCTCACATCAGGGTGCTTCCTTTCAGAGAGGGTGATCAACTTACCCCTCACAACAAGGTGTCCGCTAAGGTCAATGACCTCTTTACCGACATTGTGTTTTATATAGTACTAGAGGATAGTACATACAGTAGCAACTTACCCATAATTCTCCATGACCAACTTACCCCTCATAACTGTAGCTAATTAGCAGCCCCACACCACACCCCACACCCACCGCCCTCCCCCACCCCACCGACCTCCCCACACCACCGACCTCCCCACCCCGCCGACCTCCCCACCCCACCGACCTTGTGCCATGGACATTAACAATGATTTAGAAAGCACCGTCCCACAATGCATTAATCCATATTTATATTTCAAGACATTCTTTTCAGATACAAACATCGTTATTCACCCACTTTGAAAAAAGAAATCACATTTTGAAGACGATTAGTTGTAAATATCACCATTCCAGTTGATAGATATATACATTGTACATGTTGTGCCTCCGCAGAACTTTGCACAAACGCTGGTGACGGCAGACCGTGCTTCACTTTTCCTGCTAGACCCTCACAGACTTGAACTGTATGCTCGCATATTTGATATGGGGGTAGGCAGAGGTGGTAGAGACGATGCGGACCACACAGAGATCAGGTCAGACGAGACGTCTACACAGTGTGTGCCTTCTGCTACTAAAACAAATCCCACTCTCACATAACCCCCTACTGGTGCTTGAATTCTAGCTGCTTTGCCATTTCTCTCTTTTCCATCAACATTATGCTTCTTTGCATGGCTGCTCCTTCTTAAAACATATTCAAGTCAGTGATCGGCTAGGCAATGTGCCCCTTCCCCGTAATAGACCTGTGTTGTCTGCAACCATTTGTCCCTTTCTCACCCTCCCTTCTGCCTCTCTTTTCTCACAGAATTTTGCAAAAAAGCTCGTGAATGCCGACCGTACTGCTCTGTTTCTGCTCGACAACAGAACCAAAGAGTTGTACGCACGTGTGTTTGACATGGGAGAAGAATATGACGACCACGCCGACACCTCTCCTCACACCCAGAAAGAAATCAGGTTCGCCTTCTATCTCCCAGACACAGTATATGCCAAAACTGTCTTCATGAAAAAAAATCATATAAAATGATATATTTTGAAATAATAATGGAATACCAATTTTTCGTTAGAAAATAGAAAGAAAAATATCAGAAACAAATATTGTTTATCTTGTTAAATTTTGATATTTTATTAATTAGATTGACGCACTGTTGAAATACCTAATTACAACATTATCACCAATGAGTCAGAGAGTGTCTCATTAAACACATCAAATGTTTCTCCTTTTCCCAGGTAAAATGATAGTTTGTTCCATTTAAACGTTAGATCCCAAAATGTCCACTACATTTGAATCCCAAATGGAATAAAGAAGACAGTTTTGGACAAGACTGCAATAGTTGTAATCCAACTTAGTGTTTACCATAAAAATAAGTTCCCATAATCCAAAATATATCTATTGTGTTGATGATTAACCAAGTATTAATTTATCAGATTAAACTCGTTTCTCTCACTAATAATACACGGATCTATCATGCTCCATTATTCATATAGGAATTTTGGAATAATTTCACCTGTCTAAATTTATCACAATACCTTAGTTTTACTCAACATTGCACCAAACATCTTAATTAAGTGTTATCACTAACTTTTAACTGAACATTAGTAAATACCAGTTACTAATCAGTAGAAATAACTTCATCATTAGATAAACTAATGATTAGTAGTAAACCATGCATAGAAATAATACAATGTAATATTGGTAAAAGATAAATGAGGCAAGCAGCAGTGTGCTGGGTGGTGATGTCTGTCATTAAGCGGTCATGTGACTTGTTGCCTATCAGGTTTCCCATGGACAAAGGTGTAGCGGGACACGTGGCCTCTACCGGAGAAATTCTCAATATCCCCGATGCTTATGCCGACGACAGATTTAACAGGTAAGCACAAATAGCAGAGAATAAAAATCACAGGTAAGCACAACTAGCAGAGAATAAACATCACAGGTAAGCACAACTAGCAGAGAATAAACATCACAGGTAAGCACAACTAGCAGAGAATAAACATCACAGGTAAGCACAACTAGCAGACAATACACATCACAGGTAAGCACAACTAGCAGACAATAAACATCACAGGTAAGCACAACTAGCAGACAATAAACATCACAGGTAAGCACAACTAGCAGAGAATAAAAATCACAGGTAAGCACAACTAGCAGACAATAAACATCACAGGTAAGCACAACTAGCAGAGAATAAACATCACAGGTAAGCACAACTAGCAGAGAATAAAAATCACAGGTAAGCACAACTAGCAGACAATAAACATCACAGGTAAGCACAACTAGCAGAAAATAAACATCACAGGTAAGCACAACTAGCAGACAATACACATCACAGGTAAGCACAACTAGCAGACAATAAACATCACAGGTAAGCACAACTAGCAGACAATAAACATCACAGGTAAGCACAACTAGCAGAGAATAAAAATCACAGGTAAGCACAACTAGCAGAGAATAAACATCACAGGTAAGCACAACTAGCAGAGAATAAACATCACAGGTAAGCACAACTAGCAGAGAATAAACATCACAGGTAAGCACAACTAGCAGACAATAAACATCACAGGTAAGCACAACTAGCAGAGAATAAACATCACAGGTAAGCACAACTAGCAGACAATAAACATCACAGGTAAGGACAACTAGCAGACAAAACACATCACAGGTAAGCACAACGAGCAGACAATAAACATCACAGGTAACCCCAACTAGCAGACAATAAACATCACAGGTAAGCACAACTAGCAGAGAATAAAAATCACAGGTAAGCACAACTAGCAGAGAATAAACATCACAGGTAAGCACAACTAGCAGAGAATAAACATCACAGGTAAGATGGTTTCATCCACCTCTACATTCACACTCACATATTGCAGACGCTTCTCTTTCTGGACAAACATTTTTTTTTGTATTTTCAGAAATGTTGACTTGCAGACAGGATATAGAACAAAAACTATTTTATGTATGCCTATTTACATCCGGGGAAGGTAGGTAGACTTCAAATAAGTCCTATCATTATTTCAACATTCAGATTTGCTCATTGCAAGTTTGGGTTCACATGGAAGATAGACTGGGATATCGATTGATACTTCATTCATTGACTACTTTCAGCATCATTGGCGTGGTTCAGATGGTGAACAAAATGAATGGGGTCTTCACTCAGGCGGACGAAGAGGCGTTTGAGACATTCGCTATTTACTGTGGTTTAGCGCTACATCATGCCAAGGTATATAATTACACATGAAAGTAACAAGATTTGAAGAAAGATTGACCTACGTGACACATAAAAGAAAATAATCCTTTCCCCCACAGATCCTCCGCAATCTATATATGAATGGAAATTGTGAATATTTGAGAAAATAAAAGGTTCATTAGTTTAGACACGGTTATAAAATAGTTTTAAAATAGTTTTAAAATTCCTCCAACCCCCTCCTCTATAGTTGCAACCCCCTCCTCTAGTTGCAACCTCCTCCTCTAGATGCAACCCCCTCCTCTAGGTTCAACCCCCTCCTATAGTTGCAACCCCCCCTTTAGTTGCAACCCCCTCCTCTAGTTGCAACCCCCTCCTCTAGTTGCAACCCCCTCCTCTAGGTGCAACCCCCTCCTCTAGGTGCAACCCCCTCCTATAGGTGCAACCCCCTCCTCTAGTTGCAACCCCCTTCTTTAGTTGCAACCCCCTCCTCTAGGTGCAACCCCCTCCTCTAGGTACAACCCCCTCCTCTAGGTGCAACCCCCTCCTATAGTTGCAACCCCCTCCTCTATAGTTGCAACCCCCTCCTCTAGTCGCAACCCCCTCCTCTAGGTGCAACCCCCTCCTATAGTTGCAACCCCCTCCTATAGGTGCAACCCCCTCCTCTAGTTGCAACCCCCTCCTCTAGTTGCAACCCCCTCCTCTAGTTGCAACCCCCTCCTCTAGTTGCAACCCCCTCCTCTAGGTGCAACCCCCTCCTCTAGTTGCAACCCCCTCCTCTAGGTGCAACCCCCTCCTCTAGTTGCAACCCCCTCCCTCAGGTAGGAATTCCTCTAGTTGCATGGTGTGATTGTACTTGTGATATCAGTATCATCACAATTGACATATGATCCCTATGTCAGTTTTCTCTCTGTTCATTTGATTTGATTTGATTTGATTTTGATATGTTGGCTGCTCCACTTATGTCTCGTGGGCACTCAGAGCCTATGCAGCGTGGCTACCCAGCTAGAGAGGAGATCCAATACGCACTATCTCCAATCTGTGAGTAGCACTCGTGCTGACCGCCCATCCGGCCAGGGCATTTGTTACTGTCTCAGGAGTACTGGTATTTCCTTTGCAGCTGTATGATAAAATCCGTCGGTCCGAGCAGAAATACAAGGTGGCCCTGGAGGTGCTGTCCTACCACAGCATGGCTCATGATAACGAGGTCGATGAATATATGAACGTCACCATTCCTCCAGATCTGCCTGAGGTCACGAGGTAGGTCAACAAGGTCAATAAGGAGGTCACTTCACGAATGGCGCACAGTATACCAACGCCATATATTGCTTCAGTCGCGGATTTCAGCAATGTTATCAAAATTTTTGTACGGCTATGAAAAATGAAAAAGATTCTGTGTCCGCTCAGCAAGATGTGCGTGAATTTATTTTTTAAGAACTAAAAGATGGGAAAAATCT
Source organism: Amphiduros pacificus (assembly GCA_949316495.1). Classification (NCBI taxonomy): domain Eukaryota; kingdom Metazoa; phylum Annelida; class Polychaeta; order Phyllodocida; family Hesionidae; genus Amphiduros; species Amphiduros pacificus. Next base: position 499,020 of record OX439000.1, on the reverse strand, counting down.
GTTTGGTAAAAAAAGACAAAAAAATAATCCCATGTTAGTGCATTTAAGTCATTTTAGTTTCAGTATTTTACAACAATCTCCATCGATTTTGTCAAAACTCGTGAATCGCTTCCAAACGCAACATTTTTCTGTTTAAATCATTTAAATCCTTAATTTGTGGCATGGAATAGACCATTGCTTGCAAATATGTGGTAAGCTCAATTCAATTATAGTGGATGTAAGAGCTTCTGAAATTCCAAGTAAATTCATCAAATAAAACATGTATATATTATTGATATTTCAATGTGTGCATCGCCAAGAAGATTACACTTCCCTATATACGTTGTTGTCGTTGATCTGATATTTAATGAAACATGATGTAGTTTGCTAGGGGCAAACGTCATTTGATTTGATTTGATTTGTGATGTTGGCCGCGCCACTTGTGTCTCCTGGGCACTCGAGAGCTTACAACGTGACATGAAGACGGAAAATATCTCACAAGATGTGGTCCTTCACTCATTTCCTTTAAGCAATTTACAAAAGAAGCATACAATGACCCTGCATATTACAAATAAATCAAGAATATTTGATAAATTTTCTTAAACCTTCAAAGTTGTATGTCTTTGAATATTTGATTAAATGTGTGTGTTTGTGCTATTAGTTACGAGTACTCGCCGTGGGCGGTGCCTAATGAACAGAAGCCCGGCTACGTCATCTACATGTTCAAAGATCTCTTCAATATGACCAGGTGAGTGAACTTACTCTCATAGCCAGAGTGGAAGACTAACTGCTTTTGTAGATTTAATTACGTCTACTCTGTGGTTCTAGGAAAATGCTGAACTAATAACCAAAATTTCATTATTTAAGAAATTAATAGTTATAATTACAAATTATCCCAGCGACTGTGTCATCATCCTGATCCACAGATTCAGTAAATTAAATTTGTTAGGCTTTCAGGAGAAAACATTGTTATATTAAATAGGTGTCTTGGGTACTGATATTTTCAAATATTTGTGTTCAATCCTATGGTGTAAAAAAAATCTGACATAGTATATTGTATTGTTACTGTCAAATTGAGAATATCCATGTACAATGTATATGTAGGTAAAGAAATCTCATCGATACTTCAATATGTTCATAAAAGAATATTAAAACAAGTTATGAAGAGAAAGAGAGAAAGAGAGAAGTCCGTTTTCCTTAAATGTAGGATTTCTCCCTGATTTTGTTTGTTCACTGATATAACTGGTTTATAGTTATATACATGCTGTGGTTAGACAGGTAGCAAGGCCTCATGCATTACTTATCATATTGATTGGTGCAGGTCTAAACTTATTTTACTTTGATATTCCATCAGTCCGCCCATCTAAGACTACCATCTCAATTAAAATTTAAATTAATAATGCAATATTGAACTTAATGCTGTACTAAAGACATGTTTTATTATATTTGATCAGTTTGTGGAGGTAAAGTGAAGACAGATATGTGTCTAATGAGCAAATCGTTACTTCTTATTACTCATTCTCCCAAACAACGACCTTGCTTGAATCCCGACATAAATGACCACACGAGTTCTCTGCATGATACTGATACCGGCTTACTCCCATTTTACGCCGCACGGCGCAGCGCCACAACGCTACATCGCTGCAGCACCATGTCACCACAAATGTCACCACAAATGTCCCCACAAATGTCACCACAAATAAGGTATTTTGTCAATTCAGGAAGAATTCTTGAAGGACAAACGGCCTTCTTGAAAGAAATTTACTGAGCTTGTAGAATTATTTGTTAATTACCAAGACGCGCGTATAAGTCTGATGTTTATGTTTGCGTGTGGAAAATATCTGGCGCCATTGTGGCGCTGCGCTATGTGACGTAAAATGAGAGCAAGCCATTGATAACCATATGTGTGTAATTATATCACTCCATGTTGGTATTGTCTGGCATGCCACGACTGTTTGCTAAATGTTTCAATGAAAATCAACCACTTATGGCCTCGCAATGATCAATTTAGAGAAACAATAGATACCTGAATTCTCAGTTTTGTTACTTTCCCAACCAGATGTATTACAACTTTCATAGTACTTCACCTAACCCCCCCCCCACACACACACACAACCCTTTCCACACATTTCCACGAAAGTCCAATTCTCAGAGAATATAATCCCAGTATTCTTAATTCATCTTTTAGGATTATCATCTAACGCATTTATCATAAATATCGCTTACTTCTTCATCTGCAAAGATAAGGTGGCGGGGCGTCTGAAAGTACACTGTCCGCCAGAGGCACACGCAAACTGATAGGTTCACCACATCGCCCTCTGGTGGAGTTTGGTCTGAAGGATTAACTGTTTGGCTATTTGATTAACCAATACCCGGTTACTATATTTATCTCAGACAGATTTACTCTTGAGAATAGCATGTGCACATGTTAGAATGAGTGAATGAGCATTGACAATGTACAAATGACTGTTGCAGTATCAAGGTTAGCAGGCACGAGAAAAGGTAAACGTAATCAGCCAATCAGGGCGTCTCCTTCTCGTACTAAAATAATCTAATTAACATGTTCTCGCGTTATGCGAATTAAAAAGTCGAAATGTCATTTCCTTCAAATTCCCTCTGAAACATTGATTAAACTTTCAGAATTAATACCAATCTTCACAATTTCAAGATGATTATATGACAACATGCGAAGGCTAACAACTCTCATACTTACGTCATGCATATTCTGACGTTTACCTGACATATTCTTAATAACCCCAACACGACTATTTCATGTTAACCTTATTTTGATACTCATTCTAGAGGGCTACTGCGGTAATGATGTGCCATATATTCCATAGCGAGGATTTACTTTGTAATTTGCCAATAATTGTAATTTTACAATAATTGTAATGATGTGTAATGGCTAACAGTTCACACATTTATAAAAGTTGCTAATACTCTTTTTTTTACCTCCATTACTTCTACCTCCCCCGGTTTCATCATTTATGATATAACTTATATAATAGAATTCTTTACAATAATTCAAATAACACGAGGACACTCGCACGGAAACTTTCTCCGACCTGTGTAGACATGGTCAAGTCTCCAGTTTGAATACTTCACAGGTTGCAAAAAGAAGTATATAGGACTATAAGGGATATATATATATATAGGAATGTGAGGGATATATATAGGAATATGAGGGATATATATAGGAATATGAGGGATATATATATAGGAATATGAGGGATATATATAGGAATATGAGGGATATATATAGGAATATAAGGGATTTATGTGTTTCTTTTTGTTTTCTTGTGACTTTGCTCAGTATAGCACCTGGGCTTTACATCTGCTCATTACCACTGTAGGATGAATTGTTATAGAGCAATACATTCATACAGATATTTGCTCTATGAATTTAAGAGTTTGCCTTCATATCATCCTAGTTTATTGCAAGTCTCTAATCCAACCGATTTGCTCTTTCCACAGGATTGAGGAAAAGGATTCAAGGTATAAGATTTAGGACTCCAGATTTACTTTTTACCTTTATTGATTTAAAAGTTATTTATTAATTCATAGTAGTATTTTCCATTTATTAGCTATATAGCTGTGGGCCTCATTCAAGCCGCCCACACCAGTCCATGGATGTGCCTTTTTCTACCATCAACTACAGCCAAATTGTATTGAACTGAATCAAATTCACCTTAATTAGATGCACTTGAAACAAATTTTGATATCGAGACGATCCTCCGTTTTAAAGTATCAGTTCAATATAATCTTGCCTGAGAAGCTGCTATTATTTGCTTTATTATATGTTATAGACTGTGGTTGATATCTAACCACTTGCAGCACACACTAGTTGTATTTACCAGTTAACTAGGCTGAGTGATGTGTAGTAAGGAGGCCGCTGCGAGGACCACCCGGCACTGTGTCATACATACTGTTGTCTGTACATACATGTGCCATATATGCTTGTTGTGTCATTTACAGTCCACATACATTCCATTATTATGTTAATGTTTATCTAATAATATATCTCGCACTGATATCGGATATATTCATTACATAGTCATAATATACAGCAAAGAATATGCTTTGTGGCAGTTTTTTATTATAATCAAAACACTGTAAAGAATGTTATTTTATCTGGTGCATGTGTACAGACTTAAGTTGAAGTAATTCATTTTGTAACTTTATATCGTTCGATATAAGAGATATGTTTATATATATACGATCTGGTATATGCCAATGGAGTGATGATACTTTGTAGGTTTGATGAGCACAATCTTTACAAGTTTACCCTGACTGTGAAGAGGAACTATAGGAATGTTCCTTATCACAACTGGGCCCACGCCTTCTCCGTGGCTCACGCCATGTACACCGTCATCAAGACTAGCAGTAACAACTTCTCCCCTCTCGAGGTACGTATGGTCAACTGGCCGCCATTGTATAAGACTGAGCTTCAGTCACCCCATGCCCCCCCCTCTCCATGCCCCCCTCCTCATGCCCCCCCCCTCCCCATGCCCCCCATGTATCTGGACCCTTGCGTCATCAAACGGGTTCATAAGAGATGAGAAACTTCTTACACTTTTAATATTGGAATATCAAAATCTATCCCTCTTGATATCTAATTAGACAAAATATTCCCAAGCAAATTGTAAGCGATTTCGGCCAGATACGTCAGAATATTTTTATTTTCACATTGACCTTTTGTTATCTGATTCAATACATGCGTTTTATGATATTATGAGCATCGCTATTACTAATGAAATTCGAATATTTCTCGTATCTTGAATGCTGTCTTTGTTCAATCTAATTGCCTGATTTTAAGAGAAATTTATAAAGAATACTTCTAAAATGTGTAAAGTATATGATATCAATGTATGATAAGAGTGTAAATTGATGATAGAACTGTTAACATGTTGGATGATATGGGACAATGATCACAATAAGTGGAGATATTTCAGGGTTTAGCCTTATTTGTGGCTAGCTTATGTCATGACATAGATCATAGGGGCAAGACGAACGCCTTCATGGTGAAGAGTGCTTCACCCCTAGCGGGCATTTACAGTACGTCAACCATGGAGCACCACCATTTCAACCAGACCGTAGCCATCTTACAGGTACCCACTGCCCTAGCTAGAACAGATGACGTATACTCCTCCATCTCAGTCACTAACAACATCCATCCTAACTATAAGCTGCACAGATCATGTATAATGCATACCTCAGTCAACTGCAGGTTTATTTGGGTAAAAACCAGATAAAACTATGTTTTGGTCAATTTGTGTACAGACGTATGTCATTTTTGATATCTCTGTAACTGATTTATTAACAAATTAGAATATTACACATTACCTGAAAGTTTGTGAACATTACATTATATGAACAATACGTCTGCTTGAAGTGTAATTCTCACTGCTTGAGGTTCAACATTTGTGATGTCATGCTGGGGTAGATTTGGAGACATGACAGCTCAGCAAATACACAAACAGAAAAACATAAACAGTTTTGGAATTTGGAGAAGAATAGAAAGAGAGTTGTGGGTGTAATAAACAGACTGGTATCAGTGACATGTTAATCAACATTTGTTACCACTGAGCTCAGCTTGCGTGTCCGCCAAGATCACCCACACGTGACATACATTGACGCACTCGAGCTGTGAGAATTCAGTTCACTGTATCGATGACATCCTTTGAAACAATTCAAATTATTGAATGAAGCATATCTTACACAGCTTATAGTTGTAGTTGTGCCATCCTAGACATCATATAATTAAAGATGAGCTCAATATTTATTAGATTTATAAAATGATTACACAGATATAGTCATTCAAGACAGGCTCGATCTTTAATTACGGCTGATGACAAACTAATTCAATGTGTGTCTTGTTTTTGCAGCTTAGCCTTCTTGTTTCCAATTATAGGATTATACTTTTACCCAGCCTTCTCCAAACACTGTTTATGCTATTAGAAATTTTGTTGTGAACACTAACAAACCAAATAAAGCTAACAAGGATGTGTGACATGTGATTTCTTGTAGTCTTTGGCTCTGTTTGTCGCGTGCTTATGCCACGATGTGGACCACCGTGGTTACACAAACCAGTTTATGGTAAAGAGCGCATCTCCGCTCGCCGCCATCTACACCACATCCACTATGGAACATCATCACTTCAACCATACCATCACAATTCTACAAGTAAGCACCCTACACGCTCAGCCGCACACTGCGCACATCAAGCAATCCTTCCTTCCACGGTTACCCTCTTACTGGGGTTTTTAAAATTAGATTTTGGAGAGTTATACATTTCCAGTTCCGTTTCTTTTCAAAACTTCCGGTATGTTGTTCCTAATGAAGGCAGTGATTTTCAGCCGATCATTCGTGGCATTTACTTCCCAAAACATGCACAATATATTCCTACAAAGTCGGGATACAAAATAACAGCAAAGGTACAACGCTTATTGCATCACAAAATGACAATGCTGACTTCCAAAAGTATTCATGAAGCCACAGAGGTCACAGGCAATATTACAGAGGTTTGGGGTATGCGTAAATGATGGCCACACAACTGTGATACAAGCAACAAAATACACCAACCATAGTTATTGTGTTTTTCTGAAAGTGCCAAATGCTGCCTTACTATTGTGACCACCAGGGCTGTATTGTATCAACAGGTTCAAAATTATGAACCCAATATTTTGGGTTCAAAATCGGTGTTAAACACCAAATTTGAACCAAAAGTATTGTATGAACAAGTTCAACACCAAGATTGGGTTCAAACATCAATTTCGGGTTCACGTTTTTGAGCCCATTATGCAACACCAATATTTAAGGGTCAAAATCGGTGTTCAACACCAATAATGGGTTCAAACCAGGGTTTTTGCTCAGATTTTAAGTGTGTGCTTATATTTCAAGAGTCAAATCATGCCCAAATCTGTTTTTCAGGAACAATTGCAATCAAAAATATTTTACTTACATCAAAAGTTTGTGCTAAGATCGCAAGCAAGGTCCATATCTTGTTTGGATGCAATTTTTTTCTTGCTTAAATTTTGCATTGAACATTTTTATAACAACAGCTGCAAAAATGCTTTATTGCCTGTGAAATGTATCACAATGCGAAAATATGTGACCTCACATGAGCGCCAAGAACATTGGTAAAATGTTACAAAATGCCCATTGGGGCCTCATGACGTTGCAAAGTAAATCCCGTCAGAACCCCAGTGTAATGAGTTCAGAAAGGTCAAATATCGGAGTAATGTAAACAAACTTGCAATTCAGTGATCCGAGCAAATGTGAGCCAAAACATTGTTTGTTTTATGAAAAAAAATGCATAAGACTTAAAATTGAATGTTAATTATGCAGAAATCGTATAAACCAACAATATAAAACTGAAGTGCAGGAGATTTTTGGTTCAAAATGAACCTGATTTTGGGTTCAAATGAACCAGAACCTGAAATCGGGTTCACTGACCTGGAACTGCTTGATACAATACTTTTGGCTCAAGAATATTTTGAACCAATTATTTGGTTCATTTGAACCCGATTTTGAACCCAATATTGGTGCAATTGTGAACCTGTTGATACAATACAGCCCTGGTGGCCACGTGTATACCCCGGGATGTACACAAGCAGGTGACCTCTATTGTGGTCTGTCCGGGTGTTAGGCTTCTACGTTGGACAAATATTGCAGGTCCCAATCTGAAGGTGCTCCATAGTTTGCAAAACTTTACTAAGCAGGTGTTTGTACTAAGTCACTGGCCAGCTAAACATAGTTTGTTGACAAAGTGTCCAATGGACGATTTGGATTTTAGCAGAAGATTCACCCACTTTCATATGGCACAGAAATTTATGTTGGGAAATATGATGGGTAATAACATTTGATCGCAAAGTTTGGGGTATAAACATTTAAATTATGCAAGAAAAAAGTGCTTGAAAACCTCACTTCATGAATGCTTTGGACATCAGCTGAGTGATTTTTTTATATTTGCCTCTGCCTATGTACAATCCCCTATATATAATGGCTTCCTCTGCCTGATGTATCACATTCAAGGCTCGTCATTTTTTGGATATCTTCTGCTGACATCGGATTCCTCCAAAACAAGACACTTATTACCAAAGGTCAAAGGTCAAAGGTCAAGACTACTCTTTCCTTTAACGATATTTAGCCTTATTTCTAAATCAAAATAAGGACATCAATATTGATCAAAGATTAATGTAAACTCTTACTGGACACCCGAAATAGAGATGCATTTATTATAAAACTTTAGTGATCGATTGGACGAATTGTAATTTTGATCGACCAAGATTGGGTTCATAGTGATCAGAGAGAAGGTTATTTATAAAACTAATATCACCAAATTCATAAATTAATAACATTAACAAATAGGATTGTGATTTTGATGCCGTTTTATTGATATTGTTAATCGAGCACTTGTCTTGGTGCACTGTATATTCTTGTGCCTATATGTACTGCCGTTTTTAACACATTCCTCTGTTGTCATATTCAATGCACTATCGATATCTGATTAAATTATTAATCATTCATCGATATCTGCGTCCTTCATCATTGTATATCGTATTTAACCCTCAATTCTCGTACTTTTGCGAAAGTTGTACTTTCACTTGCACACGTATTCATATATGATTATGATTCGATTTTATCTTCACGTTGAGACCGAATATGGCCAGTTTTAATATATCCATATATTCAATGCTTTCAGCACGATGGACATAATATATTTAAGCACCTGACATCAGAGGAATATAAACAGGTATGTCAACTGCAACAATGCATTCGTTATATTGAGTCAATCCAGACATGCTTCATGTTCAACATACTGGCTTATAAAGTGACCGCATGAGAGGTGGTGGTTGGAACCGTCGGTAATGACACGGCGTGCATACATTGCAGGTTCTGGGGGACATCAAACACTGCATTCTGGCCACTGACTTGGCATTGTTCTTTGGCAACAGAGCTCGCCTAAAGGATTTGACGGAAAAAGAGAAATTCACCTGGGAAGCTAAAGACCACAGGTATGACAAATGCGCATGTCAATACTAAAGTATATAACTGGTCAGCATTAATCTATTATCGCCCACACATTTGTCGGTAATAGTCATTTGAGGTCCATTTTTAAAATATTGGAGTTTTTAAAATTGTAAATCGTACTATTGATTTATCGACTTATTACATTTGGCTAATGACATTGCTATCATATATACAATCTTTGACGTGTACCCATAATCCAAACTTTATATGAATATTTTCTGAATGAAATCATGAAACATTTTTAACTCTGAATGAACGCATATTTTTAAAGTTATTGATGAGAGGATATTAAATGGAAACATTGTTTGTGGCCTGCTAAGCCGGTAGACATGCTCAGTTTCAGTGTCATTAGAACTTATGGTTTATTTGAATGATTTGAGATTATTTATGTAGAGAACACCCTTTGTTTGGATCTGAACGCTTGATTATTGGTCGACCTGTGATTTTGAATATGATCAGAAAATTGTTTGTTAAAACAAAGAGAATATTTGCTGTTTGAAAATTCTCTACCATTCAATAAATACTTTGAATTGGATTTCTATCAGTATAATTCCAAAAGGTGTAAAACAGGGATTGGAACAAACTATTATCATAAAGTCTTGAGCGATTCAACCACATCAGCTTTGAAGCGAATGAAGTCCTAAATAAATGATTTCACATTGGAGAAATCTTGGCAAGGAGCACGTCCTGTTGCCCTGGACTGGGTTCCTATCCAATGCTCCATGTGGAAATAGATCAGGATTTCGATCGGGGACGAGATTAAATCTACCCACACCCTCAAACGTTCTAATTCGAGATTTTGCGAGATTTTACTCTGAAATACGGCGAGGCCACACGTAAAATGAAATATAAAATCTGATGTATCATCTAATCATTCCTGCAGATGATCGCATATGCCTGTACTATATGCCTGTACTTTATGCCTACACTAAATGACCTATGCCTGAAGTTCCAATCCCTGGTCCATGAAGGACAATTTATAACTTTTATTCTCACCTAATTTTTGCCCAATCAGCGGGTCTCCGCAACGCGTCCTCACAAACAGTTTTCTCACCACATTCATAATTACTTGATGTGATACATGAATATTCATGAGCAGCAGACGGCCACACATAGGTGTGGAATGGATATTGATGTATACCAGGAGGACCTTGTCGGAGTCCGTCCTTGCCTTGTCCATCACATCTTCCTCAGCCCCCTTATAGCTCACCGTTTTTTGCATGTGTGTTTGCTCTGCAGACGTCTAGCGCAGGCCATTGCGATGACCGCCAGTGACCTTTGCGCCAGTGTCAAACCTTGGGACATTCAGGTGGAGACAGTCAAGGTCATATTTGAGGAATTCTATGCACAGGTATATAGACTATAGTACATACATAGTGACTGATGCATGCTCGCCGCCATCATCCATATTTAGACAGAACAGTTCCTGGGACAAATCATTCTTGGCATGTTTTGATCATGTGACAACCCATGAAAGATTTCGGAGACGTTTGTGATTTGATTGATTGGTTTATCTCATACAACCTCCACCTGGTATTCCTGCTGACAATCAAGAGTTCTTTTGGCAGCCAAATTGGGAGTCTCGGACAAGGACTTGATCACGAAAAGGTCTAAAAGTTCTCTTGCTGGAAGCAATTATTATTTGTTATTTTAAGTTTGTCAACTATTTGTTGTGTTTAAGTGCAATGTGATAGGTCGTGCACATCGTGAGCGTACACGTATGTACCTGTTCAGTGTTCAGAATTGTCTCTCGCTGTTGTGGTCACCTTTATACTTAAGGCTTTTGTTCCGAGCAATATTCTTTTTATACAATTATGAAAAACGCTGGTGAAATAGATATTTACGATTTTATATCTGTAGGCAACTTTTACTGGACTAAGTAGAGCAGGGTTGTGTTTGTGTCGTATACTTTCCAAATCATTTCCTCATGCAGCTTGCATGCTTAGATAGTAATTCATAGTTCTCCCAATACACCACGACCCTGCTGGTCGCATGGTTTCACCCCTGTGTACCCCTTCCCTGCTGGTCTCTTGGTTTCACCCCTGTGTACCCCGCCCCGATTGGTCGCATGGTTTCACCCCTCTACACCCCGACCCTGCTGGTCACATGGTTTCACCCCTATACACCCCGACCCTGCTGGTCGCATGGTTTCACCCCTATACACCCGACCCTGCTGGTCGCATGGTTTCACCCCTGTGTACCCCGTCCCTGCTGGTCGCATGGTTTCACCCGTGTACCCCGACCCTGCTGGTCGCATGGTTTCACCCCTGTACACCCCGACCCTGCTGGTCGCATGGTTTCACCTCTGTGAACCCCGACCCTGCTGGTCGCATGGTTTCACCCCTGTGTACCCCGTCCCTGCTGGTCGCATGGTTTCACCCGTGTACCCCGACCCTGCTGGTCGCATGGTTTCACCCCTGTGTATACTATCTTGTATTCTCCATCCAGACTTCCGGCCATTCTCACAGCAAATAGCATCCTGTCAGTGTGTCCCCTCCATCCCAAGGAGCATGCCTCTACTAGCTCCTGGTCACCACTGTGCATTTGATCCTGCACTTTGCCTAGAAATACAATAGATATCACCTTTGATAATGTTGCTTCCCTCCCTGGGCACAGGACGGAATGTGAGTGTGTCATCCCTCCCTGAGCCCAGGCAGGAAGGCATGTGTGTGTGTCATCCCTCCCTGAGCCTGGGAAGGAAGGCGTGTGAGTGTGTCATCCCTCCCTGAGCCTGGGAAGGAAGGCATGTGTGTGTGTCATCCCTCCCTGAGCCCAGGAAGGCCTGTGAGTGTGTCATCCCTCCCTGGGCCTAGGAAGGCATGTGAGTGTGTCACCCCTCCCTGGGCCCAGGAAGGAAGGCCTGTGAGTGTGTCACCCCTCCCCGGGCCCAGGAAGGCCTGTGAGTGTGTCAGGTGCCTGTGTGGTGTAGTTATATGTGTTATTGTGTCCTCTGTAGAGATATGATGATGGCCATCTCTATGACCGCCTCTGACCTCTGCTCAATGTACAAACCATGGGACCTCCAACTGCAACTTGTACATATTATCATGGAGGAATTCTGGCAACAGGTATGTTTAAGAAGCCCCCTTCTACTCCCTTTCTTTGCTATATCAGTGACATTGTGTACAGCTTTCAGCATGTCTATGTTAGATGATAAGACTGATGCAAACACTGATATAAACCAATCAAATATATTAAATGTCAAAGAGGACTTGTCCTGTCTTTAAATACCTTAAAATTGGCTGGACACAAAAACATAATGAAAAAGCTAATATCATGGGTACCAATATTTTAAGAAACGGTTTTCATCATCAAATAATCAACATTATGTAAGGTTTTCAATGCCAAACAATTGTCACATTAGCTCCTGTAATACACTCCTAACTACACACTTCATTTCATTACAAATAACAATTAAGAACACAATAAATTTGATCTGTCTGCACTTGTCACAATGTGTATGGGTTATGTACATGTATGGGATGAGATTTGCTGTCAAAATAAACAAAGGTAAAAGGACCCTGTTATATCAAATTACCAAATTAAACAATGTGCACAAGAATATTGCTCTCAATCAAAATGATATATCTATTAGAACGTATTTATATAATATATTTATGATTAATATACATTAAAGGCAAAATAAAAATGACAACACCCTGCGTTGAAACTATTAGAAATCATTTATAAATTTTCAGTCAAAATATCTGAGTATAAATATGTCTAAACCATATACATATAATATATTAAAATACAGAAATTCAATTAAAAATGATTAAACTCTTATGGATATATATCTATAAATATAATAATGATAAATGATAATCAGTTTAAGGATAAATATTTGCTGCTGTTTTAATCCAATAATCTCTTTCAGGAAAACATAAGAAATCCATTAACGGTCAAATCCAGACTAATACTCGTAAAATGTGGATACATGACGTGTTATTCCCTGAAGAGGAAGAGACAATTATTTATAACAATTATTATTGGTAGCGAAGCCATGAAAGCACTACAAACATGGTCGAGAAATTACTCCAAATCTCTTAAGGGCCTAACGCGTGATGTACATTTTTTATGTAAATATATTACACAACCGATTATAAATCATTCCATAACTATTATGTGTTGTGATAGTGTACATTACATTTTTTATTTAGATGACTGACATTATCGTACAAAGTTTTCCTTTGTAGTGTTCCATAGAGAATGTTCATGTTTTGTCATGTTCATTTTTTTCACTCTTTTGACATTAGTATCGCTTATAACGCAAAAATGTGTGAATTTGGATACCATGGACTGCATACAGCAGATCCTCATAGTTCCCAATAGTATCCACGGACTCCATGCAGCAGATCCTCATAGTTCCCAATAGTATCCATGGACTCCATGCAGCAGTTCCGCATAGTTCCCAATAGTATCCATGGACTCCATACAGCAGATCCTCATAGTCCCCAATAGTATCCATGGACTCCATACAGCAGATCCTCATAGTCCCCAATAGTATCCGTGGACTGTATACAGCAGATCCTCATAGTCCCCAATAGTATCCATGGACTCCATACAGCAGATCCTCATAGTCCCCAATAGTATCCATGGACTCCATACAGCAGATCCTCATAGTCCCCAATAGTATCCGTGGACTGTATACAGCAGATCCTCATAGTCCCCAATAGTATCCATGGACTCCATACAGCAGATCCTCATAGTCCCCAATAGTATCCGTGGACTCCATACAGCAGATCCTCATAGTCCCCAATAGTATCCATGGACTCCATACAGCAGGTCCTCATAGTCCCCAATAGTATCCATGGACTCCATACAGCAGGTCCTCATAGTTCCCAATAGTATCCACGGACTCCATACAGCAGATCCTCATAGTCCCCAATAGTATCCATGGACTCCATACAGCAGATCCTCATAGTTCCCAATAGTATCCGTGGACTGCATACAGCACATCCTCATAGTTCCCAATAGTATCCATGGACTGCATACAGCACTTCCTCATAGTTCCCAATAGTATCCATGGACTCCATGCAGCAGGTCCTCATAGTTCCCAATAGTATCCATGGACTGCATACAGCAGATCCTCATAGTTCCCAATAGTATCCATGGACTGCATACAGCAGATCCTCATAGTTCCCAATAGTATCCACGGACTCCGTGCAGCAGATCCTCATAGTTCCCAATAGTATCCATGGACTCCATGCAGCAGTTCCTCATAGTTCCCAATAGTATCCATGGACTCCATACAGCAGATCCTCATAGTCCCCAATAGTATCCATGGACTCCATACAGCAGATCCTCATAGTCCCCAATAGTATCCGTGGACTGTATACAGCAGATCCTCATAGTCCCCAATAGTATCCATGGACTCCATACAGCAGATCCTCATAGTCCCCAATAGTATCCATGGACTCCATACAGCAGATCCTCATAGTCCCCAATAGTATCCGTGGACTGTATACAGCAGATCCTCATAGTCCCCAATAGTATCCATGGACTCCATACAGCAGATCCTCATAGTCCCCAATAGTATCCGTGGACTCCATACAGCAGATCCTCATAGTCCCCAATAGTATCCATGGACTCCATACAGCAGGTCCTCATAGTCCCCAATAGTATCCATGGACTCCATACAGCAGGTCCTCATAGTTCCCAATAGTATCCACGGACTCCATACAGCAGATCCTCATAGTCCCCAATAGTATCCATGGACTCCATACAGCAGGTCCTCATAGTTCCCAATAGTATCCATGGACTGTATACAGCAGATCCTCATAGTTCCAAATAGTATCCACGGACTCCATACAGCAGATCCTCATAGTCCCCAATAGTATCCATGGACTCCATACAGCAGGTCCTCATAGTTCCCAATAGTATCCATGGACTGTATACAGCAGATCCTCATAGTTCCAAATAGTATCCACGGACTCCATACAGCAGATCCTCAAAGTCCCCAATAGTATCCATGGACTCCATACAGCAGGTCCTCATAGTCCCCAATAGTATCCATGGACTCCATACAGCAGGTCCTCATAGTCCCCAATAGTATCCATGGACTCCATACAGCAGATCCTCATAGTTCCCAATAGTATCCGTGGACTGTATACAGCAGATCCTCATAGTTCCCAATAGTATCCATGGACTGTATACAGCAGATCCTCATAGTTCCCAATAGTATCCATGGACTGTATAAAGCAGGTCCTCATAGTTCCCAATAGAATCCATGGACTGTATACAGCAGATCCTCATAGTTCCCAATAGTATCCATGGACTGTATACAGCAGATCCTCATAGTTCCAAATAGTATCCACGGACTCCATACAGCAGATCCTCATAGTTCCCAATAGTATCCATGGACTCCATGCAGCAGATCCTCATAGTTCCCAATAGTATCCATGGACTGCATACAGCAGATCCTCATAGTTCCCAATAGTATCCGTGGACTGTATACAGCAGATCCTCATAGTCCCCAATAGTATCTGTGGACTCCATACAGCAGATCCTCATAGTTCCCAATAGTATCCATCAGTTGAAACCCCAATACCACCTATGAGACCACTGTACTGTATTATTCAAATAAAACGATTTGTTATTGATTTTAAATGTCCCTGGATGATTTGATAGAGTTGTGATACTATGTGATATAGGGCGATGAGGAGAAAGCCGCTGGCTCCGAGCCAATACCAATGATGGACAGGGACAAACGAGACCAGCTTCCACAGAGTCAGGTAGTCACGCCCATATGATGTGAACAAACAAATGATGTGAACAAACCCGCCTCACCTCTGCCGCTCACCCTCTCCCTCTGCCAAACCCACACTAACCTCACAAGACTGCTAATACCTGGACTTGATCCTTGTGGTAAAATCATAATTGCTCCAAACTTTAGTAATCAGTCCAGCTATTCACAGTTATTCACAGTCCAGCTATTCATATTTTCTTTCAGGTGGTTAGTGCTTCTCTTTGCAACAGAACTGACAATTCTTCTTGCATGAACTGTATTAGATGTTAGACTATCAATGTGTTTTATCTCTAACAATCAGTACTGATCCTTGTATCTACATAAAAGCTTGCTTGTTTCAATTCTAACCTATAATGTGGTATTACCATGGTTACCAGGGTGATGAAGAGAAGAAGGCAGGGGAAACCCCACCAGCCATGATGGACAGAGAAAAGGCAAATGAACTGCCTTCACTTGAGGTAGTACCACGTCACCACGCACCACAAAGGTGTCTAAGAGGAGCTTAGGCGCCAATATACAAACATCACATATATCTGCAGTTATTCCCATCCAGATGTATTAGAACCCCCATCCAGATGTATCAAACCCCCATCCAGATGTATCAAACCCCCATCCAGATGTATTAGAACCCCCATCCAGATGGTTTAGAACCCCCATCCAGATGTATTAGAACCCCCATCCCGAATACAATGTTCTTATAATAGACGCCTCCCCTGACCTTCCCTCTTAGACACCTTTATCTGACATCCATCTTGAAATTTAACTAATGTTCTGGTAACAGGTTTTTTCAACTAATGATAAAATAACTAGATTCCCTTATCTGTCGTAAAGGATGGCAGCTTTTTTCACCCATTTCCTGTAATTTATATTCGCTGATTTGTTTTCTGGACTATAACTGAACTTAGATGATTTATTGTATTATTTTGTCTATGTAATTGGTCCTTGAGACTACCACTGCTGTGGATGTATACTGCAGTAAATTATGATAGGATTATTGGCAAAGACATCACACACCTGGCATTGGCCCTCGTGATTTATCTCACAGATTTGAACTATAAAGTAACATTAATCCAAAGGTGAAATAGTTCTTTTTTCATATACAATATAACAATCTTGATTGATGCCATTAATAAAACATTGCAGTATCTTATGTTCTGGAAAGATGCCATTCCGGGCATAATAAGAATTATACCCGGAGCTATACGGTTTCAGATGTAACATGACACATGCCATACCGTGTCTTGTTATCATAATACATTTATAAACACAAATCGTTTCCTTGTCTAATATGATTGTAACTAAAGCTAATTATTCCAATAATTACAGTATACTTTTTACCTTGGAAATGTGGAATTGATGTATTAACATAAATAGAGTATAGATTTGCCACTGATTTTAGGTTGGATTTCTGGTTGGAATTTGCCTCCCATGTTATGAACTTTTGGCTGAAATAATGCCAGCCACGAAGCCGATGGTGGACGGTGCAAAGTAAGTATGCTTCTAAAGTCAGAAACCAAACATAGATCAATGTGTGCATGTAAAGTAAGTATGCTTCTAAAGTCAGAAACCAAACATAGATCAATGTGTGCATGTAAAGTAAGTATGCTTCTAAAGTCAGAAACCAAACATAGATCAATGTGTGCATGTAAAGTAAGTATGCTTCTAAAGTCAGAAACCAAACATAGATCAATGTGTGCATGCAAGCCTGGTGAAGCTGTAAAATATTTATAAATTCAACATCAATCACTCTGTGTGGCAACATTGAATATCGCCGTCAAACTTTATGCCTCAACTTTTTCTACCGATGTCATGACGTCCAAACTATACATCAGGGGCGGGAGAGCTCTGAGCGGTGAATCTGAAGCAATCTGGATGAATCCTGTCATTCTGGATGAATCATGTCATTCTGGATGAATCCTGTCATTCTGGATGAATCCTGTCATTCTGGATGAATCCTGTCATTGCTTTCTTTAATCTTTATATATCGACTATCATACCCAAATTCTAAAGAAAATAACACGTTCATCAGTTACACATACGAGAATATGATCCTCTAGAACTACATCAAAGACTTTTTACGCACTTTTATCACAGGAATGATACATTTGGGTGCATCATGACATGCATCATAAGATTGGTAATAAGTGCTCAGAATGAGTCAGATATGGTTTGTCATTTCTTCTTTTATGGACTGGTTGCTGCTGTTTCCATTCATCAGACTATGCCACTGGTTGTCAAAACACATGGTGTGCTAAATAATGCTGCCGATCCGCCCAATAAACAGCTAGCGGATCCTTCAGCTTGATCAAACACGATATTCATCCGTACCACTGTGAAGTAAAAGCTCAAAATATAAACAAGTCTCATTCTGAGTAACGAGTTTCCACGAGACCTGGGTCAGCCATACTTGATAATGTAGCAATTTTACATGCTAATAGAGTGGACATGATCTCCAGTTCAGCTGATATTAAATGGTTATCATAAATCATTCAAGCCCAAATATCAAATGGCGGGTGTCCATATTTGTTTAACTCCTTGTGAATGGTAACAACACCCGAACAATGACACGATGGACATTGCAAATGTAAAGGAAGGCACAAGCCGGAGACGGAATGTTTTATTTACAGATAGGTACACTATCCTGGGAAGGGGGTCAGAATAATATAGCTCAAATATTAATATTTACTGCTTTACCTCAATTGAAAAGAAAAAGTGGTAGGTTAAAACTCTGTCCAGAGCCAGAAATGTGGATTAATTTCAAGATGTGTTTGGTACATTTTTCCAGCTTTTAATTTATATGGCTTGGTCATAAAATCGTTAATCTGATCTAAGCTATCAACTTTATTAGTTTTATACTGGCAGCTATTAACACATGGCTCGGTTTACACATA
The DNA here is from genome assembly GCA_949316495.1 of Amphiduros pacificus. Classification (NCBI taxonomy): domain Eukaryota; kingdom Metazoa; phylum Annelida; class Polychaeta; order Phyllodocida; family Hesionidae; genus Amphiduros; species Amphiduros pacificus. The sequence goes on along the minus strand of OX439000.1, from coordinate 480,369 downwards.
AAGATATAGGGCTATAATTTGGAGATTAATCTGGCTGATCTATCGGAAATTCCTCACTACAGGGAATGAAATAAATATATGCTCTTATATGGCCTGATATGGTCTTATATGGCCTCACATGGTCTTATATGGCAATACATGGCCTGATATGGTCTTATATGGCCTCACATGGTCTTATATGACAATACATGGCCTGATATGGTCTTATATGGCCTCACATGGTCTTATATGGTCTTATATGACAATACATGGCCTTATATGGTCTTACATGATCTTATATGGTCTTATATGGTCGTATATTGCCTTACATGTATCTTAATTTTCTACCTGCAATAGGTACAATCTACCCAAAACATATTTGAGTGAGTTAGTTTTTAAGCACTAGCCCAAGAATCTCTAGCAGTGAATTTGCCTTTTGTTTATTTTGGGTCTGGCGGCCATTTCACAGCTAGAGTTCATCAAATTTCATCTGCAGTCATATTCGAAAATAGGTAAGGAAGGGCAGCCATATTCGAAAATAGGTAAGGAATATTTGTGGTGAAGTTTCAATAAATGTCCCTCCAAGATTATTATGCAAACAGCGAATTTCCATGAAGAAGGCAGGAGAATTAAAAATAAAGAAGATTTTTTTTACTGAAGTACTCCATGACCTAAAACTGCCCATAAAGTGCTCAAAAATGATTAAAATGCAAATAAAAGACAGAAGGAAATGTCCTGAAGAAAGGGCTAGTTATTTAGGGAGTGGGTGCCATGACTATTGAAGCACCAGTAACAAATGCCATTGACAACATAACTACCTTTTAGGACCACATACCATAAGAGAGCAATAATAAATGTTATATTGCTGTCAGATACAATCTTTTGCAAATATCTTGGATGAAGATATGGATGAAGTTTACTTCAATAAAATGACATTTTCTAATAAATCATACATCCTTTAACTTACATATAAAAAATAGGATGTGTGCACACTCGAAAACTGGTGGTCTGACCCAACAAACAATAAAATATAGTTGTGGAGATATGTTTTAGTTTGGAAAAAAATTGGAAAAGTCAACAAATTAAAAATAAATAAATAAATAAAAAAATATCAGCAAAATTATTTAACTATCTATATTGAATATATTTTGCATGAAAAAGTGACAAATTGGTAATTCCAATCTTTGTAGGGCAAATTTGAAGCGTTGGAAAGAGATGGCTGAACAGCAGAAAGAGGCAGAAGAACGGCGAAAGCTTGCGGCCATTGAGGAGAAAAAGAACAAAGATAAACCTGACACACTAGAGGCAGCTACAGAAGATACATTGAACAATTCACTAGAGGACAGAGATAAGTCCCAAACTGAATCAAAAGAGGAAACTGTGGGAGAGGACCAAGTGTTACAGCCGGAGAAGGATGACAGACTTCAGCAAATCATGTAATGATGCTGTACAGGCTGATTGCGGGTAGCCACGCTGCACTGAAATCATCATACCGGAAGTATACACAAACAATCGGAAGTGCGCAAACCCCCCAAAAAACTCAAAAGTCCAATCATTAAAAAGAACAAGATGGAAACCCGCAATCGAAAGACTGTTGCTATGGACACGCATTACTCTATGCTGGTAAAATGGACAGCAGCATATATACACTTATAAATACAGACCAATATGTGTCTGAAATGTGGGGAGACCATAAATACAGTCCAATATGTGTCTGAAATGTGGGGAGACCATAAATACAGTCCAATATGTGTCTGAAATGTGGGGAGACCATAAATACAGTCCAATATGTGTCTGAAATGTGGGGAGACCATAAATACAGTCCAATATGTGTCTGAAATGTGGGGAGACCATAAATACAGTCCAATATGTGTCTGAAATGTGGGGAGACCATAAATACAGTCCAATATGTGTCTGAAATGTGGGGAGACCATAAATACGGTCCAATATGTGTCTGAAATGTGGGGAGACCATAAATACAGTCCAATATGTGTCTGAAATGTGGGGAGACCATAAATACAGTCCAATATGTGTCTGAAATGTGGGGAGACCATATGGAAGTAAAAAGATGAAGGAAACGTGTAGCGTTGATTGCAGACAATGCCTGCTCAAAGGCGCTTGATAAAGTAACTGGCCAGGATTCAAACTGGCAATCTCTGAGTCTCAAGGCGATTACATGCTGGAAATGTACAGGTTTCTTATAATCACAGTTCTTATAATAACTTCTTACCACATTCAACTTCTACCGACATTTACTGACCCGATAGAGCAGCTAACATGACATCAATGTTTGCAGTAATTATATACAGAATGAGTGATGACATACTGATAGAAACATCAGCCATCTTCTAAGACACGTCAAATTCTTATATCCTCATATTCACACAGAAAATAATTATCAGAATCTTACAAACAAACATTCCGTCAGCAGATACCACAAAATACATGTAGCAAATATTATCTGTATTATCTGTGCCAAACACATCCTTCTTGCCATGACATAATGACTAGATATTTGTCATCAAAATGTAGTATTAAATTTAACCTATTATTGAATGAAATCACCAACCTGTTGGTGAACTAAGAAGCATTCTTCAAATATTTTCTTTATGTTGTGAATACACAAGACCTTGCATTGTGTTAAGAGGCAATAGTAAATATTGTGTCAGTATTGCATGTGCTTAGATTCCTTTTAGTTTATATTCACAAACAGAAATATAATCAATTATTGTCACAACCTGGGAGCAATATAACTTTTATCATTTCTCTCAGTGACAAAAATGTTCCCAGAAGAGATACCAATAATATTCTCCAGAACTCGGGGGGGAACTAGATCTATGACTTCACATCTGCATGCGATTGGGATCCAATTCCTTGCTTAGTAATGCACAAATTAGCTAGAGGCAACGTTCAAAATATCTTTTTTCATCATATTCTCTATTCTCATATTTCAAAATGTTTATCAACCAAAGAATGAAAGGTAAAACTCGAAAGTTTGTATGTCTCAATTACTGAATTCACATGTGTATATTTATTACCCGAGTGTCAATTCAGCTAAGAATTCTGATATCAGTGTGAAAGATAGTTAAAAAAAACAATGGGGGAGGGGGCACCTAGACATTTAACCAGTGCATATTTGTACCGACATTGAGACCTTTTATTGTCTTTCAAATAATAATGGTTGTTTTGATAATAACCCGAACATTTCAGCACCTTTGGAATTATTTGCATCATGTATTACCATGGCCTGGGAAGCACGGACGTTTACCGTGACATGTCGTCAGTGGGGTAGGCTAGCAGGGGCAGCATGTCAGCCTGGGAAGCACCGACGTTTACCGTGACATGTCGTCAGTGGGGTAGGCTAGCAGGGGCAGCATGTCAGCCTGGGAAGCACCGACGTTTACCGTGACATGTGGTCAGTGGGGTAGGCTAGCAGGGGCAACATGTCAGCCTGGGAAGCACAGACGTTTACCGTGAGATGTGGTCAGTGGGGTAGGCTAGCAGGGGCAGCATGTCAGCCTGGGAAGCACCGACGTTTACCGTGACATGTCGTCAGTGGGGTAGGCTAGCAGGGGCAGCATGTCAGCCTGGGAAGCACCGACGTTTACCGTGACATGTCGTCAGTGGGGTAGGCTAGCAGGGGCAGCATGTCAGCCTGGGAAGCACCGACGTTTACCGTGACATGTCGTCAGTGGGGTAGGCTAGCAGGGGCAGCATGTCAGCCTGGGAAGCACCGACGTTTACCGTGACATGTGGTCAGTGGGGTAGGCTAGCAGGGGCAACATGTCAGCAGGAAACTTTAAGGGCATCAAACATAGCAAACACACACACTAAAAACCAATAATATATATTTATATATATATTAACAGGATTCATGCCACACTTCATTGTGAATAAAACCCAGTTTGTGACTTCATATCATAAGATTGTCAGCTAAGATCACTTTGGAATATCAGGATAAAACATCGGAATTGAGGGCAAGACCACATACGTACTGATTCAAATTGAATGCAAAGAACCCTCGATTACTTAAAATGGTTTATCAAATATTTGGTAACAATTCATTTGTTCTCGTTATTATGCACAATACAATTCACATCATTTAGTGAAAACATTGCGTACGTTATACATGGAAGCAACTTTTTTCCATATGACTCATCATGTAGATTATGTTATACGTGTATTGTAGCAATAAAATATGTAAACAATATGATACAATTTGTTATGTCCAATGATTTCATTGGGTTACATTTTGAATGATCGCATAGTCAAGCTGAAACTAACTTGAGCTGTATGTAATCCAGTCCTGTGACTGTGGACTGAAGTGCCCCAAAATTTCACAAAAAAAATCTAACAGGCATGATGTGTTTTTTCCAAAGAGAATATACCTGACTTTGGAGGTGAAACATCAAAGTTCGGGGGATTAAAAAGTTGAATAGGGCACACTTGCGAAAGCATTCGTACATACTATTTAAGTGTCAAAATCATTTGTGATTGCTGTAGCCAAATTGTAAAACAAATGAAAATATGGTGGCTGTAAGGACGTAATAAAAGGGTAAAGATTCCATTATAACTGACAGAAGGACAGAAAATGTCCTACTATCACCACACAAGCTATACTGACAAATTCAGCACAGCCCTAAAATAATAATTCATGCTAATAAATTCATGCTTCTGGCAAATATTAAATTCATGCTTCTGGCAAATATTAAATTCATGCTTCTGGTTTACCGTATTATCCTTAATTGCCGCCCAAGGGGCAGAAACATGGACTCTGAGGGGGCCACTAATATGTGACTGGCTGACATGCCAAGACCAGGGTTCAAAATTGACGGTTTTTCAGATTCAAAATAGATGTCTTGTAACTAAAAGGTAAGAATAATTGCACAGCACAGTATTATTCAATATATTTTAGATGAACTAATAAAAATGAATATGTCAGTCAAGACACAAAACAACTAAGCATGTTAAGTATTGAAAATGACAATCTCTTATTATCAGTTTTGAGCCCTATAGTTCCATCACTTGACCACATGCCTATAGGGTAATTAACCAATTAAGTTACAAGAGGCTGGGGTGTGCTACTGGGCACCATACTGTGACCCTCACTGGGCATTCAGGTGTCAGATCTTACACGTTGATGCAACATGAGGAGTTGCTTACAGTGTAACATCATGTGAAATTGAGAAATATTAAACAGGTGTTTGTGGCAAACATTATAAGGGGTGTGTTTTCTTTGATGTGTTTGCATGAGTATTGCAAGTGACGTTGTGAGTACTGTTTACATATTAATTACGGAGATAGCAAGCCCCTGTGGACTGTAAGTCTGCAGCTCCACTACCCCAGTCAGCAAGGCCTGGTCTGCAGACAGGCTTCAGACAGGAAGGGGGCAGTAATTAGGTAGGGGGCGGCTATTAGGGATAATGCAAATTCATGCTTCTGGCATATCAAAGAACATTTTGAAATTATTTATTAAAATGAAAAATAATTATTTTTTCCACATAAAGGGACACAATTGTATATTTATTTACATCATATACTTGTATACATATATCATAATATGGTACACACTGCAAACAATATCATAATCAGCTATATCACAGATATTCAATCAATTTTCTATGTACAATCAATTTATCACAAAGTATCAGTTGAGAGTAATTGGCGTAGAGAGAAATATGACATTGAAAGTCTCAGTAATACAAATAAATTCATCAAACATTCATTGTTTCTTCTCTATTCAAACGAAGTGTAGTTAACATTCAATATTACAATGCATGTGCAATCTTGTTGTGGATGATAACATTTTATGACTCGGCCGTAACTGATTTGGAGGCTTCTGCGATGTCTATCAGATGCGAGCTATCAGTGACCTCTGGTGGTGGGACGGGTTATGACTCGGCCGTAACTGATTTGGAGGCTTCTGTGATGTCTATCAGATGCAAGCTCTCAGTGACCTCTGGTGGTGGGACGGGTTATGACTCGGCCGTAACTGATTTGGAGGCTTCTGTGATGTCTATCAGATGCGAGCTATCAGTGACCTCTGGTGGTAGGACGGGGGAGGTGTATTCAGGAGTGACCTCTGGTGGTGTGGGAACTCTATCTTGCACAAGCTGTGTGATGATCGCATGGTGCTGAGCAGCAGGAAAAAACTTGCGGACAAAGAAGATGTGCACCTGATGTGTCCAGAAATTAAACTGTCTGGTTGCTTCATCCAGCTCCTCTTCGTCGTCATCCCCAACTGCCAGCAAATAATAATAATCAGGCAATATCTAGACAAAACTAGTACTATTTCTAATCATAAAAGTTCTTGTGTTTTTGCCAGGATATAGGAACAAACAATTCATTGAGATAAACCTTTGCACCAACATCACCATAAAACGAGGAGGTAATTTGATGCAGATATTTCTTTGTGTTAACTTTATGTTGACATTACCTTCTGTGTGGTCATCCAGTGCTACTTCCGAATGGCCTCCACCCACGGAGACCACGCTCTGGATGAACGCTCCATCCCCATCTGTCACGCCAGAGTGATCACTCAGGAACGACGCACTCTTCTTGGGTCCCGCCAGCGTCATATCTACAATATAAACAAGCTGACAGTCACGTGGGTCCCTGGGTAATACAGTGTGAGCAGACAAGCTGACAGTCACGTGGGTCCCTGGGTAATACAGTGTGAGCAGACAAGCTGACAGTCACGTGGGTCCCTGGGTAATACAGTGTGAGCAGACAAGCTGACAGTCACGTGGGTCCCTGGTTAATACAGTGTGAGCAGACAAGCTGACAGTCACGTGGGTCCCTGGTTAATACAGCGTGAGCAGACAAGCTGACAGTCACGTGGGTCCCTGGTTAATACAGTGTGAGCAGACAAGCTGACAGTCACGTGGGTCCCTGGGTAATACAGTGTGAGCAGACAAGCTGACAGTCACGTGGGTCCCTGGTTAATACAGTGTGAGCAGACAAGCTGACAGTCACGTGGGTCCCTGGTCAATACAGTGTGAGCAGACAGCCTGACAGTCACGCGGGTCCCTGGTTAATACAGTGTGAGCAGACAAGCTGACAGTCACGTGGGTCCCTGGTTAATACAGTGTGAGCAGACAAGCTGACAGTCACGTGGGTCCCTGCCCTGGTTAATACAGTGTGAGCAGACAAGCTGACGGTAACGTGGGTCCCTGGTAAATACAGTGTGAGCAGACAGGCTGACAGTCACGTGGGTCCCGGGTAAATACAGTGTGAGCAGACAGGCTGACAGTCACGTGGGTCCCTGGTTAATACAGTGTGAGCAGACAGGCTGACAGTCACGTGGGTCCCTGGTAAATACAGTGTGAGCAGACAGGCTGACAGTCACGTGGGTCCCTGGTTAATACAGTGTGAGCAGACAGGCTGACAGTCACGTGGGTCCCTGGTAAATACAGTGTGAGCAGACAAGCTGACAGTCACGTGGGTCCCTGGTAAATACAGTGTGAGCAGACAGGCTGACAGTCACGTGGGTCCCTGGTTAATACAGTATGAGCAGACAAGCTGACAGTCACGTGGGTCCCTGGTAAATACAGTGTGAGCAGACAGGCTGACAGTCACGTGGGTCCCTGGTAAATACAGTGTGAGCAGACAAGCTGACAGTCACGTGGGTCCCTGGTTAATACAGTGTGAGCAGACAGCCTGACAGTCACGTGGGTCCCTGGTTAATACAGTGTGAGCAGACAAGCTGACAGTCACGTGGGTCCCTGGTTAATACAGTGTGAGCAGACAAGCTGACGGTAACGTGGGTCCCTGCCCTGGTAAATACAGTGTGAGCAGACAAGCTGACAGTCACGTGGGTCCCTGGTTAATACAGTGTGAGCAGACAAGCTGACAGTCACGTGGGTCCCTGGTTAATACAGTGTGAGCAGACAAGCTGACAGTCACGTGGGTCCCTGGTTAATACAGTGTGAGCAGACAAGCTGACAGTCACGTGCGTCCCTGGTTAATACAGTGTGAGCAGACAAGCTGACAGTCACGTGGGTCCCTGCCCTGGTTAATACAGTGTGAGCAGACAGGCTGACAGTCACGTGGGTCCCTGGTTAATACAGTGTGAGCAGACAAGCTGACAGTCGCGTGGGTCCCTGGTTAATACAGTGTGAGCAGACAAGCTGACAGTCACGTGGGTCCCTGCCCTGGTTAATACAGTGTGAGCAGACAAGCTGACAGTCACGTGGGTCCCTGGTCAATACAGTGTGAGCAGACAAGCTGACAGTCACGTGGGTCCCTGGTTAATACAGTGTGAGCAGACAGGCTGACAGTCACGTGGGTCCCTGGTTAATACAGTGTGAGCAGACAAGCTGACAGTCACGTGGTTCCCTGGTTAATACAGTGTGAGCAGACAGGCTGACAGTCACGTGGGTCCCTGGTCAATACAGTGTGAGCAGACAGGCTGACAGTCACGTGGGTCCCTGGTTAATACAGTGTGAGCAGACAGGCTGACAGTCACGTGGGTCCCTGCCCTGGTTAATACAGTGTGAGCAGACAAGCTGACAGTCACGTGGGTCCCTGGTTAATACAGTGTGAGCAGACAGGCTGACAGTCACGTGGGTCCCTGCCCTGGTTAATACAGTGTGAGCAGACAAGCTGACAGTCACGTGGGTCCCTGGTTAATACAGTGTGAGCAGACAGGCTGACAGTCACGTGGGTCCCTGGTTAATACAGTGTGAGCAGACAAGCTGACAGTCACGTGCGTCCCTGGTTAATACAGTGTGAGCAGACAAGCTGACAGTCACGTGGGTCCCTGGTTAATACAGTGTGAGCAGACAGGCTGACAGTCACGTGGGTCCCTGGTTAATACAGTGTGAGCAGACAAGCTGACAGTCACGTGGGTCCCTGGTTAATACAGTGTGAGCAGACAAGCTGACAGTCACGTGGGTCCCTGGTTAATACAGTGTGAGCAGACAAGCTGACAGTCGCGTGGGTCCCTGGTTAATACAGTGTGAGCAGACAAGCTGACAGTCACGTGGGTCCCTGGTTAATACAGTGTGAGCAGACAAGCTGACAGTCACGTGGGTCCCTGGTTAATACAGTGTGAGCAGACACGCTGACAGTCACGTGGGTCCCTGCCCTGGTTAATACAGTGTGAGCAGACAAGCTGACAGTCACGTGGGTCCCTGGTTAATACAGTGTGAGCAGACAAGCTGACAGTCACGTGGGTCCCTGGTTAATACAGTGTGAGCAGACAAGCTGACAGTCACGTGGGTCCCTGGTTAATACAGTGTGAGCAGACAAGCTGACAGTCACGTGGGTCCCTGGTTAATACAGTGTGAGCAGACAAGCTGACAGTCACGTGGGTCCCTGGTAAATACAGTGTGAGCAGACAAGCTGACAGTCACGTGGGTCCCTGCCCTGGTTAATACAGTGTGAGCAGACAGGCTGACAGTCACATGGGTCCCTGGTAAATACAGTGTGAGCAGACAAGCTGACAGTCACGTGGGTCCCTGGTCAATACAGTGTGAGCAGACAAGCTGACAGTCACGTGGGTCCCTGCCCTGGTTAATACAGTGTGAGCAGACAAGCTGACAGTCACGTGGGTCCCTGCCCTGGTTAATACAGTGTGAGCAGACAGGCTGACAGTCACGTGGGTCCCTGGTTAATACAGTGTGAGCAGACAAGCTGACAGTCACGTGGGTCCCTGGTTAATACAGTGTGAGCAGACAGGCTGACAGTCACGTGGGTCCCTGGTTAATACAGTGTGAGCAGACAAGCTGACAGTCACGTGGGTCCCTGGTTAATACAGTGTGAGCAGACAAGCTGACAGTCATGTGGGTCCCTGGTTAATACAGTGTGAACAGACAGGCTGACAGTCACGTGGGTCCCTGGTAAATACAGTGTGAGCAGACAAGCTGACAGTCACGTGGATCCCTGCCCTGGTTAATACAGTGTGAGCAGACAGGCTGACAGTCACATGAGTCCCTGGTTAATACAGTGTGAGCAGACAAGCTGACAGTCACGTGGGTCCCTGCCCTGGTTAATACAGTGTGAGCAGACAAGCTGACAGTCACGTGGGTCCCTGCCCTGGTTAATACAGTGTGAGCAGACAGGCTGACAGTCACGTGGGTCCCTGGTTAATACAGTGTGAGCAGACAAGCTGACAGTCACGTGGGTCCCTGGTTAATACAGTGTGAGCAGACAGGCTGACAGTCACGTGGGTCCCTGGTTAATACAGTGTGAGCAGACAAGCTGACAGTCACGTGGGTCCCTGGTTAATACAGTGTGAGCAGACAAGCTGACAGTCACGTGGGTCCCTGGTAAATACAGTGTGAGCAGACAGGCTGACAGTCACGTGGGTCCCTGGTTAATACAGTGTGAGCAGACAGGCTGACAGTCACGTGAGTCCCTGGTTAATACAATGTGAGCAGACAAGCTGACAGTCACGTGGGTCCCTGGTCAATACAGTGTGAGCAGACAGGCTGACAGTCACGTGGGTCCCTGGTAAATACAGTGTGAGCAGACAGGCTGACAGTCATGTGGGTCCCTGCCCTGGTTAATACAGTGTGAGCAGACAAGCTGACAGTCACGTGGGTCCCTGGTTAATACAGTGTGAGCAGACAGGCTGACAGTCACGTGGGTCCCTGGTCAATACAGTGTGAGCAGACAGGCTGACAGTCACGTGGGTCCCTGGTCAATACAGTGTGAGCAGACAGGCTGACAGTCACGTGGGTCCCTGGTTAATACAGTGTGAGCAGACAAGCTGACAGTCATGTGGGTCCCTGCCCTGGTTAATACAGTGTGAGCAGACAAGCTGACAGTCACGTGGGTCCCTGGTCAATACAGTGTGAGCTGACAGGCTGACAGTCACTTGGGTCCCTGGTAAATACAGTGTGAGCAGACAGGCTGACAGTCATGTGGGTCCCTGCCCTGGTTAATACAGTGTGAGCAGACAGGCTGACAGTCACGTGGGTCCCTGGTCAATACAGTGTGAGCAGACAAGCTGACAGTCACGTGGGTCCCTGGTTAATACAGTGTGAGCAGACAGGCTGACAGTCACGTGGGTCCCTGGTCAATACAGTGTGAGCAGACAGGCTGACAGTCATGTGGGTCCCTGCCCTGGTTAATACAGTGTGAGCAGACAGGCTGACAGTCACGTGGGTCCCTGGTCAATACAGTGTGAGCAGACAGGCTGACAGTCACGTGGGTCCCTGGTAAATACAGTGTGAGCAGACAGGCTGACAGTCATGTGGGTCCCTGCCCTGGTTAATACAGTGTGAGCAGACAGGCTGACAGTCACGTGGGTCCCTGGTCAATACAGTGTGAGCAGACAAGCTGACAGTCACGTGGGTCCCTGGTTAATACAGTGTGAGCAGACAGGCTGACAGTCACGTGGGTCCCTGGTCAATACAGTGTGAGCAGACAGGCTGACAGTCACGTGGGTCCCTGGTCAATACAGTGTGAGCAGACAGGCTGACAGTCACGTGGGTCCCTGGTTAATACAGTGTGAGCAGACAAGCTGACAGTCATGTGGGTCCCTGCCCTGGTTAATACAGTGTGAGCAGACAAGCTGACAGTCACGTGGGTCCCTGGTCAATACAGTGTGAGCAGACAGGCTGACAGTCACGTGGGTCCCTGGTAAATACAGTGTGAGCAGACAGGCTGACAGTCATGTGGGTCCCTGCCCTGGTTAATACAGTGTGAGCAGACAGGCTGACAGTCACGTGGGTCCCTGGTCAATACAGTGTGAGCAGACAAGCTGACAGTCACGTGGGTCCCTGGTTAATACAGTGTGAGCAGACAGGCTGACAGTCACGTGGGTCCCTGGTCAATACAGTGTGAGCAGACAGGCTGACAGTCACGTGGGTCCCTGGTCAATACAGTGTGAGCAGACAGGCTGACAGTCACGTGGGTCCCTGGTCAATACAGTGTGAGCAGACAGGCTGACAGTCACGTGGGTCCCTGGTTAATACAGTGTGAGCAGACAGGCTGACAGTCACGTGGGTCCCTGGTAAATACAGTGTGAGCAGACAAGCTGACAGTCACGTGGATCCCTGCCCTGGTTAATACAGTGTGAGCAGACAGGCTGACAGTCACATGAGTCCCTGGTTAATACAGTGTGAGCAGACAAGCTGACAGTCACGTGGGTCCCTGGTTAATACAGTGTGAGCAGACAAGCTGACAGTCACGTGGGTCCCTGCCCTGGTTAATACAGTGTGTGCAGACAAGCTGACAGTCACGTGGGTCCCTGCCCTGGTTAATACAGTGTGAGCAGACAGGCTGACAGTCACGTGGGTCCCTGGTTAATACAGTGTGAGCAGACAAGCTGACAGTCACGTGGGTCCCTGGTTAATACAGTGTGAGCAGACAGGCTGACAGTCACGTGGGTCCCTGGTTAATACAGTGTGAGCAGACAGGCCGACAGTCACGTGGGTCCCTGCCCTGGTTAATACAGTGTGAGCAGACAAGCTGACAGTCACGTGGGTCCCTGGTTAATACAGTGTGAGCAGACAGGCTGACAGTCACGTGGGTCCCTGGTTAATACAGTGTGAGCAGACAAGCTGACAGTCACGTGGGTCCCTGGTTAATACAGTGTGAGCAGACACGCTGACAGTCACGTGGGTCCCTGGTAAATACAGTGTGAGCAGACAAGCTGACAGTCACGTGGGTCCCTGGTAAATACAGTGTGAGCAGACAGGCTGACAGTCACGTGGGTCCCTGGTAAATACAGTGTGAGCAGACAAGCTGACAGTAACGTGGGTCCCTGGTTAATACAGTGTGAGCAGACAGCCTGACAGTCACGTGGGTCCCTGGTTAATACAGTGTGAGCAGACAAGCTGACAGTCACGTGGGTCCCTGGTTAATACAGTGTGAGCAGACAAGCTGACGGTAACGTGGGTCCCTGCCCTGGTAAATACAGTGTGAGCAGACAAGCTGACAGTCACGTGGGTCCCTGGTTAATACAGTGTGAGCAGACAAGCTGACAGTCACGTGGGTCCCTGGTTAATACAGTGTGAGCAGACAAGCTGACAGTCACGTGGGTCCCTGGTTAATACAGTGTGAGCAGACAAGCTGACAGTCACGTGCGTCCCTGGTTAATACAGTGTGAGCAGACAAGCTGACAGTCACGTGGGTCCCTGGTTAATACAGTGTGAGCAGACAGGCTGACAGTTTACGTGGGTCCCTGGTTAATACAGTGTGAGCAGACAAGCTGACAGTCGCGTGGGTCCCTGGTTAATACAGTGTGAGCAGACAAGCTGACAGTCACGTGGGTCCCTGCCCTGGTTAATACAGTGTGAGCAGACAAGCTGACAGTCACGTGGGTCCCTGGTCAATACAGTGTGAGCAGACAAGCTGACAGTCACGTGGGTCCCTGGTTAATACAGTGTGAGCAGACAGGCTGACAGTCACGTGGGTCCCTGGTTAATACAGTGTGAGCAGACAAGCTGACAGTCACGTGGTTCCCTGGTTAATACAGTGTGAGCAGACAGGCTGACAGTCACGTGGGTCCCTGGTCAATACAGTGTGAGCAGACAGGCTGACAGTCACGTGGGTCCCTGGTTAATACAGTGTGAGCAGACAGGCTGACAGTCACGTGGGTCCCTGCCCTGGTTAATACAGTGTGAGCAGACAAGCTGACAGTCACGTGGGTCCCTGGTTAATACAGTGTGAGCAGACAGGCTGACAGTCACGTGGGTCCCTGCCCTGGTTAATACAGTGTGAGCAGACAAGCTGACAGTCACGTGGGTCCCTGGTTAATACAGTGTGAGCAGACAGGCTGACAGTCACGTGGGTCCCTGGTTAATACAGTGTGAGCAGACAAGCTGACAGTCACGTGCGTCCCTGGTTAATACAGTGTGAGCAGACAAGCTGACAGTCACGTGGGTCCCTGGTTAATACAGTGTGAGCAGACAGGCTGACAGTCACGTGGGTCCCTGGTTAATACAGTGTGAGCAGACAAGCTGACAGTCACGTGGGTCCCTGGTTAATACAGTGTGAGCAGACAAGCTGACAGTCACGTGGGTCCCTGGTTAATACAGTGTGAGCAGACAAGCTGACAGTCGCGTGGGTCCCTGGTTAATACAGTGTGAGCAGACAAGCTGACAGTCACGTGGGTCCCTGGTTAATACAGTGTGAGCAGACAAGCTGACAGTCACGTGGGTCCCTGGTTAATACAGTGTGAGCAGACACGCTGACAGTCACGTGGGTCCCTGCCCTGGTTAATACAGTGTGAGCAGACAAGCTGACAGTCACGTGGGTCCCTGGTTAATACAGTGTGAGCAGACAAGCTGACAGTCACGTGGGTCCCTGGTTAATACAGTGTGAGCAGACAAGCTGACAGTCACGTGGGTCCCTGGTTAATACAGTGTGAGCAGACAAGCTGACAGTCACGTGGGTCCCTGGTTAATACAGTGTGAGCAGACAAGCTGACAGTCACGTGGGTCCCTGGTAAATACAGTGTGAGCAGACAAGCTGACAGTCACGTGGGTCCCTGCCCTGGTTAATACAGTGTGAGCAGACAGGCTGACAGTCACATGGGTCCCTGGTAAATACAGTGTGAGCAGACAAGCTGACAGTCACGTGGGTCCCTGGTCAATACAGTGTGAGCAGACAAGCTGACAGTCACGTGGGTCCCTGCCCTGGTTAATACAGTGTGAGCAGACAAGCTGACAGTCACGTGGGTCCCTGCCCTGGTTAATACAGTGTGAGCAGACAGGCTGACAGTCACGTGGGTCCCTGGTTAATACAGTGTGAGCAGACAAGCTGACAGTCACGTGGGTCCCTGGTTAATACAGTGTGAGCAGACAGGCTGACAGTCACGTGGGTCCCTGGTTAATACAGTGTGAGCAGACAAGCTGACAGTCACGTGGATCCCTGGTTAATACAGTGTGAGCAGACAAGCTGACAGTCATGTGGGTCCCTGGTTAATACAGTGTGAACAGACAAGCTGACAGTCACGTGGATCCCTGCCCTGGTTAATACAGTGTGAGCAGACAGGCTGACAGTCACATGAGTCCCTGGTTAATACAGTGTGAGCAGACAAGCTGACAGTCACGTGGGTCCCTGGTTAATACAGTGTGAGCAGACAAGCTGACAGTCACGTGGGTCCCTGCCCTGGTTAATACAGTGTGAGCAGACAAGCTGACAGTCACGTGGGTCCCTGCCCTGGTTAATACAGTGTGAGCAGACAGGCTGACAGTCACGTGGGTCCCTGGTTAATACAGTGTGAGCAGACAAGCTGACAGTCACGTGGGTCCCTGGTTAATACAGTGTGAGCAGACAGGCTGACAGTCACGTGGGTCCCTGGTAAATACAGTGTGAGCAGACAAGCTGACAGTCACGTGGGTCCCTGGTTAATACAGTGTGAGCAGACAAGCTGACAGTCACGTGGGTCCCTGGTAAATACAGTGTGAGCAGACAGGCTGACAGTCACGTGGGTCCCTGGTTAATACAGTGTGAGCAGACAGGCTGACAGTCACGTGAGTCCCTGGTTAATACAATGTGAGCAGACAAGCTGACAGTCACGTGGGTCCCTGGTCAATACAGTGTGAGCAGACAGGCTGACAGTCACGTGGGTCCCTGGTAAATACAGTGTGAGCAGACAGGCTGACAGTCATGTGGGTCCCTGCCCTGGTTAATACAGTGTGAGCAGACAGGCTGACAGTCACGTGGGTCCCTGGTCAATACAGTGTGAGCAGACAAGCTGACAGTCACGTGGGTCCCTGGTTAATACAGTGTGAGCAGACAGGCTGACAGTCACGTGGGTCCCTGGTCAATACAGTGTGAGCAGACAGGCTGACAGTCACGTGGGTCCCTGGTCAATACAGTGTGAGCAGACAGGCTGACAGTCACGTGGGTCCCTGGTTAATACAGTGTGAGCAGACAAGCTGACAGTCATGTGGGTCCCTGCCCTGGTTAATACAGTGTGAGCAGACAAGCTGACAGTCACGTGGGTCCCTGGTCAATACAGTGTGAGCAGACAGGCTGACAGTCACGTGGGTCCCTGGTAAATACAGTGTGAGCAGACAGGCTGACAGTCATGTGGGTCCCTGCCCTGGTTAATACAGTGTGAGCAGACAGGCTGACAGTCACGTGGGTCCCTGGTCAATACAGTGTGAGCAGACAAGCTGACAGACACGTGGGTCCCTGGTTAATACAGTGTGAGCAGACAGGCTGACAGTCACGTGGGTCCCTGGTCAATACAGTGTGAGCAGACAGGCTGACAGTCATGTGGGTCCCTGCCCTGGTTAATACAGTGTGAGCAGACAGGCTGACAGTCACGTGGGTCCCTGGTCAATACAGTGTGAGCAGACAGGCTGACAGTCACGTGGGTCCCTGGTAAATACAGTGTGAGCAGACAGGCTGACAGTCATGTGGGTCCCTGCCCTGGTTAATACAGTGTGAGCAGACAGGCTGACAGTCACGTGGGTCCCTGGTCAATACAGTGTGAGCAGACAAGCTGACAGTCACGTGGGTCCCTGGTCAATACAGTGTGAGCAGACAGGCTGACAGTCATGTGGGTCCCTGGTAAATACAGTGTGAGCAGACAGGCTGACAGTCATGTGGGTCCCTGCCCTGGTTAATACAGTGTGAGCAGACAGGCTGACAGTCACGTGGGTCCCTGGTCAATACAGTGTGAGCAGACAAGCTGACAGTCACGTGGGTCCCTGGTTAATACAGTGTGAGCAGACAGGCTGACAGTCACGTGGGTCCCTGGTCAATACAGTGTGAGCAGACAGGCTGACAGTCATGTGGGTCCCTGCCCTGGTTAATACAGTGTGAGCAGACAGGCTGACAGTCACGTGGGTCCCTGGTCAATACAGTGTGAGCAGACAGGCTGACAGTCACGTGGGTCCCTGGTAAATACAGTGTGAGCAGACAGGCTGACAGTCATGTGGGTCCCTGCCCTGGTTAATACAGTGTGAGCAGACAAGCTGACAGTCACGTGGGTCCCTGGTCAATACAGTGTGAGCAGACAGGCTGACAGTCACGTGGGTCCCTGGTAAATACAGTGTGAGCAGACAGGCTGACAGTCATGTGGGTCCCTGCCCTGGTTAATACAGTGTGAGCAGACAGGCTGACAGTCACGTGGGTCCCTGGTCAATACAGTGTGAGCAGACAAGCTGACAGTCACGTGGGTCCCTGGTTAATACAGTGTGAGCAGACAGGCTGACAGTCACGTGGGTCCCTGGTCAATACAGTGTGAGCAGACAGGCTGACAGTCACGTGGGTCCCTGGTCAATACAGTGTGAGCAGACAGGCTGACAGTCACGTGGGTCCCTGGTTAATACAGTGTGAGCAGACAAGCTGACAGTCATGTGGGTCCCTGCCCTGGTTAATACAGTGTGAGCAGACAAGCTGACAGTCACGTGGGTCCCTGGTCAATACAGTGTGAGCAGACAGGCTGACAGTCACGTGGGTCCCTGGTAAATACAGTGTGAGCAGACAGGCTGACAGTCATGTGGGTCCCTGCCCTGGTTAATACAGTGTGAGCAGACAGGCTGACAGTCACGTGGGTCCCTGGTCAATACAGTGTGAGCAGACAAGCTGACAGTCACGTGGGTCCCTGGTTAATACAGTGTGAGCAGACAGGCTGACAGTCACGTGGGTCCCTGGTCAATACAGTGTGAGCAGACAGGCTGACAGTCACGTGGGTCCCTGGTCAATACAGTGTGAGCAGACAGGCTGACAGTCACGTGGGTCCCTGGTCAATACAGTGTGAGCAGACAGGCTGACAGTCACGTGGGTCCCTGGTTAATACAGTGTGAGCAGACAGGCTGACAGTCACGTGGGTCCCTGGTAAATACAGTGTGAGCAGACAAGCTGACAGTCACGTGGATCCCTGCCCTGGTTAATACAGTGTGAGCAGACAGGCTGACAGTCACATGAGTCCCTGGTTAATACAGTGTGAGCAGACAAGCTGACAGTCACGTGGGTCCCTGGTTAATACAGTGTGAGCAGACAAGCTGACAGTCACGTGGGTCCCTGCCCTGGTTAATACAGTGTGAACAGACAGGCTGACAGTCACGTGGGTCCCTGGTTAATACAGTGTGAGCAGACAAGCTGACAGTCACGTGGGTCCCTGGTTAATACAGTGTGAGCAGACAGGCTGACAGTCACGTGGGTCCCTGGTTAATACAGTGTGAGCAGACAGGCCGACAGTCACGTGGGTCCCTGCCCTGGTTAATACAGTGTGAGCAGACAAGCTGACAGTCACGTGGGTCCCTGGTTAATACAGTGTGAGCAGACAGGCTGACAGTCACGTGGGTCCCTGGTTAATACAGTGTGAGCAGACAGGCTGACAGTCACGTGGGTCCCTGGTTAATACAGTGTGAGCAGACAAGCTGACAGTCACGTGGGTCCCTGGTTAATACAGTGTGAGCAGACACGCTGACAGTCACGTGGGTCCCTGGTAAATACAGTGTGAGCAGACAAGCTGACAGTCACGTGGGTCCCTGGTAAATACAGTGTGAGCAGACAGGCTGACAGTCACGTGGGTCCCTGGTAAATACAGTGTGAGCAGACAAGCTGACAGTCACGTGGGTCCCTGGTTAATACAGTGTGAGCAGACAGCCTGACAGTCACGTGGGTCCCTGGTTAATACAGTGTGAGCAGACAAGCTGACAGTCACGTGGGTCCCTGGTTAATACAGTGTGAGCAGACAAGCTGACGGTAACGTGGGTCCCTGCCCTGGTAAATACAGTGTGAGCAGACAAGCTGACAGTCACGTGGGTCCCTGGTTAATACAGTGTGAGCAGACAAGCTGACAGTCACGTGGGTCCCTGGTTAATACAGTGTGAGCAGACAAGCTGACAGTCACGTGGGTCCCTGGTTAATACAGTGTGAGCAGACAAGCTGACAGTCACGTGCGTCCCTGGTTAATACAGTGTGAGCAGACAAGCTGACAGTCACGTGGGTCCCTGGTTAATACAGTGTGAGCAGACAGGCTGACAGTCACGTGGGTCCCTGGTTAATACAGTGTGAGCAGACAAGCTGACAGTCGCGTGGGTCCCTGGTTAATACAGTGTGAGCAGACAAGCTGACAGTCACGTGGGTCCCTGCCCTGGTTAATACAGTGTGAGCAGACAAGCTGACAGTCACGTGGGTCCCTGGTCAATACAGTGTGAGCAGACAAGCTGACAGTCACGTGGGTCCCTGGTTAATACAGTGTGAGCAGACAGGCTGACAGTCACGTGGGTCCCTGGTCAATACAGTGTGAGCAGACAGGCTGACAGTCACGTGGGTCCCTGGTCAATACAGTGTGAGCAGACAGGCTGACAGTCACGTGGGTCCCTGGTTAATACAGTGTGAGCAGACAGGCTGACAGTCACGTGGGTCCCTGGTAAATACAGTGTGAGCAGACAAGCTGACAGTCACGTGGATCCCTGCCCTGGTAAATACAGTGTGAGCAGACAGGCTGACAGTCACATGAGTCCCTGGTTAATACAGTGTGAGCAGACAAGCTGACAGTCACGTGGGTCCCTGGTTAATACAGTGTGAGCAGACAAGCTGACAGTCACGTGGGTCCCTGCCCTGGTTAATACAGTGTGAGCAGACAGGCTGACAGTCACGTGGGTCCCTGGTTAATACAGTGTGAGCAGACAAGCTGACAGTCACGTGGGTCCCTGGTTAATACAGTGTGAGCAGACAGGCTGACAGTCACGTGGGTCCCTGGTTAATACAGTGTGAGCAGACAGGCCGACAGTCACGTGGGTCCCTGCCCTGGTTAATACAGTGTGAGCAGACAAGCTGACAGTCACGTGGGTCCCTGGTTAATACAGTGTGAGCAGACAGGCTGACAGTCACGTGGGTCCCTGGTTAATACAGTGTGAGCAGACAGGCTGACAGTCACGTGGGTCCCTGGTTAATACAGTGTGAGCAGACAAGCTGACAGTCACGTGGGTCCCTGGTTAATACAGTGTGAGCAGACACGCTGACAGTCACGTGGGTCCCTGGTAAATACAGTGTGAGCAGACAAGCTGACAGTCACGTGGGTCCCTGGTAAATACAGTGTGAGCAGACAGGCTGACAGTCACGTGGGTCCCTGGTAAATACAGTGTGAGCAGACAAGCTGACAGTCACGTGGGTCCCTGGTTAATACAGTGTGAGCAGACAGCCTGACAGTCACGTGGGTCCCTGGTTAATACAGTGTGAGCAGACAAGCTGACAGTCACGTGGGTCCCTGGTTAATACAGTGTGAGCAGACAAGCTGACGGTAACGTGGGTCCCTGCCCTGGTAAATACAGTGTGAGCAGACAAGCTGACAGTCACGTGGGTCCCTGGTTAATACAGTGTGAGCAGACAAGCTGACAGTCACGTGGGTCCCTGGTTAATACAGTGTGAGCAGACAAGCTGACAGTCACGTGGGTCCCTGGTTAATACAGTGTGAGCAGACAAGCTGACAGTCACGTGGGTCCCTGGTTAATACAGTGTGAGCAGACAAGCTGACAGTCACGTGGGTCCCTGGTTAATACAGTGTGAGCAGACAAGCTGACAGTCACGTGGGTCCCTGGTTAATACAGTGTGAGCAGACAAGCTGACAGTCACGTGGGTCCCTGGTAAATACAGTGTGAGCAGACAAGCTGACAGTCACGTGGGTCCCTGCCCTGGTTAATACAGTGTGAGCAGACAGGCTGACAGTCACATGGGTCCCTGGTAAATACAGTGTGAGCAGACAAGCTGACAGTCACGTGGGTCCCTGGTCAATACAGTGTGAGCAGACAAGCTGACAGTCACGTGGGTCCCTGCCCTGGTTAATACAGTGTGAGCAGACAAGCTGACAGTCACGTGGGTCCCTGCCCTGGTTAATACAGTGTGAGCAGACAGGCTGACAGTCACGTGGGTCCCTGGTTAATACAGTGTGAGCAGACAAGCTGACAGTCACGTGGGTCCCTGGTTAATACAGTGTGAGCAGACAGGCTGACAGTCACGTGGGTCCCTGGTTAATACAGTGTGAGCAGACAAGCTGACAGTCACGTGGGTCCCTGGTTAATACAGTGTGAGCAGACAAGCTGACAGTCATGTGGGTCCCTGGTTAATACAGTGTGAACAGACAGGCTGACAGTCACGTGGGTCCCTGGTAAATACAGTGTGAGCAGACAAGCTGACAGTCACGTGGATCCCTGCCCTGGTTAATACAGTGTGAGCAGACAGGCTGACAGTCACATGAGTCCCTGGTTAATACAGTGTGAGCAGACAAGCTGACAGTCACGTGGGTCCCTGGTTAATACAGTGTGAGCAGACAAGCTGACAGTCACGTGGGTCCCTGCCCTGGTTAATACAGTGTGAGCAGACAAGCTGACAGTCACGTGGGTCCCTGCCCTGGTTAATACAGTGTGAGCAGACAGGCTGACAGTCACGTGGGTCCCTGGTTAATACAGTGTGAGCAGACAAGCTGACAGTCACGTGGGTCCCTGGTTAATACAGTGTGAGCAGACAGGCTGACAGTCACGTGGGTCCCTGGTTAATACAGTGTGAGCAGACAAGCTGACAGTCACGTGGGTCCCTGGTTAATACAGTGTGAGCAGACAAGCTGACAGTCACGTGGGTCCCTGGTAAATACAGTGTGAGCAGACAGGCTGACAGTCACGTGGGTCCCTGGTTAATACAGTGTGAGCAGACAGGCTGACAGTCACGTGAGTCCCTGGTTAATACAATGTGAGCAGACAAGCTGACAGTCACGTGGGTCCCTGGTCAATACAGTGTGAGCAGACAGGCTGACAGTCACGTGGGTCCCTGGTAAATACAGTGTGAGCAGACAGGCTGACAGTCATGTGGGTCCCTGCCCTGGTTAATACAGTGTGAGCAGACAGGCTGACAGTCACGTGGGTCCCTGGTCAATACAGTGTGAGCAGACAAGCTGACAGTCACGTGGGTCCCTGGTTAATACAGTGTGAGCAGACAGGCTGACAGTCACGTGGGTCCCTGGTCAATACAGTGTGAGCAGACAGGCTGACAGTCACGTGGGTCCCTGGTCAATACAGTGTGAGCAGACAGGCTGACAGTCACGTGGGTCCCTGGTTAATACAGTGTGAGCAGACAAGCTGACAGTCATGTGGGTCCCTGCCCTGGTTAATACAGTGTGAGCAGACAAGCTGACAGTCACGTGGGTCCCTGGTCAATACAGTGTGAGCAGACAGGCTGACAGTCACGTGGGTCCCTGGTAAATACAGTGTGAGCAGACAGGCTGACAGTCATGTGGGTCCCTGCCCTGGTTAATACAGTGTGAGCAGACAGGCTGACAGTCACGTGGGTCCCTGGTCAATACAGTGTGAGCAGACAAGCTGACAGACGCGTGGGTCCCTGGTTAATACAGTGTGAGCAGACAGGCTGACAGTCACGTGGGTCCCTGGTCAATACAGTGTAGGCAGACAGGCTGACAGTCATGTGGGTCCCTGCCCTGGTTAATACAGTGTGAGCAGACAGGCTGACAGTCACGTGGGTCCCTGGTAAATACAGTGTGAGCAGACAGGCTGACAGTCATGTGGGTCCCTGCCCTGGTTAATACAGTGTGAGCAGACAGGCTGACAGTCACGTGGGTCCCTGGTCAATACAGTGTGAGCAGACAAGCTGACAGTCACGTGGGTCCCTGGTTAATACAGTGTGAGCAGACAGGCTGACAGTCACGTGGGTCCCTGGTCAATACAGTGTGAGCAGACAGGCTGACAGTCACGTGGGTCCCTGGTCAATACAGTGTGAGCAGACAGGCTGACAGTCACGTGGGTCCCTGGTTAATACAGTGTGAGCAGACAGGCTGACAGTCACGTGGGTCCCTGGTCAATACAGTGTGAGCAGACAAGCTGACAGTCACGTGGGTCCCTGGTCAATACAGTGTGAGCAGACAGGCTGACAGTCACGTGGGTCCCTGGTAAATACAGTGTGAGCAGACAGGCTGACAGTCATGTGGGTCCCTGCCCTGGTTAATACAGTGTGAGCAGACAGGCTGACAGTCACGTGGGTCCCTGGTCAATACAGTGTGAGCAGACAAGCTGACAGTCACGTGGGTCCCTGGTTAATACAGTGTGAGCAGACAGGCTGACAGTCACGTGGGTCCCTGGTCAATACAGTGTGAGCAGACAGGCTGACAGTCACGTGGGTCCCTGGTCAATACAGTGTGAGCAGACAGGCTGACAGTCACGTGGGTCCCTGGTCAATACAGTGTGAGCAGACAGGCTGACAGTCACGTGGGTCCCTGGTTAATACAGTGTGAGCAGACAGGCTGACAGTCACGTGGGTCCCTGGTAAATACAGTGTGAGCAGACAAGCTGACAGTCACGTGGATCCCTGCCCTGGTTAATACAGTGTGAGCAGACAGGCTGACAGTCACATGAGTCCCTGGTTAATACAGTGTGAGCAGACAAGCTGACAGTCACGTGGGTGCCTGGTTAATACAGTGTGAGCAGACAAGCTGACAGTCACGTGGGTCCCTGCCCTGGTTAATACAGTGTGAGCAGACAAGCTGACAGTCACGTGGGTCCCTGCCCTGGTTAATACAGTGTGAGCAGACAGGCTGACAGTCACGTGGGTCCCTGGTTAATACAGTGTGAGCAGACAAGCTGACAGTCACGTGGGTCCCTGGTTAATACAGTGTGAGCAGACAGGCTGACAGTCACGTGGGTCCCTGGTTAATACAGTGTGAGCAGACAAGCTGACAGTCACGTGGGTCCCTGGTTAATACAGTGTGAGCAGACAAGCTGACAGTCACGTGGGTCCCTGGTAAATACAGTGTGAGCAGACAGGCTGACAGTCACGTGGGTCCTTGGTTAATACAGTGTGAGCAGACAGGCTGACAGTCACGTGAGTCCCTGGTTAATACAATGTGAGCAGACAAGCTGACAGTCACGTGGGTCCCTGGTCAATACAGTGTGAGCAGACAGGCTGACAGTCACGTGGGTCCCTGGTAAATACAGTGTGAGCAGACAGACTGACAGTCATGTGGGTCCCTGCCCTGGTTAATACAGTGTGAGCAGACAGGCTGACAGTCACGTGGGTCCCTGGTCAATACAGTGTGAGCAGACAAGCTGACAGTCACGTGGGTCCCTGGTTAATACAGTGTGAGCAGACAGGCTGACAGTCACGTGGGTCCCTGGTCAATACAGTGTGAGCAGACAGGCTGACAGTCACGTGGGTCCCTGGTTAATACAGTGTGAGCAGACAGGCTGACAGTCACGTGGATCCCTGCCCTGGTTAATACAGTGTGAGCAGACAGGCTGACAGTCACATGGGTCCCTGGTCAATACAGTGTGAGCAGACAAGCTGACAGTCATGTGGGTCCCTGGTAAATACAGTGTGAGCAGACAAGCTGACAGTCACGTGGGTCCCTGGTTAATACAGTGTGAGCAGACAAGCTGACAGTCACGTGGGTCCCTGGTTAATACAGTGTGAGCAGACAGGCTGACAGTCACGTGGGTCCCTGGTTAATACAGTGTGAGCAGACAAGCTGACAGTCACGTGGGTCCCTGGTTAATACAGTGTGAGCAGACAGGCTGAAAGTCACGTGGGTCCCTGGTTAATACAGTGTGAGCAGACAAGCTGACAGTCACGTGGGTCCCTGGTTAATACAGTGTGAGCAGACAAGCTGACAGTCACGTGGATCCCTGCCCTGGTTAATACAGTGTGAGCAGACAAGCTGACAGTCACGTGGGTCCCTGGTTAATACAGTGTGAGCAGACAAGCTGACAGTCACGTGGGTCCCTGCCCTAGTTAATACAGTGTGAGCAGACAAGCTGACAGTCACGTGGGTCCCTGGTTAATACAGTGTGAGCAGACAGGCTGACAGTCACGTGGGTCCCTGCCCTGGTTAATACAGTGTGAGCAGACAAGCTGACAGTCACGTGGGTCCCTGGTTAATACAGTGTGAGCAGACAAGCTGACGGTAACGTGGGTCCCTGGTTAATACAGTGTGAGCAGACAGGCTGACAGTCACGTGAGTCCCTTAGTTAATACAATGTGAGCAGACAAGCTGACAGTCACGTGGGTCCCTGGTCAATACAGTGTGAGCAGACAGGCTGACAGTCACGTGGGTCCCTGGTTAATACAGTGTGAGCAGACAAGCTGACAGTCACGTGGGTCCCTGGTTAATACAGTGTGAGCAGACAGGCTGACAGTCACGTGGGTCCCTGGTTAATACAGTGTGAGCAGACAAGCTGACAGTCACGTGGATCCCTGCCCTGGTTAATACAGTGTGAGCAGACAGGCTGACAGTCATGTTGGTCCCTGGTTAATACAGCGTAAGCAGACAAGCTGACAGTCACGTGGGTCCCTGGTTAATACAGTGTGAGCAGACAAGCTGACAGTCACGTGGGTCCCTGCCCTGGTTAATACAGTGTGAGCAGACAAGCTGACAGTCACGTGGGTCCCTGCCCTAGTTAATACAGTGTGAGCAGACAGGCTGACAGTCACGTGGGTCCCTGCCCTGGTTAATACAGTGTGAGCAGACAGGCTGACAGTCACGTGGGTCCCTGGTCAATACAGTGTGAGCAGACAGGCTGACAGTCACGTGGGTCCCTGGTTAATACAGTGTGAGCAGACAAGCTGACAGTCAAGTGGGTCCCTGGTTAATACAGTGTGAGCAGACAGGCTGACAGTCACGTGGGGCCCTGGTTAATACAGTGTGAGCAGACAAGCTGACAGTCACGTGGATCCCTGCCCTGGTTAATACAGTGTGAGCAGACAGGCTGACAGTCATGTTGGTCCCTGGTTAATACAGTGTAAGCAGACAAGCTGACAGTCACGTGGGTCCCTGGTTAATACAGTGTGAGCAGACAGGCTGACAGTCACGTTGGTCCCTGGTCAATACAGTGTGAGCAGACAAGCTGACAGTCACGTGGGTCCCTGCCCTGGTTAATACAGTGTGAGCAGACAAGCTGACAGTCACGTGGGTCCCTGCCCTGGTTAATACAGTGTGAGCAGACAGGCTGACAGTCACGTGGGTCCCTGGTTAATACAGTGTGAGCAGACAAGCTGACAGTCACGTGGGTCCCTGGTTAATACAGTGTGAGCAGACAAGCTGACAGTCACGTGGGTCCCTGGTTAATACAGTGTGAGCAGACAAGCTGACAGTCACATGGGTCCCTGCCCTGGTTAATACAGTGTGAGCAGACAGGCTGACAGTCACATGAGTCCCTGGTTAATACAGTGTGAGTAGACAAGCTGACAGTCACGTGGGTCCCTGGTTAATACAGTGTGAGCAGACAGGCTGACAGTCACGTGGGTCCCTGGTTAATACAGTGTGAGCAGACAAGCTGACAGTCACGTGGGTCCCTGGTTAATACAGTGTGAGCAGACAGGCTGACAGTCACGTGGGTCCCTGGTTAATACAGTGTGAGCAGACAAGCTGAAAGTCACGTGGGTCCCTGGTTAATACAGTGTGAGCAGACAGGCTGACAGTCACGTGGGTCCCTGCCCTGGTTAATACAGTGTGAGCAGACAAGCTGACAGTCACGTGGGTCCCTGCCCTGGTTAATACAGTGTGAGCAGACAGGCTGACAGTCACGTGGGTCCCTGGTTAATACAGTGTAACAGACAAGCTGACAGTAACGTGGGTCCCTGGTTAATACAGTGTGAGCAGACAAGCTGACAGTCACGTGGGTCCCTGCCCTAGTTAATACAGTGTGAGCAGACAAGCTGACAGTCACGTGGGTCCCTGGTTAATACAATGTGAGCAGACAAGCTGACAGTCATGTGGGTCCCTGCCCTGGTTAATACAGTGTGAGCAGACAAGCTGACAGTCACGTGGGTCCCTGCCCTGGTTAATACAGTGTGGGCAGACAGGCTGACAGTCACGTGGGTCCCTGGTTAATACAGCGTGAGCAGACAAGCTGACAGTCACATGAGTCCCTGGTTAATACAGCGTGAGCAGACAAGCTGACAGTCACATGAGTCCCTGGTTAATACAGTGTGAGCAGACAGGCTGACAGTCACGTGGGTCCCTGCCCTGGTTAATACAGTGTGAGCAGACAAGCTGACAGTCACGTGGGTCCCTGCCCTGGTTAATACAGTGTGAGCAGACAGGCTGACAGTCACGTGGGTCCCTGCCCTGGTTAATACAGTGTGAGCAGACAAGCTGACAGTCACGTGGGTCCCTGCCCTGGTTAATACAGTGTGAGCAGACAGGCTGACAGTCGCGTGGGTCCCTGCCCTGGTTAATACAGTGTGAGCAGACAAGCTGACAGTCATGTGGGTCCCTGGTCAATACAGTGTGAGCAGACAGGCTGACAGTCACGTGGGTCCCTGCCCTGGTTAATACAGTGTGAGCAGACAGGCTGACAGTCACGTGGGTCCCTGCCCTGGTTAATACAGTGTGAGCAGACAAGCTGACAGTCATGTGGGTCCCTGGTCAATACAGTGTGAGCAGACAAGCTGACAGTCACGTGGGTCCCTGGATAATACAGCGTGAGCAGACAGGCTGACAGTCACTTGGGTCCCTGGTTAATACAGTGTGAGCAGACAAGCTGACAGTCATGTGGGTCCCTGGTCAATACAGTGTGAGCAGACAGGCTGACAGTCATGTGGGTCCCTGCCCTGGTTAATACAGTGTGAGCAGACAGGCTGACAGTCACGTGGGTCCCTGGTTAATACAGTGTGAGCAGACAGGCTGACAGTCACATGGGTCCCTGGTTAATACAGTGTGAGCAGACAGGCTGACAGTCACGTGGGTGCCTGGTTAATACAGTGTGAGCAGACAAGCTGACAGTCACGTGCGTCCCTGGTTAATACAGTGTGAGCAGACAGGCTGACAGTCACGTGGGTCCCTGGTTAATACAGTGTGAGCAGACAGGCTGACAGTCACGTGGGTCCCTGGTTAATACAGTGTGAGCAGACAAGCTGACAGTCACGTGGATCCCTGGTTAATACAGTGTGAGCAGACAGGCTGACAGTCACGTGGGTCCCTGGTTAATACAGTGTGAGCAGACAGGCTGACAGTCACGTGGGTCCCTGCCCTGGTTAATACAGTGTGAGCAGACAAGCTGACGGTAACGTGGGTCCCTGGTTAATACAGTGTGAAGAAACAAGCCTTCCCTGGCAAGTTGACGATAACAAACTTATTCTTATAGGTAAATAATTATTGCCAAACTTGTTAAAAGATTTGAAAAGTAAGGCAAAAATCAACATAATTTTGGCCAAGCAAGATATCGATAAAGTAGTCTAAATATGTCATATTGACATCAATAGAAAGTTATTATCAAAATGCTCTGATTGGTCTCAAAAGTCAAGAACACATTCATGTGTGTAAGGTTTTTTTGGCAATCCAGGCATTCTAACTCTGAGCCTGAAATTTGGAACAATCTCAAGCAAAAATATTGTGATAAATATGTGGCTATCACCAAATGTTAGTGCAAAGACTACTTGATTTGAGAACACTGTCTGGGTGAAGTTGTTGGTAATGTTGTGGCGGCCCACACCTACTGACCTGACTTCTTGGCACTGTCAAGGTGAGTGTGATGGCTGTGTCCTCCTGCCTCAGACGAAGATCCCGCTGTCATATTAGATATCTGCTGCTGTTACAATATACAACACAATATACATCACTGCAAGTGTTGCAATTTCAATTCAAGTCGTTTTACACCATATTTTGACTATTATTCTTCCAGACATCATTACTATAGGCACTTGTATGCCAGTGTCTGATTGGTTAAAAATACTACTCCACCTCCCTCCATTATCTCGGATGCTGTGATTGGTGAATGGAGCTGATGTATATGTAACACTCTTTGTGTTATTTATAAGATATGAATAATACTAATGGCTCAGTCACATTTGTGCCGATTTCAGTAAAGATGACCGGCCGATGGGTATTTTTTACACAATCGGCAGGCAGTTCAGATTGCTGTGCAGGCACCGGGAGATCATTGGCCACAATTGGGCATCTTTAAGACGTCAGGCACCCGGGTCATCGGGAACTTTTAGCTGCAACATAAAAGTTTCCAGCGTTTCCCCGATGTCTTATCAGCAAATATCATCTTAAAGTACACGGGAGGGTCCCGGCAGTGTCCCGCAGGCACATCGGCAGATTATCTTAGGGCTGCCGGTGGCATCGTGCGGTGAAAATAGTGTTCATGTGTTCAAAGGCCATCGTCAGATGATCCAACAGGCTCCCTACGATATCATATAGACAACTTAATGATGTCCTACAGACGTCAGTCAAATGAGACAGACGTCTTTAGGATATCCTACAGACGTCTGTGCCATTCAGTCTTGCACGTGCCATGCGGTGCCCTTTAATAATGTGACCACAGCTACTGCATCTCTCAGATTGTTGCTGATAAACTCCCCGGCTCCCGGGACCCTGTGAAGTTGGCCGATTATTACTTCCCGGCCGTCGCCGGTGCAAATGTGACTGAGGCATAAGGCAAGAACATGTGAGTGCAGTGACTCCTGAGATCCTTCCACCAGAACCAACTTGAGAGATCTGTCAGCCTGAACACTGCACAAACCTATGTTCTCATGCTTTACCTCATGCTTTATCTCATGCTTTATCTCATGCTTTATCTCATGCTTTATCTCATGCTTTATCTCATGCTTTATCTCATGCTTTATCTCATGCTTTATCTCATGCTTTATCTCATGCTTTATCTCATGCTTTATCTCATGCAGCAAGTGCGAATCTATTTTGTGTGTCAAACAACATAAACAATGCCAAGCCCTGACGTCACACTGGATGATGTCATTGCAACATATATTATATTATGTAATGAGGTCATTGAGAGGTGGGCATAGCATCATTCTATGTTGTGAGGCCACATAACAACATAGATCCATACTTCTTACTGGCCTGCTTTATATATAAACCATCAAAAGTATATAAGTATGAGATAAAGATAATAAGGCAAGAAAATGTGAGTGCAGTGTTCAGGCTGACAGATCTCTCAAGTCATAGAGAACTGCATCAGCTTGCAGCCTTCCTCTGCATGTGCACGCGGCGATGACATAATTACAGCCTCTCAGTCTGATAGCACGTGCAAGGTCCGATCACGTAACTCAAATATGAAGTATATACAGGTGACGACAACAGAGCTGAGGACGACAACAGAGCTGCGGTTCCATTTTCAAAGCATTTTAAGTGCATCTGCACTTACAAAAATGTTCTCATCTTGTTGCTGTCTGACACGTGCCGACAAAGTCGAATGGTGCAATAAACACAGCAAAAGATTGATACACCGCATCACAGCTTTGTTGTCGCCCGCAGCTCTATTGTCGCCCGCAGCTCTATTGTCGCCCGCAGTTCTATTGTTGCCCGCAGCTCTATTGTCGCCAGCAGCTCTATTGTCGCCCGCAGCTCTATTGTCGCCCGCAGCTCTATTGTTGCCCGCAGCTCTATTGTCGCCCGCAGTTCTATTGTTGCCCGCAGTTCTATTGTCGCCCGCAGCTCTATTGTCGTCAGCTGTATATGATATATCATATTTACGTAAGCATCAGTATCCGTGCACGTGCCCGTGCCTTGAGACTGAGAAGTGGGAAGCTATAATGCGGTTCTCTATGTCTCAAGCTGATTCTGGTGGAAGGATCTCAAGAGTCTGAAGGAAAATAGTTTGGCACAGGGATGATCTGCAAAAGTAGTTCGGCACATGGGTGATCTGCAAAAGTAGTTCGGCACATGGGTGATCTGCAAAAATAGTTCGGCAGAAGTGTGATCTGCGAAAGTAGTTAGGCAGAAGTGTGATCTGCGAAAGTAGTTAGGCAGAAGTGTGATCTGCGAAAGTAGTTAGGCAGAAGTATGATCTGCGAAAGTAGTTAGGCAGTGGGGTGATCTACAAATATCTCATAGGTGCAGAACACCCTCTTGATGCACCAAGTATGAGATAATGTATTATAATGATTGTGAATATTTCCTGCTCTAAGGTAGTGGATTCTCTACCTACTGGTGCCTCCAAAGCCCTATTACTGTTTCACAAGGATTATGAAAACCCCAGGTTATTGAAAAATATCCAAATAGGCCCCTCCCCCAATGCACATCATCACACAAACAGGTTCCATTTTGTTTGAATATAGTTTACTTCCATCTTGACACTTGAGAGTAAACAAAGCTATTGTGAGAAAAAACCTTGGTCACTTAGTGTTGATATTGTAATGAGTTAATGGTGGTGAGGGATTAGAGTAGAATCTTACCTCGAGTGGTTTGGTGGACCTATCAGCTGTCTTGTGACTGCTGGCGGAGGCAGCTCTAGGGGTGGGTGTGGGTGCTTCAGACTGGGTGACGTGATGGTTGGGCGAACTTGTTGCTACCTCCTCCTCCTCACCCTCATCTAGACCTACCTATAATACATGCCATCAGACTACTAAACTAACACCTTCTACTCAGCCTTTACAATCTAGTCATTAATTAGCATAATGAAGAATAAAAATAAAATTAATAAAATTAAAATAGGAACAAATATGAATGAACAATGCGTTCATCAGCTAGGCAGAGAATATTTCGACTCAAATAATTAAATAGCTTAAAGCCAGAAAAATGCCACTGCAATGTTACATAATAACAGATTGGAAATATTCTGAAAGCTGGGTCACTACTAGCTGGAAGGAGTGTGCGTGTGGCATACCTGGCTAGCCATTCTGGAGGGTGATGCCGTCATGGACACCAAGCTCTGTTCAGCTGTCAGGGTCGTACTTGGGCGGGGAGTGGTTGGGTCCTTCACCACTGACTCAGTAACAAACACAGCAGCACATCCTACCAAACCCTCCAAAAACTCAAGGAATGTCATCTGTAAATATACAATCGCATCATCTTTAAATTAAATATTTCTGTTGTCAATGGTAAATTATGACCATCTCACAATGTAATGATCAAATAATGCTATCTGAATATTTTATACATGTAATTGCTTTCAGTTACAGACGTCAAGCGATGAAGAAAGAACTTTTCTGATGACATCACAGAGGGATGACACTATATCAGCAATGCAACTTTATTGTGAAGTCAACGAGTTACCTTTATGACATCACAGAGGGATGACACTATATCAGCAATCCAACTTTATTGTGAAGTCAACGAGTTACCTTTATGACATCACAGAGGGATATATCACTGTGAAGTCAACGAGTTACCTTTATGACATCACAGAGGGATGACACTATATCAGCAATCCAACTTTACTGTGAAGTCAATGAGTTACCTTTATGACATCACAGA
The DNA here is from genome assembly GCA_949316495.1 of Amphiduros pacificus. Classification (NCBI taxonomy): domain Eukaryota; kingdom Metazoa; phylum Annelida; class Polychaeta; order Phyllodocida; family Hesionidae; genus Amphiduros; species Amphiduros pacificus. The sequence continues at coordinate 448,310 of OX439000.1, read as the reverse complement.
GGGATGACACTATATCAGCAATCCAACTTTACTGTGAAGTCAATGAGTTACCTTTATGACATCACAGAGGGATGACACTATATCAGCAATCCAACTTTACTGTGAAGTCAACGAGTTACCTTTATGACATCACAGAGGGATGACACTATATCAGCAATCCAACTTTACTGTGAAGTCAACGAGTTACCTTTATGACATCACAGAGGGATGACACTATATCAGCAATGCAACTTTATTGTGAAGTCAACGAGTTACCTTTATGACATCACAGAGGGATGACACTATATCAGCAATGCAACTTTACTGTGAAGTCAATGAGTTACCTTTATGACATCACAGAGGGATGACACTATATCAGCAATGCAACTTTACTGTGAAGTCAATGAGTTACCTTTATGACATCACAGAGGGATGACACTATATCAGCAATGCAACTTTACTGTGAAGTCAATGAGTTACCTTTATGACATCACAGAGGGATGACACTATATCAGCAATGCAACTTTATTGTGAAGTCAACGAGTTACCTTTATGACATCACAGAGGGATGACACTATATCAGCAATGCAACTTTACTGTGAAGTCAACGAGTTACCTTTATGACATCACAGAGGGATGACACTATATCAGCAATGCAACTTTATTGTGAAGTCAACGAGTTACCTTTATGACATCACAGAGGGATGACACTATATCAGCAATGCAACTTTACTGTGAAGTCAACGAGTTACCTTTATGACATCACAGAGGGATGACACTATATCAGCAATGCAACTTTACTGTGAAGTCAATGAGTTACCTTTATGACATCACAGAGGGATGACACTATATCAGCAATGCAACTTTATTGTGAAGTCAACGAGTTACCTTTATGACATCACAGAGGGATATATCACTGTGAAGTCAATGAGTTACCTCGAGTTGTAGATTAATGGAGCCATCAGTGTGTGCCACGCTGGGATCATCGCAAGCTAACACCTCTATGATACGCTTAGGTGACAGGTCAGAGTTCACCAAACGCAAATCCTGCAATAAATACACTAAAATGGTTCAAGTTCTCAAGTAAAGTAATACTTACTCTATCACCGGAGTGAAAAATAAACTATTACACCGTGAACTATTACACCGTGAACTATTACACCGTGAACTATTACACCGTGAACTATTACACCGTGAACTATTACACCGTGAACTATTACACCGTGAACTATTACACCATGAACTATTACACCATGAACTATTACACCATGAACTATTACACCATGAACTATTACACCATGAACTATTACACCATGAACTATTACACCATGAACTAGTACACCATGTTCAATTACTTTTACAAATCTAGTAGCTAAAATCCAGGAGCTAGCTTGTGGTTTATGACCGCTCATTTGAAATGTTGAATTCTATATAAGTTTTTTTACCTTTATCATGAACAGAAACTGTCTCATTGTCATTGTCGGCTCTTTAGGGGAGTACTGGAAATAAACAAGTTTGTTTTCTTCAAATTTGATAAAAAGAGTAATATACAGCTATCTTAGTTTTAAGCTTAAGGTCTATAATCCACAATCAGTTTGAAGCATCGGGAGAGAACTTTGTGTGGTCTCGTATATTTACGTAACTGCCTTCGGCTCTGCATGCTCTGGGGGATTCCAGGATGAGAGTGAGGCTATGACGTCAATGGGGGGTATTTCTCATACAGCACACATGGTGTCCAGCTGCAATAACTGAGTCGAACCCGTTTTAACTACCATTAAAACGGGTTCAATTTAAATAATAAAAGTTTAAGACTAGCTGGTTAAGTTTACTTTTTCTGTGCTAAATTAACAAATAACATGACTTTGAACACATTTAAGCCAAAAAAACATAAGTCTGTCCCAGTGTTTCATTGTGGATTATAGACCTTAAAACTTTGGTGAATTATACACATCTGGGGTCAAACATATATTTGGTCAATCATTAATGTAACCAAATGAGTTCATACAACCATCATGTACCCATATTGTGTCACGCAGGAGGTAATAGTGCACTGCAGGAGGTAAAAGTGCCACGCAGGAGGTAATAGTGCCATGCAGGAGGTAAAAGTGCCACGCGGGAGGTAGTAGCGCCATGCAGGAGGTAAAAGTGCCATGCAGGAGGTAAAAGTGCCACGTGGGGGGTAATAGTGCCACGCAGGAGGAAGTAGTGCCACGATGAGGTAATAGTGCCACGCAGGAGGTAGTAGTGCCACGGGGGAGGTAATAGTGCCACGCAGGAGGAAGTAGTGCCACGATGAGGTAATAGTGCCACGCAGGAGGTAGTAGTGCCACGAGGTAGTAGTGCCACGCAGGAGGTAATAGTGCCACGCAGGAGGTAATAGTGCCACGCAGGAGGTAGTAGTGCCACACAGGAGGTAATAGTGCCACGCAGGAGGTAATAGTGCCACGCAGGAGGTAGTAGTGCCACGCAGGAGGTAATAGTGCCACGCAGGAGGTAGTAGTGCCACGAGGTAGTAGTGCCACGCAGGAGGTAATAGTGCCACGCAGGAGGTAGTAGTGCCACGCAGGAGGTAATAGTGCCACGCAGGAGGTAGTAGTGCCAAGCAGGAGGTAATAGTGCCACGCAGGAGGAAGTAGTGCCACGATGAGGTAGTAGTGCCACGCAGGAGGTAATAGTGCCACGCAGGAGGTAGTAGTGCCACGCAGGAGGTAGTAGTGCCACGCAGGAGGTAGTAGCGCCACGCAGGAGGTAATAGTGCCACGCAGGAGGTAGTAGTGCCACGCAGGAGGTAGAAGTGTCACGCAGGAGGTAGTAGTGCCACGCAGGAGGTAGTAGTGTCACGCAGGAGGTAGTAGTGCCCAGAAGATGGTGACTATTGCGGGATCTTATTTGGTCAGGTTTGTGCGGGACCTTATTGGTCAGGTTTCTGCGGGATCTTATTTGGTCAGATTTGTGCATAACCTTATTTGGTCAGGTTTGTGCATGACCTCATTTGCTCGGGTTTCTGCAGGATCTTATTTGGTCGGGTTTGTGCATGACCTTATTTGGTTAGGTTTGTGCGGGACCTCATTTGGTCAGGTTTGTGCGTGACCCTATTTGGTCAGGTATGTGCGGGACCTTATTTGGTCAGGTTTGTGGTGACTATTGCGGGACCTTATTTGGTCAGGTTTGCGTGGGACCTTATTTGGTCAGGTTTGTGCAGGACCTTATTTGGTCAGGTTTGTGCATGACCTTACTTGGTCAGGTTTCTGCGGGACCTTATTTGGTCAGGTTTGTGCGTGACCTTATTTGGTCAGGTTTGTGCGGGACCTTATTTGGTCAGGTTTCTGGGTGACCTTATTTGGTCAGGTTTGTGCGTGACCTTATTTGGTCAGGTTTGTGTGGGACCTTATTTGGTTAGGTTTCTGGGTGACCTTATTTGGTCAGGTTTGTGCGGGACCTTATTTGGTCAGGTTTGTGCGGGACCAAATAGAAGTTTGGCTCCAACTAATACACCATGAGAGCTTCTACAAAGATGTACCAAGTGAATTCTAAATAGAACTTTAAGAAGTAAAGAAAGTATCCAAGTGTAAAACGAATATTAAGTATAAAGTAACTGCAATTACCTTTCTGTTAAAGCATAGAGATTTGTACACCTCATATGCCTGATCTAAGTGTACCAGGGCATTCACTGCACGTCGAGATTCTGTGTATATATGACCTTGAACCTTGCAAGCATGTCGAAGTATGTTGTCTGATATTAACTTAGACAGGCACCAAGACAATACTGGACCAGTGCCCCTGAAAAAAGTCAAACATTTGGATCTGAGCAATCCCTGGCACTTTTTGATGTTCACTAAAGTGGTTACCATGGCAACATAAATCATTCAATCACAGCTATTGATATCTTAATAATAATTCTATGAGCGCCACATGCGCATCCAGTTTAGGGACCAATCACAGCAGGAGAAACATTGGTGGGAGACAATAGCAATCATTTTGATCAATCGGAGAGCAGCTAACAGACTGTTACGAGAAGTGTCTGTAGTAATAAGGGCAGGAAGCGGTGATCACCTCTTTTACATGTACATTTCAACATTGCAAAGATGGCTTTCTCAGAATATTTTACAGAATATATGAGAAAAAATGTTACTTGACAACAGGGTCATTTGGGGCAGCTACAGATTTGTCTAGTATACGTGTATATATGTGCCTGTGCAATATGAAAACAATGTGGCCTTATTGCACTAACAAGATTTCATTAAAGTGGTTACCATGGCAACAGAAACTGTCCAATCACAGCCATTGTCGAGCATTTTCAAGATATTGATATATGCAATGTGCCTGTGCAATATGAAAGCAATCCGAGTCATCCCTAGGACTTAATCATGCTAACACTATATGCAGACGAAATAACAAACCCATGAACGGACAGACTGCGTATAAAATTAAAGAACCCCTCTTTGACTTTGTCGATGCGGGGGACAGCAACTGTGCTCTGCAGTGCTTTAAGAAATACAAATTTTATATTTTGGTGTTTGAATTTTGTCACAATTATCAATGGTGTAAAGAATGTTTCTTTTCCATAAAAGTCAAAATACTTTAAAAAAATCCTCATCACAGCTTTAGAATAGTTATACAATATTTCTAAATAACCGTAGTTAATGGCAAAAGATAAACTAGGATGTTTTAATGAATGTTAATGAGCTAAATATGTGACTGGTATAAAGCATGACGTACGTGTGGTCCTCACTGTAAATATGATAGGACAGAGTCACCAGATGGTTGAGAAACTCTCGGTAGAGGATCTTGGTGTAAGGATTGTGGATCTCATCTACAGCATGCAGGTCTGTCGCTGAAACATCACAATACCATTTGTTATCTTAATAATAATACTATGAATGCTCGACACACATCTGGTTTTCTGACCAATCATCGAAGCTGAGAGAATGGTAGGGTTGTTGAGCATTATTTTCCACTAACTAGCTTACAAATGGGTACAAGAAGTGTCTGTGCAAACAATGGCAGATGCAGGCATACAAGGAGCATCTATCTCACTGAGCATACAAGGAGCATCTATCTCACCGAGCATACAAGGAGCATCTATCTCACCAAGCATACAAGGAGCATCTATCTCACCGAGCATACAAGGAGCATCTATCTCACTGAGCATACAAGGAGCATCTACTGTATACCGAGAAAAATTCGCGCCTAGTTATTTTCGCGCCATCGCCGTTTTCGCCAGGTTCGCGCCGTTTTATTTTCGCGAATTTTGGATTTCTAGTACATAATATTATCACAAATTACGCTTTGCAGGTCGAGAACAGAACAAAACACAAAATTTCGAAACACTTTGTTTTGACTTTGTTCTCACTGATTCCAATTATCAGCGTTCACAGTTTTGCATTTCGTCTTTGTTTCCACTGCTTTGAGTCGTGTCTTCCCTTTTTGATTGTGTTTTAAATGATAAATAAAGGTATTTACCCAATATTATCACAAATTGTTCGAGAACAGAACAAAACCATCAATCCATTTAAAACGCAATTAAAATCGATCCACGTGTGAAAGCATTTCTGTCAACAAGGGAAGACACGACTCAAAGCAGTGGAAACAATGACGAGATGCAAAACTGTGAACGCTGATAATTGAAATCAGTGAGAACAAAGTCAAAACAAAGCATTTCGAAATAATATGTTTTAAATGATATATAAAGGTATTTACCCAATATTATCACAAATTCGCTTTGCAGGTCAAGAACAGAACAAAACCATCCATTCATTTAACATGCATTACGCAATACTAGCGTGAAAGCAAATATCGGACAGGCGGACTACTGTCTACACGTGGTTGAATATTTCTTTGTGTATTAACACGCTTTGTTTTGATGCTAAGATCGATATAAACAATAATAATTAAAAGCGATATAATGAATATCATTGGCTTTATACACAAAGAAATATTCTCCCACGTGTTGGTTGTGACGCTAAGATTAAGGACGTCACGTACATCGTGTCTTCCCTTTTTGGCAGAAATGCTTTCACACGTGGATCGATCTTAATTGCGTTTTAAATGATAAATAAAGGTATATACATAATATTATCACAAATTGCGCTTTGCAGGTCGAGAACAGAACAATTCACGTCCGCAACACGAGGAGAAGCCAGGGATCCATCATTGCGCAATTTATTAATATTTCAATGCGTGTTCATAGACTCCAATTGTTTTCGCGCCAAAAATAAGAGCTTGTCCCCGTCACTCCCGCTGTTTAACATGACGACCTCGTATTGCGTAATGCATCTTCAATTTCGCGTCCATTTAATTTCGCGAATGACGTCCTGGCGCGAATTAACGCGAAAATAAAAAGGTCGCGAAAATTTGTCTGTATACAGTATCTCACTGAGCATACAAGGAGCATCTATATCACCGAGCATACAACGAGCATCTATCTCACCAAGCATACAAGGAGCATCTATCTCACTGAGCATAAAAGGAGCATCTATCTCACCAAGCATACAAGGAGCATCTATCTCACCAAGCATACAAGGAGCATCTTTCTCACCGAGCATACAAGGGGCATCTATCTCACCGAGCATACAAGGAGCATCTATCTCACCGAGCATACAAGGAGCATCTATCTCACCAAGCATACAAGGAGCATCTATCTCACCGAGCATACAAGGAGCATCTATCTCACCAAGCATACAAGGAGCATCTATCTCACCGAGCATACAAGGAGCATCTATCTCACCGAGCATACAAGGAGCATCTATCTCACCGAGCATACAAGGAGCATCTATCTCACCGAGCATACAAGGAGCATCTATCTCACCGAGCACGCGGTCCATCTGGGACAGAGTGATGTCTTCTTGGTGGAGACGGCAATCTTTGAGGAAGCGCCAGAACTGCATGCGGCTCATAATGAAGGTGTTATCGGGACTGTCCTCGTAGCCTAATGCACTGTAGAAATTGTAGATACTTCGCAGCTTGGTGATGTATCGCATGATTACAAAGATCACCTGATAAAAAAAAAACAAAAAAAAAACATCATTTCATATTGTGCCTAGGTGCTGGGGTTCCATAACCAAATTATTCATGCAACACTTAAAGCACTCAAGAAATCACAGAGGTCACATGCAATATTACAGAGGTCACAGGCAATATCACAGAGGTCACAGGCAATATTACAGAGGTCACAGGCAATATTACAGAGGTCACAGGCAATATCACAGAGGTCACATGCAATATTACAGAGGTCACAGGCAATATCACAGAGGTCACAGGCAATATTACAGAGGTCACAGGCAATATTACAGAGGTGCTTAAATGATATGCGGCCACGAAACTGTGATATCAACCAAAATGCACTACCATGGTTATTGTGATTTGCTGAACATGCCAAGTACAAACTGTATTCTTTTGACCACCAGGTGGATTTTAGCAGAAGACTCATCCACTTTTAAATGGCATGGCACAGACATTTCCCAACATTTGGGGTATAAACATTTATATTATGGAAGGCAAAATGTCTTGAAAACCTTATTTCATGAATGCTTTAAACATGAGAAAACGGATCTTTGTCTCCCATCATTATAGTAAATTTTGACCAACATAAACATCTTTTATATTGTGCATAGATATTGGGATCTCCTAACCAATTTAGTCTTGCAACACTTAAGCATGAGAAAATAGTTGTTTGTCTCCCATCTTCTTTGTGCACATTTTTAAAATATAACTTTATGAAGTTGGCTTATAATAATGTGCATAAGACCAACCTGTGTGGCCTCCTCCTCGCGGTCTGTCTCGGTGAACTCCTGCAGCAGATGCTCAACCTCCAGCTGGAAGCTTGGACCATAAGTGTTACGGCTCTCATTACTACTGATGGACATCTGCTCTGTAATCCAAGGACAAAAGAAATAAAGAAATGTATCTTATTTCACACAAACAAGAATCACCTGTGCATCTGCTCTGTAAATCACTGGGCTCACATTCTTTCAATTGTGTGCTTAAAATCATTAAAATAAGTTCTTTTCTGAGAGAAAATAAAATAATGACAAAGGAAATATGCCTCATCTCACAAGAAATAAATAGTCTTTGGATTTGTGATTGATGGATATGTGACGGGTATTGATATTAGTAAAAGTACCCACCAGATGGCAGAGGTGTACGTGTCCTGATCTGAGTGAGATCGGGAGTACTGACCCCATCTATGGTAAAAGTAGGGTATTCCATAATGTGATCCTTTTCAAACACACCCTCATAAACTCGACCATTTTTGAAGACAAATTTACCCTGTAAAATATCCAAAATCATTAAATAATATTATGTCATTTCCAAACATTTAAACAAATATAACAAAACATTATACAAAATTTTTCAAAAAAATCTGAGGGGCCACCATATACCTAATTTTCCCTTGCAATGCTTTCATATTCATCACTAATCTGAATATGTTTCACATTAAGCACTCATCTGAATATGTTTCACATTAAGCACTCATCTGAATATGTTTCACATTAAGCACTCATCTGAATGTTTCACATTAAGCACTCATCTTTTATCAATTATATTCAGCAACTAACTTTCCATGTTTCCCGTGTAGCACCCACCTTGCCTTGTTTCTCGTCTAGTACCCACCTTGCCATGTTTCCTGTCTTGTACCCACCTTGCCCTGTTTCCTGTCTTGTACCCACCTTGCCCTGTTTCCCGTGTAGCACCCACCTTGCCATGTTTCTCGTCTAGTACCCACCTTGCCATGTTTCTCGTCTAGTACCCACCTTGCCATGTTTCTCGTCTAGTACCCACCTTGCCATGTTTCCCATCTTGTACCCACCTTGCCATGTTTCCCATCTAGTACCCACCTTGCCATGTTTCTCGTCTAGTACCCACCTTGCCATGTTTCCTGTCTTGTACCCACCTTGCCCTGTTTCCCGTGTAGCACCCACCTTGCCATGTTTCTCGTCTAGTACCCACCTTGCCATGTTTCCCATCTTGTACCCACCTTGCCATGTGTCTCGTCTAGTACCCACCTTGCCATGTTTCTCGTCTAGTACCCACCTTGCCATGTTTCTCGTCTAGTACCCACCTTGCCATGTTTCCCATCTTGTACCCACCTTGCCATGTTTCCCGTCTAGTACCCACCTTGCCATGTTTCTCGTCTAGTACCCACCTTGCCATGTTTCCTGTCTTGTACCCACCTTGCCCTGTTTCCCGTGTAGCACCCACCTTGCCATGTTTCTCGTCTAGTACCCACCTTGCCATGTTTCTCGTCTAGTACCCACCTTGCCATGCTTCATGTCTTGTACCAACCTTGCCATGCTTCATGTCTAGTACCCACCTTGCCATGTTTCACATTATGCACTCATCTGAATATGTTTAACATTAAGCACTCATCTGAATATGTTTCACATTAAGCACTGATCTTTTATCAATTATATTCAGCAACTAACTTTCCATGTTTCCCGTGTAGCACCCACCTTGCCTTGTTTCTCGTCTAGTACCCACCTTGCCATGTTTCCTGTCTTGTACCCACCTTGCCCTGTTTCCCGTGTAGCACCCACCTTGCCATGTTTCTCGTCTAGTACCCACCTTGCCATGTTTCCTGTCTTGTACCCACCTTGCCCTGTTTCCCGTGTAGCACCCACCTTGCCATGTTTCTCGTCTAGTACCCACCTTGCCATGTTTCTCGTCTAGTACCCACCTTGCCATGCTTCATGTCTTGTACCAACCTTGCCATGCTTCATGTCTAGTACCCACCTTGCCACGTTTCCCATCTTGTACCCACCTTGCCATGTTTCCCGTCTAGTACCCACCTTGCCATGCTTCCCATCTAGTACCCACCTTGCCATGATTCCCGTCTAGTACCCACCTTGCCATGCTTCCCGTCTAGTACCCACCTTGCCAAGTTTCCCTTCTTGTACCCACCTTGCCATGTTTCCCGTCTAGTACCCACCTTGCCATGATTCCCGTCTAGTACCCACCTTGCCACATTTCCCGTCTAGTACCCACCTTGCCATGTTTCCCGTCTAGTACCCACCATGCCATGTTTCCTGTTTAGTACCCACCTTGCCATGTTTCCCGTCTAGTACCCACCTTGCCATGCTTCATGTCTAGTACCCACCTTGCCATGCTTCCCGTCTAGTACCCACCTTGCCATGCTTCCCGTCTAGTACCCACCTTGCCAAGTTTCCCTTCTTGTACCCACCTTGCCATGTTTCCCGTCTAGTACCCACCTTGCCATGCTTCACGTCTAGTACCCACCTTGCCACATTTCCCGTCTAGTACCCACCTTGCCATGTTTCCCGTCTAGTACCCACCATGCCATGTTTCCTGTTTAGTACCCACCTTGCCATGTTTCCCGTCTAGTACCCACCATGCCATGTTTCCTGTTTAGTACCCACCTTGCCATGTTTCCCGTCTAGTACCCACCTTGCCATGCTTCCCGTCTAGTACCCACCTTGCCATGTTTCCCGTCTAGTACCCACCTTGCCATGCTTCATGTTATTCAGCCACTGCCCTTCATAGCGTGCTCCATTGGCAAAGTAGAATGTGCCATAGCCATTTCGCAGACCTTGAACAAATTCTCCATCGTAAGTGTTGCGGAGTGGATACTGGGATCCTGCGACACGATGCAGGAACCAAATATGCTGTCCTGAACCATGCTGAAAACATCAACATCACATTGTCAGCCATACATCACATGGTCAGCCATACGTCACACGGTCAGCCATACATCACACGGTCAGCCATACGTCACACGGTCAGCCATACGTCACACGGTCAGCCATACGTCACACGGTCAGCCATACATCACACGGTCAGCCATACATCACACGGTCAGCCATACATCACACGGTCAGCCATACATCACACGGTCAGCCATACATCACAAGGTCAGCCATACATCACACGGTCAGCCATACATCACACGGTCAGCCATACATCACACGGTCAGCCATACATCACACAGTCAGCCATACATCACACAGTCAGCCATACATCACACGGTCAGCCATACATCACACGGTCAGCCATACATCACACGGTCAGCCATACATCACACGGTCAGCCATACATCACACGGTCAGCCATACGTCACATGGTCAGCCATACGTCACATGGTCAGCCATACATCACACGGTCAGCCATACATCACACGGTCAGCCATACATCACACAGTCAGCCATACATCACACGGTCAGCCATACATCACACGGTCAGCCATACATCACATTGTATGCCATACATCACACGGTCTGCCATACAATATTGTGCTCATTTTTAAAGCCCTGGCCTTGCTGAAGGACGTACATACCAAGCCTGCGAGAAATGTTTTCCATTTCCGCCTGTATTATCCAAATGTAGTTGCCATTTTGTTGTCTCATGACAGTGATCTGCAGGCTCTTCACAGATACATATCACTCCAAAAAATTCCCTAATTATGAAGATTTACTATTTTTTTTGTGTATAACGTTATTAAATTTGGTTTTTTATACATTTGCTAAATAAAATATTATTTTATAATACAAATTATATATGTTTATTTATCTATGAAGGGTTCCAGTGGATTTGATATTCTATTAAGTAAATATCTCTTATATTTTATTTTTTTATTATGTTTTTTATGTAAAGTTGCATTTTACAAAAGGGCCAGTAGATCGGGGAACTCCAGGGAAGGCCCTGGGAAGGCTCTGGGAAGGCCCTGGGAAGGCACTATGCCATGTGCCACATTCACATCTAAATTAAATTTGTCCCATTACTTTACTCTATATGTGTGCCAATTGTCACATACAGCTTGTCTAAAAAGCTTGGTAAATCAATGAATTTTATCTGAAATCTCTGATTGATCCCCAAACATTGTGTGGGCACAGTATTGGTTTGGAAAATATGTGATGACAGCGCTGGAATTTATCACCAGATGTCACTGCATACTGTCCACCAGGTGTCACATTGACTCAATTGAACTGATTGCCTTGAGGACAGTCATGCCCCCTCGTGACAAAATTTTATTTCATACCAAAAATTTTGAAAACTAAATTAATATAACTCACACATAAGACCAAAAGAGTATAAAAATATCTGGTAATGTCCCATTCTGTGACAAAATGTCCCATTACATTGTGACGCAATGGGGACACTGTCTAATATTCCAATTGTTTCTTCCCAATCACTGCAACCATACAGTTACTAATCACATTTCACAGTAAACATATTTCAATTATGATAAAATACAAATTATAATTCAGACTATTTGTATTTCCTTTACAGGTAGAGGTGGGATAACCAAATCCCCCTTAACAGGGATCTCCCACACCTGGGTTGTTGCAGATAATGGACTCCCTGGCCAAATTCCATTTTTCACTGACAGATATCAAACTTGTCCAAGATATTGGCTTGTGCAATATGAAAACAATCCGAGCAATCCAAAGGACATTATTGTGCAAACACTATATGCGGACGAACTTACAAACAAATAAACTTACAAACTTATGGACTCTGACTTTGTCAAGGTCAGGGGACAAAAAGCTCGTTATCACTGACCAAATTAAACTTTCCTTGACATTGCAAATTATATAAATTTCCTGACTTATCCTTGACTTGTGACATCCCTGCTTGTATATAACATGCATAATTAATTGTTTAATTTAAAGGTAAAGTTTAGTTCATATCATGCTGATTCCACACAATATCTGCTCATAGCTATTCACAGTAGCTGGCTGGGATCTGAACCAAAAATCCTTGGGTCTCAAGTCGAATAATCTAATAATTGAGCTATTCGGGACATTACAGGTGTATTTCTGGGACAATGTATTTTCAGTCAAGAGAAGGCTAATTATGGGACAGGGGCTGAATGGATGGAATGTTGGTGACCATACCTGGATGCCATCCTCCCAGTGTCCTGTGTACATCTGGTCCTTGTCCAGCCATCGCATGGTACCCTCCCCGTGCCGCACATTGTTAAACCACATACCCTGGTACACATTACCGGAGGGGTACTGTCTGGTGCCAAAGCCGTGTCTCGTGTTATTCACTAAATCCCCTTCATAAAATGACAGCCCACTGGCATCATAGTTGACTCGACCCTACATAATATGAGGTTTTGTTCATTATAGGATGGTTTCAAGCAATAAACATAACCCTATGGGTTGATAGCTCTGCTGACTTGAATGAAAACATATGAACTGAGATAAAGTGCAATAAGCAATCAGGTTATGATTTTCCATACAAGATCCCAATTCAGTTTTGATGAGATATTCATTAATATTTTGTAAATCACTATCATGTTACCAATGCAATATTTCATGCACAAAAGTTGTGCTTTTTTCAAAAATCTAATAGCTATCAGTAAGTTGTCAAGGAGGCTGCCATTTTGAATAACATAGCCAATGAGAATCAAGATAACAAGTTGGGGCCAAATTTGATATGTAACATGCATTTTGATTGGTAAAAATCACTATCTGCTCAATTCTGCTCTTGAAAAGGATTTAAATGATCATTTAGGAAGAAATGTTAAGAAACATTACAAAAAATCAATGATATGCATAGCTCAAAGGTCACTGATATATGTTTATTCACTTTTGATGGTTGTGAGATTTTGCATGTATACAAATTTTGAATTGAAGGTCAATGTGTCAAGGTCAAAGGTCACATGACTAAGAAATTATAACAAGGCACAGCTATGACCTAAGACATTTCTGTATAGCAAGTTTTAATTTCCTCTAATAAGTGGTTGCTAAGATATGCTCCTTACAAAATTTGTGACCTCGAGGTCACTGCACTAAGGTCATTGGTGACATCACTAAGATTTGAAGGAATCTGAATCTTCACCTCAATATCTACCTCTGCATAAAACTTATATTACTGGTAGTTTTGGAGAAGAAGATTTTTAAACATAGTGTTGATACATAACAGATATTTAGTATTTCCAGTTCATCGTTCATGAGCTATGGCCTGCACAATAATACAAAGGTCAAAGTCACAGAATCAAGGTAAAAGGTCAAATCTGTATAAACTGTATATGGTGTTTGAAAGAGTGTTGATATATAACAGATATGAACTAGCTTTCATTCACTTTTAATGCTTGAGATGTTGCATGTTCACAAATTTTGAATTCAAGGTCAATGTGTCAAGGTCAAAGGTCACATGACTAAGAAAGTATGACGAGGCACTGCTATGACCTAAGACTTTTCTGTATACCAAGATTCAATTTCTTCTTGTAAGTGGTTGCTGAGATATACTCCTGACAAAATTTGTGACATCAAGGTCACTGCACTAAGGTCAATGGTGACATCACTAAGATTTGAAGGAATCTGAATCTTCACCTATATATCTACCTCTATATAAAATATGAAAGATGTAGTACTGGTAGTTTTGGAGAAGAAGATTTTTAAAGAAATGTTGACAGACGGACGGACAGACGGACGGACGGAGAGACATTTTCCCCCCTCCTAAAGCTCTGCGAGCTAAAGTCTCAGCAGAGCTAAAAACGCCAAAATAAGGAAGCCCGAAGGCCTTACAATCCTTCCTGGCAAGAATAAATACAAAATGTGAGAATTTAATGGTCTTCAAGATTTCTAAAGTATTGTCAATAAATTGTGCAAATAATAACACAAATATCTATTTCACTGGAAAAAAATCTATGCAATTATCACTTAAAAACTGTGGATGTTTGACAAGTAATGACATCTGCAGAATTTGCCATAGAAATTAAATATAATTTCCCCTGCACCCAAAACCCTCAAATCTAATAATAAAAAAATATATATATATATATATCTGTAATTTTAACCCCCCCCCCCCCCCCCCCTCCCCGAAGGAAAAAAAAAAAACAAACAAACAAACCAACCTACTTTTCCATGTCTCTTGCCACTGAGCCATTGTCCAGTGTAGCTTATGGGAAGCTTGGCACAGGTAAAGGTACCATAGCCATGCCGCAGCCCATTGAATACGTCTCCTTCATAAGTGCTACAGTGATATGGATGATGCAAAGTGTAGCACTTATATTCAATTAACATATACAGAGGATCAATAATAACACTTGTAATAAAACCTTATCTTATGCAAATTCTCTTCCAATTATCCATAATTCCCGAGAAAAAACAGGACATGGAAAAACTTTGTCATAGAACTTTGTCATAGAATTCTACTTCTTTGTGCATAAATTATAATCAAATCTAATAGCCATCATTTGGCCTGCACTCATAAATCTATATTTTGGTGAACACGGACATTTCACATAAATAACCTGATTCTAGTTTTAATTGCATGATATTATCAGGGCAGATAAATAGAATTGTTTGAGATTCTGCAGAGTTTTAAACTGTCTTTGCTTTAAAAGCTGCATTTCAAAGAACAGGTGAACTGAAATAAGATTTACTTATGACTTACCTGCCATCTGGCCAAGTGTACAATCCTTTGCCAGTCACTTTATTTTTTGTGAATTCTCCCTTAATAGAAAATTAAATGTGTAAAAACAAAGGGGGATAGATTAAATTAACAACTCAGAATGTATTCATATAAAATATCTATACAAAATGTATGTTGGTAAAGATGACAAAATGTACACATATATATATATAAACATTGCCTCCATACCTCATAGGTTAAACCATCAGACCATTTATAGTATCCATTTCCATGCATCAAACCTTCAGAAAACTGCCCCTGTAACACAGTTTATTAACATTATGAATAACAAATGTTACTTAAAAATACTGGAAAGTCAGTAGTAAATGTCATGATAGGTTTTTCTTTGCTATTTCTGTTACAGATTTTTCATTTGACTTCTTGATTCAGTCAGCAAATAGAAAAGCACATTTTACACTCTGCTCTTGCTGAGAGGTAGTTGTGCCAGGATTTGTTGCCGGAGTGTGTGTTGGTGGTCACGGAGTGGATGTCGGTGGTTACTGAGTGGGTGTCGGTGGTTACAGAGTGTGTGTTGGTGGTTACAAAGTGGGTGTCGGTGGTTACAGAGTGGGGGTCGGTGGTTACGGAGTGGGTGTTGGTGGTTACGGAGTGGGGGAGGTGGTTATTGAGTGGGGGTCATGGTTATGGAATGGGGGTCGGTGGTTACAGAGTGGGTGTCAGTGGTTACAGAGTGGGGGTCGGTGATTACAGAGTGGATGTCGGTGGTTACGGAGTGGATGTTGGTGGTTACGGTTGGGGGTCGGTGTTTACGGAGTGGGGTCGGTGTTTACGGAGTTGGGGTTGGTGGTTACAGACCAGAATCAATGGTATGGTCCACTACCACAATGGAGTGCAGTTCTAACATCTTTCTCTCAATTCAATATTGGTCCAGGGTGTAAAAAGGTTTGCGTTAAAATATTGACCACCTTTAGACTCCCATTAATTATCCTCATAAAATGTTGATGGGGAGTTGTTAATATAATTCAACTCACCTTGTAATAATGTCCTCCAACAAAATTGGTTTCTCCTTCTCCTTCATATAGTCCCTTTAATGTTTCCCCTTCAAAACTGGAAATGTGTAGAAATAGACTTCATTATGCATGCTAATATAATAAGATGAAAAGAAAAAGGAATTAATCTCCATGGGTAGCGGTGGTGGCTCTGTTTGGCCAACAATAAAACACATACAAATGTACACAAACTGGCTTACAAACGGGCAAGCGTCCACACTCAAAGGTGACACGTTGCCAAGCATCAAATGCATGCGCAGGGAACAATGCATTTATGATCAAAAGATTTTCAATGATAACTCAGCAAATAATACACTTATCAAAATTATTTTAACAGTTCTGAAATTGTAATAATGAAATGAATCAATTGGTGTATGTTATCGTCGTCCGAGGTTTTCACCAGATTCTTATGTGTGTCAAGTCTCATAAAACTGCCATCATTCGTTCTCGAGTTATAGCAATGATAGGGATTTCACATAATTGTCCCTGTGACCTTGAAAAATAGGTCAAGGTCGCCGTCCACCGAACTAGTCCGAGGTTTTCACCAGATGCTTATGTGTGTCAAGTTTCATGAAGCTGCAATCATTTGTTCTCGAGTTATCGGGATGACAAGGATGTTAGCTACATACATACATACACACACACACTCACATACATACATACATACACACATACATACCCACGCCAGGAGTACTGCAATACCCTCAGCCTGATTACATCAGGTACTGAGGGTAAAAAGGACCATCCGTGTTGCAAAAACTTTAAATGTTAAAAAGCTGATTTTCTTTTACTGAAGTACTCCATGACCTAAAAACTGCCCCTAAGTGCTCTCAAATGTGTAAAATGCAAGTAAAAGATAACAGGAAAACATCTCTATGGAAGGGCTTGTTATTTATGTGCCTCCTTTGACTTTACGCTTGTTTATGGATATGTACCAAAGGCAGTCAAGCAGGTGTGAATGGAACGGGGAATATAGCCCGTATTTTCAATGTTATAATGGTGTCAGGCAAGGAGGGATTGCTTCGCCAATAATGTTCACTGTATATGTTGATGAGCTGATCAAAAAGTTAGAATCATCAGGTTTAGGGTGCCATATTGGAAATGTGTATTTTGGGTGTCTAGGGTATGCGGATGATTTTACCCTACTCAGTTCAAGCTTAAAGATATTACAAAAGATGATAGATATATGCGCAGAGTTTGGTGAATTGTACAGTATTAAGTATAATGCTAAGAAGACTGTGTGTGTACCATTTACAAAAACAGGTGATCCAGATCAGCTGCCAAGCAGTAGTCAGCTGCAGTTGGATGGGAAAATACTGGTATGGTGCAAACATGTTAAGCATCTTGGCAATACAGTCAAGAGCACCCTGTCAGAGAGAGACGAGGTTGCGCAGAAAATGAGGCGTCATATCGGCAGCTTCAATGGCCTTTTGGCGCGATATAAAAAGGTGTCCCCAGACGTGATGATGCGCCTTTTTAGCTCTTATGTGTGTCACCTCTATGGTTCACAATGTTGGAATTTTTCAGACAAGCACTTGAACAACATGTATGTAATGTGGAATAAGATGATGAGGAGAATATGGCAATTGCCCTATGACAGTCATAAAATCGTATTGAGTATTTTGAATGATGGTAAACATATTAAGGATATGGTTTACACAAGATTTCGTAATGTTATGAAGACAATTGTAAATGGAGCAAATGACAGGTTAGTCTTTCTTGTAAAACTAGCAGAACATGACATCAGAGGTCATATTGGGATGAACATCTCACAAATATGTAAAGACTGGAGATTGGCATCAAGACATGATATATATACAGTGACATATGCATCTATACATGAGGACAGAGATGTACAAAAATGGAGTTGTCATGTTGAGATGATTTTGGAGCTGAAATCAGGTGTTGAGGGATTCAGCTCCACTGAAATAACTGAACTTGTTAACTTTATTTCCTCCATGTAATGTGAGGATATGCTGATACTGTACTTATTGTATGTAACACTTGATCATCTGTAAATCTTAACTTGTGCATGCCTTATTTTTTAACATGTTTTACAAAGTGTACTTTTATATATGCATGTTATGCTATATTCAATGTACGAATACTATAATAAATATAAAATATAATATTTAGCATTTTAGGGAGTGGATCACTGGATGCCATGACTATACCCAAAGTCATCGTCAAAATAGGCTTGAAATCCACTGTTTCCAGACACACCATGCACTCATAGAGAACCGCATTAGCTTCCAGCCAGCTCTCAGCACGTGGACCACTGCACGTGCAGGGATATCAATGCGTACGCAAATATGGTGATATATCAAGAGAGGAAACAAAAATCTCAACAATTCCTGACCTTCCGAGCCAGATGATGTTTTAAACTGTGCAAACGATTGCTTTCCCTCCAAATGTGTATCTAGCCATCTTCTAAAATGAGTTGTCTTGCGTTCCGTGATTGTAATATTCCCAATTTTTTACAGAAATGTTACTTTAATTTGTTTCAAACTCAGTCATTGGGCTTCCACAAAAATTCAGATCACTTTGGTGCCCGGAAGTAATTGGTAGCTCAAAGATTTATAAAACGTCACAATACATTTTCACGTGAGGTCAATCAAAACAATACAGACAACATTCAAATATTTTCAACTCACCAATCAAGATTTAGCATGCACGTGTGTAGGCTGACTTCCGGGCACAAAAGTGATCTGAATTTTCTGCAGCCAAGAAAGTTGATAAAAACATGGAATATATTTAATATTTTGGAATATTTTTCTCTGGAATTGTTTTATCATTGTATTCTGGGTCTGCTGTCCAAAGCACACCATTCATAATGCTCTGTATGCTCTTCGGTGAGAAATTCCTGACAAACTTGTTTCATCTCTTGAAGTACATCATATTTGCGTTACGTAATCGCCTCGTGCACGTGCCAACCATTGACATGACGTCATTGACCAGCATGTGCATTGAGAACAAACTGATGCGGTTCTCTATGCATGCACTGCCCCTCCAATTTAACCCACGACTCCAGTAGAACTCGACTTCCGGCAAAAGATTTTCGAGAAGCCATGAGATAAATTTCTCCCAAACAACAAACGTGAGGCTTGTTAGAAAAAAAAATCTTTGTTTTTTCTTGATCTCAGGTTCGTTTCGCCATTGTTTACGAGTTTGGGCAAAGAGGTGAAACTGGGTCAGTTTATTCACGGGAGTGACAGCAACAATCTGGAAGCTCCACAACATAGTGGTGCTTCTGATGTCATGTGATTTTTCTCCCTTTGCGTTTCCATGACGTCATCACTTGGACTCTTCTAAATGCCATTTCACGTTGTCAAGTTTGATGTTGGGTAAAAAACTGAAGAAAAAACACTACAGAATGCACACGGATTAGTATAAATTTATAGACATAATGACTGGGAAGGATAGTGACATGGGTCAAAACTGCAACAGTCAATCTCGGCAGGTCGAGCTCATTTAGTAGAGAAAAATCAATATGAGGGGCAGTGTGTGGTGTTTCTAGAAACAGTGGATTTCATGTCTATTTTGACGATGACTTTGGGGCAGCATTTGTCACAAGCTCACTACAGTACATGCCGTGTGGCTAAGTGGATTTCCCTTAGTTTGCTCCACAAAACAGAATTTCACTCATTTCATCCACTTATAATTTCTAAACTATTTTAAATTAATTAAACAGGATAATTGTACCTTTCTACAATCAGCTGTGTGAGGACAGGTTCTTCATAAACTGGTTCTGGGGACGGGGGTTTGGGCGGAACCGACTCCACGGTCACCGGAGACGGTTGGTCATCTGGGAATAATGGCGTTTCCACTTTATTTTCGGAAGAATCTTCCTTATTTTCCACAATACTCGGAGTATCTTCCAAACGTTTACTTGATTCTTTACGGTCACCGTCTTTAGAATTTCTCCCCTTCTTTTGCACGGCTGCCATTTTCCACCACCGAAGTCCTTGCCGCGAAGTTTGTTTATAATGCTCCGCAGAGATATTTATCAGTATTGTGATTGGCTGAATTATTGAAGATTATTTCACTTTCTCAATATATGTAATCGCAGTCTGTGAGTTAACATCAAATACGCAGAATCTGTGTAATACAATAACAAAATATGTAACTAACTACTGATTTGATATAAATTTGGGGGAAAGTTTAATATTTGAGTCGCAGTAAATCACCATGGTGATGGTAGCCTCATACGCGAATAGAAACACATCTGTCAGACGCGTGGTTGCTTTCGGTTAGGGACGGATCATTATTCATTCGAGGGGGGCTTTTTTTCGGTGCTTGGCCATTCTCAATTTTTTTTCGAGCCAAATTATGTCTCAATATTTTTTGTAACACGGATGGTTCATGGTTGTCAAAAAAAGGAACTATCTGTGTTATTCTGTGATCGGTACGATCATGGGAAATGGGTAGTCATTTCCTGTGGGTTGTAATTCGGTTTATTCTGTGGTCATAATTGTTAAAACCAAACTCCACCAGAGGGCAACATGGTGAACCTATCACCTCTGTACAAGGTGCCTTTTGGTGCTGGCTCACGACATCCACCAATTTTTATGTAATTGTGCGTCTTACTTATTTTTTTCTTAACTTGTACTCAGATTGGTATATTATGATATATTTCACCCTTAATACAAAAGTTTGTGCATGTAGAAACAACTACAGTGACCGGCAACTGTCCGAAACCGGCAGATTAAACTCGGACATTTTTTACCTTGTCAAATATCGAGTAAAACTGTGCTGTACTAAATGCAATTGAGCTGAATATTGTGCCTCATACGTCATCTTGTAATTCCTATTCCTTTCAAAACGTTAAACGTGTTTATTTGTTTTCACGCCACAAATGTTTGTGTCACTGTCAAATGACGTCAGAAGTGGTGACGTGACCAAGATTACCGTATAACTCAATGGAAACTCTGACAATCTGCCAAACTCCACCAGAGGGCGACATGGTGAACCTATCACCTCTGTACAAGTTGCCTTTTTGTGCTGGCTCACCACATCCACCAATTTTCATGTAACTGTCCGTCTTACTTATTTTTTTTCTTAAATTGTACATAGATTGGTATATTATGATATATTTCACCCTTAATACAAAAGTTTGTGCATATAGAAACAACTATTAAGAGAAATAAAACTTGGAACTACTTTCTCAACCGGAGGAGCCATTTCCTGGGGTAGTGATAAGGCGGAACCACAACAAAGATGGCCGCTTTGTTTACAATTTGAATTCTTTTAATCTTTTATACTTTTGGTTAATCTAACCAACAAAAAATGTTCAAATATTAACAAATGAATTCTAATACATCTCAAGGCGAATTCATATTTGATATTACAAGTGCCTTCGGCTGGTAAAATGGCGGGCTGAAGAAAAACGTGGGACAGCTGCAGATATCTGCCCATCAACGAGTCCTAGTCTACCAAACAAAATAAACAACTACATGATAACTTAGCAGGATGGATGGAGCAAATTATAGACTGACTTTTGTAATGTAACCCAAGGTATTTATGTGACTACCACCCAGAGATTCTCAACACCACAAACTAAATATAGAATACACATATTATCGCCCACAATGGCCACCAAGAAAAACACGTGTTTGGAATTGGATCCAAGTGCTCCCCCTTGGGGTAAACAACTTTGGGCTCTGTGTAGTGATATACGAAAGGAAATCACTGAACTAAGAGAATCATATGAAATGTTAGATCATGAAGTAAAAGCTGTGGATAAGAGGTCAAAGGAAAATGAACTAAAAACAAAAGAGATGGCCACCCAAATTGACAGCCTCAAGCAAGAAAATAAGAAACTAAAAGACAAAATCACAAGCCAAGAGGCATACTCTAAGAAATATAATCTGAAGTTCCTAAATGTAGAGGAGGAGCCAAATGAGAATATTGTCCAAAAAGTAAGACAGATCCTAGACCAACAAATGGGGATCAATAATGCAGAAATTTACCTGGACAATGCCCACAGGCTGCCTGGTCCAAAACCAATGCCAATCATTGTCAAATTCATATCCTACCTGGACAGAAATCTTGTTTGGGGAAACAGGAACAGGCTATCCAACACAAAAATCATCATTCGAGATCACTACCCGGTAGAAATAGAGAATAACATACGCAGGCTACTTCCAGTCAGACGGGCCGCCATGGACCAAGGGCTACGCGTCAACATGGTTGCAGACAAACTCACCATAAACAGCCAAACGTACACAGTGTCCAACATCCATCAGCTTCCTGAGAACTTGCGCCCAGAGAACATATCCACAAGAAAAGAAGGAGAATTTTTATTCTTTTTTACAGGACAATGCCCCCTCAGCAATTTCTATGAATGCAACTTCAAAGTACGCGGCGTTGAGTACAGCCACGGGGAAAAATTCCTACAGAAGGCAAAGGCTGATATGTTTGACGACACACAAACTGGGGCTGCCATAATGGCCTCAACAAACCCCCGAGAGCAAAAAAGACTTGGGGAGACTGTGAAAGGATTCCAGGAAGCAACATGGAAAGAAAACGCAGAGAAGTCTGTAGAGGAGGGCCTCCTATGTAAATTCAGTCAAAATGAAAACATGAAAAAATACCTACTGGCAACAGGGGAGGCCACACTTGTTGAGGCATCCCCAAATGATTCCTTCTGGGGAATTGGCAAATACATTAAAGACAAGAACATCACCAAAAATCGTGAAACATGGGGAAGAAATATCCTTGGTGCGATTCTAATGAGAGTGAGGGATGCACTACGCACATAACTCAATCATAGACACTAGCACAACTGTAACTTGCAAGTTCTTTGTTGTTCTCTGAAATGTGTAAAATGGTATATGTTTCAAATGATTCACACAGTTTTATATGTAAACATGCAAAATATCTTTAGAATATTTTCATTTTTTGGCATAGGTTTTGACATGTTTCTATATGTTAACAAGCGAAATGTTTCCTTCCGCTATTTCAATTCTAGGCACAACTTTTAGTTTTTAATAGGTTACTAGATATGATGTTTTTAAAGGTGAACATGCAAAATGTTTTTGTATAATATCTCAATTCCTAGCACAATTTAGACAGTTTAAATGTAAGCATGTTAAATGCACTTTTTTTTTATTTTTTTTTATAATATTTCATTTATTAGCATAATCTTGACATATATATGTAAAATGTGTTTGGACATGTGTATAATGTTTTATGTCTCAATTCTTGGCACAATTATGACAGTTTTTAAATGTAAACATGTAAGATGTACTCTTTTTATATTTCATTTATATCCCATTTATTAGCATAGTTTTGACATATGTAAAATGCTCACAGAAGTCCTGTTCCTGATAAGATATCTTTATCATTTTTCTCAATGTTTTCTTAGTGATTTTTTGGTAAAACAGTAGATCATTCTATTTTCTGCTCTACCTTCATAAAGAGGACTTGTTTGATGGGACATGAGGTTTTCTGCTTGTTGTTTTGTAAACGTTTTCTTTTTACGGTGCTAAAACTGGTTAAACAATGTACTTATGTGATTTTGTTTCAGAACAGAGGATATCTCTATTTGTTTATTGTAACTGAAATTAATGATAGAACTAGAAATATATGTAATCAACTGTGTACTGGGCTTGACTATAGTATATACCCATCATACATAAATACAATGTACTACCTAAAATATCTCAATGATGTCATTAGATGATCAAGTTTTACAATATCAGGGAGGCGTGCAAGAAAACTCACTGTTATTTAAATTAGATCCTGAGATAGATGGAAATAATAATGATGAAGAACAAGAACAAGTACAAATTATTAGGCACTCATCATACTATGACCGTGATAGCTTGATTGCTCTATTAGAAAACAATAAAGGCTCTTTTAGTGTAAACAGCACAAATATACAATCAATCAATGCCAAATTTAATGAATTCAAAATTTTTATTGAAAGTCTATCAGAGAAAGACTACTATTTCAGTGCTATTTGTCTTCAAGAATGTAATTTATCAGAAAACGATGACACAAACAAATACAAGCTAGATGGTTACAAACTGATACCGCAGGTCAAATCATGCAGTGATAAAGGTGGACTCATAATATATTTACATGATGACTTTGATCACGAAGAAAAAATGACTTTAAATACCTCTGCTATTTGGGAAGGACAAGTAATTCAAATAAAAAAGGGACAAAACATAAATAAGCCCATTCTATTGGCAAACATATACCGACCCCCAAAACATCTAAATGCTAACTACTCCACCTTCATGGAAGAATTATCCCCCATTTTGGTCTCATTAGAGAAATCAAATAGTGATGCTTTGATCACAGGTGACTTCAATATTGATCTTCTAAAAATTAATGAAACTGAACTTTTTGGAGAATACCTTGATATGTTAATTAGTCACAGTTTCTTTCCGAAGATCACAATGCCTACTAGATTTTCAAATAATCATGGTACCCTAATTGACAATATTTTATGTAAACTATCTGAAAACACATTTGATACAATTTCTGGAATCCCCTTAAGTAAATTATCTGATCACCAACCTTGCTTCACGATATTGAATAAAGTCAAAATAACACGAAGCAAAAGTACCTTTATTAGGATCTGTAAACATGATGAACATAGTGTGACAGATTTTAAAAATGAAATAATAAGTTCTACTCAGATACAAGAGATCAACGCTGATCTTCATACAGATCCAAATATTACATACAATCTGCTTCATTGTGTAATTCAAAATGCAAAGGAACGTCATCTACCAGAAAAAACTGTTAAATTCAATAAATACAAACATAAGAAATCCCCCTGGATTACTACAGGAATAATGAAATCTATACACTTTCGAGATGACTTATATAAAAAGAAAAAATTAACCAATCCTAACATCCCACTTTTTGATACACTTAGTACAAATCTAAAAACATACAATAACATTCTACGAAAATTAATCAGGATAAACAAGCTGAAATATTATGAAAAAATATTTGAAAAATTTAAACATGACATTAAAAATACTTGGAAAACTATAAATGACATTTTACGTAAAACAAAGAAAAAGAAACACTTTCCAGCTTTTTTTATTGATAATGATACCCAAATTACTGATAAATTAATCATAGCAAATAAGTTTAATGATTTCTTCACAAACATTGGAACAAATCTAGCCCAAAAAATTACTTCACCTCCAAACAAAGATTTTAGAAATTATATGACAATGAGAATTACCAATAATTTAAAATTCAATTTAATAAATGAAGATGATATATCTAAGATAATTGACAACTTAAGATCCAAAACAAGCACTGGTTTTGATGGAATATCCACTAGGCTTTTAAAAAGCATAAAAATAGCAATTCTGAAACCCATCACATTAATTGTCAATCAAATGCTTAGTACAGGTATTTTTCCAGATAAACTAAAACTAGCCAAAATCATTCCTGTCTACAAAAAAGATGATGAAACATTGTTTACAAATTATAGACCTATATCACTCCTACCAGCAATATCCAAAATTTTTGAAAAAGTCATTTTCAAGCAATTATATGATTACTTTCAGGCAAAAAAATTATTTTACAATGGACAATATGGATTTAGAACAGAACATTCTACAGAATATGCAGCTATTGAACTTATAGACCGACTAATTGTAGAAATGGACAAAAATGAAATACCTATTAGTATTTTCTTAGACTTATCCAAAGCTTTCGACACAATAGACCATGATATACTACTACAGAAACTAAACTATTATGGTATACAAGGAACTGAACACAGTTTAATAAAAAATTATCTCACTGATCGTAAGCAATATGTCGAATACAATGACACTGCATCTGATACTCTAAATATAACTACAGGGGTTCCACAAGGATCAATTTTAGGTCCACTTCTGTTTATAATATATATAAATGATATTGCAAACTCAAGTAAACTTTTTGCTTTCATTATTTACGCTGACGATACCACACTACAAAGCACGCTCAAGCTATTGATTAAGAAATCTACTTTAACAAATATAAATGAAATCTTAAATATGGAATTAAAACAAATAAATGAATGGCTCAAGGTTAATAAATTATCTTTGAACATAAAAAAATCCAAATACATAATTTTTCATACTGCACAAAGAAAAATAAACCATTTAGAGCTTAAAATAGATGATATAACAATTGATAGAGTAAATAATTTCAATTTTTTGGGGCTCATAATAAATGAAAATCTCACATGGAAAGATCATATAAATAAAATTGCAAACAAAATAACAAGAAGTATAGGAATTCTGAACAGGCTAAAACACTTTCTACCGATGAAAATCAAATTAATGCTGTATAACTCCCTAATACTTTCCCACCTCAACTTTGGAATACTTCTATGGGGCTACAAATGTGATCGGATTTTTAAACTACAAAAGAAGGCTGTCAGATTAATAAACTGCAGCAAATACAATGCACATACTGAACCACTGTTCAAGCAAAATAACTTACTTAAAGTTGAAGACAATTTGAATGTTCAGAAGTTAAAGTTCTATTATAAATTTAGACACAACAAATTACCATACTATCTACAGAGTCTGCCTCTTTATTCAAACACTAGGGTACATCGCCATGCAACTCGTTCTCAAAATAAGATACACATATTAGCATCAAATCATAAGTTTGCTCAATATTGCATCAGATATGACTTACCCAAATATGTAAATAGTGTGTCAAAGACAGTAATTGACAAAATTGACTCTCATAGTATTCAGGGTTTCTCTAACTATGCAAAGAGATACTTCTTAACAAATTATAGGGAATCATGCACCTTAGACAACTGTTATATCTGCAATAAAAATAAGTAGATATGCTAAATTTAATTCATGCATACAAAACCCTTGCATGCTTGATCTGATAAAATGTTAGTAGTGACAAGCCCAGTACTACAGTTATAGTTTTCTGTTTTGATACTACAGCTAGTTTCAATGGTACATGTTAATGTAATTAGAATGATTGTTATTAAATGTTTCTATTTAGATCTCGGTTAGGTTAGGTGGTCTTCATGGCAGCGGCAACTAATTTGCCTTTTATGAGGATCTCCTTGGTCCAAACTATTATATGTGATTTGTTATTATGATGTTTGATGATAGATGTATAAATTGGACTTAAATAAATGATTTCTGAAGTTCTGAAGTTCTGAAGTTCTATCCCACACTGTTGTAGCTATCCCTCACCTGTGCAGCTGTCTCTCAATTGTGCAACTACCACGTGTGCAGCTGTCATTCAGTTGTGCAGTTGTCTCTCACTGTTGTAACTATCTCTCACCATGTGCAGCTATCTCTCCCCATGTGCAGCTATCTCACACCATGATCAGCTATCTCTCCCCATGTGCAGCTATCTCTCTCCATGTGCAGCTATCTCTCTCCATGTGCAGCTATCTCTCTCCATGTGCAGCTATCCCTCCCCATGTGCAGCTATCTCTCCCCATGTGCAGCTGTCTCTCCCCATGTGCAGCTATCTCTCCCCATGTGCAGCTATCTCTCACCATGTGCAGCTATCTCTTACCATGTGCAGCTATCTCTACCCATGTGCAGCTATCTCTCCCCATGTGCAGCTATTTCTCACCATGTGCAGCTATCTCTCACCATGTGCAGCTATTTCTCACAATGTGCAGATATCTTTCACCATGTGCAGCTATCTCTCAAACTGTGCAGCTTTATCTTACCATGTGCAGCTATCTCTCACCATGTGCAGCTATCTCTCTCCATGTGCAGCTATCTCTCACCATGTGCAGCTATCTCTCACCATGTGCAGCTGTCTCACCATGTGCAGCTGTCTCTCCCACAGCTATCTCTTATTTATACAGCTATCTCTTGCTGTTGTAGCAGTCTATCATCGTGGTGGCTAAAAATATCTGCATTTCACCCATATAGGCCCCTTTGTACAAAACCCAGCAGGGCCTCAATAACTAGGTCAATAAATAGGTCAATTTACCGATGGTTGAAAACAAAGCTCTAATACAGAAATTTAGGCATATTGGAGGTAACATTTCATTTCTAATGTAATTATGACAACAAATAAGTGATAATTGTGCCATTCATAATATGCTGAAAGTGCAACCCTTCACATAAACTTGCAAAACAAAAGTGAAGTGGAGATTAGTTCAGCGTCAATTCCACCAGATGGCAGGCTACGTGGTGACGGAACGGCGAGATGACACACTCTTTTCAGTGGCGAATTTAATTGCAGCCTATGCCTCACACAGCAACTTTTTTTTTTTTTTTCAAATCTCGTCACCCTTCCTCTCTGATCACGTTCATGCTTTTTTTATATATGTATGTAAAGAGATGTTAATATATCAATCACATTTACAACACACTGACAGTTCTTGAGCACATGGCCAGTAAAAGTAGGACCGGATGAATACTAATCTGGGTTGGCCAGAGGTAATAGTTTGCGTGTGCCTCTGGTGGACAGTGTGTGTTAAAACAACTGACGCCACTGTGGAGTGTTCGTCGTGTGCATGCAATAGATTAGACTGGTGCCACCCTCCATTCTTGACACGCGGTAGGGGACCAGTCTTATATTCGGCGTATGAATACAAAAGAAAAGAAGTGCTTGATGTAAACAAAGCAGAACATTCAAAACTATAGCTATGTCATCGTTTTCGCCCATTGTTTCATAAATTTATCTTTATAATTTGCTTGGAAATGATTCCCAATCGATAGAACAAGGAATTATCAGTAAGTTTAGTTCAAATTTGGTGTACAGTGGCCGTCAACCAATTCGCGCCGATTTCCGTGTTTTTATGTTTTTTTCATTGAAGACTTATTCAAAACAATATTTAACCTCGATATAACGAGGGCAGAGCTCAGAGGCTAAATTCTGACACTTAAATGAAGTAAATCGGACAAAAACTCACAAAGTTACAACAACTTCTTCAGTAAACATCAGAAATGTCATCCGTCAACCGATTTCGCACCATTTTCAGATCGTCAATAGTACCAAATTCGGCCACTAGGTGTCAGCAGCAATCATTCATAAAGTTTGATGTGTTTGATGTGGTGAACCTTTCATGGTAATATATTAACTTGTGTGTTCCCCTGGTGGACTTTATGGAAATTTGATAAAAATACAAACTCCACCAGAGGACACTATGAGTCATCAGGTGTGTTGTACTCTCTTCTCTTGACTCTGAGAAGAAATTCTTTCCACTGATTGAGGAAAATAGTTAAAATTTGTTATTTGCAAAATTTAGTACATAATTAATCAAATAATATATTGAAAACATCATATATTAGCATAAAGTTGATAAATAATAGAAACTCAATGATAAATAATGATAAATAATGTCTTAAACAATTTAAGTTAGCATGTATTTTCCACCAGATGACGCCTCTTATCTTTTTTGTCACCAGGTGGCACAAGGAGATCATAAGAAAATTTTGAGAGGTCATGTGACCCCAAAGTGTCAAGGCCAAAGTGTGTTTACCGACGAGGCAGGTAAAATGCACGTTCATAATGATAATCAGCATTTTTATGATGAATTATCAACATTTATGAGTATTCAAGTAACAAACAGTGTGTACAAAAGTAAAAAAAATGATATCTGACAATGTTTCAAAGAGGGCGAAATGGGTTGTCGGCGCGAAATGGTTGAAGGTCACTGTACATCGGACAATTAGAAGTCAGATACCATGCAAAAGTCTGATCGATGATTTGCGGTTAGCGCCTGAGTGATAATAGAGCAACTTACGTAATCGAGCCTGATAAGGCACATCTTTGCACCCAGTTGTGCTAGAAAATTCGTTCATATACCAAATTAAATAAATATTTTTGATTTTTGTTTTGTTTGTTGTAATTTTTGTTTTGTTTATTTTAATTTTTGTTTTGTTTATTTTAATTTTTGTTTTGTTTATTTTAATTTTTGTTTTGTTTGTTTTTTTCCCATCCGTGTTACATGTGGAGCACCACTTTTTCTTGTTGACAAGCATTGCCGACACTGGCGACAGGCAACGCTTGTCAAAAAGGAATTATCTGTGTTATTCTGTGATCATTACGATCATGGGAAATGCGTATTCATTTCCTGTGGTTTGTGATTCGTTTTTTTCTGTGGTCATTATTGTTAAAGCAACTGACGCCACTGTGGAGTGTTCGTCTTGTGCATGCGAAAGATTCCAATTCGCGCATGCGTCCGGCGAATGAATACTATAACAAAACATACCGAGTCGGGGAAGCTGGGTGAGCGTATTCAGTGAGTTGGTGATGGCGGAAGGATACCCTGAGCCGAAGGGTATCAGTCCGCCATCACCAACGAACAGAATGTGCTCACACTGCTGACCCGACGAGGCATGTTTTGTTTTTATACCCCAGACAACTACTGTATTTTTTTAAAAATGATACATGAAACAAGATATTTATCATTAAAAACGTTTTGTAAACAAAGCGCACCTCATTTGACCCCGTCACGTGACCCGGAAATAGTGCGTACAGCCATAGACTGGTTGCCGCCCTCTGTGTATACACGATGTTCTTGACACTCGGTGGGGGACCAGTCTAAAGATGGCCGACGGAAAATAGTTCGCACCTAATGAATACGCTACAAATACTCGGCATGCTCGTATTCATTGGAAATCTCGTCGATACGCGCATCACTGAGGTATAAATATCTAAAGGAAGTGAACAAAAGAAAAGAAGTGCATCATGTAAACAAAGCAGAATGTTCAAAACAATGTCGATGTGCTCGCCCATCGTTGCATAAAATTATCACTTTAAATTGCTTGGAAATGCTTGCCCAATCGCCAGGACAAGGAACGTTTTGTAAGTTTAGTTCAAATTTGGTGTAAATCGGATAATTAGAACAGAAAAGACATGCAAAAGTCTGATCGATGATTTGTGATAGCGCCTGAGCGATAATAGAGCAACCTATGTAATCGAGCCTGAAAAGGCACATCCTTGCATACAGTTAACGTTGTGCTAAAAAAATCGTTCATATACCAAATTAAATGTTTTTAAAATAATAAAATGTATTTTGTTGTTGTTTATTTGAATTTTTGTTTGTTGTATTTTTTGTTTTGTTTATTGTAATTTTTGTTTTGTTTATTGTAATGTTTGTTTTGTTTGTTAATTTTTTTCCCATCCGTGTTACATGTCGAGCACCACTTTTTCTTGTTTGTAACACAGATGGTTCCTTTTTTGACAATGATTGCCGAAAGGTCAATATTGTTTAACCCTAAGGGACTAGGCTATCTGAATTTTGTTGATTGGCTGGACTAACCAATTTTTGACTGGACTAGTGTATCCACGTACTAAATTTATAAAATTTATAACCATGGTTACTAAATTTGCTTAATGAAGTGCTGGGGTCAAAAGTTCATGATCCAGTCAGTCTGATGTCATTATCATGATTACATTGTAACAAGTTGCAGCCCTTCAGAATGTTACACATGACATCATCAAGCCAGAACAATGGGGACGTCAACGTCCTTCGTCCTTCCCATCCGTTAGGGGTTAAGCTCTAGTGAAGTAAAAAATCGCCAGCTGCAAAAACTGTGTTTAAACGTCCAAATTGAACCCGTTTCAGCTGCCGTTAAACCGGGTTTGACTCAATTTTTGCAACTGGCCACTATTATCAAGTATTTATATTTTTTTTTATCTAATGCTACCCAAAGAATAATCAAGGTTTTTTTGGGAGATTATAGATATAATCATACATAAAATATGAATTATCACTAAAACAGTTGGGTATTTAAAAAATCACATCTAAACGAGATTATACAGGAAAAGCAATAATCTCAGATCTCTCCAGATCACCCATATGGGGTTTGCCGATTGGTGATTGGAGAACACTATAAGTAAACAAAGATAAAGAATTGAATTATCAATTCACATTGCCTGGAAATGTTATCCAATTGATAGAGCATGAAATACTGTTCGATAATATCCATTCCTTTAACTTATAAACAAAGATAATGTGAAATGTATGTACATGACTCTTCATGACATCTATGAAATGGACCAATCATAGGCGAGCAATAAAGTCAAATCTACACCAGCCTCCATCTTTGTTGGTTTGTTACAAGGTTGCATGGTGTCAGAAGTGGGATTAAATGGCCCAAATAACAGGTTTGAAGCCCCCAGGAAACCTCAGTTTGAAGGGAAACCTTGACCAGAATTATAAGGAGTGGCTCAGACAGTATTAAATCTATTCTGTAGCAGCTGGAGTAGTGAAATTGGGAGAGGATATCCAATGCAGTGTCTTCTGCATGTGGCTGGCCCAGCTGCACAGAAGGTACATGCCAAAATGACTTTTGCTGATGCTGAAAAAGACAAATTAGACCCACTAAAGGAGAAGTTCAGACAGTACTGTAAGGGCAAGAAGAATCTCATCATAATCAGATAATCAATTCAACACCACAAACAAGAAACCCAATGAAAACTTTGATACATACCAGACTACACTAAAAAAGAAAGTTGTGGACTGAATATGGTACACTGAAAGACAGTCTGCTCCGAGACAGAATTGTCTGCGGAATCCATGATGAAACCTTGAGAGAGAAATTGCTACAGACTGAGGATTTAGACCTAGAAAAATGTGTATCAATGTGTAGGCTCTCTGAAATAACAGCAAAACAACTGAAGGAAGCAACAGAGAATGCAAGTGCAAATGTCAGTGGGGCTAGTGGTGTCAACATGGTAAAATCCAGAAAATTCCATAACCCCAGACCAAACAATGCCCGCCCGCCCGCCTGCCACTCCAAGCCCAAATGTGGCAAATACGGAGGCCTGCCACACAGGGTCAAGGAGAAATGCCCAGCTTTTGGCCAAGTGTGGCATGTCTGCCAGAAGCTCAACCAATCGACTGCACAGGGACGAACAAGGAAGGGGCAGGGGCAAGCATGCAGAATGCAAGGATGGACACCCCGGAAAGTACATGACCTTGAGATGGTAAAATTTGTGGAGACACAGGACTCATATTGTGACCAATTTGATGATGATATATTTGTGGATGAGATAACAGTTGACACTTGTTACAAATCGCCATGGACCGAAATTGTGAAAATGCACAATTAATGTACAGGTAACATTCAAGCTCGACACAGGTAGTAAAGCGGACAAATTGCCATTTGAAATCTTCCAGAAAATCAAACCTGCGCTGAAGCTCGACCCGCCCATACAGAACTTGCGTTCTTATTCAGGCCATTACCTACAGCCACGTGGCGAGGTAAGACTGATGGTCAAGGGGTCAAAAGTCAGATTTCAAGTGGTGGACAAGGTGGATCCCATATTAGGCTATGACACTTGTGACAACCTCGGCCTGATCAAATGCGTCAACGCCGTGTCGACAGCTTTGAACATATCACAGATCCTGAGTGAATATCAAGACGTATTCACTGGGCTAGGGTGTATCAAGAGGAACGCACACCTATGTCTGGAGCCAGACGCAGAGCCGTCAGTGGATGCCCCATGTCGCATCCCATTTGCAATCAAGGACAAGGTCAAGGCTGAATTTGATCGGATAGAAGGACTTGGAGTCATAGTCCCCCAGTCAGAGCCGACTCCATGGGACAGCTCAATGACTATTGTGCAGAAGAAGGACAAAGTGAGGATTTGAAAAAGGCGATTCGCCGTGGTGCATACCCATACAAGATGGTGGAGGAAGTGACCGCAAACATACCGGGCGCCACCGTATTCAGCACACTGGACCCCAACCATGGCTATTGGCAGATCAAGCTGGATGAGGAGAGCTCTCACCTCTGCACATTCAACACAGCC
This sequence comes from Amphiduros pacificus, assembly GCA_949316495.1. Taxonomy (NCBI): domain Eukaryota; kingdom Metazoa; phylum Annelida; class Polychaeta; order Phyllodocida; family Hesionidae; genus Amphiduros; species Amphiduros pacificus. The sequence continues at coordinate 414,204 of OX439000.1, read as the reverse complement.
TGGGGTCATTATAGATTCAAGAGGTTCCCATTTGGCATAAATACCAGAGGCGACATCTTTGTAGAAACCATGGACGAGCTGTACGGACACATCCAGGGTGCAGAGCGCATTGTTGATGACCTGATGATAGCGGGCACAACCACGCAGCCAAATGACGCCACCGTGTGACAAGTCCTGGAGACCGCCAGGGAGAACAACATGACGTTCAACGTCCCAAAATCAAAGATCGCCATGCCGAAGGTGCCATATGTGGGCCACATAGAAGCCATAGTCAAGATGCCAACGCCCACATGTAAAGATGATGTATTGTGATTCATTGCAATGATTGGCTATTTTGCAAAGTTTGTGCCAAACCTCTCGGAAATCAACAAAGTGCTGCGCCAGTTGACCGAGAACAATTTGGAATTTCACTGGGACCCTGTTCATCAGCAGGCATTTGAAAATCTGAAGAGACTAGTCACAGAGGCCCCAGTGCTGGCATATTTATGATGTGAAGAAGCCTGTGACCATTCAAAGTGACGCCAGCAAGAATGGTCACAGATGTGTGATCATGCAGGATCAAAAGCCAGTGAGCTATGCATCAAAATCACTGGACAGAGCCCAGATGAACTATGCCGTCATCGAGAAGGAGATGCTTGGCATTGTGTTCGCATGTCACAAGTTCCATGATTACATCTATGGTAAGGCAGTCACCATAGAAACGGACACAAGCCTCTCATTGGGATAATGAGCAAGCCAATCCAGTCTCTGTAAGGCCGGATGCAATGCATGCACCTCAAGCTACAGAGATATGACCTCACACTGGTATATAAACCAGGCAAACAGATGCATGTTGCAGACACACTGTCCAGAGCCTACCTGAGTGATACAGGCTGGAAAAACCTGATAGACAATGACATTACTGTGAATATGATCCAGATGAGCACAGAAAAGGAGCAGAAGCTAAAGGATGAAACAGCAAGTGACCCCGCATTACAGATGCTTGTGGACGCTGCTATGAATGGATGGCCAAGTGTGGTAAGAAAGGCGGCACCATAAATACGACCATATTTCACATTCAGAGATGAGATCACATGTGAGGACGGTCTCATCTACAAAGGCAAGAGGCTGATCATACTTACCAGCATTGTGCTGAGATGCTGGAGCGTGTGCATGAGTGTGCATGAAATTAAATGCTCTGGCAAGAGAATACATCTATTGGCCAGGAATCACAGCCGACATACAACAGATGGTTCAGAACTGTGATGCATGCCAGACCTACAGGAAGAACCAACAGGCTGAACCTATGATGCCCCACGAAATCCCAGACCTACCTTTGGACAAGGTCAGTGCAGACCTATTCAAGTACAAGGGAGAGTACTTCCTGCTATTGGTGGACTACTACTCAAAATACCCCAAAGTCAACAAACTATCACAACTATCAAGCTATGCTACCATAATTGCTCTGAAAGAATCCTTCAGTCGATTCGGGATACCTAGCATATGCATAAGTGACAGCATCCCACAATTTGATAGCCATGAATTTGAAGAATTCAGCAAGGAATGGAGATTTAAGCATATATCCATAAGCCCAACCCATTCTCAGTCAAACGGACAAGTCGAGAAGGTAGTTCAAACTGTCAAACAGCTTTTCAAGAAGTGTGAAATGTCAGGAGACGACCCACAGATTGCACTGTTAAGCTACATAAACATGCCACTAGATGGCGTGGGACAATCACCAGCACAGCTACTCCGCAGACTCTGTAACAAGCTACCAGCCAAACATGAGCTCCTGAAGCCTGAGGTGACCAACACAGCAAACACCTCCAAGAAGTTAGCTGAGCGCCAAAAGACTCAAAAACTATTTTGACCACAAAGCCGGCACCATCATGCCCAAACTGAAGATCGGCGATGCGGTCAGGTTTAGATCGCCAAAGGGTGATCACTGGCGCTTGGGCATAATCAAGGCCATATCGGAGACGCCATGCAGCTATGTGGTCATGGCACAAGATGGCAGGAACTTCCAGTGCAATTGTGCACACATCAGAAACACACTGGATCGCCCCAACAGCTGCACTTAAGGATTCTAGCCAATATTGCCAATAGTGAGGCAACAAAAGTGCGTGCTGAAGGAAATCACACAAGAGAGGAACTTCAAACATTGATGACAAACACTCACACCAGCATGAAATCCCAAGTGAAAGTTCAACCAGGTGAGAAAGAAGCCATACACAGGTGCACCAAACAGAAACACACCTGTGATATCACCAAAACCAATTTACAAGAATCACACTGGAGAGAAGCACACACCTGTAAAAGCCTCCAACACAGGTGTTAAGTCAGCACCATTGCCAACAAGTGGCAAATCACCATCTCATGTGAGTCAGAATGTGCAAGGAACAGTGACCAGATCTGGGAGATCTGTGGTTAAACCAAATAAATTAGATCTGCAACTTTGTGAATGGATATGGAAAATAATCATGGAGGTTAAAACATGTGTTATGATATACTCAAACACTTGTTATGTTATGCTCAAACAGTTATTATGATAATAATAAACTATTTATTGTGTCATAATCAAGCATGTATTGTATAATCATATTTCATTTTATAGTCAACCATATATTATGTTATAGTCACATGTTATGCAAAATGCCAAAGACATTCATAAATTGTAGTTACTTAAATGTTAAAATGTTCGAGAAGTTAAAGACTTTCATAGTTCATAATATTGGTATGCTTGAGATATGTTTCATTGACTGTGTCATATTGTATTGTTCATTGATTATTGTTCTCAAGAAGGGAGATGCAATGTATGTACATGACTCTTCATGACATCTATAAAATAGACAAATCATAGGTGAGCAATAAAGTCAGTCCTATACCAGCCTCCATCTTTGTTGGTTTGTTACCACATTGCAATGAAGTGCATGATGACAAAATGTTTTCGGGCTCGGCATTGCCAATAGGTATCCCGCCGAAATGACAACATCGTCATCGCCCATCGATGCACAAAATTATCCTTTTAAATTGCTTCGAAATGCTACCCAATCGCAAGAACAAGGAATTTTCAGTAAGTTTAGTTCAAATTTGGTGTAAATTGGACAATTAGAACAGAGCCTGAGCGATATTAGGGCAACTTACGTAATCAAGCCTGAAAAGGCAAATCTTTGCACCCAGTTGTGCAAGAAAATTTGTTCACATACTAAATTAAAAGATGAATAAAGATTGCTTTTTTAAAAAAAAGACTATTTTATCCATGTCATCTTTTTTTTTTTTTGGGGGGGGGGGTTATTTTGATTTTTGTTATGTTTGTAGTAATTTTTGTTTTGTTTATTTTAATTTTTGTTTTGTTTGTTGCAAGTTTTGGTTTGTTTGTTATTTTTTTCCCTTCCATTTTACAGGTGGAGCACCACTTTTTCTTGTTTCTTGGTCGGTTGGGCCAAAGGGTGCACACATCCTTATTAGGGTGCACACCTAGTTGTGGAACCCCGACTTGCACGAGCAGAGCTCTGGAGGCTATGTCAGGTTGTGATATTACCACATTAGGATCCTACTTGACCTCTTAGATGATCTCTTACCAATAATTACTTCCATTATAAATAAATCACTGATAGAGCCAGCAGTATCTGAAAATATGAAAATAGCCATCATAACACCCCTGGTGAAGAAACCTGGCTTTGAACTAGTTGAGAAGAACTATAGACCTGTTTCCAACCTAACATATATCTCTAAACTAACAGAGAGGGCAGTAGCAGACCAATTGGTCCCCCATCTGGTAAGGAATGGCCTTACTGACAAATTCCAATCAGCATACAAGGAATATCATAGTACCGAAACTGCTCTGTTGAAGGTGCAAAATGATATCCTGTGTGCTCAAGACAATAAGAAGTCAGTCATTCTGCTGTTACTTGACCTATCCGCTGCCTTCGACACCATTGACCACCAAATTCTATTTGATCGATTGGAGGCTAGATGTAATGTCAAAGGTCACACCCTCTCCTGAATTAGGTCATATCTAAGTAACAGGAAAAAGTGTGTGAAAGTAGGGACCCATAGGTCTTGCCTCAAGTCCGTAAAATATGGGGTCCCACAGGGCTCGGTCCTGGGCCCCATACTTTTTACCATCTATATGACACCCCTTTCTGATATCCTAGCCAGATATGGTTTGAGCTATCGTATTTATGCTGATGATACCCAGATTTACACCCCTATGGATCACACTTCCCCCCATCATGTTGATATAAGCAGACACAAACTGGAAGAATGTGTCAGTGAGGTTAGAAACTTCCGTATATCAAACAAGATGAAGATAAATGATGGAAAAACAGAAATTCTTATATGTACTGACAGGTATAATACTGCCACCACCAGCAGTATCCCAGACACAATCAGAGTTGGCAGCTCTGACATTGCTCCTAGTGAGTCAGTGGTTGACCTTGGCATAACCTTTGACTCTAAGATGGACATGAAGGTCCAGATCAGGAAAATGTGCCAGAAAGGCTATTACCACATTAGGAACCTAGCGGCCATTAGACATTGTCTAGACGAGAAGACAGCTGTAACACTTACCCATGCCTTTGTTACCTCTACTCTGGACTATGGTAATGGCCTACTTGCAGGTTTCCCTAAATCGGATACCAGGAAGCTACAATACGTCCAAAACTCTGCAGCAAGTGTCGTAGGAAAAATCAGGAAATAAGACCACATTTCAGGAAAACTACGGGAATTGCATTGGCTCCCAGTTCACGCGAGAATTGATTTCAAAATCCTTCTCATGACCTGGAAGGCCTAAAATGGTAGGCTCCCATCTATTCCTAGTTACCTACGCTGCCTAAGATCAAACGACGGTAGCCACCTACAAGTTCCTAAGACCCGGCTGAGGACAGTGGGGGACAGAGCCTTCTCATCAGTTGGCCCTAGACTCTGGAATTCCTTACCTAAGGATATTAGGACTAGTGCCTCAGTATCCTTGTTTAAGAGTAGACTGAAAACCCATCTCTTCAGGATGCACGTCCTGAATTCAGCGCTATGAACAGACTTGTCTGGTATCAGCGCAAGACAAATTTTATTATTTATTATTATTATTATTATTATTATTATTATTATTATTATTATTATTATTATTATTATTATTATTATTATTATTATTATTATTATTATTATTATTATTATTATTATTATTATTATTATTATTATTATTATTAAGACATGGTAAAAGGCATACACATCTAATCTAACTTTCTTGTGAGTTTTGGTTCCAAATTAATTCATTTGCAGAAGTTATTTGGGGTTGCACTTCAGAGGCAGTGAATCCCATCCACTGATCAGCGTTCGTAGGTGTTGGGAGTGTGCGTCAAGATTGGCTGCATCGTAAGTCGGTCATGAAGAGGTCCCAAGTGGGTTGCGCGTGCAAAACTATATTCTGTCAGAAGTGCTAACCAACATGAAATAAATGCTTGCTTTTTGGCCCAGATAACTTTTGAACAAAGAATACTTGCTATTAACATTTTCGGAAGGAGAACTCAAGCAGATGTGATTTGGCACTTGATTTATAGGTTTGTCAGCACCTCCAATAACCTGATCATATGACACAACATGGAACCCACATCAACAAGGCTTGTCTTCAGCTTTTAGAGCTGGGCCCTTTTCGGATGGAACCAAGCTTCCATAATTTTATGCAAATATACAAATGAACCAGGTGATTAGTTTTAAGTAGTAGAAAATCAAGTTGAACTTTTTTATTTTTCACCTCATATCTGTTAGGAGAATGTCACACTAGGAGTGTGGTTTGGAATATCTTCATAGGTGAATGGGGTGACACTCAAACGGTCATATTGCTCCGACCAGCCCAGCCAGAAGAGAATAAGGAGGACCAAATGCTGTTTCTCTTAAACTAGTGCACACCATAGAGAACCGCATTGGCTTTCAGCATCTCAAGGCACGTGCACGTGCAGGGATATCAATGCGTACGCAAATATGATATATATCAATGGAGGAAACAAAAATCTATGCATTTCCCGATCTTTGGAATCAGATGATGTTGTAATCTGTGCAAACGACTGCTTCCCCCCAATAGTGCATTTGGCCAACTTTTAAAATAAATTATCTTTGGTTCCATGATTGCAATATTCCAAAAAGATTTTTCAAACATGTTTTAAGCTTTCATCCCTTTAGTTGTATATGCAAGATTTGTTTGTTTGTTTGGGGTTTTACATCACCTTCAACATTAGTTCAGTCATTTCATGATGAGACCTATTTGTAGCAGATATAGTGCTGCCTCACTGAATTGTCATGTCGCAGGTCCTTTACATAACAACCTTTCTAGCAATATAAATTCTATAAATTACATGATTAAATGATCATAGATGTGCAGATACATTGAAATTCATAGACAAAATAATTATATCAGTAACCATAGAAATACAAACCAACAGTTAAAACTCATCTTGCAACCACAATAAAATATCAACAAATATTGCAGTCACTGTAAATGACGTCATCATGGGGGATTTGATGCATGTGCTTCTCAAGCTGCAATGATATTCAATTTTCAAAAAATTAGTCATAACTTTGTTAACACTAGTCCGATTAAGATGATCTTTACACCAAAATAACACATTTTTCATGTTCCTTCTGATGCACATATTAACCATTCTGCATGGAGCTGTTTTAAGACCGAAAATCGTAGATTCACTATTTCAGCTGCTTCCTTCTTTGTTTAGTTATTAGTTATGTAAGTAGGTAATTCCCCCACAAGGACGTCATTCATTCTTTTCCAGCACGTGCATTTAAAAAAGGTACTTTAAAAAAAAAACATGTTTCCCTTGAGCGGTCATACTAACAGAGCCCAAACATTAACGTGCATTATAATTCCCTTCCAAACTACAAATGTTTATCAGAGAAGTGAAAGTTTCCCTTTAAAACTGTGTTTCCATATGTGCAGTACGTCATGCAGTGCGTCAATTTTTTTTGCACACTGTACTGAACAATGCAGGTATTGCCGTCCGTAAGCAAATTGATGCATAGCCGTTCGCATAGGGTAGCGAATGAAAATCTGATGCATAGAGTGACGCATAGGTTTCCCATAGACTGCAAGTCTAATTTTGGTGCCAAATTGGAAGTTTGACCATGAAAACATCACAAAACTGACGCATACATGTGAACACCACATGACACTCTGCATGATGCACTGCATTGCGGACTGCACATATGGAAACAGCTTAAGTGATTCACCTAGATTTGGACACCCCTTTTCCTGCCAATACTATACTTGGAGGATTTAATCCGTCTGACAAAACTAGTGTCTTCTGCTCTGATATTCAAAATGGTTCCTGTCACAATCAATCCTTAAAAATGCAGTAGAGACCTCTGGTAATTGAAAAATGACAGGAAGCAGTCCATAGTTCTAGCAGGGTGACCTTGTCAAACTACATTGTGAGTGACCTTATCAACACAGTTTGTGATTCAAATGCATAGTGATAGTTGTAGATTATTTGCATAGTGATACTTGTAGTCAGTGAGAGGCTCATGGTGAGTTCTTTGGTTAATTTCAAACAATTATTCACACAAAATCCCCTATCAGTTCCTAAGTTCTTCTGCCAAAGTCCCTTTCAATAATTGACTTTATATATCACAAAACACTAAATGTTAGTTGATTCTAATGAGTTGGTATTAACATTCAGGTTTTTTTCTCCATAACTGGACATGAGATATAATCAGTGTAAAGAGGTTGCATTTGAGTCCACATGTGAGTTATTCCATTTCATGGAATATTCCTTTGACATTGCTCAGGTCATGAGTTACCGAATGAGTAAGAATTGATTTTATTGACATACAAATGTCTTTCACCCTGCCACCTGGTAGATTAGTATAACATTTATATTTAATTTGCAAGTAAACATTTTGAAACAGAGCAAATATATTGAAATATGGTGGTAAAATGAGAAGAATACTTCCAAGTATATGATCATTTTCTGAAATCATGAGACAAAATAAGTTCACTTTTTCTCCCCACCAAAATTAATTCCTACTCCCCAGATCCTATTTTCTGTCCGAGTTTCTGTGTGCATGCAGTGGTTTGGCCTTCTTGCCACCATTTTTTTAAATGGCTGAAAAACAACTCCTTTTTATTGTGAGGATTAAAGTACAGAATTATAGCAATTCGTTCATTGAATAATGATGTTCTGATGGTGACTTTCTAGATTGAGGCCAGGGCAACAACATACCTGTTGAAAACAAGACAAAGCCATGATGGATTTTAACAGGTGAAGTCAAACATCTCTTGCAATAATGTCATCCATGACTACATTTGGCCACGCATGCATCATGCAGGACATATTAACAGCGCATGTGTTCATAAACTCCATGACAGGTTTGTGCATGACTTTAATTTGCATCATCAACATAGGTACATCCATTTATGATCAATATTACACAAAGAGTTACATTATTAATGATGTTTTCAGAAATAATATATCAAAATGTAGGATATTATATATGGTTTTGTACAAACTTAGATTTTAATAATTTCAAAGACCAACAAAAATATGAGAACAAATCACATTCAGTTCACTCTACGGTCAGAGGAGGCTGTCTCCCTGAAGTGCTTTATATGTGATGAAGAAACAGGATCTCTGTTCTACCAAGATAAACCATTACTTTTAAGTAAATAGAAGTAGTCCTGTGATTTGTCAAAATCTCCCCGTGCGAGAGGTCATTCCATTGGTCATTTCTGGTCAACCAAATCGAGATGGTACATTCCTATATTATCCACCATCAGCTCTGTGGTTATCCAAAGGTTGTGGGTTCGAACCCCAGCTGATTGAACTCATGATACAATTTGCCATATGAGCTGAGGCCCGTGCCTGAAAGGTTAACCTGTTGTTCTTGAAAATCTGTGACGGGGTGGGTTATCATGTCAAGGACCTGTGACATGACAATTCAGTGAGATAGCACTATATCTGCTACAAGTAAGTCTCATCTCGAAATGACTGAAATAATGTTGAAAGTGATGTAAAACCCCAAACAAACAAATAAGCAAACAAAATCCACCACCAGCACACATTTCCCTTGATTTAGAAGTTACTTTTCCCTCCCTTTTGCAATCTTGAATTTTTGCCCAGATGTCAATAGGTTTTGTCAGTAAATTTGTTTGAAGATTGGCAATTTGACATGGTCACATGTCCTTATATTCAGAACCAATTTCATATTCCTATTGAACCTCGAATTCCAACCTTTTGATTAACATTATTTTTAAAACTATATATGTCTGTGAGTTTAGAAGAAAAAACAATTATCTTTACCCTGATCTAACTAACTCTACTTTTTTGACAGTGTAAAGCATTCATGAAATGACGTTTTCAAGTACTTTTACCTTGCATTATATAAATGTTTATACCTTTGACTTGCATTGTTATCACCCATCATATTTCTCCTATATACATTTCTCATTTCTGTGCTATTTGAAAGTAAATGAGTTTTTCTAAAATCCAAATCATCCATTGGACACTTTGTGACCAGTGATCTAGTGCAAAAACCTGCTAAGCAAAGTTTTGCTAACAATGGGGTAACTTCAGATTGAGACAATGGAGTGATTTTGCATACAGAGGCCTGTTTGTCCCTTAATGTTTGTCCCATAGACCACAATAGATGTCACATTCTTGTGTACATGTGACCATCTAGTGATCACAAGAGTACAGCTAGTATTTACATTTTCAGTAAAACACAGTAACCATGGTCGCTGTGTTTTGGTTGATTTTGGTGAGATAGTTTGATTGAATCACAGGGAGTGCCACAATATCAAGTAAATCAATATTATATGATTTAATATTGAGTACTAACATTAAATATGTATGGGATATCTTTCAATTTGGTATAAATCTGAATTTAAATTCTGCATTGGACAGATTAAAAGTGCCATGATGTCAAGATTGAGGCAATTCTGGCACAAAGTTACAGTGGAGCCATGCATCTTTATGTATGAAATTGCAAGGTGTTTAAACCATCCAGCACACCCATATTTCTTCTATTCAAGGTGAGTTGGAGGAAAGTTTATGTCACAAATGTTTGCAACTATTTTATGTACATTGTAATAGGTATGGGATAGAACAGATCAGGACAGACACAGATTAGTAGAATAACGGTGCCCTTGCCTAGAAACAAGCGGTCTAGAGAAAACAATCAAAAAGCAACATTGAAACAAGCAGTCTACAATCAAAATAAAATGCAAGGTTAGAACAAGCAGTCTAGATACAAAACAAAAGGCAAGCTGAAACATACAGCCCAGATAAAAACTATAAAAAAGGAAATAAGCAGTCAAGAAAAAAATTAGATACAAAGGTGGTAAAAGTACGTTTTCTGCATTAAAACAATGAAATAAGAAAAAAATGAAATAAGCACTCAAGAAACAAAAATAAATGAAAAGTTGGTACAGGTATGTTTTCTGCATGAAAGGTGCAGTAAATTCCTACTTAAACTCATGATACATAATTTTATTCCCTCTTGAAGCATAGTTTTCAAACTGTTGTAAAGAATCTTATTCTTATGAGAAAATTATACATTTCCCAGTTATTTTAGTGCCAACCTTTTCTTTGTTCTCGGATATGCAAGATATATAAGCCTGTTTAATAATTACATGAAGATGCATTATTTTATACCTCACTAACTTAAATATAAAAAAGTTGGATGATGTCATGAACTCATAGTTGGATGATGTCATGAAGACAAAGTCTTGAAATTAATTTGATTTGGAATTCTTACTGTAGGTCCTGTGCTGACAGATATCCAGATGGCAACATTTGCATGAATCTAAAAAACACAAGCTATAGGTCTGAAGAGATAATGGTTCAATCTGACATGACAATATTGCAGTTTAAAGCTAACCTTTGTAGTCAGATTCCATCACTGATTGTTGCCCTTATCTATGGAATTATAAGTGATAGGTAAGTGATTTTCTCTATTTTTATCTGACAGCCAAGTTTCATCATTTAATAATTTAAAAGAATATACCTGTCACATGTTAAGCAGCAAATCAATATGGGTAATATTGTATTTGTATTTGCATATACGCAATACTAGATATAGATAATTGTGTAATAAATCAGCTTATGTGTGTCAATGAACCGTTTCCTACATTTTTCAAATAGATATATGAATTATACTAGCTGACACTGCACTTTGTAAACTCAACATCTCTACAATCTCTAAATTCAGTGTATGCATTGCAGGAACATTTAAAATGCATTTCATCTTCAACATTAATTGAATCACACACCTGGTTTATTTAGCTCCTCTATTTTCAAACCTCTAAAATTCCATTTTCTGTTCTCAATTCCAATTAACTGTGCAATTATATTAGAATATCAGTGAAATATGCAAAGGTAGATTTTGTCTCTTATAGCCTATTTTATTGAATAGACGTTTATTAAGTAAGTGCTCATTGCATGATCTGCTATGACAAAAACCATTCTGTTCACAAACGAATATCTGATATTATCCACATTTTATCACTCTTTTGTTTATTTTACCTGAGAATACACATGGAAGCAGACTTATCCAACAGTAACTCGAGCTCTAAATTAGTATTTCTCGTACGGGAGGTACTATCTGTCTTACTGTTACCCATGGATGGAGAGTATCCGTCGTTGGGGGACATGGACGGGGGATTGATACTCTACTCTGACCCTACTTTACTCGCTGGCTGTGAGGCGGGGCACGGAACCTAGCAACCCTATCTACCCATATGAAGGTGTGAGGTAATAAGGACTGCAGACACAGGATATACACTGCACAATAGTTACCTTTTATTCGGTACTGTGAATCTTCCTTGTCTGGCTAGGCCGGCATGGCAATGAGCGAGGCATATGAACTACCCAAATGCATGATACTTATAGAGTCCTAACAATACACAAAACATCCAAGTCTATGCAGTTACGATACTGAGAGTCGTGGATCTTTCGTGGCAAGTGGTCGCGGTGTCTTCGGTCTTCAGGTTCTGCTCTGCGCGTCTCTCTCCCTCTCTGAGGATCCATTCAGGACATGGAGAAAAACTCGTCCACAAAGCTCAGAAAAACTGACATGGTCATCAAGAACAAGAAATCGGCCCAGATAAGCATAAAGGGCTCTCCATTAGGAATAGCGAAGGCCCTGGTCTTAATCAGGGACAAGATCAGGGAAGGCGAGGAGAAGGAGAGGTCCAAATCGAAATCACGTGAACCCTGCTATCATTACAAACGGGGTCACTGTCAAAACGGGGACAATTGCGTGTACCTTCACGATGCTGAATACCAGCACCTACAGGGCAAGAAGAAAGGACACGAACGTGGTAACCCGAGAGACGTAAGGGACAAGGCCATGAGATCCCCTCCACAACCCCTCCGAAATGCCAAAAGATCAAAAAAATTCTGACATTCTTAAAGTGGTACAAGTTTAGAGATATATACTAAGAATTGTGCAAATTGTCAACATAATATTAAAAATGAATATATTATATGTATTAGTAACAGTAGAATGAAGGTTGCATGTAAAAATACTACAAGACCTATGTATGATTCAAATGTAGAAATTATTGCAAACTCAATAAAACATCATATTCATGTAGACAATCAACATCACAATCTTGTTGTAGAATTGTTAAAATTATTGAGTAGAGTTACTATCACAAACTTATGTGATAAGGTAATGCACAAACCTAAAGACGTCCCTATGCCTCCTTCAGACGATGACATTGAACAGGCCAATAAATTCAATGAGTTTTTTCTTGAGAAAATTGACTTAATTAGACTTAACATAGATGCGACACCTATTGGTAATGTATCATCACCAGAGGTCAGCACAAACAATAATGAAAATATAAACTCACCCATATTGGACAGATTCATGCCGCTTACCTCAGATGAGATCAGTTATATATCTAAACTAACAGAAAGGGCTGTATCGGAACAACTAATATCACACTTAGTCAAAAATGGACTAACTGACACCTTCCAATCAGAAGAAGTTTCACAGCACTGAAACGGCTCTACTAAGAGTACAAAATGACATTCTCTTAAGTCTAGATAAGAGAAATTCGGTTATATTACTGTTACTTGACCTGTCTGCAGCATTTGACACTATTGATCACAAAATACTGTTTGACAGACTGCATTCACGTTGCAATGTCAGAGGTCATGCCCTGGACTGGATAAGGTCATACCTAATGGACAGAAGACAATGTGTCAAGGTGGGACTGCAGAGGTCAACTCCAAAACCACTAAAATATGGGGTACCTCAAGGCTCTGTGCTGGGACCAATACTTTTCACAATATACATGTCACCCATGGCGGATATTCTAAAGAAATATAACATGAGTTACCACATTTACGCAGATGATACGCAGATCTACATTCCTATTGACCACTCTAATGAAAGGAATGGGGAAATCAGTAGAATAAAACTAGAAAAATGTGTTGATGAAGTCAGAGCATTTCTAATCTCTAATAAAATGAAGATAAATGATAGTAAAACGGAAATGCTACTGTGTACGGACATACGAGATACCAAAACCTACTTACCATCATCCATTAGGGTGGGCGATTCGGCCATATTGCCGTCAGCAAATGTAGTGGATCTTGGTATCACATTAGATCCAAACATGACCTTGAAGACTCAAATCAGAAAAATGTGTAAAAAAGGTGTAAAAAAGGAACCTTTCTGCCATTAGACCATGCTTGGACGAAAAAACTGCAATCACCCTAACCCACGCTTTTGTAACGTCTACCTTGGACTATGGTAATGGACTACTGGCGGGCTTACCAAACTCTGAAATCAGGAGACTACAATATGTACAGAACGCTGCAGCAAGGGTAGTTGGAAGACTCAGAAAATTCGATCACATATCTGATAAGCTGAGGGAATTGCATTGGCTCCCTGTGCATGCTAGAATAAAATTTAAAATTCTTTTAATGACCTGGAAAGCACTAAATGGTAAGGCACCTCCTTACCTGCGTGACATTTTACACGTGAAACAAGGTGAACGAGACCTTAGATCAAATGATGGTACCTACCTATGTGTGCCAAAAACGCGCTTGAAGACTGTGGGTGATAGGGCTTTTGCAGCTATTGGTCCTAAACTCTGGAATGCGCTACCATCAAACATTAGAATTAGCACCACAGTCGATTCTTTTAAGAGTAGACTCAAAACTCATCTTTTCAGAACGCATGTTCTGGGCTTAGCGCTATGAACAGTCTTGACTGGTATCAGTGCGATATAAATTTTATTATTATTATTATTATTATCCTTCTTCTGTAGCCTCTGACACTGGCTCAAAACATCATTAATATAGGTCTCAGCAGATTCTGTCTTTTTCTGAATCCTAGCGTCTAGCGATTGCTCGAGCAGCAAAGCATTTGTCTCACTACCGAAAAATTTAAGGAAAGCTGCATAGAATGAACCCTAGGAGCTAGTGACGTCTGCCGGCAGAGAGGTGTACCAAACATCTGCCGCACCATGCAACAACATACGACAAGCGGGAACCTTCAAGTCTTCAGAAGTGTGCAAAAGCTGTGTGTAAGTGAGAAATTTGTTCATGAAACGAAGGGGATCATCCGTGGATCTGCCAAAAAATGGGGGTGGGAGAAGCGATTTAGAGCCCTGTCTCTGGTGATGGATTCTGTTATCTCTAGCAGCAGCATATCTACAATATCTGTTTGAGTGCCTCCCAAGTCAATTTTGCGCAGGTGGCCCAGTACTTGCTGGAGCATATCTTGCACATTCTCAGCCTCAGCCATCTCTATTTCTGGAGAATTTGCACGATCAGAGCCCGACTGATCAGAGTCAATATGTTGAGCAGACACCTCAGAAAAGGCGAAAGACTCCTGGTCACTATCCGCAAGGTGGAAAGGACCGAATTGGACGTCCAAATCGGAATCGGACGAGTTAGAAGCTTCTGGCTGTAACGTGCGGGGCTCAGATGAATTAGGGCTACCTGTACTGACAGACGTATGAGACAACAGGGCGTGATCACCACTCGTAGGAGGAGAAGTGGCCGTACCCGATGAGACGGTGAGATCCGACAAGGGAGGACTAGATGGAGGCGCAACTCGTACAGAATCACTCACTTGGTCATTTTGCTGCTCAAGAAAGGCTGGAAAAAGTAAATCTAACTCACCTTGTAATGTAGAATCGTCATCTGCTACCGGAGAGTTGTGCGCCACTTGCAGCTTGGTGGAAAGCTTCTTTGAAGATCTGAGCCACATAGACTTAAAATCAAGTAACAGGGTGGTTATCAGGAACTCCATACAGTATCAGCAACGCTCAAAGCCATGGATCGATTCGGACTTCTCCACCAAATTGTTACCCATGGATGGAGAGTATCCGTCGTTGGGGGACATGGACGGGGGATCGATACTCTACTCTGACCCTACTTTAATCGCTGGCTGTGAGGCGGGGCACAGAACCTAGCTGATTATTGGACCACGATTGACAGTTCTAAAAATATCTCTGTGCCATTAAAAAATATATTACCTAGCGATAATGATAACTTTTAAAAAATGATTGCATCTTAGATTACAGCATGAATGAAAATGTTTTTATAAATGATAAAAACTCTATGAATGGAGATGTTTTTATGATGCATGACGATTTCAAAGAAAATTGCATGAAAATAAATTTTAACAAACGTGGAAAAGATTTGAATAATGTCATTTTTTCACATGAAAAGATAAATACCTTATGTCCCCGTAGTCAATGCAAAAATCAATGTCAAAACAAAGTTTTTTATCTCTTAAGTAATAATAATACCTTATGTCCCTGTAGTCAATGCAAAAATTAATGTCAAAACAAACTTTTTTATCTTTTAAGTAATAAAGATAGCCAAGAATATGAAACAGTAAATAAACATGTAGAATTTTTAAAGCTCACATATGCTGAGGTATTGAAGATTCCAAATAATCAAAAAGAAGTCAATCTGTACAGTAATATCCGAAAACGCAAGTGTAAAGGATTCAATGGAAGCACATCATCATTAAAAAATGGTGAGAATCAATGATCATATTAACTACATGGCCAGTGGTGAAGGGGTCCCCTTATCGGACACTCTTAATGAAAAGCATCTTAATGGTAGTTCTAACATACGAAACATAAGGAAAAACGTGAACCAATCATATGCCTTATCTGGGTCACATGGTCTAAATAGCCACGCCCATCATAGGATGGTCCGTAAGAGTAGAACAGGTTCTACTACGCCAGTAAACGAAATATCTTTCTGACAGCAACAAAATTGTAACACATAACTTTGGTCAAAATAAACACAGCCCTTATATGGTTAATCGCCACACAAAGTCTCAAAGTGATTGGACGTTAGCTCCGCCCTCCCTTAATCTGATTGGCCGCCATAGGGGGCAATCTGCTGGGGGTGAAAGGAAATCCCTCCAAAATGACGTCATGGGGTCGATGGCTGGATTCCCGGTGGGAAGTCGCCTTAATGCTCAGGAGAACACAGATAAAATTAACTCAAATAGAAACTTAACTAATAACAAAACGAATAGACATGTAAAACGTAACCTTAAAAACAATATGCACATTAAAATGAATGAAGATCTAATTATTGCAACAGCCAATGTTAAAATATTGGAAATAAGACGGAACTGATAAATTTATATATGAATGAAAATAATGTTGACTTGTTCTTTATAACCAAAACTTGGATATATGAAATGAATGAACAAATCATAAGAGGCAAAATCAAAGAAAATAAATGTGATATTGAACACGTACCACGTGCACTAAGGTCGGGCAAAGATCTGGCTGTTATCTTTAGACCTGAAATAGACATAAAAAAAATTAATCACAGTCATAAATTATTAACAATGAAAATGATGGAAATAAATATCAGAATCAAAAAAACAAATATGCACTATTATTACAATATACAGACCTGAGCCTTCTGATAAGAATAAATACACTTACACTGAATTTTTTTAAGAATTTAGTGAATTATTATCTTATTATTGTACATACACTCATGAGATTATGTTTGTAGGTGACTATAACTTTCATATGAACAAACCAGGCATGCCTAATGTAATAAAATTTAATGATGTTTTAGATTTATACAATTTGCATAACCATATAACAGAGCCAACACATATTATGGGTTATACGCTAGACTTTAATCACAAGCGTGCACAGTAATATAGTAAAAGAACACATAGTTGATGAAAAGATATCTGATCACAATATAATAAAACTTACTATGGATGTTAAGACTACATTAAACAATAGGAAAAAAGTATCATATAGAAATTACAAAAAAATGAGTTTAAATAATTTTAAAAGTGATATTGAGGGAACGTTTAATGAAAATCAATCTTATAATGATGCTGACCTCAATGTATTATTAGATAAATATAACAAACTGACTGGTATACTTGATAAACACGCACCTATTGTTGAGAAAACAATAAGCAATAGGAATCCTGCTCCCTGGCTATCTGATGATATAAAGCTAGAAAAGAGAAACAAGAGAAGGCTCGAAAGAAAATACAATAAAACTGGTCTCTCTACAGATAAAATACAATTTAGAGTGCAAAGAAAGAAATACAATAATCAGTGGTGTAGCCAGGATTTTCTGAAGGGGGGGGGGCTGAAATCTGGATATACCCCCTGCTACAGCCTCCTAGTCATTATCAGCCCCCTTCCTCCTTTGCAGCCCCAAAGTACTAGTAAAAAAATTTTTTTTAATGTTGGGGGGGGGGGGGGGGGGGGGCTGAATTACCAATCTTAGAGATAATATGGACAAGGCTATCCAAAATAAAGAACCGCATGCTGAGGAAGTCAGATTCAATACACATCTTGAAAATTTTACACTATTAAATGATGCAGAAGTTAAGAAATTAATAATAATAATAATAATAAAACTTATATAGCGCTGATACCAGACAAGTCTGTTCATAGCGCTTAATCAAAGAATCTGCAAAGAAGTCATGTGAGCTTGACCCCATCCCAACCTGGCTTCTAAATGAATGCATGGGTAATTTACTACCACTGATAAGGGCTATTATAAATAGGTCAATCTCTTTAGGCAACATGCCTGATGATCTGATAATGGCTATTATTAGACCATTAATTAAGAAATTAGGCCTCAAATTAGAAAAGACAAATTATAGGCCGGTCTCGAACCTTGCCTATCTATCAAAATTAATAGAAAGTGCGGTGGCTAAACAATTTGTTGGTCATCTGGTAAAAAATGATATACAATGTCTATTTCAATCAGCATATAAGGAATTTCACAGCACCGAGACTGCCCTGCTTAGGGTTCAAAATAACATCTTAATTGATATTGATGATGGTAAAACGGTAATGTTGGTACTACTCGACATCTGCTGCATTTGATACTATTGATCATGATATATTATTAAATAGATTGGAAAAGAGATGTGGTATTAGGGGCACTGCCTTGAAATGATTTAGGTCCTCTTTATCAAAAAGACAACAATGTGTGATAATTGATGGGAAGAAATCTGAAAATATGGATATTAAATATGGCGTCTCTGAAGGCTCTGTTCTGGGACCTTTATTATTTACAGCATACATGGAGCCTTTATCAGATATAATTGGTAAATACGGTCTCAGGCATCATATCTACGCAGATGATACACAGTTATACATCACAATTGATTCAAAGTCTGAAGAAATTAGTAATAAGTCTTGTAAGGATATGGAAAACTGTATTATAAAGGTAAAAAAATTTGTAATAGAAAATAAAATGAAGATCAATGATGAAAAGACTGAAATGCTTTTTTGTGGTAAAAGCTGTGAATTGAGAAAAAATAATGTACCTAATGAAATACAAGTAGGGGAAACTAAAATCCCTGGATCCAAGACTGTCAAGGATCTTGGGGTTATTTTTGATCAAGAATTATCTATGAAATCACAAATTAAGAAAATGTGTAAAAATGTTTTTTTCCATGTTAAAAATTGAGCCCATATCAGAAATTGTTTAGATGAAAAAACTGCAAATACCTTGGCTCATGCTTTTGTCACTTCCACTCTGGACTATGGTAATGCACTTCTTGCCGGCTTACCAGGATGTGAAATAAACAAACTGTAGAAATTGCAAAATGCTGCAGCAAGAGTAGTAGGTAAACTTAAGAAAGGGATAGGGCTTTCATGGTATTTGCACCAAGAAATTGGAATGCCCTGCCCCTGGATGTAAAAAATTGTAGAACAATTGACACTTTCAAGAAAAAACTTTAAGACTTACTTATACAGAAAGCATTATCTCGAAAGAAGCGCTCTGAGCAGACCTGGTCTGGTGTAGCGCTATATAAATCATTATTATTAGCGATACCTTTGATAGCATGCAACAATTAGATATTTAATATAAAGGTGATACAATATAAATCACTGTTTTAAGCACCTCCTTATGTATAGAGTCTATTCCTACAGATTTTCTCAGTTTCAAACACTTGATCATTTACCCACCTCATCAAATGATAGTGGTCGGTTTAAATTATGTATTCCTGTAATAATTCCACTGGTCATTTCATTTCCCTTATTATTATTTCTGTTTAAAATATTATTGCAAAATGGATCTCTCTCAATATCATCTGGAGAATTATATAAAGTATAAAACTCATTCTTTCATTAATCAAGGGCATAATCTAAATAATCACATAATTCATTATTATCATTGTATACCCTCATAGGGATTTGTGAATATGTTCTTGGACCTTATCGAAATATGTGACCCCAATTTTTTCTTGGGTTATCACTACATCAATCTTCAACATCACATACTATTTTGTTTTTATACTGTTGTTCTCCCTTTCTCATAGCCTTATTAAAAAATAGTTTATGCAGAAACTGTTTCCTGTAATATTCTCTAATATGCCTTGATCCTTTTATAAATACCCTCTCAAAACCAGTATGTTATGCTATGAAGGCACCTTGCAGTGCAGCAAACTGCACAGACATTTACCAACTAAACAAACTCAGGAGATTGTCTTGTATGTTCTGTTCACTTGTGAGACACCTTTTGAATAAAGTGTCTACTTCATCTGTGCTGATGCTTATTTCCCTTGGTAATATTTATGCTGCAATGCCTTCGGGTGGGCAAGGATGTTGTCTCTCACATTTGCAGCTATCACTTATGCAGCTGTTTCTAGCTTGTGTAGTTATCTCTCACTTCTATAACTCTCTCTCACGGTTGTAATTATCTCTCTCTTATGCAGCTGTCTCTCTCTTGTTAAACTGTTTCACTGATACAGCTGTTTTTCACCTGTGGAGAAATCTCTCACCTATGCAGCTGTCTCTAGCAGGACCTCAACTGGCTCAATCTACATCTACATCTATAAGTTTACTCGGCAAAACCAATTGGCATACCACTTAGAGTGCAAGATTGCACGAAGGGGTGCAGCTGTTTGACTCCAACCTTTATACTATGGTAAGGAAGTACATACAATAATCTGACTGTTATCTTGCTGTTATTAGTGACACTGTTAGTTCTCTTTGCAATACACATCGTAATACACATTCTCAGCCCGGAATATGTACTCCTGTATTACACTCTCTGAGTCTAACATGCACACACGATTCACAACGTATTGGTATAGGGACCACCTCTCGCTTGCTTGATCCTGCCAACCACATGCTAATTGGTTCTTGTAATGTCCAGAGCATCTCCTCCAAAGTTTTAGAGGTTAGGGACTATTTCTGTCAAAACAAACTCCATGCTCTGTTCATTACTGAGACATGGATGCATGAATCTGGTGATGAAAAAGTGATTAGGGAACTTGAGGATGGCTCTCTCAAATTCCACTCATTCCCCAGGGTGGGTCACACCGTTGGGGGTTTAGGGCCCCTACATAGGTGTGAACTTCATTTCACAACCAACAGGTTGGACCCCCCTTGGTCCAAAAAAATGGAACTCATGGAAGCTGCCATAACAGCAAAGGGAAAAAATATCTTGGTCATTTACAGACCAGAGCCATCTGGTGGTAACAGATGTACCTACTCTGATGTGGTAATATCTATTTTGGCACATTTTCTTGATTGTGAGGGATTAATTGGTCAGAATCTGCCTTCTCAGTAAGTTTAGACAAATAGGTCAGGTTAGAGACTGGTCTGTAATTCTTCTCAATCTTCTAGACCGAGTTTCTTCAAGAGGGCAGCAATGATAGCGATTTTCATGTTGTCTGATACTGCTGAATCAGTCAGTGATTTGTTTATGATGGTAGTAATGATAGGTAAGAGGTCATTAATGAGGTCAAATAGAAGCCAGTTCACATCACTTCTTAGCTGACGTCTGGACCAATTTGCATTTATGGGTTGGCTCAGTCACCCATTGATCTAACCTAAAGGTGGACAAAATGTCATTAACTTTCATGACATCAGGTTTGGTTGGTTTATTAATATGGATGTTGTAGTCGCCCAGGAAAACGACCTCATGATTTAAAGAACCATTGTGTGCAACCAGTTGAGTGAAATCATCACAGAACTCAGCCTCCTGGTGAATTAAATGTGCAAAATCATTTTGTGATGTCTACACATCACACATTTTGTGACGCTTTTTGCTAGTGGCCCCAACTGTTGAGAGAGACAGTTTGATGAATCGGCTTTCCAAATGTTTATAATTACAGCCAAGCTTGGCAGCTCCGGGTTGCAAAAAGTCATTCGATAGATAAGAAGGTAGAATGTAGTTGTGGGTTTTTAGCAAAGAAATACTTCAGTGATAGAAGACTTTAATAATTAGGTCAATAATTTGGTCAAATTCCCGATGGTTGATAATAAAGCCTTAATAAAGAATTATAGGCATAGTGTGGGTGGTATTTCATATCTAAAGTAATTCTGACTAGTTATTACTAAGTAATAACTATACTATTCGTGATATGCCTTAACCGTAATTCATCACATAAACTTGCAAACTAAAACTGATGTGGAGACACGTGCGGGAAGATATTTCACAGTTCACAGTTCACAGTTCATTTTTCAAATTTTTTTCCGAAAATTTGACTTTGCGTTACATTTTAATTAAAAAACATATGACGCAATACTTCAATTCTTTTCAAATTTTCAGGGATTACTACCAGGGGATATGTATATTGCCACAGAAAATCCCAATGCAAAAAAAATTAAGGTGCAAAAAAAAATTGTTGGAATTGGACTTTGAAAAAAAAAACCAATATTATATATTCTACAGTTAAAAATAATTATGAGAGCTGTTTCAATTGTGGTTTCCTTTATAGGGATTCATCTATAGGGTCCCTAGTATCTTCCAGAATTTTTCACTAATTGCGCAATTTTTTTAAGGGGTTGAATTAGGAGGTCAAACATTACAAAAAATGAAAAAAATCTGTTTTTTTGCACAACGATTTTTTATATGAGGGTCATTTCAATGTGGTTTTCCTTTTTAGGGAACCATCTATAGGGTACCAAGTACAGTCAGACCTCGCCGGACCGTCCCCCGATAATCCGGCATATCAATTACCGACACTGATTTGGCTGCAACCATTCTAATCTTTCTTTATTTGTATTCATTTGATGTCCGTTTCATCAAACCGTCAGACTCGTGAAACCGGCAGAATTATGTGTGACAGACCATGACGGACTGGCGGGGCTTGACTGTACCTCCCTGAATTTTTCAGGGAAAATGAAAAACTCTCATAATTTTAATGGTTTTTTGCACAACGATTTTTTTTATATGAGGGTCATTTCAATTTTGTTTTCCTTTTCAGGGAACCATCTTAAGGGTACCAAGTACCTCCCTGAATTTTTCACTAATTGAGCAATTTTTTTAAGGGGTTGAATTAGGAGGTCAAACTTGGAAAAAAATGAAAAATTCTCATGATTTTAATGGAATTTTGCTCAACGATTTTTTGATATGAGGGTCATTTCAATGTTGTTTTCCTTTTCAGGGAACCATCTATAGGGTACCAAGTACATCCCTGAATTTTTCACTAATTGAGCAATTTTTTTATGGGTTTGAATTAGGAGGTCAATCTTGGAAAAAAATGAAAAATTCTCCTGATTTTAATGGTTTTTTGCACAACGATTCTTTTATATGAGGGTCATTTCAATGTGGTTTTCCTTTTCAGGGAACCATCTATAGGGTACCAAGTACCTCCCTGATTTTTTCACTAATTGAGCAATTTTTTTAAGGGGTTGAATTAGGAGGTCAAACCTGGAAAAAAATGAAATATTCTCATAATTTTAATGGATTTTTGCACAACGATTTTTTTATATGAGGGTCATTTCAATATTGTTTTCCTTTTCAGGGAACCATCTATAGGGTACCAAGTACCTCCCTGATTTTTTCACTAATTGAGCAATTTTTTTAAGGGGTTGAATTAGGAGGTCAAACCTGGAAAAAAATGAAATATTCTCATAATTTTAATGGATTTTTGCACAACGATTTTTTTATATGAGGGTCATTTCAATATTGTTTTCCTTTTCAGGGAACCATCTATAGGGTACCAAGTACCTCCCTGAATTTTTCACTAATTGAGCAATTTTTTTAAGGGGTTGAATTAGGAGGTCAAACTTTGAAAAAAAAAGAAATATTCTCATAATTTTAGTGGTTTTTTGCACAACGATCTTTTTTATATGAGGGTCATTTCAATATTGTTTTCCTTTTCAGGGAACCATCTATAGGGTACCAAGTACATCCCTGAATTTTTCACTAATTGAGCAATTTTTTTAAGGGGTTGAATTAGGAGGTCAAACTTTGAAAAAAATGAAATATTCTCATAATTTTAATGGATTTTTGCACAACGATTTTTTTTATATGAGGGTCATTTCAATGTGGTTTTCCTTTTAAGGGTACCATCTATTAGGGACCAAGTACCTCCCTGAATTTTTCACTAATTGAGCAATTTTTTTAAAGGGTTGAATTAGGAGGTCAAACTTTGAAAAAAAAAGAAATATTCTCATAATTTTAGTGGTTTTTTGCACAACGATTTTTTTTATATGAGGGTCATTTCAATATTGTTTTCCTTTTCAGGGAACCATCTATAGGGTACCAAGTACCTCCCTGAATTTTTCACTAATTGAGCAATTTTTTAAGGGGTTGAATTAGGAGGTCAAACTTTGAAAAAAATGAAATATTCTCATAATTTTAATGGATTTTTGCACAACGATTTTTTTATATGAGGGTCATTTCAATGTTGTTTTCCTTTTTAGGGAACCATCTTAAGGGTACCAAGTACCTCCCTGAATTTTTCACTAATTGAGCAATTTTTTTAAGGGGTTGAATTAGGAGGTCAAACTTGGAAAAAAATGAAAAATTTTCATGATTTTAATGGATATTTGCACAACGATTTTTTTATATGAGGGTCATTTCAATATTGTTTTCCTTTTCAGGGAACGATCTATAGGGTACCAAGTACCTCTCTGAATTTTTCACTAATTGAGCAATTTATTTAAGGGGTTGAATTAGGAGGTCAAAATTTGAAAAAAATGAAATATTCTCATAATTTTAGTGGTTTTTTGCACAACAATTTGTTTATATGAGGGTCATTTCAATGTGGTTTTCCTTTTCAGGGAACCATGTATAGTGTACCAAGTACCTCTTTGAATTTTTCACTAATTGAGCAATTGTTTTAAGGGGTTGAATTAGGAGGTCTAACTTGAAAAATTGAAAATGAAAAAAATCTCACAATTTTAATTTTCTTTTGCACATATTTTTTTCATGAGAGATGTACAACATCTATGTACTAATCAGGTCACCACAGTGGTAGATATTATGATGCATCCAGATATGAAATGTCCAATAGTTATGATTTATTGGTAAAAAGACTCACTTACTCCATGACTTTAGAAATGTCAAATCACTTGCTCTTTGAAATCAAAAAAGTGATATCACATGCTCCACTACTTCTGAGAAGACATATTACATGCTTCTTGACTTCTAAAAAATCATATCTAATACCCTACGACCTCCACGAAAATCATCACATGCTCTATGACATCAGAAAAGTCACATGCTCTATAGGAAAGTCACATCACTTGCTCTTCGACCTCATAAAGGTCATATAATTGTCCCTTGACCTCAGAAAAGGCATAACACTTGCTCCACATACTCCACTACTTCTGAGAAGTCATATCTCATGCTACACAACCATTGAAAAGTCACATCACATGCTCCATGACTTTAGAAGATTATATCACATGCTACCTGACCTCTGAAAAGTCATATCACATGCTCAATTCATTTGGGAAGTCATATTACATTCTTCACTACTTCTGTGACATCATATATCATGTTACCTGACCTCTGCAAAGTCATATCACATGCTCAATTCATTTGGGAAGTCATATTACATCTGTGATATTACATCATATTACTTCTGTGACATCATATATCATGCTACACGACTTTTGTAAAGTCAAATCACATGCTCCGGGACCTTTGAAAAGTCATATATAACTGATAGGACTTTTCCGAGGTCGTAGAGCACATGATATATCTTCTCAGGTCGTTGAGCATGATATATGATGTCACAGAAGTAATATGATGTAATATCACAGATGTAAAGTAGAATGTGATATGACTTTATAGAGGTCATGGCTAAAGGGATATGACTTTTCAAAGGTCATGGAGCATTTGATAGGACTTTTCAGAGGTCGTAGAGCACATGATATAACATGACCTCTGAAAAGTCCTATCAAATGCTTTGAAAAGTCATATCACTTTAGCCATGACCTCTATAAAGTCATATCACATTCTACTTGACCTCTGAAAAGTCATATCACATGCTCAATTCATTTGAGAAGTCATATAACATGTTCCATTCTTCAGAGAAGTCACATTACATGCTCCAAGAGCTTAGTTCATTTGTATTTTTTGCTCCACTTCCTCAGAAAAGTCACAACAAATCCTCCATGACCTCCAAAAAGTCATATCACATGCTCCACAACTTCTGAAAACATAAAAAGGTCATGACACATGCTCCAATACCTCAGTGCCATTATATACTATGCTCCACGTGCACAGAAAAATTAAATCTATGAATGGTTAGATAGCATAAGGGACATGGGGCAAATATTTGCTAGCTGACTCTATTGTGAAATAAATTGAGAATCTGTTTTGCTATGGCTATTTTCCTCTTAAAATTATTAGAATTTTTCATTTTTTCAGATGTTTGACCTCCTAATTCAACCCCTTAAAAAAATTGCTCAATTAGTGAAAAATTCAGGGAGGTACTTGGTACCCTATAGATGGTTCCCTGAAAAGGAAAACAACATTGAAATGACCCTCATATAAAAAAATCGTTGTGCAAAATTCAATTAAAATCAGGAGAATTTTTCATTTTTTTCCAGGTTTGACCTCCTAATTCAACCCCTTAAAAAAATTGCTCAATTAGTGAAAAATTCAGGGATGTACTTGGTACCCTATAGATGGTTCCCTAAAAGGAAAACAACATTGAAATGACCCTCATACATAAAAAAATCGTTGTGCAAAAAACCATTAAAATTATGAGAGTTTTTCATTTTTTTTCCAAGTTTGACCTCCTAATTCAACCCCTGAGAAAAATTGCTCAATTAGTGCAAAATTTAGGGAGGTACTTGGTACCCTATAGATGGTTCCCTGAAATGGAAAACAACATTGAAATGACCCTCATATAATAAAATCGTTGTGCAAAAAACCATTAAAATTATGAGAGTTTTTCATTTTTTTTCCAAGTTTGACCTCCTAATTCAACCCCTGAGAAAAATTGCTCAATTAGTGAAAAATTCAGGGAGGTACTTGGTACCCTATAGATGGTTCCCTGAAATGGAAAACAACATTGAAATGACCCTCATATAAATAAATCGTGGTGCAAAAAACCATTAAAATTATGAGAGTTTTCATTTTTTCCAAGTTTGACCTCCTAATTCAACCCCTTATAAAAATTGCTCAATTAGTGAAAAATTCAGGGAGGTACTTGGTACCCTATAGATGGTTCCCTAATAAGGAAAACAACATTGAAATGACCCTCATATAAAAAAATCGTTGTGCAAAAAACCATTAAAATTATGAGAGTTTTTCATTTTTTTCCAAGTTTGACCTCCTAATTCAACCCATTAAAAAAATTGCTCAATTAGTGAAAAATTCAGGGAGGTACTTGGTACCCTATAGATGGTTCCCTAAAAAGGAAAACCACATTGAAATGACCCTCATATAATAAAATCGTTGTGCAAAAAAACAGATTTTTTTCATTTTTTATAATGTTTGACCTCCTAATTCAACCCCTTAAAAAAATTGCTCAATTAGTGAAAAATTCTGGAAGATACTAGGGACCCTATAGATGAATCCCTATAAAGGACACCACCATTGAAACAGCTCTCATAATTATTTTTAGCTGTAGAATATATAATATTGGTTTTTTTTTTCAAAGTCCAATTTCAACAACTTTTTTTGCACCTTGGGATTTTTTGTGGCAATATATATATCCCCTGGTAGTAATCCCTGGTAATTTGAAAAGAATTGAAGCATTGCGTCATATGTTTTTTAATTAAAATGTAACGCAAAGTCAAATTTTCGGAAATAAATTTGAAAAATGAACTGTGAACTGTGAACTGTGAAATATCTTCCCGCACGTTGTGGCAACGTGGTGAAGGAACAGTGAGATCGCACACTCTTTTCAGTGGCATATTTTATTGCTGCCCATACTTCACACAGCAACCTTTTTTTCAAATCTCGTCACACGTTACAAACATAGTTTGGTGAAGCCTGTCCTACCCACCCAGAGGTATGCGTAGTGCTATTTATGTAGGTGCGTGCAGTACCACTTGTATTGTCATGTCCTAGTCTGCGTTGTCCTGCACCTGTGGTGTCCATGTCATCCTCCACCCTGTATCGCCCCTGTGAAATTCTCTGTGAAGTCTGTTTCATCGCCTGAGAAGTGTCGTCATAGATAAGTGTCGTTCCAGTCCAGGCAAGTGTCGCATGTCATCCCGTGCATCATGTTGTCTGAGAACACCCCTCGGTCACGCAGACTCCCAGGAGCACCATCACCCACCCGTATCATGGTGGTATAACTTACACATTACTGATTTCAGCAGTATCTGCAAAGTCAGTAGTGTACCAGAGAAGATAGTAAAACAAGCTCTCGCCAATGAGTACATTAACATTGGAGATTTTCCCACCAACCTCTATGTATCATCTAATAATGTGTCCAGCATTGAAGCTTACATAGAGAATGGCGGCAAGATAGGATACAGGCAGAGGCGTCAAAGGCATCAAGTATATGCTTTTAAATCTCGGCTAGAAGCATGGACAGGTTATAAGAGGTCAAAGTTTGATCACAGCATTGCCCTGTATGACAGTATGGTTGACTACTGCATGTAGGTAATGATATGGGATTTAGAATATAACTGGGGAAGTGTCGCGAGCTTGGATATGCAACACTGACACTCACTTCATAAGGTCTCAGTTCAGTTTGAGAGAGTGGACAGCCAGCTCATTTATTCTATCCCCAACTCCACGGTCATTAAGCAGGGAGTGCCAAGTGCCTTAGGTGTCACAGCCACACCCACACTTGAGTGTCGGAGTGTCCATTTCCAGTGCAGGCCCAACCCCAAAGGCAGTGGTGGTGAAGGAACCCTACTGGCAGAAGCAGGCACTGGCAGAAGAATGTAACAACTACAACATTCTTACGTGCTCATTCAAGGGGTGTCGCAGATTGCACGTATGTCACAAGTGTGGAGGGCCCTGTCCTAAAACATGGAAAGTGCACCACAGGCACAGTCAAATACATTCCTGAATCCTGAGTTCTGGTCTAGCAACCCGACACTTCATGTGTGGCTCGGCTGACACTCAACGCACAGCATGGTGTTAGTTTGTTAGTTTGTTTGGGGTTTTGCATCACTTTCAACATTATTTCAGTCATTTCGCAATGAGACCTACTTGTAGCAGATATAGTGCTGCCTCACTGAATTGTCATGTCGCAGAACCCGGAAAAAACCCGGAAATACCCGGAAAAAACCTGGAAAAAATCCTACCTCTCTAGCAGTGAGTACCCCACACGTCTCCCTGGCAGCCGTGTGGGCTCTGCACACGTCTCCCTGGCAGCCGTGTGGGCTCTGCACACGTCTCCCTGGCAGCCGTGTGGGCTCTGCACACGTCTCCCTGGCAGCCGTGTGGGATCTGCACACGTCTCCCTGGCAGCCGTGTGGGCTCTGTACACGTCTTCCTGGCAGCCGTGTGGGCTCTGCACACGTCTCCCTGGCAGCCGTGTGGGCTCTGTACACGTCTCCCTGGCAGCCGTGTGGGCTCTGCACATCCAGCATGGACTACCTGTGCCACCAGTTGGTTCACCTAATATCAAATACAGAAGAATAAATACGATAGCTTACTAAACACAGCAAGAAACAAAATACTATTCTGATATGATAGATTCCAACAAATCAGATCCAAAATATTATTCAGGATACTAAATGGACTATTACATACTGAGACACCCTTCCCAAGCATGAAGACACAAAAAAATTAACAACTGAATTTAACATTTTTTATGGAGAATATGGAAAATCTTAAAAAGGACATGGACACAACCAATAAATAAATAGAATGTGAATAAGAATAAAAATCTGTTTACCCTGCTCAAATTTTAGATGTGCAAAAATGACTTTTTGCAAAAAATCATGTGACCTGGATCCTGTACTTATATGGCTAAGAGCAGAATGTTGCCTTTATTTACGTTAATGTTTTTAATATTAATGAACACTTGATCTTATAATTGAAGTCTTATCTGTCATATGATATTAATCAAAAACAGTTTGTATTGTATTATTAGTGATATGTGGTAATTTTATTTTTCAGATACAGTCGAAGACTAGTCATGGCAGTGCCACTTTGTGGTTACATATTGGAATCTGCCCTTTATATAGTCATGGCATTCAGACCGGAAATGCCTACCCAACTCTATATGCTTGGTAATGGAATTGTTGGTTTAACTGGGGGTTGGTCAACTTTCTTCATGGCAGTCTCGAGTTATATTGCACATATAACAAATGCAGAAGAAAGAACCTCCCGATTAGCTTTAGCCAATGGTGCATGGGTTTTGGCGTTGGTATTTGGCTATTTGTTTGGTGGTATGATACTAGATGCAACTGGGTTTGTATTCACATTTTCCCTGGCAATTGGATGCTTTGGATGTGCTTTAGCTCTCTTGGTTCTAATGGTACCTAATTTACCCAAATTTGATTGTTCAACCAAAGACTCAACTGATGAAAATGAGAAGCAAGAAGTATCAAACAAGAACAAAACCAAAAATGGCAATGATGAAAATCAGACAACACATAAGAGCAGTACTTTTTATCTTCTCAAAAGACTTTTTACGGAGAAACCAATGATACTTTGTTCGTGCATGATGTTTTTCATTGTATTTGGAACCGTTCGTGAGTTTTTATTCTTTATAAATTTTATGATCATCTCTTACTGATAACAAAATTTGAAATTGGAGAATATACTAGTAGGTTAATCTGTAACGCCTGTTTAATTAGATGGAATGAATGTAATTACAACATGTTTCATTAATTTTTAATATATCTTACAATTCATCATTTTCAGCATTTTGGGAACAGATATATCTTTTCACAAAGAAACAGCCTTTGAGTTGGAGTCAGAGTTTATTTGGGTACTATAAGGCAACATATACTACTGCTTCATTTCTGGGGTTGACTGTTATTCTTCCATTCCTGAAAAGGTTCAAGATCAAGGACACACATTTGTTGATGATTTCATTTTCGTCTAATATTGCTGTGGGATTCATGCTAGGATGGGCAAAAAGGACATGGATAGTTTTTCTGAGTGGGTATACTTTCTTATCTCGCCATATATAATGATTTTAAGAATATATGTGCACAATATTTCTTTTTGTGGGAAGGCTTTCCTGCACTGCACTGAGTGAGATACTGCCATTGCAAGTTTTGGCCAGTTTTTATTTTGTGAGTAAGTACCAAAGACATTATTCCCTTGACCTAACATTTGTGCAGCAATAAGTCATGTATTAAGCAATTAGTCATGCATTTAGTGTCATGTGATAGTGGCCTATTAGTGGCATTGTCATGACCAAAAAGAAATGACCAAAAACAAGTGGTTTTCCAATATTTTGTCATGACCTGTAATGATTAATGGCCTATTCATTATGACCATATACATGGTACATACACACGATATGGTGAGGCAAACATGTCTTGTTTCAAGGAGTCATGCATGGTCTGTTGATTATGACAAGGAATTCCAGGAAATAAATAAGTTTTCTTAGCAGCTGAAACACAAAAAACTTCATTCTATTACAACCTACTTAATATTTTTTGCTAATTGAATTTGACTTTATTACAAGAAAGGCAACCAAAAACTATTTCCCTTTGAATTGAATGGATGTGGAAATACGTATATTATATAATATATAATATTATATTATATAAATATAAAATCTATATCATAATTAGGGTAAAATCTTTATCTTAAATAAACAATTCTGCATTTATTCATTGATTGAATTATGTCTTTTTGCGAAAGTTGGAAATATTTTTAAAATGTCTTTATAGGTTGCTTTGCTGCCTTTTTCATTCATAACACATATTCTTGCGCAAAAGCAATCCTTTCATATTATTTGAAATCCAATGAATTAGGTGAGCATTTTTTACTATTGAATTTAATTTGATTTGTTTGTATCTATAACATAGCAGTGTATACTAATCTATGATCATTTCAGCTATATTCGTTCATAAAAAAGCCGAATAAGATCTTATTTTGATAATGAAAGTTGGTTCAAAAAACATTAAAATGTATTTACCATTTGTCCTGGTATTTATCATTTGTCTGTCCTGGTACAGTCATCATATCTTCATTTACCAATTATATCCTTTTAGGTCAGGGTTTTGCAGTATTAGCATTTATGCAGGGGACAGGTGAAATAGCAGGAAACATCACATTCAGCCTCATTTATGACGAATTTCTAAAAAGAAACTGGGCAGGTTTTGTTTTTGTTCTAGCAGCTATTACCCTCCTAGTTCCTCTGGGAATTAGCATGTAAGTTATCTCATCTGTCATGTACCTCCTATCTGCAAGCTTGAGATATTTGTTTAACTTAGGAAAGCATCACCAGGTTCTCAAGAAACCAGATATTTAGATACAAAATGCAATATTTAGATACAAAATGCAAAGTCAAATTTGAAGTATTTCCCCATTAAGGAAATAATTTATTTCAAATTTAAAGTAACTATATATTGATTATTTTAGATTCCAACACATAGATATGAAAAAGACAGGAATATTTGAAAAGATGAGGCAAGAAGAATTGGCAAGATCTCTTAAAAAGGAATTGAAAATCTCCCAAAGAGACAGCAGCAAAGATGAGGCTAATATCCATCTGGTGAATAACGATCCATGATATGATTGACGGTATGTAAATATTCCAGCCAGTGAGTGCTACTCTCTATATTCCACTGCTGACATACATGGATTTTGGTTATACTGAATACCTTTAACTATTATATAGCTATTAGCATTCGTGTGATATCGTTATGAGAAATCATTCAGATTTATTACCAAAACCTGACTGAAAGTTTCAAATTACTTCCTTTTTATGGAATTTTGAACAACAATCTGAAAATATCATTTAACCAGTTAGAAAAAAGATGTGGCAATTAAAGCATGACGCTAAACTGGTTTAAATCAAACCTACCTGACAGAAAACAAAAAGCCATTTAATAAGTAAATAATTAGGCCACCTAATGATAGTTATCTAATTCTGATAGTTATCTAATTCAAAATTTGAAACATTATCTTTGTCTGACAGCCAAGTTTCTTGGATACATATTGCACTAAACTGTATGCCATGTTCTTTCAGGTTTTCTATGAAAATTTTAAATTCAGTAAATTTAGTCCTAATATATTGAATGTTACTGCAGAAAATAGTGAAGTTTTTTGTCATGTTGCATTTTTTTATCATATTTTTTTACAATTTAGGGTTCGTTTTCAGAATTATATTTAGTATCAATGATGTTTATAAATGAGTTTTTGTCAAAGCCTCCATGATGTATCAAAATATCATTATCTAAAGACATGAAGAACAACTACTTTTTGGATTCTATACAATACAATATGTTGCTTAATAATTACTTTTACACAGAAATTGTAGATCAGATGTGTGAAGGCATGGCTTGTTTGTATGTTTGTTTGTTTGGGGTTTTACATCACTTTCAACATTATTTCAGTCATTTCGTGTGTCACATAAAATTGCTATTTCATAAATGTATGAAGGTGTTTACCAGGTTTATGATGCAGTGTTAATCATGTAATAAGTATTTTGATACAATTTGTGTTATAATAATTATTTCTATGTATAAAATATTATTGACTAAATATGTTGTACAGACAGTAATAACATGGTCTATTGATTATGAAGACAGTACTCTAAGAATGGTGCAGATGTTATATAAGATTGTCTCAGAAAGGTCAGTTTTGTGGTATCTAGGTCAAAAAACAATTTTGTTAACCCTGTGATCATTGGATAGCTCCACTCAGGTGAATCTTCAGGTATAAAACAGTTCAGAAGACTTATATCTTCCTCAGACCAGATCAGAACTCAGGTGGGACACCTTCATGTGTTAGCCCTAGGTTGAGTTACTGAGCATTATGACCACCTAGACCATGTGAGTTTAGTATTTTAAGTCAATTATAATTTCAAATTCAATAAGTGTATAGCAGTATAGCTGAAAACACTGTATTTCAATATTATTTAATTATTCTGGTTAAATTATAATGGTTATGTATGGCATATAATTTTATGCAGTGACATTTAGTGTAATATCAATTCAAGTTATAAAACAAAGTGAATTTGATACAGCATTTATATGCTAAAAAGGAACTTTATAATAGGATGCATATACCACATTGTAAAATAGTCCAGTCAATATATGACAAAAAATGGCCTAACCCGGAACAAATTAGAACAGAAATGAAACTGATAGAAAATGTCTCAGAAGAGCCTAAAGAATAACATAGTAAAAGTCTACCAAAATCCAAGTAGTGGAACAATGCGTAATGTGCATAAATCCAAAATGGCCGACATATGACAGGGTAAATCTTAAAAAGTATACAGCTTGGCACCTATTTGACATATTTGAGTAATCTTAGTCTATTTTGTGTTTTGTGGACAAGAAAAATCCATTGGAAAACTTTTCAAATAGCTAATACTCATATTTTGTAATCTTCCTTTCAAAAATGACTAATAAAAGTAGAAAAATAAGTTGAAAATTAGCACTTTCTTGTATTCTGATTATATCTGGGATATCCTCTACAACACATATTATTCAATACATTAACAAGTTATCAAATAACAAGTTATCAAATAGGATAAAGAACAATAATTTTCAATTAGATTTTTTTTTTAAACTGTTTAATGATATATTAAAAATTGAACTTTGCACATCATTGTAAGCTGTAGGTAACTATTAATGGTGTTCATATTGAAGAGGGAGAGAGTCCACACCCACCCATCCCCCCCCTCCACACACACACACACACACACAGTAAGGCAATCCCCTGCTCTTTTCAAAAAGTGGGGAGAGATCTTAAACCTGCTGCCTGGCAAAGACCTCAGTATTTATTCTCGCCTTTCATCACTAAAGAATTTTGGGACAATGGAGGTATACATGTGACCTATTGGTCAAAAGAGTACAGCCAGTACAGGAGAACACAATAACCATGTTTAGAGTATTTTGCTTAATTTTAGTGAGATAGCTTGCTTGAATCACAGTTTTGTGGCCACATGTCATTCAACTGCCATTTAAACAGGTTTGACTAATATCAAATATTTATATTTTCTTTATTTTATGTTATCCAAAGAATAATCAAGCTTTTTGGGAGATTTTAGATATAATTATCCATAAAATATGAATTATCACTAAATAGGGTTGGGTATTTAAAAAATGTCATGCAAACGAGAATATATAGAAAAAGCAATAATCTCAAACCTCTCCAGATCACCTATCTGAGCTTTGCCGATTTGTGATTGGAGAACACTATGATTTTTCCATCGTACTTCAATTTGAAGTTATATATGTATTATATATTATATTATTATCATATTATATTATGATATATATTTTATATGCCTAGATTCTGAGCATATACTCAGATTTGATTTTTTTCAACTCCGGTTTTAGGTTTTTTTACTCAGATTTGAAGTTCATGCTCATGTTCTGAGAATTTACTCAGATCAAAGATCTTTCAATTTTTCCAATATTCTTAGACCTTTTTCTTGTTCAGATTTGGAGTTTTCATGCTCAGATTCTGAGACAGATTAGAGGCTGGCTTCAATCTGAAGTCAGTGCTCCAAAGTATGATTTTTATGAAATATTGAACAATTAATGCTAAATTAATGGATAAGATAAGGTTTACTTGAACAGAATCATATGTAGATACATTCCCAGTCACTGGAAAATTTGTAACTTGACATAAAGTGATCCCCCATTCTGAGCCCCTGTTATCCCCAATTTGGGCCTCTGTATTTTCTCATTTGAATATGACATCATGGGAGTGTTTACTCAATTTGCATTTTCTTTTTTTTTGTGACTGTATGATTCACTGTCTGTTCCATGTTTTGGTCTCCCTAGAAGTGATTTTTGTCTGCTTGTCACCTATTTGCAATTTGTGAGGACTGTGCTGCTTGCCTGATGGTTGACAGCATTGGCAACATGTAGGTCATTAACAAATTACATTCTAGCTTTGACAGTTTTGCTTAAGTCTTCATCATGCTGTTCGCAAACAGTGGCAATATTTCTGTCAAAGTCCTTCAACCTAACTGATATTAATGCATACTCTTTTTTTCTTTCCACCTTAAAGGTAAGCTTAAGCATGTTATCATAAAAAGAACCCTGAATGTATGCATGAAATAGGATGAAATTTCATTGAGAGGCGGCCATTTTGAATTTATGCAAATTAGGTGGTGTTCCACTAAGTTGATTTTGGTAGACTTTTTATGTGTTCATCTGGGTTACATTCTGAGACCAATAACACCAAAATGGTTTCTGTTCTAATTTGTTCTGGGTCATTTCATATTTTGACTGGACTAAAAATGGTATATCATTTTCAGCTATTTTACCACAATTCATGTTGGTACCTGACTGAACAGAAAATAGAACCATGAATGGAATCCATGTGAACTAGCACAAAGGAGAGAACCAAAGAATACCTACACCAAGAAATGAGTAGATACTCAGTCTGAGAATCAAACCATGAACTATTATGAACTATTATTAGTAACCACAAAAAGACTCTCAAGGCCTGAACCTTCTAGAGTTCACTAAAAATTACAAGTTTCTTGTTTTGCATTATTGTATTGTGTCTGTATTATTGTCATTTAAAATATTTAATTTAAATATTTTAGTTTGTTTTTGCTTTTAGTTATCTATAAGTAACACACACACTTTTGAGGATAAGATCCTGACATTGTGATGAGACCTACTTGTAGCAGATATAGTGCTGCATCACAGAATTCTCATGTTGCAGGTCTTTGACATGACAGCCCACCCGGTCACAGGTGGACAACAGACAACAGGTTAACCCTTTGCGCAAGGGCCTCAGCTCATGTGTGAAATAGTATCATGAATTCAACCTCGCTACAGCCGGGGATCAAACCAAATACCTTTGGATCACCACAGAGGAACTGGTGCTAATAAGCTGGCGCTCTAACCAACTGCGTCATGGCCCGTGGCCTTATAAGCGTGGTAAAATAATCTGTGGCAGTTTGTATGAGTACTAACATTCTTAATGTTCTGTATTATATACACTGGAGAATTGATATATTTTTCTTGAGTATAAATCTGAAACATAAATGGGATGGAAAGTGAATCATAATTGAATATGCATAATGGCAGAAAATAATCTACAACTAAGATTTCAAATGAAACAAAGTTAGCTTTTATATATTCTAGGTAGACGAGGATACAAAGAATGGGACAACAAGCCATTTTTGATGGATTAATGATAGTATACACTCTGTGGTAGACATACTTTTTTGTGTTGATAATATATTTGAAATGCATTTTCTTCCTGGCCTTTGTGTAACAAAATGATTTTTAACAAGAGGACTAGCTATGTTAAATGCTCATTAAGGATAACAGTCTAAATAATAAATTGATATGGTTGTTTTATGACAATCAATTTCAATTTATGGTCTAAAGGTATCACACACAATACTGAATGGCAAAAACACATTGGCTTGCGTCAACACCATAATGGGTATCAGGTAATGGTCACTGTGGTGAAGAATATTTTTATAACTGCACAATATAAACAACACAATACTGAATGACAAGGCACATAGGTAATACTGACAAAGCCACATCATGTTATTAAAGATAGATGTAATCAACAAAGACTTTATTATTATTATTATTATTGTTATTATGTCAGAAACTCCTCACACGAGCTATGAACAGACTTGTCTGGCACAGCTTTTATCTCCTTTTTTTTCAAGACTGCAACAATATTTGCTGTGTGCCATGCTTTTGGAACTTCTTCTTTATCGAGTCAGTCTTGGAATATTTTTTGGAGGATTGGAGCTATTTCGTGTTAACACTCTTTCAAGACTCTTGTGGGTATTTGATACGGACCATTGGCTTTTTTGCAGTTCAGGTTAGAGAACAAGTTTTCTACACCGGCAATTGTGATAGTAATTGGCTCTATATATGGAGAAGTAGGATGTTTCCATGTTTTCAATAGAAAAACCAGATTTGTACTGCTGTGAGAGAACTTCTCCTTTGCCTTTTCTGTCTTTCACTTCAATGCCATTTTCTGTTAGTGTTGGTAAACCAACAGTATCTTTGTGCCTTGATCTAGTATAGTTCCAGAACCTTTTTCTGATTGATGGTCTACTGAATTCAATGTCATGAGGATCACGTATCCCAAGAACATATTCATTATGGGATTCTCTTAAAATATTTTTTATATATTTCCTAAGGTTTCTGAATTTTCAACAGTCAGATTCCGTTTTAGTTTTTACAGCCTTGTTGTATAGTCTTTGTTTTCTTCTAATATGTCTCTGAATTTCTTTTGTCATCCATGGCACATCCCATCTATCAGTTATTTTCTTAATAAGAATGTGTTTATTGATGGACTCCTAAAGTTTAGCTGTGAACTTATTATTCAGAGTTTAAACTGGGTGACTTTTCAAGTCAGAGGACTCTACTGAAGTTAATAATTACAGACTAGTGTCAATACCATCAGTCCCCAGCAACATTTTAGAACGCCATGTACATTCAGCATTTTATGCATACCTAGAGTCAAACAAATTAATCTCATCCGACCAATTTGGTTTTAGGCCAAACCATTCATGTAATACAGCTCTCATCAAATTGACTGATAATTGGTTAAATGCCATAGATAGTGGTGAGATGACAGGGATAGTTTATATAGATCTCAAAAAGGCATTTGACATTGTCAACCACAAAATACTCCTAAAAACAGTTGACAGTTGGTATTGGTTCGCAACATATCTAAATGAAAGATCACAGCTTGTAATATGGATGGGTGAGTTATCTGACAGGCAGAGGATTATGATAGGGGTTCCTCAGGGTTCTATTCTGGGGCCCCTGCTGTTCTCACTCTTTATCAATGACCTCCCTGAACATGTGGACTCCACTGTAGATATGTTTGCAGATGACAGCGCCATTGCAGCTGTTGATAAAAATGTTTCCGTTATTGCTCAAAAGTTGTCAGTAGATTTCTGTAAAGCAGCAGAGTGGATGAAGACAAAAGGTTACAAAAAACACAAAAATATCAATTGTGCATAAAAGACAAATGCCTGAACAAATGTACATTGCTAAACATTTAGGTATTTATGTAGACAGTAATTTAACTTGGAGAGACCAATATGACAGTGTATGTAAGAAAGTGTCCCAGGAAATTGGTGTTTTAAAACCTTTGCACCCATATGTAAAAAGTGATATTCTGAAGAATGTATATAATGCTATAGTCCTACCAAATATGGAATATTGCTGCACTGTCTGGGGACATTGTCCAAATATCCAGATCAATGTTGGTAGGATGTGTATACTTCAGAAGTGAGCAGCCAGGGTGATTCTTAACTGTAAAACTAGGGACATGTCATCCCAAGAGCTGTTTGGGGCTTTGAACTGGATGCCTTTCTCTGATAGAGAGAGACATATAAAAGAGCTCTGATGATTCACAAAGTCATGAAAAATCTTGCTCAAGAGTACTTGAACAGTTTTGTGCCTGTTTCAAACACACACACAGGTACAACACACGGCATGCCAGCAAAGGAAATATGAGGACTGAAAAGGCAAACCGGAAATGTTAATAATAATAATAATAATAAATAATTTCTATAGCGCTATACCAGACAACGTCTGCTCATGGCGCTTGTGTATATAGTACTCTCTAAACAAATGCGTTTTTAATTTCTTTTTAAAACTATCCGCAGTTTCACAGTTTTTTACCGCCAAAGGCAGGGCATTCCAGACTTTCGGAGCATATGATGCAAATGCTCTATCACCATATGATCTTAGGTTAGTCTTGGGGACCATATATTCATTTTTTTCCAATGATCTCATGCTTCTTTCACTGGTCTTGATGGTTAGTAAGTCGCATAGATACTTAGGGGCCCTACCATTCTGTATTTTCCATGTAAGAAAAGCAATTTTAAAATCAATTCTTGCCTCCACAGGTAGCCAGTGCAGATCCATGAGCTTTTGAGTGATATGGTCTCTTTTCTTCAGTTTCCCTACAACCCTAGCCGCTGCGTTTTGTAACTTTTGAATTTTAGCCAGTTCACATCAAGGCATCCCTGCCAGTAGGGAATTCCCATAGTCCAGTGTAGAACTGATGAACGCATGGGCTAAGGTGTTTGTAGTCTTCTCATCAATGTAGCTCCTTATTCTGGCAATGTTTTAAAGATGATAGTATCCGCTTTTGCATATTTTCTTAATTTGTGACTTCATCATTAGTTCCTGATCCAAAAGGATACCGAGATCCTTAACCTTATCTGATTTAGGGATTATACTTGACCCTACTCTAATATTTTCTGGTAGAGTGTCATTTTTTAGATCCATCTTTTTTCCACAGATTATCATCTCAGTTTTTGCATCATTTAGCTTCATTTTATTAGTCAATAGGAACCGTCTAATTTCTCCTATACACATTTCCATCTCTTCGGTGGATGATTTCACTTCAGCTTCAGATTTTGGGTCAAGGGAGATGTAGATCTGCGTGTCATCAGCGTACACATGATGCTTCAATCCATACTTTCCAATTAGATCAGCCAGGGGTTCCATATAGGCTGTGAAAAGTATAGGTCCTAGAACTGAGCCCTGGGGTACACCGTAATTAATATCTCTATATGTGGATCTATCACCCTCAACTGTGACTCATTGCCTCCTATTTGATAGATAGGATCTGAACCATTTAAGAGCAATGCCCCCTATTCCACATCTCTTCTCTAATCTGTTACCCTCATAGTTTCTGACATGAAGAAAGTCGGCTATGGAATGGACTGGATATGCACATACGACAGCCAGCAACATTAAATCACTTTAAGTCAAGATATCTCGTCAGCTATTTTAGCAAATGATTTTTATGATGTTTTAATTGATCATTGTATATTGTGAATGTTTTTATTAGATAGCTGGGCCATGATGAAAACTACTTATAGTATTGTAATACATGTTCATGTTCAGGATAAATAAAAGCTTTTTTATTATTATTATTATTATTGTTATTATTATTATTATTATTATTATTATTATTATTATTATTATTATTATTATTATTATTATTATTATTATTATTATTATTATAATTATTATTATTATTATTATTATTATCATTATTATTATTATTACAATGGAGAAAGAAGTCTTGACATTGCAAACAAGGTAAACACAGGATCATGAGGCTACAAGATGCACATACTTTTGTAAATAATTGGAGTAGAAAGATCATATTGACGTTGCAAGCAAGATAAACATGATGACGTCATACAGGAAAGTGTTGTCATTGTGACATCAGACATGGAAGTGTAATGCCGTCATGTTAACATCATAAATTATGTTAATATCATCATGTAGAATACTGCTGTTACCTTTTTGTTAGCTCCTCCCTCTGTACTGCTTGAAATACCAATTTTTGGCTATTTTGGCTAATAATAAAAGAAATGTATGCTATGTGCCTTCCACCTTTCTTAGTATTTCACCTTTTTCTTTCCAATGGAGCCCAAGATCAAGCCGATTGGTGCAGCGGATGCCACATATGAATTAATTAATGACTTTATCATTTTAATTTGTATTATTGATAATTTTTTTGATTTGATTTATCCCAGTAACAGAGATTTTGTTTTCTTTTTATGATACTGGCTTTGTGTTTGGCCACGCTGAGTATTGGGTTCCTCTGAATCATACTTTGCTTCTGAAACCTGGCAACAGGTTGAGCATTTAGTAAAGCAAAATTAAAAAAGTAAAGCTGACATTTATATCCCGCTGATTCCAGACGATGTCTGCTCATAGTGCTTGATAGTAACTGGCTGGGATTCGAACCAGGAATCCTAGGATCATAAGGCCAGACATTTATCATTTACTTTCTCACAAACATACAGAATTCATGCTTAAGAACACAAAATTAATATTATTCCATATGGGAATATGGGAAAAATCGTCCTGCAGCTGGTCACTTATTACTATAACTAACATGAAACTCATGGCAGGTAAGAGAACATGCCAGGATGTTTTGACACGATATTTTATTGAACATATAAGAAAATAACAAATAGATATGATATCACATTTTCATTAAAACAACCCATCAATTACAGATAAGAATTTTTCTGTCATCAAGAAATGTTACGGTTTTGACTCCAATTATCATGCAGGCATGTAGCAACTTAGTCACGATTTATAATATTCTGGAGATCTGCTCACAACAATTTCATGATAATGCTTTTAACAGTATCTTTGGATTCTATGACTTGCATGGTCGTAATCCATATAGATAAAAACTTCTATTTTAATTATTTAATTCAGGAGTAAGTTATTGACAATAAATGACATGTCTCACAATGTATTTACTTGTTATCGATTATCAGTTGTTATCAATTATCAGTCGTTATCGATTATCAGTCGTTATAGATTATCAGTCGTTATAGATTATCAGTTGTTATAGATTATCAGTCGTTACAGATTATCAGTCGTTATAGATTATCAGTCGTTATCAATTATCAGTCGTTATAGATTATCAGTCGTTATCGATTAATAGTCGTTATCGATTATCAGTCTTTATAGATTATCAGTCGTTATAGATTATCAGTCGTTATAGATTATCAGTCGTTATCAATTATCAGTCGTTATAGATTATCAGTCGTTATCGATTAATAGTCGTTATCGATTATCAGTCTTTATAGATTATCAGTCTTTATAGATTATCAGTCGTTATAGATTATCAGTCGTTTTAGATTATCAGTCGTTATAGATTATCAGTCGTTACAGATTATCAGTCATTATAGATTATCAGTCGTTATTGATTAATAGTCGTTATTGATTATCAGTCGTTATCGATTATCAGTCTTTATAGATTATCAGTCTTTATAGATTATCAGTCGTTATAGATTATCAGTCTTTATAGATTATCAGTCGTTATAGATTATCAGTCGTTATAGATTATCAGTCGTTATAGATTATCAGTCGTTATAGATTATCAGTCGTTAAAGATTATCAGTCATTATAGATTATCAGTTGTTGTAGATTATCAGTCTTTATAGATTATCAGTCGTTATCGATTATCAGTCGTTATCGAATATCAGTCGTTATCGATTATCAGTCGTTATTGATTATCAGTCGTTATCAATTATCAGTCGTTATAGATTATCAGTTGTTATAGATTATCAGTTGTTATAGATTATCAGTTGTTATAGATTATCAGGCGTTATAGATTATCAGTCATTATAGATTATCAGTCGTTATTGATTTGTTTGTTTGGGGTTTTACATCACTTTCAACATTATTTCAGTCATTTCGTGATGAGACCTACTTGTAGCAGATATAGTGCTGCCTCACTGAATTGTCATGTCACAGGTCCTTGCAAGACAACCCACCCGGTCACAGATTTACAAGGACAACGGGTTAACCCTTTTGGCACGGGCCTCAGCTCATGTGGGAAATTGTATCATGAGTTCAATCTCGGCACGGCCGGGGTTCGAACCCACGACCTTTGGATCACCACAGAGGAACTGGTGCTAATAAGCTGGCGCTCTAACCAACTGCGTCACGGCCCATGGCCCGTCGTTATCGATTATCAGTCGTCAACGATTATCAGTCGTTAACGATTATCAGTCGTTATCGATTATGAGGTGTTATAGATTATCAGGCGTTATAGATTATCAGGCGTTATAGATTTTCAGTCATTATAGATGATCAGTCATTATAGATTATCAGTCTTTATAGATTATCAGTCGTTATAGATTATCAGTCGTTATAGATTATCAGGCGTTATAGATTATCAGGCGTTATAGATTATCAGTCGTTATAGATTATCAGTCATTATAGATGATCAGTCTTTATAGATTATCAGTCGTTATAGATTATCAGTCGTTATAGATTATCAGTCGTTATAGATTATCAGTCGTTATAGATTATCAGGCGTTAAAGATTATCAGGCGTTATAGATTATCAGGCGTTATAGATTATCAGGCGTTATTATAACATTGACGAACTTCAATTATACAGCAAATGCAGGAAAAATTGTTCAAGGCATTGATCTTTCTTCACAAAAGCAACACTTCCAATGATGCCTGTTTTTCTGTTATTAATTTAGAAGTAAATAGCAATTTAATTTGATAAATTGGCAGGCAATTATGAAAGATATTTTTGGATTGGGTATTGACCGCTCAATATCTAAATGGAGATATTTAAATCAGATGTGGTACATTGTCTTCCATATATTGTGCTCCATGACATTTTTAGCACCATCAATGTTTTTGAGTTAATACAGAAACTCTCCTAAATGGGAATTAAGCCAATTATTGATATAATTGATACGTCAGATGTCATGTATAGTTCAAACAAATAAGAATTAAGCCAATTATTGATATCAGACGAATATAGTTCTTTGTAAACTGAATGAGAATTAAGCCAATTATTAATATCAGACGAATAAAGTCCTTTGCAAACTGAATGAGAATTAAGCCAATTATTGATATCAGAATATAGTTATTTGCAAAATGAATGAAAATTAAGCCAATTATTGATATCAGACGAATAGTTCTTTGCAAACTGAATGAGAATTAAGCCAATTATTGATATCAGACGAATAGTTCTTTGCAAACTGCTTTGTACTTGAGATGTCTGAATAAATTGGTAAATACCATCCAATCTGGATATTAATTAAAGATAAGTACTCTCAAAAGATGTCTCGAATTCGAATGATGTTTGTGAAAAGTTGCTCATGTGAATATATTATTTTTGAATTTTGACAAGAATATGACCATTTTTTTATTTACAATTCTATTTTATACAACAATTATGTAATGAGGTAATATATACAATAATAATCATTATAATTTTGTAATCAGCATTACAGATAACAATTATACAATTCAAACCTTACATTTAATGTTGGCAAATATAAGAATTAAGTAAAACGTTGATAGTGGCCATCAATTATACGTATACGTAAGTTTATGAACATATACCTATAGTTGTACATCAAGGTCAGATAGTTGTACATCAAGGTCAGATAAAGGTTCTTATTGAAAGCATAACGTTTCCATAGACACATAGAATAGATAAACGATTGGATTTTGATGTGTACTTTAATATAAGGACCTTAATATGTATTGAGTCAGTTTTCGGCCTACATTCTTGAATTCATTGCTTTCACAGCTTTGGACACAATCGCAACTACTGTTACCCCCCACCCCCACTCCCACCCTAAATATTACGTGTGAATGCACCCCCATTTCAAATTGAATTTAAACATCTATTTTTCTATTAACTTGAATATGGGTTTTTATAATTTTATAATTTTAAGATATA
This sequence comes from Amphiduros pacificus, assembly GCA_949316495.1. Classification (NCBI taxonomy): domain Eukaryota; kingdom Metazoa; phylum Annelida; class Polychaeta; order Phyllodocida; family Hesionidae; genus Amphiduros; species Amphiduros pacificus. The sequence continues at coordinate 369,209 of OX439000.1, read as the reverse complement.
TAACTTGCCGGATATAGATTTCCACTTTGAAATTTGGAAAGTCTTGCTGATAGGAATGTATGTAATGTGCTGGAAAGTTTACCAATTTTATCTGTTTTCCTGTGCTGGGACCCGATAAAGGAGGGGAGTTGAGCACTGAACTCTGTGTACAATTGTCCTCCATGATAGACTACAACACGTAATCTGGACTATTGAACACTTTGCTAATATGACGGATATATTAAGGATATCAGATGAACAATATGACTCTGCGTTTGTACATCTATATTCATTTTGTTGAATAGAAACATTTATGAGAATGTATTGATACTCAAGATCATACTCAAGATATTCATGATCATGAAGGAAATTGGAAATACACCATAATTACGGCTTCTTTAAAATGGCTTAAATGGAAAGCCTGAAAGCAGTCGTACAACACACTGAAATCCATCTGAAAACAGGATTGTTGACAAAAGAATTAAAATTCGATATTCAGTTACAAATCGGTAAAGATGGTATAAAGAAGTGAATTTCATAAGTTACTGGATGTGAGCTAAAATGATTAATATCACCTATTATTTCACAAACTTTCACTTAACAAAGTCATAACTATGCAAAGTTATACAATGTACGTTACTTGAACCCCAACATTACCCCGAGATTTTTATCAACCGAATATTGAATTTAAGACACCTAAGACAATATCAAATTTAACATCAAATAGTCATAGTCATGACTACAGTCATATATTTTTTTTTCATGGAACTGAAAAGGTTATATACTTTTCATAGAATCCAGCCACAATAATCCACAAACTACAACAACATTTATACATAATAAGTATTTGTGCATATCGTTTGTAACATATTTAGATTTGAATCAAATATTCGCCCTTATTATTTAACAGATCAAATAATTACAATCAGTCTATATTTTTACAAGGGTGAGAATTGATGCATATAGCTGTAATATTATTGTAAACTTGATCAATATTCAATTCAACAGTCAAACATTCAAACATATTATGACTATTTCTAGAGTTTTGCAAGATTGAAGCGCAAACATATTTTGTTCATCATATTCAGTCATTGTTATTATGGATACTTTTTGTAGACGTTTATTAGCTGGTCTGTAATTGGTGGAAAACGGTAATTGGTGGAAAAACGGCCCTTGTATTGTTTAAACTCCTGTGATTGGTCAGTGATCCAGGTGTGTCTACGATAGTCGTATTATTATCATTGGAATTTATACACATATATATATATTGATGTCTCGGTTATCATAAAGTGTTTTCTCCTCTCCCACAGGGACATATCATGAAGCTTTGGACGATGCTCAAGCTGATGCCTTTAAACTACACTGTGCATGGTTTTGAGGGAACCTGTGCTGTGCATTGTTCTGATAGACGTAGTGCTGTGCATTGTTCTCAGAGACTCGGTCTGAGTGAGGCTGCGGTTGCTACGGTGACGAAGCGCACGTTTGTGCTGGCACAGAATGACTTCGCGGAGACTACGCCGGAAGTTGTCAGAGAAGAAGGCATATAAGATAGGATTAAGGGCACTGTTGAGATATAGAATGAGGAATGTGGTTGGAGGAATGAGGTGTTGCCAGTAGGTAGGCATAGGTTCACACCACATCTGCCATAATACCCGGATATGATATGGTAGAACACATACTGCAAAAGACACGATCACAGCAATGAGGAGATTAATGACCTTGCGCCGAGCCGTTAGAGCCGTCTCCTTCTTGCGGCCTGTCTGTGGAGTGGGCGCCTTGGATACACGAGAATAACCCCCTTGATGCATGTGAACTATCATCTCTGTTTTAAAGGCTCCATTTTGATGTATGTTTCCTGTTGGGTGTTTGAATGTTATTTTCTTGAGTTTTGGTTTAGCCATGTTTGGCTTATGAGAAGATCCAGGCCAGTCGTCTTCATAGTCCGCTGGTAATGTTTCTGAAGAGTTTTCTTCATCTGAGAAGTTTGTCTTCGATGCACCATCTGCGTTTATGGTGGAGGCATCGCTGTTTTGTTTGGTGAGTTTAGCCGGGGAGTCTGCTGTGGATGTTTCTGACTCAGATGCCGATGTTGCTGTGGTGGTGCCACCTGGGTTTGTCATTGGCTTATATAAGGTCTCGTTGTTGCTACGGAGGACAGACTTCCGGAATGATACCAGTTTGATGCTTTTCTTCTCCTTTTGGGCCTTAGCTCTGAACTTTTTAGAGAGTGCAGACGAAGAGATAGATACATTATCCTGTTTACTGGTTCTCCACAGAACAATGGATATCCGAGTGTACATAATAGTCATAAGAATCAGCGGAACAATATACCACACAAGAAAGTTAGCCGTGATATAGGCGTGAAGGTTGAAGTCATGAACTATGAGACAGAATGTCATCTCTCCTGCAAATGGAGAAACGATAGTCTTAGTGTCATAGATGATAAGGAAGGGTACGCCATACGCAGCGGCCATTACCCAGATGAGGATGACCATTCCGCGAAGCAGGGCCAGCGTCGTCATGTGCTTACTGCGCATGGGGTGGATGATGGCGAAGTAGCGCTCAATAGAGATAGCCGTCAGAATGGCAATGGACGCCGTGTAGCTCATCGTCTGTACATAGTAGTACAACTTGCACATTGCCTGCAACAAAACACAAACATAGAATTAACATTACTTTTGTTTATGGATACAGAACTACCAAGCTCATCAAACAGGCCTGCCATTTGGCACTTTGCACTTGACATTATGTGGCGTCCTCTGGGGAGAATTGTGATGTTTTCTGGGAATAAGGTGGCACAATTAAGACCAAAAACAGTCATATTTTAATCTCGTGACAGTTGTCCCGAATGTAAACAGCTGGCAGCCATATGTTAAGCACCCTGGCCAGCCATATGTTAAGCACCCTGGCCAGCCATATGTTAAGCACCCTGGCCAGCCATATGTTAAGCACACTGGCCAGCCATATGTTAAGCACCCTGGCCAGCCATGTGTTAAGCACCCTGGCCAGCCATATGTTAAGCACCCTGGCCAGCCATATGTTAAGCACCCTGGCCAGCCATATGTTAAGCACCCTGGCCAGCCATGTGTTAAGCACCCTGGCCAGCCATATGTTAAGCACCCTGGCCAGCCATATGTTAAGCACCCTGGCCAGCCATATGTTAAGCACCCTGGCCAGCCATATGTTAAGCACCCTGGCCAGCCATATGTTAAGCACCCTGATTTATTGAGAGGAACTGAGGGGGAAGCAGAGCGCGGTGGAAACCAATCTTAAAGCTACGAAATGGCGCTCTCACACTAATTGCTCACACGGTAAGGTAATTAGAAGAACTGCACTTGATGTCAGCATGTGGATGAAGAATTTCCTCATGTTAAATAGTCCATGATAAACCCGCCACATCTGGTGATTGCAGATCAGGCTGTCGATTTTATTTGTATACATTTTTTGCTTTTAGGGATTGAAGATTTTTCAACTTTTGTAAAGGCTGAGACAATATTTTTCCATATTCGTCGACCAAATCGTTTTAATATCATTATATATTTGAGTCAGTCAATTTTCTTAACTAATATGGAGCGGTATTATTAATGTCGAAATAATAATGTCAAAAATGTATGTCCATGAGATGCTGAGATCATGTAAAAAATAGTCGCAGATCTATTTTGAGAACATTTTAAGGTGTCATGAAGCATTGATATCTCAATATAGGCAAGAAAGGGTGAACTTTAACCCTGGTGAGCTGACTTCCACTCAAGCAAAGTAATAAAGGAACTGCAATCGTGTGAGATCAGGCGGCCGCCCAGGATTGAGCGACTTCAGACTTCGGCGTCACATTCAGACACACGCATACTTCCATCACCTTCTCAGATAAACATGAAAAATGTATATAACTGCTTATCTTGAGATCGATTTCAATTATTTTTTTGTTTTGCCTTTAACAAGCTGTTTGCAAGGGATGGTTGTTCCTGATCATGCGTGATAATATCATGAAAGATAAACCCAGATAATGCTATATCTTAAAAATAATCCTATGATGTCCGTCCGCAAATCCGGTTCGGTGACCAATCACTGTAGTCGAGACAAAGATGGGAGATAATGGAAATTATTTAGACCAATCAGAGAGCATCTAACAAACGATTAACAGATGTTTCCATAGTAACAATGGCGGGAACCGGGGGCGGCAAGTGTTGCTAACCACGTGTCTACATTTTAGCATCGCATAAGATGAACAACTGAGACAAAATGTTAATTGACAACAGGGTCATTTGGGGTAGCTACAGATTTTCTAGTCTTAATAATAATTCTATGATGTCTGTGTGCACATCCCAGGGGCGGATCCAGGATTTTTTTTTACCCCGGGGGGCTCAAATGTGTTCTGAAAAAAAGGGGGGGGGGGCTCCAGTTCCCAAAAGCCTCCCTAGCCACAGACCCTTGGGGGCTTCAGCCCCCAAAGAAATCACCTATCTGGGCTTTGTCGATTGGTAATTGAAGAACACAATAGCAATTATTTAGACCAATCAGAGAGCAGTTAACAAACGATTAACAGAAGTGTCCAAAGTACATCATTCAGATGGATTTCTCAGAATAAATAACTGTGAAAAAAATGTTAATTGACAACAGGGTCATTTGGGGCAGCTAAAGAAAGTCTAGTATAAAATAAAACATTAATGCACTGTTTATCTTTGAAGATATTGGAAACTCCTATTAGTTATTCCACTCCCTGATTTGATGGAAATGAGATCACTGCTATCTCGCCCCGTTGAACAGTGATTAGTTGATACCGTATATTAAGTACTAAGAACATGTAGACTGTAAAATGGTTGACAAATACTCCAAGATCTCTTATGGGCCTGGCACGTCGAGTTTGACATGAAATATGGATTTCATATTGTCATAACAGCTAACATCACACAATGCACCGTTTATCATAATTCAATATTATTTCACGAATTGCACATCTTATAATGTAAGTTTGAAACGAGAGATTCGGTCTTAATGGAATTCTTATAAATGTAAACTGATATATCACTACGTTTAGGCCCACCACCAAGAAACTGTGATGGAATATTTCATAGTGTTATTATTTAGAGGGATTGTGTTATACACACATTAATAAGTGTAGATCTGTCCCCAGACAGTGTCTACTTGTGAGCTTTGTTTTGGGATTTGTTTCAGTTGTCAATAAGGCGATCTATATATGGCATCAGTTTGCACCAAGTGTCTGTGCGGAAGTCAATCCTTTCCGCGTGTCTCGGGTCACGTGATATTGCTGATACTATGTATCGGGTCACATGATATTGCTGATGCTTTGTATCGGGTCACATGATATGGCTGATGCTATGTATCGGGTCACGTGATATTGCTGATGCTATATATCGGGTCACATGATATGGCTGATGCTATGTATCGGGTCACATAATATGGCTGATGCTATGTATTGGGTCATGTGATATTGCTGATGCTATATATCGGGTCACATGATATGGCTGATGCTATGTATCGGGTCACATGATATTGCTGATGCTTTGTATCGGGTCACATGATATGGCTGATGCTATGTATCGGGTCACATGATATTGCTGATGCTATGTATCGGGTCACATGATATGGCTGATGCTATGTATTGGGTCACATGATATTGCTGATGCTATGTATCGGGTCACGTGATATTGCTGATGCTTTGTATCGGGTCACATGATATTGCTGATGCTATGTATCGGGTCACGTGATATTGCTGATGCTTTGTATCGGGTCACATGATATTGCTGATGCTATGTATCGGGTCACATGATATTGCTGATGCTATGTATCGGGTCACATGATATTGCTGATGCTATGTATCGGGTCACGTGATATTGCTGATGCTATGTATTGGGTCACATGATATGGCTGATGCTTTGTATCGGGTCACATGGTATGGTTGATGCTTTGTATCGGGTCACATGGTATGGCTGATGCTATGTATCCATTTACGCACAATGCATCTTTTTAGTTTCCTTTACTACTCAGCACGACAGGTGAATTCTTAAGCGCTGCGTTTGGTAACCTACTATGATAATGTGGAATTTATGTAGAAATGCGGGAATCTAATAACTGGTCCATACCAAGAGCATTGTTTTCTGCGAATATGGCATCTCCATTGTGGCTAACCTCTCTTTTCATTAAGATTGTGACATTTCCAAGTCGAAATGCTATCAGACACTGCCACAACATCTTGTCATTAAAGGCAGACATGTTTGAATTGGCGTTAAAATCATATTGAGTAATCCCCAAAACAACTCATTTGAATGAAACCGTTAAATGTTTACAAGGCAGAGGAGAGCAAGTAAAACGCAATGTGAATACTTTGAGGATAGTTCGGGATATTACTGACTGCGATATTCTGGTGTGCATAATGATTAAAACATGGCAAAGATTTGGAATATGTTAAAGGTCTTAATTGGTCTGGTCCTAGTGTCCGATTGTCCGCGTTTCGTCTTGTGTGCAACTGGAGTTCTCCCCACGGGATGTAATTACATAACAGTGCAAGAATTCACCTCGCAAGCTTTCCCGACGTTGAAAATAATTACAGGGATAAAATTCCTTGACACGAAACAGCCATCTATGTACACTTGAAACCGTAAGTGGCATAGAATCTAATTCCCTTTCAGACATTTAGGACAAGGTCAGGTGGCTATGATGGAGAGTGCTGTTTTATTATGGCGCCAGAGTGGAGAGTGCTGTTTCATTTTGTCACCACAGTGGAGAGTGCTGTTTTATTATGGCGCCAGAGTGGGGAGTTCTGTTTTATTATGGTGCCAGAGTGGAGAGTGCTGTTTTATTATGGCACCAGAGTGGAGAGTGCTGTTTTATTATGGCGCCAGAGTGGAGAGTGTTGTTTTATTACGGCGCCATAGTGGAGAGTGCTGTTTTATTATGGCACCAGAAAGGAAGGTCCTGTTTTATTAAGGCGCCAGAGTGGAGAGTGCTGTTTTATTATGGCGCCAGAATGGAGAGTGCTGTTTCATTATGTCATCAGAGTGGAGAGTGCTGTTTTATTATAGCGCCAGGGTGGAGAGTGCTGTTTTATTTTGTCACCAGAGTGGAGAGTGCTGTTTTATTATGGCGCCGGAAGGGGGAGTGCTGTTTTATTATGGCACCAGAGTGGAGAGTGCTGTTTTATTATGGCACCAGAGTGGAGAGTGCTGTTTTATTATGGCGCCAGAGTGGAGAGTGTTGTTTTATTACAGCGCCATAGTGGAGAGTGCTGTTTTATTATGGCGCCAGAGTGGAGAGTGCTGTTTTATTATGGCACCAGAGGGGAGAGTGCTGTTTTATTATGGCGCCAGAGTGGAGAGTGTTGTTTTATTACGGCGCCATAGTGGAGAGTGCTGTTTTATTAAGGCACCAGAAAAGAAGGTCCTGTTTTATTAAGGCGCCAGAGTGGAGAGTGCTGTTTTATTAAGGTGCCAGAAAGGAAGGTGCTGTTTTATTATGGCGCCATAGTGGAGAGTGCTGTTTTATTATGGCGCCATAGTGGAGAGTGCTGTTTTATTATGGCGCCAGAGTGGAGAGTGCTGTTTTATTATGGCGCCACATGAAAGTGTTCCATCCTTATTACCAACGAGACGAGACGTCATACAAGATGAAAAATAATATTACGGACATTGATGCAGGTTATTATGCCAGAGGCCCATTGAAAGTTCCCGAATTTTCTGCTTCATAATCTATTAATACTAATTAAACCCACAATATTTTACACTTTTTAAGCATTCACTGAGAAAGATATTCGAGCGGCCTCAAGTTTGGTTTGACAAAGAGAGGATTGAGATTAGGTCCTCAGTGCCCACGACTTGACATGGAAACTGGAGCTGAAAAGCTAATCTAACAGAATGGGACACAAAACACCGACAATGTGGTGTCAGACAGCCACCGTTCCTTTTCAGTTACTTTTAAACCATGATCATGTGCAAAATAACAAGGTAACAGAGTATGTGAAATAAATGGCAATTTTGCTGAGATAGATTGATAGTCCTGACGGTAAGGTGCAAGTAGTGTTTATGCGTTAGTCATAAAGACTCAAATATGTTAGTTTGGTGGCTCACACCATAAAGTATTATATACTAACCCTTTCCAAGATGTCACCACAAAGACTGGGTCACACCATAGACTGGGTCACACCATAGAGTATTGTATACTAACCCTTTTCAAGATGTCACCACAAAGAATGGGTCACACCATAGACTGGGTCACACCATAGAGTATTGTATACTAACCCTTTCCAAGATGTCACCACAAAGACTGGGTCACACCATAGACTGGGTCACACCATAAAGTATTATATACTAACCCTTTCCAAGATGTCACCACAAAGACTGGGTCACACCATAGAGTATTGTATACTAACCCTTTCCAAGATGTTGGTATCACCACAAAGACTGGGTCACACCATAGAGTATTGTATACTAACCCTTTCCAAGATGTCACCACAAAGACTGGGTCACACCATAGAGTATTGTATACTAACCATTTCCAAGATGTCGGTATCACCACAAAGACTGGGTCACACCATAGAGTATTGTATACTAACCCTTTCCAAGATGTCGGTATCACCACAAAGACTGGGTCACACCATAAAGTATTATGTACTAACCCTTTCCAAAATGTCGGTATCACCACAAAGACTGGGTCACACCATAAAGTATTATATACTAACCCTTTCCAAGATGTCACCACAAAGACTGGGTCACACCATAGAGTATTGTATACTAACCATTTCCAAGATGTCGGTATCACCACAAAGACTGGGTCACACCATAGAGTATTATATACTAACCCTTTCCAAGATGTCGGTATCACCACAAAAACTGTGTCACACCATAAAGTATTATATACTAACCCTTTCCAAGATGTCTCTACCGCCAAAAATACTGGGTCACACAATGTAGAATTTTGTTGGAAAATACTGGATCAAGCATTGAATTATTATATACTTACTTAGTGAGATATATTGCCTTATCCAATGAGATAAAATTCTAGAATAGTGAAAGATACAAGCAATGAGAAATTATGAACCTACCCTGCCAAGATGCCAATACGGTGACAAATACTGGCTCAGGTTGGGCAGCACACAGAATATGCCAACACAAAAGTCGGCTACTGCCAGATTGGCCAGGAAGAAGTTGGTAATAGTCCTCATCTTTCTGTGCACCAACACCACAAGAATTACCAGGAGATTTCCTGCAAGCAGACAAGCATCATAACATTACTAATACATTACAAGCATGATAACATTACTAAAGGTTTTTCATACTGTATACTGTGTTTTTTCATACTATATATATATATGAATATGAACATCTGAATATGAACACCTATTGTTCCTTGTCAAGTAAAACAGTAAACCACTAAGGACGGAGCAATTGTCTTCATTGGTAAGAACAATTCTTGTTGAGGCACAACCGAGACATAATTTACAGAACGCCATCGCTCTCAACCCATTTATCTTGTCTTAACGGACTTAAGATATTTCCATTTTCTTCCGATTACAGTTCTCACTGACTGCCAAACTTAATACCTTTTAAGGAAATATTGACTGTTTTTCTTTGCCACATCTCTGTGGCGTTAAACTAATGGCAACTTTTGTTCCATTCGCTTTCCTTATAATTCCTATATGTCTCCTTTGAAGTTGATTGTTGGGGGACGCCTGTAGCGAATTCCCTGCACGTGGACCATGCATGGCCAGTGTATGTGATGATTCAGTACCTGTGTTAGTCTATATCATTTGCATATCATTTGCATGTCCCCTTGGAATTGCTGCAACCTTCTTCTGGGCACCCGCACGCCTCATCGTGGTTCCTTTGTGGTGGCCTGGTGGGAAATTAACCCGCATGTTTATGCTCCTCCAGGCAATCTCAGTCAGTAACTCGGTCTATCTCAGTCACCAAACCCTTTATCGTTTAAATATCTACAGAATCCTATTACACTCAAACGTAGCATACAGCTCTGTGATGATTCATGAATATTGGTAAAATGTTACAAAATGTCCATTGCAAATTAAATCCCATCAGAACCCCAGTGTAAGTTCAAAAAGGTCAAATATCGGAGTTATGTAAACAAACTTGTAATTCAGTTATTGGAGCAAATATAAGAACATAGCTGCCAAAATATTGTTTGTTTTATGAAAAAAATGCAAAGGACTTAAAATCGAATGTTAAATTATGCAAAAATCGTACAAACTAGCAAAATAAAACTGACGTGCAGGAATATTTGGTTCAAAATGAACCTGATTTTGCGTTCAAATGAACCAGAACCTGCTTGATACAATACTTTTGCCTCAAAAATATTTTGAACCAATTATTTGGTTCATTTGAACCCGATTTTGAACCCAATATTGGTGCAATTGTGAACCTGTTGATACAATACAGCCCAGGTGTCTGGCACATATACTGACCAATCAGTACAACTGCCAATACAAAACAACGCCAAAGCCCAATAAAGCCCAAGTTTCTTCATATCATCATGGTCTTAGAGTTGTTATGCTGCAGTAGAGAATCTAGAGGAAAAGATCTAATGGATCCAGAATTAGTGACAATCGGCTTACTTCAATATCACCATTGACCTTGGTGCAGTGACCTTGAGGTCGCATATTTTGTGCAGACCATATCTCAGAAACCACTTAATAGATGAAATTAATACCTGGTATACAAAAATGTCAAAATGCTGTATTGACTATGACTATGGTAAGTGTGGCAGAGGTTGCTAGCTGCTTGCTAACATTGTGGGTATCTCTGATATGTCAATATACACCACACCCAGTGTGCAATATCACTCGCTCCACTGACTTCCTTTGTCTTGGTTTCTTTGTCTGCTTTTAGTTCAAGTTAAATATACAATGTATGTCTGCACGTTACATAATTCATTTTACCCTTCAATATGTTGTAGTACCATGTTGAGCTTATATACCTACATGACAAAAATTAACAAGATTTGTGAAATATTGTTTAGATTTGTGAAATATTGAAAAAAATTAGTGACTTCCTTTCATCTTTTTGCCTAAATTTTGATACCATTTTATCAATGATGATTTTATGTAAATTTGCACACTCAAAATTCTAATAGCATCCCTCATGAAATCCCTCGTGGGTGCAATGACCAGATGAAATAGACAAGTGTCTGAGAAGGTGTGGAAGAGTCTAACTTGCTATGTATCACTCTGAGAGTGATATCAATTATTTTAGCTTACAGGTTATAATTTATGAATAGCATGTTCTCAGTGTGTATAAGACATAATAATATGACACTGACAATGTATTATCTCATATGTAATTTTCTTTGTAGTATCTCCCACAGACTGCATGATGATACCAAATATTGCATTGGTAAAGGACAAGCAGAGGATGTGTCAAAATGAGCCAAATAATTAACACTACCAATAACTCTACTGCAAAAATGAATTTGTTGATATCAATTTTTAAATATGGTTTTTTCACAGTTGTAATAAACAAGATATCAATGAATATCACGTCAAAGCTGAATTGGGATCATGTATGGAAAATCATAACCTGTTTGCTTGGTACACTTCATCTCAGTCCATGTTTTAATTCAAGTCAGCAGAGTTATCAACCAAGGGGGTTATACTTAACATAGGGAATCTGAAAGGCTAAGATAGTGTCGAAATTGTGTGATCAAAGCAATGTCAATTCTCCCTTTATTCATATACAACTAAAGGGGTGAAAGCTTAAATCACAACCTTGGATGAGATCATTTTTATTCCATGTATAAAGTATCAATTTTACTTTTATCACCTTGAAGTGTGGATATTTCTGATCTGTGTCATCCAATCCTTATATTCAGTGTTTCAAAACTTAACCTAGCCTTACCTTAATTATAATATCTGCCCAAATCTGAGATCACTTGTACAAAAAATCCAAAAAGCCTGTGTTCCAAAATAGGGAATGATGGAAATCAATAGTGTCCCATAGAATACTATAATCCTGTGCTCAGTGGGGCGTGACAATGCCTTGTAGTTCTTTGCAGATATTATGAGCAATTTAACAATAGAGGGTGCAAAATGTATAAGTTTCCTGGGGAAATATAGTATTTACAGGGTGTTCCATCACCCAATCACCGTTTTTTCCTTATTTCTCTTGGAACACTATTTCCACCAAAGAAATATTTTTAAAAGGCATAAGGTAAAGTTTTCACTTTTTAAAAATTCTTTGCCATCTTATCATTGAATGTATAATATCCTTTATATTTTAGGATTTACATAAATAATTTTAATCTTATTCTAAACATCAGATTGACATAAATGTGGTGCAAGACGTTTCATGCCCTTAGTTTATATATATATAGTATTGCTATATATATAGACACATGGCTGAGATCAAACCTATTTTTATCATTTGGTTTGCAGACAGCTCATGATACTTATACTTGTTCAATTCACATTTTTAATTATGCTAAGTCACAATAATATTGTACATTTTAACATATGTACCTGTTAAATAAATCAGTTTTAGAGTTCTCAGTTCTGAATTTGTATCAATGTGTATGATATACTGTGCCATGAAAACATTATTGAAATATGATTTCTGTCCCCCAAGGAATGCTACTTTACCCTTACATTCTTCTATTCCTGCTCAACATGATTTACTATTAAAGCAAGAATGGTTGCGTACAAGGTATTAATGCCAGTTTATTGTATTATCGGACCAGCTAGCATCCCAGGAGTCTCGTTGACATCAAAGTAGATTGACCAGCACAGTTGGGTAAACAGAAGCAGAGACCAACAATTCATTGGATCAGCTGTCAAAGCCTGCTGGAACCTCTTATATCTATGTGATCATGCTGTGTTACATCCTTTTGTCTGCTACACATCCTGGTCTCAACCATCGGCTCTTCTACCTATCATACCGCGGCTCAAGTCTATGTAACCTTCTATATATCCGTTATGCGTTTAGAGCCATATACCTTTCTTTTCCTTCTTGTTTCTCTTATTGAATTCTGCTTGCAAACTCTGTGCGTCGTAGATTCGACAGTCCACCTGGGACTACCTCATGTACATGTTGACGTGATTTGTCTGCTATGAGGAATCACAGATCAATGCTTGTGAGGGAGGATCTCACATTACAAACAGGTGGACAACTCTACCCGTACCACGTGGAATGACAGATCAATGCTTGTGAGGGAGGATCTCACATTACAAACAGGTGGACAACTCTACCCGTACCACGTGGAATGACAGATCAATGCTTGTGAGGGGGGAGCTCACATTACAAACAGGTGGACAACTCTACCCGTACCACGTGGAATGACAGATCAATGCTTGTGAGGGAGGATCTCACATTACAAACAGGTGGACAACTCTACCCGTACCACGTGGAATGACAGATCAATGCTTGTGAGGGAGGATCTCACATTACAAACAGGTGGACAACTCTACCCGTACCACGTGGAATGACAGATCAATGCTTGTGAGGGGGGAGCTCACATTACAAACAGGTGGACAACTCTACCCGTACCACGTGGAATGACAGATCAATGCTTGTGAGGGGGGATCCCACATTACAAACAGGTGGACAACTCTACCCATACCACGTGGAATGACAGATCAATGCTTGTGAGGGAGGATCTCAAATTACAAACAGATTGACAACTCTACCCGTACCACGTGGAATGACAGATCAATGCTTGTGAGGGGGGATCTCACATTGCAAACAGGTGGACAACTCTACCCGTACCACGTGGAATGACAGATCAATGCTTGTGAGGGGGGATCTCATATCACAAACAGGTGGACAACTCTACCCGTACCACGTGGAATGACAGATCAATGCTTGTGAGGGGGGATCTCACATCACAAACAGGTGGACAACACTACCCATACCACGTGGAATGACAGATCAATGCTTGTGAGGGAGGATCTCACATTACAAACAGGTGGACAACACTACCCGTACCACGTGGAATGACAGATCAATGCTTGTGAGGGAGGATCTCACATTACAAACAGGTGGACAACTCTACCCGTACCACGTGGAATGACAAATCAATGCTTGTGAGGGAGGATCTCACATGTCAAATAGGCAGATACCATTACCTGTTCCACGTGTATACCCCAGGCATCCCCCGATCTATTTTTCTTTTACAAAATAAATAGCTAATTGGCATAAATGTCCTCCTCATACCACACTAATCCTTGCCATCTCTTTAGTGAAATTGTGCTAAATATATTGTATGAATTACTATAATTTCAGACAAGTATCATTTATTTTGCCATGTGGGATAAGATATGTGAAAGGTCATCAATTTACCAGATATTAGACTCCCCCATTTCACACCCCGCACCCCCGACTATCATATGGTTTGATTTCTGATAGACGAGGATTGCGTTGTAGCTATGATGTGGGGCTTATGAGGCGGCTTCCCTGACTTGTGGCCATTCCTATCCTGATGGTCGATACCAAACATGTCATATATCTGCATCAAGATGGCGGCCTCTGCACCCTTCAAGGCCCTCATCATATCTCGTATCTGTCATATATCCACATCGACTTCACCGACTTTATGATCGTCTCAATTGGGAATCTGTCTGGAGAAAACCACACTGATAGAATCTGCCGGATCTCTGATGCTACGTCAAATTGTTTGACCTATGTCGTTTGCTACCTCAGTTGTTCCTATTTGGTCCCTGATCTGTTTGACCTTGGTACCTCCACATCCTGTACATTTGACCTTCGTCTCGTTGCAGCAGATATGATGTTTAGGCCCTTGGTGCTTTCACAGCACGTGACCTATTCCCACATACATGACCTTACAGACTTATTTGACAAGTACAACGATGGAGGTTTGTACCCAACTGCATTTGTTTACTCTGTTTTAGAATATCATTTACAAACACATACACAGACAACTGCTGTTGGGCTTGTGGCACTACAATCCCCCCGTGTTGCGTCAAGCTAGAGGGAGCTGTTTGCATGATGGATGAGAAGAGGACATATGCGTCTACCGCCCTGTTCCGCACCCAGCGTCTCTTATTGATTACTAAGTATTTCTCTGATCCAAACTATTCTTGCGTGAAATTTGTCTCGAACAAATGCTGTTTAAACTTTATGTGTCGAGAACATGATTGAAAGCACATACACACACATACACACATGCACACATGCACACATACACACATACATACACATACATACATACACACATACATACACATACACACATACACACATACACACATACATACACACATACATACACATACACACATACACACATACATACACATACACACATACACACATGCATACACATACACACATACGCACATACACACATACATACACATACACACATACACACATACACACATACATACATACACACATACATACATACATACATACATACACACATACACATATACATACACACATACACACATACACACATACACACATACACACATACATACACACATACATACACATACACACATACACACATACATACACATACATACACATACACACATGCATACACATACACACATACACACATACACACATACATACACATACACACATACACACATATATACACACATACACACAAACACACATACACATATACATACACACACACACACATACACACATACATACATACACACATACATACACATACACACATACACACATACACACATACACATACATACATACATACATACATACATACACATACACACATATATACATACACACATACATACACATACACACATACACACATACACACATACACAAATACATACACATACACACATACACACATACATACACACATACACACATACACACATACATACACACATACACACATACATACACACATACATACACATACACACATACATACATACATACATACATACATACACATAATAATAATAAAATAATAATAATAATAATAATAATAATACATACATACATACATACACATACATATACATTCACATAGACACATACACACATACACATATACACACATACACACATACACACATACACACATACATTCATACATACATACATACATACATACATACATACATACATACATACATACATACATACATACATACATACATACATACATACACACATACACGCATACACACATACACACATACATACATACATACATACACACATACACACATACACACATACACGCATACACACATACACACATACATACATACATACATACACACATACACACATACACACATACACACATACACACATACATACATACACACATACATACATACATACATACATACATACATACATACATACATACATACATACATACATACATACATACATACATACATACATACATACATACATGCATGCATGCATGCATACATACATACATACATACATACATACATACATACATACATACATACATACATACATACATACATACATACATACACACATACACACACACATACACACATACACACACATACATACATACACACATACATACATACATACATACATACATACATACATACATACATACATACATACATACATACATACATACATACATACATACATACATACATACATACATACATACATACATACATACATACATACATACATACATACATACATACATACACATTTACACATACACACATACACACATACATACACACATACATACACATACACACATACACACATACATACGCATACACACATACATACACATACACATACACACATACATTACCACCAAAGGCATTGGTAAAAGCGTCATTAATTTTTGCTGCGCGTGCTATGCCGTGCATGTCATAGTCGGCCCTAGCATCGTAGGGCAATATTTCCGACATGGATTTATACTGTGAGGTTCGACTTGATCGCATAGATTATGCCGAGATGTCAGAGAGAGTTTATATTAGGAAACCTGGTGATGAGGTTTTGCTTTTCTTTATATGAATATAACAATTCAGCTACTGTAGAAACTCAGAGTTTGACCCTGCTCACCAAAAGCTCATTCGGCTACTTCTGGTTAAGGCCATAACATGTTCGTGTTACCCTCTCAGAAGTCAGCGAATCGAGTAGAGATTCCGCCAACTGTAGGCAATCTGTATTGATTAGGAATCCTGAACATATTTGGTAGACTGGGAACGAGGCTGAGTGATCACAGAACCGTTTTCTTATGTGCCCTGCCTGTGTATGCATGTCAATTTGTTTTTCATAACCTTCACCTGTTGGACTCCCTGCACTCCTGACCAATTTTACTCCAAACTAACAGTTAATCTTTCAGCCAGGTCTGTTCAAAGAGGACTGTATCGATACAGCCCCGGCTGAGACTAACCGGCAGATGTGAAGTACCCGAGATTATCATACACGAACACAAAAGGCACAAAACTAACAATTTGTGAAAAATTGATTGAACTTGTGCTAGGTGAACCAATAACTATTTTTTTTTCTTCCGATGGCGAAGCAATCAGGTGAACACAAAGGTCAGTAAATGTCCAGCGTAGACGGCAAATGAATTGCTTCACCATCAGATTTGTGGCGGGGCTATACATGGAGTAGCATTTGGCTCTCTGCCTTAATGCCACCCCCTCAGCCGCTAGATTGGCATCGTGAAGAGGGGTCTGTCTGGCAGATGATACACCGTCACACGTGATTATGTATTGCCATCTTACATGTGCCTCATAATTACAAGGTACAACGTCTGCAAGACAGACACACAGGTGTATTAAAGCCAACATCAAGAGACTAGAAACTTGACCTGGCTATATTTTGGCCGCCAGAGGGCGATGTCCTCATATTAACAGCGAGCCTCACTCCCATGTACCGTATCCCAGCGGCAATCATTCATGTCATTACACAAGTATTATCACACTACAAACAAGTAATATTCTTATATAATATGTTTACGTAATGTGTAGGAAATCATAGCATGTTTTGTATCACTGATTTTGGAATATAAATTCATAGTTTCGACCACATTACTCTCGGTTGGTGGCATTAAAGATAGGCGAGCTCAGATCACTCATATTTTATCATGGTGGCTTCTTATTGGCCAAGAACCAATCCCAACTGAAAACTTGCATATTATTATGTTTCCTTTTTCCAAATATACAGGTAATATGTTTAAAAGCCCAGATTAAGAGAAGAAAGAAGGCTGCATATACATGAGACTGGAATGAGAATGCCTCAGCCTGTCTCTCTGTGGCGAATTATCAAACATGACAGGGAATGGTCCCTCACTTCACAAAACAATGTGTAGTGACTCCAGCGCCACCCGGTGCAACGCACCCGCACTAATTGGTCCTGCATTTGTCATGCTTCTCATCCTCGCAAATGTCACAAGAAAACCTATCATCTCTATTCCTATCTGTGATAACATAAGTAAATTTACCTATCTCCTCAAATAACACACTATGTCCACTGTCAAATTTAGATATTTCAGATTTAGATCTACTCATGACCATTACAGTTCCAATCCAACATAACCGAGTCCAGATTGCCTCCTTGCACTCATCCGATGTTTCATGTAAGTTGTATGAATGACATTAACGCGAATAATAGTTGGCGTCAAGAAACGGAGGTTGATTTTAGATTAATCTTTTTCGTTTAATGGCCCATCTAGCAGCCAACTTGCCGCAGATAAATATTTTCAATCCAGTTGGGCTGGTTGGGATCATGGCCATTTTGTTCAATTTATCGGGAATTTCTGTCAAGGATTCCACCCATCGATTAATAGTCAAACCATACAGGAGAGGGGTTCCACTAATACATTAATAGATTAATCAGTCAGAAAACTTCATTGGAACAACCCTCATACATGAAAAAACCTCACTCCCTGAAACCAGGACAGAGGGCCAGGGACTGCACGGTTGCCCCATTGTAGCTGAGGCCTGGCAGGACAGAGGGCCAGGGACTGCTCGGTTGTCCCATTATTACTATGGCCTGACAGGACTGAGAGCCAGGGACTACAAGGTTGCCCCATTATAACTGAGGCCTGGCAGGACAGAGGGCCAGGGACTGCATGGTTGCCCCATTATAACTGAGGACTGGCAGGACAGAGGACCAGGGACTGCACGGTTGCCCCATTGTAGCTGAGGCCTGGCAGGACAGAGGGCCAGGGACTGCTCGGTTGTCCCATTATTACTATGGCCTGACAGGACTGAGAGCCAGGGACTACAAGGTTGCCCCATTATAACTGAGGCCTGGCAGGACAGAGGGCCAGGGACTGCATGGTTGCCCCATTATAACTGAGGACTGGCAGGACAGAGGACCAGGGACTGCACGGTTGCCGTATTATAATTGAGGACTGGCAGGACAGAGGACCAGGTACTGCAAGGTTGCCCCATTATAACTTAGGCCTGGCAGGACAGAGGGCCAGGGACTGCACGGTTGCCCCATTGTAGCTGAAGCCTGGCAGGACAAAGGGCCAGGGACTGCATGGTTGCCCCATTATTACTATGGCCTGGCAGGACTGAGAGCCAGGGACTACAAGGTTGCCCCATTATAACTTAGGCATGGCAGGACAGAGGGCCAGGGACTGCATGGTTGCCCCATTATAACTGAGGCCTTGCAGGACAGAGGACCAGGGACTGCATGGTTGCCCCATTATAAGTGAGGCCTGGCAGGACAGAAGGCCAGGGACTGCACGGTTGCCCAATTATAACTAAGGCCTGACAGGACAGAGGGCCAGGGACTGCACGGTTGCCCCATTGTAGCTGAGGCTGGCAGGACAGAGGGCCAGGAACTGCATGGTTGCCCCATTATTACTTTGGCCTGGCAGGACTGAGAGCCAGGGACTACAAGGTTGCCCCATTATAACTTAGGCCTAGCAGGACAGAGGGCCAGGGACTGCATGGTTGCCCCATTATAACTGAGGCCTTGCAGGACAGAGGACTAGGGACTGCATGGTTGCCCCATTATAAGTGAGGCCTGGCAGGACAGAAGGCCAGGGACTGCACGGTTGCCCAATTATAACTAAGGCCTGACAGGACAGAGGGCCAGGGACTGCACGGTTGCCCCATTGTAGCTGAGGCTGGCAGGACAGAGGGCCAGGAACTGCATGGTTGCCCCATTATTACTTTGGCCTGGCAGGACTGAGAGCCAGGGACTACAAGGCTGCCCCATTATAACTTAGGCATGGCAGGACAGAGGGCCAGGGACTACAAGGTTGCCCCATTATAACTTAGGCCTAGCAGGACAGAGGGCCAGGGACTGCATGGTTGCCCCATTATAACTGAGGCCTGGCAGGACAGAGGGCCAGGGACTGCATGGTTGCCCTATTATAACTGAGGTCTGACAGGACAGAGGGCCAGGGACTGCTGTGTTGCCCCATTATAACTGTGGCCCGGCAGGACCGAAGGCCAGGGACTGCATGGTTGCCCCATTATAACTGAGGCCTGGCAGGACAGAGGGCCAGGGACTGCATGGTTGCCCTATTATAACTGAGGCCTGACAGGACAGAGGGCCAGGGACTGCATGGTTGCCCCATTATAACTGTGGCCCGGCAGGACAGAAGGCCAGGGACTGCATGGTTGCCCCATTATAACTGTGGCCTAGCAGGACAGAGGACCAGGGACTGCATGGTTACCCCAGTAAAACTGAGGCCTGACAGGACAGAGGGCCAGGGACTGCACGGTTGCCCCATTATGACTGAGGCCCGGCAGGACAGAGGACCAGGGACTGCATGGTTGCCCCAGTAAAACTGAGGCCTGCCAGGACAGAGGACCAGGGACTGCATGGTTGCCCCATTATAACTGAGGCCTGCCAGGACAGAGGACCAGGGACTGCATGGTTGCCCCAGTAAAACTGAGGCCTGCCAGGACAGAGGTTGTCACATTATGAAAATAGCACAAAAATACAACTCTCCAACACTACAAGATAAGTAATCGCAGCAGCAGTATAAAACTGTTATCTTTAACTGTATGCATTCATACAATATCCTGTCTCGGATATTTATATTTCATATTCTATCTAAAATTTATTTCCTGATTGCTTTTTCAGTCAGCGTGATGCCACTCAACAATATTCAGAATATAAATCTTTGTCGCCTCAGCTTCCAGGTTGTTTTCGCAATGTGAATCTCATAATTAGGTCAGGTAAAACACATAAAATATAAATGGTTAATAGTCTAACTGCCACACATATTATTGAAGAGCTATCAAAACCCTCTGCAATATATTCCTAATTTTTTACTTGTCTGTCAGAGAAGGTCACACTTGTCTGTCAGAGACTGTTACACTTGTCTGGAGTTAAGAGACGGAAGGTTCATATTCATGTGAAAATGGCGTTAACCATATCTTGTCCAGCTGTGTTCACTCAATGACGTTTTCATAATCTTTACACCTGAATTGTCGTCATATTGATGTTACAATGGCAAACAGGTTGGATTTATCACCGCTGAAGACCCCCGACACAGATTATGACAATTCAACTGGCCTTACTCGGAACTCAGACATGTTTCGGTAAAACCGGAAACACCTGTGAGTTCTATGGTAACGGCCACTATTTGGGAAATTACGTCTAAATCGCCAATATACACAGCATATTCGATACTCTTCCCTCAAGATACTGGCCCTAATATGGCCTATTCGTTATACAATATGTGGTATTCTAATATACGGAATTCTTTTATTACCCACATGGATGAACATAGTGCACAGCGTGGCGCAGCCTGTATCAATTACCTCTGCACCACAATATGCGGGATATGTAATCATACAGTACTGGGAGGGTTCACAATACAGGGAAGGTTGATATATAGATCCATACAGGTGCAGAATACAGGGAAGGTTGATATATAGATCCATACAGGTGCAGAATACAGGGAAGGTTGATATATAGATCCATACATGTTCACAATACAGGGAAGGTTGATATATAGATCCATACAGGTGCAGAATACAGGGAAGGTTGATAAATAGATCCATACAGGTGCAGAATACAGGGAAGGGTGATATATAGATCCATACAGGTGCAGAATACAGGGAAGGTTGATATATAGATCCATTAAGGTGCCGAATACAGGGAAGGTTGATATATAGATCCATTAAGGTGCCGAATACAGGGAAGGTTGATATATAAATCCATACAGGTGCATAATGCAAGGAAGGTTGATATATAGATCAATATAGGTGCCGAATACAGGGAAGGTTGATATATAGATCCATACAGGTGCAGAATACAGGGAAGGTTGATATATAGATCAATATAGGTGCAGATTTTGTTTGTTTGTTTGTTTGGGGTTTTACATCACTTTCAACTTTATTTCAGTCATTTCGTGATGAGACCAACTTGGAGCAGATATATCGCTGCCTCACTGAATTGTCATGTCGCAGGTCCTTGACATGACAACCCACCCGGTCACAAATTTACAAGGACAACGGGTTAACCCTTTGGGCACAGGCCTCAGCTCATATGGGAAATTGTATCATGAGTTCAATTTCGGCATGGCTGATATATAGATCCATACAGATGCAGAATACAGGGAAGGTTGATATAATGTTAGATATTGATGTAGACAGGGACATAGTGCAGGGAATTCTAGATATAGATGTAGACAGGCACATAGTGCAGGGAATGTAAGATTTAGATGTAGACAGGTTCATAGTGTAGGGAATGTTAGATTTAGATGTAGACAGGCACATAGTGTAGGGAATGTTAGATATAGATGTAGACAGGCACATAGTGCAGGGAATGTAAGATATAGATGTAGACAGGCACATAGTGTAGGGAATGTTAGATATAGATGTAGACAGGTACATAGTATAGGGAATGTTAGATATAGATGTAGACAGGCACATAGTGTAGGGAATGTAAGATATAGATGTAGACAGGCACATAGTGCAGGGAATGTTAGATATAGATGTAGACAGGCACATAGTGTAGGGAATGTAAGATTTAGATGTAGACAGGCACATAGTGTAGGGAATGTAAGATTTAGATGTAGACAGGCACATAGTGCAGGGAATGTAAGATATAGATGTAGACAGGCACATAGTGCAGGGAATGTTAGATATAGATGTAGACAGGTACATAGTGTAGGGAATGTAAGATTTAGATGTAGACAGGTACATAGTGTAGGGAATGTTAGATATAGATGTAGACAGGCACATAGTGTAGGGAATTCTAGATATAGATGTAGACAGGTACATAGTATAGGGAATGTTAGATATAGATGTAGACAGGCACATAGTGCAGGGAATGTTAGATATAGATGTAGACAGGCACATAGTGTAGGGAATGTAAGATTTAGATGTAGACAGGCACATAGTACAGGGAATGTAAGATATAGATGTAGACAGGCACATAGTGCAGGGAATGTTAGATATAGATGTAGACAGGTACATAGTGTAGGGAATGTTAGATATAGATGTAGACAGGCACATAGTGTAGGGAATGTAAGATTTAGATGTAGACAGGCACATAGTACAGGGAATGTAAGATATAGATGTAGACAGGCACATAGTGCAGGGAATGTTAGATATAGATGTAGACAGGTACATAGTGTAGGGAATGTAAGATTTAGATGTAGACAGGTACATAGTGTAGGGAATGTTAGATATAGATGTAGACAGGCACATAGTGTAGGGAATGTTAGATTTAGATGTAGACAGGCACATAGTGTAGGGAATGTTAGATATAGATGTAGACAGGTACATAGTGCAGGGAATGTTAGATATAGATGTAGACAGGGACATAGTACAGGGAATATTCCACTCATTCTCTCCCAACCTTCCTTCTCAGCCTACTTCCTAAGTGTTTCAGTATCTACTTTCCTCAATTCCCAAACCCCAAAAGTATTTCCAGATAATTATATAAATCAGCATCCTCCACGCCCTCCCCCAGAGCTTCCCTTTTAGACACAGTAATTAAACACTACTTTGACAGCACTTCACTTTATCTTCCATCCACTCTTTTAAACTTAACTTTCAGCACTACTAAGAATTAGTGAGTGCAGTGTTCAGGCTGGCAGATCTCTCAAGTTGGTTCTGGTGGTAGGATCTCTTGATGAGGTGAGATAAAGGTTTTGATTTGATGTTCAATCTATTTAAAGCCTAGCAGTGGGGAAAACATTGCAGCATGTGTGGATCTATGTTGTGTGTGTCAACAACATACATAATGCCTCACCCCCTTTTTAATGATGTCACACTCAATGACATCATTACAAGATATATTTTATTATTTAATGATGTCATTAAGAGGTGGGGCCACATAACAACATAGATCTGTACTTCTTACAATGTTGACACTGGTCTGCTTTATATATAAGTCATCTGCGGTAGGTAAGTATGAGTTAAAGACAAGGGCATAGGTTCATGACGTGTTCAGCCTGACAGATCTCTTTTTTTGGTTCTGATGGAAGGATCTCACTCGTACTTTGGACTAGGGATGATCTGCAAAAGTAGTTCGGCACATGGGTGACCTGTGAAAGAAGTTTGTCAGAGGGGTGATTTGTTTGTTTGTTTGTTTGTTTGGGGTTTTACATCACTTTCAACATTATTTCAGTCATTTCGTGATGAGACCTACTTGTAGCAGATATAGTGCTGCCTCACTGAATTGTCATGTCGCAGGTCCTTGACATGACAACCCGCCCGGTCACAGATTTACAAGGACAACGGGTTAACCCTTTTGGCACGGGCCTCAGCTCATATGGGAAATTAAATCATGAGTTCAATCTCGGCATGGCCGAGGATCGAACCCACGACCTTTGGATCACCACAGAGGAACTGGTGCTAGTGAGCTGGCGCTCTAACCAACTACGCCACGGCCCGTGGCCTTCAGAGGGGTGATCTGCAAAAGAATATCTCATATGTGCATAACACCCTCTACTCTGCATGGCGAGGTAGAATCATTTACTACCTCTGCAGCAATACGTTGTTCCTTGCACAGACTTAGTCCGCATATTTGCATGCAATTACCATATAGTTGGTCAATTGGCTGGCTCATGGTACATGCTCATGCACAATGAAAGGTTTCCTGACAGGTGAAGCTGTGATAAATGGTTTTGGTGTTGAGGAGGTGAAAGATATTTTATATGATGTTTGTGTGAACTAAATTGCGATTTTAATTCTAGTCAATTTATATTTTTTTTTTTTGTAATTGTGTTTGTGCTATTATGATGTAAACCTCTATTCCATTATGTTAATATGATGTGAATGAATAAAATGATTTATGATGATGACAACAACACAACTGTACACGTTCACATGCTTATATCATATGTTCAAAAGTAATTTAGAATGGATCATTCGTAATTTGGGAGAGGAGTGTATTTGAAATATCTGGTTGAAAGATTATACCATTTATATAATTTTGTTTCGGATTTTACATCACTTACAATGCTATTCAGTCAGTTCATGGTGAGGCTTGACATATAAGCTTTGCCCAAGAAGAAAAATTCAAGATTTTTTTTCCTCCTCCTCCCTTGAGGATTAATGGTACATCCCCTGCTGACTAATTTTATCTGACAATTTTGGTACACATGTCACTAAAATCTCAATCCTTGCTGTACTCACGTTCTTATAATAACAATGACACCAATTGGCCATGTTACCCCATGTGATGAAATATTTTACTCATTGTGCTCTGGTTGCTTGCACTGGATGTGTCCTCTGTGCACTCAACCAAAGAGTTGAATATGCCGTTTACTTGCAGAGCCAGGTATAAATCCTGGATCTGCTGTGGAGAGTAAACACCCTCTAGAAGCACTAGAAGTATGAGATGAACTACTTTTCCATCACTAAGGTGTATAAGACATTTTGTATTTCTTAACTTGTTCACTGAATGTACTGAAGCCTTTTGATCAACTACAATCAACAATGGGAAAAACATATTTAATAAAAGGTTGACATTTATAATCAATTTATGCTTATGTTATCAAACTCAATCATACGTTTTGATGATATTGTTTTTCCTGTATTTGTCCAGTTATTATTGAATGAAAATAACTTTCCAATTCTTTGCTTTTATTCTCAGATTTTCCTATCAAGGCAGAAATGCAGTTACATTTAATGGTCAAGATTATAGTAATAACTAACATATGGCTTAAAGCACAATTACTAGGCCAGGTAGATAAATTGTGTTTTTAGTCTTTAACGTTCCTTAATGCAAATAATGGACCATAGGAAGTGCCTTTATTTCCTGTTTATTGTTTGTGCTCTCCATATCAAGTAACAGGTATTATTCTGAGTTTGCCCCTCATTCATTGCTGGTGGAGTGTGGATATATGAGATTATACACTGTGGGGGTGGCAGTGTATTATTTCTTGTACACACCGGGAACATGCTATTCATAAATTATAACCTGTAAGCTAAAATAATTGATATCACTCACTAGGGGTGATATATTATACAAATATGGACCTGGGTGGAGTGCAATATGACTTTTTATGGACCTTCGGAAAGTTATATTGCACGCGATTTATTCTATGATCACTGTGTTAATTACTGCCATTGTTGGTTTAATTCTAAAAGTGAGAACTGAAAGGGACGTGATTGCTGTCGTCTGCTTCCCAGTCTGCAGGTCACTCAGAGCAAGCTGGTGACGTCATTATAGGGCTTCCCCAACATTTCCCACCATGGAATTCCCCATCAGTGCAGTGGAAAGTATATTGACGTGCAATATAATGCATCTGGTCAATAAAACAATTTAGAGAAGCTCATGTGACCAGGAATTGACCAATCACAGCACAGAATACACAGTGACCATAGAATAAAGCAAGTTAGACTCTTCCACACCTTCTCAGACCATGTCCATTTCATCTGGTCATTGCACCGGGTCAACCTTGACCTACTCCTACTGGCCACCATTTGGCAGAAATGAAGAAGGCACATTATTTTGGTTTTCTTTATTGCTTTAAATGATTAGAAAATCAGGATATGAAATTTGTCATGAGTCAATGAATTTTTGTTTTCTTGTTTAGAACAAACATATTATGGCCACATTATGTTTCAATGTAGCTAGGTTCAGTGCAATGCTTCAAACTGGTCAATCCCTGCTGAGGGAAATGAGCTATTGAACCCAAGGTCCTTTCATGATAGGGATCATCCCGCCTTTTGGACATACCTTAATAAACAGGTCTGCCAGGGCAATGTCCTCGTGTGTGGCATAATTGTATCTCAGTGGATGAATGAATAGCTGGTGAGTTGTAGTTTATTAATTTAATGTTTCCTACATTCACTACAAACTTGCAATTACCACATCACTATCTGTTGTCATAATGTCAAAGTTTAACAAAAAAGACTTTGGTATAAGAATTTGAACAAAAAGCAACAGAAAAACGTTTTTAAAAACCATCCCAATTCAATTTTCTCACTGGTAAAATTGAAGAAGAAGAAAAAGTCAAGATTTTTGTGACTATACCAAGTGATTTCATGAGGGACGCTATTAGAAATTTGCGATAATTTTCTGAATAGCGGCCTGAGTTGACTTTTAATAAACACATGTAACTGTACATGTAACTGTACATAGAATTATCATTAATAAGATGGTATCGGTAAGAGTCAGTAAGAGGCCAGGCTACTACCACTACTTCATCTAATGACCCGAATGTCGTCGGTTTGAATCCCGCTGAGATTTAATTTTATCTTATCTGATGCCTCAGTCACATTTGCGCCGATTTCAGTAAAGATGCCCGGCCGATGGGTATTTTTTACAAAATCGTCAGGCAGTTCAGATTGCCGTACGGGCACCGGGAGATCATCGGCCACAATTGGGCATCTTTAAGACGTCGGCCGGGTCATCGGGAACTTTTAACTGCCACATAAAAGTTGCCGGCGTTTCCCCGATGTCTTATCAGCAAATATCATCTTAAAGTGCACGGCAGGGTCCCGGCAGTGTCCCGCAGGGACATCGGCAGATTATCTTAGGGCTGCCGGTGGCATCGTGCGGTGAAAATAGGATTATATTTATTTCATGTGTTCATAGACCATCGTCAGATGATCGCACGGGCTCCCTGCGATATATCATAGACGTCTTTAAGATGTCTTTCAGACGTCTGTCAAATGAGACAGACGTCTGCAGGATGTCTTTCAGACGTCTGTCAATGATCAAGACGTCTTAAGGATATCCTACAGACGTCTGTCAATGAGACAGACGTCTTTAAGATATCCTGCAGACGTCTGTGTCATTCAGTCTTGCACGTGCCGTGCGGTGCCCTTTAATAATGTGACCACAGCTACGGCATATCTCAGATTGTTGCTTATAAACTCCCCGGCGCCCGGCAGACTGTGAAGTCGGCCGATTGTTACTGCCCGGCCGGCGCCCGGTGCAAATGTGACTGAGGTATGAGCTGAGTCCTGTGTCTAAAGGGCAAAACAATTGTCCTTGTAAATTTGTGACCAGGTGGGTTGTCATATCACGGAAACATGAAAATCTAGTGAAGCAGCACTATATTTGCTACAAGTAGGTCTCATCATAAAATAACTGAAATAATGTCAGACGTGAAACCCAAAACAAACAAATAAAGAAACAAAACATATTTGTAGTAGCTAGAATAAATCTATGTTAAGGGATCTGCCTTCCTCACAAATGCCAATGTCACCCAATAACATTGATAGGAGACTCAGACTAGCAACTATATGAGTTTACACTTTATCCTTGTGATCCCATTATGACCTCTAGGACCTTGAGATCTGCAACGATTCACACGATGTTTTGATGAGCACCAAAGCTCCTCAACATGCCTGACATGGATGGCCTTGTATATTCATGGCACTTTGATTCTGTTGATGCCACCGGGACAGCAACTTCTTCTTAACAGCCAACCCTCCTCCCACCCAGAGAGACGAAACGCCGGGTGCTTAGCGACCCGGGAGATAGTTCGCGAGGCAACTGAGCACAAACTGCCCTGTAGGTAGTTAGAAAACATATTTCCCTCACTTGACCATGCATCAGGCCTGCACAAAAAATAACCATCATCAGGATATACGACGCTGGCATTCAATTTGAACAGATTAGCTATTGGAGAGCAAGTAATGACAATGTATTGGGGTTAATATACGGGAAGAGGAGCGCTGAGCAGCTGCAGATGCGGCATCTCATCTTCCTAATACGAATCCCCACTAGACAGTGTCACCGCCCCCTCCCACCCTATTCCACCCCTCCCCTCCCACCCTATTCCATTCCTTCCCTCCCACCCTATTCCACCCCTTCCCTCCCACCCTACTCCACCCCTTCCCTCCCACCCTATTCCATTCCTTCCCTCCCACTCTATTCCACCCCTTCCCTCCCACCCTATTCCATCCCTTCCCTCCCACCCTATTCAACCCCTTCCCTCCCACCCTATTCCATTCCTTCCCTCCCACCCTATTCCATCCCTTCCCACCACCCTATTCCACCCCTTCCCTCCCACCCTATTCCACCCCTTCCCTCCCACCCTATTCCATTCCTTCCCTCCCACCCTATTCCATTCCTTCCCTCCCACCCTATTCCATTCCTTCCCTCCCACCTTATTCCATCCCTTCCCTCCCACCCTATTCCATTCCTTCCCTCCCACCCTATTCCACCCCTTCCCTCCCACCCTATTCCATTCCTTCCCTCCCACCCTATTCCATTCCTTCCCTCCCACCCTATTCCACCCCTTCCCTCCCACCCTATTCCATTCCTTCCCTCCCACCCTATTCCATTCCTTCCCTCCCACCCTATTCCATTCCTTCCCTCCCATCCTATTCCATCCCTTCTCTCCCACCCTATTCCACCCCTTCCCTCCCACCCTATTCCACCCCTTCCCTCCCACCCTATTCCATTCCTTCCCTCCCTCCCTATTCCATTCCTTCCCTCCCACCCTATTCCATTCCTTCCCTCCCACCCTATTCCATTCCTTTCTTCCCACCCTATTCCATTCCTTCCCTCCCACCCTATTCCATTCCATCCCTCCCACCCTATTCCATTCCTTCCCTCCCACCCTATTCCATTCCATCCCTCTCACCCTATTCCATTCCTTCCCTCCC
This sequence comes from Amphiduros pacificus, assembly GCA_949316495.1. Classification (NCBI taxonomy): domain Eukaryota; kingdom Metazoa; phylum Annelida; class Polychaeta; order Phyllodocida; family Hesionidae; genus Amphiduros; species Amphiduros pacificus. Next base: position 339,223 of record OX439000.1, on the reverse strand, counting down.
ACCCTATTCCATTCCATCCATCCCACCTTATTCCATCCCTTCCCTCCCACCCTATTCCATTCCTTCCCTCCCACCCTATTCCATTCCTTCCCTCCCACCCTATTCCACCCCTTCCCTTCCACCCTACTCCACCCCTTCCCTCCCAGCCTATTCCACCCCTTCCCTCCCACCCTATTCCATTCCTTCCCTCCCTCCCTATTCCATTCCTTCCCTCCCACCCTATTCCACCCCTTCCCTCCCACCCTATTCCATTCCTTCCCTCCCACCCTATTCCATTCCATCCCTCCCACCCTATTCCATTCCTTCCCTCCCACCCTATTCCACCCCTTCCCTCCCACCCTATTCCATTCCTTCCCTCCCACCCTACTCCACCCCTTCCCTCCCACCCTATTCCATCCCTTCCCTCCCACCTCCTACCGCTCTAGTTTGGCCTCCCGGGCTGTATCAAGTTTAAGCAAGGAAGCGTGCTGTACATGGCGTTACCCGGGCCTACTATTGGCTTACTAGAAGTGAGTCGTCGGGGCTGCTCAGATGCCCACAAGGCGGACCTCACTACTTCAAACATTCTTCAGTATCTCTGTTAACGACGTGGGACATCAAAGATAGCATGGTTGTGGTATTTAATGATGCATTGGCATCCCAGTAAATACGACGTAAGATTTTACCGCTTCTTAAGGTAAGTTCAGGAAAAGCACCGCCATTGTTCGGTGGGTACAGTTGTCTGTAGACGGCGCTCACACAAGCCGGGTATAAAAGGCCTTCCCGAAATGGAAAGGCCTGTCTCCCAGACCTAATCAATCACCACATAGAAATACTACTAGATTGGATGAAACACAATCGGAAACGTCATTGCCCCCTTGAGCTTGCTATTAGAGGGCTAAATGACAGGCGGCACTTGCCAGGACCAGATGCTTTGATAAAGGTGTTAACGATAACATAACGCCACAGCTCTTTAGAACAATCAGTTCAACTTTTACCTAAGTGAAGAGTAGGTGATATCGTGACAATTCTACAAAGAAGCATTGATCCTGAAGATATCAAAGGTCTTGTTAAAGTCAAATCATCAAAACCAGTCACATTTAAAAGTGAAGGAGGGGGTGCCCTTGTACCATGCAAATAAATAGTATTATCAGTCAAATATTGCTGGCACTCTCCAAGTATTGACTAACGCTGCTCAAAGAAAGACAATTCCATCATTGATCACTTTAGGTAGTGAGTTGTGGATATGTCTGTCCGGGTCACCTGGTGAGGCCTACTTTAGGTAATGAGTTGTGGATATGTCTGTCCGGGTCACCTGGTGAGGCCTACTTTAGGTAGTGAGTTGTGGATATGTCTGTCCGGGTCACCTGGTGAGGCCTACTTTAGGTAGTGAGTTGTAGATATGTCTGTCCGGGTCACCTGGTGAGGCTTACTTTAGGTAGTGAGTTGTGGATATGTCTGTCCGGGTCACCTGGTGAGGCCTACTTTAGGTAATGAGTTGTGGATATGTCTGTCCGGGTCACCTGGTGAGGCCTACTTTAGGTAATAAGTTGTGGATATGTCTGTCCGGGTCACCTGGTGAGGCCTACTTTAGGTAGTGAGTTGTGGATATGTCTGTCCGGGTCACCTGGTGAGGCCTACTTTAGGTAGTGAGTTGTGGATATGTCTGTCCGGGTCACCTGGTGAGGCCTACTTTAGGTAGTGAGTTGTGGATATGTCTGTTTGGGTCACCTGGTGAGGCCTACTTTAGGTAGTGAGTTGTAGATATGTCTGTCCGGGTCACCTGGTGAGGCTTACTTTAGGTAGTGAGTTGTGGATATGTCTGTCCGGGTCACCTGGTGAGGCTTACTTTAGGTAGTGAGTTGTGGATATGTCTGTCCGGGTCACCTGGTGAGGCTTACTTTAGGTAGTGAGTTGTGGATATGTCTGTCCGGGTCACCTGGTGAGGCCTACTTTAGGTAATGAGTTGTGGATATGTCTGTCCAGGTCACCTGGTGAGGCCTACTTTAGGTATTGAGTTGTGGATATGTCTGTCCGGGTCATCTGGTGAGGCCTACTTTAGGTAGTGAGTTGTGGATATGTCTGTCCGGGTCACCTGGTGAGGCCTACTTTAGGTAATGAGTTGTGGATATGTCTGTCCGGGTCACCTGGTGAGGCCTGCTTTAGGTAATAAGTTGTGGATATGTCTGTCTGGGTCACCTGGTGAGGCTTACTTTAGGTAGTGAGTTGTGGATATGTCTGTCCGGGTCACCTGGTGAGGCTTACTTTAGGTAGTGAGTTGTGGATATGTCTGTCCGGGTCACCTGGTGAGGCTTACTTTAGGTAGTGAGTTGTGGATATGTCTGTCCGGGTCACCTGGTGAGGCCTACTTTAGGTAATGAGTTGTGGATATGTCTGTCCGGGTCACCTGGTGAGGCCTACTTTAGGTAGTGAGTTGTGGATATGTCTGTCCGGGTCACCTGGTGAGGCCTACTTTAGGTAGTGAGTTGTGGATATGTCTGTCCGGGTCACCTGGTGAGGCCTACTTTAGGTAATGAGTTGTGGATATGTCTGTCCGGGTCACCTGGTGAGGCCTACTTTAGGTAGTGAGTTGTGGATATGTCTGTCCGGGTCATCTGGTGAGGCCTACTTTAGGTAGTGAGTTGTGGATATGTCTGTCCGGGTCACCTAGTGAGGCCTACTTTAGGTAATGAGTTGTGGATATGTCTGTCCGGGTCACCTGGTGAGGCCTACTTTAGGTAATAAGTTGTGGATATGTCTGTCCGGGTCACCTGGTGAGGCCTACTTTAGGTAATGAGTTGTGGATATGTCTGTCCGGGTCACCTGGTGAGGCCTACTTTAGGTAGTGAGTTGTGGATATGTCTGTCCGGGTCACCTGGTGAGGCCTACTTTAGGTAATAAGTTGTGGATATGTCTGTCCGGGTCACCTGGTGAGGCCTACTTTAGGTAGTGAGTTGTGGATATGTCTGTCCGGGTCACCTGGTGAGGTCTACTTTAGGTAGTGAGTTGTGGATATGTCTGTCCGGGTCACCTGGTGAGGCCTACTTTAGGTAATGTGTTTTGGATATGTCTGTCCGGGTCACCTGGTGAGGCCTACTTTAGGTAGTGAGTTGTGGATATGTCTGTCCGGGTCACCTGGTGAGGCCTACTTTAGGTAATAAGTTGTGGATATGTCTGTCCGGGTCACCTGGTGAGGCCTACTTTAGGTAATGAGTTGTGGATATGTCTGTCCGGGTCACCTGGTGAGGCCTACTTTAGGTAGTGAGTTGTGGATATGTCTGTCCGGGTCACCTGGTGAGGCCTACTTTAGGTAGTGAGTTGTAGATATGTCTGTCCGGGTCACCTGGTGAGGCCTACTTTAGGTAATAAGTTGTGGATATGTCTGTCCGGGTCACCTGGTGAGGCCTACTTTAGGTAATAAGTTGTGGATATGTCTGTCCGGGTCACCTGGTGAGGCCTACTTTAGGTAGTGAGTTGTGGATATGTCTGTCCGGGTCACCTGGTGAGGCCTACTTTAGGTAATAAGTTGTGGATATGTCTGTCCGGGTCACCTTGTGAGGCCTACTTTAGGTAGTGAGTTGTAGATATGTCTGTCCGGGTCACCTGGTGAGGCCTACTTTAGGTAGTGAGTTGTAGATATGTCTGTCCGGGTCACCTGGTGAGGCCTACTTTAGGTAATAAGTTGTGGATATGTCTGTCCGGGTCACCTGGTGAGGCCTACTTTAGGTAATAAGTTGTGGATATGTCTGTCCGGGTCACCTGGTGAGGCCTACTTTAGGTAGTGAGTTGTGGATATGTCTGTCCGGGTCACCTGGTGAGGCCTACTTTAGGTAGTGAGTTGTAGATATGTCTGTCCGGGTCACCTGGTGAGGCCTACTTTAGGTAATAAGTTGTGGATATGTCTGTCCGGGTCACCTGGTGAGGCCTACTTTAGGTAGTGAGTTGTGGATATGTCTGTCCGGGTCACCTGGTGAGGCTTACTTTAGGTAGTGAGTTGTGGATATGTCTGTCCGGGTCACCTGGTGAGGCCTACTTTAGGTAATAAGTTGTGGATATGTCTGTCCGGGTCACCTGGTGAGGCCTACTTTAGGTAGTGAGTTGTAGATATGTCTGTCCGGGTCACCTGGTGAGGCCTACTTTAGGTAGTGAGTTGTAGATATGTCTGTCCGGGTCACCTGGTGAGGCCTACTTTAGGTAATGAGTTGTAGATATGTCTGTCCGGGTCACCTGGTGAGGCCTACTTTAGGTAATGAGTTGTGGATATGTCTGTCCGGGTCACCTGGTGAGGCCTACTTTAGGTAGTGAGTTGTAGATATGTCTGTCTGGGTCACCTGGTTGAATATCACAGATTCTTTATTGCAACGATCTATCTCAGGATTTGTTTATTAAAAATGTTGTACTTCAATTTTGTCTACTCTTCCCTGTGGTCCCAACTTTTCATTTTTCAAAATTAGAACCGTTAAATTTGGATGTTCTGTTTGCTCCACGGGGGCTATAAACTGTGATAAATCCGGCGGAACCTTTGTGGTATACCAAACCTTTCTTCATTAACGGCACGATAATCATCAAAAGTAGAGATAGAGAGAGAGAGCTACAATATTGAACTAATCATGATTTTACCAAGGGAAAAACATTTCTTAATCTGTGTACTCACAAAATGTATCTGGCGGCCTAGCGACTTACTATTCCAAGTATATGAGGGCGAGATCATCATGGCGTGTTATTTCCTAAAGAAATATTAGCCTTGGAGCATCTTCATTCAATAAAAGGGCGCCATGTAAATATACTTCAAAACGATTTATCCCCACTGGATTATATCTCTCTAAATCTGATAATTTCCCCATGATAAATATACATATATGTTCTAAGTGAGCACACACTTACCCACAAAACAGCACGTGAAGACAATGGCGTAGAGCATAATGAAGATGACCCGGATGTAAGTCAGGTCGAAGGGGTTTCTGTAGACTTCGCCAGTGTCGGAGTAAATGTCGTCATCTGTATCATTAGAGATGGTAGAGAAGTTAGAGGTGGTGTTCGCCTCCTGTAGAGTAGTTTCAGACATCATGGCTGATTCCATCATCTCACACACTGCTGCTGTTGGGTGGGATACGTTCTGTGGGCCCTCTTGGCTTGGGGGTATTGATGGTGGGTGCGGACCTGTTGAGCCTGGCGTGGGTACTAGTTGCGGGAGATGCTAGTGGATATGATGTAGCAGCGGGGGTAGCAAGACGCTCTATTATCCCTCTACCCTTGTGTAGCTTGAGGGGCGAATCCAGGTCTGCTCGCAGAGATTGCACGAGCCCGTGGACACACCTCGCCTGAAACATACACAGTCACCGTCAAAGCCACACCATCCAATTCTTCAACACGCTTGTATGATTAGAATACATTTAAAAGACAATTACCCTTGTAAGCCTTAAGCCAGCGACCATGTGGACGCCATCTTAATTACTCTTGCTAAGTTTTGATTTAAGACAGCACAAATGTAAAACTGAAGAGTGCATTTGAGGGTTTCATTTTGAAAAGCAAAATAAAACGTGACGGAGAAATTCGATAATTTAGCAATTTGGAGTGAATGTATGTGTCAATTACAGCCCGGATAGGTTATTATCACGTGATAAGGAGGCACGGCGTGTAATCTGTATTCCTTTGATACATTATGAAGAGGATTAACTCCCTTGTGTCAGACAGGCTTCCCTCTGATTAACTCTCATTAAATAAAGTAACCAGTAATTTGTGATTGGCTCATACTGAAAACGTTGTTATGGCTTCAACCAAAATGGGGGAATATATATATATATATATATTGCCTTAACGGTTTATCCATCTCACATGCACTCGTGTTCATGATATCATGCTTGTAGTTATCAATCATTATATGAGCTGCAAACCCTGTGTGCCTTCGTTCATAAAGCACTTGAGATCCAGATTTGGCAATGTTTGACACAAATAGGTTGTGACTACGAGTCAAATATAAGAGGCACATATGCATAACGCGGCCACATCTATTAAGATGTCCATATTTCATGGAGAATGACCTGGCAGAGGAGAGCGATGTGAGGAGATATAGGGGAGGGGTGGCGACGTGATGGGGAGCAGGACACATGCATATTTCACACCTCCGTCCCTTTATGCTGTGCTCTGTGGTGCTGCCTCTCTGTCCAGCTAGGATAAGCTATTATGATGAGAGATGTAGCAATGTTCGTGTGCAAAATGGCCCTGATATCTGTCCAGCCGGGCACCTCTAGCTCGGAAGCCACATATGAACCTAATCACCTTGTCTACGCCATAGCTTGCCACACACACACACACACACACACATACACACACACACACATACACACACACACATACATACACACACACACACACACACACACACACACACACACACACAGCCCACCAACCTCCCAACGGCCACAACACTTGGTGTCGACTTTCACACCTTTTTATACCTTATATTAACTATATTGATTTCCTTAAAACTAAACATTGCACGATAACGCCACCGCGACCATCAACCATATCAATCCACCAATTAAGAAATATCCTTGTTGTTTCATCGCTTTCTGTAACTGTTCAGAATATCTTTTCAGAACCTAATACAGTGGAATGCGGTGAGTAAAACAAATGAAGTTTTAAGCAATATGTGAAGATGTAGGTTCTAATGACAGGAGCTAAGTTATGCCGTAATATGGTATGGTCAATTGCAGGGAATGCTAGGAATGAGATGTTATATAGGTGTCAGATGGCAATGATGAGAGGGGGGGGGGAAATGTGGGAGGTGGCATTCCTTCAGTCTTTGAGGAGTTGTCCCTTGAGGGTGTGAGCAGGCGTTAGATAGCTCCGAGTGCTGAGTAGGTGTAAGTTGGTCACACTGTGGTATTGGGAAGCAATCCGTCTCCACCATTACATACATATTAAGATAGCCTATGTAGGGGACATCTGTGATGGGATCATGTCAGTGTTGCATTAAGTAGCAGCAGTGTGGAGTGTGCTCTCTATTAGCTACAGTGACACGTATCTACCTGTCCTCTACAGGAGAGAGAGCAGAGCATTACAGCGCCAACATCCAATATATGCTGCTTATTTCAACCGTGTTATGTAAATTGGATATTCCCGTTTGAAGTGTGCATTTGTTTAGAGGGGTTTTTTCATGGCCGTATATTTTTGTTATCTGATTTGTTTTTGCATATGTTAGTTGTATGTTGTATGACTAACTTCTTTTTTTAAATTACTTTTAGTCTTAGTGATAAGAGAAAAAGAATGATAAATGTCTTGTTGATTTGTGACTGAAGAACATCGCTACGTTTGTGAAGGCAAACTCTAATGTATTGGTATTTGTACTCTCAGTGTACACTTGTTACTTGATTGAGTGTTCTCAGTGTAAGTGCAGCATAAACCCATCACTCATCTCACGACACATCATTTGTGGACGGACTTGTCTTCAGCGTGTCACATACAAATATTGCATACCAGAACAAATCCCAAATAAAGTTTGGACACAGACAATGGTTCCGCGCTCATGTGATACAAGCATCACAAGGCTATCAATCATATACATTGCCACTCACGTGATACAGACATCACAAGGCTATCAATCATATACATTGCCACTCACGTGATACAGACATCACTAGGCTATCAATCATATACATTGCCACTCATGCGATACAGGCTTCACAAGGCTATCAATCATATACATTGCCACTCACGTGATACAGACATCACTAGGCTATCAATCATATACATTGCCACTCACGTGATACAGACATCACTAGGCTATCAATCATATACATTGCCACTCACGTGATACAGACATCACAAGGTTATCAATCATATGCATTGCCACTCATGCGATACAGGCTTCACAAGGCTATCAATCATATACATTGCCACTCACGTGATACAGACATCACTAGGCTATCAATCATATACATTGCCACTCATGCGATACAGGCTTCACAAGGCTATCAATCATATACATTGCCACTCACGTGATACAGACATCACTAGGCTATCAATCATATACATTGCCACTCACGTGATACAGACATCACTAGGCTATCAATCATATACATTGCCATTCATGTGATACAGACATCACAAGGCTATCAATCATATACATTGCCACTCACGTGATACAGACATCACTAGGCTATCAATCATATACATTGCCACTCATGTGATACAGGCATCACAAGGCTATCAATCATATACATTGCCACTCACGTGATACGGACATCACTAGGCTATCAATCATATACATTGCCATTCACGTGATACAGACATCACAAGGTTATCAATCATATACATTGCCACTCATGCGATACAGGCATCACAAGGTTATCAATCATATACATTGCCACTCATGTGATACAGGCATCACAAGGCTATCAATCATATACATTGCCACTCACATGATACAAGCATCACAAGGCTATCAATCATATACATTGCCACTTATGGCGGAACACCAGCCACTAATATCACAAATCTCCTTCCCACAAAAGCCAACTTGAAACAATGCTGAACATCATGTGTTGGAAATGTTCATTCCATTTCTTGATTGATTCAAAGGGATGTTAGCTGAAAGTTGGGGTGGGTGAAGGTGTCTATCCGTCTCAATGTAATTAACTCTCTGTCACATATATGTGTATATGGAGGATACCGTAGTAAATCCGACTGTTTGCCTTTATGTATCATGCAAACAGAAGTCTTACAACTGCATATTCATACTCATTTATTGTCAAGAATCATTTTGGAACCATATATATATATATATATATATATATATATATATATATATATATATATATATATATATATATATATATATATATATATATATATATATATATATATATATATATATATATATATATATAGAAAGCGTTCTTGCAAAAGATTCATTTCATCCAAATATATATGTAGATATTCAGAGAATAAAATTAAGTTGATTTATGTAATCCAATATGTGTTATTAATGTTTCTTTAAAGTCTAGCAGTCAGTGAGTAAGAAACTCAACACTTTATGAATTATGCAAAAGGTTTCATACCCTTACTGGAATCTTTTGGCAGAGTGGGAATATGTAGTTTATTGAAAATAAAATCATGATGGTTTTCATGATGTTTTGGAAAACATCTGAACATTAGTCGGCCTCGTTATAATGTCAGTACATCGTCAAGAGTTCTCTTTGGAATGTGATATCTAACTGAAAATGATTTCATGCATTATTACTATGAAATGATTCTACCTAAATGAAATCAGATTTACAAGTTGCACTCTACATGATTATACTGAACCATTGAGTTGAAATTGCATAACGTCATGAATAACGTACATAAATATATAATACTTAGACTTCGCACTTTGCATCGCCGGAATTCTTTCATGTCTTAATCTAATGTTGGCATGCAAGTGGCACTGGATATCTGATTACTTCATTAGCTAGAGTAACGTCACTGGATGTCTGATTACTTCATTAGCTAGAGTAACGTCACTGGATGTCTGTTTACTTCATTAGCTAGATATCACAGACAATGCTCAGTAGCACAGACAATGCTCGCTATCAAAAAGCAATGCTCGGTATCACAGACAATGCTTGATATCACAGACAATGCTCGGTATCACAGACAATCCTTGGTATCACAGACAATGCTCGGTATCACAAACGATGCTCGGTATCACAGACAATGCTTGGTATCACAGACAATGCTCGGTATCACAGACAATGGTCGTTATCACAGACAATGCTTGGTATCACAGACAATGGTCGGTATCACAGACAATGGTCGTTATCACAGACAATGCTTGGTATCACAGACAATGCTCGGTATCACAGACAATCCTTGGTATCACAGACAATGCTCGGTATCACAAACGATGCGTGGTATCGCAGACAATGCTCGGTAGCACAGACAATGCTCGGTATCGCAGACAATGCTCGGTATCACAAACGATGCTTGGTATCGCAGACAATGCTCGGTAGCACAGACAATGCTCGGTATCACAGACAATGCTCGGTATCACAAACGATGCTTGGTATCGCAGACAATGCTCAGTCTTATACTCACTGTATCACATTATGATTCATCATTATTTCCTGTAATGACACATTTGTACAAAGACAACCAGCTTAGTATATAATCCATATTCCCACATTTGCTTTGAGCCTGAATCAGATTTTACGCTTCTACTATGAGTTTTATCAACTGGATTTCCGAATTTCACAATGGGAGCTAACAAGCTTTAATATGGTTAATCAGGGTGGGTCGAATCTCAACTAAAATCTTGACTCTTAACAGATAGGCACAAAACTACTGACTACATGAATCATGGACGAAAACATTTTAACGTTAGAGGGAACAGGGACACTTCATGCAGATGATCACAGCTGTATGAAATGTGTTGTTGACTGTTGCTAAGATACCAAAAATGCATGACGTCACTATTTCATTGATAAATAGCAACACCACCATTATGACGTCATTAATCCTTCAACTGCATGAAATAGTGCACCATTATAACCCACCAAAACCAACTACAGTGACCGGCAGTCAAATCCGGACATTTTCATGTTTTTCACTCCCGATTTTCACAAAACCTTTAAGAACTGTGTAAAAACTGCTCACATCGAAAGAAGATCTTCAACTTTAACGGTCTATGGAATTTTAATGCTACCCGTTCAATATTAACAGAAATAGCATGATTTTCATGCATTCAGCAAACCTGCAGATTGTCCGAGTTTCCATTGAGTTATATGGTGATGTTGGTTACGTCACCACTTCTGACGTCATTTGACAGTGATGCGATCATTTGTGCCGTGAAAACAAATAAACACTTTTAACGTTTTGAAACGCAGTGGGAATACAAGAAAACATGTGAGAGACAATATTCAACTTAATTGCAATTACTACAGATCAGTTTTACTCGATATTTGACTGAGTTAAAATGTCCGAGTTTAATCTGCCGGTTTCGGACAGTTGCCGGTCACTGTAAATAAATACCATATATCGGTTCAGATGGGATCAATGCTTATTAATACACATGAAAACATCATGTATTCATCTTTTATGACTAATCCATTAGCCAGTAGTTGCTGCATTAGACCTCATCACTGCCCAATAATACAAAATTAGAAGTAAATTAAACATCATATTTCTCAAAATGTCCCACGCTTTTTATGACAAAATTGTACTCTCCTCTGCATCGGGCTCAGTACATAACACCCTCTCCGCTTATGCGATGAGATATGTTCAAATAGGTCTGTTCCATTAGCCCCGCCCCTTGAATGTATCCAACTGCACGTGCACGGTGCGATGATGTAATTCAGCCTTTCAGTAGGACAGCACGTGCACGATACGAGGACGTAACTCGAATCTCTTGCTAATTGATATTCATGAGCGCCCAAATAGTACGACATTTGGTCGCGTCGGTGCAAGGCCTATATTGAAGAAGCCTAGTAAAGCTGGGTAGACAAAATTGAAAAGTTTTGCAAATTTAATTACCAAAATTTAAGAACAGGTTTATTCCAAATATTAGAGCTAACAACCATAGGATTCGCGCAACCATAGGATTGGCTGATAATTATGAAATTGTATTGTATTCATAAAACAAATGGAACAGTGGACTTTCTGACATAGAAAAGTTTATATGGTAAAACTAAATTGAAAATTGCACCCATTGACCCTGATTGCGTCACAATGTGCACGTGCATAAGGACCAGCTTCTCACAAAAAGATAAACATAGGCACTACTCTGTCAATTCTTGACCGATATTCTTCATTGACAACTCAAAATTTAGCTTTTGAGCTCTTCTCTTCAAATATGTAAGTCTGATGTACAATATATTAATTTTCGTCTTTCAGCATTGAAAAGAGATCAGTGCGCAAAGGCTATGGTTGTTCTTGTTCTTTGCGCAAAGACGTGACTCTGACTTGTCAATCTTGTCAGAATATAATATACGCACATCGTTTTATAAGATAAAGTAATGACAAGCTTTACTAATGGATATACCCCACCACAGCACACATATAGATAACTGTTCATTTATTTATTGATTTTTTATTTATTGCCAAAGACCAAAATGCGTGAAATTGGTGGTTGTTAGCCCTATTCTATTTAGTTTAAATAGAGGGAATTTTGATTAATGTTGTATATTTTGAGATATCTAACTTTCTTCAAATTCAAGTAAAAAATTACCAAATGGTGTCAAAAATTTACATTTATTTGAATCATTTTATTTACAAACACACAAATTACTTGAGTTATAAGACATCTTTTAAAATTCTGTCTATTTAAACTAAATAACACCATTCTAGCTAAAGATTAATGCCTTGGTTATGCAGATTGCTAGTGTAGTTATGCCCAAAAATGTTTTTCAAGTAAGCTCTATCCTTTCTTTAATTGTTACCAAAAAAAACCATCTTTTTCTGATTTTTGCTTCAACTTTGAATCTAAAATGATTAAAAATGAGAAAATTTTAAAACAAATTAAAAATCTGATCAAAAGAAAAATCCATCCCTGAACATTTGATACATTTAAGACTAAAATCCGTTTTGTAGTTATTTTCATACAAAGCAATGATCTTGTATCATGTAATTTTTTGGGGTTCAAATGACTATTTTTGACGGGAAAAAAGAACTTTGGAAGACAATGTTCCCCCTAACGTTAAAGGAACTCTAAAATATGTCACAATGATACCTTCTATAACAATGATACCTTCTATAACAATGATACCTTCTATAACAATGATACCTTCTATAACAATGATACCTTCTATAACAATGATACCTTCTATAACAATAATACCTTCTAGAACAATGATACCTTCTATAACAATGATACCTTCTATAACAATGATACCTTCTATAACAATGATACCTTCTATAACAATGATACCTTCTATAACAATAATACCTTCTATAACAATGATACCTTCTATAACAATGATACCTTCTATAACAATGATACCTTCTATAACAATGATACCTTCTATAACAATGATACCTTCTATAACAATGATACCTTCTATAACAATGATACCTTCTATAACAATAATACCTTCTATAACCATGATACCTTCTGTAACCATGATACCTTCTATAACAATGATACCTTCTATAACAATGATACCTTCTATAACAATGATACCTTCTATAACAATGATACCTTCTATAACAATGATACCTTCTATAACAATAATACCTTCTATAACAATGATACCTTCTATAACAATGATACCTTCTATAACAATGATACCCTCTATAACAATGATACCTTCTATAACAATGATACCTTCTAGAACAATGATACCTTCTATAACAATGATACCTTCTATAACAATGATACCCTCTATAACAATGATACCTTCTAGAACAATGATACCTTCTAGAACAATGATACCTTCTAGAACAATGATACCTTCTATAACAATGATACCTTCTATAACAATGATACCTTCTATAACAATTATACCTTCTATAACATAAGCTTGTTGTTCATGAATTGATTCCAGACCAGTTCCCACACACGGTATCAAACATTACAACGCCTGCAGCCATATACATTTTTAAATGTCTTGTACATTGCAGATATATTTACTCAGGAACATGTGTATTCCATTCGCAGTTGATTTAAATAGAGCGTTGTTCCGGGAAATGTAACCTAACCCCATCACTTACTGGCATACGTTCTCGCTACTTGCCACATGAATACTTACAATGCATAGGTGTAAAACATATTCCACCAGAGGGGAAATTGGAATCGTATTGTTTATAATTGTAAAGAATGGGCAATCACATGGGCTTACAATATGTTGCCAGCTTCCGTGGCCCAATAATCAAATACATGTTGCCCTCCATAGCCACAAACCCACGTCAATCCTCAAGTAATGATGCAATTTCCACATTTCCCATGTCAATACATCAGCACGGTGTCAACATATATATTGAACATTGACTAATTGATTTTAATTCGAAGTACAAATGATACAAGGTCGGATATTTGTCTAACCTAAAATAAACAGACACAACCAAGCAAATACAATAGAATTAATTCACGATGCGGTTTTATAAGTAAATACATGTTCAACAATCTATGAATGACATGTGTACTCCAATCTATGATACACATACTAATATGTGATGTGTGTACTAATCTATGATGCACGTACTAATCTATGATACGTGTACTAATCCATGATGCATGTACTAATCTGTGATGCATGTACTAATCTATGATGCACGTACTAATCTATAATGCATGTACTAATCTATGATGCATGTGCTAATCTATGATGCACATACTAATCTATGATGCACGTACTAATCCATGTTGCATATACTAATCTGTGATGCACGTACTAATCTATGATGCACGTACTAATCTATGATGCATGTGCTAATATATGATGCACGTACTAATCTATGATGCACGTACCAATCTATAATGCATGTACTAATCTATGATGCACGTACCAATCTATAATGCATGTACTAATCTATGATGCATGTACTAATCTGTGATGCATGTACTAATCTGTGATGCATGTGCTAATCTAGGATACACGTACTAATCTATGATACACGTACTAATCCATGATTCATGTACTAATCTATGATGCATGTACTAATCTATGATGCACGTACCAATCTATAATGCATGTACTAATCTATGATGCATGTACTAATCTATGATGCATGTACTAATCTGTGATGCATGTGCTAATCTATGATACACGTACTAATCTATGATACACGTACTAATCTATGATACACATACTAATCTAGGATACATGTGCTAATCTATGATGCATGTACTAATCTGTGATGCATGTGCTAATCTATGTTACACGTACTAATATATGATACACGTACTAATCTATGATACACGTACTAATCTATGAAGCACGTACTAATCTATGATACGTGTACTAATCCATGATGCATATACTAATCTATGATACGTGTACTAATCTGTGATGCCTGTACTAATCTATGATGCATGTACTAATCTATAATGCACGTACTAATCTGTGATGCCTGTACTAATCTATGATACGTGTACTAATCTATGATACCTGTACTAATCTATGATGCATGTACTAATCCATGATGCACGAACGAATCCATGATGCATGTACTTATCTATGATGCATGTACTAATCCATGATGCATGTACTAATCTATGATGCACGTACTAATCTATGATGCATGTACTTATCTATGATGCATGTACCAATCTTTAATGCATGTACTTATCTATGATGCATGTACTAATCTATGATGCACGTACTAATCTATGATGCATGTACTTATCTATGATGCATGTACCAATCTTTAATGCATGTACTAATCTATGATGCATGTACTAATCTATGATGCACGTACTAATCTATGATGCACGTACTAATCTATGATGCATGTACCAATCTATAATGCATGTACTAATCTATGATGCACGTACTAATCTATGATGCAAGTACTAATCTATGATGCACGTACTAATCTGTGATGCCTGTACTAATCTGTGATGCATGTACTAATATATGATGCATGTACTAATCTATGATGCATGTACTAATCTATAATGCATGTACTAATCTATGATGCACGTACTAATCCATGATGCATATACTAATCTATGATACATGTACTAATCTGTGATGCATATACTAATCTATGATACGTGTACTAATCTGTGATGCATGTACTAATCTATGATGCATGTACTAATCTATGATGCATGTACTAATCTGTGATGCATATACTAATCTATGATACGTGTACTAATCTGTGATGCATATACTAATCTATGTTACGTGTACTAATCTGTGATGAATGTACTAATCTATGATGCATGTACTAATCTATGATGCATGTACTAATCTGTGATGCATGTACTAATATTTGATACATGTACTAATCTATGATGCATGTACTAATCTATGATGCATGTACTAATCTATAATGCATGTACTAATCTATGATGCGGGTACTAATCCATGATGCATATACTAATCTATGATACGTGTACTAATCTGTGATGCATATACTAATCTATGATACCTGTACTAATCTGTGATGCATGTACTAATTTATGATGCATGTACTAATATATGATGCATATATTAATATATGATGCATGTACTAATCTATGATGCATGTTCTAATCTATGATGCACGTACTAATCTATGATGCATATATTAATCTATGATGCATGTACTAATCTATTATGCATGTACTAATCTATGATGCACGTACTAATCCATGATGCATATACTAATCTATGATACGTGTACTAATCTATGATGCATGTACTAATCTATGATGCATGTACTAATCTATGATACGTGTACGTATCTATGATGCATGTACTAATCTATGATGCATGTACTAATCTATGATACGTGTACGTATCTTTGATGCATGTACTAATCTATGATGCATGTGCTCCAATCTATGAAACAAGGACTCACAATCTTAGCAAGAGTTTTGCTATTATCTCTATGACATTTCCCATACAGGCTTTCTACTAATTGAAGCTCATTTTCAAAAAAGAATATCATAGCAAGATAGCATCTCTGAAATATAACTGTCATTCATCTACAATTCATATAATCAGTCAAAATAATAATACTTTCTGAAACACAGCAAGAACTTGTGGCAAAAAGGACATCTTGTAGCTGTCACGATTAGTGTGGGCTGCTAATTGTACAGGAGGATGGACCCCAATGAAGAGATAATAAAGAGTTAACTTTTCCTTTCCAAGATATAGATGCGTGGGCACAGGGCGTCCCGAAACATGTCTACCGCATCAGCATTTTTAATGAAAGGTTTGAAATATTTAGAGAGTGTCCTTTATGAGAACACGTTTGGTACCAAATATACTTCGTGTTTGTATGGCTATGGTGTAGTCTATAAGGCATACCATGTAGATATCGAGATCACGAAATAACAGGAATGGAAAAAGTCAACATCATATGAAGAAAATTCGCAGGGCAGGAAATCTGAGGATGAGAGTGATGATGATTGTTATATACCTATAGGACCCAACCCACACATACACACATATACACATACATGTACACACAACCAAAAGCTGTCCATATTCTACATTTTATACCTAAAGATCAATTTCCAGTGGCAGTGTGTCAGGTGATCTAAAGTCGCCTTGTGGGAGAGTCACCTGCAGGTCATTATCCAGTGGCAGTGTGTCAGGTGATCTAAGGTCACTTTGTGGGAGAGTCACCTGCAGGTCATTATCCAGTGGCAGTGTGTCAGGTTATCTAAGGTCACCTTGTGGGAGAGTCACCTGCAGGTCATTATCCAGTGGCAGTGTGTCAGACGAACTAAGGTCACCTTGTGGGAGAGTCACCTGCAGGTCATTATCCAGTGGCAGCATGTCAGGCGATCTAAGGTCACCTTGTGAGAGAGTCACATGCAGGTCATTATCCAGTGGCAGGGTGTCAGGCGGTCTAAGGTCACCTTGTGGGTGAGTCACCTGCAGGTCATTATCCAGTGGCAGTGTGTCAGACGAACTAAGGTCACCTTGTGGGAGAGTCACCTGTAGGTCATTATCCAGTGGCAGCATGTCAGGCGATCTAAGGTCACCTTGTGGGAGAGTCACCTGCAGGTCATTATCCAGTGGCAGTGTGTCAGGTGATCTAAGGTCACCTTGTGGGAGAGTCACCTGCAGGTCATTATCCAGTGGCAGTGTGTCAGGTGATCTAAGGTCACCTTGTGGGAGAGTCACCTGCAGGTCATTATCCAGTGGCAGTGTGTCAGGTTATCTAAGGTCACCTTGTGGGAGAGTCACCTGCAGGTCACCTTCGGCTAACACATTCATGTTGACTTCCTGAAATAGAAGAAACGTTTGTGCAACTGGTGTCATGTCAATACCAAGAAATCACAATCAGGTTTCCATTTTTTTCTGATTAAATTGCTTTTTCGAAATATGACAAATCTAATAAAAGGATTTGTTCTCAACTTCCGACATGTTGAGATGTCTGAGCCATTCTTCCCACACAGGAACGTTGATCGTGGGTGTTTGTGCTCGGTACTGAAGAATTGCAAATAGCATATAGAACTTGCAAGTAATATGTCATAGTAGTGTGACAAAAAATGTGTGCATTTACAATATATGCTTCTACTGCAATACACAATGAAGATAATACCTAATATTGCTAAATAAGCACTGAGCAACCTTTGCCATGTGAAGCCATTAACAAAATATCACTTGTGATAAGAGGGCCATATGATGAAGCCATTCTGGACTGGTGTGTGGGCAGAGGCGTCAAAGTATTGCAAAGCCATTAAGACGATAGGAATGCATGCAAACCCCACTGTCCACCACAGTATCCAATGGCAACCCCACTGTCCACCACAGCATCCAATGGCAACCCCACTCTCCACCACAGCATCCAATGGCAACCCCACTCTCCATCACAGCATCCAATGGCAACCCCACTCTCCACCACAGCATCCAATGGCAACTCCACTCTCCACCACAGCATCCAATGACAACCCCACTCTCCACCACAGCATCCAATGGCAACCCCACTCTCCGCCACAGCATCCAATGACAACCCCACTCTCCGCCACAGCATCCAATGACAACCCCACTCTCCACCACAGCATCCAATGGCAACCCCACTCTCCACCACAGCATCCAATGGCAACCCCACTCTCCACCACAGCATCCAATGGCAACCCCACTCTCCACCACAGCATCCAATGGCAACCCCACTCTCCACCACAGCATCCAATGGCAACCCCACTCTCCACCACAGCATCCAATGGCAACCCCACTCTCCACCACAGCATCCAATGGCAACCCCACTCTCCACCACAGCATCCAATGGCAACCCCACTCTCCACCACAGCATCCAATGGCAACCCCACTCTCCACAGCATCCACTACAGCAACATGGCACAATAAAACTGTTTTAAGGGCACTGCCCCCTGCCACTGATACAGTGCTATATCTTTGTTGAAATGTACACTCAATATGCATATCTTGACACCTAACATCATAGCATTCAGCGATCGTAACACGTGGTTGATTTATATGCACGTGAGGGAATATTTCAATTTATAAGTTGCCTTGAAGAAATGACGTTAGCTCCTAATCCATAAAATCAATGGTGACATGCATTATAATTTACTTTCTAGGTGCACATTTGGTACTACTCTTTGTGGTAAAGTTTGGTAGTTAGGTTATGTTTAATACTTTCAGTAGGTAAGTGTAATGTATTACCTCATAAACACACTAATGTCGCATATCTCTTATGATGTGAGTGCAATTCAAAGGATAGATATTGACAAAAGGTACATATACGATGGAAAGATTAATGTTCAAAATACAGTGATTAAATTAAGGTAACATTCCAACTTGGGATTGCCTCATGAATAACCTATGTTTAGAAAATGACGTTTATACTATGTTAAGCAATACTTTCCATGTAGACTTAGAAGGTGATATTATATTTCTACTTTAGGAAAGGCATGTCTACTTTATCCTAACTAACTTGAGAGACAAATCAAAGCTTGTCTATTAAAGGCGGCGTGGTAATGTGGAGAGTGATTATTTGCTGGAGTATCACAGAGTTGATGGACATCCCATTAAGCTGGAGTATCACAGAGTTGATGGACATCCCATTAGGCTGGAGTACCGCAGAGTTGGTGGACATCCCATTAGGCTGGAGTATCACAGAGTTGATGGACATCCCATTAGGCTGGAGTATCACAGAGTTGGTGGACATCCCATTAGGCTGGAGTATCACAGAGTTGGTGTACATCCCATTAGGCTGGAGTATCACAGAGTTGGTGGACATCCCATTAGGCTGGAGTATCACAGAGATGGTGGACGTCCCATTAGGCTGGAGTATCAAAGAGGTGGTGGACATCCCATTAGGCTGGAGTATCACAGAGTTGATGGACATCCCATTAGGCTGGAGTATCACAGAGTTGATGGACATCCCATTAGGCTGGAGTACCGCAGAGTTGGTGGACATCCCATTAGGCTGGAGTATCACAGAGTTGATGGACATCCCATTAGGCTGGAGTATCACAGAGTTGGTGGACATCCCATTAGGCTGGAGTATCGCAGAGTTGGTGGACATCCCATTAGGCTGGAGTATCACAGAGATGGTGGAAATCCCATTAGGCTGGAGTATCACAGAGTTGGTGGACATCCCATTAGGCTGGAGTATCGCAGAGTTGGTGGACATCCCATTAGGCTGGAGTATCACAGAGATGGTGGACATCCCATTAGGCTGGAGTATCACAGAGTTGGTGGACATCCCATTAGGCTGGAGTATCACAGAGTTGGTGGACATCCCATTGGGCTGGAGTATCACAGATTTGATGGAGATCCCATTAGGCTGAAGTATCACAGAGTTGGTGGGTGGACATCTCATTAGGCTGGAGTATCACAGAGTTGGTGGACATCCCATTAGCTGGAGTATCACAGAGATGGTGGACATCCCATTAGGCTGGAGTATCACAGAGATGGTGGACATCCCATTAGGCTGGAGTATCACAGAGTTGGTGGACATCCCATTAGGCTGGAGTATCACAGAGTTGGTGGGTGGACATCCCATTAGGCTGGAGTATCACAGAGATGGTGGACATCCCATTAGGCTGGAGTACCGCAGAGGTGGTGGACATCCCATTAGGCTGGAGTATCACAGAGGTGGTGGACATCCCATTAGGCTGGAGTATCACAGATTTGATGGACATCCCATTAGGCTGGAGTATCACAGAGTTGGTGGACATCCCATTAGGCTGGAGTATCACAGAGTTGGTGGACATCCCATTAGGCTGGAGTATCACAGAGTTGGTGGACATCCCATTAGGCTGGAGTATCACAGAGATGGTAGACATCCCATTGGGCTGGAGTATCACAGATTTGATGGACATCCCATTAGGCTGAAGTATCACAGAGATGGTGGACATCCCATTAGGCTGGAGTATCACAGAGTTGGTGGACATCCCATTAGGCTGGAGTATCACAGAGATGGTGGACATCCCATTAGGCTGGAGTATCACAGAGTTGGTGGACATCCCATTAGGCTGGAGTATCACAGAGTTGGTGGACATCCCATTAGGCTGGAGTATCACAGAGTTGGTGGGTGGACATCCCATTAGGCTGGAGTATCACAGAGTTGGTGGACATCCCATTAGGCTGGAGTATCGCAGAGTTGGTGGACATCCCATTAGGCTGGAGTATCACAGAGATGGTGGACATCCCATTAGGCTGGAGTATCACAGAGTTGGTGGACATCCCATTAGGCTGGAGTATCGCAGAGTTGGTGGGTGGACATCCCATTAGGCTGGAGTATCGCAGAGTTGGTGGACATCCCATTAGGCCATCCCAACTTATATAAACTGCAAGTCAGCATTTTCTTGCCAGAAGACACTAAGCTGTATTTGTCACTAAGCTGTAAGGATATCTACTCCAGCAACTTGATGACATGCCTCATCCTCTGGACAGATATACCTTATTATGGTGCCACTTGTATCACAAGTGACTATACAGTTGTCATCCTGTTTCATCAAACTGATATACATAAATATGACAGGTAGCAGTGGTCAAGTACTACAAGATGGTTTCCTTCATAGCATGTAGCAACCAATGTATCCGGCCTACGTTATCATCAATATACTTAGCTTTACATGTCTTGATTTATTCGTACACTACATTTTATAGGGCAGAAGCATGATTTGCCAGCATGGATTTTCTAATTTGCTATCAAGCTAGTATTTCCCAGCGGCTGTCAATTTAAACATCCAATGGCAAACTAATAGTGCTTGCATTTTTCATAGACACTTAGTCCACATTGTAAAACCAATAAGTGTTTTATGACATAGCTCTCTCTGAGATAAGCCCCTCTTCATTTTCCAAGCTCCACTTATTTCACAAATCTTGTCCCCTCCCACACTTGCTGTTAGTGGCAATCCTCATTAGCAAAAAGTGTTCAAATATGAATTCTCAATTTGGTTTTGTTAATCAATAAAGAAATAATTTTAAAAAATGCGAGTGCTCTTCTTTCTCTTACGAATGGTCATTGAGCTGACTTATGCTGTTCTTTTTTTGAAGGGAATTAAGGTTGACGAATTCCTCCTTCTATAGAAATGAGACTATTTATTTGGAAGTTTTAATTAGATATTGTTATCAGTCTTTTATGGAAGTCACTTGATTAAATCCATGGCAGGAAGTCCGTCCTCTGGGGCTAAATTAAACTGCATTCTAGCGGGCATACATTTTCACATAATATGTATTTCGAATTTGATTCAAAAGACGTGTAACGGTGTGACGTGTGATGGTTACACAATCAGCATGTTTTAAGCACGCGTCTATATGGTACTAATAAAATTCGACAATGCAATTATATAATATAGGATGCAACAGTGAGTTTCCATCACATCTGGATTGACTGAATGAGACCAACTCTGTAAGCTGATTCTATGTATAACACCTGCCCGGTTTAATTAAATTGTTTATCTTATCTATCATATAATTATAAGAAAAAGACTACATTTTAGTGAATATCTTGATTTGTATTAGGCGTAGAAAGTGTCTGATCGGAGTAGACAGTGTTTGATAGGAGTAGACAGTGTCTGGTAGGAGTAGACAGTGTCTGATAGTAGACAGTGTCTGGTAGGAGTAGATTGTCTGATCGGAGTAGACAGTGTCTGGTAGGAAAAAACTGCCTGATAGGAGTAGACAGTGTCTGGTAGGAGTAGACAGTGTCTGATCGGAGTAGACAGTGTCTGGTAGGAGTAGACAGTGTCTGATAGGAGTATACACTGTCTGATAGGAGTAGACAGTGTCTGATAGGAGTAGACAGTGTCTGGTAGGAGTAGAAAGTGTCTGGGAGGCAAAAAGTGGCAGAATTAGCCGTAACGAAGAGGGCACTGACATCATTATCTGTGGAGCACTGCAATGTGTTATGGCATGACGCCAGTGTGTTTCCATTTTCTACATTCCCTTTGTTATATGTCTTCGGGCGACAAAGGTCTTAGGTGTACGTATATTATTCGTTGGCATCTTTACCTTATGCCATCCATTATGAGTTTGTTATATTATGACAAAACTGTTAACAAGTAAAAGATTAGGAAAGGTTTAGGAAGGTTAAATAAAATGAATGTTGATTAATCGGCATAAATTACTGAACTCCAGACACTTCCGGGAATTGTGAATACACTACACAATTCCTGGTGATGGTTAAGAGAGGGCTATTAACCATACACAAGTAAATGCTAATTTAACCATACACAAGTAAATGCTAATTTAACCATACACAAGTAAACGCTAATTTAACCATACACATGTAAATGCTAATTTAACCATACACGAGTAAATGCTAATTTAACCATACACAAGTAAATGCTAATTTAACCATACACAAGTAAATGCTAATTTAACCATACACAAGTAAATGCTAATTTAACCATACACAAGTAAATGCTAATTTAACCATACACAAGTAAATGCTAATTTAACCATACACAAGCAAATGCTAATTTAACCATACACAAGCAAATGCTAATTTAACCATACACAAGCAAATGCTAATTTAACCATAAACAAGTAAATTGAAAGGGAATTATTAGCGCTGTGTGGTTGTGGGGCAGATGTTCGCATGCTAAATCGCATTAAATGAACATAAAATAATTTATTTATCTGACATATTCCAATTTTATAAACCGGATCCAAAACCTTTCCTTGAATTGTTTTTATTGTAGAGTTATGGTTTCTATTACCAGTCACATTTGTAATCTGTGAAGGAAGTAGCTTGATGAGAGAAACTGCCGTATATGAAAATCTAAGATTTCTTTTATGGTATAAAGTTTCTATATATTGTCAAATCAGTAATCTTAAGCTTTGATATACGAAGAAGGGTGAAAGACGAGGAAGCACTCATGGTATATATATATATTCGGAGCACGACAATCTTTTATGAAAAATACTTATAGCAGCAACGATTTATTTGTATTCTGTCACAATAATATGACAAATGAAAAGATTTTAGACATATGGATTATAGACATAGGGGTTATAGAAATAGGGATTAGAGACATAAGGAATGCAGAAATAGGGACTATAGACAAAGGACTATAGACATAGGGACTATAGACATAGGGATTATAGACAAAGGGATTATAGACATAGGGATTATAGACATAGGGACTATAGACATGGGGATTATAGACATAGGGATTATAGACATAGGGATTATAGATATAGGGACTATAGACATGGGGATTATAGACATAGGGATTATAGACATATGGACTGTAGGCTTAGAGATTATAGACATAGGGACTGTAGACATAGGAATTATAGACATAGGGACTGTAGACATGGGGATTATAGACATATGGACTATAGACATGGGGATTATCGACATAGGGATTATCGATATAGAGATTATAGACATAGAGACTATAGACATAAGGATTATAGACATATGGACTGTAGGCTTAGAGATTATAGACATAGGGACTGTAGACATAGGAATTATAGACATAGGGACTGTAGACATATGGACTGTATGTATAGTGATTATAGACATATGGATTGTAGACATTATAGACATATGGGGATTATCGACATAGGGATTATCGACATAGGGATTATAGACATAGGGATTATAGACATAGGGATTATAGACATAGGGACTATAGACTTAGGGACTATAGACATAGGGACTATAGACATAGGGAGTATAGACATAGGGATTATATACATAGGGATTATAGACATGGGGATTATAGACATAGGGATTATAAAGATAGGGATTATAGACAAAGGAATTATAAAGATAGGGATTATAGACATAGGGATTATAGACATAGGGATTATAGACATAGGGATAATAGACATAGGGACTATAGACATGGGGATTATAGACATATGGATTATATATATAGGGACTATAGACATAGGGACTGTAGACATAGGGACTATAGACATAGGGGCGATAGACATAGGGATTAAAGACATATGGACTGTAGGCATAGGGATTATAGACATAGGGATTATAGACATAGGGATTATAGACATAGGGATTATAGACATGGGGATTACATACAAAGGGACTGTAGGCATAGGGATTATAGACATATGGACTGTAGGCATAGGGATTATAGGCATAGGGATTATAGACATAGGGATTATAGACATGGGGATTACAGACATAGGGACTGTAGGCATAGGGATTGTAGACATAGGGATTGTAGACAAATGGATTGTAGACATAGGGATTACAGACATAGGGATTATAGTCATATGGATTGTAGACAAATGGATTGTAGACATAGGGATTATAGACATAGTGATTATAGACATATGGATTATAGACATAGGGATTATAGACATAGGGATTATAGACATATGGATTGTAGACATATGGATTGTAGACATGGGGATTATAGACATACGGATTGTAGACATGGGGATTATAGACATATGAACTGTAGGCATAGTGATTATAGACTTATGGACTGTAGATATAGGGATTATAGACATATAGATTATAGACATGGGGATAATAGACATATGGATTGTAGACATATGGACTGTAGACATAGGGGTTATAGACGAGTTGTGCCGTGTGAATGCAAGCATTTCTTGGGTTGGTGTAATGTGATGCATCAGACGCTTGCATATTGTGGGACACAAAAGTAGTAATTCACAAACATGATAAAGAGAAGTGGTGACTGGAGACATCAGACAACATAAACAATACAGGGTGTGAGGTCGGTCTGGACACCTCCAGTGCTCTAGCATGTAATGACTTCGTTATTATTTATGAAGACTTTAGTGCTCGGGACCTTGAGGTTTCACAGAATACACTATACATCATCTCAACATGACAGACAATTATAAATGCGTATGCATGCAGACATAAGTGGAATTTTAAATACATATTACACACAACTAAGTAATCAAATAATCAAGTCTTCTGTTTTAAAATAGAAAAGTAAATACGCCTGTATGTGTTGCTAAAATGTTGTTATCGTGACATCAGATTTTTCATCGTGCTGTAAATAAAAGTATAATGAGTTGGTTTTGACTTATTCGACATGAAAAAGTATCCAGGCAAAATATCAAATTTGCCATTTCCGTTCTAGAGAGCTGATATAATATAGTTGACGGCCGGAATGAGACCTGAATATAATAAGTAACGTGGATATATGTATATTCTTGTAAAATCCACAGTTGTGGACATTTTGGAGCATAGATCACAACAAATATATCAGCTGTCACCACAGCAAGTATTCTTGTAAACTCTCAATCTCACGAGACATATGAGGAGATTTCTTTGCATGTATTAATATGGCAAAGTGCTTGCATCGGTTTTCATTCAAATCGCATATAGATATATCCTTCTACTCGTCACAAGAGTCAACAAAAAATATGTTGAGCCACGCATATAAGGATGAAGTGTCGTGTATTGTTTTATTAATCTTGCTTGAGCAATAAATGGATATCAGGGGAAAAGATGAGGCATGTCATTATGACACCCACCTCCATGAGACATGTCATAATGACACCCACCTCTATGGGGCATGTTATAGTGACACCCACCTCTATGGGGCATGTTATAGTGACACCCACCTCTATGGGGCATGTTATAGTGACACCCACCTCTATGGGGCATGTTATAGTGACACCCAGCTCTATGAGGCATGTTATAGTGACACCCACCTCTATGGGGCATGTTATTGTGACACCCACCTCTATGGGGCATGTTATAGTGACACCCACCTCTATGAGGCATGCCATAGTCACACCCACCTCTATGGGGCATGTTATAGTGACACCCACCTCTATGGGGTATGTTATAGTGACATCCACCTCTATGGGGCATGTTATAGTGACACCCACCTCTATGGGGTATGTTATAGTGACATCCACCTCTATGGGGCATGTTATAGTGACACCCACCTCTATGGGGCATGTTATAGTGACACCCACCTCTATGGGGCATGTTATAGTGACACCCACCTCTATGGGGCATGTTATAGTGACACCCACCTCTATGGGGCATGTTATAGTGACACCCACCTCTATGGGGCATGTTACAGTGACACCCACCTCTATGGGGCATGTTATAGTGACACCCACCTCTATGAGGCATGCCATAGTCACACCCACCTCTATGGGGCATGTTATAGTGACACCCACCTCTATGGGGCATGTTACAGTGACACCCACCTCTATGGGGCATGTTATAGTGACACCCAGCTCTGAGGCATGTTATAGTGACACCCACCTCTATGGGGCATGTTATAGTGACACCCACCTCTATGGGGCATGTTATAGTGACACCCACCTCTATGGGGCATGTTATAGTGACACCCACCTCTATGGGGCATGTTATAGTGACACCCACCTCTATGGGGCATGTTATAGTGACACCCACCTCTATGGGGCATGTTATAGTGACACCCACCTCTATGGGGCATGTTATAGTGACACCCACCTCTATGGGGCATGTTATAGTGACACCCACCTCTATGGGGCATGTTATAGTGACACCCACCTCTATGGGGCATGTTACAGTGACACCCACCTCTATGGGGCATGTTACAGTGACACCCACCTCTATGGGGCATGTCATAGTGACACCCACCTCTATGGGGCATGTCATAGTGACACCCACCTTGCCTCAAGAAGCTCATGCTGACAACTCGCTGACTCGTCTGGTAACGCATCACTATTGCGTATAGGCACTTTACACAAATGATTTTGTCTCAAACACGACACCTATAAATGCACTCCTGACTTTTTAATTCCCCGCGCGTGTACCTCTTTTCAGTGTTTACACATACAGGGGTCATATGACTTGTTGATTTCCAAAATGGCTGACATGGTCAAATTTGGACAATACCACATCTTGTAAATCGTGAATATTATTTTGTTTTGGAATATTAATTGACTCTGTACTAGGGGAAGTGTTGTGTGTGGGTATGGTAAGAAATGCTGAATTGTAATAACATCTGAGTTAAGCACATTTCAAGTTTGTGTGGAAATGGGAATCCTGGCAAAAGTTTGAGTGAGCAATCTTACCATTAATCTAAATGCATGGCGAGGTTGAGTCCCATACTGCCTCGGCTACAAATGGCGTGAAATACGGAAAACCATTTACTCATATTTGCAAGCAATTAACATACAGTTGTGTAATTGGTTGGGTCTCGTACAGGTCACGCACAATGACAGAAATGTACACCCGTGTTTGTCCATTTCCTATGTTGAAAGGCAATTTAAAATGGATCATTTATAATTTGGGCGGGGGGGGGGGTTATATTGGAAATATATGTGGCTGGAAATGGGACATGAATGAGATGGGATCTAATTTGTTTGTTTGGGATTTTTACATCACTTTCAAATATTATTTCAGTCATTTCGCGAGAGTGTCTCGCCACGAGTGAAAGTAAGTGCCTATTATCAGACTTGTGAGACACAAGCTCCAGGAGAAATATTTGGAACTGTTGCACAGAACATATAACCTTTCTCAGATCATCTCAGTATCATCCTAATACAGAGAATTTCACATTCGATTGCAAAACAGCAAAACGGAAGATGGTTTTCGATTCCAAAACAGCAAAACGGAAGATGGTTCTTAATAGTTTTCCTTTTGTTTGTGAAGGCTATGTCTATCTGCTTTATGCCTCAGTGACATTTGCACCGGGCGCCGCCGGGAAGTAACAGTCGGCCAACATCACAGGGTCCCGGGCGCCGGGCCGTTTATCAGCAACAATCTGAGAGATGTCGTAGCTGTGGTCATATTATTAAAGGGCACTGCATGGCACGTGCAAGACTATATGGCACAGACGTCTGTAGGATATGCTAAAGACGTCTATATCATTTGACAGACGTCTGAAGGACATCCTAAAGACGTCTATATGATATCGTTGGGAGACCGTTGGATCATCTGACTTTTGCCTCAGTCACATTTGCGCCGATTTCAGTAAAGATGCCGGGCCGATGGGTATTTTTTACAAAATCGGCAGGCAGTTCAGATTGCCGTGCGGGCACCGGGAGATCATCGGCCACAATTGGGCATCTTTAAGACGTCGGGCGGGGCATCAGGAACTTTTATCTGGAACATTGTTTGTTGCCTGCGTTTCCCTGATGTCTTATCAGCAAATATCATCTTAAAGTACACGGCAGTCTCCCACAGGCACATCGGCAGATCATCTTAGGGCTGCCGGTAGCATCGTGCGGTGAAAATAGGATTTTTTTTATTTCATGTGTTCACAGGCCATCGTCAGATGATCCAACGGGCTCTGTACAATATCATATATCTTTATATCAATATCTTTAGGATGTCCTTCAGACGTCTATCAAATGGTCTAGATGTCTTTAGGATATCCTACAGACGTCTGCCAATGATCTAGATGTCTTAAGGATATCCTACAGACATCTGCACCATTCAATCTTGCATGTGCCGTGCCGGAACCCTGCCGTGTAGTCTAGGATGATATTTGCTGATAAGACATCGGGGAAACGCGGCAACTTTTATGTTGCAGATAAAAGTTCCCGATGACCCGCCCGACGTCTTAAGGATGCTAAATTGTGGCCGATGATCTCCCGGCGCCCTCACTGACCATCTGAACCCGGTGGCCAATTTTGTAAAAAATACTCATCGTCCGGCACCTTAATTGAGATCGGCGCAAATGTGACTGGGGTATTATGTATGGCTCTCTATATAAGGTCAATCTTATTTTCTCTAGTATGTGATTAACTATACTTTGTAAAATGAAAGATTCTATGGAGTTTAAGCTTTCAATTAAAAGCTCTTCTGTGGAGGCATAAATGGATTGAAATCAACAATGCTTTGCGACGATAAACTTATTCATGTTAATTAACTCATAATTCACGCATGTCCTCTGGTAATTAGCATATCCTCTGGTAATTAGCATATCCTCTGGTAATGAGCATGTCCTCTGGTAATTAGCATGTCCTCTGGTAATTAGCATGTCCTCTGGTAATTAGCATGTCCTCTGGTAATTAGCATGTCTTTCGATAAATAACATGTCCTCTGATAATAAACATGTCCTCTGGTAATTAGCATGACCTCTGGTAATAAGCATTTCCTCTGGTATTTAGCATTTCCTCTGGTATTTAGCATTTCCTCTGGTATTTAGCCTTTCCTCTAGTATTTAGCATATCCTCCAATAATTGGCATATCCTCCGATAAATAAGATGTCCTCTGGTAGTAAACATTTCTTCTGGTAATAAGCATGTCCTCTGGTAATTAGCATGTCCTCTGGTAATTAGCATGTCCTCTGGTAATTAGCATGTCCTCTGGTAATTAGCATATCCTCTGGTAATTAGCATGTCCTCTGGTAATTAGCGTATCCTCTGGTAATTAGCGTATCCTCTGGTAATTAGCGTATCCTCTGGTAATTAGCGTATCCTCTGGTAATAAACATTTCTTCTGATAATAAGCATGTCCTTTTTACAGTGTGGATGTCATGACTTCAAGCCACGCGAGAAGAAGAAATCTCCTCAGCCTTCCCCCACAGAGATTAACCTCAATGAGTACAGGAGAGTATCATCATTCATTTGATGAAAACATCTGAACATCAAGTTTGGCAAAGTAAAATCATGTTTGGTTAGAAATACACGATTTCCAGGTATGGAGTACTAAGCTTCTTCCTCTGGAAAATCAAATCAGGGCCCGCGTTTTCCAAACCTACTTCTGATGTCTCATTCATTTTATCGGTGGCCTAAACCATGTTAATTATGTTTTATATTTTGCAGGAAATCTTTCTGACATAAGCTTAGAACAGGTATTGAGTAACACTGCACAAGATATGTGCTTGCAGCTTGCACATCTTCATTTGTCTCCGGATAATCTGATGACCCTCCCCAATACATAGACAAAATAAATCACCATATAAATATCTAGTTTCCATTTCTCTGATGTACTAATTGTGTCAATTAAACTTTGTCAATAAGCATCGCTTGTACAAATAAAAAGGAATTATAGCTTAAGCCATGACTTCTCACATTCATTCATCCATTCCGAATTAATCAGATCCACACAATGCACACACTACACTAGAAGTGCCAT
Source organism: Amphiduros pacificus (assembly GCA_949316495.1). NCBI lineage: Eukaryota > Metazoa > Annelida > Polychaeta > Phyllodocida > Hesionidae > Amphiduros > Amphiduros pacificus. Next base: position 308,140 of record OX439000.1, on the reverse strand, counting down.
GGTATCACGAGAATCGTGTCATTTGTTAGCCTCATTTGCAATTGATTAAGTATAACAATTAAATCTATTTCTACTGTTTCTGTGTTGATAAGAGATGTTCTATGACGTCATCACAACAGATATAATTTCAATGAGACCATGGGGAAACAACAGAGCAGACGACACTTGATCTCATTTGATTCAGACCTTCCTACAGACATGCTGACGGCTTCTGGCAAATTTAGATGGAACAGACTTACAAACAAGAGCAAATATTTTAGAGCGATGATGATTAAATTTAATCGAGCATACAAACCCCATATAAAATGGAGATTTTATGCCTGATGTTGACAATACCTTTATGACAAGTTTAGTTGAGGATTAAAATCTTTTTCAAATGATACAGAAAGTTTAACATCTTTGTGGTGAAAAAGTCTATTCAAAGAAACTTAATGCACCTTAAATTATTTCAGAATGTGCCCAATTTGAAGGCCAGGCCATATGGAAGTCTTGATTCAACATAACACGTTTTTACTTTAAAATATGGAAAGGAAGAGAAGGAATCTTTAATACAATGCTATACATGTACATGTGTTTTGTTTGCGCTGAGCAAAACATGGCTTAATGATTCCTTTCTGTTGCTAATAATTGAATATTTTCAGGGTTCAAATTTCTATTGTAATATCTGGCTTAAAGCTTTCATGAAATTACAGAAGTCACAGGAAACTTTACAGAGATTTGGGTTATGTTAAAATGATATGTGGCCACGAAACTAATAAAACAGGCTTTCTCACTGAAATACATCAAAATACACATACTATGGTTCGTGAGTTTTGTTGGAAGTGCAAAGGACTGGTTGTACTTTTGTAAACAGGTATGTTACCTCTATTGTGGTCTATCAGGGTTTTAGGCCTGTACCAATAGAACACTCCAAATCACTCCAATGCCCAAATCTGAAGGTGCCCCATTGTTAACAAAACTTGACTAAGCAGGTGTCTGCACTTGATCACGTGTCAGCTGAACGAAGTTTGTTGACAGTGTCCAATGGATGATTAAGATTTTACCAGAAGACATCTTTAAAATGGCACAAATTTATGTCGAGGAAATGTGATGGGTAAAAACATCTGATCACAGTCTGGGATATAAACATTAATATTATGCAAGGAAAAAATCTCTTTTCAATTATGCTTTAAACAGTTTGGTTAGGATTTGTCAACCAATGGTAGGTTTACATTCAGTTTGACATCCCGTTGTTCTCGATAACATTGTTCAAAAAAACCTTTTACTACATTTGTGGGGCAGTTTGCGCAGTAACTGACAGATACAACTTCAAGTTAGATTTGTGAAGTTGAGATTGAGGATTTTCTCTGCAGTTGCTGTCAAAGTAGAAACAAAGTCTGATTCTAATTCTTTATTGATGATGTATCACATTATCTTTGTCATTATTTGTGATATTTTAATCTGGGATTATATCAAAGATTCACAAATTGCACGAATCAATTAATTGTTCTTAAATGAGAGCGTCTAATGAAGTAGTTTTGTAAAATACGGCTATTTATCTGCGAAGATTGTCTTATTTTCCAATCCAATGTCTGACAGTTTGTGTCTTTTGGGCATCTGGGCGATAATGTGGCGGCTGCGTTATGGATTCAGACAACAGTCGTCTTTCTAGGATCCTTGATAACTCTCCTTCATTGTTATACTGACTCATCTTGTGAAGGTACACGATACCCAGGGACAGCTGTGTGCTCACTGATGTAGGTTTTTTGCCTTATTTTAAATAGGATACAGTGCTGTTTTTTTATATTTTGATTTCTTAAAGAAATGGGACATATCAAATGTCTTTCATCATGCCATTAATCTACTTGCTATGTTAGAACAGTCAAGTGATGAATTCTATCTAACAGTATCCGCTTGAAATGTCATATGTGATTAAAGTTTACAGAAAACAGTGAGAATAGAATATGTTGTCCTAAACCAGCTGCGAACAGGTGCAAATAACGTGAATTGAGCTTTATGACACTTTGGGAGAGTCATGCCTGACATGTCGTAGGTGCAGACCAAATCATTCACTCCGGGTAATATGGGCTCATCTAAGAAAATGCCACCACAATATGGAGAATATCACAGTGGAAGAATGAAAAAAAAAACAAACAAAAAAACAAAAACAGTAAGAGTAAGCTATCTTGATACATACACTACATATACTTTATTGAAGATATTATTTGTCTTCTCAAACTGAATCTGGCCACAACATTTATCCGGTATTAACTTATGTATTCATTATAGACAATGCAATTCTCTAAAATCTCATACTCTCAAATTTATGGTCCATTATATCCCTCAGATTGATGGTCCATTACATCTCTCAGATTGGTGGTCCATTATATCTCTCAGATTGATGGTCCATTATATCTCTCAGATTGGTGGTCCATTATATCTCTCAGATTGATGGTCCATTATATCTCTCAGATTGATGGTCCATTACATCTCTCAGATTGATGGTCCATTACATCTCTCAGATTGATGGTCCATTACATCTCTCAGATTGGTGGTCCATTATATCCATCAGATTGATGGCCCATTACATCCATCAGATTGATGGTCCATTACATCTCTCAGATTGATGGTCCATTACATTTCTCAGATTGATGGTCCATTATATCCATCAGATTGATGGCCCATTACATCCATCAGATTGATGGTCCATTACATCTCTCAGATTGATGGTCCATTACATTTCTCAGATTGATGGTCCATTACATTTCTCAGATTGATGGTCCATTACATCTCTCAGATTGATGGTCCATTACATTTCTCAGATTGATGGTCCATTATATCTCTCAGATTGATGGTCCATTACATCTCTCAGATTGGTGGTCCATTACAACTCTCAGATTGATGGTCCATTACATTTCTCAGATTGATGGTCCATGATATCTCTCAGATTGATGGTCCATTACATCTCTCAGATTGATGGACCATTATATATCTCAGATTGGTGGTCAATTAAATCTTATAAGCAATTCAAATTGATATTAAGCAAGAGCGTCTTTCACCAATTGCCAAAATATTAAATCCCCATTAAATAAGACTTAAAAAATACTCCCTATCTCAGAATATTGGGCATACCAAGTTATTGATTTGACTTAAAACCGGGTTCTCATCATTTATCTCATACTTGGTGCTTCAAGAGAGTGTTCTGCACCTATGAGATATTCTTTTGCAGATCACCCCTCTGCCGAACTACTTTCGCAGATCACCCCTCTGCCGAACTACTTTCGCAGATCACCCATGTGCCGAACTACTTTTGCAAATCATCCTTGGTCCAAATGACAAGTGAGATCCTTCCACCAGAACCAACAAAAGAGATCTGTCAGGCTGAACACTGCATCAACCCATGCTCTTGACTTTATCTCATATTTATCTACAGCAAATGGTTTATATACCAGACCAGTAAAGAAAAGAACATGTGAGTGCAGTGTTCAGGCTGACAGATATCTCAAGTTGGTTCTGGTGGAAGGATCTCAATGCCCACCTCTCAATGGCGTCATAACATAATAAATTGTAATGACGTCATTGAGTGTGACGTCATTAAAAAGGGGGCGTGGCATTGTTTATGTTGTTTGACACACACAACATAGGTCCGCACATGCTGCAATGTTTTCCTCTCAGTTTTGCTTTAAATAGATTGGACATCAAACCAAAACCTTTATCTCATACCTATCTGTAGCAGTAAAGTATGAGATAAAGTCAAGAACATAGGTTCATGCAGTGTTCAGGCTGACAGATCTCTTATATTGGTCTTATATTGGTTTCGGACTCTTGAGATCCTTCCACCAGAACCAACTTGAGAGATCTGCCAGCCTGAACACTGCACTCACATGTTCTTGCCTTAATAATGTTTTGATGAAAAGGTTAAAGGTTAAGATACAATGGACAGTTTCACATTGACTTGATATTGTCTGTTTCAATCAAATCACAATGCAGTGTAATTAAATGGAGGATTTCTTTTGCCCATGGCCACTAACCAGTCGCACTATATTTTCTTGACACTACAAGTATTGACACTCACTTACACTACAAGTATCGACACTTGCTTACACTACAAGTATTGACACTCACACTACAATTATTGACACTCACACTACAATTATTGACACTCACACTACAAGTATTGACACTCGCTTACACTACAAGTATTGACACTCGCTTACACTACAAGTATTGACACTCACACTACAAGTATTGACACTCACACTACAAGTATTGACACTCACACTATAAGTATTGACACTCACACTACAAGTATTGTCACTCACACTACAAGTATTGACACTCACACTACAAGTGTTGACACTCACACTACAAGTATTGACACTTGCTTACACTACAAGTATTGACACTCACACTACAAGTATTGACACTCACACTACAAGTATTGACACTCACACTATAAGTATTGACACTCACACTACAAGTATTGTCACTCACACTACAAGTATTGTCACTCACACTACAAGTATTGACACTCACACTACAAGTATTGACACTCACACTACAAGTATTGACACTCGCTTACATCATTATTTCTTGACACTCACATTATACTTTCTTCACATTCGCTTATGCTACAAGTATTGATACTTGCTTACACTACAAGTATTGACACTCTGTTGACATTGGCTTGGACTATAAGTATTGAGACTCGTTTATACTACACGCATTGACACTTGTTTTCGTCTACACCCTTGCTTGATGTAATTTATCTCATATTCCTACTTCCTAAATCAACCCTCCGTGCACTATTACACTTCTCCTTTATTGGAAGGCTCCAATATTTACATTCAGTTCAGACAGGATATCCTTACTCAATGAAAGCCAACAATGGCCGAGTCCAGACTTGGCGTGGTCCTAGCATCCAGTAAACCCTTCCAGGGGAAGCAGCAACTCTGGCCAGTCCCTCCTGCAGCGAGCTGACGTTTCTCATCAAGGCTGATATGAGGTGTGGTCACAACCTTGTCAATAGTTGCACAGTTTTCCAAGACCCTTAGAGTGCATCACTACAATATATTTGGCTGAGCTCCGTTTACTTTGTTACTTTTTGATGACAAAAAATGAAGGCGTCCTCACTCTTCATGATGGTTCCCACCGAAACACGCTCACACATATATACATATAGTGCATATATATATATATATATATATATATATATATATATATATATATATATATATATATATATATATATATATATATATATATATATATATATATATATATATATATATATATATATATATGTATATATGTATATACCCGCCTAACACTTTCAAGTTTTCTGTCATCAGATATATACACTTACAAATATGAGAATAGAGATGAACTTGTTGACAGAGAGACTGTTGTGCTATCAGTCTCTCAAATCATAATATATAATTTGGTATCAAAGTTGATATATGTTTTATTCCTTTGTTGGGGCTCTGCACGCACAAACTACATTCGATTGACATTCTATCACCTCCCTTCTATTATATATCTGAATGTTGTATATGCATGTAGACGATGTACTCTTTCATACGGCATATGGTATAATCCAGAACATAGATTATTTTCCTCAGAGAACTAATATTTATTCCAAAAATAAAAGTCTCGAAGATGATGCCGTATCAAGAATGTGTAAATGTATTTGGATACATATGTAAATGGAAAGTACAATTTGATATTTTGTCTGAGAAATTCAACCTTCTATTTCCTGGAATGGTTTGTCCTTTTTGTTTGATAAATGTGATCTCCTTTTTTCACCTTATGGCAAAACTTGAAATGATATAAATAACTACCATCAGATTAGAATACCTTGTCATGGTCAGGTCTTAAGAAAGGAACCAATGAAGATGGTTGCCATACACAGCACTGTAGATATAATATTTTGACATTATTGACAGATCTGTTAGCAAATTTTGAAATTTATTCTATGAATAGGAACAACACGAGACTCAGAATTTAAGCGGAGTTATAATGATCCACGTGGTGACTCAAAGCGGAGATTTACAACAATATTTCCAATTCATTAAATTGGGACAGCAGACGTGGACTAATGAAACTATCATGTATCATCATGGTGAACCAAATCTTGAATAATGTGGAGAATTAATATATATATATATATAATGAAAAATAGACAAGTGGTGGACTGTCTCAAGGGACGGCGGGGATCAGGGAGTGAGTTTCACACTGGTCATCAGCTGGCGGACCACACTTGTTCTTCTCCCAACTGGGCAGGAAGACACAGTGCTTCATATCCACATGGCCCCACTAAATATATTAAGAGTATTAGGTGGAAATCTTGTTGACCAGGACCCAAATGTGTGACTAGTGACAACAGCGTTAGATTCATTTCCCCTGAATGCATCCATTGGCGGTACCGCCCAGTCCACTATCATTAAGTGGGATAGTCTTTACTTTTATTATTTTCTTAAATAACCAGATTAAAACTACTTTTCTGCACTCCGCATTGTGTAGGTGGGTAAATGGTTCCAACAGGTAATCTGCGGAGGGGCTTTGCTTTATAAAAGCCTCGCTAGCTCCATATTTTATAAGGCGCCTTCATCATAAGGGAATAAAGGTGGGAGGACGAGACAACCGGATAACACGGCAAATATGTGCATCTTAATGTGTCACCCATATATGGAAAAAGGATATACAATACTTCCATGTCCACTCGTGTTCATTTTGATTAAAAATTGTTTTTGTGAAATGCAGGAAAGAAATATTAGATTACAACAGTAACGCATTGTGATACACACATTGTAAAGTATTATTTTAAATTACAAGTTTGACATTGTATTTCATTAAATAATTGTTATCTTTTAGATAAATGTGCATTCCGATTGACTCGTTAAAACCAGATGCTCCATGCAGAATAGTCAAGAACTTGAGGATTCTCATAGTCCATGGTAATACTCTTCTTAAGTGATTTGTGAATTAGTCCTCGATATTTGTGTATCATCAGGGACGGTTTTCTGGTTAGGGACTTCAGATGCGGTATATTATCATCTTCAGCACTGACATATGTATGTAACCCTTGCCTTCCACCTCATTACAAACCTCAATGTATAAAAAGCAGCAGACTTACCCGGTTTCCCAAATGTATGACGAAAGTGTTTTTTTAAGCAACGCCGAATTTCTCTTCTTCCTTGTGAGTGATGTTAATACACGTTATAAAGCAATTGATGTTTCACACATAAATATTAGCATTTAAATCAAAAGTCCGTTTTGTGTAGTAAGATGTGTGTCCCTGATGAAATAAGAAGTAGCCGAAGTTGTTGGTTGAGCTGGCTAGGAGCAGTGTGGGGAGAGCCAGGTAATTGTTGGTGTATATACGCGGCCTGGCTCGCGGCCGTGAGAGTACTCACCTTTCCCTGAGCAGCTCACTAGCCAACATAACCAGAATAAGTGCAATACTGCAGTAGCAGCCAACTCTACACGGATACAGTGCCCCTTTATACGTTATGAACAAATAGCTCAGGAAGACACATGTGACAACCTCTATTTCACATTCATTTGCATTAACCACAGGACAACACAAGGTCGACATCTATTTAGATATTTATACAAATCTTTGCAACAAACAAGATGGCGTATATGGAGTGTGGAGAACTTTGAGCAAGAATGTACTCTGAAGGATTCTCCAGCTACACATACCTGTATGGTATATTTGCAACTAAACTAAAATAATGGAGAATTTCCATAGGATTTTCATTATTGATAGCAAAAGAATCAGTATTTCTAAAAAGAAGACAAAAATATTTCTTGGAAGGAAAGATAGATGGATACCATATTTTACTTGTAATTTGTGAATCAAATACATTTCCGATGACTTTTCATCATGGCTTTAAACTGCAACAATCACATATAGAAAGATAAAGTTAAATAAAACATGACATATACTTCCCTTAAAAAAATCAAGCGCATTTTCAACATATATTCGGCCATCTTGATTTATATATCTACATTTGATACATATACATTGAGTATATATCTACATTTCCCTTTGAAACCTACATCATGCCATACTATTTTACATTTGACTTCTCCAAAATATACACAACACTCCTGTCACTGACTTTATTTGCTTTATTTTCATTTTTTATTTCTCAAGTTCAAGATAAATATATGAAATGTGTCTGAACATTATATGAAACACTTCATATTCAATGAAAGCAATTACATGCTTACCTTATATACCTACCTGCTGAACATCAGCTAGAAAATGGTGTCTTAGATTTAAAGGAGACATGAATTGTAGATATCTACTTCTCCTTTTGATATATTTGCATTAATTTTTGATACCATCAAAGACGTACATATTTTGAGAAAGTTTTGGTCCATAATTTGGTCCATACATTTGAGACTGCTGTATGAAATTACTGAATAGCTTTTTTTGTAATTGCAGAAATGGCTTTATACAGAAAACAATGATGAAATCTTCATATCAGGGTTATATTTGAATGATATGTATGCCAAACCATATAGAATTGAATTCTATTTTTATCAACTAAGAAAATGTAAAATATGATAACTTTATACAGAAAACAAATATGAAATTTTATTTGAGCTCAGACACGTTTGCAAAGTTACTAACTATTACACGGAAATCTTTTATTTTACCTCCTCTCTGAAATTAACACTCTCTGAAAGTAATGCTTTCCGAAATTGATGCTCTCTGAAATTAATGAATTGCCTCATAAAATAATTTGACAAAGGTTGGGACAGGTACTTTTTGAAATCCTCATATTGGAGTTATATGAGTGATATGCATATCAGAACATAACGAACATAAGTTCTTTGTAAACGTCAAAAGTGGTAAAATAATAACTATTCATAACAGGATTTTATTTGAGCTCAGACACGTTTCACAGTTGGTCATGAGGCCAATCTTGAGCAAGTATGAATATATCCAGTGCAATGCAACAGTTCCAAATGTTTTAGCATCAGCTTGTGTCACACAGATTTGATGATATGCTTTGACGCTTTTCTCATAACAAGATTGCTCATTCAACAATTTGCCGTGATCCAAATGTCAATATGAAAATGGACTTTACCTGTCCAAGATGTATTGACAATTAACCAACCCTTAGCAGATACCTGCTAACAACACTCATTCTTGTACATATTCCACCAGAATGGCATGTTATTATTGCAAAACAATAATACTCAAGATCCTCAAATCGTGAAGTTTTTATTTGACCATGTTAGTCATGATGGAAAACAAATAGTCACATGTCACATGTGTATTTCTACCCTTATAGCAATAAAAACATTTCATTTTGCTTTTTCCCAATGTCGATTCTTTTTTCAAGGGCTTCTCCTCTACTCACATAAAAAATGTCATGCTTTAAAAGCATACTCTTGTTGTTCATCTTGTTCATAATGTGCTCTCCAAGATCAACTAAAAATATATATGTTCACATGTACACACTGCTAAAAAATGGCGTCAATGCCTCGAAAATAATCCTTTAGTTTTACAGTTATACAGAATTAGAATTTCTATATTAAAAAAAAACCTTAAATATAATAAAATAAATATTGCAATCATTTTTTTTTATTGTGAAATAAAACCACAATTTGAAATAAGATATATGTATGGTAATAATACTCAGATGTATGTGTGACATACTATTTTATCACCACTGATCATGAGCGTGTGGGGGCATCTACCACTGAGGCACATACAGTTTTGGATACATTTACACCTATGGGACTGGATGATGTACGCAAGTTAGTGAAAAAAGCTGCAAAAAAATTGTGTGAACTAGATCCAATCCCTACTGATTTACTGCATGACGTACTTGAAGAATTATTACCACTAATTGCAGCCATCATAAATAAATCATTGCTAAATTGCGAAGTATCTGAAAATATGAAGATAGCGATTATAAAGCCACTATTAAAAAACTAGGACTGGAACTGATTGAGTGTAATTACAGGCCGGTGTCGAACCTAACCTACTTATCAAAATTGACAGAAAGGGCCGTCGCAGACCAATTTGTACCACACCTAGTAAAAAATGGACTAACTGACAAATTCCAGTCAGCATATAAAGAATTCCATAGTACGGAGACGGCATTGCTTAGAGTACAAAATGACATTCTGACTGAAATGGATGACAGAAGATCAGTCATCCTCTTAATGCTTGACCTCTCTGCGGCTTTTGATACTATAGACCATGAAATACTCTCTGATAGATTGGAAAGGATATGCCGAGTAAAAGGAAATGCATTAAAATGGATAAGATCATATCTAAAAAATAAAAAACAATGTGTAAAGGTTGGGGATCACAGATCAAAGCAATGAGGAATTAAGTATGGAGTCCCTCAGGGATCGGTCCTGGGACCTATTCTTTTCACTATATACATGGCTCCACTAGCGGACATCCTAACCATATATGGACTTAATTATCACATCTATGCCGACGACACACAAATCTACATCCCTATGGCTGCGAAAACACCATTATCTGTAGAAAAAATACGGTAGTAAATCTTGGGATTACATTTGACTCCGAAATGGATATGCATGCACAAATAAATAAAATGTGCAAAAAGGGTTACTATCATATCAGAAACATAGCAGCAATCAGACAGTGTCTAGACGAAAAGACGGCAGAAACTCTGACGCATGCATTTGTCACATCAATGCTGGACTATGGTAATGGGCTACTTGCCGGACTACCAAAATCGGCATTAAAAAAACTGCAATACCTGCAGAATGCTGAGGCTCGTGTGGTTGGAAGGATTAGAAAATTTGACCATATCTCGGGAAAAACTAAAAGACTTACATTGGTTGCCCGTACATGCAAGAATTGAGTTCAAAATAATTCTAACAGTCTGGAAGGCCTTAAATGGTAAGGCACCGCTGTACATAAGTGACCTCTTACGAGTAAAAACTGGTGACAGAGAACTTAGGTCTAATGATGGTACCTATCTCTGTGTACCGAACATGGGCCTAAGAACGGTAGGTGATAGAGCTTTCTCATCCATTGTTCCCAGACTATTGAATGACATGCCTACTGACATCAGAACTAGCACTTCAATTCCCTTCTGAAAAGTAGGCTGAAGACTTATTTATTCAGGAGGCATCTACTTAACACAGCGCTATGAACAGACTTGTCTGGTATATGCGCTATACAAAAGTTTTTATTATTATTATTATTATTTATCTCAGCAAGGAAGCATTCTCAGCATGATACCAGTGGCAGATATTTAAAATGTGAGACATTCCTCTACATGTCAGGTATTTTGGCTTAACGGGAGAAAAGGTCACGATGGGCCTGATGATGAGTATATATTATTCATAATCATATATCATGAAGAAATGACAAATGCACATCAAATACCTGGCAGAACAAGTAGATGAAGTTGACAATACACGCATTCAGATATATATATATATATATATATATATATATATATATATATATATATATATATATATATATATATATATATATATATATATATATATATATATATATATATATATATCTGAATGTGTATTATAAAATGTGTATATAAAAAACAATATATGTTTTGTTTAGGAAGTTCTTCCTAATGCCTCAGTCACATTTGCACCGGGCGCCGGCCGGGCAGTAACAATCGGCCGACTTCACAGTCTGCCGGGCGCCGGGGAGTTTATAAGCAACAATCTCAGATATGCCGTAGTTGTGGTCACATTATTAAAGGGCACCGCACGGCACGTGCAAGACTGAATAGCACAGACATCTGCAGGATATCTTAAAGACGTCTGGATCATTGACAGACGTCTGTAGGATATCCTAAAGACGTCTTTATCATTGGCAGACATCTGAAAGACATCCTAAAGACGTCTGTCTCATTTGACAGACGTCTGAAAGACATCCTAAAGACGTCTATGATATATCGCAGGGAGCCCGTGCGATCATCTGACGATGGTCTATGAACACATGAAATAAATATAATCCTATTTTCACCGCACGATGCCACCGGCAGCCCTAAGATAATCTGCCGATGTCCCTGCGGGACCCTGCCGGGACCCTGCCGTGCACTTTAAGATGATATTTGCTGATAAGACATCGGGGAAACGCCGGAAACTTTTATGTGGCAGCTAAAAGTTCCCGATGACCCGGCCGACTTCTTAAAGATGCCCAATTGTGGCCGATGATCTCCCGGTGCCCGCACGGCAATCTGAAATGCCTGCCGATTTTGTAAAAAATACCCATCGGCCGGGCATCTTTACTGAAATCGGCGCAAATGTGACTGAGGCATAAATAGATGTCTTCAATCTAGTCCTGAAGAACTACTACTGCTAATATCATTAGGAACGGAATTCCCGAACCTTTGGGCCATAGCAGAAAATCGCTATCTCTCTTCATGCGATTTTTTGGGACAATATGTAAGGGACTGTCATTGAACCTTAGTTCTTTCACTCTGCCGTATGCCTCATTCACATTTGCACCGGACGAAGAATTGGCTGACTTCACAGTCTGCCAGGCGCCAGGGAGTTTATCAGCAACAATCTGAGATATGCCGTAGCTGTGGTCACATTATTAAAGGGCACCGCACGGCACCCGCAAGATGAGATGAAACAACATCTGTTTCATGATACAGACGTCTGCAGGATGTCTTTAAGACGTTTGGGTAGGCTTAAAAAAATTCAATCCTATTTTCACCACACGATGCCACCGGCAGCCCTAAGATAATCTGCCGATGTGCCTGCGGGACACTGCCGGGACCCTGCCGGGACCCTGCCAGGACCCTGCTGTGCACTTTAAGATGATATTTTGCTGATGAGACAAAAGACCCATCAGACATCTTAAAGATGCCCAATTGTGGCTGATGATATCCGGGTGCCCGCACAGCAATCTGAACTGCCGGCTGATTTTGTAAAAAATACACATCGGCCGGGCATCTTTACTGAAATCAGCGCAAATGTGACTGAGGTATTATGTGGAGTAGGAAAGGGAGTGTCATTCTAGTCAATGCCTTCCACGTAGTAAGGAGTATTTAAGTCCTATTCTGGCACTCTGGGAGGTAGTGTAGTTCCTTCACTATCTCAAATATATGATCATATTTCTTGATCCTTCCTACTATATGTGCAGCAGAGCTCTGCAGGTAATGCATTTTCTTAGTATCTGGAATATGAAGTGCAAAGAGACCGTTTCCGTAGTCAAGTGACAAAGACATCAGTTTTAAGTCTGCAGATCTATCACCAAGACACTGTCTGATGGCAGCAAATGTTCCTTGGTTATGTGTATCCCGGTTTATGAAGTCATCATGGTTTGAAGACTCTGGGAGGCCATCAGGAAGTTGATCTGGGGATGGGGGTGACAAATGTTTTGTCTCCCTCCATGATTTCCCCTTTTCCATGCACATCTACATTGTCTGAAAAGGTTAGAAGTATAATATAATATAATATAATATAAATAAAAATTTATATAGCGCTGTATCAGACTAAGTCTGCTCTAAGCGCGTCTCGAGATAATACTTCCTAAACAAATGCGTCTTCAGCCTTTTCTTGAAAGTGTCTATACTTTTACAATTTTTCACTTCAAGGGGCAGGGCATTCCAGTTTTTTGGAGCATATACCATGAAAGCCCTGTCACCATATGTTTTCATATTCGTCTTGGGTACTATATATTCATTTTTATTATTGGATCTTAGTCCCAGATCAGATTTCTTACCAGTTAATAATTGGGCGAGGTATTCTGGGGCAAAGCCATTTTGCACCTTCCATGTTAATAGAGAAATTTTAAAATCAATTCTCGCCTCAACTGGCAGCCAATGAAGGTCCATAAGCTTTTGTGTAATGTGATCCCTCTTTTTGAGTTTACCTACTACTCTTGCTGCAGCATTCTGTAATTTTTGCAGTTTGGCAATTTCATACTTTGGTAGTCCTGCTAAAAGTGAATTCCCATAGTCAAGGGTAGAAGTGACAAAAGAGTGAGCAAGAGTGTTTGCTGTTTTCTCATCTAAACAGTTTCTAATGCTAGCTAAATTTTTTACATGAAAATAACCATTTTTGCACATTTTTTTAATTTGCGATTTCATTGATAACTCCTGATCTAGAATAACCCCAAGATCCTTAACTGTTTTTGATCTAGAGATATTAGTCTCACCTACTAGGATTTCATTTGGTAAATTGTCATTTCTGAAATCACAGCTTTTACCACATAAAAGCATTTCTGTTTTCTCATCATTTATCTTCATTTTATTTTCTATTAAAAATTTCCTTATCAATTTAATACATTTTTCCATTTCAATACAGGACCTATTTCTATCTACTTCAGATTTTGGATCTATTGTAATATATAATTGCGTATCATCAGCATAGATGTGATGTTTGAGACCAAAATCACCAACAATGTCAGACAGAGGCTCCATATATGCTGTGAACAGCAGTGGTCCTAACACAGAGCCCTGAGGAACCCCATAACTAATATTCTCATTTTCAGATCTTTTACCTTCAATTGTCACACATTGTTTCCTGTTTGCTAGATATGACCGAAACCACTGTAAGGCAGTGCCCCTAATACCACATCTTTTTTCCAGTCTATTCAATAATATGTTATGGTCAATAGTGTCAAATGCCGCTGATAGATCAAGTAGCACTAGCATTACCGTTTTACCACTATCAATATCCATTAAAATGTCATTTTGTACCTTTAACAGTGCAGTCTCAGTGCTATGAAATTCCTTATAAGCAGATTGAAATATACATTGAATATCATTTTTTATGAGGTGACCAACAAATTGTGCAGCGATCGCCCTTTCTATTAATTTAGATAAATAAGCAAGATTAGATACTGGTCTATAATTTTTCTTTATCAATTCCAGACCCAGTTTCTTAATTAATGGTCTAATGATGGCCATTTTCAAGTCATCTGGCATGCTACCCATTGAAATAGATTTATTTATAATAGCCTTTATTAGCGGTAATAGGGGACCCATACACTCAGCCAGAAGCCAGGTTGGGATGGGATCTAGTTCACACGACTTCTTTGCTGACTCTTTGATTAACTTTGATACATCTGCATCATCTAATAGTGCAAATTTTTCCAGGTGAGTACTGAATTTACATTTCTCAGTCATCAGTGATGATGTTTTATCATTTTTATCCATATTTTCCCTCAAGTTCGAGATTTTTTCAAGGAAAAAATTATTAAATTCAGATGCCAACTCTTTACTATCACTATGTTTGGGGAAGGGAGTGTCCTCTTTAGTGTGTAGTAGTTTGTTTAGTATTTTGAACAGCCTTTTTGGATCCGATTTATTAGTATTAATTATTTCTGCATAATAACTATTTCTTGAGTCCTTAATCAAATTGTTATATTTATTTCGCTGTAGTTGATATTGAATTTTGTCAGACTCAAGTCGACTTTTATCATGTTTTCTTTCAAGTTTCCTTTTTTTCCTTTTTTCGTTTTTAATCTCATCAGATAACCACGGAGCTGGTTTCCTATTGGTTATGGTTTTTTCTATGATTGGGGCATGCTTATCAAGTATACATGTTAATTTGCTATATTCAGTTAATAATTCATTGAGGTCCTTTTCATCATATGATTTATTATCACCAAATTTCTCTTCAACATCATCTATAAAACTTTTTATGTTCATTTTTTTGTAACTTCTGTATGATACCTTTTTCTTATTTTTTATTCTAGTTTGAATTTTATTCTCCTCCACCTTGTGTTCTTTTATTAAATTACTATTTATATTTGTGATTAACAAATCCAGTGTGTTACCTAATATGTGTGTAGGTTCAGTCACATGATTATGCAAATTGTATAAATCTAAGATGTCATTAAATTTAATTACATTCGGCCTTTCTGGTTTATTCATATGAAAATTATAGTCACCAACAAAAATCACTTCATGTGTATATGTAGAATAATAACTTAGCAAATCGCTAAATTCCTCAAAAAACTCTGTATAAGTGTATTTGTTTTTTTCTGAGGGTTCTGGTCTATAAATGGTGATAATAGTACATAATTTGTTTTTGGTTTTGATATAAATTTCCATCATTTCCATAGTTGATAAGTTATGACTGTTATTAATTTTCTTTATGTCAATTTCAGGTCTGAAGATAACTGCCAAGCCGCCGCCCGATCTTAGTGCACGTGGTAAGTGTTCAATGTCATAATTATTTTCTTTGATTTTACCTTTAATTATTTTTTCATTTGCTTCATTCATCCAAGTTTCAGTAACAAAAAATAAATCAACGTTATTTTCATTTATGTATACATTTAGAAGTTCCACTTTGTTTCCTATGCTTTGTACATTAGCAGTAGCAATTGTTAGTTCTATATTTATTTCGTAATGTATGTTATTTCTATTTTTAATATTATTAATTGAGTTTTTATTTGTATTGATTCCATCTATGTTATCTCGATTAATGCAACCATCTGCACGCACTCCGGTCATTGACCCTATGACGTCATTTCGAGGAATTCCCATATCACCCCCCGCGTAGTGCCCCCCATGACGGCCAATCAATTTGCAGAGGGGCGGAGCCAACGTTTGCCCGCTTCGGAACTTCGTGCGGCGATTTCTAATATTAGGAGAGTGCTCTATTTGATATGAATTATGTGTTACCATCTTACCATCGTTAGAAAGGTATGCAAACCGATTTGAAAGCAATATGTTGTCAACAGGCATCGGGAAACACGTTCTACTATTACGGATCTGTCTATTATGGGCGGGGCCATTTCGACCACGTGATCTATAAAAGACATGTGATTGGTTCCAGTTTTTCCTTATGTTTCGCATGTATGAGCTGCCATTAAGATGATTTTGATTAAGAGTGTCCATATGGGAAATCCCTTCCCTCAGAGCTGTTTGTTTAATATGAACATTGCGAATTTTATTAGCATCGTTTTCAGCATTAACTATTTTATTTAAAGTCGATTTGCCCTTGTAATTACCATTTGGAAATTGTTTCATATTGCTACACAGAACTTCACTATATAGTTTTTTAATTTTGTTAGAAGAAAACTTTTTATCAATGCCCATAGTTTGACTGCGGAGGTAAGGGATGGGCTTATTTATTAATGTACATGTTAAAGCATCTTCACAGAAAATATCATAATTTGGCCTGTTAAAATCATTTATTTTAAAAACTTGATGTTTACAATTACATTCAAGATTACTCATGCAAACCTCACAACCACTGTATCTCAATACTGTATCATGCATCATGCAATTATGTTTAATATTATCACAGTAGTTTTGGCGATGTGGAATTTTCATCACATTTTTGACTAATTCATTTAAATGACTATCACAGTACAGCATACTTTTTAAATTTTCACCACCATTCGTAACAGACAAACACTTTGAAATAGGATTTATAGCATAAAACCCTTTCTACTAACATATTCTGTGCTAATATTACCAAGTTTATCTTTATAATTTTTGCCCTTACCCCCCGAAAAACATCATTCATTAAATTTCATTTTTTTGCCACCAGATACATGTTCAAAGATACATCTAACCCCATAGCTGCATTTGCCAGTTCTAGCAAAATTGGTGCAGATACCCCTGGACTCTACTTTGGGGGTGCTTTCAGCTATGATAGTATCAACTGCGTCCAGGGCCATGATCATCTGTAGGGGACTACCCATGATGAGCATGCCCTGCGCTAAATCCTCAGGATTCTGAGATTTAATATTTTCCGAATGATTCCAAGATATCTTTCTCAGCTTAGCTGAGGAAAAATGCTGGATATTTTTGACTGTGGAACCCTTATTCCCAATAATTGCCCCCATTTTATCAGAGGGAACCTCTTTTACAATATTGATATCAGTTTTGATCAATTCAGCAATTATTTTAGACTCAATCTCCCCTTTCTCTACTTGTATATTACCCATAGAGCTAGGTATTGTCTCAGGTGGAAAATCATTCAAGTCCTGAGTGAGATCAATATAAATCATTGGCATAATGTAATTAACAAAAGCCTTGGCGCCGACATCAGTGATGTGGTAACCATCATCAACCATAGTTTGGATTCTTAAAAAAGATTCAAAAGCATTCCTAAATGTTGTTACTTGCAATTTGCATTTGTTGTCCTCAGAGATTCTAAAGTTCTGAATTTTCTTGTTAAGCTGTGTGAACTCACTTGAATTGATCCTACTGGGTGGAGTCGTACACAAAATTACCTGTGCATGCGTGTCCTCAAGCAGAACCTTCATGACTTTAAGAATACCTTCATACACATCATGAACTTTTTCTCCATCAACAATATCTTGTGATCCCAGTATGACCACTATACAGTGAAATTCACGTAACTTTGTTATTGTCTCATTACTAGATATCGTGCTCTTAAGATGGACTGCAGAAGTATTTTCCCCAATATCTGGGACAAAAATATTTACATCTCTGAAATCTGATGCCATTTTCTTGATCCTGCAGCCATTTACACTTTCAGTGAGAAAAAGAATCTTAGGCTTTTCAGGGGTCTTCTTACTGTCAGAGTTACCCTTACTCGGCGAGTCCTGACTTAGAGTTAACAATTTATTTTCAGCTTTTTCTTCATCTAATTTTTCTGACAAAACAGCAATATTTGAGTCTTTGACTTCCAGCTCATCTTTCAATTCATTAATCTTCAAATTAGAGAAATGTAATTGTTCAAGAGTATCATTTAATTTAGCCTTATAATTGTTCAATTTTATCTTTAATTCATCAATTTCAAGCTTGAGTTGCTTATCGACTTGTTTATCCTTCCTTCCAGCTGGAGCTGCTGCTGCCACAGGAGGAGGCGCTGCTGCAGTAGCGTTACTACTGCTACTTCTGGTGACTTTGCCACGCTGAGGTTTTGCTGTACTTTCTACCACAGTAGTGTCCAGATCTGCCTCCAGGTCGGGCTGAGCATATTCTGCCATCGCCATAGTATGCTTCAATTACATAAGAAAACACAAAACTATTTTTATTTATATGTATATTTGCACAGATTCACAGACCAGCCTCAATTTCCTATATGGAGAAAATTGATCACAGTAGTTAACAATAGTTACAACTAATTATATAACACCAGATTTCACTTCAGATTTCTAATCCAATTTGCCTTCAATATGAGAAAAATAATATTACACAAGTTAGCACTTCAGATTTTTAATCCTATTTGCCTTCAATATGAGAAAAACAATATTATAATATTACAACACAGAACCCCTATGTGGAGGAGTTATTAATAGCTTAATGTTCTATATGGAGAAGATTAAGCACAGCACACAAATCCTATATGGAGGAATTTTGTGTCAATTTCCTTAAATTATTTATTTGGTGATAAAAAACCAGAAATTCGACCAATTGATTCTTATATGGAGGAACCCGATAGCACACAAATAGTAATATATTTTCTCTATATGGAGAGATGCAACAAAACCCACAAATAATCCTATATGGAGGAATTTTGTGTATATATCAGTAAATTCTCACAGCAGAGAAATTCGACAACCTGATTCCTATATGGAGGAACCCGTAAACAATATACTTTCTCTTTATGGAGAGAAGTACCAAAGCAACAATTAATCCTATATGGAGGATATTTGTAGTATAATATAGTTTAGATTTTCTATATGGAGAAAATCAAAACCAGTAGATATAGAAATCAAACTTCAAGAAAGATTTCAATCATATACCTTTAAATTTTCTATATGGAGAAAATTCAAGTCAACACAAAACACTTCACCCAATTTCTTTTATAGAAGAATAGGGCACACACCAAGTTTGACAATCTTAATTATTATAATTATAATGTTTGACCACTTACTCGCTTGGTTGCAGAGTCACTCTTATCGCCACCCGGATTTCGCTGATGACTGGGCAACGACGCTTGCTTAAAATATTCCTTTTAAAAACTGTCTTATTAAAAACTCCAGATAAAAACACAAAGCGTGCAAACTGTTCCCCAGGTTTGGTGGTTATCGGCTGGGTCCTTCTTCTACTGCTACCGGGTGACGATGATTGCCACACAGTAGTCAGGGTTTATATACTGTAGCTATATGCCTAATATGGTCACGAGAAATGTCAGAATTGATAAACTCACCTTGCACACCTTTATCAGTACTGGCGTGTCCAGGAATAGTTGAACTCAATATATTTATTTTTGTTATCCCATAATTGTAGTAATTACCAATTTGTGTAATAATATGATCTACTTGACACGCTATTCTAATTTGTAGAAACGTACTAGCGGTCAGAGGGGTATATTTAATGCGGGTTCTTTGTGTACACTGTAGTTTTGGTTTTGGCGGGAGGAAAACTTAATGTTTATTTTCTATTTCCACAGGTACCTTCTAGGAAATATTATATAATAGTAAATCGATTTAGCGAGACCGACACTTAATATATTGAGACCGACGGTTGTATTATGATAAGTCCTAGGAGGTTTTATACGTGCCCGGTATATATAGGTTTATATATACAATCCCACGCTGTCGTTGTTTTCGTCCTGTTCAAGTCGATTTCTTGCCTTAAAGTCCAACACAAATTATTCCAATTTTCACAAAAGGTATATTTAGGTTGGTACTCCAGAGATTTGGTATAATTTTCTTGAGAGAAGGTATTTATTGGAAGGATGAAAGGTGATTTAGTTTCCTAGAAATCGCAGCTCCTAGAAAACGCGTCCGCTCCTCCTCGCCACCCGCAAGTAGTACTTAATGGTCACAAATTCTTTTGTAATTGCATAATATAAATATTTCGAAAGAAATTTATTCAAAGTTCTATGACTAAGTGTTATCTTCGTACCACTGGTATTTGTACATTGGACAGTTGTCTTGCTTGATTTCATTTCATTTCATGTTGCCTCATCTTTGAGGTTGACTATCAGAGTAGTCTGGGTAAGGTTTGGACCTCTGCTTCCATGGCTAGTTGGATATTACATTGGTAGAGTAGAGAGCAAAATGGATCTCGCTTCCAATGTCACCTCAGATTGTCTTTTCTAATATATTTTCCAGGCAGAAATCACAGGGATACCCTTGAGGTGTGGGCGTGTGGGCCTGCCGGGTGTGTCGTTTCATGGCCCTTAACATGGTGTAGATTTTGCCACATTGAGCGCACATTGTGTGCGTTTGGTTTGATGCTATTGTTCCGTTTGTTTTGATTTCAGAGGACTATTGTGTATTGTTGTGGTTGCTTGGGAACATGGGCATTGTTACTTTGCACTGTCGCTCGGGCAGGTGTTTTTCCATACTCCCATGTTCGTCGCATGATCTCTTGATCAACGTTCGGGCCTAGTTTGAATACTTAATGTGTGCCAGAATTTTTTTATTTTTGAAGCGGTTTCCAATATATGGACTTAATGCTTCTATTTTCTGGTTTATAGAACTTATTTAAAATGGTATGGTTCAGTAGTTGATCTTGTAGCTGTGGCCGATAAAGGTAGACGTTGGACTAGATTGAAATCTATTTTTCAATAGTGTGTCTGCGTAGGGTAAGAAAATAATCTTTTCATCTACCTTTCTCATTTAAACCAGTTGATTTAAACGTTCTCAACATGTCTATCCATTCCAGTTCTCCAGGTACTCTCGTTTGGTTGTATGGAATTGTTTTTTTGAATAGAATATATATCACTTGAAATTCCATGTCATCTATACTATGACCTGGTTGATTGAAGTGGTGACCTGTAGCTTGGTCATATTCTTTCCTCCTCATGTAGCCTAAATGTTTGTTCATTCGTTCTTTGAACGTCCTGTAAGTTTCACCTACATACTGTTTCTTGCAGGTTCTGCATATTATGAGGTAGACTAAGTTTCTTGTGTTACAGGTGTATTTTTCTGGGGCTTTATACTCTCTTCCAGTTATTGAGCTTTTCACAGTTTTGTGAGTTCTCCCAGAGAGGCAGAATTGGCATCTCCAGGGTCTGATATATTTTTTGGGCTTCTAAATGCTACCAGAGGTTTCACTGGGAAGTCATCTTTGTGGGCGGACAGCTTAAGTAGTGGCCAACGTTTTCCTAAAATTCTTTTGAAGTTTGGATTGGCTTCATTGTAGGTGGTACCTTTGGTCACTTTTTGAAGTGTTCTTCTGTTTGAGCAATTCTTCCCTGCTTTTGTTTCTCGCTTTAGTTTGTGTGGTTTCAAGGATGTCGGTTGGGTATCCTCTTTGTTAATTCGTAGTTGGGATTGTCATAGTAGTCTTCAATGTTCTTACAATTCCCTCTTATTCTCATGAATTCTCCATAAGGGTCACCAGTTTTGCAATGTTTGGGGTGGGAAGAAAAGAAGTGTGTGTGTTTGTGTATTTCGTGTAGAGATCTGTGTAGATAGAGCCATTTTATCGACTTTTACTAGAGTGTCCAAGAATTCTACCTCTACTTTATAATGTTTTGAGGTGAACTTTTTTTTGTGATGGGAGGTGAACTTTATTTTGTGATGGGAGGTGAACTTTATTTTGTGATGGTAGGAGTGTATTCACTGAAGTCAAGGAGTTTCTCCTCTTCTTGGTCAAATACCATGAATATGTCATCGATGTATCTCAGATAGAGAGCCGGTGTCGATGGGGCATTCTTTAGGAGGTTTTCCTCTAGGTGTGCCATAAAAAGGTTGGCATATGATGGGGCTACCCTTGTTCCCATTGCTGTTCCTCCAATTTGTAGGAAATTCTCACCGTTGAAAGTGAAGTTGTTTTCAGTACTGCCTCTAGGAGGTTCATCAAGCTTTTAATGCTCGCTTTGCCTTTATGGTTTTTTTTACCAGACATCTGTATACTGCATTAAGGCCCTCGTTATGGGGGATGTTTCTAAGGCGGTTTTTTCCTCTTTATTGAGGTTTTGGGTGTGGGGGGCCCATGGGACAAATTGGTTGATGTCACTTTGGACACATTTGAAGAAGGTTTCTAACGTTGGATCATGCCAAAATGATTTTAGTCTCATTCTTCTGAAAAAGGATCTCGAATCTGATTGTATTTCATGCATTTTTTGGTTCGCCTGGGGTGGGGCAGTACTTCGTTCATTAGTGGTCAAGGCATGGCTTGAGAGGTTAATGACAGATCGTTCATCCTTGTTGACAAGGTATTCTGTTAAAGAACCAAATCTAGATTTTTTGGTTTGAGACATTTTTATTTTGTCTATTTGGTACATGTGGATCTGGCATACACTCATTGAAATTATCTACTTCCGGGACCAAGATTGGTTGCGTACTGGTTTCATTGTCTTCATTGTTATTATCCTTTCCAACTGAAAAGATCGAGAGGGCATCAATGGTGGGCTTTTTGTTGTGTTTCTCTTGTTCCCTTGTTGTTCGGGATTCTGCGTTTAGCTTATTTTATGACGCGTCAATACTTTTGTTGTTGCTTGGTCAGTATTGTTTTGCTCTTTCTCTTTCTGGAGACGCCAAGGGTTTCTTCCTCAGTATTTTCTAAGTCGTATGCAAACCTTTTGCGTTGTCGACTGCTTTCCTCAATGCGGATATGATTAACAACGGTGTTCGCTGCCGCCCGGGTCTCAGTATAGCAGTTGTTGTCGACTCCTTCCATGCTGCATCTGCGATGTGCTGGTTTGTCGTGGACATGTATTGAGCATGTGTCGTCCAGAGCGAGCAGTTCGCTCTCGTATGAGTGGATTTTTCTCCGCCAATTGGCAGAGAAGTTGGTGTCACTGGCTCTGCTAGGCGCACTGATTTTGATCTGCAAAAGAAGACGATTTGAGCTATTGATAGTATTAAACATTATCTTTTATTTGTTATTTGATAATGTATAAAGTCGAGTTTGTTATTTGATAATGTAGTCGAGTATTATTTTCCCAAGCTGGCTAATCAAGCGGGGTCGAAATTTCTCTTTAAGATCGAGAGCGACGGTTTTCTTTTTGGCGGGGTGGCATTGTTCCCCCATTGTTGATTGTGGCCTGTTAAGCTGGGTTCGGGTCCATTGTGTATTTTAAGGTGATCGGAACATGTATAAGTAAGTAATGCCATTGTTTTACTGTGTCTTAACGTAGCGTTGCTAGGGGCAACAACATGAGGAGGAATATAGATATGTAAGTTTGTTTTTACCTTTAGACGGCGTGGGATAATGTGTCAGCCACATATCTATCACAGTTCCAGATCGGCCACAGCCACATATCACATCTACAGATCGACCACAGCCACATATCTATTACGGTTTCAGATCTACCACAGCCACATATCTATCACAAATACAGATTCCAATTACATTTGTTTTGTATTCATTCACTTATAAATGGAAACAAATGTAAACTGAGCTTTTTGCAAATGTTGATTTACAATGAAGAGAATAAAAACTGCTCAGCTGATATCTTGGGAGCATATAATATAAATATAAATATAAATATAAAGATAAATATGATATATACATAAATATTTATATAAATATAAATATCAAATATAAGTATAAATATAAATAATAATATAAATACAAATACAAATACAAATACAAATAATAATAATAATAATAATAATAATAATAAAAATAATAATAATAAAAATAATAATAATAATAATAATAATAATAATAATAATAATAATAATAATAATAATAATAATAATAATAATAATAATAATAATAATAATAATAATAATAATAATGATAATGATAATAAATGAATTGTAGGTTTCTCAGAAATATTGGTTTGCACTATTAAGGTGGCAATGATACTGAGATAGCCTGGTGATAGATTAAAGCTTGCATGGACTCCTGTTCATATTAAATGTTTGTATAGACTAGTGTATTGAATAGGACATATAAGGAAGTAATAATAGAGTGTGTGTGTTGAGGATCTCACCCGGAAGCTCAGAGAGGATTGTTGGATGGAAGGAATCAAATATCTGCTGCAGTTAGCATTTTAACGCCTCTGTATATACTCTCTCGCTGCCAATAACATTAATAATACAGTATAGTTTTGATATTATATTAATATATCAGAAAGTTAAAAAAAACTTATGATTGGCATTCGTTGAAAAGACATATTAATTGTTTACTTTTGTCGCACTTAAACATTTAATTTTCACGTCTATATAAATCATCAAGACCAAGAATTATAAAATATTATGCTTCACAAACATATATATCATTTCTGCACATGCATACCATTATTCATCCAGTGTAAAAATAAATGGAGAAGTGTAGTGTAATTAAAGAATGAAACCTTGACAGACATTCACCATTTTTAGGTTGTTCAGTGCCCTGCATGATATGGATGAAAACAAGTGAAAACACAAATTAATGATAAGCGTACAATCATGCACTTAGAAAGGCATTTATAAATAGACCACAGATATATGATTCTTTATTTTCTAAAAAGCCTTAAATCACAAGAAACGAAATTAATTCCATTGGGAGAGGTAGACAATGAAGCAAACCCATCTTCATATCATCTTTATAAGGATCACAAAGGCAAATGATTAATATTAAGGAGGTATCAGCAGCATCAGATAACTCAGAATAATGTAGCCAGCACACTATCCCTCTCATAGAGTATCAATCTCAGCATATTGTAGCCAGCGCACTATCCCTCTCATAGAGTATCAATCTCAGCATATCGTAGCCAGCGCACTATCCCTCTCATAGAGTATCAATCTCAGCATATCGTAGCCAGCACACTATCCCTCTCATAGAGTATCAATCTCAGCATATCGTAGCCCGCACATTATCCCTCTCATAGAGTATCAATCTCAGCATATCGTAGCCCGCACATTATCCCTCTCATAGAGTATCAATCTCAGCATATCGTAGCCAGCACACTATCCCTCTCATAGAGTATCAATCTCAGCATATTGCAGCCAGCACACTATCCCTCTCATAGAGTATCAATCTCAGCATATTGTAGCCTGCACACTATCCCTCTCATAGAGTATCAATCTCAGCATATCGTAGCCCGCACATTATCCCTCTCATAGAGTATCAATCTCAGCATATCGTAGCCAGCACACTATCCCTCTCATAGAGTATCAATCTCAGCATATTGTAGCCAGCACACTATCCCTCTCATAGAGTATCAATCTCAGCATATCGTAGCCTGCACACTATCCCTCTCATAGAGTATCAATCTCAGCATATCGTAGCCAGCACACTATCCCTCTCATAGAGTATCAATCTCAGCATATCGTAGCCTGCACACTATCCCTCTCATAGAGTATCAATCTCAGCATATTGCAGCCAGCACACTATCCCTCTCATAGAGTATCAATCTCAGCATATTGTAGCCAGCACACTATCCCTCTCATAGAGTATCAATCTCAGCATATCGTAGCCCGCACATTATCCCTCTCATAGAGTATCAATCTCAGCATATTGTAGCCAGCGCACTATCCCTCTCATAGAGTATCAATCTCAGCATATCGTAGCCCGCACACTATCCCTCTCATAGAGTATCAATCTCAGAATAATGTAGCCAGCACACTATCCCTCTCATAGAGTATCAATGTCAGAATAATGTAGCCAGCACACTATCCCTCTCATAGAGTATCAATCTCAGAATAATGTAGCCTGCACACTATCCCTCTCATAGAGTATCAATCTCAGAATAATGTAGCCAGCGCACTATCCCTCTCATAGAGTATCAATCTCAGCATATTGTAGCCAGCGCACTATCCCTCTCATAGAGTATCAATCTCAGAATAATGTAGCCTGCACACTATCCCTCTCATAGAGTATCAATCTCAGCATATTGTAGCCAGCGCACTATTCCTCTCATAGAGTATCAATCTCAGCATATTGCAGCCTGCGCACTATCCCTCTCATAGAGTATCAATCTCAGCATATTGTAGCCTGCACACTATCCCTCTCATAGAGTATCAATCTCAGAATAATGTAGCCAGCGCACTATCCCTCTCATAGAGTATCAATCTCAGAATAATGTAGCCAGCACACTATCCCTCTCATAGAGTATCAATCTCAGAATAATGTAGCCAGCACACTATCCCTCTCATAGAGTATCAATCTCAGAATAATGTAGCCTGCGCACTATCCCTCTCATAGAGTATCAATCTCAGAATAATGTAGCCAGCGCACTATCCCTCTCATAGAGTATCAATCTCAGAATAATGTAGCCAGCGCACTATCCCTCTCATAGAGTATCAATCTCAGCATATTGTAGCCAGCACACAATCCCTCTCATAGAGTATCAATCTCAGCATATTGTAGCCAGCGCACTATCCCTCTCATAGAGTATCAATCTCAGCATATTGTAGCCAGCACACTATCCCTCTCATAGAGTATCAATCTCAGCATATTGTAGCCAGCGCACTATTCCTCTCATAGAGTATCAATCTCAGCATATTGTAGCCTGCACACTATCCCTCTCATAGAGTATCAATCTCAGCATATTGTAGCCAGCGCACTATCCCTCTCATAGAGTATCAATCTCAGAATAATGTAGCCAGCACACTATCCCTCTCATAGAGTATCAATCTCAGCATATTGTAGCCAGCGCACTATCCCTCTCATAGAGTATCAATTTCAGAATAATGTAGCCAGCACACTATCCCTCTCATAGAGTATCAATCTCAGAATAATGTAGCCAGCGCACTATCCCTCTCATAGAGTATCAATCTCAGAATAATGTAGCCTGCACACTATCCCTCTCATAGAGTATCAATCTCAGCATATCGTAGCCAGCACACTATCCCTCTCATAGAGTATCAATCTCAGAATAATGTAGCCAGCGCACTATTCCTCTCATAGAGTATCAATCTCAGAATAATGTAGCCAGCGCACTATCCCTCTCATAGAGTATCAATCTCAGCATATTGCAGCCTGCGCACTATCCCTCTCATAGAGTATCAATCTCAGCATATTGTAGCCAGCGCACTATTCCTCTCATAGAGTATCAATCTCAGCATATTGTAGCCAGCGCACTATTCCTCTCATAGAGTATCAATCTCAGCATATTGTAGCCTGCACACTATCCCTCTCATAGAGTATCAATCTCAGAATAATGTAGCCTGCGCACTATTCCTCTCATAGAGTATCAATCTCAGCATATTGCAGCCTGCGCACTATCCCTCTCATAGAGTATCAATCTCAGAATATTGTAGCCTGCGCACTATCCCTCTCATAGAGTATCAATCTCAGAATAATGTAGCCAGCACACTATCCCTCTCATAGAGTATCAATCTCAGAATATTGTAGCCAGCGCACTATTCCTCTCATAGAGTATCAATCTCAGCATATTGCAGCCTGCGCACTATCCCTCTCATAGAGTATCAATCTCAGCATATTGTAGCCAGCGCACTATTCCTCTCATAGAGTATCAATCTCAGCATATTGTAGCCTGCACACTATCCCTCTCATAGAGTATCAATCTCAGAATAATGTAGCCTGCGCACTATCCCTCTCATAGAGTATCAATCTCAGAATAATGTAGCCAGCGCACTATTCCTCTCATAGAGTATCAATCTCAGCATATTGCAGCCTGCGCACTATCCCTCTCATAGAGTATCAATCTCAGCATATTGTAGCCAGCGCACTATTCCTCTCATAGAGTATCAATCTCAGCATATTGTAGCCTGCACACTATCCCTCTCATAGAGTATCAATCTCAGAATAATGTAGCCTGCGCACTATTCCTCTCATAGAGTATCAATCTCAGCATATTGCAGCCAGCACACTATTCCTCTCATAGAGTATCAATCTCAGAATAATGTAGCCTGCGCACTATCCCTCTCATAGAGTATCAATCTCAGAATAATGTAGCCAGCACACTATCCCTCTCATAGAGTATCAATCTCAGAATAATGTAGCCAGCGCACTATCCCTCTCATAGAGTATCAATCTCAGAATAATGTAGCCAGCACACTATCCCTCTCATAGAGTATCAATCTCAGAATAATGTAGCCCGCACATTATTCCTCTCATAGAGTATCAATCTCAGCATATTGCAGCCAGCACACTATCCCTCTCATAGAGTATCAATCTCAGCATATTGTAGCCAGCGCACTATCCCTCTCATAGAGTATCAATCTCAGAATAATGTAGCCAGCGCACTATCCCTCTCATAGAGTATCAATCTCAGAATAATGTAGCCCGCACAATATTCCTCTCATAGAGTATCAATCTCAGCATATTGCAGCCAGCACACTATCCCTCTCATAGAGTATCAATCTCAGCATATTGCAGCCAGCACACTATCCCTCTCATAGAGTATCAATCTCAGCATATTGCAGCCAGCGCACTATCCCTCTCATAGAGTATCAATCTCAGCATATTGTAGCCAGCGCACTATCCCTCTCATAGAGTATCAATCTCAGCATATTGCAGCCAGCACACTATCCCTCTCATAGAGTATCAATCTCAGAATAATGTAGCCAGCGCACTATCCCTCTCATAGAGTATCAATCTCAGCATATTGCAGCCAGCGCACTATCCCTCTCATAGAGTATCAATCTCAGAATAATGTAGCCAGCACACTATCCCTCTCATAGAGTATCAATCTCAGAATAATGTAGCCAGCGCACTATCCCTCTCATAGAGTATCAATCTCAGCATATTGCAGCCAGCGCACTATCCCTCTCATAGAGTATCAATCTCAGAATAATGTAGCCAGCACACTATCCCTCTCATAGAGTATCAATCTCAGAATAATGTAGCCAGCGCACTATCCCTCTCATAGAGTATCAATCTCAGAATAATGTAGCCAGCACACTATCCCTCTCATAGAGTATCAATCTCAGAATAATATAGCCTGCACACTATCCCTCTCATAGAGTATCAATCTCAGAATAATGTAGCCAGCACACTATCCCTCTCATAGAGTATCAATCTCAGAATAATGTAGCCTGCGCACTATCCCTCTCATAGAGTATCAATCTCAGAATAATGTAGCCAGCGCACTATCCCTCTCATAGAGTATCAATCTCAGAATAATGTAGCCTGCGCACTATCCCTCTCATAGAGTATCAATCTCAGAATAATGTAGCCCGCACATTATTCCTCTCATAGAGTATCAATCTCAGCATATTGCAGCCAGCACACTATCCCTCTCATAGAGTATCAATCTCAGCATATTGTAGCCAGCGCACTATCCCTCTCATAGAGTATCAATCTCAGAATAATGTAGCCAGCGCACTATCCCTCTCATAGAGTATCAATCTCAGAATAATGTAGCCAGCGCACTATCCCTCTCATAGAGTATCAATCTCAGCATATTGTAGCCGGCATACTATCCCTCTCATAGAGTTTCAATCTCAGAATAATGTAGCCTGCGCACTATCCCTCTCATAGAGTATCAATCTCAGCATATCGTAGCCAGCACACTATCCCTCTCATAGAGTATCAATCTCAGAATAATGTAGCCAGCACACTATCCCTCTCATCGAGTATCAATCTCAGAATAATGTAGCCAGCGCACTATCCCTCTCATAGAGTATCAATCTCAGAATAATGTAGCCAGCACACTATCCCTCTCATAGAGTATCAATCTCAGCATATTGTAGCCGGCATACTATCCCTCTCATAGAGTTTCAATCTCAGAATAATGTAGCCTGCGCACTATCCCTCTCATAGAGTATCAATCTCAGCATATTGTAGCCAGCGCACTATCCCTCTCATAGAGTATCAATCTCAGCATATCGTAGCCCGCACACTATCCCTCTCATAGAGTATCAATCTCAGCATATTGTAGCCGGCATACTATCCCTCTCATAGAGTTTCAATCTCAGAATAATGTAGCCTGCGCACTATCCCTCTCATAGAGTATCAATCTCAGCATATCGTAGCCAGCACACTATCCCTCTCATAGAGTATCAATCTCAGAATAATGTAGCCAGCACACTATCCCTCTCATCGAGTATCAATCTCAGAATAATGTAGCCAGCGCACTATCCCTCTCATAGAGTATCAATCTCAGAATAATGTAGCCAGCACACTATCCCTCTCATAGAGTATCAATCTCAGCATATTGTAGCCGGCACACTATCCCTCTCATAGAGTATCAATCTCAGAATAATGTAGCCTGCGCACTATCCCTCTCATAGAGTATCAATCTCAGCATATTGCAGCCAGCACACTATCCCTCTCATAGAGTATCAATCTCAGCATAATTTAGCCAGCGCACTATCCCTCTCATAAAGTATCAATCTCAGAATAATGTAGCCTGCACACTATCCCTCTCATAGAGTATCAATCTCAGAATAATTTAGCCAGCGCACTATCCCTCTCATAGAGTATCAATCTCAGAATAATGTAGCCTGCACACTATCCCTCTCATAGAGTATCAATCTCAGAATAATGTAGCCTGCACACTATCCCTCTCATAGAGTATCAATCTCAGAATAATGTAGCCAGCGCACTATCCCTCTCATAGAGTATCAATCTCAGCATATTGCAGCCAGCACACTATCCATCTCATAGAGTATCAATCTCAGAATAATGTAGCCTGCACACTATCCCTCTCATAGAGTTTCAATCTCAGAATAATGTAGCCTGCGCACTATCCCTCTCATAGATTATCAATCTCAGCATATCGTAGCCCGCACATTATCCCTCTCATAGAGTATCAATCTCAGCATATTGTAGCCAGCGCACTATCCCTCTCATAGAGTGTCAATCTCAGCATATTGCAGCCAGCACACTATCCCTCTCATAGAGTATCAATCTCAGAATAATGTAGCCTGCGCACTATCCCTCTCATAGAGTATCAATCTCAGCATATTGTAGCCAGCGCACTATCCCTCTCATAGAGTATCAATCTCAGAATAATGTAGCCTGCGCACTATCCCTCTCATAGAGTATCAATCTCAGAATAATTTAGCCAGCGCACTATCCCTCTCATAGAGTATCAATCTCAGAATAATGTAGCCAGCGCACACTATCCCTCTCATAGAGTATCAATCTCAGCATATTGTAGCCAGCACACTATCCCTCTCATAGAGTATCAATCTCAGAATAATGTAGCCTGCACACTATCCCTCTCATAGAGTATCAATCTCAGAATAATGTAGCCTGCACACTATCCCTCTCATAGAGTATCAATCTCAGAATAATGTAGCCTGCGCACTATCCCTCTCATAGAGTATCAATCTCAGCATATTGTAGCCAGCGCACTATCCCTCTCATAGAGTATCAATCTCAGAATAATGTAGCCTGCACACTATCCCTCTCATAGAGTATCAATCTCAGCATATTGTAGCCGGCATACTAAATCTTCTCATAGAATATCAGTATCAGCATATTGTAGCCAGCACACTATTCATCATCATTTCTAACCCCCAAAATGGAGAGCATATACATTATACAATAAAACAAAACATATAAACATTAGAATCAATCTTATCAGAGATCAGGTAGTACAAACTGTTACACTCACTTTACACATGAGAAAGTTCCATATAATAAAATCATAATGATGCAAATTACATAATGCTTTCCCTCTTTGTTTCATACATAGTATGTATGTATGTGTTTCGCCTGTTTTCAATGACCATATAATTTTCTCCCTTGTGTCCATATTCTCCACATACACATTACCTCTAACATGGGTCGATATTGCAATATCTCATTTAATAAGTTTAACCTTTCTCTGTTCAATCCAGAACATATGAACCAAAAGTGCTTTACTGAGTCCTTTTCCTGTTTACAACACATACATATATTTTCATCATTAGTGTCCCACCATACACATCCACCTAATAAAACCATTACCACTGTTCTGCATTTCTCTCTAATACCACCTTATTTGCCATGTCCCACCATTGGCATAACCTTATCTCGTTAAATACCTCCCTGTACAATGTCAATGAACTGTACAAATGTATCGAGCACCACCACCTGTCATACTCTCTACTCATAATTCGACACTGTCTTCTCCATTCACTTTTGTCATTGATATTCCAGTTGTAACCATTTTCATCAAATCACCCTCAAGACCATATTTCACACATGCCTCATATAATACACTCACTGGTCCTGTTGGTTTACACACTTTTGACCAGGAACAAATGAAGCCTATACACATGAAGCCTATACACACAACATTGTCTACACACATTTCCACTTGGCAAATTCAACAAATTCCAAATAAACATCAACCTGGATCTATCAATCCAGATTTCAATAATCACCCAACCCATAGGGGCTAAACAGCTTATCCCGCTAGATTTCTGGGTAGACCTTGGACATTTTTGGCCATTTGTCGATGTGCTGTCTCAAATTAACTGAGTGTACTGTCACTTATATTATAAACCTCTATCCCATACAGTATGGTGGGAACAGTTACTGACCAGTATATTTTTTTATGCAATTACAGGGTTTAAGATATCATTCTCAGCATATTGCAGCCCGCACACTATTTCTCTCATAGAGTATCAATCTCAGAATATATAAAAATATAGGTTTGATTGACAACGGGAATTAATAGATTATGGTCGGTCTGAAGGTCTTGACAAAATAGTTCATTAACACTACAATTGCATTTATTGTTTCTTCATTGCATGATTTGCAGTGACTCATTATATTTGCCAAATATAGGTTGAAACTTTTTATCAATCCCATGGCTGAAATTGAGCAAAGTGATAAGGAACAAATGCTATAACTTTTCATGGTTCTTCAAAATGACTTCCAAAAGTTGGTTAAAAATTTTGGCTATTGTTCAATAGATGTACATACTTAAATGGGAAGTAATGGATTTTCACAACTAGCTTCATTAGCTATTTGAAAGCAAGCTTGTCACGTCTGGGAGGAAGCTTTAACTAGACGGCCTTCACAATAAGACCTACCTTGAGTATGGTGCTATAGGCATTAACACAGTGTAAGATACTTCACTATGGATTTAACATAATTTTTATTATCTTAATATCTTATATAAATTACTAGAATTGATTTGCCAGAAGTGATAGATTTACAACATAACATCACGGGAGATCAAGTCAATGAAAGTCTCGAAAGATTGTTTACGATTAGTGCTCAAATGAAATGGTGTTTTTACGACCTTTCAGCAACTATGGCCATATCAGGTCGACTTTCGAGCCTTTTACCCAGTGTGAAAGTAGCACTGCCGGCAGTGGGAGTTGAACCCACCACCTCCCGTCCTCCGCTTATTTAACCAACAAAGGCACAGATCCTACACTCTACCAGCTGTGCTAGTGGGGCCGGTCAATTAGTGCTCAGTAGAAGACATTTGAGCAACTAGTTGTCTGATAAGCTCATGTTGATAGTCGGTCAGATCGTAATGCTAGTCACAATAAATGGATTTCTGCTTGATGATGGGATGTGTTACAAATGACCAGTCCAGTTATTCTGCCCACACTTAGATAGTAGATCATGTTCCAAGCCAATATGGCCATAAACACACTATTTTCCTTTCAGTAGGCATCGAAGTGCTAATGTTGCAATATTACTCTGTTCACATTTATTGAGATTCGAGATAATTTTGTCAGCCATGTATAAACTCTTACAACTCTCGTTGGACGAATAAGAGGGATACTCAACAGCAGCCATTAGAACAGCTGCTTGTCTGAGATGGATGTGCTCCTATTACAATACTAAACTTCGTCTGTTCTCATCTGTTTGCTGAAATATGAGTTTGGGAATATACAAGGTAATTCTTAAAATTATTTATTATGAAACACTGTTTGTTCAGGACTTGCAATCTCACATGTCTGAAAGGAATTATCAATTATTTAATTTTTTTTTTGCATTATACATTGTACATATCTATTTCTATTTTAGATATTCTGAGAAGATATGATATGATCAAAATCCACATCTCAATAGATAATGAATTTGGTGGACAAGGTGAGTTTTGCCATGCACATGACGTGTACATCCCTAAAGAAAGCACATTTTCAACCAACATTCGGCCATCCTGATTTCTGTTATGAGTGAACGCATTGAGTACATATCAATATGTTACCTGTCAATGAAAGTAGCATCCTACCTTCCAGATGCCTTCTTCAGTAGTCTGGCATGTGTCTCACAGGTCTGATGATTGGCTTTGACAATTTTCTGATGGCGATTTGTTTGTTTGTTTGGGGTTTTACATCACTTTCAACATTATTTCAGTTATTTTGTGATGAGACCTACTTGTAGCAGATATAGTGCTGCCTCACTGAATTGTCATGTCGCAGGTCCTTGACATGACAACCCACCCGGTCACAGATTTACAAGGACAACGGGTTAACCCTTTGGCACAGGCCTCAGCTCATGTGGGAAATTGTATCATGAGTTCAATCCTGGCACCGCCGGGGTTCGAACCCACGACCTTTGGATCACCACAGAGGAACTGGTGCTAATAAGCTGGCACTCTAACCAACTGCGCCACGGCCCGTGGCCTCTGATGGCGATGGCAATATTGCTCACTCAGCATTTGCCTGGATCCACATTTCAAAATAAACATCCTATCCAAGGTGTTATTAAAATTCATCAACCCTTAAAACATACCATATGGAGTTGTCAATATTTGACCATGTCAGTCGTGATGGAAATCAACAGGCCAATGTGCAAAGATCATGTCTTGGAAATGGTGTCAATGCCTCCAAAATAGTCAATGCCTCCAGGTTCACAGTTGTTTAAACACTATTAACAATATATATATATATATATATAAAATTGACATACATACAGGCTATCTGTCTGAAATCCACTAAAGAACATCTGCCCTGAGAATTATGATTTTTTTGTGACCACCAAGTACTGCCAGTACTAAACAGGAAGTGTGTTGTGTGACCTTGACCTTTGAACTGTAAGGGGGCTCCGTAGGTCACAGGAGGTGTTGTTTACCAATTGTCAAAATTGCAGCAACACATTTCTGGTCAATTTTTTCCACTATTTAGTAGAGAATGAATTGGAAGATAACACTTATCATGATGATAGTGCCTTTTCTTGGCTTTCTTTT
Source organism: Amphiduros pacificus (assembly GCA_949316495.1). Lineage (NCBI taxonomy): Eukaryota > Metazoa > Annelida > Polychaeta > Phyllodocida > Hesionidae > Amphiduros > Amphiduros pacificus. Next base: position 272,341 of record OX439000.1, on the reverse strand, counting down.
GGTGATAAAATTATAAAAAACGGATGAATATTTATGAAGTTATAAATGAAGAAAAATCATTATTTTTTATATTATATAAGTAAAAAAAAGTATTAAAACAATCTATACAGCCCAGCTTTTAAGGTGCAATCCATGCAGCCTTTGATGTCTTCCCATTCAGTGATGTGAAAAACCCCAAATTTCATCAAAGAGGGTCAAATCATAAATTTCACTGATACCAATTATCAGCATTCACAGTTTTGCCATTCAAAGTCCTAGTGATTTAAGGCCAAACCAGTGATCAAAGGGTTGAATGTCACTTTTTCCATATCTGGTCCTATAGGTTAAGGGGGATTCCATACAGTCTTTGAGTCATGTCTTCCCTTTTTGACAGAAAGGTTTTCACATGTATAAGATATTTTTCAAATAAATAGTATACACTCCCAAAAATGATATACCAGTATCTTTCACAACCATAAGATATTTGTCACAACCCTATGATATTTGTCACAACCATAAAATGTTTGTCACAACCATGACAGTTATTGCATTGATTCAAATAATATACAAAACAAAACAAGACATAATGAACAAAACATCTCCACCCTGTTTCCCAAGCTGGACAGGTGCCCAACTGGTAACTCATTAGGTGTTTACACGAGATCACAGACCAGCTGAACAAAGCTTGTTGACAAAGTGTTCAATTGCTGGTCCTATAGGTTAAGGGGGATTCCATACAGTCTTTGAGTCATGTCTTCCCTTTTTGACAGAAAGGTTTTCACATGTATAAGATATTTTTCAAATAAATAGTATACACTCCCAAAAATGATATACCAGTATCTTTCACAACCATAAGATATTTGTCACAACCCTATGATATTTGTCACAACCATAAAATGTTTGTCACAACCATGACAGTTATTGCATTGATTCAAATAATATACAAAACAAAACAAGACATAATGAACAAAACATCTCCACCCTGTTTCCCAAGCTGGACAGGTACCCAACTGGTAACTCATTAGGTGTTTACACGAGATCACAGACCAGCTGAACAAAGCTTGTTGACAAAGTGTTCAATTGCTGGTGTAGGTTTCAGCAGACAACTGATCAACTATCAAGTTTCACAGAAAGTTGTTAACAGCAAATATTTTATAAATTAAAGCACTGTATAGGGTATTTTATAAAAGCACTGTTTAGGGTATAAACATTCATGTTATGTGAAGAATATGTGTCTGAAAGTCAGGTTTCATATACGCTTTAAGGGAAAAACACGTAATGCAATCACACTAGTAAGTTTTACCCTATTTCCAACTACAATTGATTTTTGTTTTATCCAGATTAAAACAATTGATTGTTTTATCCACATTGAAGGACAGTTTTAATATATAAGATATAAAGGCTTTTTGCCATATTACTTTTATTCCCCAAATCATAAATTTCACTCAAGATATGCTTCAAACTTTCTTAAAGATTATTGTCATGATATTTCACTTTCCATTATTAAGCTGGGCCATAATGGAAACTTTTTATTTATTTATTTATTTATTATTTCTGAAATAATGTTGAAAGAGACATTGAAAAAAAATATATTTGAGAAGTTTTGTATTCATTGTGTCCTACTGTCCTGCAGATTAGCAAGAGCCAGAATAAGATTCCCACTGACTGATGCAATCTCATAAAATATCCAAGAGTCATTAAGAACTGAAAACAAAGTAAATGATAATGTGTGACCGTGAGGTCACATGATCACACAACATCCCATTACCTCTACAATATAAGGGTAATGGGATAGTCTTGTTTGGCAGAATAACTGTCTAAATCTAAGATGAAACAAACTGGGTAATGGTATTGTTGATGTTTTGGTCGATTATAGGCCTACCAATTGAATGATTAATCGTTTCAACTTGTATTCTCTATGATGTAGAGACAGCGCCAGTTGCATCAGCATCAATTAGTATCAATAATGGCCATGTTTCGTGGCGAAGTAAATACATACAATATTCAATATGCGAAGTGTAAATAACGTGGATTGTTTGGGTAGGTGATTTCACTCTATACATTATTTCAGTTATGTCATGACTAGACCAACTCGTTGCAGATATAGGGCTGCTTCAGTGTAATATCATGTTGCAGGTCCTTGGGGAAAAAAATCCTTAATATCATGATTAATATCATTGGCTGGATAGGTGGGACTCCCTTGTGGGATGGAGGATAATTTCATGGGCTGGGAAGGTGGGACTCCCTTGTGGGATGTAGGATAATATCATGGGCTGGGAAGGTCGGAGTCCCTTGTGGGATGGAAGATGATATCATGGGATGGGAATGTGGGACTCCCTTGTGGGATGGAAAATAATATCATGGGATGGGAATGTGGGACTCCCTTGTGGGATGGAAGATAATATCATGGGCTGGGAAGGTAGGACTCCCTTGTGGGATGGAGGATAATATCATGGGCTGGGAAGGTGGGACTCCCTTGTGGGATGGAGGATAATATCATAGGCTGGGAAGATGGGACTCCCTTGTGGGATGGAGGATAATATTATAGGCTGGGAAGGTGGGACTCCCTTGTGGGATGGAGGATAATATCATGGGCTGGGAAGGTGGGACTCCCTTGTGGGATGGAGGATAATATCATGGGCTGGGAAAGTGTGAGTCCCTTGTGGGATGGAAGATAATATCATGGGCTGGAAAGGTGGGATTCCCTTGTGGGATGGAAGATAATATCATGGGCTGGGAAGGTGGGACTCCCTTGTGGGATGGAAGATAATATCATGGGCTGGGAATGTAAGACTCACTTGTGGGATGGAAGATAGTATCGTGGGCTGGAAAGGTGGGACTCCGTTGTAGGATGGAGGATAATATCATGGGCTGGGAATGTGGGACTCCCTTGTGGGATAGAGGATAATATCATTGGCTGGGAAAGTGGGACTCTCTCGTGGGATGGAAGATAATATCATGGGCTGGGAAGGTGGGACTCCCTTGTGGGATGGAGGATAATATCATGGGCTGGGAAGGTGGGATTCCCTTGTAGGATGGAAGATAATATCATGGGCTGGGAAGGTGGGACTCCCTTGTGGGATGGAGGATGATATCATTGGCTGGGAAGGTGGGACTCCCTTGTGGGATGGAGGATGATATCATGGGCTGGGAAGGTGGGACTCACTTGTGGGATGGAAGATAATATCATGGGATGGGAAGGTGGGACTCCCTTGTGGGATGGAGGATAATATCATGGGCTGGGAAGATGGGACTCCCTTGTGAGATGGAGTATGATATCATGGGCTGGGAAGGTGGGACTCCCTTGTGGGATGGAGGATAATATCATGGGCTGGGAAAGTGTGAGTCCCTTGTGGGATGGAAGATAATATCATGGGCTGGAAAGGTGGGACTCCCTTGTGGGATGGAAGATAATATCATGGGCTGGGAAGGTGGGACTCCCTTGTGGGATGGAAGATAATATCATGGGCTGGGAATGTAAGACTCACTTGTGGGATGGAAGATAGTATCGTGGGCTGGAAAGGTGGGACTCCCTTGTAGGATGGAGGATAATATCATGGGCTGGGAATGTGGGACTCCCTTGTGGGATAGAGGATAATATCATGGGCTGGGAAAGTGGGACTCTCTTGTGGGATGGAAGATAATATCATGGGCTGGGAAGGTGGGACTCCCTTGTGGGATGGAGGATAATATCATTGGCTGGATAGGTGGGACTCCCTTGTGGGATGGAGGATAATATCATGGGCTGGGAAGGTGGGACTCCCTTGTGGGATGTAGGATAATATCATGGGCTGGGAAGGTCGGAGTCCCTTGTGGGATGGAAGATGATATCATGGGATGGGAAGGTGGGACTCCCTTGTGGGATGGAAAATAATATCATGGGATGGGAATGTGGGACTCCCTTGTGGGATGGCAGATAATATCATGGGCTGGGAAGGTAGGAATCCCTTGTGGGAACGAGGATAATATCATGGGCTGGGAAGGTGGGACTCCCTTGTGGGATGGAAGATAATATCATAGGCTGGGAAGGTGGGTCTCCCTTGTGGGATGGAGGATAATATTATTGGCTGGGAAGGTGGGACTCCCTTGTGGGATGGAGGATAATATCATGGGCTGGGAAGGTGGGAATCCCTTGTGGGATGGAGGATAATATCATTGGCTGGGAAGGTGGGAGTCCCTTGTGGGATGGAGGATAATATCATTGGCTGGAATGGGGACTCCCTTGTGGTTGTAGGATAATATCATGGGATGGGAAGGTGGGAGTCCCTTGTGGGATGTAGGATAATATCATGGGCTGGGAAGGTGGGACTCCCTTAAGAGGATGGAAGATAGTATAATGGGCTGGGAAAGTGGGAGTCCCTTGTGGGATGGAAGATAATATCATGGGCTGGGAAGATTGGACTCCCTTGTGGGATGGAGGATAATATCAAGGGTTGGGATGGTAGGACTCCCTTGTGGGATGGAGGATAATATCATGGGCTGGGAAGGTGGGACTCCCTTGTAGGATGGAAGATAATATCATAGGCTGGGAAGGTGGGACTCCCTTGTGGGATGGAGGATAATATCATTGGCTGGGAAGGTGGGACTCCCTTGTGGGATGGAGGATAATATCATTGGCTGGTAATGGGGACTCCCTTGTGGGATGTAGGATAATATCATGGGATGGGAAGGTGGGAGTCCCTAGTGGGATGTAGGATAATATCATGGGCTGGGAAGGTGGGACTACCTTAAGTGGATGGAACATAGTATCATGGGCTGGGAAGGTGGGACTCTCTTGTAGGATGGAAGATAATATGGGAAGGTGGGAGTCCCTTGTGGGATGTAGGATAATATCATGGGCTGGGAAAGTGGGACTCCCTTGTAGGATGGAAGATAATATCATGGGCTGGGAAGATTGGACTCCCTTGTGGGATGGAGGATGATATCATTGGCTGGGAAGGTGGGACTCCCTTGTGGGATGGAGGATAATATCATGGGATGGGAAGGTGGGATTCCCTTGTAGGATGGAAGATAATATCATGGGCTGGGAAGGTGGGACCCCCTTGTGGGATGGAAGATAATATCATGGGCTGGGAAGGTGGGACTCCCTTGTGGGAAGGAGGATAATATCATGGGCTGGGAAGGTGGGATTCCCCAGGGGATGGAAGATAATATCATGGGCTGGGAAGGTGGGACTCCCTTGTGGGATGGAGGATTATATCATGGGTTGGGAAAGTGGGAGTCCCTTGTGGGATGGAAGATATTATCATGGGCTGGGAAGATTGGACTCCCTTGTGGGATGGAGGATGATATCATTGGCTGGGAAGGTGGGACTCCCTTGTGGGATGAAAGATAATATCATGGGATGGGAATGTGGGACTCCCTTATTGGATGTAGGATAATATCATGGTTTGGGAAGATGGGTCTCTCTTGTGGGATAGAAGATAATATCATTAGCTGGGAAGGTGGGTCTCCCTTGTTGGATGGAGGATAATATCATTGGCTGGGAAGGTGGGACTCCCTTGTAGGATGGAGGATAATATCATGGGTTGGGAAGAAGGGACTCCCTTGTGGGATGGAAGATAATATCATGGGCTAGGAAGGTGGGACTCCCTTGTGGGATGGAGGATAATATCATTGGCTGGGAATGTGGGACTCCCTTGTGGGATGGAGGAGAATATCATGGGCTGGGAATGTGGGACTCCCTTGTGGGATAGAGGATAATATCATGGGCTGGGAAAGTGGGAGTCCCTTGTGGGATGGAGGATAATATCATGGGATGGGAAGGTGGGAGTCCCTTCTGGGATGGAGGATAATATCATGGGCTAGGAAGGTGAGACTCCCTTGTGGGATGGAGGATAATATCATTGGCTGGGAATGTGGGACTCCCTTGTGGGATGGAAGATAATATCATTGGCTGGGAAGGTGGGACTCCCTTGTGGGATGGAAGATAATATCATGGAATGGGAATGTGGGACTCCCTTGTGGGATGGAAGATAATATCATGGGCTGGAAAGGTGTGACTCCCTTGTCGGATGGAGGATAATATCATTGGCTGGGAAGGTGGGAGTCCCTTGTGGGTTCATCTACATCTATAAGTTTACTCGGCAAAACCAATTGGCATCCCGCCGAGAGTGCAATATTGCACTAAGGGGTGCAGCTGGTACACACCAGCTGCTTGTTGCCAACCTTTATACTCTGGCAAGGGAGTTTCTGGAGGATGCCGAGCTACCTGTTTCCAATGTAGTTAAATGAGGGGTAAGGTTGTTCCAGTCCGTCACTGTCCTTGGAAAATAGCTGTATTTATAAGGGTTACAGCTTGTTGCCATTTCGATATAGCGATTTCCATGTTTTTTCCTTGTAGAAGCTGATTACATTTTGACATGATCTGGAAGTTTCAAAGCTATTTCACCATTTATAGCCTTGTGCAATAAAACCAGCCTCTGGGTCCTTTTTCTCCCTGCTAGTGAATCCCATTTTAGGTCTTCCAAGATTTTAGTTACAGTGCCTGTTTCTCTCTTCCAGTTGCCAGCCACAAATCTAGCAGCTCGTCTTTGAACTGATTCTATGCGGTCTATATCTTTTTTGAGGTAAGGGTCCCACACACTTGATGCATATTCTAAGTGAGTGCGCACAAGTGTATTATAAGCAGCCTCTTTGATATGTCCTGGGCACATATTGAAATTCCTTCTTACAAATCCCAGTACTTGGTTTGCTTTGCAGACAATGTTGTTAATATGTTCATCCCATTTCATATCTGTTTGGAGTTCAACTCCAAGGTAGGGATGATGTTCAACATGTTGCAAGATGTGACCATTTAATTTATATTTTCTTGAATCAAGAGCTTGGCTTTTTTTGCTGCTCAGGGTGTAGCATTTCTGAGCATTGAAGTCCATTTGCCACTCACTTGACCATTCCTCCAGCATATTTAGGTCCTCTTGCAGTTTCTCTGCATCATCGTCATCTTCGACTATTCTATATAGGAGGCTGTCATCAGCAAAGAGCCTTATGTTTGAATATTTTAGCTTCTCTCCAATGTCATTAATATTGAGTAGAAATAATATCGGTCCAAGTACTGTACCCTGAGGCACTCCAGATTTAACATGGACAGGGTCAGATTCATCACCGTCAATAACCACCCTCTGTTCACGGTTTGTAAGCCAGTTTTTTATCCATGAACCGACCTGTCCTGAGATTCCGTAATGCCCAAGCTTCTGATTTAGACGCTCCTGACATCCTGTGTCAAAGGCTTTACTAAAATCGAGAATGAGCATGTCAACATTTTGCCCATCATTTCTAGCCTTGAGTATGTCCTGTAAGGTTGTGATTAACTGAGTTTCACACGAGTGGCCTGTCCTGAATCCATGCTGAAAATTTACCAGGATATTGTAAAGTTCGCAGTGATTCATCATATGTCTGACAATTATATGCTCCAAGATCTTACAGGGGACAGATGTCAAGGAAACTGGCCTGTAGTTTGCGGCACAACTTTTATCTCCTTTTTTAAAGACTGCAACTATATTTGCTGTGCGCCATGCTTTTGGAACTTCTCCTTTGTCGAGTGAGTCTTGGAATATTTTTTGGAGGATTGGAGCTATTTCATGTGAACATTCTTTCAAGACTCTTGTGGGTATTTGATCTGGGCCATTGGCTTTTTTGCAGTTTAGGTTAGAGAGCAATTTTTCCACACCAGCAACTGTGATGGTAATTGGCTCTATTTGCGGAGAAGTTGGATCACCTTTGTCAGGAATATTTTCCATGTTTTCAGTAGAAAAAACAGATTTGTACTGACGTGAAAGAACTTCTGCCTTGCCTTTACTGTCTTTCACTTCAATGCCATTTTCTGTTAGTGTTGGTACACCAACAGTATCTTTGCGCCTGGATCTAATATAGTTCCAGAACCTTTTTCCCATTGATGGTCTACTGAATTCAATGTCAGGTAAATCGAGTAGCCCAAGGACATATTCATTGTGGGATTCTCTCAACTTATGTTTTATGTGTTTCCTAAGGTTTCTGAATTTTCTACGATCAGAATCCTTTTTAGTTTTTTCAGCCTTGTTGTATAGTCTTTGTTTCCTTTTAATTTGCCTCTTGATTTCCTTTGTCATCCATGGCACATCCCATCTACCAGTTATTTTCTTAATAGGAATGTGTTTATTGATGGAATCCATAAGCTTGGCTGTCAACTTATTGTTCAGAGTTTCAACTGGGAGACTTGAATCCTTAACTTCATCTTCATAAAAGACATGCATGTCTTGTTTTATTGCATTCATATCTCCTTTTTTGTACAGCAGTACGTTTCTTGGCTTTTTCTTGGCCAGTGTGGCTTTTGCATTGATTTCTGTTATCAACACATCATGGTCACTCATGCCTGGATGGACAGATACTTTATTTACTAGGCTAGGTTTTGTTGTGCCGACCAAATCTAACCTATTGCCCCCCCTGGTTGGATGAGGATTTACTTGTGTGAGACAATGTTCATTAAAAGTATCAACCATTGCTGAATTTAAGTCGATCCCATATGCAGGGCTTGGCTTATAGGACATATTCTCCCATGCGATATTTGGTACATTGAAATCCCCTGTTAGTAATATATTAGGGATATTTGTGTCAGACTGGGGAATATTTGCGTCAGACTGGGGAAACCAAGAGATGCATTTAGTTCATGGACGTTGGATATATTTCTGTCTGTTAATCTATAGTAACATCCTATGAACAGTGGTTTTGTTCCAGTTATGTTCAGTTTTCTCCATACAAGTTCACAGTTTTCAAACTCTCCTCCTTGGGGTCTGACAGCCACCTTTTATGGATACCAATCAGTACCCCACCACCACCCTTGCATCTGTCTTCTATCCCTATATCATAATCAGGGTGGATGACACTGTCTGCAATAGTGTGATCAATGTGGGATTCTGTTATGCATAATATATCAGGGTAATTATGCTCATTTATTAGTTCATGTAGTTCCAATTGCTTTTTGGTTGAGTTTAGGCCTCTACAGTTCACTGTCATAACCTTAAGCTTTTGAATTTTTTGCTTTGGTCTAGTGGCTGGGAAGGTGGGACTCCCTTGTAGGATGGAGGATAATATCATGGGCTCAGAATGTTGGCGTCCCTTGTGGGATGGAGGATAATATCATGGGCTGGGAAGGTGGGAGTCCCTTATAGGATGGAAGATAATATCATGGGCTGGAAAGGTGGGACTCCCTTGTGGGATGGAGGATAATATCATGGGCTTGGAAGGTGGGAGTCCATTGTGGGATGGAGGAGAATATCATGGGCTGGGAAGGTCGGAGTCCCTTGTGGAATGGAAGATGATATCATGGGATGGGAAGGTGGGACTCCCTTGTGGGATGGAAGATAATATCATGGGATTGGAATGTGGGACTCTCTTGTGGGATGGAAGATCATATCATGGGATTGGAATGTGGGACTCTCTTGTGGGATGGAAGATAATATCATGGGCTGGGAAGGTGGGACTCCCTTGTGGGATGGAGGATAATATCATGGGCTGGGAAGGTGGGACTCCCTTGTGGGATGTTGGATAATATCATGGGCTGGGAAGGTCGGAGTCCCTTGTGGGATGGAAGATGATATCATGGGATGGGAAGGTGGGACTCCCTTGTGGGATGGAGGATAATATCATTGGCTGGGAAGGTGGGAGTCCCTTGAGGGATGGGGGATAATATCATGGGCTGGTAATGTGGGACTCCCTTGTGGGATGTATGATAATATCATGGGATGGGAAGGTGGGAGTCCCTTGTGGGATGTAGGATAAAATCATGGGCTGGGAAGGTGGGACTCCCTTGTGGGATGGAAAATAATACCATGGGCTGGGAAAGTGGGACTCCCTTGTGGGATGGAAGATAATATCATGGGATGGGAAGGTGGGACTCCCTTGTGGGATGGAAGATAATATCATGGGATTGGAATGTGGGACTCTCTTGTGGGATGGAAGATAATATCATGGGCTGGGAAGATGGGACTCCCTTGTGGGATGGAGGATAATATCATTGGCTGGATAGGTGGGACTCCCTTGTGGGATGGAGGATAATATCATTGGCTGGGAAGGTGGGACTCCATTGTGGGATGTAGGATAATATCATGGGCTGGGAAGGTCGGAGTCCCTTGTGGGATGGAAGAAGATATCATGGGATGGGAAGGTGGGACTCCCTTGTGGGATGGAGGATAATATCATGGGCTGGGAAGGTGGGACTCCCTTGTGGGATGGAGGATAATATCATTGGCTGGGAAGGTGGGAGTCCCTTGTGGGATGGAGGATAATATCATTGGCTGGTAATGGGGACTCCCTTGTGGGAAGTAGGATAATATCATGGGCTGGGAAGGTGGGACTCCCTTAAGAGGATGGAAGATAGTATCATGGGCTGGGAAGTTGGGACTCTCTTGTAGGATGGAAGATAATATGGGAAGGTGGGAGTCCCTTGTGGGATGTAGGATAATATCATGGGCTGGGAAAGTGGGACTCCCTTGTAGGATGGAAGATAATATCATGGGCTGGGAAGATTGGACTCCCTTGTGGGATGGAGGATGATATCATTGGCTGGGAAGGTGGGACTCCCTTGTGGGATGGAGGATAATATCATGGGTTGGGAAGGTGGGATTCCATTGTAGGATGGAAGATAATATCATGGGCTGGGAAGATGGGACTCCCTTGTGGGATGGAAGATAATATCATGGGCTGGGAAGGTGGGACTCCCTTGTGGGATGGAGGATAATATCATGGGTTGGGAAAGTGGGAGTCCCTTGTGGGATGGAAGATAATATCATGGGCTGGGAAGATTAAACTCCCTTGTGGGATGGAGGATGATATCATTGGCTGGGAAGGTGGGACTCCCTTGTGGGATGGAGGATAATATCATGGGCTGGGAAGGTGGGACTCCCTTTTAGGATGGAGGATAATATCATGGGTTGGGAAGATGGGACTCCCTTGTGGGATGGAAGAAAATATCATGGGCTAGGAAGGTGGGACTCCCTTGTGGGATGGAGGATAATATCATTGGCTGGGAATGTGGGACTCCCTTGTGGGATGGAGGAGAATATCATGGGCTGGGAAGGTGGGACTCCCTTGTGGGATGGAGGATAATATCATTGGCTGGGAAGGTGGGACTCCCTTGTTGGATGGAGGATAATATCATTGGCTGGGAAGGTGGGAGTCCCTTGTGGGATGGAGGATAATATCATGGGATGGGAAGGTGGTAGTCCCTTGTGGGATGTAGGATAATATCATGGGCTGGGAAGGTCGGAGTCCCTTGTGGGATGGAGGATAATATCATTGGCTGGGAAGGTCGGAGTCCCTTGTGGGATGTAGGATAATATCATGGGATGGGAAGGTGGGACTCCCTTGTGGGATGGAAGATAATATCATGGGCTGGGAAGGTGGGAGTCCCTTGTGGGATGTAGGATAATATCATGGGTTGGGAAGGTGGGATTCCATTGTAGGATGGAAGATAATATCATGGGCTGGGAAGATGGGACTCCCTTGTGGGATGGAAGATAATATCATGGGCTGGGAAGGTGGGACTCCCTTGTAGGATGGAGGATAATATCATGGGTTGGGAAAGTGGGAGTCCCTTGTGGGATGGAAGATAATATCATGGGCTGGGAAGATTGGACTCCCTTGTGGGATGGAGGATGATATCATTGGCTGGGAAAGTGGGACTCCCTTGTGGGATGGAGGATAATATCATGGGCTGGGAAGGTGGGACTCCCTTTTAGGATGGAGGATAATATCATGGGTTGGGAAGATGGGACTCCCTTGTGGGATGGAAGAAAATATCATGGGCTAGGAAGGTGGGACTCCCTTGTGGGATGGAGGATAATATCATTGGCTGGGAATGTGGGACTCCCTTGTGGGATGGAGGAGAATATCATGGGCTGGGAAGGTGGGACTCCCTTGTGGGATGGAGGATAATATCATTGGCTGGGAAGGTGGGACTCCCTTGTTGGATGGAGGATAATATCATTGGCTGGGAAGGTGGGAGTCCCTTGTGGGATGTAGGATAATATCATGGGATGGGAAGGTGGGACTCCCTTGTGGGATGTAGGATAATATCATGGGCTGGGAAGGTGGGACTCCCTTGTGGGATGGAAGATAATATCATGGGCTGGGAAGGTGGGAGTCCCTTGTGGGATGTAGGATAATATCATGGGATGGGAAGGTGGGACTCCCTTGTGGGATGGAAGATAATATCATGGGCTGGGAAGGTGGGAGTCCCTTGTGGGATGTAGGATAATATCATGGGATGGGAAGGTGGTAGTCCCTTGTGGGATGTAGGATAATATCATGGGCTGGGAAGGTAAGACTCCCTTGTGGGATTTAGGATAATATCATGGGCTGGGAAAGTGGGACTCCCTTGTAGGATGGAAGATAATATCATGGGCTGGGAAGGTGGGAGTCCCTTGTGGGATGGAGGATAATATCATGGGATGGGAAGGTGGGACTCCCTTGTAGGATATAAGATAATATCATGGGCTGGGAAGGTGGGACTCTCTTGTAGGATGGATTATAATATGGGAAGGTGGGAGTCCCTTGTGGGATGTAGGATAATATGGGCTGCGAAAGTGGGAGTCCCTTTTAGGATGGAGGATAATATCATGGGTTGGGAAGATGGGACTCCCTTGTGGGATGGAAGAAAATATCATGGGCTAGGAAGGTGGGACTCCCTTGTGGGATGGAGGATAATATCATGGGATGGGAATGTGGGACTCCCTTGTGGGATGGAGGAGAATATCATGGGCTGGGAAGGTGGGACTCCCTTGTGGGATGGAGGATAATATCATTGGCTGGGAAGGTGGGACTCCCTTGTTGGATGGAGGATAATATCATTGGCTGGGAAGGTGGGAGTCCCTTGTGGGATGTAGGATAATATCATGGGATGGGAAGGTGGTAGTCCCTTGTGGGATGTAGGATAATATCATGGGCTGGGAAGGTCGGAGTCCCTTGTGGGATGGAGGATAATATCATTGGCTGGGAAGGTCGGAGTCCCTTGTGGGATGTAGGATAATATCATGGGATGGGAAGGTGGGACTCCCTTGTGGGATGGAAGATAATATCATGGGCTGGGAAGGTGGGAGTCCCTTGTGGGATGTAGGATAATATCATGGGTTGGGAAGGTGGGATTCCATTGTAGGATGGAAGATAATATCATGGGCTGGGAAGATGGGACTCCCTTGTGGGATGGAAGATAATATCATGGGCTGGGAAGGTGGGACTCCCTTGTGGGATGGAGGATAATATCATGGGTTGGGAAAGTGGGAGTCCCTTGTGGGATGGAAGATAATATCATGGGCTGGGAAGATTGGACTCCCTTGTGGGATGGAGGATGATATCATTGGCTGGGAAGGTGGGACTCCCTTGTGGGATGGAGGATAATATCATGGGCTGGGAAGGTGGGACTCCCTTGTGGGATGGAAGAAAATATCATGGGCTAGGAAGGTGGGACTCCCTTGTTGGATGGAGGATAATATCATTGGCTGGGAAGGTGGGAGTCCCTTGTGGGATGTAGGATAATATCATGGGATGGGAAGGTGGGACTCCCTTGTGGGATGGAAGATAATATCATGGGCTGGGAAGGTGGGACTCTCTTGTAGGATGGATTATAATATGGGAAGGTGGGAGTCCCTTGTGGGATGTAGGATAATATGGGCTGCGAAAGTGGGAGTCCCTTGTTGGATGTAGGATAATATCAGGCGATGGGAAGGTGGGACTCCCTTGTAGGATGGAAGATAATATCATGGGTTGGGAAGATGGGTGTCTCTTGTGGGATGGAGGATAATATCATGGGCTAGGAAGGTGGGACTCCTTTGTGGGATGGAGGATAATATCATGGGCTGGGAAGGTGGGACTCCCTTGTGGGATGGAGGATAATATCATGGGCTGTGAAGGTGAGACTCCCTTGTAGGATGGAGGATAATATCATGGGTTGGGAAGATGGGACTCCCTTGTGGGATGGAAGATAATATCATTGGCTGGGAATGTGGGACTCCCTTGTGGGATGGAAGATAATATCATTGGCTGGGAATGTGGGACTCCCTTGTGGGATGGAAGATAATATCATTGGCTGGGAAGGTGGGACTCCCTTGTTGGATGGAAGATAATATCATGGGCTGGGAAGGTGGGACTCCCTTGTGGGATGGAAGATAATATCATGGGATGGGAAGGTGGTAGTCCCTTGTGGGATGTAGGATAATATCATGGGCTGGGAAGGTGGGACTCCCTTGTGGGATGGAGGATAATATCATGGGCTGGGAAGGTGGGACTCCCTTGTGGGATGGAAGATAATATCATGGGCTGGGAAGGTGGGACTCTCTTGTAGGATGGAGGGACTCTCTTGTGGGATGTAGGATAATATCATGGGATGGGAAGGTGGTAGTCCCTTGGGATGTTAGATAATATCATGGGATGGGAAGGTGGGACTCCCTTGTTGGATGGAGGATAATATCATGGGATGGGAAGGTTGGAGTACCTTGTAGGATGGAGGATAATTTCATTGGCTGGGAAGATGGGAGTCCCTTGTGGGATGGAGGATAATATCATTGGCTGTGAAGGTGGGACTCCCTTGTTGGATGGAGGATAATATCATTGGCTGGGAAGGTGGGAGTCCCTTGTGGGATGTAGGATAATATCATGGGATGGGAAGGTGGTAGTCCCTTGTGGGATGTAGGATAATATCATGGGATGGGAAGGTGGGACTCTCTTGTAGGATGGAAGATAATATCATGGGTTGGGAAGATGGGACTCCCTTGTGGGATGGAGGATAATATCATGGGCTAGGAAGGTGAGACTCCCTTGTGGGATGGAGGATAATATCATGGGCTAGGAAGGTGAGACTCCCTTGTGGGATGGAGGATAATATCATTGGCTGGGAATGTGTGACTCCCTTGTGGGATGGAAGATAATATCATGGGCTGGGAAGGTGGGACTCCCTTGTGGGATAGAGGATAAGATCATGGGCTGGAAGGGTGGGACTCCCTTGTGGGATAGAGGATAATATCATGGGCTGGGAAGGTGGGACTCCCTTGTGGTATGGAAGATAATATCATGGGCTGGGTAGGTGGGAGTCCCTTGTGGGATGTAGGATAATATCATGGGATGGGAAGGTGGTAGTCCCTTGTGGGATGTAGGATAATATCATGGGCTGGGAAGGTGGGACTCCCTTGTGGGATGTAGGATAATATCATGGGCTGGGAAGGTGGGACTCCCTTGTGGGATGGAAGATAATATCATGGGCTGGGAAGGTGGGACTCTCTTGTAGGATGGAAGATAATATGGGAAGGTGGGAGTCCCTTGTGGGATGTAGGATAATATCATGGGCTGGGAAAGTGGGACTCCCTTGTAGGATGGAAGATAATATCATGGGCTGGGAAGGTGGGACTCCCTTGTGGGATGGAGGATAATATCATGGGATGGGAAGGTGGGACTCCCTTGTAGGATAGAAGATAATATCATGGGCTGGGAAGGTGGGACTCTCTTGTAGGATGGAAGATAAAATGGGAAGGTGGGAGTCCCTTGTGGGATGTAGGATAATATAGGCTGCGAAAGTGGGAGTCCCTTATTGGATGTAGGATAATATCATGCGATGGGAAGGTGGGACTCCCTTGTAGGATGGAAGATAATATCATGGGTTGGGAAGATGGGACTCCCTTGTGGGATGGAAGATAATATCATGGGCTAGGAAGGTGAGACTCCCTTGTGGGATGGAGGATAATATCATTGGCTGGGAATGTGGGACTCCCTTGTGGGTTGGAAGATAATATCATGGGCTGGGAATGTGGGACTCCCTTGTGGGATGTAGGATAATATCATGGGATGGGAAGGTGGGACTCCCTTGTGGGATGGAGGATAATATCATGGGCTGGGAAGATCGGAGTCCCTTGTGGGATGTACGATAATATCATGGTCTGGGAAGGTGGGACTCCCTTGTCAGATGGAGGATAATATCATTGGCTGGGAAGGTCGGAGTCCCTTGTGGGATGGAAGATGATATCATGGGATGGGAAGGTGGGATGGAAGATAATATCATGGAATGGGAATGTGGGACTCCCTTATTTGATGGAGGATAATATCATTGGCTGGGAATGTGGGACTCTCTTGTGGGATGGAAGATAATATCATTGGCTGGGAAGGTGGGACTCCCTTGTGGGATGGAAGATAATATCATGGAATGGGAATGTGGGACTCCCTTGTGGGATGGAGGATAATATCATTGGCTGGGAAGGTGGGATTCCCTTGTGGGATGTAGGATAATATCATGGGCTGGGAAGGTGGGACTCCCTTGTGGGATGGAAGATAATATCATGGGCTGGGAAATTGGGACTCCCTTGTGGGATGGAAGATAATATCATGGTCTGGGAATGTGGGACTCCCTTGTGGGATGGAAGATAATATCATGGGCTGGGAAAGTGGGACTCCCTTGGAGGAGAATATCATGGGCTGAGAAGGTGGGACTCCCTTGTGGGATGGAGGATAATATCATTGGCTGGGAATGTGGGACTCCCTTGTGGGATGGAAGATAATATCATGGGCTGGGAAAGTGGGACTCCCTTGTGGGATGTAGGATAATATCATGGGCTGGGAAGGTGGGACTCCCTTGTGGGATGGAAGATAATATCATGTGCTGGGAAGGTGGGACTCCCTTGTGGGATGGAAGATGATATCATGGGATGGGAAGGTCGGAGTCCCTTGTGGGATGGAGGATAATATCATGGAATGGGAAGGTCGGAGTCCCTTGTGGGATGGAGGATAATATCATTGGCTGGGAAGGTGAGACTCCCTTGTGGGATGGAGGATAATATAATGGGCTGGGAAAGTGGGACTCCCTTGTGGGATGTAGGATAATATCATGGGCTGGGAAGGTGGGACTCCCTTGTGGGATGGAGGATAATATCATTGGCTGGGAAGGTGAGACTCCCTTGTGGGATGGAGGATAATATCATTGGCTGGGAAGGTGGGATTCCCTTGTGGAATGGAGGAGAATATCATGGGCTGAGAAGGTGGGACTCCCTTGTGGGATGGAGGATAATATCATTGGCTGGGAAGGTGGGAGTCCCTTGAGGGATGGAGGATAATATCATTGGCTGGGAAGGTGGGAGTCCCTTGCAGGATGTAGGATAATATCATGGGCTGGGAAGGTGGGACTCCCTTGTGGGATGGAAGATAATATCATGGGCTGGGAAATTGGGACTCCCTTGTGGGATGGAAGATAATATCATGGGATTGGAATGTGGGACTCTCTTGTGGGATGGAAGATAATATCATGGACTGGGAAGGTGGGACTCCCTTGTGGGATGGAGGATAATATCATGGGCTGGGAAGATGGAACTCCCTTGTGGGATGGAAGATAATATGATGGGATGGGAAGGTGGGACTCCCTTGTGGGATGGAGGATAATACCATTGGCTGGGAAGGTGGGACTCCCTTGTGGGATGGAGGATAATATCATGGGCTGGGAAGGTGGGACTCCCTTGTGGGATGGAGGATAATATCATTGGCTGGGAAGGTGGGAGTCCCTTGTGGGATGGAGGATAATATCATTGGCTGGTAATGGGGACTCCCTTGTGGGATGTAGGATAATATCATGGGATGGGAAGGTGGGAGTCCCTTGTGGGATGTAGGATAATATCATGGGCTGGGAAGGTGGGACTCCCTTAAGAGGATGGAAGATAGTATCATGGGCTCGGAAGGTGGGACTCTCTTGTAGAATGGAAGAAAACATGGGAAGGTGGGACTCCCTTGTGGGATGTAGGATAATATAATGGGCTGGGAAAGTGGGACTCCCTTTTAGGATGGAAGATAACATCATGGGCTGGGAAGGTGGGACTCCCTTGTGGGATGGAGGATAATATCATGGGCTGGGAAGGTGGGACTCCCTTGTGGGATGGAAGATGATATCATTGACTGGGAAGGTGGGACTCCCTTGTTGGATGGAGGATAATATCATTGGCTGGGAAGGTGGGACTCCCTTGTTGGATGGAGGATAATATCATTGGCTGGGAAGGTGGGAGTCCCTTGTGGGATGGAGGATAATATCATGGGATGGGAAGGTGGTAGTCCCTTGTGGGATGTAGGATAATATCATGGGCTGGGAAGGTCGGAGTCCCTTGTGGGATGGAGGATAATATCATTGGCTGGGAAGGTCGGAGTCCCTTGTGGGATGTAGGATAATATCATGGGATGGGAAGGTGGGACTCCCTTGTGGGATGGAAGATAATATCATGGGCTGGGAAGGTGGGAGTCCCTTGTGGGATGTAGGATAATATCATGGGTTGGGAAGGTGGGATTCCATTGTAGGATGGAAGATAATATCATGGGCTGGGAAGATGGGACTCCCTTGTGGGATGGAAGATAATATCATAGGCTGGGAAGGTGGGACTCCCTTGTAGGATGGAGGATAATATCATGGGTTGGGAAAGTGGGAGTCCCTTGTGGGATGGAAGATAATATCATGGGCTGGGAAGATTGGACTCCCTTGTGGGATGGAGGATGATATCATTGGCTGGGAAAGTGGGACTCCCTTGTGGGATGGAGGATAATATCATGGGCTGGGAAGGTGGGACTCCCTTTTAGGATGGAGGATAATATCATGGGTTGGGAAGATGGGACTCCCTTGTGGGATGGAAGAAAATATCATGGGCTAGGAAGGTGGGACTCCCTTGTGGGATGGAGGATAATATCATTGGCTGGGAATGTGGGACTCCCTTGTGGGATGGAGGAGAATATCATGGGCTGGGAAGGTGGGACTCCCTTGTGGGATGGAGGATAATATCATTGGCTGGGAAGGTGGGACTCCCTTGTTGGATGGAGGATAATATCATTGGCTGGGAAGGTGGGAGTCCCTTGTGGGATGTAGGATAATATCATGGGATGGGAAGGTGGGACTCCCTTGTGGGATGTAGGATAATATCATGGGCTGGGAAGGTGGGACTCCCTTGTGGGATGGAAGATAATATCATGGGCTGGGAAGGTGGGAGTCCCTTGTGGGATGTAGGATAATATCATGGGATGGGAAGGTGGGACTCCCTTGTGGGATGGAAGATAATATCATGGGCTGGGAAGGTGGGAGTCCCTTGTGGGATGTAGGATAATATCATGGGATGGGAAGGTGGTAGTCCCTTGTGGGATGTAGGATAATATCATGGGCTGGGAAGGTAAGACTCCCTTGTGGGATTTAGGATAATATCATGGGCTGGGAAAGTGGGACTCCCTTGTAGGATGGAAGATAATATCATGGGCTGGGAAGGTGGGAGTCCCTTGTGGGATGGAGGATAATATCATGGGATGGGAAGGTGGGACTCCCTTGTAGGATATAAGATAATATCATGGGCTGGGAAGGTGGGACTCTCTTGTAGGATGGATTATAATATGGGAAGGTGGGAGTCCCTTGTGGTATGTAGGATAATATGGGCTGCGAAAGTGGGAGTCCCTTTTAGGATGGAGGATAATATCATGGGTTGGGAAGATGGGACTCCCTTGTGGGATGGAAGAAAATATCATGGGCTAGGAAGGTGGGACTCCCTTGTGGGATGGAGGATAATATCATGGGATGGGAATGTGGGACTCCCTTGTGGGATGGAGGAGAATATCATGGGCTGGGAAGGTGGGACTCCCTTGTGGGATGGAGGATAATATCATTGGCTGGGAAGGTGGGACTCCCTTGTTGGATGGAGGATAATATCATTGGCTGGGAAGGTGGGAGTCCCTTGTGGGATGTAGGATAATATCATGGGATGGGAAGGTGGTAGTCCCTTGTGGGATGTAGGATAATATCATGGGCTGGGAAGGTCGGAGTCCCTTGTGGGATGGAGGATAATATCATTGGCTGGGAAGGTCGGAGTCCCTTGTGGGATGTAGGATAATATCATGGGATGGGAAGGTGGGACTCCCTTGTGGGATGGAAGATAATATCATGGGCTGGGAAGGTGGGAGTCCCTTGTGGGATGTAGGATAATATCATGGGTTGGGAAGGTGGGATTCCATTGTAGGATGGAAGATAATATCATGGGCTGGGAAGATGGGACTCCCTTGTGGGATGGAAGATAATATCATGGGCTGGGAAGGTGGGACTCCCTTGTGGGATGGAGGATAATATCATGGGTTGGGAAAGTGGGAGTCCCTTGTGGGATGGAAGATAATATCATGGGCTGGGAAGATTGGACTCCCTTGTGGGATGGAGGATGATATCATTGGCTGGGAAGGTGGGACTCCCTTGTGGGATGGAGGATAATATCATGGGCTGGGAAGGTGGGACTCCCTTTTAGGATGGAGGATAATATCATGGGTTGGGAAGATGGGACTCCCTTGTGGGATGGAAGAAAATATCATGGGCTAGGAAGGTGGGACTCCCTTGTGGGATGGAGGATAATATCATTGGCTGGGAATGTGGGACTCCCTTGTGGGATGGAGGAGAATATCATGGGCTGGGAAGGTGGGACTCCCTTGTGGGATGGAGGATAATATCATTGGCTGGGAAGGTGGGACTCCCTTGTTGGATGGAGGATAATATCATTGGCTGGGAAGGTGGGAGTCCCTTGTGGGATGTAGGATAATATCATGGGATGGGAAGGTGGGACTCCCTTGTGGGATGTAGGATAATATCATGGGCTGGGAAGGTGGGACTCCCTTGTGGGATGGAAAATAATATCATGGGCTGGGAAGGTGGGAGTCCCTTGTGGGATGTAGGATAATATCATGGGATGGGAAGGTGGGACTCCCTTGTGGGATGGAAGATAATATCATGGGCTGGGAAGGTGGGACTCTCTTGTAGGATGGATTATAATATGGGAAGGTGGGAGTCCCTTGTGGGATGTAGGATAATATGGGCTGCGAAAGTGGGAGTCCCTTGTTGGATGTAGGATAATATCAGGCGATGGGAAGGTGGGACTCCCTTGTAGGATGGAAGATAATATCATGGGTTGGGAAGATGGGTGTCTCTTGTGGGATGGAGGATAATATCATGGGCTAGGAAGGTGGGACTCCTTTGTGGGATGGAGGATAATATCATGGGCTGGGAAGGTGGGACTCCCTTGTGGGATGGAGGATAATATCATGGGCTGTGAAGGTGAGACTCCCTTGTAGGATGGAGGATAATATCATGGGTTGGGAAGATGGGACTCCCTTGTGGGATGGAAGATAATATCATTGGCTGGGAATGTGGGACTCCCTTGTGGGATGGAAGATAATATCATTGGCTGGGAATGTGGGACTCCCTTGTGGGATGGAAGATAATATCATTGGCTGGGAAGGTGGGACTCCCTTGTTGGATGGAAGATAATATCATGGGCTGGGAAGGTGGGACTCCCTTGACGGATGGAGGATTATATCATTGGCTGGGAAGGTGGGACTCCCTTGTTGGATGGAGGATAATATCATGGGCTGGGAAGGTTGGAGTACCTTGTAGGATGGAAGATAATATCATTGGCTGGGAAGGTGGGAGTCCCTTGTGGGATGGAGGATAATATCATGGGCTGGGAAGGTGGGAGTCCCTTGTGGGATGGAGGATAATATCATTGGCTGGAAAGGTGGGAGTCCCTTGTGGGATGTAGGATAATATCATGGGCTGGGAAGGTTGGAGTCCCTTGTAGGATGGAGGATAATATCATTGGCTGGGAAGGTGGGAGTCCCTTGTGGGATAGAGGATAATATCATGGGCTGGGAAGGTGGGAGTCCCTTGTGGGATGGAGGATAATATCATTGGCTGGGAAGGTGGGAGTCCCTTGTGGGATGTAGGATAATATCATGGGATGGGAAGGTGGTAGTCCCTTGTGGGATGTAGGATAATATCATGGGATGGGAAGGTGGGACTCCCTTGTAGGATGGAAGATAATATCATAGGTTGGGAAGATGGGACTCCCTTGTGGGATGGAGGATAATATCATGGGCTAGGAAGGTGAGACTCCCTTGTGGGATGGAGGATAATATCATTGGCTGGGAATGTGGGACTCCCTTGTGGGATGGAAGATAATATCATGGGCTGGGAAGGTGGGACTCCCTTGTGGGATAGAGGATAATATCATGGGCTGGGAAGGTGGGACTCCCTTGTGGGATGGAAGATAATATCATGGGCTGGGAAGGTGGGAGTCCCTTATGGGATGTAGGATAATATCATGGGATGGGAAGGTGGTAGTCCCTTGTGGGATGTAGGATAATATCATGGGCTGGGAAGGTGGGACTCCCTTGTGGGATGGAGGATAATATCATGGGCTGGGAAGGTGGGACTCCCTTGTGGGATGGAAGATAATATCATGGGCTGGGAAGGTGGGACTCTCTTGTAGGATGGAGGGACTCTCTTGTGGGATGTATGATAATATCATGGGATGGGAAGGTGGTAGTCCCTTGGGATGTTAGATAATATCATGGGATGGGAAGGTGGGACTCCCTTGTTGGATGGAGGATAATATCATGGGCTGGGAAGGTTGGAGTACCTTGTAGGATGGAGGATAATATCATGGGATGGGAAGGTGGTAGTCCCTTGTGGGATGGAGGATAATATCATTGGCTGTGAAGGTGGGACTCCCTTGTTGGATGGAGGATAATATCATTGGCTGGGAAGGTGGGAGTCCCTTGTGGGATGTAGGATAATATCATGGGATGGGAAGGTGGTAGTCCCTTGTGGGATGTAGGATAATATCATGGGATGGGAAGGTGGGACTCTCTTGTAGGATGGAAGATAATATCATGGGTTGGAAAGATGGGACTCCCTTGTGGGATGGAGGATAATATCATGGGCTAGGAAGGTGAGACTCCCTTGTGGGATGGAGGATAATATCATGGGCTGGGAAGGTTGGAGTCCCTTGTAGGATGGAAGATAATATCATAGGTTGGGAAGATGGGACTCCCTTGTGGGATGGAGGATAATATCATGGGCTAGGAAGGTGAGACTCCCTTGTGGGATGGAGGATTATATCATGGGCTAGGAAGGTGAGACTCCCTTGTGGGATGGAGGATAATATCATTGGCTGGGAATGTGGGACTCCCTTGTGGGATGGAAGATAATATCATGGGCTGGGAAGGTGGGACTCCCTTGTGGGATAGAGGATAATATCATGGGCTGGGAAGGTGGGACTCCCTTGTGGGATGGAAGATAATATCATGGGATGGGAAGGTGGTAGTCCCTTGTGGGATGTAGGATAATATCATGGGCTGGGAAGGTGGGACTCCCTTGTGGGATGGAGGATAATATCATGGGCTGGGAAGGTGGGACTCCCTTGTGGGATGGAAGATAATATCATGGGCTGGGAAGGTGGGACTCTCTTGTAGGATGGAGGGACTCTCTTGTGGGATGTAGGATAATATCATGGGATGGGAAGGTGGTAGTCCCTTGGGATGTTAGATAATATCATGGGATGGGAAGGTGGGACTCCCTTGTTGGATGGAGGATAATATCATGGGCTGGGAAGGTTGGAGTACCTTGTAGGATGGAGGATAATTTCATTGGCTGGGAAGATGGGAGTCCCTTGTGGGATGGAGGATAATATCATTGGCTGTGAAGGTGGGACTCCCTTGTTGGATTGAGGATAATATCATTGGCTGGGAAGGTGGGAGTCCCTTGTGGGATGTAGGATAATATCATGGGATGGGAAGGTGGTAGTCCCTTGTGGGATGTAGGATAATATCATGGGATGGGAAGGTGGGACTCTCTTGTAGGATGGAAGATAATATCATGGGTTGGGAAGATGGGACTCCCTTGTGGGATGGAGGATAATATCATGGGCTAGGAAGGTGAGACTCCCTTGTGGGATGGAGGATAATATCATGGGCTAGGAAGGTGAGACTCCCTTGTGGGATGGAGGATAATATCATTGGCTGGGAATGTGTGACTCCCTTGTGGGATGGAAGATAATATCATGGGCTGGGAAGGTGGGACTCCCTTGTGGGATAGAGGATAAGATCATGGGCTGGAAGGGTGGGACTCCCTTGTGGGATAGAGGATAATATCATGGGCTGGGAAGGTGGGACTCCCTTGTGGTATGGAAGATAATATCATGGGCTGGGTAGGTGGGAGTCCCTTGTGGGATGTAGGATAATATCATGGGATGGGAAGGTGGTAGTCCCTTGTGGGATGTAGGATAATATCATGGGCTGGGAAGGTGGGACTCCCTTGTGGGATGTAGGATAATATCATGGGCTGGGAAGGTGGGACTCCCTTGTGGGATGGAAGATAATATCATGGGCTGGGAAGGTGGGACTCTCTTGTAGGATGGAAGATAATATGGGAAGGTGGGAGTCCCTTGTGGGATGTAGGATAATATCATGGGCTGGGAAAGTGGGACTCCCTTGTAGGATGGAAGATAATATCATGGGCTGGGAAGGTGGGACTCCCTTGTGGGATGGAGGATAATATCATGGGATGGGAAGGTGGGACTCCCTTGTAGGATAGAAGATAATATCATGGGCTGGGAAGGTGGGACTCTCTTGTAGGATGGAAGATAAAATGGGAAGGTGGGAGTCCCTTGTGGGATGTAGGATAATATAGGCTGCGAAAGTGGGAGTCCCTTATTGGATGTAGGATAATATCATGCGATGGGAAGGTGGGACTCCCTTGTAGGATGGAAGATAATATCATGGGTTGGGAAGATGGGACTCCCTTGTGGGATGGAAGATAATATCATGGACTAGGAAGGTGAGACTCCCTTGTGGGATGGAGGATAATATCATTGGCTGGGAATGTGGGACTCCCTTGTGGGTTGGAAGATAATATCATGGGCTGGGAATGTGGGACTCCCTTGTGGGATGTAGGATAATATCATAGGATGGGAAGGTGGGACTCCCTTGTGGGATGGAGGATAATATCATGGGCTGGGAAGATCGGAGTCCCTTGTGGGATGTACGATAATATCATGGTCTGGGAAGGTGGGACTCCCTTGTCAGATGGAGGATAATATCATTGGCTGGGAAGGTCGGAGTCCCTTGTGGGATGGAAGATGATATCATGGGATGGGAAGGTGGGATGGAAGATAATATCATGGAATGGGAATGTGGGACTCCCTTATTTGATGGAGGATAATATCATTGGCTGGGAATGTGGGACTCTCTTGTGGGATGGAAGATAATATCATTGGCTGGGAAGGTGGGACTCCCTTGTGGGATGGAAGATAATATCATGGAATGGGAATGTGGGACTCCCTTGTGGGATGGAGGATAATATCATTGGCTGGGAAGGTGGGATTCCCTTGTGGGATGGAGGAGAATATCATGGGCTGGGAAGGTGGGACTCCCTTGTGGGATGGAGGATAATATCATTGGCTGGGAAGGTGGGAGTCCCTTGAGGGATGGAGGATAATATCATTGGCTGGGAAGGTGGGAGTCCCTTGTGGGATGTAGGATAATATCATGGGCTGGGAAGGTGGGACTCCCTTGTGGGATGGAAGATAATATCATGGGCTGGGAAATTGGGACTCCCTTGTGGGATGGAAGATAATATCATGGTCTGGGAATGTGGGACTCCCTTGTGGGATGGAAGATAATATCATGGGCTGGGAAAGTGGGACTCCCTTGGAGGAGAATATCATGGGCTGAGAAGGTGGGACTCCCTTGTGGGATGGAGGATAATATCATTGGCTGGGAATGTGGGACTCCCTTGTGGGATGGAAGATAATATCATGGGCTGGGAAAGTGGGACTCCCTTGTGGGATGTAGGATAATATCATGGGCTGGGAAGGTGGGACTCCCTTGTGGGATGGAAGATAATATCATGGGCTGGGAAGGTGGGACTCCCTTGTGGGATGGAAGATGATATCATGGCATGGGAAGGTCGGAGTCCCTTGTGGGATGGAGGATAATATCATGGAATGGGAAGGTCGGAGTCCCTTGTGGGATGGAGGATAATATCATTGGCTGGGAAGGTGAGACTCCCTTGTGGGATGGAGGATAATATAATGGGCTGGGAAAGTGGGACTCCCTTGTGGGATGTAGGATAATATCATGGGCTGGGAAGGTGGGACTCCCTTGTGGGATGGAGGATAATATCATTGGCTGGGAAGGTGAGACTCCCTTGTGGGATGGAGGATAATATCATTGGCTGGGAAGGTGGGATTCCCTTGTGGGATGGAGGAGAATATCATGGGCTGAGAAGGTGGGACTCCCTTGTGGGATGGAGGATAATATCATTGGCTGGGAAGGTGGGAGTCCCTTGAGGGATGGAGGATAATATCATTGGCTGGGAAGGTGGGAGTCCCTTGTAGGATGTAGGATAATATCATGGGCTGGGAAGGTGGGACTCCCTTGTGGGATGGAAGATAATATCATGGGCTGGGAAATTGGGACTCCCTTGTGGGATGGAAGATAATATCATGGGATTGGAATGTGGGACTCTCTTGTGGGATGGAAGATAATATCATGGACTGGGAAGGTGGGACTCCCTTGTGGGATGGAGGATAATATCATGGGCTGGGAAGATGGAACTCCCTTGTGGGATGGAAGATAATATGATGGGATGGGAAGGTGGGACTCCCTTGTGGGATGGAGGATAATACCATTGGCTGGGAAGGTGGGACTCCCTTGTGGGATGGAGGATAATATCATGGGCTGGGAAGGTGGGACTCCCTTGTGGGATGGAGGATAATATCATTGGCTGGGAAGGTGGGAGTCCCTTGTGGGATGGAGGATAATATCATTGGCTGGTAATGGGGACTCCCTTGTGGGATGTAGGATAATATCATGGGATGAGAAGGTGGGAGTCCCTTGTGGGATGTAGGATAATATCATGGGCTGGGAAGGTGGGACTCCCTTAAGAGGATGGAAGATAGTATCATGGGCTTGGAAGGTGGGACTCTCTTGTAGAATGGAAGAAAACATGGGAAGGTGGGACTCCCTTGTGGGATGTAGGATAATATAATGGGCTGGGAAAGTGGGACTCCCTTTTAGGATGGAAGATAACATCATGGGCTGGGAAGGTGGGACTCCCTTGTGGGATGGAGGATAATATCATGGGCTGGGAAGGTGGGACTCCCTTGTGGGATGGAAGATGATATCATTGACTGGGAAGGTGGGACTCCCTTGTTGGATGGAGGATAATATCATTGGCTGGGAAGGTGGGACTCCCTTGTTGAATGGAGGATAATATCATGGGCTGGGAAGGTGGAAGTCCCTTGTAGGATGGAGGATAATATCATTGGCTGGGAAGGTGGGAGTCCCTTATGGGATGGAGGATTATATCATTGGCTGGGAAGGTGGGAGTCCCTTCTGGGATGGAGGATAATATCTTGGGCTAGGAAGGTGAGACCCCCTTGTGGGATGGAGGATAATATCATTGGCTGGGAAGGTGAGACTCCCTTGTGGGATGGAGGACAATATAATGGGCTGGGAAAGTGGGACTCCCTTGTGGGATGTAGGATAATATCATGGGCTGGGAAGGTGGGACTCCCTTGTGGGATGGAGGATAATATCATTGGCTGGGAAGGTGAGACTCCCTTGTGGGATGGAGGATAATATCATTGGCTGGGAATGTGGGACTCCCTTGTGGGATGGAAGATAATATCATGGGCTGGGAAAGTGGGACTCCCTTGTGGGATGGAAGATAATATCATGGGCTGGGAAGGTGGGACTCCCTTGTGGGATGGAAGATAATATCATGGGCTGGGAAGGTGGGACTCCCTTGTGGGATGGAAGATAATATCATGGGCTGGGAAGGTGGGACCCCCTTGTGGGATGGAGGATAATATCATGTGCTAGGAAGGTGAGACTCCCTTGTGGGATGGAAGATAATATGGGAATGTGGGACCCCCTTGTGGGATGGAAGATAATATCATGGGCTGGGAATGTGGGACTCCCTTGTGGGATGGAAGATAATATCATGGGATGGGAAGGTGGGACTCTCTTGTGGGATGGAAGATAATATCTTGGGCTGGGAAGGTGGGACTCCCTTGTGGGATGTAGGATAATATCATGGGCTGGGAAGGTGGGACTCCCTTGTGGGATGGAGGATAATATCATTGGCTGGTAATGGGGACTCCCTTGTGGGATGTAGGATAATATCATGGGATGGGAAGGTGGGAGTCCCTTGTGGGATGTAGGATAATATCATGGGCTGGGAAGGTGGGACTCCCTTAAGAGGATGGAAGATAGTATCATGGGCTCGGAAGGTGGGACTCTCTTGTAGAATGGAAGAAAACATGGGAAGGTGGGACTCCCTTGTGGGATGTAGGATAATATAATGGGCTGGGAAAGTGGGACTCCCTTTTAGGATGGAAGATAACATCATGGGCTGGGAAGGTGGGACTCCCTTGTGGGATGGAGGATAATATCATGGGCTGGGAAGGTGGGACTCCCTTGTGGGATGGAAGATGATATCATTGACTGGGAAGGTGGGACTCCCTTGTGGGATGGAAGATAATATCATGGGCTGGGAAAGTGGGACTCCCTTGTGGGATGGAAGATAATATCATGGGCTGGGAAGGTGAGACTCCCTTGTGGGATGGAGGATAATATAATGGGCTGGGAAGGTGAGACTCCCTTGTGGGATGGATGATAATATAATGGGCTGGGAAAGTGGGACTCCCTTGTGGGATGTAGGATAATATCATGGGCTGGGAAGGTGGGACTCCCTTGTGGGATGGAGGATAATATCATTGGCTGGGAAGGTGAGACTCCCTTGTGGGATGGAGGATAATATCATTGGCTGGGAATGTGGGACTCCCTTGTGGGATGGAAGATAATATCATGGGCTGGGAAAGTGGGACTCCCTTGTGGGATGGAAGATAATATCATGGGCTGGGAAGGTGGGACTCCCTTGTGGGATGGAAGATAATATCATGGGCTGGGAAGGTGGGACTCCCTTGTGGGATGGAAGATAATATCATGGGCTGGGAAGGTGGGACCCCCTTGTGGGATGGAGGATAATATCATGTGCTAGGAAGGTGAGACTCCCTTGTGGGATGGAAGATAATATGGGAATGTGGGACCCCCTTGTGGGATGGAAGATAATATCATGGGCTGGGAATGTGGGACTCCCTTGTGGGATGGAAGATAATATCATGGGATGGGAAGGTGGGACTCTCTTGTGGGATGGAAGATAATATCTTGGGCTGGGAAGGTGGGACCCCCTTGTGGGATGGAGGATAATATCATGGGCTGGGAATGTGGGACCCCCTTGTGGGATGGAGGATAATATCATGGGCTGGGAATGTGGGACTCCCTTGTGGGATGGAAGATAATATCATGGGCTGGGAAGGTCGGACCCCCTTGTGGGATGGAAGATAATATCATGGGCTGGGAATGTGGGACTCCCTTGTGGGATGGAAGATAATATGGGAATGTGGGACCCCCTTGTGGGATGGAAGATAATATCATGGGCTGGGAAGGTGGGACTCCCTTGTGGGATGGAAGATAATATCATGGGCTGGGAAGGTGGGACTCCATTGTCGGATGGAGGATAATATCATGGGCTAGGAAGGTGAGACTCCCTTGTGGGATGGAGGATAATATCATTGGCTGGGAATGTGGGAGTCCCTTGTAGGATGGAAGATAATATCATGGGCTGGGAATGTGGGACTCCCTTGTGGGATGTAGGATAATATCATGGGATGGGAAGGTCGGAGTCCCTTGTGGGATGTAGGATAATATCATGGGATGGGAAGGTGGGGCCCCCTTGTGGGATGGAGGATAATATGGGAATGTGGGACCCCCTTGTGGGATGGAAGATAATTTCATGGGCTGGGAAGGTGGGACCCCCTTGTGGGATGGAAGATAATATCATGGGCTGGGAATGTGGGACTCCCTTGTGGGATGGAAGATAATATCATGGGCTGGGAAGGTGGGACCCCCTTGTGGGATGGAGGATAATATCATGGGCTGGGAAGGTGGGACCCCCTTGTGGGATGGAGGATAATATCATGGGCTAGGAAGGTGAGACTCCCTTGTGGGATGGAAGATAATATGGGAATGTGGGACCCCCTTGTGGGATGGAAGATAATATAATGGGCTGGGAATATGGGACTCCCTTGTGGGATGGAAGATAATATCATGGGCTGGGAATGTGGGACCCCCTTGTGGGATGGAGGATAATATCATGGGCTGGGAATGTGGGACTCCCTTGTGGGATGGAAGATAATATCATGGGCTGGGAAGGTCGGACCCCCTTGTGGGATGGAAGATAATATCATGGGCTGGGAATGTGGGACTCCCTTGTGGGATGGAAGATAATATCATGGGCTGGGAAGGTGGGACTCCCTTGTGGGATGGAAGATAATATCATGGGATGGGAATGTGGGACTCCCTTGTGGGATGGAAGATAATATCATGGGCTGGGAAGGTGGGACTGCCTTGTGGGATGGAAGATAATATCATGGGCTGGGAATGTGGGACTCCCTTGTGGGATGGAAGATAATATCATAGGCTGGGAAGGTGGGACTCCCTTGTGGGATGGTAGATGATATCATGGGCTGGGAATTGGGGACTCCCTTGTGGGATGGAAGATAATATCATGGGCTGGGAATGTGGGACCCCCTTGTGGGATGGAAGATGATATCATGGGATGGGAAGGTGGGACTCCCTTGATGGATGGAGGATAATATCATGGGCTAGGAAGGTGAGACTCCCTTGTGGGATGGAAGATAATATGGGAATGTGGGACCCCCTTGTGGGATGGAAGATAATATCATGGGCTGGGAAGGTGGGACTCCCTTGTGGGATGGAAGATAATATCATGGGCTGGGAAGGTGGGACTCCCTTGTCGGATGGAGGATAATATCATGGGCTAGGAAGGTGAGACTCCCTTGTGGGATGGAAGATAATATGGGAATGTGGGACCCCCTTGTGGGATGGAAGATAATATCATGGGCTGGGAAGATGGGAATCCCTTGTGGGATGGAAGATTATATCATGGGCTGGGAAGTTGGGACTCCCTTGTAGGATGGAGGATAATATCATTGGCTGGGAAGGTGGGAGTCCCTTGTGGGATGGAGGATAACATCATTGGCTGGGAAGGTGGGAGTCCCTTGTGGGATGTAGGATAATATCATGGGATGGGAAGGTGGTAGCCCCTTGTGGGATGTAGGATAATATCATGGTATGGGAAGGTGGAAGTCCCTTGTAGGATGGAGGATAATATCATTGGTTGGGAAGGTGGGAGCCCCTTGTGGGATGGAGGATTATATCATTGGCTGGGAAGGTGGGAGTCCCTTGTGGGATGTAGGATAATATTATGGGATGGGAAGGTGGTAGTCCCTTGTGGGATGTAGGATAATATCATGGGATGGGAAGGTGGGACTCCCTTGTAGGATGGAAGATAATATCATGGGTTGGGGATATGGGTCTCTCTTGTGGGATGGAGGATAATATCATGGGCTGGGAAGGTGGGACTCCCTTGTGGGATGAAGGATAATATCATGGGCTGTGAAGGTGGGACTCCCTTGTGGGATGGAGGATAATATCATGGGCTGGGAAGATGGGACTCCCTTGTGGGATGGAAGATAATATTATGGGCTGGGAAGGTGGGATTCCCTTGTGGGATGGAAGATAATATCATGGGATGGGAATGTGGGACTCCCTTGTGGGATGGAAGATAATATCATTGGCTGGGAAGGTGGGACTCCCTTGTGGGATGGAAGATAATATCATGGGCTGGGAAGGACGGACTCCCTTGTGGGATGGAGGATGATATCATGGGATGGGAATGTGGGACTCCCTTGTAGGATGGAAGATAATATGGGAAGGTGGGAGTCCCTTGTGGGATGTGGGATAATATCATGGGCTGGGAAAGTGGGACTCCCTTGTAGGATGGAAGATAATATCATGGGCTGGGAAGGTGGGACTCCCTTGTGGGATGGAGGATAATATCATGGGATGGAAAGGTGGGACTCCCTTGTAGGATGGAAGATAATATGGGAAGGTGGGAGTCCCTTGTGGGATGTAGGATAATATCATAGGCTGGGAAGGTTGGACTCCCTTGTAGGATGGAGGATAATATCATGGGTTGGGAAGATGGGACTCCCTTGTGGGATGGAAGATAATATCATGGGCTAGGAAGGTGAGACTCCCTTGTGGGATGGAGGATAATATCATTGGCTGGGAATGTGGGACTCCCTTGTAGGATGGAAGATAATATCATGGGCTGGGAATGTGGGACTCCCTTGTGGGATGTAGGATAATATCATGGGATGGGAAGGTGGGAGTTCTTTGTGGGATGTAGGATAATATCATGGGATGGGAAGGTGGGGCCCCCTTGTGGGATGGAGGATAATATGGGAATGTGGGACCCCCTTGTGGGATGGAAGATAATTTCATGGGCTGGGAAGGTGGGACCCCCTTGTGGGATGGAAGATAATATCATGGGCTGGGAATGTGGGACTCCCTTGTGGGATGGAAGATAATATCATGGGCTGGGAAGGTGGGACCCCCTTGTGGGATGGAGGATAATATCATGGGCTGGGAAGGTGGGACCCCCTTGTGGGATGGAGGATAATATCATGGGCTAGGAAGGTGAGACTCCCTTGTGGGATGGAAGATAATATGGGAATGTGGGACTCCCTTGTGGGATGGAAGATAATATCTTGGGCTGGGAAGGTGGGACCCCCTTGTGGGATGGAGGATAATATCATGGGCTGGGAATGTGGGACTCCCTTGTGGGATGGAAGATAATATCATGGGCTGGGAAGGTCGGACTTCCTTGTGGGATGGAAGATAATATCATGGGCTGGGAATGTGGGACTCCCTTGTGGGATGGAAGATAATATCATGGGCTGGGAAGGTGGGACTGCCTTGTGGGATGGAAGATAATATCATGGGCTGGGAATGTGGGACTCCCTTGTGGGATGGAAGATAATATCATAGGCTGGGAAGCTGGGACTCCCTTGTGGGATGGTAGATGATATCATGGGCTGGGAATTGGGGACTCCCTTGTGGGATGGAAGATAATATCATGGGCTGGGAATGTGGGACCCCCTTGTGGGATGGAAGATGATATCATGGGATGGGAAGGTGGGACTCCCTTGATGGATGGAGGATAATATCATGGGCTAGGAAGGTGAGACTCCCTTGTGGGATGGAAGTTAATATGGGAATGTGGGACCCCCTTGTGGGATGGAAGATAATATCATGGGCTGGGAAGGTGGGACTCCATTGTGGGATAGAGGATAATATCATGGGCTAGGAAGGTGAGACTCCCTTTTGGGATGGAAGATAATATGGGAATGTGGGACCCCCTTGTGGGATGGAAGATAATATCTTGGGCTGGGAAGGTGGGACCCCCTTGTGGGATGGAGGATAATATCATGGGCTGGGAATGTGGGACTCCCTTGTGGGATGGAAGATAATATCATGGGCTGGGAAGGTGAGACTCCCTTGTGGGATGGAAGATAATATGGGAATGTGGGACCCCCTTGTGGGATGGAAGATAATATCATGGGCTGGGAATGTGGGACTCCCTTGTGTGATGGAAGATAATATCATGGGCTGGGAAGGTGGGACTCCCTTGTGGGATGGAAGATAATATCATGGGATGGGAATGTGGGACTCCCTTGTGGGATGGAAGATAATATCATGGGCTGGGAAGGTGGGACTGCCTTGTGGGATGGAAGATAATATCATGGGCTGGGAATGTGGGACTCCCTTTTGGGATGGAAGATAATATCATAGGCTGGGAAGGTGGGACTCCCTTGTGGGATGGTAGATGATATCATGGGCTGGGAATTGGGGACTCCCTTGTGGGATGGAAGATAATATCATGGGCTGGGAATGTGGGACCCCCTTGTGGGATGGAAGATGATATCATGGGATGGGAAGGTGGGACTCCCTTGATGGATGGAGGATAATATCATGGGCTAGGAAGGTGAGACTCCCTTGTGGGATGGAAGATAATATGGGAATGTGGGACCCCCTTGTGGGATGGAAGATAATATCATGGGCTGGGAAGGTGGGACTCCCTTGTGGGATGGAAGATAATATCATGGGCTGGGAAGGTGGGACTCCCTTGTCGGATGGAGGATAATATCATGGGCTAGGAAGGTGAGACTCCTTTGTGGGATGGAAGATAATATGGGAATGTGGGACCCCCTTGTGGGATGGAAGATAATATCATGGGCTGAGAAGGTGGGACTCCCTTGTGGGATGGAAGATAATATCATGGGCTGGGAAGGTGGGACTCCCTTGTGGGATGGAGGATAATATCATGGGCTGGGAAGGTGGGAGTCCCTTGTGGGATGGAGGATAATATCATTGGCTAGGAAGGTGGGAGTCCCTTGTGGGATGGAGGATAATATCATTGGCTGGGAAGGTGGGAGTCCCTTGTGGGATGGAGGATAATATCATTGGCTGGGAAGGTGGGACTCCCTTGTAGGATGGAGGATTATATCATGGGCTGGGAAGGTGGAAGTCCCTTGTAGGATGGAGGATAATATCATTGGCTGGGAAGGTGGGAGCCCCTTGTGGGATGGAGGATAATATCATTGGCTGGGAAGGTGGGAGTCCCTTGTGGGATGTAGGATAATATTATGGGATGGGAAGGTGGTAGTCCCTTGTGGGATGTAGGATAATATCATTGGCTGGGAAGGTGGGACTCCCTTGTGGGATGTAGGATAATATTATGGGATGGGAATGTGGGACCCCCTTGTGGGATGGAAGATAATATCTTGGGCTGGGAAGGTGGGACCCCCTTGTGGGATGGAGGATAATATCATGGGCTGGGAATGTGGGACTCCCTTGTGGGATGGAAGATAATATCATGGGCTGGGAAGGTGAGACTCCCTTGTGGGATGGAAGATAATATGGGAATGTGGGACCCCCTTGTGGGATGGAAGATTATATCATGGGCTGGGAATGTGGGACTCCCTTGTGTGATGGAAGATAATATCATGGGCTGGGAAGGTGGGACTCCCTTGTGGGATGGAAGATAATATCATGGGATGGGAATGTGGGACTCCCTTGTGGGATGGAAGATAATATTATGGGCTGGGAAGGTGGGACTGCCTTGTGGGATGGAAGATAATATCATGGGCTGGGAATGTGGGACTCCCTTTTGGGATGGAAGATAATATCATAGGCTGGGAAGGTGGGACTCCCTTGTGGGATGGTAGATGATATCATGGGCTGGGAATTGGGGACTCCCTTGTGGGATGGAAGATAATATCATGGGCTGGGAATGTGGGACCCCCTTGTGGGATGGAAGATGATATCATGGGATGGGAAGGTGGGACTCCCTTGATGGATGGAGGATAATATCATGGGCTAGGAAGGTGAGACTCCCTTGTGGGATGGAAGATAATATGGGAATGTGGGACCCCCTTGTGGGATGGAAGATAATATCATGGGCTGGGAAGGTGGGACTCCCTTGTGGGATGGAAGATAATATCATGGGCTGGGAAGGTGGGACTCCCTTGTCGGATGGGGGATAATATCATGGGCTAGGAAGGTGAGACTCCTTTGTGGGATGGAAGATAATATGGGAATGTGGGACCCCCTTGTGGGATGGAAGATAATATCATGGGCTGAGAAGGTGGGACTCCCTTGTGGGATGGAAGATAATATCATGGGCTGGGAAGGTGGGACTCCCTTGTGGGATGGAGGATAATATCATGGGCTGGGAAGGTGGGAGTCCCTTGTGGGATGGAGGATAATATCATTGGCTAGGAAGGTGGGAGTCCCTTGTGGGATGGAGGATAATATCATTGGCTGGGAAGGTGGGAGTCCCTTGTGGGATGGAGGATAATATCATTGGCTGGGAAGGTGGGACTCCCTTGTAGGATGGAGGATAATATCATGGGCTGGGAAGGTGGAAGTCCCTTGTAGGATGGAGGATAATATTATGGGATGGGAAGGTGGTAGTCCCTTGTGGGATGTAGGATAATATCATTGGCTGGGAAGGTGGGACTCCCTTGTAGGATGGAGGATAATATCATGGGCTGGGAAGGTGGAAGTCCCTTGTAGGATGGAGGATAATATCATTGGCTGGGAAGGTGGGAGCCCCTTGTGGGATGGAGGATAATATCATTGGCTGGGAAGGTGGGAGTCCCTTGTGGGATGTAGGATAATATTATGGGATGGGAAGGTGGTAGTCCCTTGTGGGATGTAGGATAATATCATGGGATGGGAAGGTGGGACTCCCTTGTGGGATGGAGGACATTATCATGGGCTGGGAAGGTGGGACTCCCTTGTGGGATGGAGGATAATATCATGGGCTGTGAAGGTGGGACTCCCTTGTGGGATGGAGGATAATATCATGGGCTGGGAAGATGGGACTCCCTTGTGGGATGGAAGATAATATCATGGGCTGGGAATGTGGGACCCCCTTGTGGGATGGAAGATGATATCATGGGATGGGAAGGTGGGACTCCCTTGATGGATGGAGGATAATATCATGGGCTAGGAAGGTGAGACTCCCTTGTGGGATGGAAGATAATATGGGAATGTGGGACCCCCTTGTGGGATGGAAGATAATATCATGGGCTGGGAAGGTGGGACTCCCTTGTGGGATGGAAGATAATATCATGGGCTGGGAAGGTGGGACTCCCTTGTCGGATGGAGGATAATATCATGGGCTAGGAAGGTGAGACTCCCTTGTGGGATGGAAGATAATATGGGAATGTGGGACCCCCTTGTGGGATGGAAGATAATATCATGGGCTGGGAAGATGGGAATCCCTTGTGGGATGGAAGATTATATCATGGGCTGGGAAGTTGGGACTCCCTTGTAGGATGGAGGATAATATCATTGGCTGGGAAGGTGGGAGTCCCTTGTGGGATGGAGGATAACATCATTGGCTGGGAAGATGGGAGTCCCTTGTGGGATGTAGGATAATATCATGGGATGGGAAGGTGGTAGCCCCTTGTGGGATGTAGGATAATATCATGGTATGGGAAGGTGGAAGTCCCTTGTAGGATGGAGGATAATATCATTGGTTGGGAAGGTGGGAGCCCCTTGTGGGATGGAGGATTATATCATTGGCTGGGAAGGTGGGAGTCCCTTGTGGGATATAGGATAATATTATGGGATGGGAAGGTGGTAGTCCCTTGTGGGATGTAGGATAATATCATGGGATGGGAAGGTGGGCCTCCCTTGTAGGATGGAAGATAATATCATGGGTTGGGGAGATGGGTCTCTCTTGTGGGATGGAGGATAATATCATGGGCTGGGAAGGTGGGACTCCCTTGTGGGATGGAGGATAATATCATGGGCTGTGAAGGTGGGACTCCCTTGTGGGATGGAGGATAATATCATGGGCTGGGAAGATGGGACTCCCTTGTGGGATGGAAGATAATATTATGGGCTGGGAAGGTGGGATTCCCTTGTGGGATGGAAGATAATATCATGGGATGGGAATGTGGGACTCCCTTGTGGGATGGAAGATAATATCATTGGCTGGGAAGGTGGGACTCCCTTGTGGGATGGAAGATAATATCATGGGCTGGGAAGGACGGACTCCCTTGTGGGATGGAGGATGATATCATGGGATGGGAATGTGGGACTCCCTTGTAGGATGGAAGATAATATGGGAAGGTGGGAGTCCCTTGTGGGATGTAGGATAATATCATGGGCTGGGAAAGTGGGACTCCCTTGTAGGATGGAAGATAATATCATGGGCTGGGAAGGTGGGACTCCCTTGTGGGATGGAAGATAATATCATGGGCTAGGAAGGTGAGACTCCCTTGTGGGATGGAGGATAATATCATTGGCTGGGAATGTGGGACTCCCTTGTAGGATGGAAGATAATATCATGGGCTGGGAATGTGGGACTCCCTTGTGGGATGTAGGATAATATCATGGGATGGGAAGGTGGGAGTCCTTTGTGGGATGTAGGATAATATCATGGGATGGGAAGGTGGGGCCCCCTTGTGGGATGGAGGATAATATGGGAATGTGGGACCCCCTTGTGGGATGGAAGATAATTTCATGGGCTGGGAAGGTGGGACCCCCTTGTGGGATGGAAGATAATATCATGGGCTGGGAATGTGGGACTCCCTTGTGGGATGGAAGATAATATCATGGGCTGGGAAGGTGGGACCCCCTTGTGGGATGTAGGATAATATCATGGGATGGGAAGGTGGGACTCCCTTGTGGGATGGAGGACATTATCATGGGCTGGGAAGGTGGGACTCCCTTGTGGGATGGAGGATAATATCATGGGCTGTGAAGGTGGGACTCCCTTGTGGGATGGAGGATAATATCATGGGCTGGGAAGATGGGACTCCCTTGTGGGATGGAAGATAATATCATGGGCTGGGAATGTGGGACCCCCTTGTGGGATGGAAGATGATATCATGGGATGGGAAGGTGGGACTCCCTTGATGGATGGAGGATAATATCATGGGCTAGGAAGGTGAGACTCCCTTGTGGGATGGAAGATAATATGGGAATGTGGGACCCCTTGTGGGATGGAAGATAATATCATGGGCTGGGAAGGTGGGACTCCCTTGTGGGATGGAAGATAATATCATGGGCTGGGAAGGTGGGACTCCCTTGTCGGATGGAGGATAATATCATGGGCTAGGAAGGTGAGACTCCCTTGTGGGATGGAAGATAATATGGGAATGTGGGACCCCCTTGTGGGATGGAAGATAATATCATGGGCTGGGAAGATGGGAATCCCTTGTGGGATGGAAGATTATATCATGGGCTGGGAAGTTGGGACTCCCTTGTAGGATGGAGGATAATATCATTGGCTGGGAAGGTGGGAGTCCCTTGTGGGATGGAGGATAACATCATTGGCTGGGAAGATGGGAGTCCCTTGTGGGATGTAGGATAATATCATGGGATGGGAAGGTGGTAGCCCCTTGTGGGATGTAGGATAATATCATGGTATGGGAAGGTGGAAGTCCCTTGTAGGATGGAGGATAATATCATTGGTTGGGAAGGTGGGAGCCCCTTGTGTGATGGAGGATTATATCATTGGCTGGGAAGGTGGGAGTCCCTTGTGGGATATAGGATAATATTATGGGATGGGAAGGTGGTAGTCCCTTGTGGGATGTAGGATAATATCATGGGATGGGAAGGTGGGCCTCCCTTGTAGGATGGAAGATAATATCATGGGTTGGGGAGATGGGTCTCTCTTGTGGGATGGAGGATAATATCATGGGCTGGGAAGGTGGGACTCCCTTGTGGGATGGAGGATAATATCATGGGCTGTGAAGGTGGGACTCCCTTGTGGGATGGAGGATAATATCATGGGCTGGGAAGATGGGACTCCCTTGTGGGATGGAAGATACTATTATGGGCTGGGAAGGTGGGATTCCCTTGTGGGATGGAAGATAATATCATGGGATGGGAATGTGGGACTCCCTTGTGGGATGGAAGATAATATCATTGGCTTGGAAGGTGGGACTCCCTTGTGGGATGGAAGATAATATCATGGGCTGGGAAGGACGGACTCCCTTGTGGGATGGAGGATGATATCATGGGATGGGAATGTGGGACTCCCTTGTAGGATGGAAGATAATATGGGAAGGTGGGAGTCCCTTGTGGGATGTAGGATAATATCATGGGCTGGGAAAGTGGGACTCCCTTGTAGGATGGAAGATAATATCATGGGCTGGGAAGGTGGGACTCCCTTGTGGGATGGAAGATAATATCATGGGCTAGGAAGGTGAGACTCCCTTGTGGGATGGAGGATAATATCATTGGCTGGGAATGTGGGACTCCCTTGTAGGATGGAAGATAATATCATGGGCTGGGAATGTGGGACTCCCTTGTGGGATGTAGGATAATATCATGGGATGGGAAGGTGGGAGTCCTTTGTGGGATGTAGGATAATATCATGGGATGGGAAGGTGGGGCCCCCTTGTGGGATGGAGGATAATATGGGAATGTGGGACCCCCTTGTGGGATGGAAGATAATTTCATGGGCTGGGAAGGTGGGACCCCCTTGTGGGATGGAAGATAATATCATGGGCTGGGAATGTGGGACTCCCTTGTGGGATGGAAGATAATATCATGGGCTGGGAAGGTGGGACCCCCTTGTGGGATGTAGGATAATATCATGGGATGGGAAGGTGGGACTCCCTTGTGGGATGGAGGACATTATCATGGGCTGGGAAGGTGGGACTCCCTTGTGGGATGGAGGATAATATCATGGGCTGTGAAGGTGGGACTCCCTTGTGGGATGGAGGATAATATCATGGGCTGGGAAGATGGGACTCCCTTGTGGGATGGAAGATAATATCATGGGCTGGGAATGTGGGACCCCCTTGTGGGATGGAAGATGATATCATGGGATGGGAAGGTGGGACTCCCTTGATGGATGGAGGATAATATCATGGGCTAGGAAGGTGAGACTCCCTTGTGGGATGGAAGATAATATGGGAATGTGGGACCCCTTGTGGGATGGAAGATAATATCATGGGCTGGGAAGGTGGGACTCCCTTGTGGGATGGAAGATAATATCATGGGCTGGGAAGGTGGGACTCCCTTGTCGGATGGAGGATAATATCATGGGCTAGGAAGGTGAGACTCCCTTGTGGGATGGAAGATAATATGGGAATGTGGGACCCCCTTGTGGGATGGAAGATAATATCATGGGCTGGGAAGATGGGAATCCCTTGTGGGATGGAAGATTATATCATGGGCTGGGAAGTTGGGACTCCCTTGTAGGATGGAGGATAATATCATTGGCTGGGAAGGTGGGAGTCCCTTGTGGGATGGAGGATAACATCATTGGCTGGGAAGATGGGAGTCCCTTGTGGGATGTAGGATAATATCATGGGATGGGAAGGTGGTAGCCCCTTGTGGGATGTAGGATAATATCATGGTATGGGAAGGTGGAAGTCCCTTGTAGGATGGAGGATAATATCATTGGTTGGGAAGGTGGGAGCCCCTTGTGTGATGGAGGATTATATCATTGGCTGGGAAGGTGGGAGTCCCTTGTGGGATATAGGATAATATTATGGGATGGGAAGGTGGTAGTCCCTTGTGGGATGTAGGATAATATCATGGGATGGGAAGGTGGGCCTCCCTTGTAGGATGGAAGATAATATCATGGGTTGGGGAGATGGGTCTCTCTTGTGGGATGGAGGATAATATCATGGGCTGGGAAGGTGGGACTCCCTTGTGGGATGGAGGATAATATCATGGGCTGTGAAGGTGGGACTCCCTTGTGGGATGGAGGATAATATCATGGGCTGGGAAGATGGGACTCCCTTGTGGGATGGAAGATAATATTATGGGCTGGGAAGGTGGGATTCCCTTGTGGGATGGAAGATAATATCATGGGATGGGAATGTGGGACTCCCTTGTGGGATGGAAGATAATATCATTGGCTTGGAAGGTGGGACTCCCTTGTGGGATGGAAGATAATATCATGGGCTGGGAAGGACGGACTCCCTTGTGGGATGGAGGATGATATCATGGGATGGGAATGTGGGACTCCCTTGTAGGATGGAAGATAATATGGGAAGGTGGGAGTCCCTTGTGGGATGTAGGATAATATCATGGGCTGGGAAAGTGGGACTCCCTTGTAGGATGGAAGATAATATCATGGGCTGGGAAGGTGGGACTCCCTTGTGGGATGGAAGATAATATCATGGGCTAGGAAGGTGAGACTCCCTTGTGGGATGGAGGATAATATCATTGGCTGGGAATGTGGGACTCCCTTGTAGGATGGAAGATAATATCATGGGCTGGGAATGTGGGACTCCCTTGTGGGATGTAGGATAATATCATGGGATGGGAAGGTGGGAGTCCTTTGTGGGATGTAGGATAATATCATGGGATGGGAAGGTGGGGCCCCCTTGTGGGATGGAGGATAATATGGGAATGTGGGACCCCCTTGTGGGATGGAAGATAATTTCATGGGCTGGGAAGGTGGGACCCCCTTGTGGGATGGAAGATAATATCATGGGCTGGGAATGTGGGACTCCCTTGTGGGATGGAAGATAATATCATGGGCTGGGAAGGTGGGACCCCCTTGTGGGATGGAGGATAATATCATGGGCTGGGAAGGTGGGACCCCCTTGTGGGATGGAGGATAATATCATGGGCTAGGAAGGTGAGACTCCCTTGTGGGATGGAAGATAATATCATGGGCTGGGAATGTGGGACTCCCTTGTGGGATGGAAGATAATATCATGGGCTGGGAAGGTCGGACCCCCTTGTGGGATGGAAGATAATATCATGGGCTGGGAATGTGGGACTCCCTTGTGTGATGGAAGATAATATCATGAGCTGGGAAGGTGGGACTCCCTTGTGGGATGGAAGATAATATCATGGGATGGGAATGTGGGACTCCCTTGTGGGATGGAAGATAATATCATGGGCTGGGAAGGTGGGACTGCCTTGTGGGATGGAAGATAATATCATGGGCTGGGAATGTGGGACTCCCTTGTGGGATGGAAGATAATATCATAGGCTGGGAAGGTGGGACTCCCTTGTGGGATGGTAGATGATATCATGGGCTGGGAATTGGGGACTCCCTTGTGGGATGGAAGATAATATCATGGGCTGGGAATGTGGGACCCCCTTGTGGGATGGAAGATGATATCATGGGATGGGAAGGTGGGACTCCCTTGATGGATGGAGGATAATATCATGGGCTAGGAAGGTGAGACTCCCTTGTGGGATGGAAGATAATATGGGAATGTGGGACCCCCTTGTGGGATGGAAGATAATATCATGGGCTTGGAAGGTGGGACTCCCTTGTGGGATGGAAGATAATATCATGGGCTGGGAAGGTGGGACTCCCTTGTCGGATGGAGGATAATATCATGGGCTAGGAAGGTGAGACTCCTTTGTGGGATGGAAGATAATATGGGAATGTGGGACCCCCTTGTGGGATGGAAGATAATATCATGGGCTGAGAAGGTGGGACTCCCTTGTGGGATGGAAGATAATATCATGGGCTGGGAAGGTGGGACTCCCTTGTGGGATGGAGGATAATATCATGGGCTGGGAAGGTGGGAGTCCCTTGTGGGATGGAGGATAATATCATTGGCTAGGAAGGTGGGAGTCCCTTGTGGGATGGAGGATAATATCATTGGCTGGGAAGGTGGGAGTCCCTTGTGGGATGGAGGATAATATCATTGGCTGGGAAGGTGGGACTCCCTTGTAGGATGGAGGATAATATCATGGGCTGGGAAGGTGGAAGTCCCTTGTAGGATGGAGGATAATATCATTGGCTGGGAAGGTGGGAGTCCCTTGTGGGATGTAGGATAATATTATGGGCTGGGAAGGTGGGACTCCCTTGTAGGATGGAGGATAATATCATGGGCTGGGAAGGTGAAAGTCCCTTGTAGGATGGAGGATAATATCATTGGCTGGGAAGGTGGGAGCCCCTTGTGGGATGGAGGATAATATCATTGGCTGGGAAGGTGGGAGTCCCTTGTGGGATGTAGGATAATATTATGGGATGGGAAGGTGGTAGTCCCTTGTGGGATGTAGGATAATATCATGGGATGGGAAGGTGGGACTCCCTTGTGGGATGGAGGATATTATCATGGGCTGGGAAGGTGGGACTCCCTTGTGGGATGGAGGATAATATCATGGGCTGTGAAGGTGGGACTCCCTTGTGGGATGGAGGATAATATCATGGGCTGGGAAGATGGGACTCCCTTGTGGGATGGAAGATAATATCATGGGCTGGGAATTGGGGACTCCCTTGTGGGATGGAAGATAATATCATGGGCTGGGAATGTGGGACCCCCTTGTGGGATGGAAGATGATATCATGGGATGGGAAGGTGGGACTCCCTTGATGGATGGAGGATAATATCATGGGCTAGGAAGGTGAGACTCCCTTGTGGGATGGAAGATAATATGGGAATGTGGGACCCCCTTGTGGGATGGAAGATAATATCATGGGCTGGGAAGGTGGGACTCCCTTGTGGGATGGAAGATAATATCATG
This sequence comes from Amphiduros pacificus, assembly GCA_949316495.1. Classification (NCBI taxonomy): domain Eukaryota; kingdom Metazoa; phylum Annelida; class Polychaeta; order Phyllodocida; family Hesionidae; genus Amphiduros; species Amphiduros pacificus. Next base: position 228,608 of record OX439000.1, on the reverse strand, counting down.
GGCTGGGAAGGTGGGACTCCCTTGTCGGATGGAGGATAATATCATGGGCTAGGAAGGTGAGACTCCCTTGTGGGATGGAAGATAATATGGGAATGTGGGACCCCCTTGTGGGATGGAAGATAATATCATGGGCTGGGAAGATGGGAATCCCTTGTGGGATGGAAGATTATATCATGGGCTGGGAAGTTGGGACTCCCTTGTAGGATGGAGGATAATATCATTGGCTGGGAAGGTGGGAGTCCCTTGTGGGATGGAGGATAACATCATTGGCTGGGAAGGTGGGAGTCCCTTGTGGGATGTAGGATAATATCATGGGATGGGAAGGTGGTAGCCCCTTGTGGGATGTAGGATAATATCATGGTATGGGAAGGTGGAAGTCCCTTGTAGGATGGAGGATAATATCATTGGTTGGGAAGGTGGGAGCCCCTTGTGGGATGGAGGATTATATCATTGGCTGGGAAGGTGGGAGTCCCTTGTGGGATGTAGGATAATATTATGGGATGGGAAGGTGGTAGTCCCTTGTGGGATGTAGGATAATATCATGGGATGGGAAGGTGGGCCTCCCTTGTAGGATGGAAGATAATATCATGGGTTGGGGAGATGGGTCTCTCTTGTGGGATGGAGGATAATATCATGGGCTGGGAAGGTGGGACTCCCTTGTGGGATGGAGGATAATATCATGGGCTGTGAAGGTGGGACTCCCTTGTGGGATGGAGGATAATATCATGGGCTGGGAAGATGGGACTCCCTTGTGGGATGGAAGATAATATTATGGGCTGGGAAGGTGGGATTCCCTTGTGGGATGGAAGATAATATCATGGGATGGGAATGTGGGACTCCCTTGTGGGATGGAAGATAATATCATTGGCTGGGAAGGTGGGACTCCCTTGTGGGATGGAAGATAATATCATGGGCTGGGAAGGACGGACTCCCTTGTGGGATGGAGGATGATATCATGGGATGGGAATGTGGGACTCCCTTGTAGGATGGAAGATAATATGGGAAGGTGGGAGTCCCTTGTGGGATGTAGGATAATATCATGGGCTGGGAAAGTGGGACTCCCTTGTAGGATGGAAGATAATATCATGGGCTGGGAAGGTGGGACTCCCTTGTGGGATGGAGGATAATATCATGGGATGGAAAGGTGGGACTCCCTTGTAGGATGGAAGATAATATGGGAAGGTGGGAGTCCCTTGTGGGATGTAGGATAATATCATAGGCTGGGAAGGTTGGACTCCCTTGTAGGATGGAGGATAATATCATGGGTTGGGAAGATGGGACTCCCTTGTGGGATGGAAGATAATATCATGGGCTAGGAAGGTGAGACTCCCTTGTGGGATGGAGGATAATATCATTGGCTGGGAATGTGGGACTCCCTTGTAGGATGGAAGATAATATCATGGGCTGGGAATGTGGGACTCCCTTGTGGGATGTAGGATAATATCATGGGATGGGAAGGTGGGAGTCCTTTGTGGGATGTAGGATAATATCATGGGATGGGAAGGTGGGGCCCCCTTGTGGGATGGAGGATAATATGGGAATGTGGGACCCCCTTGTGGGATGGAAGATAATTTCATGGGCTGGGAAGGTGGGACCCCCTTGTGGGATGGAAGATAATATCATGGGCTGGGAATGTGGGACTCCCTTGTGGGATGGAAGATAATATCATGGGCTGGGAAGGTGGGACCCCCTTGTGGGATGGAGGATAATATCATGGGCTGGGAAGGTGGGACCCCCTTGTGGGAAGGAGGATAATATCATGGGCTAGGAAGGTGAGACTCCCTTGTTGGATGGAAGATAATATGGGAATGTGGGACCCCCTTGTGGGATGGAAGATAATATAATGGGCTGGGAATGTGGGACTCCCTTGTGGGATGGAAGATTATATCATGGGCTGGGAATGTGGGACTCCCTTGTGGGATGGAAGATAATATCTTGGGCTGGGAAGGTGGGACCCCCTTGTGGGATGGAGGATAATATCATGGGCTGGGAATGTGGGACTCCCTTGTGGGATGGAAGATAATATCATGGGCTGGGAAGGTCGGACTTCCTTGTGGGATGGAAGATAATATCATGGGCTGGGAATGTGGGACTCCCTTGTGGGATGGAAGATAATATCATGGGCTGGGAAGGTGGGACTGCCTTGTGGGATGGAAGATAATATCATGGGCTGGGAATGTGGGACTCCCTTGTGGGATGGAAGATAATATCATAGGCTGGGAAGCTGGGACTCCCTTGTGGGATGGTAGATGATATCATGGGCTGGGAATTGGGGACTCCCTTGTGGGATGGAAGATAATATCATGGGCTGGGAATGTGGGACCCCCTTGTGGGATGGAAGATGATATCATGGGATGGGAAGGTGGGACTCCCTTGATGGATGGAGGATAATATCATGGGCTAGGAAGGTGAGACTCCCTTGTGGGATGGAAGATAATATGGGAATGTGGGACCCCCTTGTGGGATGGAAGATAATATCATGGGCTGGGAAGGTGGGACTCCCTTGTGGGATAGAGGATAATATCATGGGCTAGGAAGGTGAGACTCCCTTGTGGGATGGAAGATAATATGGGAATGTGGGACCCCCTTGTGGGATGGAAGATAATATCTTGGGCTGGGAAGGTGGGACCCCCTTGTGGGATGGAGGATAATATCATGGGCTGGGAATGTGGGACTCCCTTGTGGGATGGAAGATAATATCATGGGCTGGGAAGGTCGGACCCCCTTGTGGGATGGAAGATCATATCATGGGCTGGGAATGTGGGACTCCCTTGTGTGATGGAACATAATATCATGGGATGGGAATGTGGGACTCCCTTGTGGGATGGAAGATAATATCATGGGCTGGGAAGGTGGGACTGCCTTGTGGGATGGAAGATAATATCATGGGCTGGGAATGTGGGACTCCCTTGTGGGATGGAAGATAATATCATAGGCTGGGAAGGTGGGACTCCCTTGTGGGATGGAGGATAATATCATGGGCTAGGAAGGTGAGACTCCCTTGTGGGATGGAAGATAATAGGGGAATGTGGGACCCCCTTGTGGGATGGAAGATAATTTCATGGGCTGGGAAGGTGGGACCCCCTTGTGGGATGGAACATAATATCATGGGATGGGAATGTGGGACTCCCTTGTGGGATGGAAGATCATATCATGGGCTGGGAATTGGGGACTCCCTTGTGGGATGGAAGATAATATCATGGGCTGGGAATGTGGGACCCCCTTGTGGGATGGAAGATGATATCATGGGATGGGAAGGTGGGACTCCCTTGATGGATGGAGGATAATATCATGGGCTAGGAAGGTGAGACTCCCTTGTGGGATGGAAGATAATAGGGGAATGTGGGACCCCCTTGTGGGATGGAAGATAATTTCATGGGCTGGGAAGGTGGGACCCCCTTGTGGGATGGAAGATAATATAATGGGCTGGGAATGTGGGACTCCCTTGTGGGATGGAAGATAATATCATGGGCTGGGAAGGTGGGACCCCCTTGTGGGATGGAGGATAATATCATGGGCTGGGAAGGTGGGACCCCCTTGTGGGAAGGAGGATAATATCATGGGCTAGGAAGGTGAGACTCCCTTGTGGGATGGAAGATAATATGGGAATGTGGGACCCCCTTGTGGGATGGAAGATAATATAATGGGCTGGGAATGTGGGACTCCCTTGTGGGATGGAAGATTATATCATGGGCTGGGAATGTGGGACTCCCTTGTGGGATGGAAGATAATATCTTGGGCTGGGAAGGTGGGACCCCCTTGTGGGATGGAGGATAATATCATGGGCTGGGAATGTGGGACTCCCTTGTGGGATGGAAGATAATATCATGGGCTGGGAAGGTCGGACTTCCTTGTGGGATGGAAGATAATATCATGGGCTGGGAATGTGGGACTCCCTTGTGGGATGGAAGATAATATCATGGGCTGGGAAGGTGGGACTGCCTTGTGGGATGGAAGATAATATCATGGGCTGGGAATGTGGGACTCCCTTGTGGGATGGAAGATAATATCATAGGCTGGGAAGCTGGGACTCCCTTGTGGGATGGTAGATGATATCATGGGCTGGGAATTGGGGACTCCCTTGTGGGATGGAAGATAATATCATGGGCTGGGAATGTGGGACCCCCTTGTGGGATGGAAGATGATATCATGGGATGGGAAGGTGGGACTCCCTTGATGGATGGAGGATAATATCATGGGCTAGGAAGGTGAGACTCCCTTGTGGGATGGAAGATAATATGGGAATGTGGGACCCCCTTGTGGGATGGAAGATAATATCATGGGCTGGGAAGGTGGGACTCCCTTGTGGGATGGAAGATAATATGGGAATGTGGGACCCCCTTGTGGGATGGAAGATAATATCTTGGGCTGGGAAGGTGGGACCCCCTTGTGGGATGGAGGATAATATCATGGGCTGGGAATGTGGGACTCCCTTGTGGGATGGAAGATAATATCATGGGCTGGGAAGGTCGGACCCCCTTGTGGGATGGAAGATAATATCATGGGCTGGGAATGTGGGACTCCCTTGTGTGATGGAAGATAATATCATGGGCTGGGAAGGTGGGACTCCCTTGTGGGATGGAAGATAATATCATGGGATGGGAATGTGGGACTCCCTTGTGGGATGGAAGATAATATCATGGGCTGGGAAGGTGGGACTGCCTTGTGGGATGGAAGATAATATCATGGGCTGGGAATGTGGGACTCCCTTGTGGGATGGAAGATAATATCATAGGCTGGGAAGGTGGGACTCCCTTGTGGGATGGTAGATGATATCATGGGCTGGGAATTGGGGACTCCCTTGTGGGATGGAAGATAATATCATGGGCTGGGAATGTGGGACCCCCTTGTGGGATGGAAGATGATATCATGGGATGGGAAGGTGGGACTCCCTTGATGGATGGAGGATAATATCATGGGCTAGGAAGGTGAGACTCCCTTGTGGGATGGAAGATAATATGGGAATGTGGGACCCCCTTGTGGGATGGAAGATAATATCATGGGCTGGGAAGGTGGGACTCCCTTGTGGGATGGAAGATAATATCATGGGCTGGGAAGGTGGGACCCCCTTGTGGGATGGAGGATAATATCATGGGCTAGGAAGGTGAGACTCCTTTGTGGGATGGAAGATAATATGGGAATGTGGGACCCCCTTGTGGGATGGAAGATAATATAATGGGCTGGGAATGTGGGACTCCCTTGTGGGATGGAAGATTATATCATGGGCTGGGAATGTGGGACTCCCTTGTGGGATGGAGGATAATATCTTGGGCTGGGAAGGTGGGACCCCCTTGTGGGATGGAGGATAATATCATGGGCTGGGAATGTGGGACTCCCTTGTGGGATGGAAGATAATATCATGGGCTGGGAAGGTCGGACTTCCTTGTGGGATGGAAGATAATATCATGGGCTGGGAATGTGGGACTCCCTTGTGGGATGGAAGATAATATCATGGGCTGGGAAGGTGGGACTGCCTTGTGGGATGGAAGATAATATCATGGGCTGGGAATGTGGGACTCCCTTGTGGGATGGAAGATAATATCATAGGCTGGGAAGCTGGGACTCCCTTGTGGGATGGTAGATGATATCATGGGCTGGGAATTGGGGACTCCCTTGTGGGATGGAAGATAATATCATGGGCTGGGAATGTGGGACCCCCTTGTGGGATGGAAGATGATATCATGGGATGGGAAGGTGGGACTCCCTTGATGGATGGAGGATAATATCATGGGCTAGGAAGGTGAGACTCCCTTGTGGGATGGAAGATAATATGGGAATGTGGGACCCCCTTGTGGGATGGAAGATAATATCATGGGCTGGGAAGGTGGGACCCCCTTGTGGGATGGAGGATAATATCATGGGCTGTGAAGGTGGGACTCCCTTGTGGGATGGAGGATAATATCATGGGCTGGGAAGATGGGACTCCCTTGTGGGATGGAAGATAATATCATAGGCTGGGAAGGTGGGACTCCCTTGTGGGATGGAAGATAATATCATGGGATGGGAATGTGGGACTCCCATGTGGGATGGAAGATAATATCATGGGCTGGGAAGGTGGGACTCCCTTGTGGGATGGAAGATAATATCACGGGATGGGAATGTGGGATTCCCTTGTGGGATGGAGGATAATATCATGGGCTGGGAAGGTGGGACTCCCTTGTGGGATGGAAGATAATATCATGGGCTGTGAAGGTGGGACTCCCTTGTGGGATGGAGGATAATATCATGGGCTGGGAAGGTGGGACCCCCTTGTGGGATGGAGGATAATATCATGGGCTGTGAAGGTGGGACTCCCTTGTGGGATGGAGGATGATATCATGGGATGGGAATGTGGGACTCCCTTGTGGGATGGAAGATAATATCATGGGATGGGAAGGTGGGACTCTTTTGTGGGATGGAAGATAATATCATGGGCTGGGAATGTGGGACTCCCTTGTGGGATGGAAGATAATATCATGGGCTGGGAAAGTGGGACTCCCTTGTGGGATGGAGGATAATATCATGGGCTGGGAATGTGGGACCCCCTTGTGGGATGGAAGATGATATCATGGGATGGGAAGGTGGGACTCCCTTGTGGGATGGAAGATAATATGGGAATGTGGGACCCCCTTGTGGGATGGAAGATAATATCATGGGCTGGGAAGGTGGGACTCCCTTGTGGGATGGAAGATAATATCATGGGCTGGGAAGGTGGGACTCCCTTGTCGGATGGAGGATAATATCATGGGCTAGGAAGGTGAGACTCCTTTGTGGGATGGAAGATAATATGGGAATGTGGGACCCCCTTGTGGGATGGAAGATAATATCATGGGCTGAGAAGGTGGGACTCCCTTGTGGGATGGAAGATAATATCATGGGCTGGGAAGGTGGGACTCCCTTGTGGGATGGAGGATAATATCATGGGCTGGGAAGGTGGGAGTCCCTTGTGGGATGGAGGATAATATCATTGGCTAGGAAGGTGGGAGTCCCTTGTGGGATGGAGGATAATATCATTGGCTGGGAAGGTGGGAGTCCATTGTGGGATGGAGGATAATATCATTGGCTGGGAAGGTGGGACTCCCTTGTAGGATGGAGGATAATATCATGGGCTGGGAAGGTGGAAGTCCCTTGTAGGATGGAGGATAATATCATTGGCTGGGAAGGTGGGAGCCCCTTGTGGGATGGAGGATAATATCATTGGCTGGGAAGGTGGGAGTCCCTTGTGGGATGTAGGATAATATTATGGGATGGGAAGGTGGGACTCCCTTGTGGGATGGAGGATATTATCATGGGCTGGGAAGGTGGGACTCCCTTATGGGATGGAGGATAATATCATGGGCTGTGAAGGTGGGACTCCCTTGTGGGATGGAGGATAATATCATGGGCTGGGAAGATGGGACTCCCTTGTGGGATGGAAGATAATATCATAGGCTGGGAAGGTGGGACTCCCTTGTGGGATGGAAGATAATATCATGGGATGGGAATGTGGGACTCCCATGTGGGATGGAAGATAATATCATGGGCTGAGAAGATGGGACTCCCTTGTGGGATGGAAGATAATATCACGGGATGGGAATGTGGGACTCCCTTGTGGGATGGAGGATAATATCATGGGCTGGGAAGGTGGGACTCCCTTGTGGGATGGAGGATGATATCATGGGATGGGAATGTGGGACTCCCTTGTGGGATGGAAGATAATATCATGGGATATCATGGGATATCATATATCCTATTCTATTTAAAAACTCATATATGCCACACTGTCGGTAACTGACCGATTCGCTTTATTGGAAAAAATAATCCTGAACATACTGAACAAAATCCTTTTTTATTTCATGAACTTCAAGTGACTGGTTTACACTGTCGTGCATTTGAAACCATGTGGGATCGTGCATTTGAAACCTTGTGGGATGGAAGATAATATCATGGGATGGGAAGGTGGGACTCTTTTGTGGGATGGAAGATAATATCATGGGATGGGAATGTGGGACTCCCTTGTGGGATGGAAGATGATATCATGGGCTGGGAGGGTGGTACTCCCTTGTGGGATGGAGGATAATATCATGGGCTGGGAAGGTGGGACTCCCTTATAGGATGGAAGATAATATCATGGGCTGGGAAGGTTGGACTCCCTTGTGGGATGGAGGATAATATCATGGGCTGGGAAGGTGGGACCCCCTTGTGGGATGGAAGATAATATCATGGGCTGGGAAGATGGGACTCCCTTGTGGGATGGAAGATAATATCATGGGCTGGGAAGATGGGACTCCCTTGTGGGATGGAAGATAATATCATGGGCTGGGAAGTTGGGACTCCCTTGTAGGATGGAGGATAATATCATTGTCTGGGAAGGTGGGACTCCCTTGTGGGATGGAGGATAATATCATGGGATGGGAAGGTGGGACTCCCTTGTGGGAAGGAGGATAATATCATTGGCTGGGAAGGTGGGACTCCCTTGTGGGATGGAGGATAATATCATGGGCTGGGAAGATGTGAGTCCCTTGTGGGATAGAGGATAATATCATGGGATGTGAAGGTGGGAATCCCTTATGGGATGGAGGATAATATCATGGGCTGGGAAGGTGGAGAAATATCTCATGTTAGGACCTGGAGACATTCTGAGGTATATCTGCAATGCTCAAGTTCAACTTTTAATTTTCCCATGCTGGTTCCTATCCAAAACCTTTCTTTCAATATTTGGTCTTAAATTGCCCATTGAACCAAAATTGGATCCTTTCACTCGATAGAACAGGTTGTTGACCAATCTTTACCTGTATGTCATCAGCCCTGTATAGCCCTGTATGTTATCAACGCTGCATGTTATATGAGCTAACATCTGGCATACATCTTTTTGTTTAATTGGGTTCCCTTTCAACATATGTTTAGTCATTTCATGACGAGACCTACTTGTAGTAAGTATAGAGCTGCCTTCACTAAATTGTCTCGTCGCATAACAACCCATCTTGTAAAATATTTACAAGGGCAATAGGTTAAATCATCAGGCAGGTACCTCCGCATATATGGGAAATTTCCACATGGCCCAGAATCGAACCCACGACCTTTAGATCGTCACAGGAACTGGTGCTAATAGGCTTGAACTCTCCAACAGCGCCGAGCCCCATAACCAGCATATATCCTATTCTATTTAAAAACTCATATATGCCACACTGTCGGTAACTGACCGATTCGCTTTATTGGAAAAAATAATCCTGAACATACTGAACAAAATCCTTTTTTATTTCATGAACTTCAAGTGACTGGTTTACACTGTCGTGCATTTGAAACCATTGAATTAATTATTTCTATCAATCCTCACAACACTTTTAATCAATTTAAAAAGTCTTTATTGTGAAGAAAGTACTTTGCTTTTGCTTTATATATAATATCCAAACCTTTGATATCAACAATTCATATATCTGCTGTGAGAAAAACAGCTCCAGATCATGACATCCGCAAATTTGTACTGAGTGGGTTAATGTTAGTATGCAATCATCTTTGCTAAGGCTTCTCCTAACACAAATAAACAAGTTGCAATGTCGTCTTTTAGTGTTGGCAAATGTAAACTCCATTATATATCTATTGCTAAAAAGACAATGTTGTAGGTGTGGGAATCATTTTGATCCCGGAATATCCGGGAGAAGCATCTCATATTGTTCACTATAAGTTATCTTATCGCAGCGGGACTATGTACCTACGCTCTCTGCTAACTTCCTTCAGGAAAGAGTTCAGTGCGTGATACGATCTCACACCAGATGCGATCACACAGTGTCTGGTGCGAGCGGACATGAGCTGACAGAAAGCCCCATGCTCACTGCCTAATTGTGCCCCATGCTCACTGCCTGCCATGCTCACCGCCTGCCATGCCCACCGCCTGCCATGCTCACCGCCTGCCATGCTCACCACCTGCCATGCTCACCGCCTGCCATGCTCACCGCCTGCCATGCTCACCGCCTGCCATGCTCACCGCCTGCCATGCTCACCGCCTGCCATGCTCACCGCCTCCCATGCTCACCGCCTCCCATGCTCACCGCCTCCCATGCTCACCGCCTCCCATGCTCACCGCCTCCCATGCTCACCGCCTCATTCTACTGATTCTTCAAGGTGTATATACGTCTCACGGAATAACTGCATGGATGTAGGCAGTTTATCATAATCTGATCTGGTGGTGTCAACTTTTGTTTCCTGTTGAACGACACAGGATGTAGTTTGAACATGTTAACAGATAACAAGAAATAGCATTCAATAAATCTAAGGTATTTCAAAACTGGTGGTATATTCACACTTCACATTCTCCATTAGTTATATTTATTCAAAAGAGCTACATCATAAAAGACACATTGTTATTGATAAACAGTTAGGGGACAGTTCAGTAGCAGATATCCATCTTGTACCTGTCCCACCGGGATGCGAACCTCAGACCTTTATCATGGGAGACAGATGTCTTGCCAACTGAGCCACGCGCCATCCCTTCAGGCATGCTTAAATCGTATGGAGCACATGGAGCTTTGACACCAAACGTATAAAGACAGGTTTTCGGTTGCCCTTGTTGTATCTCGTTAATTTTGAAATACATAATAAAACATGACATCAATTTCCCTATCTATTCCACTGGAAACATACACTTACTTGAAGTACAATTACTTGATATACAGTTTTCTAATAAATACGTAAATAATAAAGATATCATAATGACACTTGTATACCAAGTAGAACTCTGTTGAGGAACATATTTGTGTCCTGTTGGACAAAAGCAATATTTGTAGCAAAGCTGCAGTATTATTCAAAGTGGTTGTCACATAATATTACATTCACAATATCAGGAAGCCATTTGTAAATTCTTGAAACAGAAGTGATCGTATTTCCTCATTTTATACGTTCCTGTCCACCATTTAATCAAACAGATTTAACAGTGTATTTTAAGACGATAAACAATATTAAATCTCTTAAAAGAAATAATTTGTTTTCCTATTGAGACAGAATAACTGTCTAAAATATATATTTGCTAGTGTTACATCTAATGTGTTTTAAGTTTGGTGATAATTATTTCTTGGTGATTACTAAAGTTAACCTCGATATTTGGATTATGATGTATTGTGCAAAATTTGTTTATGTCACATTATCACAAATTTGCAAAATAAAATGATTAAAATCAAATTAAGCATGACTTTAATGTCATACTGTTTCGGGCTTTTGGAACAAGCTAAGTCAATTATTTATAAACATATTAGCTTTGTGCGGATGTTTTACCCCTCAATATAATACTTGTTGAGTTATTATACGATAAATATCACGTGAGCTATAAGCTACCCAGTTGACAGAAAGCCACAGAGAGTCTTGATATATGATACATTTGAGATCAGAGCAGTTATTACCAGCGTTAACAATACTTTCCTAATAATGGATTTTGTGTTTGAACGATAGCTTTCATATTTAAGTGTACTTTATGATAAAACATATCTTCAATATTCTTTGTGCGAGACAATCACGTGTGTCTTAACAGGCTATAACTGCAGATACAATTGGACTTCCATGAAACAATGAGTAGGACTCGTACAATGAGGTAGGACTTGTACAATGAGGTAGGACTCATACTATGAGGTAGGACTCGAACATTGAGGTAGGACTCGTACATTGAGGTAGGACTCGTACAATGAAGTAGGATTGGTACATTGAGGTAGGACTCGTACAATGAGGTAGGACTCGTACATTGAGGTAGGACTCATACATTGAGGTAGGACTCGTACAATGAGGTAGGACTTGTACAATGAGGTAGGGCTCATACAATGAGGTAGGACTGGTACATTGAGGTAGGACTCGTACATTGAGGTAGGACTCGCACATTGAAGTAGGACTCATACATTGAGGTAGGACGCGTACATTGAGGTAGGACTCGTACATTGAGATAGGACTCGTACAATGAGGTATGACTCGTACAATAAATCAGGACTCGTAAAATGAGATAGGACTCATACAATGAAGTAGGACTCATACAATGAGGTAGGACTCATACAATGAGGTAGGACTCGTACAATGAGGTAGGACTCGTACAATGAGGTAGGACTTGTACAATGAGGTAGGACTTGTACATTGAGGTAGGACTTGTTCATTGAGGTAGGACTCGTACATTGGGGTAGGACTCGTACATTGAGGTAGGACTCGTACATTGAGGTAGGACTCATGCATTGAGGTAGGACTCGTACAATAAATCAGGACTCGTAAAATGAGATAGGACTCATACAATGAAGTAGGACTCATACAATGAGGTAGGACTCATACAATGAGGTAGGACTCGTACAATGAGGTAGGACTCGTACAATGAGGTACGACTTGTACAATGAGGTAGGACTTGTACATTGAGGTAGGACTTGTTCATAGAGGTAGGACTCGTACATTGGGGTAGGACTCGTACATTGAGGTAGGACTCGTATATTGAGGTAGGACTCATGCATTGAGGTAGGACTCGTACAATAAATCAGGACTCGTACAATAAATCAGGACTCGTACATTGAGGTAGGACTTGTACAATGAGGTAGGACTCGTACATTGAGGAAGGACTCGTACAATGAGGTAGGACTCATACACTAAGGTAGGACTCGCACATTGAAGTAGAACTCATACATTGAAGTAGGACTCGTACATTGAGGTAGGACGCGTACATTGAGGTAGGACTCATACATTGAGATAGAACTCATACATTGAGATAGGACGTGTTACATTGAGGTAGGACTCGTACAATAAATCAGAACTCGTACATTGAGATAGGACTTGTACAATGAGGTAGGACTCGTACATTGAGGTAGGACTCGTACATTGAGGTAGGACTCGTACATTGAGGTAGGACTCGTACAATGAAGTAGGACTCGTACAATGAAGTAATAATAATAATAATAATAATAAAATTTATATAGCGCTGAATACCAGATAAATCTGTTCATAGCGCTTCATTCAAAACATTGGTTTTGAATAGGTAGGTTTTCAGCTTACTCTTAAAGAGATCAGCCGAGGGACATGTCCTGAGATCGGAAGGGAGGTCATTCCATAGTTTAGGGCCTACCACAGAGAATGCCCTATCACCTACTGTCCTCAGGCACGTATGGGGAACACAGAGAAAAGTACCGTTGTTGGAACGTAAGCTTCTCTCACCTGTTTTTACTTGTAAAAGATCTTTTATGTAAGATGGCGCTTTATTATTTAGTGCCTTCCATACCATTAAGACAATTTTGAATTTAATTCTGGCGTGTATTGGTAGCCAATGCAATTCCTTCAACTTTTCTGATATGTGATCATATTTTCTTTTTCTCCCCACAACTCTGGCTACTGCATTTTGTATGTATTGTAGTTTTTTGATTTCTGATTTTGGTAGGCCAGCAAGTAGGCCGTTTCCGTAGTCCAGCGTTGAGGTAACGAATGCATGAGTCATGGTTATGGCTGTTTTTTCGTCTAGACATCGTCTGATGGATGACAAGTTTCTGATATGGTAATATCCTTTCCTGCACATGTTCTTTATTTGGGCTTTCATATCCATTTTTTCGTCAAAAATGATGCCCAGGTCCTTTATGGATGAGGATGGTGATATGTGTGAATCACCGACCTTAATGGTGGTGATGGCCCTTGATTGGTTAGTGCTATATCCGTCATAGCAAACCAGCATCTCAGTTTTGCCATCATTTATCTTCATTTTGTTTGATAGCAAGAATGCCCTGACCTCAGTTACACATTTTTCTAACTTTAATTTGTTTATGTCACAGTTTTGTTTTGAGGTGTGATCAACAGGTATGTAAATTTGGGTGTCATCTGCGTAAATGTGGTAGTTCAAATCATATTTTGCTAGGATATCTGTTAGGGGTGACATGTATAGAGTGAAAAGTATTGGTCCCAGTACTGATCCCTGTGGGACCCCAAATTTAATTGGTTTGGTATTTGACCTCATACATCCGATTTTCACACATTGACGTCTATTTTGAAGATATGATTTTATCCAGGAGAGCGCTTGCCCTCTGACTCCATACCTTGATTCCATCCTATTAAACAGTATCTGATGGTCAATAGTATAAAACGCCGCCGATAGGTCAAGTAAGAGTAGTATTACCGTTTTTTTGAGGTCAGTCTCCCTTAAAATGTCATTTTGGACCCTTAATAGGGCTGTTTCTGTACTATGAAATTCATTATATGCAGACTGGAATTTGTCAGTCAGGCCATTTCTAATGAGATGTGATATTAGTTGATCAGCTACTGCTCTTTCTGTTAGCTTGGAGACATAGCTGAGATTTGAGACAGGTCTGTAATTATTTTCAATCAGTTCCAACCCTAGTTTTTTCAGTAGGGGCTTGATTATCGCAATTTTCATATTTTCCGACACCTCTGAGTCTTTAAGTGATTTATTTATGATGGCAGTGATGATTGGTTTAAGGTCATCAATCAGTTCATTTATTAACCATGATGGGATTGGGTCCAATTCACATGATTTGTTTGATGCTTTCCTTATCAATTTCCGAACATCATTCACAGTCAGAGGTTCGAACCTATCTAAAATTGATTGGTTTCGGATAGGTGTGTTTCTAGTGGTGTCATCTGGTGGTGAATTTTCGATTATATGTTGTTCATCAATACCTTTCCGAATTTTATCTATTTTTTCAAGAAAATAGTTATTAAACTTTTCTGCTAGTGCTGTATCACAATTCGAGGATGGCATTGGTACGTCCGTTGGTTTGTGCATGACTTTGTCTATGACCTTGAACAATTTTTTCGGGTCATGTTTATTTTCACTCACAAGTTTAGAGAAATAGTTGGATTGGGCATTCATTAACAGAGAATTATATTTATTTCGCTGGGAACTATGCAATTCTTTATCAATCTGTAGGTCCGTTTTCCTCATCTTTCTCTCCAACCGTCTCTTTAATGACCTTTCCTGTTTGATATGATTATTCATCCATGGCACTGGTTTACGCTTGGATACATTTGCAACCTTGATGGGAGCATGGTTGTCAATCACCGATGTCAATTTTTCATCATAGAAATTTACCATGTCTTTTAACGATAAGGTCTCCCAGGCTGCGCAGTCACTCACTATTTTTCTAATGTCTTGTCTTAAGGCATCCATATTTATATTTTTGTAATCTCTGTATTGTATCTTTGCAGGTTTCGGGGGGCTGCATGCCCAGAACTATCAGGACCATCTTATGATCAGATATGTATTCATCTACGGTATGACTCTTAATGAATTTGTTTCCTTTATAGGTGATGATCAGATCAAGCGTGTTTCCCAGCCGATGAGTCGGTTCTTTTACTAACTGGTTCATATCAAATGTTGATAGAACATCATTAAATTTTACCACATCTGGTTTATTAGGTTTATTTACATGAAAGTTGTAGTCGCCAAGAAATATGACTTCATGATTAAAAGAGCCATAGTGTGCAATTAGTTGAGTTAATTCATCATAAAATTCTGTGTAGGTGTACCTGTTTCCACCAGATGGCTCTGGCCGATATATGGTCACGAAAGTGACCTTTTTACCCTTGTGGTGCAGGGATGCTTCCATTAACTCCATTGTTTTTACCAATGGAGGATCTAATCTGTTTGTTGCGAAAGGTAGTTCACGCCAGTGAAGAAGAGCAATCCCACCTCCATTTCTGCCTAACCTAGGGAATGAGTGGAGTTTTAGGCCTCCTTCCTCCAGCTCATTTTCTATTTTCTCATCACCTTCTGCATGCAACCATGATTCAGTTATAAAAAGTGCATGCAAATTGTTTGTATGAAAATAGTCTTTTATTGTTAGTACTTTATGCCTAATGCTTTGCACATTACACATGCCTACGTTAATGCCTTTTCTTAATGTTGCATTTTTTCCATTTGTGTGCGATTGTTTTTTACATTGATGTTGCATTCAGTTAGCTTTCATAGAGGGAAATCCGGTCAGTGACACAGTGACGTCATTCATAGTGGATTCCCATGCGTAACGTGGGGTATTCCCATTCGACCTGTCAGTCATTGGGGAAAGGGGCGGGGCTTCACCCCGCTCGATTCGGGACTTCATGACACGATTTGGGGTATTTTCCAAGCATATTTCTTGTTGTGTCGTGTGTGTTTCCATATTATTATCGTTTTCCGAGTATTCAAACCTTCTGGATAATGAAATGTTTCCATACGGATCAGTGTTTGATTGTAAGGATTCTCGAGTCACGTCTGGTGTTTGTGAGAGGGCGGAGTTATAAGAATCATGTGACTCAGGCGAGCGGTTTGATTCGCTCAGATCAGTCCTTATATATGGTATACATTTATCATGGCCGAGGTGATTTTCATTAAGAGTGTCCACTTGGGGAATCCCTCTGTGTTTAATGTCTGTACGGTCGTCTGTGTTATTACATGATATAATACTATTTCTTGTTTGTGGATATAAACTGTGGTTTATTTTATTTTCAACGTTGCTACCTCCTGACATTATTTGTGAAACTCTGTAATGTCCAGTTACAATGATTCTCTTTTTTCTTTTTATAAGATTAAGAAGTATAAACAGCGGGTCATATTCTACAACTGATATTTTTGAACCCAGACTATTCAGCCACAGATGAGAAATATTATACAGAACTATCTTATTTACTTTGAGTTTATATATGTCTTTTTCAGGTATATGGGCATAGTTTCGTGCATGGGGCGCGATTTTAAAAACACCATTTGATTGTGAGGTAGGTAATATGAAATAGTTATTTTCCAGATTTAATGAACTTATGAAAATTGAGACCACTAGATTTATGATTTTATGACAAACAGGTGAATCGTCCATATTTAATTTAATTTTAATAGTGATCACCTGATCTTGGCATTTACATATATTCATGACACAAACAGAAGATATAGATTTAATACATTCATCTAGCTGATGTTCTTTATTTTCATTTACAATGATGGAATTCACAATTAAGTTATTTAATATGGTAACTCTGTTTTTGATGTCTTTACATGTTTTATCAGTTCTACAATGTTCAAGTTTCAAGATTTTGTCCCATGCACTACTAAAATGTCAATATTTCTTCTTGTCATAGCCATAGCTGCTTTGCCTGGGTTCTTTGTTCCTGTAGCCCCTGGGGTTTGAGTGCAGATATTGACAGTTATTTCTGTTTCTGCATTGCCCCTTGGCGTAATGATAGCACCTTTCAGATTGAGGTTTGGACTCCTTCTTCTCTTGTTCTTTCTCAAAGATCCTGATCACATCCCTTATGGAGGCAAGGGCATTGGCTATACCAACGGGTGTTCCCTTAATCGTGAGTTGATCATCTTCTCCTCGAGTGCCATTTATTTTCTGTAGTTTGGTGTCTGTTTTTTCAGCCATGTCCTTTATTGTTTTTCCTCCATAGCCGATTATCTTTGAGGCAGACCCTTTTGGTAAGATGGTTGTGACCTCTTCTCCCGGATATTTACTGTCGTCAAAACATATGGTGTGATGGCCCTCATTCACTTCCGCATCATCGTCATCATCACCACTCTGACCTCCGTCATCCCCATCACTCCAGTGTTCAAATATTTCACCTTTGTGAGTCAAGGGTGCACTTTTGATGACCTTCTCCAGGTTCTCAATCCAGTCCCTTGCTGGGCCCTGGAACATCTGATGATCCGTGGTTGATGGGACAACTTCTGAAGTGGGAAGCTTGGATATCTTCGCAGGTGTGTCAATAATCAGTAGCTGGCCATCACTATGGTATTGACTGAGCTTGATGAAATGATGGTTCATCATTGTGTGTGAGTTTAATACCTCCTTCTGACATTTCACGGAGATGGGTGGAAGATGGCAGATAAATATTGTGCAGTTGCATTTTTTTGAAAGAATATAAGCAACTTGTTTCATTCGCCTAGCAAGTGATTTACCAGGGGTACCACTGTCAACTTCCTGCAGTCCAAGGCAGAGCACAATGGCTGTTACCCTGTTAATAGTCTGCAGGAAGTCCTTGGATCTTGCTGCCTTCTCCAGGTCCTTAATACTTTCGATATCATCATCCATCAACCAGTCCCAGTCAGTTTTTTTCCCTTTACCACCAATGAACATGTTTTTGTGAATGTTATTTATTATCACAAGGACCTTCTTTGTGGAGCTGGTTGCTGTTGCTTTCTTCCTGATGGGTGCTGGTGCAGGTGCAGGTGCGTCGGCTATTGCATCAATTTTCTTAACATAATCATTACACTTTTCTTCCAACTTAGCTACTTGTGACCTATTGTCCTCGAGTAGTTTACTCAGCTCATCTATCTTTGCCTGTGATCTCTTAGATTTAATAACTTCATGTTTGAGTTTGAAATCTGCTGTCGCCAACGCCCTCACTTTTCCATCGAAACATTTCTGCAATTCAGTGATTTTCCTGTCCTTTTCCTCGTTTTCCTTCTGAACCCTGGCAAATTTTTCAGATTTCTCTGTTACCATCCCCAGGAGCTCATCCATGCTGATGGCTACCTCATCCTTTTCCCTGTCATCGATGTTGATGGGCACCTGAGCAATAGCTGGTGCAGTAGGTGGGAGTATGGGAGGTTCATTTGCTGGGGTATCTGCCGAAGCTTTCATTATTGGTAGTTCAATATTTATTGGTGAGTCAGGGATTTGTTTCTCAACATCTTCTGCCCAGTCTAATTTTGGTGACTTCGTGGATGACCTTGATGACCTCGAAGAGGTCCTCCTCTTCCCCTTTTGACTCCACTTTGGTTCTTGTTTGGATGCCATCTGAAAAGATAATGAAGGATTTTTGGTTTTATAGCGATTTCCTGCCTTTCTACTCTTTTTTTTTAGATAAAAATCGATGGCATCAGAATTAATGTTGTATTCTGGTTCATATGTACTTTCTCTTTTTGAATATCCATCCCACCATATCTTATACATTCTCATCTTTTTCTTTCTGTCATAGTAATCACCAGTGATCTCTTTGACTTTGTACATCTCATTACCCACGGAGGGTGTGATAGGTGATTTGCTAACAATGTTGTCATGTGATGTCATATTTTGCACTTTACTATTTTTTTGATTATGAAGCAATACAAAATTTCTTTTGAAAACTATTCTTTTCGAAGTTATTTTGATGGTTTGCAATTTATGACTCCGATCGTCTCAGTTTAACTGTGACGGTTACAGAGATAATCTTGTTAGAAAAAATGATATTTTCTTGAAAATCCACGTGAACAGTGGTATTTTTTTGTTGGTTTGCAATATTTAACTCCGATCGTCTCAGTTTAACTGTGACGGTTACAGAGATAATCTTGTTAGAGTAATGATATTTCTCTTTTCTTGAAAACCCACATGAACAGTGGTATTTTTATTTCCGATCGTCCAAGAATTAACTGGACGGTTACAGAAAGATTTGAGTTTGAGCTTGTTTATTTTGATTTTGTTTTCTCTTCTGAGGCCCACGTGAACAGTGGGCAGCAGAAATTCTATTTTCTTCCGATCGCCCTAGTACGATACTGGGGACGGGTACAGAAGAGCGCACAGTAGATTCTAAGATAATATGATATGAGTATGTAATATTTCTGAGTGGTCGAGTTCCGCAAGCGTTGGTATGTTTTTTTATACTGACTGGATGAAAGATTCTTCCTTACCGTTTGTAATTGAAGATCGAGGTGATTTTGGTCGCTACAGGTTAATATCAGTGTGAAGAATTCGCTGGATGATCGTTGATAAGTGTATATATATGTTTTGCGTTGTTTCTTGTTCGAGGACAAAGCCACAAAGAGAGATTGTTGCCGTTGCCGTGCTTAGATAAGCTGTAACTGCCAATATTCAAATCTGTCTGAGTTGTTTACGTGAGACGCAATTGATTTAGTCACCGGTCGAGATGTAATGATTTCTTGACCTGCGACCCGAGGATTTATTAATTATGAAAATTTGCGAACTTGTAAATATGAATCACAGTTGAAACTAAGAGAAACACTGAGAGCCGTCGTCGCAACAGAACACAGGTGGGTGCTAGATTGTTGGGTAATGGCGGCTTATGATTTCTTGTACAATCTAATCCGGAATGTAGTAATGATTTCACGTGTTATCACTTGTTTCCTCGCTGATTCATGGGGTGTGCACGATCACGATGATCATACGATACGATTTATGCAGATATATGGTCTGAAAATCGAGAATTTATCGAGTAATCGGATGTTAAACGAGAGCTCAAATGAATATGCGTCCGACCACCGTGAGCGTGCGCTTAAAGGTAGGACTCGTACATTGAGGTAGGACTCTTAGGACTCGTACAATGAAGTAGGGTTGGTACATTGAGGTAGGACTCGTACAATGAAGTAGGATTGGTACATTGAGGTAGGACTCGCACAATGAGGTAGGACTCGTACATTGAGGTAGGACTCGTACATTGAGGTAGGACTCGTACATTGAGGTAGGACTCGTACAATGAAGTAGGATTGGTACATTGAGGTAGGACTCTTACAATGAGGTAGGACCCGTACATTGAGGTAGGACTCGTACATTGAGGTAGGACTTGTGCATTGAAGTAGGACTAGTACATTGAGGTAGGACTCGTACATTGAGGTAGGACTAGTACATTGAGGAAGGACTTGTACATTGAGGTAGGACTCATACATTGAGGTAGGACTTGTACATTGAAGTAGGACTAGTACATTGAGGTAGGACTCGTACATTGAGGTAGGACTTGTACATTGAGGTAGGACTCGTACATTGAGGTAGGACTCGTACAATGAAGTAGGATTGGTACATTGAGGTAGAACTCGTACAATGAGGTAGGACTCGTACATTGAGGTAGGACTTGTACAATGAAGTAGGATTGATACATTGAGGTAGGACTCGTACATTGAGGTAGGACTCGTACATTGAGGTAGGACTCGTACATTGAGGTAGGACTTGTACATTGAAGTGGGACTCGTACAATGAAGTAGGACTCGTACATTGAGGTAGGACTTGTACAATGAAGTAGGACTTGTACATTGAAGTAGGACTCCTACAATGAAGTAGGATTGGTACATTGAGGTATGATTGGTACATTGAGGTAGGACTTGTACATTGAGGTAGGATTCGTACAATGAGGTAGGACTCGTACATTGAGGTAGGACTCGTACAATTAGGTAGGACTCGTACATTGAGGTAGGACTCGTACAATCAAGTAGGATTGGTACATTGAGGTAGGATTGGTACATTGAGGTAGGACTCGTACATTGAGGTAGGACTCGTACAATGAAGTAGGACTCGTACATTGAGGTAGGACTCGTACATTGAAGTAGGACTCGTACATTGCGGTAGGACTCATACATTCAGGTAGGACTTGTACATTGAGGTAGGCTTGTACATTGAGATTGGACTTAATGGCAAGGATAACTAAATCTCAAATTACTTTGAAGGTTTATTTTTCATTGTGAAAACCTAAGGACAACTAAACCGATACAACTACCATGTACATTATAGTTCAACAATTTGATATTGTCAAATGCTAGGATTCTTTCAGCAACACAGGCCATATTAGGTCGCCTTTAGATTGCATTTGACCAAACTGACGGTGATCACTGAGGTGAATGAGATTCGCTGCAAGACTTCTTCCCATCATCAATTAATGTGACCAAAAAAAGCACATTTCCACTGCTCTACCTACTGGGCTCACGGCGCCGGCAAAATAGGTGGAAATGTAGGCGTCATAATGGCACTTTGAACAATGCATTTCGCCTCATTACATATTCATTTGAAGATATTAAAGTATTTAATCTTATATCCTAAATTATCCTCATATATCCTCAATTAAAATGACATTGAATTAATCCGTGTGATAAAAAGACTTCCTTTCCCAACGTTTGTACAGTTCATAAAATCATGCTAACGTTTATTTGCTGATAAATCATGTCATTTTCTCACATGTGATATTCACTTATTTCAAAGTTGTGCATGTTATATTGATGTATGTCATAGATATAAAATAATTGAGGTAAACAATGATTATTGCGCAATCAATTATGACTCAACCTATTCCTAGGTATTGTGAAACCATTATGAAACCTAAATATGTGCATATCTAACATTTCAACTAAGATAACAATTTAGTAAACTAATATGTCACTGCACAAAGCTCATATATCATAAAAAACAAAACTGAGGAATAAAGCGAGTAGGTGTACTAATCCAATGTCAAATAATGGCGTGTTGAATATCACATCAATGAGCATATCAAGCGCTATTTTGGTGCTGGTGTTAACAATAAAACCACCATTTTGAACATTCACGATAACTTCATGCCGGATGATTGATAGTAATAACAATTATGCTTTGTCCAGCAGAGATAGAAGCCTTTTATGGAGATGTGATCGTTACGTGTGAGGCCCTGAAGAGATTTTGAGACATTTTCTGACTTGCAGCGGCCATAATTTTAGTGTTTTCACCGCATGACGAGCGCTGTCACATATGAAATTCATCATAACACAGTAGGTGAAAATACTATCCCCGCTACGCCCGGTCCCACGCTGATTCCATACCAAATACTATCCCCGCTACGCCCGGTCCCACGCTGATTCCATACCAAATACTATCCCCGCTACGCCCGGTCCCACGCTGATTCCATATCAAATACTTTCCCCGCTACGCCCGGTCCCACGCTGATTCCATATCAAATACTTTCCCCGCTACGCCCGGTCCCACGCTGATTCCATACCAAAGACTTTCCTCTCAATGTTTGCTATTTTCTCTCAAAGATGGTGTAAATATATTCTTGTAACAGAACGGTTAAACCTGCCGGTCAAGCAAGTAGGGATCTTATATACCCCTTACCCTAGAGGGTTGACTGACAGCATTACACCCTCTTATCAGACACACCCTAGCGAACATTGTTAATTACATCCTGGAGAAATGGTTAATCCTCATTCCTATCAGATATCTTTCTATAATTCTCTATTGAAATGGTGATGCACCAGATAATCCCGAGATGATCATGTGCATTTAATTTTCAAGATCTTGTCAATCAGAATGCTTACGTGTGTACTGGGCTTAACCAGTCTCCAGGGATCGAATGTTAGGGATCAAACTTAATTCTATGAACTGTGGGATCAAACTTACTTTCATGAAATGTTGTTATTCATTAGAATTGTTTAAGCTTAGGTTCAAAATTTGTTGGGTTACATTATCGTGGTGAACAACATTTTTCGCTTGTTGTTTTAAAGTTTATTCCTTATTATCCAAACAAGTATGAACATAATAATAATAATTAAATTTGTATAGCGCTGATACCAGACAAGTCTGTTCATAGCGCTGAAATTATTCAATCAGTTCAAGAACTGGCAGACATGACGGTTATCCTGGTGACCCTATGTTCAGATCAGAACAAAAATAAAAGAAAAAGAAAAGAAACTAAAAGACCAGGTCATTATTGTTTATTCATATGTCATCGGGAGGAATTTAGTGTTGTCCAAAATGGTGTAAGTTCCTGCTGTTTGTAAAGAGTGACATTTTAGACTCATGCAATGTTTAAATCTGCGTAGATAACTATCAGAATATACACAACTATTTTTGGAATATTTTCTTGCTACAAAAAATACATGTCGAGTTAGGGGCGATCCATTTGATTTTTGTGGGGTGGGGTGGGAGATTTTGGAGAAAAAAAATTATTCACCCACCCCATCCCAGAAAATTTTTTTATTCATTCACCCTACCAAAGAAAAAAAAATTATTCATCCACCCTACCAAAGAAAAAAAAATTATTCATCCACCTCCTTCCAGTTTTTCTATCTTCTATATGGATTTCTTGAAATGAAGGATCAGAGTCTGGGGAAGCAACAATCAATGACGGATTGTTAACAAGAAAAAAAATTTATTCACCCACCCCACACCAGAAAAAAAATTAATTCACCCACCCCACACCAGAAAAAAAATTTATTCATCCACCCTACCAAAGAAAAAAAAATTATTCATCCAGTACTGCTGTCCCACCCCACCCCACAAAAATCAAATGGATCGCCCCTTACAGCAATCAAGAGAACAATTGAAAGCTTTCATGCCCCCAGTGGCGTCAGTACGTCACCTCGTAAAGTTTACTGCTCATGTTGGGCTAGTCATGGCCCCATCTTCAAAGTGTGTCAACGAATTGTTTGTGAAAATTTTGTGAACCAATGATTGCTAGATATAGAATTTATTGAATTAATTAAAATTACATATTGCTTGTTTACATTTGTGTAAACTGAACACTTAACTTCGAACTGGAATATTTTATATGAATCATTTAGAACCAAATATATAAGATATCCGACTTCAGGAATGAATAATTAGCACATAGAGAAAATTATCGCATACAGACAATTGCCACATACAGATAATTGCCACATACAGACAATTATCACATACAGACAATTATCACATACAGACAATTATCACATACAGACAATTGGCACATACTGACAATTGGCACATACAGAAAATTAGCACATACAGACAATTGGCACATACAGAAAATTGGCACATGCAGACAATTGGCATATACAGACAGTTGGCACATACAGACAATTGGCACATGCAGACAATTGGCACATACAGACAATTGGCACATGCAGACAATTGGCACATACAGACAATTGGCACATACATAAAATTGGCACATACAGACAATTGGCACATACAGACCATTGGCACATACAGACCATTGGCACATACAGACAATTGGCACATACAGAAAATTGGCATATGCAGACAATTGGCACATGCAGACAATTGGCACATACAGACAATTGACACATACAGACCATTGGCACATACAGACAATTGGCACATACAGACCATTGGCACATACAGACCATTGGCACATACAGACAATTGGCACATACAGAAAATTGGCACATGCAGACAATTGGCACATACAGACAATTGGCACATACAGACAATTGGCACATACAGACAATTGGCACATGCAGACAATTGGCACATGCAGACAATTGGCACATGCAGACAATTGGCACATACAGACAATTGGCACGTACAGACAATTGGCACATGCAGACAATTGGCACATGCAGACAATTAGCACATACAGACAATTATCACATACAGACAATTGGCACATGCAGACAATTGGCACATACAGACAATTGGCACATACAGAAAATTGGCACATGCAGACAATTTGCACATACAGACAATTGGCACATGCAGACAATTGGCACATACAGACAATTGGCACAGGTTTATACAACTATAGCAACAATATGGATTCATACCCTTACACCCCTCTGGGTGTTCCCAATGTGGCAGCTCAGCCTGTACTGGCAGCTCAATGGGTGATATCTGCTTCAGGTAAATATACTGATCTCACTTACTAATCTCACTTGATACAGGCAACATGCACAGAAAACTCATATAAATTCACATATTTTATAGATATCTCATAACATTTAAGCTGTGTTTCCATATGTGCAGTCTGTCATGAAGTGCGTCATGCAGTGCATCAATTTTTGTTCGCACACCATACTGAACAATACAGGTGTTTCCATGTGTGCGTATTGCCGTCCGTAATGACGTCCGTAAGTAAATTAACGCATAGCCTTTCGCATAGGGTAGCGAATGAAAATCTGACGCATAGAGTGACGCATAGGTTTCCCATAGGTTGCAAGCCTAATATTGGCGCCAAATTAGAAGTTTGACATAGAAAACATCACAAAACTGACGCATACATGTGACGCTCTGCGTTGGGCACTGCATTGGGCACTGCATTATGGACTGCACATATGGAAACACAGCCTTAATACCAAATAAAGCTTACTTTCCCCTTTTATAATAGCATTTTATGTGCTACACATGTACTACACATGTGACAGTTGGATTCAAATATTCCAATATGGCCGCCCTGGTCTCAAACAAAGGAAAAACCAACATACACCAATTTATTATACTCACATATTCAACATTCCTTAATACATTTTATAATCACCAATGGATAAAATGCTACTGTAACAATGAATGCTCAATTAACTATGTACATCATCTATCTATCACTATTCAGGCTTGCTGCTTGAGCCAACTATGAACAAAGACAAAGACATCCATGCCCTTTAACAACACGAGTCTATTGGGTAAAGAGTCAATATCTGTAGCATCGGACAGGTTTCCAATCCTTCCATTCAAGTCGCCACATATATGTTCTGGTGTAGATAAAGTTGTGCCATAATATGGACAAAAAAATTAGTAGAGTTGGCATACACTGATCCTTCTGGTGGAAGGTAACATGAAATAATAAGGAATGAAAAATCTGTCTGTTTAACTGTGAAAAGCACAATCAAAATACCATCCACGGATTTATCAATTGTTTGTATGTGATAAACATTATATAAACAAGATTTAACCAATAAACCTGTCCCTCCAAATGTTTTTGGTGCAGCTGTATTTCTCACTGTTCTATTATGACCTATCCACTCATAATTATCCAGACATATCTTTTCATCTCTGTCCAAGTGAGTTTCATTTAAACACCATATATCATAATTAAATTCCTCAATTATACGAGATCTTAATAAAAGAGTTTTCTTGTGTCCATCCATTTATATTCCAAACACCAACAGAACAAGTTGGAGGCTGGGTTTGTCTGTCCTATGTGCGGTGAGCTGGCGTATGGGGTTGTGGAGGACCTGTCCGGTGGGGGTCCCTGCCCGGTGGGGGTCCCTGCCCGGTGGGGGTCCCTGCCCGGTGGGGGTCCCTGCCCGGTGGGGTCCCTGCCCGGTGGGGGTCCCTGCCCGGTGGGGGTCCCTGCCCGGTGGGGTCCCTGCCCGGTGGGGTCCCTGCCCGGTGGGGTCCCTGCCCGGTGGGGGTCCCTGCCCGGTGGGGTCCCTGCCCGGTGGGGTCCCTGCCCAGTGGGGGTCCCTGCCCGGTGGGGGTCCCTGCCCGGTGGGGGTCCCTGCCCAGTGGGGGTCCCTGCCCGGTGGGGGTCCCTGTCCGGTGGGGTCCCTGCCCAGTGGGGTCCCTGCCCAGTGGGGGTCCCTGCCCGTTGGGGGTCCCTGCCCGGTGGGGGTCCCTGCCCGGTGGGGGTCCCTGCCCGGTGGGGGTCCCTGGCTTCCTTTGAATGTGTTACTTTTTCCTTTTCTAATTAGGACAGTCTCTGGTCAATACCTTCAATATGTTCATGCATTGATGTAAAATCAGCCCTAAGACCTCTCATGGTCTGATGTATTCCTTTGATAACAACATCAAAGTCTCCATGTAACATTACAGGTGAATCAGCTGTTTTACCTTGTGTGTTGTTTTGGTCAGCCTTGTCATAGCTGGCTGGGCTCCTGCCACTGCCAGACATGCTACATGCTGATGTAAAATCCCAAACAAATCCGTGTCCATACCTGTGACACTTTCCAGGCTTTGGAATATAAACATCAACTCAGATATTCAAATATCCAACTTTAATAGATATTGGAAACTGCACTGTTTCAAATGTCAGAATAAAAATATTTATTACATCCTTTGCACCATACTTTTTAATGAATGAATGAATTCTTAACGGCACATCAACACATTAAGGTCATTTAGTGCCATTAATGAATTAAAAATTGTAAATGTTAATGAATGAGAAGTGTGAAGACAGACAGTAAACAATGACGTAGCAATTAATGCCGGCCCAATCCTACTCCGCCCTTAAAAATGATTAAACAGGCCAATTTCTTTTAATAAATTAAAAAAGATAGAATCAAAGCGGCATCATCTGTGGCAATTAATTCTTTTAAACTTTAAACCTGAAAATATTGATGTTTAAGAGGCTCTGCCTGTAAAAACCTGCAAAATCTGGAAAATGTGGCGAAGGGTGTTCTCACAGATCAAGACAAGCCATATGTCATTTGAAAGGGTAGGGTCTAACTAAGATTTTTGCCAAGGGATTTTTTTCAGAAATTGATGGTTGCCATGGTAACATCATTAAAACACCCCAAAGTCAGGGTACCCCTTTTTAACAAAAATCACACATTTGAAAAATAAAAATCCCTAAATTCTGCAATATTTGCATCAAAATATTTCTTAATGAAATTGTATTGATCTATGATGCATGTACTTATTATATAGGACCAGTCTTTAGATTTTCATATTTGACCTTTACTTGACCCTTGACCTCATTAAATCAATACAGTGGTGTCCCCTGGTGGCCATGATCGGAACTAGAGCCAAAATGTGAAAAACAAGGCAAGTTTATGGACATTTTTCTCCCAAGGCCAGCCAGATCCAGACGTCTCACTATTATGGCAATATAGAGCAGCACCTATATTACCAACATCAACAATAAGATTCGCGGAACTTTTTAATTTTTTTTTCTAAAACCCGAGGAAAAAATGAAAAACCAAATTCGTCATTTTTTATATTCAATAAACAATACAAGCAAAACAGGCTCACAAGACACCTAAATCACATGGGAAATGAACATAATCTCACACAATCACACCTGAGGGGCTCTAGTCGATGTTGGTAAAAAAAAACATATTCAAGGTCAAAGGTCAAAGTCAAGGTCATGCATCAAATGTTTGGCATTTTTCTCATTTTTACTGATTTTTGTGAATAATGAACAAATATTATGAAACAAAAACATATACAATTTAATGAGATGTTTGATTTAATCAAGTTAGATTGGTTATAACAGATCTGTAAAATATTTCTGTATAGATTTTAAACTATCATCAAATCCAACACAGTCAAGCATGATGTGTGTCACTGTCAAAGGGGTTTGACAGGAACCATATTCAGGCTGATCATCACCTCTAAACAAGTAACTTGTGTTAAGGGACTGTGTCCAATTTGGATATGTGTTAATACTGCTTTTTCACGACATATTTTATGGCCTGATTTGGATTTTTACCTAATGTATGTTTTACACTGTGAAGCTTTTTATTCACAGCTTCATCCCACTCACATTGCCACATGTATCTAATCAAAGCATGAATTTCGTCATAGTATATATGCTTAATAACAAAACGTATCCTTATTTTTAACCCTTTAATTATCTGATCCTTATTTCAACCCTTTAATTATCTTATCCTTATCTTCAAACCTTTAATTATTCATTCAACCATAATTCAATTACCAATTTATCAACTTGATTTATGTGTATTAATAGGTAAACTGCAAACTTTATTAATTATCACTATCATTAAAAACAAAGGTACTTTTTATAATTACCCATAACAATTAGTGCTGAATACTCCTAAGATTTCACTTTTATCCAATAAGTTCCTTTACATCTAGTAATATAACAACTATGAGCAGTCATTGCCAAAAGTTCATTGATATATCGGTAGTTTAATGGAAAACAATTAGTCAACTCGTTTACCAAAGCTTTTGACAGATTGAATGCATGGAATGTGTTTTGCTCATGGTGATTCTGTTGCATGCTAGCTGTGTAGGCCCTGTCCTTATAAGTACATGGGTCCAGAGCTGTCTCCTAAGAATACATCTCTTTGAACTAACCCAATTTGTGGGGTCAAATTAGGTGTTTAAGCTAATCTGTGATCCAGGAAGAATTAGGTCGGCTTTGGCTGTCTTCTGAACCCTCGGCTGGCATATAAATGCTGGTGGGCTGGGGGCAGGAAGACATACTTGGCTGGACCTTACAACAGTATAGTTCAGTCAAATAAAGATATTATTTAAATAAAGACCTTATTTTAAAGATATATAAGTCTTCCACTGTGTCACTCTGTTTCAATATATTTTCTATATATATTTTATCAATGGCTGTTTTTGCTGCTGTAGGTAATCTAAGAGTGTTTCAGTGAGTGTTGAGGTTATTTCCCCATGCTCTTATATATGTACCATTTACACAAGATCCACTGAGTGTACAGTCACTAAAGTGCACAGGATAGTGCATTAATATCCAGAGAATAACATGGTATAATTGGATTTATGATCAAAATGGATATTATGTGACTTTTGCAAGATCTTGAACCTGTTTTTTAGTAAAAGTGGAACTTTGTTTACCTGGTTGCCAAGGACAACCGTTTTGATTGATTTTGGATAGGGGCATACCTGGCCAGCCCCACCTGTAAGTACAGCCTGCCCCCAATACAGGACCCATATACTATAATTGGAACTTGTGGGAAGTACCCCCTCTAGGATTTATATTTTAATAAGCTATTGAGATTGTGCACAAGATGCCTCCTAAGAGGAAGGCTGCTGAAGCTGAAGCAGAAATTCATGAGGATGGAAGTAGCATTGTGACAGGTCTGCAGAGACAGTTCCAGAATTTTAACAGCACCTTTGACAAGAAGTTTGACAGTCTCAGGGATATTTTCAAGGATGATATCACAAAGGCAGTGAATGATGCAGTTCAGAAATCTATCAAGCATGAAATGGACACAATAAGGAAAGAATTTCAGACAGAGCTAGATAAAATGATGGAACAAATAGTTGCCATTCAACAAAAACAGCAAGAAACCGAAGAAAAACAACAAGAATTGAGTGTGAAACAACAAGAACTGGCATCAAAGGAAGTGACATATGCTAGTGTGGTCTCACAGCAGAAAATTGTTGTGAAAAATCTAGTGGAAACAGAGGGTGAAACCACTAGTGATAGAGTGAAAATGCTGTTTTCACAGGGTTTGGGGTTTCAGGACAGTGAAATAGATGTTCAGTGTGCGGAGAGAAAAGGTGACCCAAATGTAAAGAGACAGCATCCCAGAGTCATTCTTGTCACTGTGAAAGACACTGAGATGACAAGGAAAATTATGAAAAGAAAAGCCAAATTAAAAGACAGTGATCAATACAAAAAAGTCTACATTGACATAGACAGACCAGCTAAAGAAAGACAACTAGAAAACAACATGAGGACAATCATAAATACACTAGCAAAGGACAAGCTTCAAATCAAAGGCGGTAGAGTGACCGCTAAGGAGAACAATGAGCGATTATAGGCCAAATGCGGGTTCTGGAACTCGAACTCTTTTAGTATTGATACAAACACAAACAATTATAAATATAGAGTTGCGTGTCTACAATATACAGATTGTGATATTATTGGTGTAGCAGAGACATTTCTTACAGGTAAACAAGAATTAAATGTACCAAACTACAAATGGCATGGTCAAAATCGAAAGTGGATAAGGAAAACAGCAAGGAGAGGGTCTGGTGGTATAGGGTTTTTGATACATGAGAGGATACAGGAAAGATACAATGTTGAAGTTTTAGACAATGATTGTGAAGGTATTTTATGGTTGAAATTTACTTGTAAACATACATCTATGAGTTTTACTACATGTGTATGCTACCTAGTGCCACAGAACTCTGCCAGGTCTACTGATGGTGTGGAATTTTATGAAACCCTTCTTGGTAAAATGTATTTATATCAAAATATTGGGCCATTGTACATGTGTGGAGATTTTAATAGTAGGTGTGGAGACATGGCAGATACTATTGAAGGTGTAGACAACATTCCTGCCCGAAATGTGGTGGATTTTGATGTAAATAGCTATGGTGACAGTCTTATTGAATTTCTTATCAGTAGTAATTGTTGTATATTGAATGGGCGAAAATCATGCTTAAATGATTTCACAAGAATTGGTAATACAGGCAGAAGTGTAGTTGATTACTGTCTTGTACCCCATGATGACCTGAATTTATTTAGTGATTTTAATGTACATAGAATGACAGAAATTGTTGAACAGACGGGTATAGTGGCAGATAAAATACCTGATCACAGTATTTTATGTTGGAACATGGATATTGGTGAAATTGAAAAATGTGAACAAGATGGTCAATGTAGTGTCATTAAAGAGGTCACCAAATATGACACAACAAATGTGCCAGATGATTTTATGACTGATGAAAATATTGTGAAGCAGGTTAATGATGCCATTGTAAAGCTGGAGCATGTACAGCTAAGGCAAAATGTTTTAGATGAGGCATATGAGGAATTTTGTAATGTGTTGACAGGTGAAATGAGAGCAAAAATGCCAAGTAGGGTGATTAAAATACACAGGGGTCAGACAAGAAAAACATAGAAAAAGAAATGTAAGAACCAACCATGGTGGTGTGACACACTTAGTGACTTGTGGACAAAAATGTGTGAAGCAGAGAATGCACGGCTTGCTTGTCTTGATGTAGGAGGAACTAGGCGAAGGAATCTGAAATCTTGTTTTGTTCAGGCTAGTAAATCATTTGATAAGGAAAAACAGAGAAGTAAAAGAAACTACTGGAAACGTGAGCAAGATAGAATACTCAATGAAAGTGAAAATGACCCAAATAAATTCTGGAAATCTATTGGGAATATTGGTGTTCAAAATGACAGAAAGCAAAACATTCCTATGGAGGTTTATAATGATGAAGGTCTTGTAACAACAAATGTTGATGAGGTGTTGAAAACATGGAAAACAGATTTCTCAACACTGTTTTCAAATAATGAGCAGAAATTTGATGAACAATTCTTAAAAGGTGTTAAAGAGAGAGTGAAGAAATATGAGGAAGAAATGGAAAGAATAGTGGCTAACCAGGATGGCAATGTTGACATGCATATGTTGAATTGTGAAGTAACTATTGAGGAGGTAAAACGTGCTGTCTGTAAAGCAAAGATAGGTAAAGCAGTAGGAATTGACCAAATACCCACAGAGGTGTTAAAAGGGGAGGCAACATGCCAGTTCATGGTGAAACTTTTTAATATGTGTTTTAAAGATGGCATAATCCCAAACTGCTGGAAAAAGGGAATCATTAACCCCATCCCCAAGTCTGGTAATAAAGACAAAAGGCTCCCTTTAAGCTATAGGGGGATCACACTGACTTGCCACATGTATAAAATTTATTGCACGGTTTTAAAGTTGAGACTGAACATGTACTTGGAAAATAATGGAATACTGGTTGAGGAGCAAAATGGGTTCCGCAAGATGAGGAGTTGTTTGGACCATATATTTACTCTTGTCACAACTATTGAGATCAGGTACAAATGCAGGCAGTCAACATACGTATGCTTTGTGGATATGCAAAAGGCTTTCGATACTGTAAATAGGACTTGCCTCATGGATAAACTCAGGGATATTGGTATTGGTGGAAGTATGTACAGTGCCATAAAAGCTTTATATGAAAATGTATCTTGTTCTGTAAGAGTCAATGGTGAATATACAGAATGGTTTGACGTTGAGTTGGGTGTTAAGCAAGGTTGCATTTTATCGCCGTCGTTCTTTAGCATTTTTATTAATGATCTAGCCAAGGAAATTAAGAGGTTGGATCTTGGTGTAATCATAGAAGAGACACAACTCAGTATTTTAATGTTTGCAGACGATATTGCATTAATTGCAGATACACCCAACTCATTGCAGACAATGCTGAATACTCTATCACAATGGTGCTATAAATGGAGATTGTGTATAAATGCAGACAAAACAAAAGTTGTACACTTCAGGACTCCTAGTATGGAAAAGACCACATTTGAATTTAAATGCGAGGGGTCAGATATTGAAGTAGTTGACAGCTACAAGTATCTTGGCATAACACTGAATGAGTATCTAGACAAGAGTCAAGTTGCTAAAACATTTGCAAAGTCTGCTAACCGGGCACTTGGGCTGCTGATAGCTAAACATAGAGCATTTGGTGGTATGCCCCATGATGTGTTCACAAAGCTGTATGACTCATTAGTGGCACCAATCATAGAATATGCAGCTGCAATGTGGGGACATAAAGAATTTAGTTGCATAAATGCTGTACAAAATCGTGCATGTTGGTTTTTTATGGGAGTCTCCAAATATACACCCAATACAGCAGTTAATGGTGATATGGGTTGGAAATCAAGCTTGCATCGCCAAAAAGTATGTATTGCTAGAATATGGCTGAGATTAGTGAATATGAATGTTAACAGATGGTCAAGCAAAGTGTTCTGGTATTCATATAGAAAAGCACAAAATGGATGTAAGAATTGGTGCTATCACACAATGAAAATGTTTGATGACTTAGGTATTGGTCATTTTAAGGATGTCAACAATTGTAACAATAAGAAATTAGTGTTGGATGAACTAGAAGATTGTTTGTTACAAGAAACTGTGCAGAAATGGAAAAATGATCTATATAAAGATGTCAGAGTTGGTAGCAATAAACTGAGAACATACAGAAAATTTAACAGCAGCCATGAGGATTGAAACAGGCAGGTATGAGGGACTGTCTGTAAATGAGAGATTATGCCAATGCTGTGACAGTGGGCAAATAGATAGTGAACTCCATTTCATGACTACCTGTGAAGCTTTTAGTGCTGAAAGAGAAGATCTCTATACCAAGGTATCACAGTTTGTGTTAGATTTTAATGAATTGTCAGATGAGAACAAATTTATATGTCTAATGAGTAATGACATCATTTGTAAATTCACTGCTAGGGCCTGCCATAACATGTTTATCAAAAGAAGGTCTGTATTGTATAAAACATGAACAAACAATTTTATAGTGTATATATGAAAGAGTAATTTTATTTATTTTATATAAAAAAAAAACAAAAAACAATTATTATTTTATTAATAAAATAACAAATGTATGTTTTATCGACTGTATGGTCTCTTATGGCTCAATTTGAGCTCCTGGTTGTGCTGAAATATATTGATATGAAATTTATAACACCAGAAGAGACAATAAAAAATTATTCAGTGTCAGTGTCAGTGTATCAGCTGCTTCATTTTCTTTTATACCAAGATAGCTTGGAATCCAGTGAAATATGATATTCTTCCTCTGGTCATCCATTATCATGTCAAGTCTTTCCAGCACTTTTTGTATTGTGGATTTTTCCAATCTTTGCTCTTAATAGATTGTAGAGTTGATTTGGAATAAGAAAAAAATAAGAAAAATGCTGGAGGTTTCCTGGTTACAAATGGAAAACGAGTTTTTTCACGCCTAAGTGCAAGTGGTAACTCATTTGCTTCAACAGCAAGACCTTCTTGCAGGTGAAGTATGAAGGCACCAAGACAGAGTCTTAATCCTAGTTTTTGAATAGGATTTAACATATTTAAATATGACTAATGAGCTAACCCATAAACCATGCAGCCATAATCAAACTTTGACCATACTAGAGCTTGATATAAATACAATAAAATAGTCAAAGGTATCAAAGGGGTTCCGACCAAAGGGCCTTTGGAAATGTGATGGGGGTGGGGTGCAGTGTACTCTGCTCTTTGCAGGCAAGCAAAAAAACCAAGTGTTTATGCTGCATGCTACATGAGCGCATCCAGGGTGTGATCCAGGGAAGCTAATATACTGGTAAAGATTGGGTAAGTTAAAAGTGATTTACAGTTGGGGGGCCGTGGCGCAGTTGGTTTGAGCACCAGTTCCTCTGTGGTGATCCAAAGGTCATGGGTTCGATCCCCGGTCGTGCCGAGATGGAATTCATGATACAATTTCACACATGAGCTGAGGTCTGTGCCAAAGGGTTAACCCGCTGTCCTTGTAAATCTGTGACCTTGTGGGTTGTCATGTCATGGACCTGCGACATGACAATTCAGTGAGGCAGCACTAAATCTGCTACAAGTAGGTCTCATCACAAAATGACTGAGATAATGTTGAAAATGATGTAAAACCCCAAACAAACAAATCAGCTAAGGATTTAATTGCAAGTAAAACACGGGACTGGTTGTGGGAGGTGGTGCCAGTCCGGCCAGTACATGGAGTGACCTAACTGCAGACATATATACTCTAATGGTACTAGACGTTAGCGATTTGCGGGGGCCAAGTGTGAGGACGGTGATGTATTGGAGGATGAGTTGTACTGAGGCTGGTGTTTTTTTTTGTATTGTATTGTATTTTATTGACTTAAATTATAGATTATCAACATTAGTTTAGTCCATTATAAGTACCTGCATCAATAAATTGTCCGTATGATAAGTCATTTGCAACACAAGAAATGCATGGTAATAACAAAAAACATAAAGTTAAACATATAACAGTGTATATCAAGTGAGAAATGTCTCCGGAATAATGCTTAACACTGTGCCAAGATCCATATAAACAAAGATATCTTCATGTTTCAGATATACATATGTAAACTACATATCAGTAACCACAAGAGTAAACAGGCAGGGTAAAGCTTCCTAAACTTTATCATCATATTTAGCTTTGCTAGAATTCAACAGTTTACTCCTGATTACATATGCTATGAGTAAACTGTCATATACATCATTAGTTTACTTCTGGTTATATATGATAAAAATAAACTTTTGTGTAATGTGTAAGTATACTCCTGTTTATCAACTTTGTGTGTAAACATGTCTATACTTTTTAAGTTTACTTCTGGTTGTGAATGACATAAGCTAACATTCATATACAGCATACGTTTAACACTGTTTATGCACTGTCTACATATAAATCTCTAAACCTTATATGTTTACCTCTGATTAGGTACAATATTGGAAACCTTTGTATACTGCATATGTTTAGTCTTGTTAATGAACTGTGAATGTAAACATTTTTATACTTTCTAAGTTTACTTATGGTTATATATCAAGTAAACCTACATATACTGTATGTTTACTTGCACTGTAGATAATTGAAGCATGATATGCATGTTGCTTTTTTTTGTTTGTTTGGGGTTTTACATCACTTTCAACATTATTTCAGTCATTCTGTGATGAGACCTACAGATATAGTGCTGCCTCACTGAATTGTCATGTCGCAGGTCCTTGACATGACAACCCACCCGGTCACAGATTTACAAGGACAACGGGTTAACCCTTTCCAACAGACCTCAGCTCATGTGTGAAATTGTATCATGATTTCAATCTTGCATTGGCCGAGGATCGAACCCACGACCTTTGGATCACCACAGAGGAACTGTTGCTAATAAGCTGGCGCTCTAACCATCTGCACCACGGCCCGTGGCCTGATATGCATGTTGCCACTCCTTAAAATTTGAAATGGTGAACCAGTGGGGGATTGTTATCTGGTAATAATTAAGGAAAGTATTTCCTGCCACAAACCCCTTTAGTAAATATGAAGTTTATGACATTCTTCATGCTTTGAATATATGTATCGGGCACTCTCAATTGTAGGACAAACATGTGGAGCAGGAGCTTTATTGTGTCATCTGAGCAAAACAAGGTTTCTGTTCAGATCTCTTAGATATCTCTTATTCCATGATTGTTTTGTTGTTTAGATACTGATAGGACTTGGATCTTGGATAGTAAGTGACAAAAAGAGTATAAAATGTCTAAATCGTGCCTGACGTTTTTTTACACTTTTATGGTACTATATAGCATTCAGATCTCTTAGATATCTCTTATTTCATGATTGTTATGATGTTAAGATACTGATAGGACTTTTCAGAGAGAATAAATGTTCACTACAAGCCAAGATATTAGCAAATCTTGGATAGTAAGTGACAAAAAGAGTATAAAATGTCTAAATCGCACCTGACGTTTTTTACACTTTTATGGTACTTTATAACATTCAAATCTCTTAGATATCTCTTTTTTCATGATTGTTTTGTTTTGTGAAAAATATCAAAATCCCAGACCCTCTGGCCTTTAGGTTCTGGTGTGGTTTTCTCATCTATGGGCCCTCATCCCTGTTTTGAAATATTCAAATGTGAATCAGTAGCAGGCCTTTTGGAAATTGGGTCAGCAACATTTTGCCTGACCCCACTTGATACCCCATGAGACTGCCACCATGACAACCAAGGTTAATCAAGTGCTCATCCCAGCCACATTCAGCAGCTATTTATATTTTGTGATGCAAGTGAGACAGCACAGGGATGGGATGCAGTGAAATGAATTGTACTTAAATCTGATGAGATTCAAGATCATTCTTGATCATCATTATACTTGGCAAATCTTTAGTGATGATTTGAAGAAGGTTAAAGTGAGAATCCTGGACCAATTATAAAATCTTTATGATAGTGTGCTGGCTTGCTCAACAGGAGTTAATTAATTCATAGAGTAATATACCTGGAGGTGACAAGTTGGAGAGGTTGGAAAAATACCCCACAGAGAACAAAGAAAGCCGCTGACCACAACACAGGGATAACATCTGATCAGAGATAACTTTGTGTCCAAGCTTGGTTGCCGCCTGAGATTATCCCTTTTTCCCAAACTTTTGACTATTACTCTATGATTAATTGCCCCTTAGTGCAGTGACCTAAAAGAACTAATGGGGGGTGACAAGCTTGGTGGCAGGAAAACAGCTATTCTTCCTTTGTGTCCCTGGAAGTTAGGACATGTTTACAAAATGTTTACACAGGATGCTAACCACCATCCAGCAAGAGGCTGACACATGTAACACAAGCCTCACTCTGCTACAGGTTTTTGCCAAGGATTTAAACTGTTATTTTGGATATATATGTTTTCAGACTTTATCCTAACCAAGATGCCATCTACTTGGAATTTTCAGCATCATGATTTGGACAATGTTTGAACAAGGAGACATCCATTTAGGATAAATGCACTATAATCTACCAGTTTACTGAGCTACCAGGCTGGGCACCATTCATATCAGGAACCTGATAAAACACATCACATGCAAATGAAAGAAATGTCCCTTTCATTTTTTTTCTTTCAGGACTAAGCAAGGTCAATGACCTTTTACCAGTTATCAATGACCTTTTCACTTACCTTTCAAGGATATATATGTACTAAAATCATTCCTGTTTTTTAAGATTTCAGGACTTTGTTTCCAGGAGAGGCCAATAATTGATAAAAAGGGAGGTCAATGACCTTCCAGGTAAGGTCAATTATTAATAAAAAGGGAAGGTCAATGACCTTTTAACAGTTTTTGTACTGTTTTCAGAAGGGAGCCAGTGACTGTATTCAGAAGGGAGCCTTTGACAAAATAAAGACGCATATTAAGCAAGGACAGTCTCACTATAATAATACTTCAAGTGACCCTTTCATTTTTTGTTTCTTTTCAGCACAAATTGATTACAAGCAAGGTCAATGACCTTTTACAAGTCTTTGCATGGTCTGTTCTTACAAGAGGTTTGATATGAAACCCCAGATAGTTCTGAAGTGTCAATTACTGTTTCTTTCAGAAGAGTTCATTAATAAGTAAGGTCAATGACCTTTTCTAATAAAGTATGGGATTAGGATGATTGTATACCATTAGGAAATGTAGAAATGAATTGTTTTATACTTTTTATACATTTTAGGCAAGGGCAATGACCGTTTGTCAAGCAAGGACCTTTCACCAGTCTGGATGTTCTGACAGAGCCTGATAGAAAATATTTTATGTGTACCGATTAGAGATAAAATATCTTAATATCCCATGCATTTTATTCACTTTCAGGAAAGCTTCTTTTCAGACAGGAACCAGTTTGTCTTAAAATCTGAAAAAGGGCCTAATATAAAAGGTCAACAAATATAACCTTTGATATGCATATTTTCAGGATAGCTGGCTTGTTTATCAGTTTTTGCTATATTGTTTGTCAATAATTAATTTAAAATGTTATAGTTGTGGTACATTTTTGGGGTAATTACATATTGTGCTGGTAAATAAACTGACATTTATAATGCAGGAAAGGTATTCTAAAGGTAGAATAAACTTACATATACAGTGGAAGATAGGTCCTGGAAACATCACATAAACTGGCATATTCTGTGGGGATAAGTCTTGTAAATGTCATATAAACTGGCATAAACAGCGGCGGAAAGGTCCTGTAAATATCACATAAAATGGCATATACAGTGGGGGATAGGTCCTGTAAATATAACATAAACTGGCATATTCAGTGGGAGATAGGTCCTGTATATATCATATAAACTGACATATACAGTCGGAGATAGGTCTTGTATATATCATATAAACTGGCATATACAATAGAGGATAGGGTCCGTAAATATCATATAAATAGTATAATTAAGCCCTGTATACATCACTTAAACTGACATATTCAGTGGAGGATAGCTCTTCTATATATCATGTAAACTGATATATACCAACTGATATAACATCATAAACAGTGGCGTGTATGTTAGTTGGGCAATGTTCTCCATATACACTGTTCAAGTTTATGAGTGTTTATCTGTTTAAACATGTATATCAGTTGAATGTATAGCCATTAAATATCAGCTATCCGTAATATGTTTATCAAAGTAAACGAGCTTATCCAAGCATAAACAGGAGAGTAAATTTTAAGTAAGTTGTATATATACTGCTGTCAGTTTTTTAAGTGTGGCACTGTATTGGTATATTTTCCTGGTGCTTTATATTAATAAACAGTGTGCTTATATCAGGTTATTCGCACAGTGTAACAACTGTCTGTTTACAATATGCAGATCAACATAAATATAATAAAAATAAACAGAATCGGTCATCATGGAATCAAAATAAACATAACGTTTCATAATAGTATAAGTCATAATGAGATCAAAATAAACATAGGGTTTAATAAGACAGCTTGCATACGTCTGCAACTGGTGTATCATCCATCAATTGAGATATTGAGTCATACTTGATTTGAGGGAATCCTTGCCTCAATGTGTGTGATTTCTCACATGTGATTCTGTCTGAACATCATTGCCACATCGGCATATTCTGTCCTAACTGGGAGTTCTGGACCATCGACCTGTCTCTATTCTTAATCAGTGAGAACTAAACCGAATCCTGGATGTAGCTATTCTGTGTGCTTGTTCTCTGTTTGTTGATAAAAACATAGCATGTACAGCTAAGGTGGGGTTTATCTCACAATATGTTTGAATCTTTGATGAGTCTGTAGTTCTTACTTTACTATGCAAGTCTTTGGTGAATATAATCACAGGGTCTTCTGTCAGTTCCTCAAACTGTTTAATATACAAGCCCATAGGGCTTTTACACCTCTGTGCCATGTTGATAGCCTGTTTTAAGGGACTGTCATCATCATAAAAGGTTTGTCTTTTGTACTTTGTGAGGAGTCTCTGTCCTTTCATAATCAATGCCTAATTATATATAAACTGATGGAATATTGAGTTCTATGTACACTATGTCATTATGCCTCTGGGAGCTTACTGCGAGTAACTCCTTTGCTGATGTCATATATGGTACATGAGCTGATGAAAGGTCTTTACACATCCAGCTTTCACAGCTGTATAAAAGTGCACTGGTCAGGGCACTATCCCACACTGTTCTCTTAATGATAAAGGGGGCATTGTGGTTTTTAGCCAGAAAGGAGGAGAATTTCCTCATATGGCACTGTTTGCTGTCAATATGGGAAGCAATCTATTTCCTGATGGGCTGATTGGATACTAGTGATCCAAGTTATGTGTATTCTTGAGTGTGGCTAATTTTGATATCATCTATTGTGAAGGCGGTAGTATCCTCTGTGTTTACTGTAAAAAACCTGGACTCCACTTTGTGCCATTTCATGTCTAATGAGTCTGTAGCTGACTTCAGGAGGTTCAGCTTCATGATCATTTTGTCCCTGGATGTAGCAAACATGCCTATATCATCCATGAGTAATAATGAGTGCAGGTTCCCTAGAAAACCGTCATCTCCACATACTTTCAGTGTTCTTATTGTACTGTTGATATAGTGGGTAAACAAAGAACAACTGGTGGAGCCTCCTTGTCTTACTCCTGCAGAAGCCGAGAAGGTCTCTCCTCCTTTTATACCTTTTGTATCTATCAAGGAGCTAGCTATGGCTTGGGTGAACCTGCTTCCACAACATAAAACGTTTGTTCAAAATTCCATCGTAGGCCTTACACAATGCTGATAATATGCTGATACCACGATAATAGTTTGTCAGAGACCGTAGCCCTTTCTTGAAAATGGTAAATGTTTTTGTGTAGCACCACATCCCTGGGTAAGTACCCATAAAGATAACATTCAAAAGGAAGGCTATCACCCATATTCATGAATCAGAGAAATATTTCAGTATACCAGGAGTTATTCCGTATGGACCAGGTGACTAACTGGTGGAGAGTCTCTTTATCTCTTTATCCACTTCTATCTCTGTGATAACATCATCCAAAATTGGACAGCAAACCCGAGAATCTGGACACATAATCCTGAATGCCGTGGGGGTTCAACAGGTTTTCAAAATGTATGGCAAAGTCTCTTTCACTTTGGGCACTATCTACTTGCAGGCTTTTGCTGTACTTTCCATTCCAGTCAATGGCTTGCCAAATCTTTTTTGGATCTCCTAGATCTATGAGGTTTTTCCACCGTACAGGAGGCAGATTATAAGACTGGCAGAATTTATGGAACTGGGACTAGGCAGATGTCTATGTTCTCTTGGTCGAGGACCTAAAGCCAGTATCAACCACAGTCTTGGCAAAGAGGTTTAAATATGAAAAGAGAGTTCAAGGATAGTAAACATGCAGTCTATTAGATTCATATGGTAATTAATAATAATACAAATGATAATAACTAAGTTAAACAGTTGCATAATAAAAATAATGTAAACCCTGATAAACGGAGAATCATGCCAGCATGCTCAATGTCAAACATGATCTTGGCAGGCCTAGTTGCACATAGGTGACTAGATGGGTTGACTGACCTAAACCTATGAAAGTCTAAACCCATTAGTGCACTATTCTTTGAATGACCTGAGTTTACACAATGACAGACAGCCATATTGTCAATATTCATGATGAGGTGTTTTTGACACATGTGCTTACCAAAAGTAGCAATTACAAGCACCACAGCAAAAAGTTCACGCCATGTGATTGTTTGGCTAGCCATCTATTCGTTGGAATGCTTGAATGGGACACATGTCCATGCACTCTTATAGAGTACCCCTGCTGCCAGGTCTGAGGCATCTGAAAAAACTACCTGGGCAGTGGCAACATCTAGTGAGCTAGGAAAGAAAGAAATGCCATTATGAGTGTCCAGACATGTGTGCCACCAGCTCAAGTCCTTTTTAGCCTGGTGAGTAAGGGTGATCATATGATGCAGCTGTTTGCCTCTATTGGAGAGTGATATCAACCTGCGAGTAAACATGGTACCAGATCTGACCACCTTGGGACAGAATATCAACTTTCCTATGACAGATAAAAGTTCACGTTTTGTAATGAAAGATAATTCTATCCACAAGAGCCTTTATATCAGATAGTCTTTCTGCAGATATGTGCAATTGCCTTTGAGGAATGTCAATTAAAATGCCTAGATACTCAATTACCTGGGTAGGATGCACTGTCTTTGAGTCCTGTATCCTGACCTGTATCCTGAATCACAGCAGGTCTTGAGAATAATTTTGAGGCTCTCTGCACAAGACTGGGCATCAAAGGAGATAGTAAGTATGTCATCAAGGTAGTGAATGGTATCCTCTGATGCCCCCCTTGATCTGTAAACAAAATCAAGCCCAAAATCAAGCAAAATCATCGAATATTTTGGGAGCAGATCTGAGCCCAAATGGTAATACTGCCAAATTGAAATATTGAATGTTACCATGTTTGTCATTCCATGTGAAACCGAGTTGCTTCCTGTTTTCCATTCTGACACCAACTGACTGGAATGCAGTTGAAAGGTCATATTATGCTGCCCAGGGACTTGAATGCTTGGAGACAAGAGCTATGGCATCATCAACTGTGGAATAACTAAGTGAAAACTGGTTAATGTCAATGCTGTTAATGTCGATCCATGATCCAAGAAAGATCATGGATGACCCAAACCTTGTTGGTGTTCCCCTTGGTGAATGCACCAAGTGGGCTTACCCAAAATCCTTGAGGGAGGTCCGCTGGACTGTGAGGGTCCTCAATCCTGCCAAGTGATAAATTATCTGTAATGAACTGCTGTACATGAGTGGCATGCTCCAAGTTGGACGGCCAGTTGCAAATAACAGGAACAGTCTGAAATATGTCATTAGAAGCAATGCTTACACCAAATTGAGCCTGATGGCTCAGCAATTCTGCAAACTGTCTATCAGGGTGAGCTGTGAGCTCAGAAAGCCAAAATTCAGGTACTAGCAGAGACTTTGTTGGTATTGGCACATTTTCCATCCCTGGAGCATGTATCAAATGGCAAGTGGCCCCGACACTGTTTACATGCATGGATTCGCTTACATCCCTTAAAATAACATCTGGATGGGTTCCAGTTAAGACAGACTTCATTATGGTTGCTCTTCTTCTGGCCCTTGGAATTCTGCGATGCCGCTGCCTGGCCCTGGGGCGGCGACACTGAAAGAAGTCTGTCACATAGGTATGGTCATAACCATGGCAATGAGGACATCTAGCAGCTGTGGAATATATCACT
This sequence comes from Amphiduros pacificus, assembly GCA_949316495.1. Classification (NCBI taxonomy): domain Eukaryota; kingdom Metazoa; phylum Annelida; class Polychaeta; order Phyllodocida; family Hesionidae; genus Amphiduros; species Amphiduros pacificus. The sequence continues at coordinate 184,602 of OX439000.1, read as the reverse complement.
GTGGAGTCTAGAATAGAAGTCACAATGTCAGATGGAATGATAGCAAAACTAACACTATTCCCTGCCAATTCAGATCTGTGCCTCATGTCTAAGGCTGCAACAGCAGGCCAAATATACTTTTGTGCAGAAGTCTGCAATTTTGCAGTGGTATGTACGTTATTGGTCATACAATTGGATCCCGTGTACCTTTAGAATAAGACGCTTATAATTTGCCCAAGCTTCATTCCAGAATTGGAGGTCAGTAATTTTACGTTTTTGCCTCTTAGGCCCGTAAGCTATACTGCCGTCTGGTTCCACATAAGACTGAACCGGGGCTGAATCATCAGGGATATTATGCAGGTTGCAGAAAAATTCATCAATGGTGAAATATTCTCGGTATAGAGCCCAGTGTATGGTCCTTTCCAGGACATTAGGTGTAGGACAAAGGGACTTAAGGTTCGGTATGCCATCCAATGAATGAAGGCCAAGTACAGGCCCTCCATATTCAGGCATGGCATCTCTGTAACTAATGAAGCCAGTAGGTGGTGGGGTTGCTATGGTCAGAGGTACTTTGAGTTGTGAAGCCTGAATATTACTATATGCAGATGGAAGATCTGGTGCCATGGGAGGTGCTGCAGGTGCCAGAGGCAATTTGAACTGAACTTCCTCATCTGAACTATCACTATTATCAATCTTCACACAAGAATAAATGTTCTTGTATGGATTTTGATGTGCAGATATATTTGCTGTATCTGCAGATTGGCGGCTCAGCAGCTGTATGGTAGGACTGAGATGCCAGGTCGGATATGCATGCCCTTTGTGTGTATGGCAGCGAGCTGGTCGATCCCTGCCTCCAGACTTCCCACATGGTCCTGAAAGGTGGACATCTGGTCAGATATGACACTGCGTGAAAAATGGGATTTACAAGAGGCCAATATATAAATATTGTTGATTCAGAAGTAAATTTGAAATTAACATTACCTTTCAAACATATTTACAAACTGTAAATTGGCAATTAACAAGATCTCTAATGTATGCATAAAAAAAGAGTAAAGACCAGAATTTGCAAGCCTTTACAAAATCAAATGTTAAATTTCAAATAAACAACTTGAAGACAAATACAAGATACTATATGCATGTAAAGATGAACAAGATGCCTGTGAAAATCTTGTCAAATATGATCTTTACTTGGACACAAAATATGCTTAAATGTATTATTTTGACATTTACAATACTTAGCTAAGATTCTTATATATAAAGACAGCATATTTACCATAGATAAAAGGCTATATCTTTATTTGAAGGTTATACCCCAGGGCATTTGGATAATTGATAATAAAGGGCATTTGGATATTTGCACTGATGGTTATTGTTATAGGAAAATAACAATTAAAAAGGTCATTGAAATAGTGTAGGATATAGATTACCCATCTATAGACTCTTATATACAAGTATAGACAATCATGATTTTTGGCAAGAGAACATAGAGGTTACTGAGTGCAACTTGAAGGTCAACAAGTGCTGACTAATGAGATGCATTACTCACCCAGCAGAGAGATGACGTGATGCTCCAAACCGGAACTTTGCCAAGACGCTGCAGATGAGTCACGCAGGCAGACGCAGGCGAATGCTTATTAGTATGCACACAGAGCCACTCAGATTTCCTTAAAAAGGCCCCAAAATCGCTACTCGAGAAGCAGAAACCACTTGCCTAGAAGATCTACGACACTCTGTCACGTGACAGCCACACTTGTATAGACTTGGGTGTTTTATGCATCCTCAGGATTTTTGTCCATATTAGATTTTGGATATTTCATATATCATGCTCTTGCCATGCCTTCCTAGCCAGACTCTAGTGTATACAGCACCGAATAAAGGAGTCTCTTGTGCATTGTATACTCTGTGTCTGCAGTCCTTATTACCTCCCAACTCACATAGGTAGATTAGGTAGCTAGGTTAAGGCCACAGCTCACAGGTAGCCAGCGAGTATAGTTCCTATCCCCGTCCGCGTTCCCCATACGTACGGACCTCCAAACCATACGTAACAATGAATTGCTGAAACAATCTGTCTGAAATGAAAATAGTTTATAGAAATAAGAATAACATACACATTTGAAAGACATTTCCAAAAATGGCAAAAGGTCATTGACCATTTCTGCACAAAAGGTTTCTAAAATACAGGTTCATTGTCCTTGAAAGGAAACAAGAAGCCCTACAACAAAACATAAACATCCTGAAACTATATGTGACCTTTTAAATCAAGTCCCTTGTTAGAGCTCTTTCCATACTTGTAAAGGGTTAATGACCTTGCCTGAAAATAAGCAGCCCTGAAACATACTTAAAATCAAGATATTTATCCTTGGATAGGTTGTGACCTTTTCAACTAGGGCCCTTATTATAATAATGCACAAACAGCAAAAGGTCATTTACATAAAAAGGCACATCATATTATTGAATTGTGTGTCATCTTTTCAATCAAGGACCTTTTTCAGTATTAAATGAAGGAGGAAAATGTTGTTTAAAATATCTGGGAGATATAATAAATGAAGGATGGGAAGGTGTCTCAGGATTTGATAATGAATTTAGTCAGGTCCTTGAGCTGTGTCATTAGATTTATCTAAAGCAAGTTTGAGGTCTAAAAGTGTAAAGGATTTATAATTATATATATATTCTTCTTAATTAATCTAGGTAAAATCCAGACCTGTCTTTCTCTTCTAATTTTGTCTTGTTGGAATGTTGTGGTGTAGTTTCGTGAGGAGGAATTATTTGATATTGAATGACCTATTTTATAAGCTATATCGAAAGATATGTTTTATCCTTACACCTCCCTTCGCACTTATTTTACATATCATATCCCAGCATTTCTTAATGGGTGACCGTGAGTTAAGTTTGGAGACATCTTTCCAGCTCTTCTTTTTGCTGATATGTATAGCATATCTAGCTTTCACCCTTTTAATATGATACTGGTTTAAATTAAACTGAGTAGGCTGTCTGTTAAATTTGTTGAGAGCCTTTTTCCATCTTTGAGTGATTCTCTCATAGCAGGCAGTTTGCAATTTCCCCCAATCGGCTTTATGAAATGTTGATTAAAGTCCCCAACAATTCTACAGGGTTTAGGTACATAACTGAAGGTAGAATTAAGTTCAGATGCATATATAGGGTTATTTGGTGGTAAATATAATGAACAAATAGTAATTGTAGTGTGAAGAGCTACCTTCACAGCAACAGCCTTTAAATTTGAATATAGAATTATTTCACTTTGTGGTATACAGTTCCTAATATTTCCTGATATTATGACTTATATTATGACTCCACCATGCACTCCTTCCATGGCATCAATTGTACCAATTCGCTGTCCTTGGAAACCTTTTAATGTCATGGATTTACCTTTATCTGATATTTTTGGACTAGTAGGGCCAATTCTGGCTGACCAAGTGAGTGGTGATGCCACCTGGTGTGAAATAATAATAATATAATAATAATAAAAGTTGTATAGCGCTGATACCAGACAAGTCTGTTCATAGCGCTGTGTTCAGGACGTGCTTCCTGAAGAGATGGGTTTTCAGTCTACTCTTAAACGAGGTGACTGAGGTACTTGTCCTAAGACCACTAGGCAGGGAATTCCATAGTCTAGGGCCGACAGATGAAAAGGCTCTGTCACCCACTGTCCTAAGTCAGGTCTTAGGAATCTGTAGGTAAGTGCCGTCGTTTGATCTTATTTCGCGTTCTCATTGTTTGACTAGGAGTAGATCACGCAGTAAAGGCGGCGCCTTACCGTTTACTGATTTTTCCTACGACACATGCTGCAGAGTTTTGGAGGTATTGTAGCTTCATGGTGTCTGATTTAGGAAGACCAGCAAGAAGGCAATTGCCATAGTCTAGGGTAGAGGTAACAAAGGCATTTCTTGCACATTTTCCTAATGTTGGCCTTCAAAGGCTATGCCCAGATCCACTACTGACTCACTAGGAGCAATGTCAGAGCACCCAACTCTTATTGTGTCTGGGTTACTGCTACTGGTGGCAGTATTATATCTGTCAGTACATATAAGCATTTCTGTCTTCCCATCGTTGATCTTCATCTTGTTTGATATAAGGAAGTTTCTGACCTCAATGACACACTCCTCCAGTTTGTGTCTGCTTATATCTGCTTGATGGGGGGAAGTGTGATCCACAGGGATGTAGATCTGGGTGTCATCGGCATAAATATGATAGCTCAGACCATATTTGGCTAAAATATCAGATAGGGGTGTCATGTAAATGGTAAATAATATGAGACCTAGGACTGAGCCTTGTGGGACTCCATATTTTATAGGCTTGAGGCAGGACCTGTGAGTACCTACCTTAACACACTGTTTCCTGTTACTTAGATATGACCAAATCCAGGAGAGGGCATTACCCTTAACATTACATCTAGCCTCCAATCGAACAAATAGGATTTGGTGGTCAATGGTGTCAAAGGCAGCAGAGAGGTCTAGTAAAACAGAATAACTGACTTCCTGTCATCTAGGTCACGCAAGATATCATTTTGCACCTTCAATAGAGCGGTTTCAGTGCTATGATATTCCTTGTAGGGTGATTGAAATTTGTCGGTAAGGCCATTTCTTACCAGATGAGGGACTAATTGGTCTGCTACTGCCCTCTCTGTAAGTTTAGAGATGTATGTCAGGTTGGAAACAGGTCTATAATTTTACTCAATCAGTTCAAGGCCAAGTTTCTTCAGCAGGGGTGTTATGATGGCTTTTTTCATATTTTTAGATACTGCTGATTCCAGTAGTGATTTATTTATGATGGCAGTGATTATTGGTAAAAGGTCATTTAAGAGGTCAATTAGGAGCCAAGTCGGGATAGGATCCAGCCCACATGACTTCTTTGCAGACCTCTTCACTAATTTTCGCACATCATCTATGGTTAGGGGGGTGAACCTCCCAAGCCATGATGTATTTGCTGCACTCTCATTGTTCGCAGTGTCATCTTGTAGCGAAACTGGGCAGTGTGGAGCATTATCAATGTCCAGGCGAATCCTTTCTATTTTTTCAAGAAAGAATGTGTTGAACTTTTCAGCTCGAGTGACCTCACAGTCGGATTGGGGCATTGGTATGTCCATTTTCTTGTGCATGACTGTATCAATGACTCTGAAAAGTTTTTTAGGGTCATGCTTGTTTTCCTCAACCAAGTTGGAGAAATAAGGAGATTGAGATGATTTCAACATGGAATTGTATTTATTTCTCTGAGAGTTGTATATTTCCTTATCAATGTGAGAACCAGTCTTGTTCATTTTCCTCTCAAGCCTCCTCTTGAGAGACCTTTCCAGCTTTAATTGATCACTCATCCAGGGTACAGGTTTGCGCTGAGTGACCTTGGCAAACTTGATAGGAGCATGTTTATCCATGATTGATGTGAGTTCCTTATCATAGAAATCCACCATGTCACTCACGGATAGGTGTTCCCATGTTGCAGTTAGATGATTTGATGTTGTTGCTTAGGGACCGAAGATCTAATCCCTTAAAGTTCCTGTACTTGATTGATTTTTTGGTATGTTTGGGGGGTGAGATACCTAGGTATAACTTAATCATTTTATGATCAGATATGTACTCATCCACCAGGTGGCTATTGAGAAACTTGTTCCCTTTGAAAGTGATGATGAGATCAAGGGTATTCCCCAGCTTATGGGTCGGTTCATGTACCCATTGGTTCATGTCAAAGGTAGATAGAATGTCATTGAACTTTATGACATCAGGTTTATTTGGCTTATTGACATGAAAATTGTAGTCACCCAGGAAGATGACTTCATGACTGAATGACCCATAGTGTGCAACCAGTTGAGTGAACTCATCATAGAACTCAGAGTAGGTATACCTGTTCCTGCCTGAAGGTTCAGGTCGGTAGATGGTTACAAAGGTGAACTTTTTCCCTTTTATTAAAAGTGATGCCTCTAGGAGTTCCATAGTCGTCACTGTAGGTTGGTTCAACCTACTGGTCTCAAAGGGGAGCTCTGCACAGTGTAATAGACCCAGGCCAACACCAGAGCGCCCCCTACAAGGGAAAGAGTGAAACTTAAGGGAACCATTCTCAAGTTTCTTTTTGATCTTCTCTTCATTGGTATCTTGCAACCATGTTTCATTTATGAAAAGGGCATCAAGGTTATGTTCAGAGAAGTAGTCTTTCACAAGTAGAACCTTACCCGAGATGCTTTGAGTGTTGCATGAACCAATTAGAAGTTGGTTGCTAGGTTTGCGTTGTGATGACTGTGTATTGTTGTTGTACCTGGCGCCCCTTTTGTTTACACGATGGGGTTTAGCACGTGTTGTGCCAGCCGGCCGGGTGAATCCAGCCCTGTGATTGGTTGGCCGAACATTTTGATGTGGATTGTCAATGTTTATGTTATTGAGACGGGCACGTGCTTGACTAGGTTCTTGTATTTCCGGGACTGTCAGGCCTTGGTAGCGATTGGCCAATCCAAGTTCACTCTGGCGTTTCCGCCTCGTGTAATAGTGGCTCGGGTAGTTCCGTGAATCTCCTCGTTGTGTGCTACCACGAGGATAGCGTGAACAGCTCTGGGATGCCGGCCCCGAGCAATTCGTGGCATTACTGAGTGGATACAGTAAGTTTCTAAGAAAAGATAGTGAGAAAGGGTCGGGGGTCAGTTGTAGATTAACCCTATGTGCTTTCTCGAGATTTGGAAAGGAATTTGAAAAGGAATTTGGAGCGATAATATTGAAATCCGGTGGAGACTCGCCAGAGCCATCTCGTGGCGGTATCTGTTACCCACGCGTGGTGAGCATCCTAGTTACCATGTTATACCCTCATATGGATGACGGGAAATAAGGACTGCAGACACAGGATTTACACAGTGCAATAGTTACCTTTATTCAGTGCTGTGATTCCTCCTTGTCTGGCTAGGCCAGCATGGCAATGAGCGAGGCATATGAATTACCAACTTTACCAACGCATGATACTTATGAAACCCTGACTATACGCAAAACACCCAAGTCTATGGAGTCACGATACTGAGAGTCGTGGATCTTCAGTGGCAAGTGGTCGCTGATCTTAATCCCCCGCATCCACGGTTGTGTGTCTCTTTTAAGGGGCCACCCCGCGTCATCTCTGGGGGCTTGCCTACGTGGCTTCCTCACGCGTCATCAGATGGACTCGTCCTGCCTGCGTATCTAACTTTGGCTCGTCAGTCTAACACGTGATTTCACGGAGTGGTGGTTATGGTGACTCATCAACCATCAGTATCGTGTGTTATTGCCTATGAATGTCAATATATTTCCAAGAGTCTCTGGGTGTCTATTCTATATCCTACAGTATCCAGCAATATAGGGCAGCACATGAGCCGCGACTGCTAGATGAGAAATAGTCATTCAGATTATCAATTATTCTCAAAGAAATTTTATTTTTGAAAATAAGAAATCGACCAGAGATAGGGTACGTTGTTGGGTTATCAGGTTTTGATATTTGTGTAAAGAATGTTTTTTAACGTGTCTTTTAAAAGTATGAGCTGAAGATGTCTATCACAAGTGAGAATGGATTTGGATTGCAGCCGCCTATCAGGCAGCGAGGGGATAAGACATTCAGCTTTAGAAATAGAAGAAGGTATATATCTTTTATTTTTTCATACTTAAAAAACATGTACATGCTAAGATTTTATTCTCTGCACTTATACAATTAATATATGAACATGGTATTGAACAAATATGATTACTAATATTTAACATGTCCATATTTGTAGATGATGGCTCTGGCCAGGCACATCAGGCTGAATTAACAATCTTCTGCACCTCTGCCTTAGTTTTGGTTACAATGTCTCGTGGACCGGAAAATCGGACGAGACTGGAATCGTCATCAATGTTTAGGTATCTGGTTCCATGCACGGATGTTTGAGCCCTTCTTGCCGATAATCCTGCCCGCCATCTTTGTTGGGATGGCAAGCATATCTTTCACAACTGCAGCAGAAGGTGAAGAGGAGGAAGAGGAAGAGGCATGCGACGAGCTGGGAGGAGGAGGACCAGCTTTCCTCTTACGTGGATTTGCCGGGCGTTTCCGCTTGGGCTTCTCCTCATCAGAGAGGAGAGCACTCTCGACGTCCGGGACGAACTGGATCTTCTCCGGGAAAACGGCAGAGTTGATGGCCTTGGCGATCATGTCCACCACCAAAGAAGTGAGACTGCCATCTTTGTTGGTGGCGAGATCCGTCGATCCATGGAATGATTGGATCTTTTTATAAGCATAACTGGGAAGAATTTTTGTGTGCGAGGAGAGAAAACTAACGAAATATGTCCAGTGTTTTCTCTGAAGAGTGTCAATCGGAGCCAGCGGGGTGATAATGGTGACAGTGGGGCCCATCGCCCGAATACCTTCAACCTCGTTCATCAAACGGTTGAAGGCAGTTGTTCCATCCTCGCCGGCCACAATCAAAGAGATGTCTGGCAGAATAATGAGGTGGTCAGCTTGTTTGGATCTGTCGGAAACTGTCTGGAGAAAGTGCAGGGTTTCGGCGGAAGACTTAAACGAGCAATCGGATCGGGAGGACGACCAAAAGGCTATGAAGAGAAGAAGACTTGTTGCCTCTGACCTCCGAGGAAGGCGGGATAAAACTGTCTATAACGTCTTCTTTCTCCTTCAAGGCACGAAGAGAAGAAGCCAGCTCGGAAGTGAGATTGTCATTCTCGGCTTCAAGGAGAGTCTTGTCGGCTTCCAGAGCCGTTTTCTCGGCCACAATTGCGTCCTTCTCCGCGAGGAGAGAGGCGATGCGCTCAGTGAGACGAATGTTGGCTGCCACGTTAGCATCATTCATTTTCACCAAGTCAGCATACGTGGATCTCAACTCCGCCAGTTCATCAATAGCAGAGTGGACAGGAGACAATAGGGCAGCCGGAGCAGTAGGAGTAGGCCTCGGAGAGGCAGTGCTTTCAGCATCAAGAGAGATATTGAGATTGCGAGTTGAACTACGTGTAGAACAAGCCATCTTGGAATTGTTACGAAATATTTGGATAATGCACAAGTCAGACCTTTCAATGCAAAGTGTATCGGTTGAATGTACAGTAGAGGTGGGGAAAATAATATCAAGCGCTTGGATGATCGGATTAGACAGACGTCAGAGCCTGCAAACCTGGTGAGTCGCTAGCTTAATATTTTGAAAAATTGTTTCCGTTGTAGGAAATTGTGTATGTGTACTATTTATAACTGCGTAAATAGCTAGGGTGAGCGAGCGGTCAGTGGCTGCTCGAGGTGGTCAATGTTTTCAGATTAAAATGTGTCCTTCAATTCCAATAAAAAATATTGAAACTTATGACAGTTAATTATTTTTACCTCAATATGAACAGAATGTTTAGAAAAGAGCGAGCGAAGGCTCAGCTCATGTGCCGAGGTGATTCGGCGTATCTGTATGAGGCGAGAAGAAATAGCGTTTTGTCCCAAGTCTGGGGCAAAGCTTTGTCCAGGTTCTTGGACAATTTTAGATATTTTGTCTAGGTGATTAGACAAGGTTGCCTAGGTGATTAGGAACCTTAAGCTAGGAGGTGATTCCAAGCTTATGTTTGAGAGAGAGAGGGGTTTGTAAACACTCGCCACGAGTATAATAAGATCTGGGTGACGAGCGCTGCGCTTCATGTAAAGCGAATCAAATACCAGCCCTCGCTACAGATCAGATTTTACACTGCAATTGTTTACAAGAGTCTTCACAAATGCGTAGACTCCACCATACACCAAGGTAGTTGTATGGTGGAGATTGATTTTTCAAGAAGCGTGCCATCGGCATTGAGGGAAGATAGGATGCTGGTCTCGTGAAAGAGTGGCAGACAAACATAATTAACCCCAGTAATCTTCATTGTGGAAAGCAGGCCCGTAACTGCAAGCCATTTCGACCTGACAACGGCATCTTTGCTTGGAGGTGGTGTGAGGACCGTCACAGTTGGCCTTTCGAGCGGATGAACTTGATATTGGTGTGCAGGGCCCTGTAGCAGGCCATGCCGTTTAACCCCGGTGGGAAAGCGCTCACGTCTGGGATGTGGTCAGCCATGGTTGTCCTGTTTGAACGCCGAGCCACGTGGCCAAACCCTCTGCAGTAGAGTGTATACGCACGTCAGCGCGGAGCAGGCCAGATGAGAAGTCAGCCTCATGGCCGTTTCGTGGGAGTACAACCAGGACTGATTTGTCCGAGGAAGATTCATCTCTGCAGGCCTTGTCATCGGAGCTTACAAGCGAGACATCGCTGGGTTTGGGTAGGAACGTGGCGATGACCTCGTCACGTTCTGCCACTGCCTGCTCAGATTTGGCCAATTCGGCGTCAATGGCGGCTTTTTCCAATTCCAAGTTGGTCTTCTCCTCAGTAATCTTGAGGATTTGCTCACTGAGGCATGTGTTTGTTGCATTGGTGGCATTATTTATCACGGTAAGCCTGTTATTTGCATCTCGCAAAGCGGCAAGCTCAACCGCTTTCAATGGCTCAGCAGCAGGTTGGACATGTAGGTCATCACCACGTGCTTCGCCTTTCGCCGCTCCACTACGGAGGGACGGGCCGGCTGGTTGATTTTCTTTGGATTCTTTCGTAGACATGTTGATGGTTCAATATTTCAAGCCAAGAATGAGGTGGGATTGCAGATCAGTAATGATGAAAGGGTGTGTGTGTGGTGTGAGGGGTAGGAAATGTGTGTATGCGGGCTGATGAACAAAAAAGCTGTAAAAAGCTGTGAAACTGCAAATGTTAAGCTCATCACGGAAGTTTATGTTACCCTGTATAAGTTACAATCAGACAATAGGGCTGTTGTGCTACACTGGATCCCCAGTCACATTGGACTTGAGGGTAATGATATGGCAGACGAGGCTGCGAATGCAGGCTCCAAGCTATCTAAGATATCAGCCCATGTCCTCCCCTCTCTTAGCCAGACCAGACGACTTTTTGTCTCTGACTCAAAGGAAAGGCACTATCTCAGGCACAAATACAGTGTACCCGGTTCAGGAACTGCCAGATGGTATGCCATAGCCACTAGATACAAGCCACTCCCCAGACTAGCTGAGAACCACAGATCCCTACAGGTCACCATGCATAGACTTAGACTAGGCTACAAGTGCACTTGGGAATTGTTAGGAGATATGGATAGAGCCTGCGAGCATTGCAGTAGGCCCACCAGTAAACCACTGTGGCACTACCTGCTAGAATGCTTTTACACAATGCCTCTTAGACAATATGACAATAGAGTATATGATGTGGAAGATGGCGCTGACCACACCCAGGCTGCAGCTGAGGTGGTCTATAATGCCTTAAACTTTGTGGATCTGCATTATATCCTGACTCAGTATCCTGTGCCCAGATAGGAACTGGAAAAGATCCCACTAGAACCCATGAAGTAGGCAGCCCCGCATGACTGACTGACTGCGGATGGTCAATCAATGGTCACTTAAGAGATCGGGTCACAGTGGCCACTGGCTGATTCCCCGAGGACACATTGACTAATTAAAACGGAAACGAACCTGATCCTACCACTGGCTGCAATGATGGAATGTATGTCCTACATCCCTACATTGACAGCCGGGGTAGATAAACCTAACACATTACTAACACATGCCACCCATAATAGTGAAAATGTCTGGCCTGGGTCACAGATTGCCGGCTTTGGTTTCACAAGAATGACCAACAGCGGTTGCAGAGATATTCAGTGTATATCCTGCCCATAGTCGGCTTTCAGTGTCCCAAATCGGGCCATTTGCACCGATAATCACACACCACCCACCCCATAGCAATTTCAAATAAACTATAATTAGGCATTTATACACATAATAAGATGGAACACATAATAATATAAATCTTCTGAATTATTCTGTCATCCAAAAGCAAACAAAACAAGCATAAACAAAAAGGTTCACTTTTGCCTATGGACACCCCACTGGGTAAAATGCAATTCTCACTACTTTTTAATCAAAATTTCTACATAACTTCTCATATATGCAACCCACACACAGGGTCACAGATTGCCGGCTTTGGTTTCACAAGAATGACCAACAGCGGTTGCAGAGATATTCAGTGTATATCCTGCCCATAGTCGGCTTTCAGTGTCCCAAATCGGGCCATTTGCACCGATAATCACACACCACCCACCCCATAGCAATTTCAAATAAACTATAATTAGGCATTTATACACATAATAAGATGGAACACATAATAATATAAATCTTCTGAATTATTCTGTCATCCAAAAGCAAACAAAACAAGCATAAACAAAAAGGTTCACTTTTGCCTATGGACACCCCACTGGGTAAAATGCAATTCTCACTACTTTTTAATCAAAATTTCTACATAACTTCTCATATATGCAACCCACACACAAAGTCTGAACACAACATAAAACCACCTCTAAACTCACTATGGGTAGGTCCCCCTTTGACAATGCCTGGTTAAATTGTCCCCCAGCAAGGTTATTGCTCGCCCGCTCGGATTGGGCGTAAAACGTCGTGGTCCCGTGTATCTGACCCTATCCCAGAGCACGTTAAAGAACCCAGTAGCACTTATCGAAAAGAGTAGGGGGAACCCGGTGCGAATGGTCTCTGAAAAAAACCTTTCAGTTAACCAACTCACAACAACAATAGTCCATTTGTCAATAGCAATAATCAATGACCAAATTTAACAATTCATGATTGCAATTCACAGCAATCACACTGCAGGGCCGCCTCTCCAGGCTACGGCCCTCTTGCAATTTAATATTGCATAGATTTCATTCATTCAGCAAATAGAATTGCGTTGAGTGGTAGGATAATGTCAAATATTAACGCACTGATGATTTTGTGGGACAATCATAAAGAATTGATATTATTGGTGTAATATCTGTCAAATAGATAGACAGAAATGTTAAATAAAGAGTCAAGTTAACAGATTATTATATCGTATTTAGGATAGAAAACTGGAGGTCCGCCAGAAATCTAACGTTTTATTTATATGATGGAACCGACCAGGGTCTACCGGACGAAGTTTGGTCAAATGTGTTAGATCAGGAAAGACGATCTGGGTGTTTAGATCAGGAGGTTAGATCAGGAAAGTGATCTAGGGTCAAAGGGTTAGATCAGGAAAGTGATCTAGGGTCAGGTCAGACAATGATCTACGAAACTAGATCAGAACGTCTGGCGATATGTTGTATGGAATACCTCTGTCTCAGGCAGCCAACGATCACGGTTGCAATTGCCGTGCCTTCACAAAGACAATATAGGAGTCGACCACAGCAAGCGTGGATCGAAAACTGCGGAGAATGGTCTTCCAATCGACTAGAATGCAGGTATGATCCTACTTCAGGGTGGTGCGCAGGTTTTGGGTTGACTTCAGACAACGTGGTAGTGATATAACAACGTTATTTTCCACAAAATAACGGTCTAGAATGGGAGCTCTACAAAAACACCTCCATTCACGACCGACGCATGCGCATCAGGGGCTCTTCCTGTTTATTTGTAGACACACTTTTTCTTTTACACCAATCTAAAACAGTTCCACAACTGAGGACCATCATGACCAACTAGGAGAACTTTGCTAAATGAACAAAGAAAGATTTGTAGAAAAAGCTTGTTCAGAAGGGATTGCATGCTTGTAATATGAACAAGAAAAAGGTTGTAGGCTTTTTGATCGGTGCTGATTGAAGATATGAGGACTTGGAGCCAGCTGATCACATACTTCAATGCAGAAATGCAGGAGAATCTTGTCAGATGTGACACATTGTTTGTCAACTGAGGCCAATTTCTTACACAACTATATAATCTTTTACAAAAGATGCCATTAATCACAACACACAATATGTTTGTGTATTTCCTTACCCACTGTAAATGGTCACCTGAGAGACAATAACATCAGATAGTAATGTTTATTTTGTCAACAGCCACAACCGACATCGTGTTGCTGTTTAGCCATGTGACCCACATAACATCTGCCATCCAACAATAGATGTGTAATCGTCTGTTTTGCAGTGTGTGAGCAACATTTTGCTACCCACAAGAAAAAATCATAGTGTATTATCAAAGAAAACAATCATAAATGACACCAATGCCAAGGGAATACACAATAAAACGGTCCTTGTCGGAAGTAGCTGTCTTCAGAACTATCCCAGGATGTATTGCACATGACTACAGTGCCACCTGGTGCATTATAAATCTTGAATCTCGAGCAGCCAAATTTCTGATCTATTAGCTTCAAGCCCTCTACATGGCCATATTTATTATAATGGAAACATGGAATTAATGAATACATGAGATGGTTATATTTTCTTCTTATTACAGTTCAGTCTTACAGCCTGAGAAACTGACATCTGATCAGTTTCCATTTTTTCAGGAGAGGGTGTTCTTTTTGGTACAGATCCAGATCCACCATTGCTCCCAGGTATGGTTGCAATTGGTGGCTGGCTTTTATTATTTGTATTAGATTTATTTGAAGGAGATGTTGAAGACAATGAGGTTGAAGAATTGGCAAATCAGTTAGAGGCACAACAGTCTGGGTTGACATAACTGCAATGATAGCTTTAGCTGGTTTTATCCGCCACAAATGAATAAGCTTTAGCTTGAACTAGCCATGTCATATTACAATATCAGTTTGGATTGCCACTGATTTGGATTCTTTTGGTTTGATGAGACTAGCGCAGGATCTGGCTGTGTCTAAATGTGTTGATTTGAGTCTTTACACTATTTTTCTTGATGTAAATCCTCTTACAATCAACAACATCATGATCCCTCAACTCCTCTACCTTTTCTTTATCAGTGATGAAAGATAAATCTGAACATCTTATGACACCTTTCTTAAAATTCAAAGTCTTGTGGGGTGTTATGTTAACAGGAACTGTTGCCTAAGTTTAACATTTCAGCAGATTGCAGGGCTACTGCCATATGCACGCCGCTACATATGTGAGGCTGAATGGGGTGTTTTTTCTGGAGATTTGGATCTGCCGGGTGACCTTTTAAGGCTATTACTAATACTACATTGGGTGATTAGTTGTGTCACAGAAGGGATTTACCTGGTTACATGTTTACCTCAGCTGAGTTTCATAGGATGAAGAGAACTCTCCAACAAAGAGTTTAATAGCGCTACATAAATTAAGTCTGGCCATGCATGGCATAGACACAGCAGGGTTTAAATGACTGTGTTGACATATGACCTGCTTTTGTCTGGAAGAATGGCAGTGTTTTTCTAAGAATTAAAAGTATTCTGACAAGAAATGGTGTGGTTATGATCTCATCAATTATCACAGTACACCCAAAATGTATCATTAAACATGTTGGTTTTCTTCTGCAAACATCCCTCGACTGTGATCCTGTCCCCATGTCAATTGAAATCAAGACATAAAATCATGATCATTAGATGTAAAATCATACACTGCCATCAGTTCTGCATTATAGGTTGGACTGAGAGCAAGCATGGCAGAACATTGGTCTGTTGAAGAAGTTTCCAGTTGGTTCGCATCAATTCTGACATTTCATTGAGAATTATGTGAGATATTCTCAAACTTTCTCTCTCAGTTTGCAATGCAGTTTAATATATTTAGTAGATTAATAAATGTATATTACAACATGTTATAATATGAGTCAGCAATATTATTATCCACACATTGACTAGAACAATTCAGAACACCCATGGGTTGTCAGCCAGTAGATATTTCGGTTTTCGGGTTAATAAATTTATATAACTTGGATTTGCCGGGTTGTTATTTTTGTTTGAAATATTGGATTTCCGGGTCTGGATTTTGCAGTGCCAGCCTCATATATGTAGCGGCGCGCATATGGTAGTAACCCCCCGGGATTTGGATCCCCCTATTTGGACCCAGACCCTGTTGACACAATGCAGCCCTGATTTGCAACCTGTTGATACAACCCAACCCAGAGGACCCCATGACCGGGTTAGGCAAGAGAAGGTGCGACCTGGTCCACAAGCTCAGGTTTTCATAGACACTGGATTAGAAAAAAATAATATCAGTGAATGAGATCAGATGGGCTTTAACAAAGGCCAAAGGCTATGATGACATCCCTATTAAGGACATAAAGAATGACACAGCCATTAGTTTCCTTCACAAATTCCTCAACCCATGAACAACTTAATAATAGGGTAATTACCTTAGCTTCCTGTATCTATAAACTGTACTGTTCTGTGTTATATCAATGTCTTACCTAGTGTACAGAGACAAATCATAAAGTTGAGGATGGCCTCCGTAAAACAAGTTGTATTGTCGTACATTACAATTATAATAGATACACATTGGCAAATGGTTCTACCTACCTTTGGGGGCTTTATAGATTTTGCCTTACTTACTTGCTTACATACTTTGGCATTTTGGGAAAGCAGGGAAAATGTTGCATTTAGGATGTTACAAATAATATGAATGGGTGTGCTGGAAAACACTTTTTTTGTTTAATGTAAAAAAACATATCTGATATCTTAATCCAGATCTGTGTTTTAAGGATGAGATAGGCTGCTAACTTTGGAATTTCCAACTCCTGGTTGATGTTTTAGTTAAGGAATAAGTAGAATTAAGATAACAAGTTTATGTGGGTAGGTGTTACAAAAATATATTAGGTTCTGGTTTCTTTAAAGTTGAAATTTGAGGAGGGAAATATAGAGAATTTCTATTCCTCCCTTCCCTAAGGTAAGACCTAACAATTGTCATTTGTGTTCAAATATATTATGGAAGATTATATAGTTATAGGTAAAAGAGCAGAAGTAGTCTTAGTAACAGACTTGTAGATTGTGCTTAAAACATATTGTTTTCGGTTGGCTGTCTGTTTACAGTTATATAACTTTTACTAGGATGTGTAAAGGGTGATAAGATGCATATGTTGTGAAATCCTGTGTACAGAAAACTAGCTAGCTCCTGGTTTCTCTGAGTGCGTAGTGGAAATAGATGCAACTTCCTCTTGTTGAAAGTGGTGACAAGAGGGGTATTTGTTTGGGCATGTCTTTAGGTCTAATGTGACCACAGATATGTAAAAGGCATGTTGGTGTTTATATATGTATCACGTATTTGGTACAAAAGATACAGTTTAGCAGGTCCAAAGATATATTTGATCACATGAATATATTTATTGAGTTAAGGAGCGTTTATCTTTAATAAACAAATTAAAAAGAGGACTCTATTGCAATTAACTTATTTACCTCCCCCAAAAATGCATCCAGATTATATCCCAAAAAAACTTTTTCAACTGGGGTAATGGCTAAGGTGTTCTATCTATAATATAATTACTAAATCTGTGTTATTTATACCCTATTGAGACAGAAGTGTGCGCAGGAAAACCTCCTATTATTGAAACAAGTCTTTGTTTTGCTATATACTCGGGATCCTCTAGTCAATTGTGACTAGTTTAATGATGTATGTATTGTTAAAACGTTAATTAATGAGTTTGGTAAAAATGTAAAGTGAAGAGTAAATATAAGTTTAAATAGGGCCCTTTTTTCTCCTCAAATATATAGATTTTAGTTTTTCCTCACTCTTCACGATGAAGAAGTAAGGAACTGTAGCAGGCGTATCCAGGGTCAGGTGTGTTTATAATCATATGGTAATATAGTCTGAGTCTGTTCAGTGGTGTATCCAGGGTCAGGTGTGTTTATAATCATATGGTAGTATAGTCTGAGTCTGTTCAGTGGTGTATCCAGGGTCAGGTGTGTTTATAATCATATGGTAATATAGTCTGAGTCTGTTCAGTGGTGTATCCAGGGTCAGGTGTGTTTATAATCATATGGTAATATAGTCTGAGTCTGTTCAGTGGTGTATCCAGGGTCAGGTGTGTTTATAATCATATGGTAGTATAGTCTGAGTCTGTTCAGTGGTGTATCCAGGGTCAGGTGTGTTTATAATCATATGGTAATATAGTCTGAGTCTGTTCAGTGGTGTATCCAGGGTCAGGTGTGTTTATAATCATATGGTAATATAGTCTGAGTCTGTTCAGTGGTGTATCCAGGGTCAGGTGTGTTTATAATCATATGGTAGTATAGTCTGAGTCTGTTCAGTGTTGTATCCAGGGTCAGGTGTGTTTATAATCAAATGGTAGTATAGTCTGAGTCTGTTCAGTGGTGTATCCAGTTTCAGGTGTGTTTATAATCATATGGTAGTATAGTCTGAGTCTGTTCAGTGGTTTATCCAGGGTCAGGTGTGTTTATAATCATATGGTAATATAGTCTGAGTCTGTTCAGTGGTGTGTGCAAAGTAGGTTAACAGTTCACCATCAGCGAAGTCTGTGTATGCGAAATCAAATCAAAGGTTAGAGAATCTTTCAATTTAATATTATAATTAAAATACATCTAAGTACTAAAGGTTTATGTAGACTAACAGGACCCTGTCAGGTTTACAGATATGTGTTCCGGGAACTATCATAACGTGTAAAATCACTGATTTCCATGATAGAACGGAAATTTGGATTACCCAAAAAAGATTAGAAATTTTGTATTACAGGTAGTATGCTCTCCTTTGCATATCCTAGTTTGATATCATGCTCTGCAAATCTTAAAGAAAGCTTGAATCTTGAAATTGCATTAGGGTTTTTATTTGAGCAGTTACACGAGATTTACATGTCAGAAAATTTAAAACTGAAAAATATTTTTAAAAATGAATTTATAGAGAAAGGAGAGATGCCATCTTTGAGCGCTATGAGCAGACCTAGTCTGATATAGTGCTATACAAATTGTTATTATACTTTACATACAATCCGGCTAAAGCTGATGTCATAAAACGTAATGATATACTCCATACTCCTTTGGAATGACCCACAGGCATGGGAATATCCTTGAACTATTGATTGATAACCCTTGAAGGGACCAGATTATATTAGAGTCACCTGGTGGATGAACACATATCTGATCACAAAATGATCAAGTTCACTTTGGACATGAAAGCACCAAAACCGCCCAAAACTCCATCAAGTTCAGCGATTTTAAGAGAAGAGTATGGACAAAGATGCTCTAAGGGGGGACATAAGATTCATTGTGCATGCGTGCTACTTTATAAGGATCATCTCTGGGTGACATGAGTAACACCTATGATACCAATTTGACATCTATAATGAATAAGCATGATCCTTACAAGGAGATGGACCCTAACTCAAACTGGCTCCTTGGATGAATGATCAGGTCAGAACTAAGAGGTATCCCAAGAGACGACTTGAGAGAAGGATGAACAAATTAAATTTACATTTTGACAGGGAGTTGTATTATATCCAGAGGAATACGTATACTTCCCTATTAAAATCATCTCAGATTATTTTATGATATATTTCTTGACAAAATTGATACAGAAGATATGGAAAAATATGATATTACTATTTCTCCACCAGATGGCATGATGAACAATGACATTGTCCACTGCTGATGATATTTCTCTTAAGAGTACCAACTTGGATCTTACATAACCCTGACTTCCTTGGTGGCCTGTTTCCACTCATTACTGCCATTAAGATTAAATCGCTTTCTGATTCAGCACTACCTGTCGGGTCATGGGTTCGATCCCGGCCATGCCGAGATTGAACTCATGATACAATGTCCCATATGAGCTGAGGCCCGTGCCTAAAGGGTTAACCCGTTGTCCTTGTAAATCTGTGACCGGGTGGGTCGTCATGTCAAGAACCTGCGACATGACAATTCAGTGAGGCAGCACTAAATCTGCTACAAGTAGGTCTCATCACGAAATGACTGGAATAATGTTGAAAGTGATGTAAAACTCCAAACAAACAAACAAACAAAACTACCTGTCGGTATGTAAATTATTTCTCGAAGCTTGGTTTGGAACTGATTGAACAAAACCAAAAAACTATAGACCCTTCCCAGCTAACAATTTTACGTTTTTTTACGTTGTTAGCACGTTGTAAACTGACATTGTAAGGAAGTAGATCTGTGTACACCAGATGTTTTGAAAAATGCAATGATAAAACAATGTAAGCATATGCTCTGCATGTTGCAAGCATGTGTATATGTACCGTATATTCGGTTCATATACATTCAGCTGTGAACAAACTTGGCTATGGTTGGCCAAGTCCACTTATTCAGTCATTGATCATTTTTTTAAAATAGTTTATTCATTGGGAACGTCTTGTCCATTAAATTCACTGTAACTTTGAATTACTTTTTATTTAGTACTGCAGCCACCTATTGGCCAATTTAGTCACCACAAATGTTCTTCTACATGCTCACCATGTTATTAGCACATTGTAACAAAAATGTAAGACGTGCTTACAACGTTGTAAGCACGTAGAAGGACATTGTGGTTATCAGGTTGGACCACAACGTTGTCCTTCTATGTTTTCAACACTTTGAAAAAACCTATTTCTATGTGCTCACAACGTTGTTTCTATATTGTGTGTTACCTGGACCCACTTTTTGAAACAATCTCAGGCAAGAAAATGTAAGCAAGAACTTGAAATCTATTGTTTTCTTATGTGAGCAGTCTTCAAATCTGAGCTCGTCCAGTTTTTAGAACATGTCTGAGGCGGACCTTACATAAGCACAGTCTTTGATCTCCCACAAGTGTAAATTGTCCCACAATGCATTGCATAAAATCAGACGACAGAAAACAACAATGGAGTCACAGGAAGGGGCTGAACCTCTTGTCAGAACCAAAACATGTTCCAAAAAGTCTGCTATCCAGAAAAACTGGACAGCAGATGAAGAGATAATTGAATGGGGGAGACACTCTTCAGTAAAGCTCTGGGTCTGCCATTGGAATAAAGAGGAAGAGGGCTTGGAAAGTTATCATTGTTAAATGAATCAAGTAAGTACATGTAAATTTCTGCAAAATATTTTTACCATCAAAAGAAAGCCAAGACTCCATTCTCCAATTGCATGTCTGGATTTTAAAATCAATTTGTTGAACATGTGTTGCTCTGAATTTTCAATTTACAATATGCAAACAAAATTGTCAATTTCTCCAAAATCTTCTGCACTTTTACTGAAAGATATGCCAATCATGTTTTATCATTAACTTTTGATGACTATTATTTTGCAGATTGCAGCCCGGGGATGCCACATCAAGCAAAAAGAAATGAGTAAATGTGAAACAAAATGGTAATTAAAACTAGAAATTTTATATATGTAAATAACTGATACAACTGTTAATGCATTTGAAGAAGTAAATCATTAAAGCACAATAGCAAAGAAAAGACTAAATGACAGACATAAGACTGGAGGAGGCAGAAGAACAATACTAAACACTGCAGAAGCGCAATCTATTACTTTGGGTAGACACAAAGTGAAGGTCAGTTATAGAACATGTTCAATAGTCTTTCATCGGTCTCCCATGTTTGTTTGAAACTCTAGTAGGTAATGTAATTTTGTGAAAAAAAACTATGACTGGTTAACATATCAAAATAGTCAATAAAAATGGTCTCTCTTTAATTTTAGAAGATCTATATTGTAATCTCCTGCAATGAAAACCTCACTGTTCCCTATTTGTAGAGATTCAAGTATTGGAGAGAATTCATTTATGAAATCCAGAAAGTTGCTTTGCAAGTCCCTGGGGGTCTGTAGATGTTATGAAAGTAATATCAACCTTGTAATCAAGCATGAAAATACGTTAGCTCTGACTGATAAAACTGAACTTCAGAGGTTAATCAACTAAAATGTGCGAAATTTCGAAATCGAAATATTCAAATTTGAGATTGGTAAAAACCCCATATCTGATACAATCTCTTTCTCTATATATATATATATATATATATATATATATATATATATATATATATATATATATATATATATATATATATATATATATATATATATATATATATATATATATATATATATTTATATATATATATATATATATATATATATATATATATATATATATATATATATATATATATATAGATTTGAGATTGGTAAAAACCCCATATCTGATACAATCTCTTTCTATATATATATATATATATATATATATATATATATATATATATATATATATATATATATATATATATATATATATATATATATATATATATACCTCATTTTCAACAATAGTTTCTTGCAACAGCATCTAGAGAATGGTATAATAAAGCTCACATTATAATCAAAATAAGATTTGATGATTATACTCAAACAATTATATATATATATATATATATATATATATATATATATATATATATATATATATATATATATATTTTTATATATATATATATGATTGCATGTTTAATGTTAGATATATTGAGTATTGATATTTTTTGACTTCATGTAAACTGTACATGGATGTATTAAAAGAAATAAAGTTATTGTTTGCCACTATTCTGTTTTTATTTTCTATTTTTTGTTTTACCTGTGAATTCAATGAGTGGTAGCCTTTCCGGTTACAATAATTGTGGTTGTTGTCGACTGATGATCTTATCATGCCAATATGAGTCCAATCAATGAAGGCAATGACTTCAGGAATTCCTGCAATATGAAATCAATAACTTAGTGAATTAATATTATTCTAAATAAAAGAATTAGGATGGAGCATTTTACTTGGAGGGTGCAGGAATGAAATGAGAGGGACATAACATTTCATTTGAGAGATTTTATTATTGTGGATATTTTGGTATTTATTTGATTGTGTCAATACCTTCATCGGAACTAGACAATTTTATTTGTCCCTTGTATAAAATAAACATTTGTTAAAAGCAAATAGCTGATAAAGATTTCTTAGTTTATGAAACTCTCCAAAGTGTAGTTATTTGCATTCCTATTCTAATGTTTTATTTAAGTGATATATACACATCAGAACAGTTGGAACTATTAAGTTTTCCATGCTAAAGAACAAAAATCTTGTGGTTTAACTAAACTAGGCAGGAAATTATGGGCACATAGGGATAAACCTGGGTATATCTGTAAGATATTCTATCACTCTTGACACAACAGTGGACAGCTGATTGGCTCAATGGCTGTAGGGTCTTGGCAATGACACGATAACAAGCACCAGTGCTGTACCATGCCAAGGCAGTGCATACTTCCAAAGGGGTGGGAGAGGACTGCCACAGGAATTTAGCCCACCTCTGAATAGATTGATAAGAAATGCTGTGATGAACATGATACTGTCAGTTTGAAATTGAAAATCTTGGAAAATTTCATCGACTGTGAGATTTTCCAAAGGATTACATCTGGACCTTAATGGCCTTTAAACTCGGTGATAACTCCTTTGCTCAACAAATCTCCTTATTTTTGTTCGAAGAATGTCAAATGTAAGCAAGAAAACTTGTATCTAAGCAAGCTGTGAACCTTGCTTGAGATGTAAGCACAAACCTGAAATCTATGCAAACAATTCTTGATTGAAAATATTTCAAAATACCGATTTGGGCTTGACTTGGAGTGTAAGCACAGACTTGAAATCTAGGCACAAATTTCTTGCTTGCGATTGTTTCAAGAAGCAGGTTATACCTATATTTTCAAGCTGAAAGAGCAGTAGTCAACCAGCTGGTTCCTCATTTTGAGCGAAATGGACAAATTCCAGGTGCAATGATATCATGCGTGACCTGACATCAGAAAGGCAGTAATATTACTGCTTCTTGACCTTTCGGCTGTGTTTGATACATTTGAACATAATATACTGCTGAGTATACTGGAATAATAATAATAATCAATAATATGAATTGGAATGAGAAAGTCATTAATTAATTCAAACAGAGCATCCGCTGCACTGATTGGCTTGATCTTGAGCTCATTTCAAAGTAAAAGGTGAAATATAAGGAAAGGTAGAAGGGACATAGTATACAGTCCTTTTATTATTAGTCAAAATAGCCAAAAACAGGTGTTTCAAGAAGAACATAGTTTCAAATAGCATAGTTTCCAAATGATCATATTTACATAATTTATGATGTTACCATGATGCCACTATGATGACACTTTCCTGTCTGATGTCACTATGACAACACATTCTTGTCTGACGTCACTAAGATGACACTTTTCTGTATGACGTCACCATATTTATCTTGCTCGCAACGTCAATACAGTTTTAGAGCACGAAAAAACCACCTTTCTACTCCCAATTATTGACGAAGGTATGGTCTTTTGTATATATAATATTTGGTTGAATGAAATGTGCATCTCGCAGCCTCACGCAACTGTGTTTACCTTGCTCGCAACGTCAAGATGACTTCACTCCAGGTTAGATTGTCTTTTTTACTCCAAATATTGACGAAACTGTGGTCATTTGTATATACGATGTTCAGTGGAAAGAAATGTGCATCTCATAGACACACGTAACTGTGTTTACCTTGCTCGCAACATCAAGACATCTTCATTGCAGGTTAAATCATCTTTCTACTCCAATTATTGACGAAATTATGGTGTTTTGTTTTTCTAATATTCAGTTGAAAGAATTGTGCATCTCGTAGCGTCAAACAACTGTGTTTACCTTGCTTGCAACGTCAAAACTTCTTTCTCCATTTATTCCAATTGTTGACAAAACTATGGTTTATATTAACTTGCACCTCTGCATTTCATATTATTGTCGGCTCACTTGTAATAATAATAATAATAATAACATTTGTATAGTGCATTTACCAAACTGAGGTTTGTTCAAAGCGCTTCCTTCAGAACATGCATTTTAAACAAAAATGTTTTTAGCCTGCTTTTGAAGGAGGTAAGTGAGGTACTGGTCCTCACATCAATAGGAGTACTGTTCCATAGTTTCGGGCCAATTGTTGAGAAGGCTCTATCGCCTATTGTTTTTAGCCTAGTGCTTGGTACACATAGGTAAGTGCCGTCATTTGATCGTAGGTCTCTTTCTCCATGTTTTACTACCAGGAGGTCTCGCAAGTAAGGTGGTGCTTCACCATTTGACACCTTCCATATGGTGAGTATGATTTTAAATTCAATTCTAGCATGTACAGGCAGCCAGTGTTGTGCCTTCAATTTTTCCGAGATGTGGTCAAATTTCTTTATTTTGCCTTCCACACGTGCTGCTGCATTCTGTATGAATTGCAGCTTCTTTATTTCAGATTGTGGAAGCCCTGCAATAAGCCCATTTTCTTAATCAAGTGTGGATGTGACAAAGGCATGTATTAGAGTTTTGATTTATATGATTTTTCATATCCATCCTAGTGTCTAGTGTGACTCCTAGGTCTCCTACTGTGTCTGTCGGCGAGATATCCACATTTCTGACCCTAACACTATTTATCTTACATTTATTGTTAGGGGAAGTCATGATTTTTTCAAACTCACTGAAATATTAATTCTAGTAGCCTATGTGAAGCAGCTCAACAAGACAATTTAAACAAGGTCTCATTTACCAAAATCGGAGTAACGGTTGTAAAGTTATGACCATTTTTCACCCCAAAAAAAGGGCTTTTTTGGGGACGCCGGCTCATACAAGGAGGAAAAACAACAAAATAGCCAAGTTTACAGGGATGGAATATTCATAATTCATATGTTAAATGGCTTTTATTTCATTTATTAAAAGCTTTTGGTCTTGATAAAGACATTTCATTATGAATAGTAGAGTCCTGAATCAATTGTCAGTTTAAATTGAACCTCAAAATTTAGAAAAAAAGTGTTTGGACTTAGTTTTTTTACGAAACGGTACCAGAAAACCAAAAAAATAGCCCAATATTTTACAAAACGTGACATAACTTAATAACTAATAATGATAATTACATAAACTTTTTTTTATGAGAATCACATTTAAAAGCCCCACAGAGATCTAATAGAAATGAGGAGCTCTACTGTTAGAATAATTTCTGATACAGTAAATTTCATATCAAGAGTATGGAAAAATCTACAATTTTACAAAAAATCACATTTTTCTTCAAAAAGAAAATAAAATGATTATATATCTATTGACAAAAAATAATTGTATTCAAAGTTATATTGCCAGACTTTATATGTCTTAATTTAAATGTAATAAATTTACTTATAATCATTAATAGGCATATCATAAAATAGCTATTTCAAGTCACAGATCAATATGAATGATCAGTTCTCAATCTATATAATTAATACATTCTTGGAAAAAAAATATCAAACTTTTACCTCTAGTTCATATAGCATGATTTCATTTTCACAATTAACAGCTTTTTATTTTCTATATCTACAAGATTAAATATTTTTTATTGAGATTAAAAGACCCCAAAAACATTTTTGTAAATTCACTTGGGTTTCACCCACTAAAAAACAGAAAATATTTATTTAAGTTCAAAACTTTGACACAAATGAATTTTACATTTCCTCTGTATGTCACATACAATTCATTTGGCATTTTTAAACAACATATATTACACAATAACACATTACTTAAAAAATATAATAAATATTTCTATAATATCATTCTCGATCCTAAATTGAAAGCACATGACTGGAGAATTTCATGACAGAAATTTAAATTGTCACATGATTTGCCAACAAATGGATGTTATGTAGGATATAGAATACACACCCAGAGACTCTCAGAAATACATAAACATTCATAGACAATAATGCACGATATTGATGGTTGATGAGTCACCATAACCACCACTCCGTGAAAGTCACGTGTAAGACGGACGAGCCGAAGTTAGATACGCAGGCAGGACGAGTCCATCTGATGACGTGTGAGGAAGCCACGTAGGCAACCCCCCACAGATGACGCGGAGTGGCCCCTTAAAAGAGATGCGCAACCGTGAATCCGGGGCAGTCACACAGAGCACAGAGTCAGACCACAGTTTAGGAGCCAAGAAGGAGATCAACGACCACTTGCCACAGAAGATCCATGACTCTCAGTATCATGACCACATAGACTTGGGTGTTTAGCATATAGTCAGGGTTTCATAAGTATCATGCAAAGTTGGTAATTCATATGCCTCGCTCATTGCCATGCCGGCCTAGCCAGACAAGCAGGGATCACAGCACTGAATAAAGGTAACTATTACACTGTGTATATCCTGTGTCTGCAGTCCTTACTTCCCGTCATTTATATGAGGGTATGACATGATAGCTAGGATCCGTGCCCAAACTCACAGCCAGCGAGTCAGCGAGCTATGGTTAACAAGTACAGTACAGTACGATAGAGTAGGACAGATTAGAGTATCTATCTAATTGGTAGAGTAATGATCCCCCGTCCACGTCCCCCAACGACGGATACTCTCCATTAGTGGGTAACAGTTAAAGTTTTGTTGAAACAGCTTGCAATGCTGAACTCTCAGTGTCCCACACTGCCTTGATGAGTACCTGTCAGCAGACTGCCATCCTGTCAGTGGATGTTAAAGCCTTTGTGGAACCAACATGCAACACTGAATTGTCAGTAGCTCACATGGGCCAGTGGGCTATATATTATGGACTGCTAAACTGTCATTGGACTGTTGGAATCAAAGTCAAGCACCTATAAAAAGATCAAATTAGAATTAAAACAAATGGCAAATTGGCTTTTATACATATGAAGAATACATATATAGAATACATGTTTTTTGGCTTCAAAAAATTGGAATTTGATTTAAATTACAGAATGTTTTGTTCAACAATTCAATTTTATCTAAATATTTTTTTTACAGACAAGGAAGATGAAATGTTCATATCAGGAATCTATTTTAGCATTGTGCACATCAGTACACATAGAATTGAATTTATTCTTTCAAATTTGGTACATGTAATAAATAATGACTTGGAATTGGAATTTAATTTAATGGATATGCATGTCAGAAAATTTTATTGAAATGATTTTTACAAATGTGGAAATTATAAGAAATAATATCTTTGTACAGAAATCCGATTGCTGGGGTTTTATTTGAACAATTTGACTGTTACAATCACTTATGAACCTGTGAACCTGTGAGTATAAATAAAATATGCATTGACGTCTTACATCTTATTGGCCCCACCCATTCCCCACAAATTTGCTGCTTCTAGACACTGTGTTCTCAAGGGAGGGGGTTGTAACTCAGTTAAAGCTCATATATGCTTTACAAATAAACTATACCTTGGAGACTACAAAGTTGATGATGTCAAGATTTAATAGATTTTAAACTTCGGGTAAGTTGCCAAATAGCCAACATTATTATTGAGCATGTAATTTTAAAAAGGCAGAGAAAAATATCACATTCCAGCCATGGGCAATTTTTTAATTTAACATTGGAAGTAAAAACTTCACTTACCTCAATGTGTGCACACTGACAATAGTCTTCTCTTTGAACCTCCATTTCGTCTTTTGTACTGATAATTTCCCTGATACATCAATGCTAGACATGTTGACTTTTTGCTACCAATGCATGTTTAAGTTGTACTGAGGAAAATATGACTGAATATCTTCATAAAACATGCAAACTTTGAAAGATTACTTCAAGTTGAGTTGTTTTGATTCCAAGTCTCTGGAGCACTCAGACTCTCCTCATTCACTAACTAGGTCAGCCATCGTCATGTGTATGTATTTTTACAAGGGGCCGGTTTAGAGTCAAAACCCAAATATGGAGATAGCCCTTCAGCAACAGATGGCAGCATGAAGTTTTCAAAGCAAAATCGCCAACAGGGGTGTGCATTCATTTCATAAAATGAATTAAAGTCCATTTAACAAGAAAAAATGCTTTTAAATGGTAGGTTGTTGCAAGAAATATGATTTTCCAATCCATGTTAAAATCAGGCTCAAACTATTTATGGCAAAATTATTAATGGAAATAATTAAAATAAATCTTACAACAACCCACCCCTGTAAAGACAGAAGTCTGCACTTTTCACTGCACTTGGAATGAGGTCAATCAGAGCAATAACATTTTGGCGATTTAGAAAAGAAGAGAGCAGGGTTGAGACTGGCCTCAGTACCACGGGAGGCAAGATGGAGGCAAAAATGGGCAAATTTGTCAAACTTTAATGACAGATATATTTCTAATTAGATGAGTAAGCATTATATTTTCTTCATAGACATTTCAGAACACTTCTTGTCATCAATATGTGCAAATCTAAAAATATTTGAACAAATTTTGAACATCCTGTGAGAAGTTACATACATTTCACTAAATTTAAGCTGAGAAGTCAGTGTCCCGCGAGCGAGCGGCAGCCTGTGGGCCCTCCTATTATTGTTATATCTGTCTGTGCATACTAGCATTTCAGTCTTTCCATCATTTATCTTCATTTTATTTGTTACTAGGAAGTCCTTCACATAATTAATGCATTTTTCTAGTTTTTCTTTGCACATGTCCACATTATGCTGCGAGGATCCATCCATTGGTATGTAAATTTGCGTGTCATCAGCATAAATATGGTAATCTAGACCATATTTTTGGGATGTCTAGACCATATTTTTTAGATGGTTTGCCAGGACAGATCCTTGTGGGACTCCATATTTTATATTTTTTTTTTTGATCTGTGGTTGCCTACTTTCACACATTGATTTCTGGGTTGAAGGTAAGATTTAATCCATGAGAGTGCTTTATCTAATGTTACACCTTGCACTCAACCTATCAATCAGTATTTTGTGATCAATAGTGTCGAATGCCGCTGACAGGTCTAGTAATAGTAGTACAATCGATTTTTTGTTATCAAGATTTCTTAAGATATCATTTTGTACTCGTAATAACGCAGTCTCAGTACTATGGTACTGCTTATATGCAGATTGGAATTTATCTGTGAGACGATGCTGCACTAGATGTGCTACTAATTGATTTGCTATGGCTCTCTCTCTTAGTTTTGAGATATAAGTGAGATCTGATACTGGTCTATAGTTGCTCTCGATTAGTTCTAGACCCAGTTTTTTTAACAATTGTTTTATAATTGCCAGTTTTATAATTGCCATTTTCTGATACTAATGATTTTGTAGAGATTTAACTAATTCTGCAAAGTATTTTGATTTAGATGATTTTAGCAGGGCATTATATGTATTTCTTAGTTTATTGTATTTTTCTTTGTCATCTTTTTTCTCTGATTTGTTCATTTTCCTCTCAAGTCATCTCTTTATAGACCTCTCAGTTTTTATCATATCGTTCATCCATGGGACCGGCTTCCATTGTGAAATTTGGGCCCTTTTCCATGGTGCATGTTTATCCATCAGTGATGTGAGGTTTGAGTCATAGTAATCCACCACTTCTCTCAGTGAGAAATTGTCCCATGTATGTTTTTGGCTGTTTAATGCCTTTAAATCATTTCTGAGCGCTTTCATATCTAATTTTTGTATAGTTTCTGTATGTAACTGACTTCTTTTTTGATTTTGGAGGAGTTAGATTGAGCCATAATTTTATTAGTTGATGGTCAGAAATATACTTGTCTTCTACATGTATACAGTGATTTGTTGTCTTTAAAAGTTAGTATAAGGTCTAGTGTATTACCTAGCCTATGAGTGGGTTCATCCACCCATTGGGTCAAGTTGAATGTGGATCTGGTTTATGAGGTTTATTCAAAGGGAAATTATAATCTCCTATGAAAATAACCTCATTGGGCATCGCACAGTAGTGAGATGCTAATTGAGTGAACTCATCATAGAATTCTGAATATGTATATCTGTTTTTGTCAGATGGTTCTGGTCGATAAATTGTCACAAAGATGATTTTCTTTTTTCTAATGGTTAAAGATATCTCCATAATTTCCATGGTTTTTACTTTAGGTTGCCGTCCTTTGTCATGTTCAAAGTTTAGTTCTTTCTTGTATAAACTAGCAATTCCGCTGCCTGATGTTCCTAACCTGGGTCTTGAAATCCACTCTAGGTTGCCCTCTTTTAAGGTGCCTAGATTCATTTCATCTCCTGATTTGTGTTGCCATGTTTCAGTTATAAAGAGCGCATCCGATTTATTTTCAGTGAAATATTCTTTTATGTTGAGCACCTTTGGAGTAATTGATTGGGCGTTACACGAACCTATCAGTAATTTGGGTGAAGTTTTGTCTGTGTTTCCAGTGTTCTTTGTTTTATTTTTGGGTAATCTGGGATTTTTGTTTGAGTTTATGCAATTATCTCCTTCTGTTTCGAGTGTGGGTGTGCTTGGCACTCAGGTCGGGCCATGTGTACATACATGCTTTTAGTTGAATCAGAAAGTGAAATGGATTTCTTGCTTAATTTAGATGGATATGATTTGCATTTTCTATCAGTGATATTTGTAAGTAGTATTTCCTTAATTTCAATAAATTTATATGCATGTTTTGCGGTGCCATATTCAAAGCTCTTGAGAAATCTAAACCATGTTGATTGCTTTGTATATGTTTATTTCCATTTTTCAGGACATTTACCAAATCTGGGCAGTCGGTTATAACATTACCATCAAGTGGTACAAGGGCTACAGCGATTCGGTAGGGTCTATTGTAAATGGGAAACGTGAGTATATCTTCATTTATCATGTATCTATAAAGTATCATATTCAGGTAAGCATTGGATAGTTTCCTTTTTTCATCTCATTATAATGAAAACTAACTTTTGTGAGTTTTTTGCAGTCACATGGGTGAGTAACTAATATATTTTTAATATGTTTTTCAGAACAGGGTATAACAATTCGTTTATTGAGCTCTTGATGTTTAATACAATAGGATCATGTAAATGCACGTCCTTATATTTAATATTTATCATATGTTTATGCTCACATTCCATATGATAAGATTGTTCTCTAATAATATCTCTCCAATTTACACATTTTTTACATTTGTATGACTTTACTATTAATCTTGTACCACATGGGTAATGTCAGAATTTTTCTTGTTTTTTTTATTTCCTGTAGCTTGGTGGGGACCTGCTGGTAGTAGCGTCCCTCGAGTCCCTGACGTCCCTCGAGTCCCTGACGTCCCTCGAGTCCCTGACGTCCCTCGAGTCCCTGACGTCCCTCGAATCCCTGACGTCCCTCGAGTCCCTGACGTCCCTTGGGCTTGTTTTCCTATTCTTGTTCTGCATATGCTGATACTCAGCGTCATGCAGATATGCACACTCGTTGCCATTTTGGCAATTGTCTCTCTTATAATGTATGCAAGGTTGGGTCGCCTTAGATTTTGGTCTTATCCTATCTGGTCCATCCTTAACCTTGTCCCTTTTGAGGACAAGAGCCTTTGCTATACTGATGGGTGATCCCTTTATTATGATGTGAGAGATTTTGGTATTCTTAGTGATGGTTTCTACTTTCCTCAGGGATGTAGTCGAATCCCTGTCCATCTGCTGGATGGTTTTTCCCCCATGGCTGATTATGGTGGCTGCCATCTCTTCAGGGATGTCTAAGAGAGAGAGAGAGAGAGAAGTGTATTTATTTAGCAATCTAAACGATTGAAGACTTACAATAATACAGAGTTAAAGTTAAAATACAAAGTTAGAATTAAAAATACAAAGTTAAATTACAAAATACACAGTTAAATTACAAAATACAAAGTTAAATTACAAAATACAAAGTTAAATTACAAAATACAAATATAAGGTACTATTACTAAATGGCAAATATTACAAATACAAGTCAATGCATGTATAAATTAAACAAATAATGGGTTCTGTAAGTGTGATGATGCGTATATAATGAAACTTCCCATGGCTCTGTTTGTCCTTACTTGTGGAACTTCATACTTGTATTGTGACCTTAGGACGTGTGTATAGTCTTTAGTGTCTGGAAGCAGGTGATGGATCTTATGGTTTTCATTTTGCATTTTTCCAAAGTATGTTTTACACAATAACACTCTTCTTACTGAAAGTCCATCTAGGTTGCTAACAGAAATGGCTTCATCATAGTCCAATGTGGGATACATAATCTTGAGTGCTCGTTTCTGGATCAGTTCGATATCGTTAGAGAGGCCACTGTTTAAGCCAGGATGCCATACCTGGCAGGCATATTCAAGTAGTGACCGAATGTGTGCAATGTATACTTTCTTGAGGTGGTCCACTGGTGCTTTACATCTGCGCAAGACAGTTAGGAAGTAAAGTCTTTGACTGGCTTTAGCAGTGATGGCCTTAACATGGTGGTCCCATTTGAGATCACTTGAGATTATGAGACCTAAGAGCTTTGCTTTATTGACCCGTGCGATTATGTCATCACCAATATGTAGTGGCTCTAAACTAGGCAACGTTTGTGAAAAGCATATGAGACTTTCTTTTGTTTTTATTGGGTTTAGCTGAGTGTCATTATCATTTGTCCATTCTTCTAGACTATCCATAGCTCCTTGCATCTGACTTGCATCTGACAGTTTGTGGCCAATTTCAAGAATAGAAGTGTCGTCAACAAACTTTATTCCTTCACATGGTTGCTGGAATTGGATGTCATTTATCATAATGAGGAAAAGTAAGGGGCCCAGTTTCGTACCCTGAGGCACGCCACCATTTATGGTCACCCACTCTGACATCACATTTCCTAATTTCACTCTCTGCATTCGGCCATGAAGAAAAGAGGTAATCCACTCAGTGAGGATAGGAGGAACACCAAGGTCTATCATTTTCCTCACTACAATGTTATGGTTTATGTGGTCAAAAGCCTTTTTGAAGTCCACTAGTACTAATCTCACATATGTGCCAGGATCGTCTGTAGCTGTATATGCTTTATGCATTATATATATGAGAGCGTCCACAGTTGAAGAGCCTGGCAAAGCACCAAACTGGTTCCAGTGCAGTTTGTCCTTAACAATGTCTAACACCCATTTGCAGACAAAACCCTCTGTGACTTTAGAGAGATTTGGTGTCAGACTTATGGGTCGAAGGTCATTCTCCACTGTCTTTGGTGGTGATACTTTAGGTATTGAACAAACATCAGCTGATTTCCAGATAACAGGTACTTTACGTTGACTTAGTGAGGTGTTTATTATTGCAGCGATTGGTCCAGCCACAAGCCAACAGAAGTCCCGCAATATCCAATTAGGGATTCCATCTGGACCCAGAGCTTTGTGTGTTTTCAGGTGTCCTAATTGCCATTCTACATCCTCCTTACTAACAATGAACTCATCTGTGCGTACGGCCTCATTTGGGTAGTCAGCGTCGTTGATTTCCCTCATTTGTTTCTGACTCAGATTCTGAGTCAGTGATAATGTCTATTGACAATGTGTCCTTGCTTAGTTTTAGCCTGTTGGCTATACTTAGCGACTATATATGGAATGGTTCTTCTTGCAGATTGTGCTTTGAGGATCTTGCTGGCAGATTGTTTTGTTATTGCTGAGTAAGTCCCTCGTTCATTGGAGTGTGATTTGAGATGAGCGAGTAACTGCAATTCATAGAGATTGGCGGAATCTGGCACAAAAACACATTTCATGTGACTGATCTGGCCAGATCCTCTGCAGCTTTTACCAAGGCAATCCTAGTTGTTATCCAACTCCTTCAGGCTAAGGCAGATCACAATGGCCGAGTAAGTTGAGAGTCTTGCCCTGAATTCACTGTCCCTAAAGGCATTGTTTAGATCATGGATGCAGGAGATGGATGACTCAGATTCTGCTATTCTATCTTCCTTCATTTTTACACCTTCCGCCCCTTTGTAAGTATCATCCATAATGTATAAAGTGTGGTCTTACTAGCTCCAAGATGAAGGATAGGAGCTTGGAGGACAGGTGGTTTTAGCACTAGTGACCGAAGCAAGATGGTGGTGAGGATGTTCATCGTCAGCCCAATCCTTGGGGAGGGAGCGCCGAGCACCCCTGGCTCTGGTCTTGGGTCCTGTCTTCATTACTTGTTTAGATGCCATATGTAAGCATATAGATTGTGTATTAGCATTTTTATCAGCTCCACATTTTTTGTTTAACATATATTCATTTACGATGTGTCCAGGTATATTTTCCTCTGGCTCAAATGTATTGTCTTTTTTAACATAATTTTCCCACCATACTTTAAATAACCTAGTTTTTTTCTTTCTATGATAAAAATCTGATAGTATTTGTTTGATATTGTACATTTCATTGTTTGTACATTTCTCAGAGGAATACCCTTGTGTATGTACCTTTTTGGTGTTGCCCCCTGGTGTATTTTTCCCTTGGGACGTTTCATACCCATCACTGGACATAGTTATCAGTAAGTGTTTCAGTCAAAAAATTACGTTAATTGATATAACCACTATGATGCTCCCAATCAAGAATTATGTTGACTGGCGTATTGCAATTAACAGTGATATGGTATCTATGTTTTTTTCTTTTATCAATAATCAATCAAAAGATAACGTTGATTGATTTGAGTTTCTTTCCCAATCAAAGAGTTATGTTGATTGTGGTACTGCAGTTAGCAGTGATATTTCGTGATTGTTTTCTTTGTATGCAGAGAGAAAAATATAACCAAATCAAATCATCATCATCATCATCATCATCATCATCATCATCATCATCATCATCATCATCATCATCATCATCATCATCATCATCATCATCATATATATATATATATTATCATTATCATTATATTATTATTATAATTATTATTATTATTATTTTTATTATTATTATTATTATTATTATTATTATTATTATTTTTTTTTTTATTATTATTATTATTATTATTATTATTATTATTATTATTATTATTATTATTATTATTATTATTATTATTATTATTATTATTATTATTATTAATAATACTTATAGGTGTTTGAGGCAAAAAATATTTATTTCAACGGTTTTTACTCAAATTACCTTAACGGTTTTTACTCAATGAAGGAACTCTTACCGTTCTCGTCAGCGTGAAACTTGCATTCGTGTTGTATAATTATATAGTTTGCAGGAGTTTTCAAGTTGTTTTAATTCGTAGTTAATGCACGCAGTCAAATTCCAATTCGCAGTTAATTTCCAATATAGTCTATCACAATTGAGGGTCAAAGCCGCACTGGGGTATTTTAGCGTGTTTACAGTTAACACTTGTGTGAGCTATTTAAATAGTGAGTTGTTTGGAAACCGACCCCAGTCTGTTTAAATAGTATAACTCAGGCAGTTAATATTTGCTAAAACTGGCGAGCTAGCGAGCAGTTAATTTTCGAACCGAAAACTTACATAGGATGCAAGTAAATATTTACAACCACTTGAACACACAACGCTACCTTAAAGGATCGTTAGACTCGAAAAGATTAAATCCGCTGTGAATCAAGAAGTAACATAGGCGGCAGATTCAGATTGTATAAAACTTGAGATTGAAAATGCCTTAATGTCCGTGGAAACACAAGAAAATATCGCACGAGCCGGGTAGTGAAAACACGTCAAATAAGTAGGTAATTAGAAAATAATTGTTACTTTTATATAACCGTTTTAGGTGGTTTTTGATGGAGAGACGAACCCTTCACCAAAAAACACAACCGACCACCTCAACGCATGCGCACACCTTTTCCTAGTTAAAAGGAACCATTATGTTAAAAGAACTAGTTAAACTAGTTAAAAGGAACCATTATGTTAAAAGAACTAGTTAAACAAGTTAAAAGGAACCATTATGTTAGGTCAGAGGTCATGCTTTGGAATGGATTAGGTCATACCTTTTGGGCAGAAAGCAAAGTAGTGAGTCAGTGGTTTATCTGTGTATCACGTTTGACTCTAAAATGGACATGAAGGCTCAAAAAATGTGTAAGAAGGGACACTATGACATTAGAAATATAGCAGCCATCAGAGAGTGTCTAGATAAAAAAAGCGTCCCAGACCTTAAATAATGCCTTTGTCACATCTACTCTGAGCTATGGAAATGGTCTCCTTGCAGGTCTCCTAAACTCAGATATTAAGAAATTGCAATACCTGCAGAACTCTGCAGCACGTGGAAGGCATTGAACTGGAAAGCACCTCCTTACTTGCGTGAGCTACTCCTTGTAAGACAGAGCGAGAGAGAATTAGGTCTAGTGCTTTTAAAATTGTGAAATGATGTTTTTACCACCCTTTAGGCAACTCTGGCCAGTATCACTTTGGCTTTCGAGCCTTATAACTAGTGTGAAAATAACACTGCCTAAGACTCGCCTAAAAACGGTAGAGAGTAGGGATTTTTCTGCTATTGTCCTATAATTATGGAATTTTATTTATTATAATTAACTGTTCATCATAAAATTCGTTTATTGCGGTGGTTAAATGAAGACATATGTATATGAGATGTATATGAGGGTCATTTGATATCTTTTATTAGGCTTTGGAAACTCAGGAATAAACTGTTATTACGAACCAACCTTCCTACAGCACTACTAAATATGGACTTTCATCTGTCATAAATACACAATAAGAAGCATTTAAAATATCGGCAACCTGTGCTCCATATTCAGAGCAAAATATACTGCACCTAAAATAATGGTATATTTCTCTGTTATAAAATAAATATTTGTACTATAAATCATGATTTACAATATAATACTGTTAAATTTATAGGAACACATATTGCTATAATATTAATCTGTTAAAACAAAAATTCCAACTTCTAAATCTATAGCCAATGCTATTTTAAGGCTGATACTTAACATCGCTTGAATGTTTTGGACCGCAAAGTCATATTATGTTAACGGATAATTAAACACATCTTAATGTCAGAAACGGTCATCAAACAATTTGTATTATACATGGTTTTCAGTATCTCTTTCTAAAGAAATGACGTAAAGCAGTACGTATATAGTGATACAGACACTGTTTTCTTTCAAGTGAAAAAAACACAATATTCTTTCCAAGAAGAATATATATTGATAATATCATAAACTGTTGTAAAGACATAGGATAAAATAAAAGAAATATGCGTATGAAGTTAAATCCACTGTTTGTGATGCAGAATATAGCGTAAAAACGAAGATAATAACACGGTTAAATGATGTGTCTATAAAAATATTTTGTAAAAAACAAATCTAGAGGTTTTACCTATAATTAAATTTATCATTACATTACTAAATATCGCAAATTAAATCTTTGAGTTCACAATAATCATAATAAATTGTATATTGTGCTGATACCAGACAATGTCTGTTCATAGCGCTATGTCCAGGAAACTCTTATTGAATAGATATGTCCTCAATCTGCTCTCGAAGACATTTACAGAACGACTTCTCCTAATGTCCATGGCAAGCAAAGAAGCTCTACCCCCTACTGTATTAGGCGAGTATAAGGAACAAACAGGTCAGTACTGTCGTTAGATCTGAGGCCTCTTTCCCTCTGTCTGACAAGGAGTAGATCTTGTAAGTAAGGAGGTGCCTTAACACCTAAAACCTTCCAAGTCCTCAGGAGTATTTTTAAATCAATTCCGGCACACACCGGGAGCCAATTTTTCAGATATGCATCACATTTTGTCGTCTAGATGCTATAACCAACCCCACTAGCACAGTTGGTAGAGTGTAGGATCTGTGGCTTTAATGGTTAGTTAAGTGGAGGACAGGAGGTAGTGGGTTCTATTCCCACCGCCGGCAGTGTTACTCTCACACTGGTTATATAAGTGGAGGACGGGAGGTGGTGGGTTCGACTCCCACTGCCGGCAGTGTTACTTTCACACTGGTTATATAAGTGGAGGACGGGAGGTGGCGGATTCTATTACCACTGCCGGCAGTGTTACTTTCACACTAGTTATATAAGTGGAGGACGGGAGGTGGTGGATTCTATTACCACTGCCGGCAGTGTTACTTTCACACTAGAGGACGGGAGGTGGTGGATTCTATTACCACTGCGGGCAGTGTTACTTTCACACTGGTTATATAAGTGAAGGACGGGAGGTGGTGAGTTCAACTCCCACTGCTGGCAGTGTTACTTTCACACTGGTTATATAAGTGGAGGACGGGAGGTGGTGGATTCTATTACCACTGCGGGCAGTGTTACTTTCACACTGGTTATATAAGTGGAGGACGGGAGGTGGTGGGTTCAACTCCCACTGCTGGCAGTGTTACTTTCACACTGGTTATAAGGCTCGAATATCGGCGTTTCTGATGGCAGAAATGTTTCTGATTTGATAATATCCCATTTTACACATTTTCTTGATTTGAGACTCCAATTTTTTGTCAAAGGTAGTACTTAAATCAACCACTGACTCACTCCGTGCAATGTCGGTTCCAACTATCCTCCCAGTATCATATATCTGGTCAATGATTTGACCATATTTAGGCACGGAATGACCAAAACAGGTGATGTGCTTGTAAGACACCATTCATTCATTCATAAAATACTATCTTAGGGTTGAATTATCGGTTTAGACTCCCCAAAATAGGAATATCACCCAGTTTATGAAATATGCCAACCAAATCAAAAATATAAAACATCAACTTTACAATTACACCCGAGCGGTAAGAGTGTGGTCTAAAATCATGATATGCATTAAAGACAGAAAGTAAAAGAAGAATAAAATGTTCATAGTTATTTTATTGTTTTTTTAGATAAAGGCTTTAAGATGGTTTTTTATGGTTTATGAGATGAGAGAATATGATTACCAAGATAACAATTGCTATTTTGCCCTTCAGTATTATGGTCAGCCGATACTGTAAATAATTGCTGCACTATATTTACTGGTACTGTATAGCAGAACCTGTTGGCATCACAGTTACCAGCACCATTTACTGTAATCGTTCTCGATCTAATCAGTTTTATGTTTTTTAAAAATGCAATATAGGTGAGTGAAGATAGTAAAGTGCAGCTCACTGTTTTCGAGAAGGCACGTTTAAAGGATCATATACGGTTTGTCGTTCATTTGCAATGCATTTAAAATGAAAAGGCTAGTCTAGTGTCTTTGAAGACTAATAAGAGTAGAACTGTTTAAAGATCTAAATAAACAATACCTATTTGAGTAGGTAATGTGTGCATGTATCGAATGAGAATAACGATATATGATAAGCATATATTATCTAATTGAAGCTGCAGCATCCACTATGGATATGTACAATGTTACATTAGTGATGAACCTATCTGAGACTACAGCAGTCCCTGCAGTGGCTGACTCTACCTACCCTCTCTACGTAGGATTCCTCACCGCCGCTCTTTCTGTTCTCATCTTTGGCAGCAATTTTATCCCAGTTAAGAAATTTGAGACAGGAGATGGTAATTATATATAAAGGATAAAAGTTTGCATTCAATCTATATCCAAAGTCATGTAATACATAATAAATATCTTATCATATTGCATATTTCAGGCCTGTTCTTTCAGTGGATACTCTGCAGCGCCATCTGGACGGCAGGACTTTGTTCTACTGCTATATCTGGATTTCCACAATTCCAGCCACTTGCAATGCTGGGTGGTTTCCTATGGAGCACTGGTACGTACTGGAATATAATCCGGATACAGTAATAATCATGCCACACTGACTATAGTTATATAGATAGCATTTAGTCTCACATTGAGTTACACTGTTCCAGGTAACCTTATGACGGTCCCAATAATAAAGACGATAGGATTAGGTCAGGGGCTGCTGGTGTGGGCCTCCGTCTGCATGCTGTCAGGCTGGGCGTGTGGCAGGTACGTCTCTAAAGCATTTCTCTCATCTCTCATGGTTAGGGCTAGGGTTAGGGTCAGGGTTAGGGTTTGCCATTTCAGGATTATTCTCGAGGTTTACTTCTGGTTGGCCTTACATAATGTCTGAAATAATGCAGACAGAGAAGCATATGTTTAAATAGGATGTTCTGGTTTATATAGGTTTGAATAGTGCTTCCAGAGTATTGGACGTGGCTCAGTCTGTAAGATGACTGTCTTCCATGGTTATAAACCTACTTGGTACAAGATGTCTCCATGGTGAATATGAAATCTTCATATTGAGGTTTTATTCGAGCGATATGCACGTCAAACATAGAAAATAGAAAATATAAAAAAATAATGATTTACTCAAACCCATTCATTTCTATCTACTTGTGTGAAGCGTTATTAATTAGGAGGAATAGTATATTCAAATCTGTGTGTTTGGCAACGTTTTTCTTTCTGAGCTACATCTAAGATACTATTAAAGAGAGACTTAAGCGTTAGATATATTCTTTGTCGCCTACCGACAGATGTGCCTTTGGCGATTTCTAGGACCTTTGCCATTTGCTTAATGACCTTGACCTTTGGGATATCGGGACAAATCAAAAGGCTTTCTCAATATATTGTTCTGGCACTGCCAAAGTAGGTGATACTGACACTCAGAGTGGGCGACACCGACATCACACCTAGTGAGTCAGTAGTTGATCTTGGTATCACATTTGACTGCAAAATGCCACATTAGGAACCTGGCAGCCATTAGACACTGTCTAGACTAGAAGACTGCAGTAACATTAGCCCATGCTTTTGTTAAATCAACTCTAGACTATGAGAGAGTCTCCTACAATCAGATATTAAGAAGATGCAATATCTGTAGAACTCCACGTGTGGTGGGGAAGATTAAGAAATACGATCACATATCAGAGAAATTGAAGGAATTTCCTCGTACATGCTAGAATCGAAATTTTCCTTATGACATGAAAGGCCATATATGGTAAGGCACCTCCTTACTTGCGTGATCTATTCCGAGTGAAACATAGCTGCAATAGGTGTCTAAGATCTAACGATGGTACTTTCCTGTCTTACCTAGACTCGTCTCAAAACAGTTGGAGATAAGGCTTTTTCTTCTTTTAAACTGAAGACACACCTTTTCAGGAAAGATGTTCTGAACACAACGCTATGCACAGACTAGTCTGATATCAGCGCTCTATAAATTTTATTATTATTATTATTATTATTCAACCAAGAACTGACAGAGCAAGGCCAAATTGTATAGTTTTGTACCAAGCTGGTAGTTGCGCACGTGCACATTGTGATGAAATCGGGGTCAATGGGTGCAATTTTAATAACAATTTATTTATACCATCCATATAAACTTTTCTATGCCAAAATATTCATTGTTCTATTTGTATTATGAATACAAGACAATTTCATAATTATCAGCCAATCCTATGGTTGCGCGAATCCTATGGTTGTTAGCTCTATTATTATTATTATTATTATTATTATTATTATTATTATTATTATTATTATTATTATTATTATTATTATTATTATTATTATTATTATTATTATTATTATTATTATTATTATTATTATTATTATTATTATTATTATTATTATTATTATTATTATTATTATTATTATTATTATTATTATTATTATTATTATTATTATTATTATTATTATTATTATTATTATTATTATTATTATTATTATTATTATTATTATTATTATTATTATTATTATTATTATTATTATTATTATTATTATTATTATTATTATTATTATTATTATTATTATTATTATTATTATTATTATTATTATTATTATTATTATTATTATTATTATTATTATTATTATTATTATTATTATTATTATTATTATATATTATTGTTATTGTTATTGTTATTGTTATTGTTATCGTTATCGTTATCCTTATCGTTATCGTCAGTACATTCCACATTAGATTCATTAGAGACCTTCTAAGAACTTAAACAATACTTCCTCCCTCATCTTTCTCTGTACAAATTAGAAAATTACTTCTAAACTTGAACGTTAACACCAGTGTATTACTTCACATCAGAACAAATTATAAACATATTAAACATTACAGTTTTCCATTCTAAAGCTTTTATCATTTCACAATATAGTTTTCATAAAAAATATTCTGATTTCAGATTTGGATGGTTTGGTCTACATTCTCTAGATATTAGCCAATCAACACTAAACTATTTGGGCATTTGTCTCTGTCTAGTAAGGTTGGTTTTTTATATTTCTGTATGTCCAATATTTCTGTATATGTATTGGGCTCTTAATCAGTTCAATATTTGAATAGATGTAAGGTAAGAACAAAATTAAACTCCACTAACACAGAAGGTAGTCAGTCTCCAAATATTTTGTAAAAGGAAAGAAGATCCGTAATTTGATTAGGGAACATGACACAGAGATTTTTAGGCTAAAACATATGAGTGCAGTGTTCAGGCTGACAGATCTCTCAAGTTGGTTCTGGTGGAAGAATCTCAAGAGTCCGAAAAACGAGTGAGATCCTTCCACCAGAACCATGGAGAAAAGTAGTTTGGCACATGGGTGATCTGCACATGGGTGATCTGCGAAGTAGTTCGGCAGAGGGGTGATAGCCAAGCTGTTACCGTAAATTACCAAAATCATGGCAGTTGTAAGTTGGTAAAAGTATGGCCAAAACTCTCTTTAGGACATAACATGTAATGCAATCATTAACAGTTTTGTGTAAAATTATGTTATTATAAGAAGTTTATGGGGAATGATTGAACTGAGGACCTTCTGATAAATAGCATTCCAATCTAGATGGCTATTATAGTCCCCAATCATACAGGACAACCAACCCCTTCCCTAACCACTCCAAAAGAAGAATCTAGGAAAATAAACGTAACGAAGGTCAACCAGTCCTCTAATCTTCCACAATGTGTCTAGTTATCATTTCATTTTCAATTATTACAGCACAGTACTCGTCATACAGATTAAAAGTGATTCGAAGCTGAGTTTGAGAGAATCCGATCCTATTGATGCAACATCCGGGGACAGAGTGAGAGTGTCACTAATCCACTCCAAAAAGGTAACAGACATATAATATGACAGGTCCATCTCTATACACTTATTCATTTGAAGCATATTCAAGGAATTGTGCAAATTGTTAGTTTTGGGGTTAACTACGAAGATATTTCTGTCATTCTGTCGATCAACTATGATCTTTTCCTCTGTAACTACTGGGCAGAGTTCATATCAATAAGTGGGGGAGATGTACTTTCAGGGGACCAATTCTATCTTCCATTAGCTCAGAATCTTCTCCATAGGGTTAGGGTCATAAATCTTATATCTATCACTGAGTTGTCAGGGAGGTTGTTATATTGAATAACATGATGTCATTGACTATTTATTAGGCAATGGGAATCGAGATAACAGGCTGGGGCCATATTCAATATGCATTATCATTGGTAAAAAATATCATCTGCTAAAGTCTGCTGCGGGAAAGGGCTTAAATGCTTATTTTTAAAGCAATTTCTAGAATATATTTACAAACATTACAAAAACATGATCAGCATTGGCTTCTGTTTAATCTCTGCCTGCCAATGGTACCCGAACCAGACATTTTCCTAGTCAGATATTTTGTCGTGTATTGTAATATGAAACATGACAAAAGCTTTTAGACTCCATAATGGAATACATATATTCAAAATATATTTTAAGCAATAATTCTTTCAAACAATACAGGCAATTTGAGGACAATTCATGAAGTAAATTGACAAATAGCAAACGCTCATTTAACAAGGGAAGTTATCACGAGGAAGTGCTTCAGTACATTATTATTTCACATTTAGACAGAGTTATCGGTGGACAATACCACAGACGAACCAAGCTACTTTGAGAAAATGTCACAATTCAAGAGGAGAGCAATGTGAGTAAATCTTATTGATATCCATTATCTCTCAGT
This sequence comes from Amphiduros pacificus, assembly GCA_949316495.1. Classification (NCBI taxonomy): domain Eukaryota; kingdom Metazoa; phylum Annelida; class Polychaeta; order Phyllodocida; family Hesionidae; genus Amphiduros; species Amphiduros pacificus. The sequence continues at coordinate 140,490 of OX439000.1, read as the reverse complement.
ATATTTGATGCCTCACATATTTTAATTCTGGAAGTATTTTCGTCATTTTTGACTCAAATACGATAAATTCAATGATGTCAGTTTTATCTCTATCTTATCAAATCGGGGTTGAACCTCGAAATGGACCCCAACGTATTGTATCAACTAGGTAAACACCAAAATCAATGTTCTTGAAATTCGGAATTGGACCCAGAAATGCAACACCAACATTTAAGGAGGCCAAATCAATTAAAATGTGAAAAGAATTGATACAATTGTAATGTTAAAAGTTTGCCTCAAACCTAGATAGGAACGTTACAGCCTCACAGGGCACACAGCAAATCGGTCTCAATAGTCTCATGACAGTGCCAACAAAGAAAACTGACAAAAAACCCGGAAAACTCATATGCAAAATTTGAGGGTTCAGATCAATCAGTATTGTCAATGTCGAACCCTGAAATTGTTCTTATTGAGCTAGAACTTCTGCAACACCTCAGAGTCCAACATTGACATAGATTAAGGCATCAGGGTCCAACATTGACAGAGAGTAAGGCCCCTCCTCGCGCCAAGGGCTCATAGAGGGATACAAATTGAATATGTCAAGTGACTGCGTCAGGTATATTAAAAGTGACACCGGCCCCACTAGCACAGTTGGTAGAGCGTAGGATCTGTGCCTTTGATGGTTATATAAGTGGAGGACGGGAGGTGGTGGGTTCGACTCTCATTGCCGGCAGTGTTACTTTCACACTGGGTAAAAGGCTCGAAAGTCGACCTGATATGGCCATAGTTGCTGAAAGGGTCGTAAAAACACCATTTCACATTAAAAGTAACACTTTGGTTCTTGCTTTTCTGAATGGGAAAATCAGTGTCATGTTGAGACTAATATGAATATTAGAAGGATCTCACCCAACTGTAAAAGTGCCAACGTGACAAGTTGGTTGTTCCTGCAGTTGAGCCGATAGGGAATCTGAAAAGCTAAGATAGTGTCGAAACTGTGTGATCAATGCAATGTCAATTCACACTTTACTCCATGTCATATACAACTAAAGGAATGTAAACTGAAATCACAATCATTTTCATTCCATGTATTTCTATATCGTAAGACCTGCCTCCATCAGATCTGGTGGGAGAATATGAGCATGCCCCAACCACACAAGTCAGCGAATGACCAATCATATCAAAGATGAGTCCTTTAATCGAAGACTAGAAATGAAAATGAAAAAAATATGTTCTTGTGAAACAAGTCTATGTTACTCCATCAGATTGCATGGGGAACATATTTCACTATCAACACTGAAATCATGTGAGCTTGAAGCTATATTCAGATGTCTTAGCGACATCTTGGGGGAGTATTTTCCTAACATTATAAATACATTATCAGTTGGTACCTCTGTACCACTGAATATGAAGATAACTCCCCTGTTACATAAGGTAGGCCTAGAGGTAATTGAAAATGAAATCATAGGCCATTCTCATATCTCACCTATAAACAGTACAGTTCAGTACTGTCTTGCCTCTTGCTCCCCCTTTCTCATTTAGAGTAACTGTTATCATGTCAATCTTTCAGATCCTCCTATCCTCTGGTATGATCGATCTGCCACCAACTCTTGTAAGAGAGGGTTATATCTAGTTGTGTTGCGAGGTTAGGGTTATTAGGGTTATCAGGTTATCAAAGTCAGGGTTAGAATGTGGTGAAAGTTGTCTGTTGGGCTCATCTTGCTGGTTGTCATAATCTAAGCAATTTACCCATTTCCATAGGATGCTGTACAAGTAATTATGGCTCCGATGTTATGAGAATTAATGTTTATCGTTTTGAGAGTGGAGTCACAATCTCAAATAACGTTCTTCGTCAGCTATGTAGCATCCATTGTTTAATTTCTGAGCTCCAAAATTCACTCAAGTAAACCTCACGTCATATTTATTTTCATTGTTTTCATATTTTCTTAATTGGCAAAACCCATTTAATTTTCTTTATAATTGTATCATAACGTTTAGGGCATAACATTTATATTAGCTAAGGAAAAGGTGCTTAAAAAGCTTGGATTTTAGTGCCTAAAAAGTTATAACTGTTATCACCTATCCTTAAGTCATGAAAATCTAAATTCAGGTTGAAAAGGCTGAAGTTAGGCCAACTTAGGACTATTTAGAAATCACATGACAAACCTTTCTGGAGACTTAAAAATGGTACAAGTTCAAAGTAATTAATCAATTAAGGATTAAAAAAACTATACATGTATTAAAAAACAGAAAAACGACACTTGTAAAGTTTAGGTTTTTTTCAAGTAACTTAAGCGGATTGATTTATTAATCTGATAGCAAACAGTGCTCTAGGGTTTACAGTATTTTAATATTACGTGATATAGCAAAAATGTTGTGTGTCTGCTGAAGAAACATGTATGTGTTTCCAGGGGAATTGCCATGGCTGTGGTAGCTGGTTGGTTGTTTGGACAGCACCTTACACCTGTTACATATATCAAACAAAATGTTGAAGGGGCCAGCCAAAAAGGTATTTAACCATACTCATATTTGTGTATAATTGTAAACATTTAATAGATTTATATTTTATAATTCTATTTTACTCTATTTACTATATTTTACTCTATTTTTATATGGATATATATTGTAATGGATGATAAATAGATGTTATTAATTATTGAAATGGTATTGATGATTTGTAAATGATGATTTGTAAATGATGATTTGTAAATGATGATTTGTAAATGATGATTTGTAAATGATGATTTGTAAATAATGATTTGCAAATGATGATTTGTAAATGATGATTTGTAAATAATGATTTGTAAATGATGATGTGTAAATGATGATTTGTAAATGATGATTTGTAAATGATGATTTGTAAATGATGATTTGTAAATGATGATTTGTAAATGATGATTTGTAAATGATGATTTGTAAATAATGATTTGCAAATGATGATTTGTAAATGATGATTTGTAAATAATGATTTGTAAATGATGATGTGTAAATGATGATTTGTAAATGATGATTTGTAAATGATGATTTGTAAATGATGATTTGTAAATGATGATTTGTAAATGATGATTTGTAAATGATGATTTGTAAATGATGATTTGTAAATGATGATTCGTAAATGATGATTTGTAAATGATTTGTAAAATGGAAAGAAACATATCTATAACAGGCTTCTTTTTCAGATATGGACTATGTTTTTGCCCACTTTTCTGGCATTTTCATTACGAGTACTGTGTATTTCATGGTATATTGTGCTGTTATGAAAAATAGACCAAAAATATATCAGCAGGCCATTCTACCTGCTTATGTATCTGGACTCATGTGGGGTGTGGCTGATATTGCCTGGTTTGTCACCAATGACGTGCTTTCACAGACAATCAGCTTTCCCATTATTTCTTCGGTACGTTTAAATAATAGTTTTTAGTAATATATTTAAACAATCTTAAAAGAGTAAAGTCATCAATTGATTCAAACAATTGAACGTTTCATTATTTAAACCCTAACCCAGTAAAACAACATATAATAAAGGATTTATGTCAATGTTTTAGGGTCCACCACTCATTGCTGCAATGTGGGGTGTTTATTTCAAGGAAATAAGAGTAAGTTGAAATGCAAATTGTCGAATAAATGTTAAAAGTGACACTTATTCATTGCTTCTTATTCTTCTGCTGATTTTTATTTATCAGGGCGTACGCAATACTGTGATACTCATACTAGCAGGATGCGTCAATATCTCCGGCACTGTTCTCACAGCAATATCTCTCTGATACATTCTGGATGCAGCAATATATATTGCACTATTCTCACAACAATGCCTTTACGATGTGGACAGGATACATCAATATCTGTGGCACCATACATACAGCAATATATAATTGATATCTGCAGAAAGCCAGGAAAGTCATTTTCATTTCTGTATCACTTGAATAACAATGTAACAGACCTCTGCTGTTTTATTAAGCTTCGAATAAATGCTTATCATATATATATATCTCATGTTTTACCTTCCCTACTCCTTTCCTTGATAACATTGTGAGCTTTTTTATCTCATCATCTGAAACATTATGTCTGAAACTTTATGTCTGCAGAAAGCCAGGGATATTATCTATCAGCACTGAAAGCCACTGCCGTTTATCACACTTCGAAAATCTGAAGTAAATTTCATGTTCAACCTCCCCTACTCACTAGTTGAGTCCTTATCCAATGAACCATAACTATTACAGTATGTTATGTTATAGTATATTTCATTATGGTGATAGATTCATGATTAACTGGCATAATACTTAAAATAGGTAACACCACATATTTAATGTTTGAACCCAAATTAAAAAAAGAATCATATGTATTATATATACAAATTTGCATTTACTTATAAATGGTAATAATGTCATACGAAGATATTTACATAATATTTCCATACTGTAAATTTTGGTGAGAGTATTTTCAAAATTGTAATGTAAAATGCTGTTGGTCTTTGCAACACCAAAATGTTGGCTGTAAATTTGAGTAAATCCATTTCATGCAGTGTATCTTATTAATAAATAGGTTTTTAATTTAATGAATAAGTTTACCTCTTATGCATTTCATCAAAGACATATTGATAATATATAACAAACAAACATTGTATTTTTCAAGTTAATAAGTTAATATTTAGAACTAAATTATATAGGTTATAATTATAATTATAGTAGTTTCTTATATAGCACAATTTATGCATGTATGTATTGACCTCAGGACATGTGTGTCATAATAGAGTACACCGCCAGCCCACACAATCTTACAGTTCATTTTTACATATTATAGAAGTAATGCAAATTCTTGCGAAAGGAGTGTTAAACATACATTTTGGCTTGTTCTTTTTTGAAAATATTACATGCTAACAACACAATAACATATACCTGCTAAAAATGAACACCAATCTCTTTGATAATAATTTTTAAAATTAACATTCAACTGGAAATTGCACTAAGTCTAAAAATTTCAATTTCATCATAAAGATCTATTCTTTCTTCACAATAGTACACACACAGTAGATAAGAAAGTCCTCTTCAGTTTCAATGTCAAGAGTACTATCAAATTACACAATCTATCATTTAGCACAGTCCCACTCCATCTGCCTGTTTCAATAGCTGGTGGCAGAATACCACAATGCAACTGAGCCAAATAAGAATGTTTTTTTCTACTCACGAAAGAAACTATATAAAGTTCGACTTCGAAATTGACTTTAAACATAATATAGGTGCGTAACTTAAATTTTTTGATTAATATTTGCAGGAAAGAGATTACTGTTGATTGGGTCAATCGAGGGATATAAATAAAATCCGAAAGGGTGGAGTTTCTAAGAGTATGTCATGTTGGGTATCCTCACGGCATCAGGGCTTGGAGTTACCAGCCCAGAAAGGCGTCCCCTTGTTGGGCTCCGTGGTGGGTAGGGGACCTAACTGATGAAATATAAAAAAAACACACATGGCGCAAAACAAACAAAAACGACCAAGGAATGACATAGACAGCGACGATGATTCAAACAAAATAGAAAAATGGCCTAGATTTTTCATTGCGGAAAGTTCTGATGCTGAACATAACCTGGCAAAAATGTCCCCCCTTGCAATTGCAAAGGTGATTCAAGCCATTGCTGGGGTACCAAAAACCGTTAAAAAGATGGGAAAAGAATTATTGATTGAGGTTGAGCGGAAAAGCCATGCGGACAATCTACTACGATGCCGACTGTTGGCCGTAGTTCCTGTTATTATAACAGCTAACAAAACTCTCAACAATAAAAAAGGAGTAATCAGATGCCCAGATTTAGTGGTAGTTTCTGAGGAGGAGAGAGTGGATGAACTCAAAGACCAGGATGTTGTTCAATGCAAGCGGATATTTATAAAAAAGGACAGTGTCAAAATTCCTATCAATACGTTTATTCTGACATTTGAAGCAGCGCAGCTTCCAATATCTATTAAAGTTGGATATTTGGACGTTAGAGTTGATGTATTTATTCCAAACCCTCTGCGCTGCTTCAAGTGTCAGAGGTATGGACATGGATCTGATCGATGTAAAGGTAATGTAACATGTCCAAAATGTAGCGCTCAGCACAGTGGAGACAATTGTTCTTCAAATATAATAAAATGTGTCAATTGCTAAGGCAATCATCCATCATATTCGCGGAATTGTCCTTCCTTTTTAAAAGAGAAGGAAATTCAGCGAATATGACACACTGAAAATATACCTTTTCCAGAGGCACGGAAGCGAGTAGAAAGTTTGAACACAACAAAGGCATCTTATGCCAGCTCTGTAAAAACTAAAGAAACAAATTCAATAGCAATTCAAACCGAAATTACATGGCCAATCGATGACAAAAATTATTCCTTTTTCAGCTTCATCTACTCAGACCACGACATCCACTTTCCCAGTAATAACTCAACCAACAGCAACATTCACTAAACCCTCTTCACAAACTCCTTCTACATCATAAAAGTATCAATAGTAATAGACCAGTACATAAATCAGACAAAAAAGAAATCAAAGAACAAGTTAAAAGTAAAATAAATAGAACTAAATCCTTAGAAAGGATGGACACAGGTGATCCTCTGGATATGATTTTTACACCTGTGCACTCGAAGCATAATCGTAAAATTAACAAGTGATTATGTTAGATCATATATTTGTTCTCATTATTCTTAATATGGCTATCGGCAATATCATACAATGGAATTGTAGAGGATTTGAGGCAAACAGGCCAGAACTGGAGTTATTAGCCCAAAAATATAATGCATCTGTTATTTGTTTACAGGAAACTAATTTTAAAGATAAGTCAATGACATTTAAGGGATATGTACCTTATAATAAAGTTGGTTCAATAGATGCAATGGACCTGCAGTCAGGGTTACCCTGCACAATACATTAACTATATGTTCAATATATCACTACCACCTAGTGAGCCAGTTAATATTACAGATTTAAATAATTTGGTAACCCAGCTGCCACAGCCATATATGTTGGTTGGTGACTCTAATGCACACAACTATCTTTGGGGTGGCAGAAATAATACTGATGCCAAAGGACGTATAATAGAAGATTTTTTAAATAATAATAGTTTGTGCCTTTGGAATGACGATTCTCCGACATATTTACACCCTGCTACAGGCTCTTTAACATCAATAAATCTCTCCATGTGCACTCCAAATTTATTTTTAGATTATTCCTGGGAAGTAGAGGAAGATCAATGGGGTAGTGATCATTACCCCATTATTTTAAATAACCATTTTCCTCCACCAGATGAAAGAATCCCCAAGTGGAAATTTCATAAAGCCAATTGGGCAAAATTTCAAACATCCTGTTTCAATAGAATAACTCCAGAACTTTTTAACAATGTAGATGATCCTCTTCAAGTTTTTACAGATACATTGTATGATATTGCTGATGGGTGTATTCCCAAATCAAAGCCAAATTCTAAAATTAAAGAAAAACCCTGGTTTAATGATGAGTGCAAAAAAGCTGTCAAGGAGCGCAAAAAAGCTCTGAAAAAATTTAATCGACAGCCAACTCAATATAATTTGCACCAATTTCGAGTAAAAAGAGCTAAAGCCCGTTATATTATTAAGATAAGCAAAAAAAAAAGTTGCAAGGATTATGTTTCCAAATTAAATACGCGTACACCGATTAAAAAATGCTGGGATATGGTGCGTAAAATTACGGGGAAGGGAGGTGGAGCAAGGATCAAACATCTAAATTATAATGGCCAATTAATTACAAATCCCACTGAAATAGGTAACACAATAGGTCAAACAATTTCCAAGAATTCCTCATCCAATAATTATTCTGCCAAATTTCAACAAATAAAAAATAGAAAAGAAAGAAACCAACTAAATTTTATATCCCATAACTTGGAAGAATATAATAAATCATTTACAATAGAAGATTTGAAACTTGCTTTGGATAAATCTAATGATACTGCTCCTGGACCTGATCAAATTCACTACCAAATCCTCAAACACCTCCCTGACCAATCACTTGGGCATCTTTTAGATATTTTTAATAAAATTTGGGAAAGTGGTGATTTTCCTCCTTCATGGAGTGAAGCCACTATTATTCCCATTCCTAAGCCTGGCAAAGACTCCTCAGATTCAAATAATTATCGTCCCATTGCTTTAACCAGTTGTATTTGTAAAACAATGGAACGAATGATTAATGAGCGTTTAGTTTGGTTTTTAGAAACTGCAGCTTATATTTCTGTTACACAGAGTGGCTTTAGAAAAACTCGAAGTACCATTGACCACCTGGTACGTTTAGAGACATTTATAAGAGAGGGTTTTTTAAAAGGTGAGCATGTGGTTAGCATTTTCTTTGATTTGGAGAAAGCGTACGATACTACATGGAAATTTGGAATAATGAGCGATTTATATGATATGGGATTAAGGGGTCATTTACCCCTTTTTATTCAAAATTTTTTGTCAAATAGACAATTCAGGGTCCGAGTTGGTTCATCACTTTCTGATGCTTTTGATCAGGAAATGGGTGTTCCACAGGGAAGTATATTATCAGTCACCCTTTTTATTATTAAAATTAACAGCATTGTTGATTGTATGAGGCCTGGAGCAGATTGCTCACTTTTTGTTGATGATTTCAACTTAAGCTACAGGTCCACAAGCATGCATACAATAGAACGACAGCTCCAACAACACTTAAATAGATTACAAGAATGGGCTGATCATAACGGATTTAAATTTTCTTTAAAGAAAACTATGTGTATGCACTTTTGTAAAAAATGGAAGGTTCACCCAGATCCTGATCTTTATTTAGGCCAAACTCGGATACCTGTTGTCGAAGAAACCAAGTTTCTTGGACTTATTTTTGACAGAAAATTATCTTTTATCCCCCACATTAAATACGTTAAGAAGAAATGCCAGAAGGCATTAGATTTATTACGGGTTCTTGCCCATACTGATTGGGGAGGGGACCGTAATATTTTATTACAATTGTATAGAGCATTGGTACGTTCTAAGCTTGATTATGGGTGTATGGTATATGGATCAGCACGTCCATCTTATATTAAAATGCTTGATCCTATACAAAATCAAGGTTTACGACTTTGCCTAGGTGCATTTCGTACATCGCCTGCAGATAGCTTGGCAGTTGAGGCAGATGAGCTGCCTCTTGATTTCAGAAGAGAGAAAAGCTTGCCCTTCAGTATGCTGCAAAAATTGCAGCTTGTCCAGACAATCCTGCCCATGATACTATCTTTAATCCAAATTATGTTGACATTTTTGAAAGTAAACAATACAATACCAACTTTTGGTATTTGCATCAAAGAATCTTTACAATCTTTAAATTTAAATCCAAATCAAATAGCTAAATTTCAATATCCAGAAACACCTCCATGGACCTACGAAACTTTAAATATTAATGTAGCCATGTCAGAATTAAAGAAATACTCAACTGATCCATCCCTTCATATAAATAGATACAAAGAAATAAAATCTATTTTCACTGGATATCAGTGTATATACACTGATGGATCATTTGATGATGACAAGGCTGCTGCAGCTGCTGATAAGGGCAATCATATTTATTCAGAACGTCTGCCAAATAAATCGTCTATTTATTCTGCAGAACTTAATGCTTTATACCTTGCTTTAGATCATGTGGAGACTTCTCCACATCGGAAATTTTTAATATTTTCTGATTCTTTGTCTTGTTTACAAGCATTGAAAGCCAAGGATTGGAAAAATCCTTTTATTTTAAATATCCTTGAACGGTATCATAAACTCTGTACTGAGGAAAATAAAGAGATTCGTTTTTACTGGATTCCCAGTCATATTGGAATCCTTCATTAGACCATTTAGCCTCTTCTGTGTCATGCTGGCCCAAAAATATGTTTTCACTTTGAAAACTGAATGATTGTTCACTGGTAGCATTTGACTGTATTTTCACTGTATAGAGATGCATCATTAGTAATCATAAAATTAATTATGGAATTTCATGTTGGTGTATTCTTTTTAAGAACTATGTTGCTTTTTAATATGCTATTTGAGTTTTCAATCTCTGTGCATTAACCCCTAAGGGACTAGGCTACCTAAATTTTGTTGATTGGCTGGACTAACCAATTTTTGTCTGGACTAGTGCATCCACATACTAAATTTATCACATTTATAACCATGGTTACTAAATTTGCTTAATGAAGTACTGGGGTCAAAGTTCATGATCCAGTCAGTCTGACGTCATTATCATGATTACATTGTTACAAGTTGCAGCCCTTCAGAATGTTACAAATGACGTCATCAAGCCAGAACAATGGGGACGTCAACATCCCTCCCGTCCGTTGCCGGTGGTGGACGTTGCCGTCCCTCCCGTCCGTTAGGGGTTAATGTCTGAAGCATACAGATTCATCATCATTGCAAACTTCTGGTCATATGTATTACCAGTAGCAGCCTTTAGCAACATATTCTATAAATCAATATACACTTTATAGCCTGGATGATCAAATCTATCGTCTTTGGCATTGATTATGAAATCTGCAGCTTCATAATAAATTTTTCTGTAATGTTCCTGTGGGATGCTGGGGTGATATGTAGGCCCTAATCCAGAGAGCTGGGGACCAGTTACCCCTAATACATTACATTTTGTATTCACTTTGTTCTAAAATTGATCAAATTCTGTGTCTGTCCGTTTTGTTTTGAGTATTATAATTGTTGAGCTCGCCATTCCCTGGCTTTCTGCTGCTGACATTGGTGGACTTTGGATGATTTACTAAGATTACAACTGTGTTTCAGAATGTTTTCTGCCAATAAGACACCAAAGTCATGTACACATCTAATACACCTCTAATTCTACTGTGCGTTTTAGAATCTCTAACATAATCTAAAGCTTCTTCCCAGACTTCATTTAAAACTTTAAAATTCACAATGACATTGTTCATAGCTTAAAATCCTAGGAAATTAATTAATCTAATTATGAGGCAAAGAACAAAAGATAAACCCAAAAAAATAACAAAACAAATAACAGAAAAAAAATAAATGTCATACCAAAAACAATAAATGGCACTTCCCAACCCACTATGTGGGACTGAGATCATGGTGTCATGTCATAGATATTTTAAGTATGGTACTTTCACATTCTTTAGTGATGGAAGGTGATTTATGGGTCATATGTACATGAGTGTCTATGCCAGGCAGCAGGTTTAAGACCCCTCCCCACTTTTTGAAAAGAGTAGGGGGTTGCCTCCCTGTGTGTGAATGGATTCTCCCTCTTCAATATGATCACTTCTAATAATTACCTACAGCTTGCAATGATGTGCAAATTCAATTGTTAATGGGTCGTTAAACACAGTCTTTTTTTAAATTCTAATTGGAAATTATTGTTCTTGTTTGGCCAAAATCCTTACATACCAATCATTGAGGATGGATATCCTCCAATTACAAATGAAGTGGACAGTAATTTAGCATTCTTTGAAGATCTGAAAATGTTACATACAATAAGGCATGTATTCGTGGAAAGTGAATCAAGTGAGAAGATGAGAAGAGCTTTGAGCTTGAGAAGATTCGGGTCAATGAGGATCATTATAATGTAGGAGATATTGTCTACTATACAAGAGACAAAAGTATGAAGTGGCTTGGTCAGGCTGTAGTGGGATTTCAAGATGTTTATCCGACATGGTAGCTCATTCAAAAAAGTATCGGCAAATTATGTTGTGTGTTCAAATGCAACACCTCAGGTTGCTGAGAAAGAAAGTAGTTCTGACATGCAGAATATACAGAAAGTCGATGAAAACCAGGCGCAAGAATCTGCACAGCAGAATATGGTCACTTCCATGGTCATTGGTACAATAAATGTGGGACCAGTTGTGGATACATCGCAAGGTGAAGGTCACAACAATGGAGGCGGACAACAAGTTGGTGACAATACTGAAAAGACAGTAGAAGATGATGATTACGTCATCTTACGAGGTTATGACCTGCAGAAAATTCATCCAAATGAAGAAGAAAATATGGTGTATGGTAAAAGTTCAAAGCCGTGGAAAAAGAACTGGAGTTAATCGGAACCATGTTAATGTGGAATTAGATGACAACAGGTTTTGTTTGTGGCTTGACCATGTCCAATTCCAATCCATATCTACTAGGGATAACAATGGTGATGAAAATAATGCACAGGGGGTCATGCTAATTTCCTTGGAATTGATCAAAAAGTTGTGTGTTCTATAACTTGGCATTCATCAAAGGTCAAAAGGGTTGTGTCCAGTACTATAGCACGTGAAACATTGGCTTTAAACAAAGGTCTTGACGAAGCCTTTTTATTAGGGATGTTATTGAGTCACTGTTGGAATTCACCATACTTATTTCCAACAGTGCACATAGAGCACACATAGATAATATTAGTGTTGTCAAAAATGTCAGTTCTACCAAATTGGTGGATGGTAACAGATTGACAAGGGAAATTGGAATAAACAAGGACTCAATATTGAATGATAATGTATATGTATCTTGACTGCCATGTCAAGAACAGTTGGCTGATTCACTAACAAAGCAGGGAGCACCAGCTCAGAGACTGATAATTGTCTTACAAGTGGTGAAATCATATGAATGTGTAAGCAAAAGAGAAAATTGAAGGTAGATAATATCTACTGTACCAAAATTACTGTTTGGAAGTAGATCATAAAAGACTTGATATGTAGATTCTATACTACTGCACCAACATTAAATTGTTTGGATGTAGATCACAAAAGACTTAATAGGCAGAAAAATGTATATTGTATTGTCATAGTGGCCAAAAATAATTTATTTTATTAGTTAGGTTTCAAGTTACATTGTAATTAATTACATAATTAGATTTTATATGTATGGATGGACTATTTGAAAGACTCAAAAATAGTGGTATTGGTTGTCACTTGGGGAACCATTATGTAGGAGGTCTTAGGTATGCTGATGATTTGTCCTTGTTGACATCAACACTCTCTGCTTTGATAAAGTTAACAAGAATATGTGAAAATTATGCTGATGAATACTATGTTTTGTTTAATGGCAGAAAAAGTCAATTTCTTGTTTTTAGAGGTAAAGGATGTGTACCTGACAACAGGGAAATAATTGTTAATAACATAGCGCTAAAGAGTGTTAAAAATTGCAGTTCATCTAGGTCATTGTTTATCTACAACTGACCGAGATAGTATGGTTGGAGATGCAATTGCCAAATTTTGGAGAAGTTTTAACATGTCTATGGCAGATTTTAGTCATGAATATTCTGTGATAAAATGTAAACTATTCAAACAATATTAATATTGTTGTTCATACTATGGTGCTCCTTTATGGCTGTTGAAGGGAAAACTTGTTGATAATTTGTGTATTGCATGGCGTAAAGCACTAAGAATAATTTGGAGAGTATCTCTGTCTGTAAGATTAGTAGTGATTGGAGAGCATCTGCAGAGACAATTAGGGATGTGAAGGTATTAATTGAGATTATTGAAGTACGGGATGGTTTAAAATCATGTGAACTCTAGTCTGAAAATGATATTAATGATATTATTTTACATATAACCACAAATTGATTTTATATATCTTTTGTTATCACGTTTTGAAACAAATGATTGTAAAACTTACATAAACATATTATTATTTTATTACAAAGATATTATTATTATATGTATTTTTCAAGTTACACTGTGAATAATTCCATTGTTACATTGTATATGTATTTTACAATTTTATTTTTCATAAATACCTTCATACATTTTCATAAATATTTAAAGAATCTGTTCATAAAGCCAGGCCTAATGCACTGGGCGTGGACAGAACTTAGGCAGTAGATTGAGAAAGACAGAAACAGTTTTCTCGATGTTTACAGCCAAGCTCATGATCAGCTGCTCCAGGTTGCAAAAGTCTGTCAGTCGATAGACTAGAAGGTAGATTGCAGTTGCGATAGGTTATTAGCAAAGAAAGACCTTAGTGATAGCTCAATAGTTCGCCAAAAAGACCAAAATATCAGAGCACCGCAAAAAGGCAGCCATTTGCATGAGCATTATTTGTAATATTCATTGAAGTTTTCCCTTGATTTGCCATATTCAGTCTAAGAAACAATGGATATGTATCACTAACCAAGATACGGTTTGTACAGTAAAAGAAAATATGCAAAGTAATGTATTTTTTATTATGGTTACTATTTCACTTCGTTGTACAATTACACATTGATCGTAAATGGTGAAACATTGTCTCCTTTCTTTAAATGTGCTATCGCTGCAGCAAAGTTTTACTACACTATCTCAAAATCTGATCCTAATAATAATTTCTGTATGGAACCATTTTATTAGTTTAAACATATATTTATTTCTCTTCTAGCCTTAACTAATAACCAGGTCATGCATGGCAATCACAGGTACTGACTGGTTCATGGGCTCCTTGAAATGCGGCTGTGAGACAGCTCCAGAAGTGAGATACATGATATCCTTGAAATGTGCATGACGTTCAATCTCAATCAAAATACCTCTCAAACTTGATTGAGAAAAATAAAAAAATGTTTTTGAGTCATTAGTTTTGAGGACACACCAATACCACAGCAGAAAATGAGACCTCTCAAGCAGAAAGGTTAAATTCATTGAAAAAATTCACTTTTTTGGATGGACGAGGTTTGCTGTTAAATTCAGGATGCCTGTCCATTTTACTAACATGTATTTCTATGCTTTTGCAAGGTAGCTGTTTCAGTGTCAAGCAGGAAATTTGGCCTTCTTTTTCGCTCATTTTCTGATCATATTTGTCTCCTTGACCAGTATAACAGATTTGGATTTTGCCAGGTCTTTGATATTTTCTGTGCTTGCAAAAGTCAGAATATGCTAAGCAGCAAAATGGGTGAAACTTATGGTTCCAAAGGTAGATTTAGGGTAGATTTGATGTCAGGTTTCCAAGAGGTGTGTTGTTTATTCTGGACAGTACTTGATCCTTTAGTACAGATCAGTTGTTTATCACATTCTTGGGCAAGTGAAAATGACAATATATAAGTTATTTCTAATCTCAAAACCAATCTTCTTTAAATCAAGACAAATGACTTCACACATGCAGGTTCCGAATAAAGGTACAACGCACTAACATATGTGTGAATTATTTAGAAATAGGGAGATTATGTTTTGTCTAATTACACTAAAATAGTATTAAAATAATTTGTATTAATGTCCTCCATTTAGCAATAAGATCATGAGATACCTTTCATAAGATACCTTTATAAAACATTATTAAAACATATATTTCTGATGGAGACAACATGCTATATAATTAGTCTTCATTGTCGTGTATTCGCCTAAATATTTGCTTTTGTCCCGTTGCTATTATTGTGTTCTATCATGAAGGAATATTCAACTTATATTCAATTAATTTTAAAAATATTATCAACAATTCATAAGAAATTGATACCCAGTTATTGGCTTTTCATGATCGTAAAATAACCAACACCTTGAGCATGATATCATAGGATATGCATAAAGTAAAATAACGCAAACATAGCAACATGATCTTTCAATTTTTTAAAATCAGATAAAACAAGTTTTCTGACAAATTATGTGTTGGTGCAAAAATTCAAATCTTAAGATTAAATCATAAAACAATATCTGAGAGCTTTTATGCACTCAATAGTGACAAGGTTAGGTGTTAATAGTGATTTCAGCAGAATTATCAATGATAATGTGTCATCATTTATATAGTTATAATGACATAGAAATTACTTCACACAGTATTACAATTTCAAAATATACTCCAGCCTAAGTACATAATCTACAAGCCAGGTCAATAAAACATCATCAACAATACCAAAACATAATGTATCTGTTAGCCAAAGACATGTAGCCAGTCAGTTGCCAATGAAGACTATAATTACAAGGTTAATCATAAATCCTAACAATGACAAAAATAGTAACTGCCAAATATAATTTGTGCCTGATATCCAATAAAACTCGCCATCCATGTTTGCTCTTTTTTCCTGACTATTATTTTCATTTGTTACCACCCACAGATATAAAACCAGACATATTATTGATAACAATGATTCAAGCAGTTTTATTGATATAATGAATTCAGCTTGTCCATCTATATTGGCCACTTGAATTATGATAACCATCACCATGCATACAATGACAAGTGGGATTTCGAAATAAATCACTTTTATGATCTGTATTCCCTTCAAAAATCTTATCATTTCCTTCTGATTGAAAGGTGATGTGTATTTCCCATTTGCATTTCTTTTTGCAACATATTTAATGCAAATCAAATATATTCCTGGTATTATCAACATGTGCTTAACTGAATACATGCTGTATTGTAAATGTGCCGATTGTAAAGTGTATTTAGTTGATACCTGAAAGATATATTTGAGCAATATATCAACTATCAAGTCTGAGACATAAGCAACGATCCCAAAGAGGAAGATGATCCACATCACCAATCTGTTATCAGTTCTTTGAAAGAGTAGGTCTTCAGGTTCTACAGCTGATAATAAATGTTTGTGTCCAGCTGTCTTGGTGGCAATATCCTCTTTCAATCTCAGAACATTAGTATCATTTTGTTTGGAGTTATCCATGTTAATGGTGTATCAGTGGTGTAGCAAGGTTTTTCTAAATGGTGGTGTGCACTCCAACTAGAACACATCTGAAACATTAAAACTTATCAGAGCAGAACTGTATAACAAGAGACAACTGTGTTACTAAAAACATAACACATAACACTGTGCTAAAATCATGAGATAAGTATACTGTTTATTATAATAATAATAATAATAATAAAATTTGTATCGCGCTGATACCAGTCAAGACTGTTCATAGCGCTAATATTAGTGTCAAGCACCAGGAAAATACAGCAATACAGTGCCATACTTAACAAAACTGACAGCAGTTTTTATACAACTTAATCAAAATTTACTCTTACTATGGTAAAAGATCAGAATATTGTACAGTACCATAATAGTGTAAAAAAAGTCAGGCACGATTTTGACATTTTATATTCTTTCTTTTCACTTACAATCTAAGATTTGATAAATTATAATTGTCATGAACATTTTTTTACCCTGAAAAGCCCTATCAGTATCTAAACACCATAAAGATTTTGAAAAAAGAGATAACTAAATCTGACAAATTTGAAAAAAATTGACAAATTTGAAAAAAATTGACAAATTTGAAAAAAATTGACAAATTTGAAAAGAATTGACAAATTTGAAAAGAATTGACAAATTTGAAAAAAAATTGACAAATTTGAAAAAAAAAATGACAAATTTGAAAAAAAAATTGACAAATTTGAAAAAAAATTGACAAGTTTGAAAAAAAATTGACAAATTTGAAAAAAAATGACAAATTTGAAAAAAATTGAGAAATTTGAAAAAAATTGACAAATTTGAAAAAAATTGACAAATTTAAAAAAAATTGACAAATTTGAAAAAAATTGAGAAATTTGATTTTTTTTTTACAAATATTTACAAATTTGAAAAAAAATGACAAATTTGAAAAAATTGAGAAATTTGAAAAATTTGAAAAAAAAATTGAGAAATTTGAAAAAAAATTGAGAAATTTGAAAAAAAATTGACAAATTTGAATAATGAAGTAAAGTACTCAATGTTTGAAGAAATAAAAGCCTGTACTAACATATTAGTCGATGAGATATTTATGGTTTTCCTAATTCTAGCAATATTTTTAAGATGAAAAAATCCTTTTTTTGCAAACATTACTAATATGTTTAAGATTCATTGCAGATTTAAAAATTATGCCCAGGTTTTAACCTTAAAATATCATTTATTTACTATTAGTCATTTCCAATTTTAAGGGATTCATATCCATTTATATCATTAGTTATACCATATTTTGAAACTATCAAAATTCAGTTTTACCAATATTTAAACACATTTTATTTTCCAAGAATAAATTTCTAGTGCTTTCTGCGCATTCCTGTATCTTAATATAATTTAAGTTAGCATCATGTTTATCTTGTGTATCCAAAGTGATGTATAATTGGGGTTGTCCAGATACTGTTAGGACTTTTCAGAGTGAAAATATGTTCACTGCAAACTAAGATATAAGCAAATCTTGGATTGTAAGTGACAAGAGAGGATATAAAATGTCAAAAGATTCTGTAAATTGCACCTGCCGTTTTTTATACTTTTATGGTACTATTCAACATTCAGATCTCTTAGATATCTATATTACCATGATCCTGACATTGTTTAGAAACTGTTAGGACTTTTCAGAGTGAAAATATGTTCACTACAAGCCAAGATATTAGCAAATTTTGCATGGGAAGTGACAAGAAAGGTATAAAACATTAAAATCGCGCCTGCCGTATTTTACACCTTTATGGTACTATTTAACATTCAGATCTCTTAGATATCTATATTTCCATGATACTGAGGTTGTTTAGATACTGTTAGGACTTTTCAGAGTGAAAATATGTTCACTAAAAGCCAAGATATTAGCAAATTTTGCATGGGAAGTGACAAGAAAGGTATAAAACATTAAAATTGCGCCTGCCGTTTTTTACACCTTTATGGTACTATTCAACATTCAGATGTCTTAGATATCTTTATTTCCATGATCCTGAGGTTGTTTAGATACTGTTTGGTCTTTTCAGAGTGAAAATATATTCACTACAAGCCAAGATATCAGCAAATCTTGGATTTGAAGTGACAAGAAAGGTATAAAACATTAAAATCGCGCCTGCCGTTTTTTACACCTTTATGGTACTATTCACCATACAGATCTCTTAGATATCTATATTTCCATGATACTGAGGTTGTTTAGATACTGTTAGGACTTTTCAGAGTGAAAATATGTTCACTAAAAGCCAAGATATTAGCAAATTTTGCATGGGAAGTGACAAGAAAGGTATAAAACATTAAAATCGCGCCTGCCGTTTTTTACACCTTTATGGTACTATTCAACATTCAGATGTCTTAGATATCTTTATTTCCATGATCCTGAGGTTGTTTAGATACTGTTTGGTCTTTTCAGAGTGAAAATATGTTCACTACAAGCCAAGATATCAGCAAATCTTGGATTTGAAGTGACAAGAAAGATATAAAACATTAAAATCGCGCCTGCCGTTTTTTACACCTTAATGGTACTATTTACCATACAGATCTCTTAGATATCTCTATATCCATGATCTTGGGGTTGTCCAGATACTGTTAGGACTTTTCAGAGTGAAAATATGTTCACTGCAAACTAAGATATAAGCAAATCTTGGATTGTAAGTGACAAGAGAGGATATAAAATGTCAAAAGATTCTGTAAATTGCACCTGCCGTTTTTTATACTTTTATGGTACTATTCAACATTCAGATCTCTTAGATATCTATATTACCATGATCCTGACATTGTTTAGAAACTGTTAGGACTTTTCAGAGTGAAAATATGTTCACTACAAGCCAAGATATTAGCAAATTTTGCATGGGAAGTGACAAGAAAGGTATAAAACATTAAAATCGCGCCTGCCGTATTTTACACCTTTATGGTACTATTTAACATTCAGATCTCTTAGATATCTATATTTCCATGATACTGAGGTTGTTTAGATACTGTTAGGACTTTTCAGAGTGAAAATATGTTCACTAAAAGCCAAGATATTAGCAAATTTTGCATGGGAAGTGACAAGAAAGGTATAAAACATTAAAATCGCGCCTGCCGTTTTTTACACCTTTATGGTACTATTCAACATTCAGATGTCTTAGATATCTTTATTTCCATGATCCTGAGGTTGTTTAGATACTGTTTGGTCTTTTCAGAGTGAAAATATATTCACTACAAGCCAAGATATCAGCAAATCTTGGATTTGAAGTGACAAGAAAGGTATAAAACATTAAAATCGCGCCTGCCGTTTTTTACACCTTTATGGTACTATTCACCATACAGATCTCTTAGATATTTATATTTCCATGATACTGAGGTTGTTTAGATACTGTTAGGACTTTTCAGAGTGAAAATATGTTCACTAAAAGCCAAGATATTAGCAAATTTTGCATGGGAAGTGACAAGAAAGGTATAAAACATTAAAATCGCGCCTGCCGTTTTTTACACCTTTATGGTACTATTCAACATTCAGATGTCTTAGATATCTTTATTTCCATGATCCTGAGGTTGTTTAGATACTGTTTGGTCTTTTCAGAGTGAAAATATGTTCACTACAAGCCAAGATATCAGCAAATCTTGGATTTGAAGTGACAAGAAAGATATAAAACATTAAAATCGCGCCTGCCGTTTTTTACACCTTAATGGTACTATTCACCATACAGATCTCTTAGATATCTCTATTTTCATGATCCTGAGGTTGTTTAGATACTGTTTGGTCTTTTCAGAGTGAAAATATGTTCACTACAAGCCAAGATATTAGCAAATCTTGCATGGGAAGTGACAAGAAATGTATAAAACATTAAAATCGCGCCTGCCGTTTTTTACCCCTTTATGGTACTATTTAACATTCAGATCTCTAATTTATCTATATTTCCATGATCCTGAGGTTGTTTAGATACTGTTTGGTCTTTTCAGAGTGAAAATATGTTCACTACAAGCCAAGATATTAGCAAATCTTGGATGGGAAGTGATAAGAATGGTATAAAACATTAAAATCGCGCCTGCCGTTTTTTACACCTTTATCGTACTATTCAACATCAGATCTCTTAGATATCTCTATTTCCATGATCCTGAGGTTGTTTAGATACTGTTAGGACTTTTCAGAGTGAAAATATGTTCACTACAAGCCAAGATATCAGCCAATGTTGGTTTGTAAGTTACATTGGGGAAGAGATCCATTTTTTGACAATTCTTAACAAATTCTGGTTGACATTTTTATTTGCTGAGTTATAAATTAGATAATGATAGAAATTCAGTTGGTGTTTGGTTTTACACTGGTTTTACACTGCAGACAGCATGTGAGACATGAACACAATAGTTTTCCCTTTTTTCCCACTCTTGCTCATGTCCAGATGTTTTGGGGTTAATCAGTCTGGGTCATCCGGTCATATAATTTATCTTCTTTCATCTGGGACAAGGGGCATTCATTCACCCCCTCATTACATCAATGGTGACCTATAAATCTTGTTTAACTTCCTGGAAAGTTACCATTTGGCAGAAAACTTTCACACAGCAGATGAGCGGGCAGGACTAGGATACTTGTGTGCCTCACTAAACATTATTTCAACACACTTGTAACACATTGAATGTCCATTTCCATACAGGAGCAGTGACAGGCTGAAACCTCCACATGCCATTTACATATCATAGTTCATTTAACAGTATGAATTTAGGCGGTAGAAAAAGGAAATATTGTTTTGCAGGGCAGTTTCCTCCAGAAACACTACCTCTAAGGATATACTTTTTACTGTAACAATATAATTTGATTTTACTCTGTTTCAGGACTGCATATCTCCAGGCAAGGTCAATGAGCTTTTACGAGTTTATGCACTGTTTTGACAAGGGAGATGATTGAAAAGATCAAACCATCAAGGTCAAATATAATATATAACATACATTGTCTTTTGTTTTGTTTCAGAGGTGCTAGTTTTCAGACAGGGTCAATGACAAGTCCACATACTGCTCTCACAAGGACCTTGATTTGAATGGTTACATATTATTCAATGACAACCATACATTACACAACCTTTCCTTTTGTTTTGTTTCATATATACTTATTTTGGTGCAAGGTCATTGACAAGAAACATACTTTGATGTACAGTTTGTACTTTGATGTACAGGCCAATATGTATATATTGTTGAAGTAAATTTGAAATTAACATGACCTTTCAGACATATTTACAAACTGTAAATTGGCAATTTACAAGACCTTTAATGTATGCATCAAAGACAGTAAAGACCGGAATTTGCAAGCCTTTACAAAATCAGAAAAGATGTTAAATTTCAAATAAACAAGACAAATACAAGATACTATATGCTTGTAAAGATGAACAAGATGCATCTGAAAAGCTTGTCAAATATGATCTTTACTTGATCTTTACAAAATCAGAAAAGATGTTAAATTTCAAATAAACAAGACAAATACAAGATACTATATGCATGTAAAGATGAACAAGATGCATGTGAAAAGCTTGTCAAATATGATCTTTACTTGGACACAAAATATGCTTAAATGTATTATTTTGACATTTACAATATTTAGCTAAGATGCTTATATATAAAGACAGCATATTTACAAGAGATCTTTATTTGAAGGTTATACCTCAGGGCATTTGGATAATTGATAATAAAGGGCATTTGGATTTTTGCACTGATGGCCATTGTTAGGAAAATAACAATTAAAAAGGTCATTGAAATAAAATTGCTGAAACAATCTGTCTGAAATGAAAATAATTTATAGAAATAAGAATAACATACACATTTGAAAGACATTTCCAAAAATGGCAAAAGGTCATTGACCATTTCTGCACAAAAGCTTTCTAAAATACAGGTTCATTGTCCTTGAAAGGAAACAAGGAGCCTTACTACAAAACATAAATATCCTGAAACTATATGTGACCTTCTCAATCAAGTCCCTTGTTAGAGCTGTATCATTACTTGTAAAAGGTCAATGACCTTGCCTGAAAATAAGCAGCCCTGAAACATAATTAAAATCAAGATATTTATCCTTGGATAGGTTGTGACCTTTTTAACCAAGGCCCTTATTATAAGAACTGTATCCATACTTGTAAAAGGTCAATGACCTTGCCTGAAAATAAGCAGCCCTGAAACATAATTAAAATCAAGATATTTATCCTTGGATAGGTTGTGACCTTTTCAACCAAGGCCCTTATTATAAGAACTGTATCCATACTTGTAAAAGGTCAATGACCTTGCCTGAAAATAAGCAGCCCTGAAACATAATAAAAATCAAGATGTTTATCCTTGGATAGGTTGTGACCTTTTCAACCAAGGCCCTTATTATAAGAACTGTATCCATACTTGTAAAAGGTCAATGACCTTGCCTGAAAATAAGCAGCCCTGAAACATAATAAAAATCAAGATATTTATCCTTGGATAGGTTGTGACCTTTTCAACCAGGGCCCTTATTATAATAATGCACAAACAGCAAAAAATTATTTACATAAAAAAGGTCAATGCCCTAAAATGGGAATAATCAATAGTGAAACAGGACAAGGCACATCATATTATTGAATTGTGTGTCATCTTTTCAATCAAGGACCTTTTTCAGTAGTTGGTATCATTGAATTTTATAAGACCTTATCAATAAAGGTCTTTGTTAGTGCAAAGAATAGTGATAGGTCATTGACCTTTCATGTAAAAAAAAATAAAATAAAAAAGGTGAAACAAAATGACAGTTTATAAGATATTGAAGAATTTGTGACTCTCTCGATTAAGGCCCTTGATAGAACAGTGCACAAAACAGAAAAAGGTCATTGACCTTGCATCAAAACAAGCAGTCCTGGAAGAAGACAAAATGCAATGTATATCAATCCTTGATATATGTGAACCTTTTAATCTGAGTCCTTGTACGAACATTGCATAAACTGTTGGAAGGTCATTGACCTTTATTTGAAACCAGCAATCCTGAAACAAAACAAACTGTACATCAAAGTATGTTTCTTGTCAATGACCTTGCATCAAAATAAGTAGATATGAAACAAAACAAAAGGAAAGGTTGTGTAATGTATGGTTGTCATTGAATAATATGTAACCATTCAAATCAAGGTCCTTGTGAGAACAGTATGTGGACTTGTCATTGACCCTGTCTGAAAACTTGCACCTCTGAAACAAAACAAAAGACAATGTATGTTATATATTATATTTGACCTTGATGGTTTGATCTTTTCAATCATCTCCCTTGTCAAAACAGTGCATAAACTCGTAAAAGCTCATTGACCTTGCTTGGAGATATGCAGTCCTGAAACAGAGTAAAATCAAATTATATTGTTACAGTAAAAAGTATATCCTTAGAGGTAGTGTTTTCTGGAGGAAACTGCCCTGCAAAACAATATTTCCTTTTTCTACCACCTAAATTCATACTGCTAAATGAACTATGATATGTAAATGGCATGTGGAGGTTTCAGCCTGTCACTGCTCCTGTATGGAAATGGACATTCAATGTGTTACAAGTGTGTTGAAATAATGTTTAGTGAGGCACACAAGTATCCTAGTCCTGGCCGCTCATCTGCTGTGTGAGTGTTTTCTGCCAAATGGTAACTTTCCAGGAAGTTAAACAAGATTTATAGGTCACCATTGATGTAATGAGGGGGTGAATGAATGCCCCTTGTCCCAGATGAAAGAAGATAAATTATATGACCGGATAACCCAGACTGATTAACCCCAAAACATCTGGACATTTGCAAGAGTGGGAAAAAAGGGAAAACTATTGACAAGGATAATGTGTTCATGTCTCACATGCTGTCTGCAGTGTAAAACCCAACACCAACTGAATTTCTATCAGTATCTAATTTATAACTCAGCAAATAAAATGTCAACCAGAATTTGTCAAGAATTGTCAAGAAATGGATCTCTTCCCCAATGTAACTTACAAACCAACATTGGCTGATATCTTGGCTTGTAGTGAACATAATTTCACTCTGAAAAGTCCTAACAGTATCTATACAACCTCAGGATCATGGAAATATAGATATCTAAGAGATCTGAATGTTATATAGTACCATAAAAGTGTAGAAACCGCCAGGCGCGATTTAGACATTTTATACTCTTTTTGTCACTTACTATCCAAGATTTGCTAATATCTTGGCTTGTAGTGAACATTTTTTCAATCTGAAAAGTCCTATCAGTATCTAAACATCATAAGAATCATGAAATAAGAGATATCTAAGAGATTTAAACAGAAACCTTGTTTTGCTCAGATGACACAATAAAGCTCCTGCTTACACATGTTTGCCCTACAATTGAGAGTGCCAGATTCATATATTCAAAGCATGAAGAATGTGTGTGGCAGGAAACACTTAATTATTACCAGATAACAATCCCCCACTGGTTCACCATTTCAGATTTTAAGGAGTGGCAACGTGCATATCATGCTTCAATTATCTACAGTGCAAGTAAGCATACAGTATATGTAGGTTTACTTACATCATATATATCCATAAGTATAAAAATGTTTACATTCACAGTTCATAAACAAGACTAAACGTATGCAGTATACAAAGGTTTCCAATATTGTACCTTATCAGAGGTAAACATATTAAGTTTAGAGATGTATATGTAGACAGTGCATAAACAGTGTTAAACATATGCTGTATATGAATGTTAGCTTATGTCAATCACAACCACAAGTAAACTTAAAAAGTATAGACATGTTTACACACTTGTCACTTCCCATCCAAGATTTGCTAATATCTTGGCTTGTAGTGAACATATTTTCACTCTGAAAATACCTAACAGTATCTAAACAACCTCAGGATCATGGATATAGAGATATCTAAGAGATCTGTATGGTAAATAGTACCATAAAGGTGTAAAAAACGGCAGGCGCGATTTTAATGTTTTATATCTTTCTTGTCACTTCAAATCCAAGATTTGCTGATATCTTGGCTTGTAGTGAATATATTTTCACTCTGAAAAGACCAAACAGTATCTAAACAACTTCAGGATCATGGAAATAAAGATATCTAAGACATCTGAATAGTATCTTGGCTTGTAGTGAACATATTTTCACTCTGAAACGTTCTACCAGTATCTAAACAACCTTAGGATCATGGAAATAGAGATATCTAAGAGATCTGAATGTTGAATAGTACCATAAAGGTGTAAAAAACGGCAGGCGCAATTTTAATGTTTTATACCATTCTTGTCACTTCCCATCCAAGATTTGCTAATATCTTGGCTTGTAGTGAACATATTTTCACTTTGAAAAGCCCTAACAGTATCTTAACAATGTCAGGATCATGGTAATATAGATATCTAAGAGATCTGAATGTTGAATAGTATCATAAAAGTATAAAAAAACGGCAGGCGCGATTTACACAATTTTTTTACATTTTATACCCTCTCTTGTCACTTATAATGCAAGATTTGCTTATATCTTAGTTTGCAGTGAACATATTTTCACTCTGAAAAGTCCTAACAGTATCTAAACAACCTCAGCATCATGGAAATATAGATATCTAAGAGATCTGAATGTTGAATAGTACCAATAAGGTGTAAAAAACGGCAGGCGCGATTTTAATGTTTTATACATTTCTTGTCACTTCCCATCCAAGATTTGCTAATATCTTGGCTTGTAGTGAATATATTTTCACTCTGAAAAGACCAAACAGTATCTAGACAACCTCATGAACATAGATTTAGAGATATCTAAGAGATTTGAATGTTGAATAGTACCAATAAGGTGTAAAAAACGGCAGGCGCGATTTTAATATTTTATACATTTCTTGTCACTTCCCATCCAAGATTTGCTAATATCTTGGCTTGTAGTGAATATATTTTCACTCTGAACAGACCAAACAGTATCTAGACAACCTCATGAACATGGATTTAGAGATATCTAAGAGATTTGAATGTTGAATAGTACCAATAAGGTGTAAAAAACGGCAGGCGCGATTTTAATGTTTTTTACCTTTCTTGTTACTTCCCATCCAAGATTTGCTAATATCTTGGCTTGTAGTGAACATATTTTCACTCTGAAAAGTCCTAACAGTATCTAAACAATCTCAGGATCATGGAAACATAGATATCTAAGAGATCTGAATGATAAATAGTACCATAAAGGTGTAAAAAACGGCAGGCGCGATTTTAATGTTTTATACCTTTCTTGTCACTTCCCATGCAATATTTGCTAATATCTTGGCTTGTAGTGAACATATTTTCACTCTGAAAAGTTCTAACA
The DNA here is from genome assembly GCA_949316495.1 of Amphiduros pacificus. Classification (NCBI taxonomy): domain Eukaryota; kingdom Metazoa; phylum Annelida; class Polychaeta; order Phyllodocida; family Hesionidae; genus Amphiduros; species Amphiduros pacificus. The sequence goes on along the minus strand of OX439000.1, from coordinate 113,744 downwards.
GTATCTAAACAACTTCAGGATCATGGGAATAGAGATATCTAAGAGATTTGTATGATAAATAGTACTATAAAGGTGTAAAAAACGGCAGGCGCAATTTTAATGTTTTATACCTTTCTTGTCACTTCCCATCCAAGATTTGCTAATATCTTGGCTTGTAGTGAACATATTTTCACTCTGAAAAGCCCTAACAGTATCTAAACAATGTCAGGTTCATGGTAATATAGATATCTAAGAGATCTGAAAGTTGAACAGTACCATAAAAGTATAAAAAACGGCAGGCGCAATTTACACAATTTTTTGACATTTTATACCCTTTCTTCTCACTTACAATCCAAGATTTGCTTATATCTTAGTTTGCAGTGAACATATTTTCATTCTGAAAAGTTCTAACAGTATCTAGACAACCCCAAGATCATGGATATAGAGATATCTAAGAGATCTGAATGTTGAATAGTACCATAAAGGTGTAAAAAACGGCAGGCGAGATTTTAATGCTTTATACATTTCTTGTCACTTCCCATCCAAGATTTGCTAATATCTTGGCTTGTAGTGAACATATTTTCACTCTGAAACGTCCTACCAGTATCTAAACAACCTCAGGATCATGGAAATAGAGATATCTAAGAGATCTGTATAATAAATAAGACCATATAGGTGTAAAAAACGGCAGGCGCAATTTTAATGTTTTATACCATTCTTGTCACTTCCCATCCAAGATTTGCTAATATCTTGGCTTGTAGTGAACATATTTTCACTTTGAAAAGCCCTAACAGTATCTAAACAATGTCAGGATCATGGTTATATAGATATCTAAGAGATCTGAATGTTGAATAGTACCATTAAAGTATAAAAAAACGGCAGGCGCGATTTACACAATTTTTTTACATTTTATACCCTCTCTTGTCACTTATAATGCAAGATTTGCTTATATCTTAGTTTGCAGTGAACATATTTTCACTCTGAAAAGTCCTAACAGTATCTAAACAACCTCAGCATCATGGAAATAGAGATATCTAAGAGATCTGAATGTTGAATAGTACCATAAAGGTGTAAAAAATGGCAGGCGAGATTTTAATGTTTTATACATTTCTTGTCACTTCCCATCCAAGATTTGCTAATATCTTGGCTTGTAGTGAACATTTTTTCACTTTGAAAAGTCATAACAGTATCTGAACAACCTGAGGAACATGCAAATAGAGATATCTTGTCACTTACAATGCAATATATAATATCCTATTGTAGTAATTTATCAATTCAAATAAAGTCCTCAAATGCACATTTTCCAATGTTGTATGCATATGTGCATATATGCAATTCCAAGAGCTACTAATCATAGAAGTAATTTTACATATTTGTTTGTCCTTTCATGTGAAGCTCTTTATGTAACATGTATAAAAAAAATCCCTATTCTCATATACATATACAAATATATGATCAAAATGTCCAAGTTGAAAAATACAATTAACCATAATATTGATTAAAGGTGATATGAATATATACTGATATTAACAACATAAATACAATATTGTAAAGACATTCAACAATCTTTACAACATTGTTTATGAACTGATACGTGCAATTTGATATATTTGGTAAAATACAACATATTTAAGCATTGTAAATAAGTAAATGGTATTTACAAAATTGTTTATTAGCTGAAAGATCTTCATTGGTCTTTACAATGGAAAAACAATACATGTTTATTTTTGTAAATCTTATTTTTCGGGCAGTGTCTTCTCTTAAGGGATATCTCAGATTTTATCATTTGATTCATCCATGGTGCAGATTTGCGGGCAGGGGTGAGTGACTCCTTGAAGGGAGCATGTCCATCATAATGGATGTAAGTTTAGAGATATAGTAATCTACCATATCCTGAAGTGAAAATTCATTCAATGAAATGGTATCTTGAGCAATAGATCTTATGTCCTTTCTAAGGGCCTCAGTATCTAGTTTTTTAAAACCTTATGGATTTCTTACTAGGCTTAAGTGGGGCAAGGTTAAAGGTCATTATGATCATTTTATGGTAGGATATGTAATCATCAACTAGGTGCCCTTTTAGTAATGTCAAGGGATTAAGGGTGTTTCCAAGCTTATGAGTCGGTTCATTCACCCATTGGGTCATCTCGAAGGTGTCCAGAATATTATTAAATCTAATAATATCAGGTATTTCAGGTTTAATCATGTGAAAATTATAGTCATGCAGGAATATGACTTCATGTGTGAGAAGTGAATAGTGGGCAATTTTTCCTGTAATTTCGTCATAAAAAGTGTACCTATTTTTATCAGAGGGCTCAGGTCGATATATAGTCACAAAAGTAATATTTTTCCCATTTAGTTTGACAGAAGTTTCCATTAGTTCCATAGTTGCAGTGGCTGGTTGAACAGTTTTCTGAATTATTAAGGGCAGTTAATGCTTAAAAATAATTCCTATCCCTCCACCGGACCTGCCAAGTCAGGGAAGAGATTCAAGTTTAAGGTTGCCCTCCTCCAAGTGGTTGGTTATCATCTTATCCGTTTCTTCATGTAACCATGTCTCATTTAGAAACAAGGCATCAAGGTTGTTCTCGAAGAAGTAGTTCTTAACAAGCAGCATCTCATTAGAAATTGATTGTGCATTGCAACAAACAATGGTCAATTCTTTGTATGCATTATTTTTGGGGCATGTTAATGTTTGGGTTGATCCTAGATGTTCAGATGTTTCCGATAGTGTAACGTCCAGGATCCCAAAGCAATTACGGGTTGAGATGTTAGTTGGCGTAAAGATGTTTTTGTTTACTTCATGTCAGATAGCACATGCCCTTCGCCCTCAGAATTATTAAGGGCAGTTAATGCTTAAAAATAATTCCTATCCCTCCACCGGACCTGCCAAGTCAGGGAAGAGATTCAAGTTTAAGGTTGCCCTCCTCCAAGTGGTTGGTTATCATCTCATCCGTTTCTTCATGTAACCATGTCTCATTTAGAAACGAGGCATCAAGGTTGTTCTCGAAGAAGTAGTTCTTAACAAGCAGCATCTCATTAGAAATTGATTGTGCATTGCAACAAACAATGGTCAATTCTTTGTATGCATTATTTTTGGGGCATGTTAATGTTTGGGTTGATCCTAGATGTTCAGATGTTTCCGATAGTGTAACGTCCAGGATCCCAAAGCAATTACGGGTTGAGATGTTAGTTGGCGTAAAGATGTTTTTGTTTACTTCATGTCAGATAGCACATGCCCTTCGCCCTCGACCGTTTTGGATTGATCGTTTAAATAGGGATGGGTGATATGTATATCGGTTTGAGAGGAGCAGAATAGTGAATGGATTACAAGTGATATTGGATTTACCAAGAGATGTATTTCGACTTAAGTGGTAATATTTTATAGCCAACAAATATAAATAAAATCAAAGTTAAAACAATCACAAATAAAATATCATATTAACTAAGTTTGATCCCCGGAAGAATGGTTGAATTTAGTGCACACATAGGCCCTGGTGATTAACACCATTCCAAGATTTAGATGCCCATGATAAGACGTGATCACCAAGTGCAACCCCTTTCCCCACAAATCACCAAAGGACATTCTATGAAAACAGTTAAAACAATGAAGTTCATCAATAATATCAAAACTATTCAACATTCAGATCTCTTAAATATCTCAACATATATGTTCCTGAGGTTGTTTAGATACTGTTAGGACTTTTACGAGTGAAAATATGTTCACTACAAGCCAAGATATTAGCAAATCTTGGATGGGAAGTGACAAGAAAGGTATAAAACATCAAAATCACGCCTGCCATTTCAAGCCAAGATATCAGCCAGTGTTGGTTTGTAAGTTACATTGGAGAATAGATCCATTTCTTGACAATTCTTGACAAATTTTGGTTGACATTTTAATTTGCTGAGTTATAAATTAGATACTGATAGAAATCCAGTTGGTGTTTGGTTTTACACTGCAGACAGCATGTGAGACATGTACACATTATCCTTGTCAATAGTTTTCCCTTTTTATCCCAGTCTTGCAAATGTCCAGATGTTTGGGGTCAATCAGTCTGGGTCATCCGGTCATATAATTTATCTTCTTTCATCTGGGACAAGGGGCATTCATTCACCCCCTCATTACATCAATGGTGACATATAAATCTTGATTAACTTCCTGGAAAGTTACCATTTGGTAGAAAACACTCACACAGCAGATGAGCAGGCAGGACTAAGATATTTGTGTGCCTTACTAAACATTATTTTGACACACTTGTAACACATTGAATGTCCATTTCCATACAGGAGCAGTGACAGGCTGAAACCTCCACATGCCATTTACATATCATAGTTCATTTAGCAGTATGAATTTAGGCGGTAGAAAAAAGAAATATTGTTTTGCAGGGCATTTTACTCCAGAAAACACCACCTCCAAGGATATTCTTTTTGCTGTAACAATATAATTTAATTTTACTCTGTTTCAGGACTGCATATCTCCAGCCAAGGTCAATGAGCTTTTACAAGTTTATGGGCTGTTTTGACGAGGGAGCTGATTGAAAAGATCAAACCATCAACATGAAGGTCAAATATAATATATAACACACATTGTCTTTTGTTTTGTTTCAGAGGTGCTAGTTTTCAGACAGGGCCAATGACAAGTCTACATACTGTGCTCACAAGGGCCTTGATTTGAATGGTTAAATATTATTTAATGACAACCATACAGTGCACAGCCTTTCCTTTTGTTTTGTTTCATATATACTTATTTTGATGCAAGGTCATTGACAAGAAACATACTTTGATGTACAGTTTGTTTTAATTATTCAGGATTGCTGGTTTCAAATAAAGGTCTTCCAACAGTTTATGCAATGTTCGTACAAGGACTCAGATTAAAAGGTTCACATATATCAAGGATTGATATACATTGCATTTTGTCTTCTTCCAGGAATGCTTGATTTGATGCAAGGTCAAAGACCTTTTTCTGCTTTGTGTACTTTTCTATCAAGGGCCTTAATCGAGAGAGTCACAAATTATTCATTATCTCATACTTGGTGCTTCAAGAGGGTGTTCTGCACCTATGAGATATTCTTTTGCAGATCACCCTTCTGCTGAACTACTTTCTCAGATCACCCCTCTGCCGAACTACTTTCGCAGATCACCCATGTGCCGAACTACTTTTGCAAATCATCCTTGGTCCAAATGACAAGTGAGATCCTTCCACCAGAACCAACAAAAGAGATCTGTCAGGCTGAACACTGCATGAACCCATGCTCTTGATTTTATCTCATATTTATCTACCGCAAATGGTTTATATACCAGACCAGTAAAGAAAAGAACATGTGAGTGCAGTGTTCAGGCTGACAGATCTTTCAAGTTGGTTCTTGTGGAAGGATCTCAATGCCCACCTCTCAATGACGTCATTACAGTAAAATATGTGTTGCAAAAAACAGTAAAATATATGTTGCAATGACGTCATTGAGTGTGATGTCATTAAAAAGGGGCGTGGCATTGTTTATTTTGTTTGACACACACAACATAGGTCTGCACATGCTGCAATGTTTTCCTCTCTGTGTTGCTTTAAATAGATTGGACATCAAACCAAAACCTTTATCTCATACCTATCTGTAGGAGTAAAGTATGAGATAAAGTCAAGAACATAGGTTCGTGCAGTGTTCAGGCTGACAGATCTCTTACTTTGGTTTTGGTGGAAGGATCTCACAATATAGAGTGGCACTATGCCCACCTCTCAATGGCGTCATAACATAATAAATTATATGTTGCAATGACGTCATTGAGTGTTACGTCATTAAAAAGGGGGCGTGGCATTGTTTATGTTGTTTGACACACACAACATAGGTCTGCACATGCTGCAATGTTTTCCTCTCTGTGTTGCTTTAAATAGATTGGACATCAAACCAAAACCTTTATCTCATACCTATCTGTAAGAGTAAAGTATGAGATAAAGTCAAGAACATAGGTTCGTGCAGTGTCAGGCTGACAGATCTCTCTCGTTGGTTCTGGTGGAAGGATCTCACTTCGGACTCTTGAGATCCTTCCACCAGAACCAACTTGAGAGATCTGTCAGCCTGAACACTGCACTCACATGTTCTTGCCTTAATATTTCTTATTTGAAACTGTCATTTTGTTTCACCTTATTATTTAATTTTTTTTTACATGAAAGGTCTATGACCTATCACTATTCTTTGCTCTAACAAAGACTTATAAAATTCAATGATACCAACTACTGAAAAAGGTCCTTGATTGAAAAGATGACACACAATTCAGTAATATGATGTGCCTTGTCCTGTTTCACAATTGATTGTTCCCATGTTAGGGCATTGACCTTTTTTATGGAAACGACCCTATGCTGTTTGTGCCTTATTATAATAAGGGCCCTGGTTGAAAAGGTCACAACCTATTCAAGGATAAATATCTTGATTTTAATTATTTTTCAGGGCTGCTTATTTTCAGGCAAGGTCATTGACCTTTTACATGTATGGATACAGCTCTAACAAGGGACTTGATTGAAAAGGTCACATATAGTTTCAGGATATTCATGTTTTGTAGTAAGGCTCCTTGTTTCCTTTGAAGGACAATGAACCTGTATTTTAGAAAACTTTTGTGCAGAAACGGTCAATGACCTTTCGCCATTTTTGGAAATGTCTTTCAAATGTGTATGTTATTCTTATTACTATAAATAATTTTCATTTCAGACAGATTGTTTCAGCAGTCTTATTTCAATGACCTTTTGAATTGTTATTTTTCTAACAATAGCCATCAGTGCAAAAATCCAAATACCGTTTATTATCAATTATCCAAATGCCCTGAGGTATAACCTTCAAATAAAGATATAGCCTTTTTTCTCTTGTAAATATGCTTTCTTTATATAAGCATCTTAGCTAAATATTGTAAATGTCAAAATAATACATTTAAGCATATTTTGTGTCCAAGTAAAGATCATATTTGACAAGCTTTTCACATGCATCTTGTTCATCTTTACATGCATATAGTATCTTGTATTTGTCTTGTTTATTTGAAATTTAACATCTTTTCTGATTTTGTAAAGATCAAGTAAAGATCATATTTGACAAGCTTTTCACATGCATCTTGTTCATCTTTACATGAATATATTATCTTGTATTTGTCTTGTTTATTTGAAATTTAACATCTTTTCAGAATTTGTAAAGGCTTGCAAATTCCGGTCTTTACTGTCTTTGATGCATACAGGCCAGCCTGGAACAGCATTGTATGATCTGAAAATAAAAGTTCAACCCAAGCGGCACTGTGAGTGTGGAGTTTACCCCGTGACAACTGGTAGTGAGCTTTCGATCCGCGGTATGGGCTGACGTTCACAAGGAGACCAGAGGTGGGTGTGTATGTGTATTATGGTAAAATGGGCTTGTGTTTAATCAACGCATCTTGTTTTGTTTTTGCTCTTTTATTTTGTGACTTTAATTGAATCAAATGTCAAGAGGGGGTGAGCCCGCTTAATCAAGTGAATCTAAACAGTTTGAAATTTCTGCCCAATTAGGTGCGATTCAGGGTCTCTTGGAGAGTCTGTTCCGTCACACTAATAGTTCACAGGAGGCTCTGATTCATAATTTGGACCTGGTAGGGGTCAACGTCTCTTCCTTGTCACTACCAATCATGGCAGTGAAAAATAAGTTAACTTTTTCTGGTAGGTAGACAGAATCGGCTGAAGATTTTATCAGGGAGCTCAAGTACCTTAAAATGGCCAATGGTTGGGATGATAAGAAATTAATGGGGAACGCGTTAGTCTCACTGAAAGCCAGAGGGGGGTAACGCTCCTAGTTTTGTCATATTTTAGGAAAAATTCTTGGCCAGGTTCAAAGATGACCTCAGCACTTCAGATCTCTTGTCAGATGTGCTGGCCATGTCTCAGAATAGAGGGCAACCTGTGGACGATTACTTGTCCTTGGTTTTCAAGAAATTGGCTAAACTAACAGAGATGTCTGAGGAAGTTAAAGTGCGTCTTGTCATCAATGGCTTTCTTCCGGGTATTAGGGACAACCTTAAACTGAAGGAAACTAAGACTATGTCAGATTTGGAGTTACGGTCACAAAGGATGGAAAAATTGAGTTTTGTCCAAAAATCGGCAGCAGTCCATTCATGAGTCGGAGGTCAACTCCCTGTCGAGTTCTGATATTGGAGGGGTGAAGCCAAAATTGTACACTCCACCCATTAGGTCTGCAAATACTAAGTATCTGGCTTATGGCCAGCCACGTGCCAGCTCTGATGGACAGCCCGTCTCTTACCCAAATCAGGGGAGAGGGGGCTCAAATAATAACTCCCATGCACATAGGTTCGGAGTGTCTGGCAATTGAGCACAACCTGGTCCCTGTTGGTCGTGTGGTGGCCCCCACGTCCGACGTAATTGCCCCAATATGTCACGGCCCGTTGGGGCTCGTGAAACGATGGGAAGGGGAAGAGGATATAGTGAGTAGGTATGGTCGAGGCCTCAACCAGCCTCACAGTTTCGCAGGAGGTCTGGAAATCGAAGGGGTCGCCCACATTTAAACTAAATAATCCCAACATTACGGGTGACAGATCCCGATGGTCTAGTAGTGTTGGGGATGACAAATCTGTAAATGTTTCTGCTGTTGTGTGTGGCAGATCCTATGTGACAAGCAAAATAGTATCATATTAGGGTCAGGAGGTCGGGCTCTTGTTACTCCTAGATAGTGGTGCAACAACGTCTGTTTTGTCTCACTAGATATACATAAAATATTTTTCCCACATGCCTCTGAAACCTGATCCTATGATTGTAAATGGTTTCAGCGGAGGCCAGTTGAATGCTGTGGGGAGTCATCTCTCTGCTGGGTTAGTAATGCATCTCATTAGCTTGCACTTGTTGGCCTCCACGTTGCACTCTGTAACCTCTGTGATCTCTTGCGAAATATCATGATTGTCTATACTTGTATATAAGAGTCTATAGATGGGTAATCTATATCCTACACTATCAACATCATTAAGATACATACTAGATTTAGTGCATTTAACACAGTTACAAGAGATATTGACATCATTAAGATACATAACAGACTTAGAACAGTTGACATTAGAAAAAGTCCAATGCTCATCCATGTAAGTGTCATTCATATCATTACAAGTAACATGATCCATAGTTGCCTGAGAAGTGATCAGATTTTATCTGTAATCCTGGTCAGCTGTGAAATGCATCAACGTCCTTTTGTTTTTTCACAATCTCAGCAACCGAGGGTAGTATGATTACGTGGTCAGCTGAACCAACCCTATCCGATCTGCGTGCCAGTCAAGGTCCTGGGCAGTAGTTTGTAAAACACAATCACCCCTCATTAAACCCTCGGCCAGTTGATTTTGTTGCCCCTCTTTTGGCACACAGATGAGTACGACCTTGTGCAGTGTGCAGGCGTGAGATTTAACATGGATGTGTTTAATTTGGCTCCGGTTTTGTTGTGTTTTGTTGCAATTCCAGGTGCTCTATTGAATCCTTAAACGTTCTAATACAAACTCACCTGTTCAGTCACACTTTTTTCTCAAAAGTCTACATTCTTTTCGTGACTTTAGTGCACGTTTTCAGTGTAAAATCTGATCTGTAGCGAGGGTCGGATTTTGCTTCACCTTTACAAGGCACTGCACTCAAGGAGCAGATCTGATTGTACTTGGCGTTTAAAGGTGTTCGCTCAACCCTTCTAATAAATTATTCTTTTCTCAAGCTTGGAACCACCTCCTAGCTTTCGTTATCTAACCACCTAGATAACCTCTGCCTGACCACTTAGGCTCTACCCAACCACCTGGGTACTGTTTATCGTTTTCAATTTATTGAAAAATACTCTGCCTAACCACCTAGTCCCCGTATAAGATTTTTTGTCCCGCTCGTAGACAGACTCTTAACTTCACTGCTTTGCGCGTCAATATAGCAATTCTTATAAGGATTCGCTGCAAAGCTAACCATTTATATTCTAAATATTTTGTACAGAATATTTATATTAAAATATAATATTTAGATATTTATTCTGTATACACAAATATTTCAGCGTAAATATATTGATCGCCAGTTATTATTCCTGGCATACACACACACAAATATAGAACACCACCCGCCTCTATCACCTATGCTCTTGACATGATGGCAGTGACAAAGCATAGCCCTGAGGCGCCCGCTACCCATCCCGTCCCGGGAGCACTCAAACAACCTGCCCTTCATCCCGCTGATGAACTCTCGGTTCTCAAGAAAACCTACGAGGACCTAGTCAAGATGAACGAAGCCAACAAGGCCTCAAACAACTGATTAACTGACAGGGTTAGGGTGCTAACTGATGATAAGGACTCGCTCGAGGCCGATAACACCTCCCTCTCTGCCGAGCTGGCCTCCACTCTCAAGATGATAAAAGAAAAATATGAACTGCTTGACACGTTCCTACCCTCTTCTTCAGACAATTTTAAGATTCAAAATTAATATTTTTTTGAATGTTTTTGGGACTTCTTTTATACATCTGTCTAGTCCTGACCATATTTTTTTTTTTATATTTATTTTCTTCCATTGATCATTAGAAAAAAAAAGGTTTTTTCTTGGGAATGATATTTCCGATATTATCATTTCTGATTATACTACTTTCAATGTGCAGACTACCAATATTATTATACCTGCCGGATTGGCCAGAGATTTATAATTGAAGTGTTAAAGTTGTCAAGAAAAAAAATTCTAAGTAAAAAATATATTTCTTTAATTTTTAAGAAAACAGTTTTAATTATGCAATTTTTATAAAGATGAAAATAAGAAATCATACTGAGGGCCAGTTTATCATTTTTAAATTCATTTTCATTTTTTTTACATAAAACAAGAGTATAGTCATAGAGAGATAAATTAAAAAGATAATTACAACAAAAACAATGTGCATATTTTTATAACCAATAATTTTTATTTGATTTCTTTCTTTCATGCAATCAGAATTTAATTTTCTACAGCAGTTCTACATATTGGCGTTGAGAGTGGAATTGCGGCTTTCATTTGAGCTCCGATAAAATCGTCCTTCTTGGTCGATTTTCTGGAGTCTATTGCTAGTCTATCGCCTCACTTTCTCGCAGAGAACCCGGTCTATACAAAGGTCTATCTGATATCAGACTTACTGCAAGCTCTGACGGCAGTTTTGATTGGAAATCCGCTCGCGAGGGCGGGATCATACTGTGTTGTCTTTGCGAGGCACCGCGCTCACGAGTATCCACTCTTTGCTGCCAGTGTCGAGTGCTTGGTCTGATACCTTATATCCTCTGTATTCATAAAACTTGTTGCTTCTGGTGTCTAGAATCACCTTCAGACCCATCAGCGACATATTTTTGAAATTACAGTGATTTTCAGACTTGTTCCGACGGTGGTTGTTGATACACAAACAAGGGGCTACTACCAGCCATTTTTTGTTGTTGTGACGCACCACCCACTGTCCAATACACATTTGCAAGCAACTACGCAAGTGGTTCTTTCTTGCAATATACCTATTTATAGGTACATATACCAATCTAATTTGCACGCTATACGTGTCTGAACTCACTTCAGTCACTTTTAGAAGCAAATTCGGTATATTAAACTACTATACAGTGTCTTTCGGACTTGTTCCGACGGTGGAAGAACAGAGTACTCGCTACCTGCTCCACCCGCTGTGGAGCAGAACGAGGGGGAATAAAGACAATCGGATTTTTATCTCCAAAGAGGCAGCTGGCGCCATCATTGGAAAAGGTGGCGCCACCATCCGTCGTCTTAAAGCAACTACTGGGGCATCCATCGGGATCGTCAAAGAACGAACTACAAAAGGAGAGACATTAAACTTTGTGAACATCAGTGGTGGGAATGAAGCCACTCGAAAGGCACGAAAGGAAGTCTTTAAAATCATAAATTCGTGCAAATGAAGGTACTGGCCGGCACTGTGTCATGATGATGTTGATATGAATAAAGAGATTTTCCATAATCATAACTTTGTTTGTATATGTTCATGTTATAAAACTATTGTTAAAAATGATAAGAATATTAAAGGACAGCTTAGACTGCCCCCTATGGGTTTTTCCTCAAACTATCTTATCCTTTGCAATATGCATGAACACAGTCTCAAAACACGTGGGTCGTTAGCAAATATAAATTTCTATCTTATCGCCCCATCTCAAATAAAACTTCTCTGCAGTTCTCCTTTTAAGAATGCAGCTAAGGTAATTTTGAACAGAAATATTGAATTATTTCCATGCCAACATAAACTCACACTTGAGACCCAACAGTCTGTCAGCTACGACACGTTGCTATCTGTACATGGTGCCGGCGAGCATCTCAAAAACACCATCAAAACAGCCAAAATTAGCATTTTGAAGATGGAAAATATCAATTTACAGGAACTACATCCTGCTACACACATTATTCCATCATTTTCTAATAGATACTCACGTATGTCTTGTGGTGATCCTTCAAATTGTTCAAATTGGTGGGAGCCGTCTGCTTCGAGTTGTGCATCCCTTCCTCGTGGTAGCGTACAACGTGGCGCTTTACGGAAATACCCGAACCACAGCTTCCGGAGCCACAAGAACATACGAACGACCACAAATCGCTACCATTGTCTATCAGATCCGGAAACGCCCGAATCACATCTGCTCGTGGAAACACGTGGTCTGAACGTAAACATAAACAATGGCAATACACATCCGTCTTCTGCTTCGACCAATCACGTCTCAGGGCCGGCTCCAACTACACGTGGTCGCTCTGCTCCACGTGGTCGGCCTCGGATTGTAAACAAACAGCATTCTCGTATTAAAAATCCTAATAGAAACGGGAAGAAAACATTAAATATTGGGTGTTGCAATGTACAGAGCATATCTAGCAAGATCCTGCCAATAAAAGATTATTTTACTGAGCATGACCTTGATGCCCTGTTCATGACTGAGACTTGGATGCATGACTCAAATTCTGACAAAGTCAAAAGTGAACTTAAAGAAGGGTCACTTGAATTTGAGTCCTTTCCTAGAATTGGTCGTACAGGGGGAGGATTAGGGATTTTATACAAATCTGAACTCCCCTTCATAACCAATAGGGCCAACCAACCAGTAGTCACCACCATGGAGCTCATGGAGTCATCCATCACATTGAAGGGAAAAAAGGTAACATTTGTGGTGATATACAGACCTGAACCATCTGATCGAAATAGATATACCTACTCTGAGTTCTATGATGAGTTCACCCAATTGGTTGCACATTATGGTTCTTTTAGTCGTGAGGTCATTTTCCTTGGTGACTACAACTTCCATGTTAACTTGCCCTTAAAACCGGATGTCATTAAATTTAATGACATCCTATCTACCTTTGATCTAACACAATGGGTTCAAGAACCAACCCATAGGTTAGGGAACACCCTTGATCTAATCATGACCTTTAGGGGAAATAAGCTCATGAAGAGTCACCTGGTAGATGAATACCTATCTGATCATAAAATGATTAAGATTTACCTTGATATTGTACCTCCTAAACCCCCTAAAAAATCTATCAAATTTAGGAATTTCAAGGCATTAGATCTTGAATCTCTAAGAAGGGACATTAAATCCCTAACTGACAGAGACTCAACTTGGGAACATTTATCATTGGAGGACATGGTAAATTATTATGATAGGGAACTCACATCACTCATGGACAAACATGCACCAATTAAGGTTGCCATGGTCACCCAACGCAAACCTGTACCTTGGATGAGTGACCAATTAAAGCTGGAAAGATCTCTCAAGAGGAGGCTTGAGAGAAAAATGAGCAAGACTGGCACTCAAATTGACAAGGAGCTGTATAACTCTCAGAGGAACAAATACAACTCAATGCTTAAATCTGCTCAATCATCATATTTTTCCAACCTGGTTGAGGAAAACAAACATGACCCCAAAAAGCTTTTTAGAGTCATTGACACAGTCATGCACAAGAAAAAGGACACACCTATGCCCCAATCTGACTTTGAGATTACTCAAGCTGAGAAGTTCAACACATTCTTTCTTGAAAAAATAGAGAGAATCCGCCTGGACATTGATAATGCTCCATCTGGTCAAATTTCGCCACCAGGTGACACTACAAACAATAGTACTACATGTCTGGATAGGTTCACACCCCTAACCATTGATGACGTACGGAAATTGGTCAAAAGGTCAGCAAAGAAGTCATGTGACCTGGATCCAATTCCAACCTGGCTCTTACTTGACCTCTTAGATGACCTCCTACCAATAATTACTTCCATCATAAATAAATCACTGATGGAATCAGCAGTATCGGAAAATATGAAAAAAGCCATCATAACACCCCTGCTGAAGAAACTAGGTCTGGAACTGGTTGAAAAAAACTATAGGCCTGTTTCCAACCTAACATTTGTCTCCAAACTAACCGAGAGGGCGGTTGCAGACCAACTAGTCCCCCATCTTGTAAGGAATGGTCTTACTGACAAGTTTCAATCTGCCTACAAGGAATATCACAGCACTGAAACTGCTTTGCTAAAAGTGCAAAATGATATCTTGGGCTGCCTTGACAATAGAAAGATAGTTATCTTGTTGTTGCTTGACCTTTCCGCTGCCTTTGACACTATTGACCATAAAATCCTTTTGGACAGGCTGAGGGATAGATGCAACGTCACAGGTCATGCACTCTCCTGGATTCGGTCATACCTAATGGACAGAAAGCAATGTGTGAAGGTGGGGATTCATAGATCCTGTCTCAAATCCTTAAAATATGGGGTACCCCAGGGCTCAGTCCTGGGTCCTATACTGTTCACCATTTACATGACACCCCTATCTGATATACTTGCAAAATATGGTCTGAGCTATCATATTTATGCAGATGATACTCAGATCTACATCCCTGTGGACCACGCCTCTCCCCATCATGTGGATATGAGCAGACACAAACTGGAGGAGTGTGTCAGGGAAGTCAGAAATTTCCTCATATCAAACAAGATGAAGATAAATGATGGAAAGACAGAGATGCTCATATGTACTGACAGATACAGTACTACCACCCATGGCAGTATCCCATCCACAATCAGAGTGGGTGACTCTGATATTGCTCCTAGTCAGTCAGTTGTTGACCTTGGTATCACATTTGACTCCAACATGGACATGAAGGCCCAGATCAGGAAAATGTGTCAGAAGGGCTATTATCACATCAGGAACCTGGCGGCCATCAGACATTGTCTAGACGAGAAGACCGCGGTAACACTTACCCATGCTTTTGTTACATCCACCCTTGACTATGGTAATGGTCTTCTGGCAGGTCTTCCTAAATCTGACATCATGAAACTGCAATACCTCCAAAACTCTGCAGCACGGGTAGTTGGAAAAATCAGGAAATTTGATCACATTTCAGGAAAATTAAGGGAACTGCATTGGCTTCCCGTTCATGCGAGAATTGATTTTAAAATCCTCCTATTAACCTGGAAAGCCCTTAACGGTAAGGCTCCGCCTTACTTACGGGATCTACTCCTGATTAAAGAAGGTGAACGCTGTCTAAGATCCAATGATGGCACCCACCTACAGGTACCTAAAACCAGGCTAAGGACAATAGGTGACAGGGCCTTCTCATCTGTAGGCCCACGACTATGGAATTCCTTGCCTACTGATATAAGGACAAGCACGTCAGTCTCCTCGTTTAAGAGTAGGCTGAAAACTCATCTCTTCAGGATGCATGTCCTGAACTCAGCGCTATGAACAGACTTGTCTGGTATCAGCGCTATACAAATTTTATTATTATTATTATTATTATTATTATTATCGGTTTCTCATATAATAAACAGGTATCACTAAGGGGAGGAGATATACAAGTGCCATTACCAAATGTAGCAATGACTCCTTGAGTCAAAGAGGTTTCATTGCAAGTTAAATCACAAGTCTAAGGAATCTTGTTCTGGTTTATCAAAGTGTCCTTGCATGAGAGTCTCTGTATGTTGCAGAAATGTTGTGACATGTTGCAAAAACATCCAAGGAAAGAGTTGACCACCCCGGCCAAACATATCAGGCAACAGTATTCATTTCATCAATTTAAAAAAAAATCATATTCTTAGCTGTTTCAATTTTAACTCTTTCATCCTTGATGCAAAATACTTCTTCCCAAAATTGTTTTCATAGGAGTCAATACTTATTTTTTGCCCACGCACATTGGCGCCGCCTTTACTGATGATCCTCCCAACTATTCCCAGAGGAATCTAAATCATCTCCTCGTATCCAGCCTTTTTTGAGCATATTCCAGAATTCTCAGGTATTCTGTTTGAGGTATTCTCATTCCCTTACGTGAGGAGGTATGAACTTCTTTTCTCATGGATGAGTGGATAGCTCATCAATAGTCCTGGTCAGGTATTGAATATTATTTCTTCTGAGAAAGCCATTTTCATTCAAAAGTTCATATTTGGGTAGTTTCTCAAATTTCTGAACTACCACAAATCCAAAACCGTCCATTTTATGCATCTTTAGTTTCTCCACAAGCATTTCTTGTTTTAGACATTTTATACCCTATATTTTGACTTGCAATCCAAATTTTGCTAGTATCTTAGCTTGTTGTGAAGGTTTCGTCACTGAGTATTTGTATCCATATCTTAAAAAAGGGGAACATTGTGATAGAAATATATAAGAAATCTGAATGTAAATATAGTACCATAAAGTGAAAAACCGACAGGCACAATTTAGACATTTCATACCCTTTCTGGTGACTTGCAAACCATGATTTGCTAATATCTTCGCTTGTAGGGAACATCAGTATCGAAACAAACTGTGAAAATATAAACAAAACATTAGGCTCATGGAAATATGAAGGTTGACTTACCTGTGAGAAATGGGATATGGTGCTGATAATGGGTAAAATGGTATCCACTATTGATGTTGAATATTGATAGTGATGTATAATATTTCTGTATTGTATAATTCAGATGACAGTATATAACACAGATGGTCTGTATTATCAGCCTTTGGCAGTTATAACTAAGAGCTAGAGGTTGCCAATTTTAATAGACACCTTATTTCACTCAGATGCCACAATAAAGCTTCAGACCCGCACACTCCACGTGGCACACATCTGACATATAAAAAATTACGATGTTAGTTGCATACATAATGGTATCACATATGATACTACAGTCTGACTGTGTATCAGAGCATGAAGGAGGTATTAAATTTAAGGCCAATGCATATATATGCATATATATGTTGACATTTGGGGGATTTATTTATTCAGATAATCATGATACATATGCTTATAGTGTACAATATTGTTGTATAGTATACATATACGCTCCAGCGGATTTCACCACCTTTTCTGATGATTCGTCCAAAACTATGAACTGCAAATGGCACACATCTGATACATAAAAAGTTATCAGGGCGGAACGGTGTAAAAGAGACAACTGTGTTACCAAAAACATAACTCATCAGTATCGTTTGCCAAAAACTAGAGCTGCCTTGAATCTTCCACACTTCTTTGGGAGTTTATTCCATACAGGTAAAAAATAATATTTGTTTCCTTTTAAATCAAATCATATATATTTATCATTTTCATATTAAGTTATTTTGGTTTTAACCAGTGCACTATATCATTTTGTCACTTTCAATATTTCTGATATATGATCACACTTACTGATCTCCTCAAATACACATGCTGCAGAGTTCTGCAGATATTGCAACTTCTTCACATCTGATTTTGGGAGACCAGGAAGGAGACCATTTCCGTAGTCCAGGTTATCAAAGGTGTGAGAAAATGTTTCAGCAGTCTTCTCTTCTAATAATAATAATAATAATTTATATAGCGCTATTCCAGACTAGGTCTGCTCAAAGCGCTTTATTAAGATTAAGATAGTGCTTTTTATATAGATATGTCTTAAGTTTTTTCTTGAAAGTGTCAACAGTTTTACAGTTCTTCACTTCAAGGGGCAGGGCATTCCAATTCCTTGGCGCATACACCATGAATAATAATAATAATAATAATAAAATTTGTCCTAATATTAGTAGGCAAGGAATTCCATAGTCGTGGACCTACAGATGAGAAGGCCCTGTCACCTACTGTCCTTAGCCTGGTTTTAGGTACTTGTAGGTGGGTGCCATCATTGGATCTTAGACAGCGCTCACCTTCTTTGATCAGGAGTAGATCACGTAAGTAAGGCGGAGCCTTACCATTAAGGGCTTTCCAGGTTAATAGAAGAATTTTAAAATCAAATCTCAAGTGAACAGCAAGCCAACGCAGTTCCTGTAATTTTCCTGAAATGTGATCGAAGAGTTTTGGAGGTATTGCAGTCTCCTGATGTCGGTTTTAGGAAGACCGGCCAGAAGACCATTACCGTAGTCCAGGGTAGATGTAACAAAAGCATGGGTAAGTGTTACCGCGGTCTTCTTGTCTAGACAATGTCTGATGGCCGCCAAGTTCCTAATGTGATAATAGCCCTTCTGACACATTTTCTTGATCTGGGCCTTCATGTCCATGTTGGAGTCAAATGTGATGCCAAGGTCCACCACTGACTGACTAGGAGCAATATCAGAGCCACCCACTCTGATTGTGGTTGGGATACTGCCATGGGTGGTAGTACTGTACCTGTCAGTACATATGGGCATCTCAGTTTTTCCATCATTTATCTTCATCTTGTTTGATATAAGGAAGTTTCTGACCTCACTGACACACTCCTCCAGTTTGTGTCTGCTCATATCCACATGATGGGGAGATGTGTGGTCTATGGGGATGTAGATCTGAGTATCATCTGCATAAATATGATAGCTCAGACCATATTTGGCAAGGATATCAGATAGGGGTGTCATGTAAATGGTGAACAGTATAGGACCCAGGACTGAGCCTTGGGTACCCCATATTTTAAGTACTAGAGACAGGATCTATGGATCCCCACCTTCACACATTGCTTCCTGTTCATTAGATATGACCGAATCCAGGAGAGTGCATGACCTTTGACGTTGCATCTATCCCTCAGTCTATCCAAAAGGATTTGATGGTCAATAGTGTCAAAGGCAGCAGAAAGGTCAAGCAACAGCAAGATAACTGACTTTCTATTGTCTAGAGCACCCAAGATATCATTTTGCACATTTAACAAAGCGGTTTCAGTGCTATGATATTCTTTCTAGGCTGATTGAAACTTGTCAGTAATGCCATTCCTTACGAGATGGGGGACTAGTTGGTCTGCAACCGCCCTCTCAGTTAGTTTAGAGATAAATGTTAGGTTGGAAACAGGCCTATAATTTTTCTCAACCAGTTCTAGACCAAGTTTCTTCAGCAGGGGTGTTATGATGGCTATTTTCATATTTTCCGATACTGCTGATTCCATCAATGATCTATTTATGATGGAAGTAATTATTGGTAGGAGGTCATCTAAGAGGTCAAGTAAGAGCCAGGTTGGAATTGGATCCAGCTCACATGACCTCTTTGCAGACCTTTTGACCAATTTTCGTACGTCGTCAATGGTCAAGGGTGTGAACCTTTCCAGACATGTAGTACTACTGTTCGCAGTGTCACCTGGTGGCGGAGTTTGGCAGGATGGAGCCTTATCAATGTCCAGGCGGATTCTCTGGATTTTTTCAAGAAAGAATGTGTTTAACTTCTCAGCTTGAGTGATCTCACAGTCAGATTGGGGCATAGGTGTGTCCTTTTTCTTGTGCAAGACTGTGTCAATGACTCTAAAGAGCTTTTTAGGGTCATGTTTGTTTTCCTCAACCAGGTTGGAAAAGTATGTTGATTGAGCAGATTTAAGCATTGAGTTGTATTTGTTCCTCTGAGAGTTATACAGCTCCTTGTCAATGTGAGAGCCAGTCTTGCTCATTTTTCTCTCAAGCCTCCTCTTGAGAGATCTTTCCAGCTTTAATTATTGGTCACTCATCCAGGGAACAGGTTTACGCTGAGTGACCTTGGCAAACTTGGTGGGAGCATGTTTGTCCATGAGTGATGTGAGCCCCTTGTCATAGTAATCCACCATCTCACTCAATGATAAATGTTCCCAGGTTTCAGTTGCAACTGTTAGGGATTTGACGTAGTTTCTTGCGAATGTGTATTGGAACAGCGGGTGGTGCGTCACAACAAGAAAAAAATGGCTGGTAGTAGCCCCTTGTTTGTGTATCAACAACCACCGTCGGAACAAGTCCGAAAATCACTGTAATTTGAGATATGCTGCTGATGGGTCTGAAGGTGATTCTAGACACCAGGAGCAACAAGTTTAATGAAATCAGAGGGTATAAGGTATCAGACCAAGCACTCGACACTGGCAGCAAAGAGTGGATACTCGTGAGCGCGGTGCCTCGCAAAGACAACACAGTATGATCCCGCCCTCGCTAGCGGTTTTCCAATAAAAACTGCCGTCAGAGCTTGCAATTAGTCTGGTATCAGATAGACCTCTGTATAGACAGGGTTCACTGCGAGAAAGTGTGGCGATAGACTAGCAATAGACTCCAGAAAATCGACCAAGAAGGACGATTTTATCGGAGCTCAAATGAAAGCCGCCATTCCACTCTCAACGCATGCGCAGAAAGCCCTATCACCATAAGATTTCATGTTAGTCATGGGTACTACGTATTCATTCTTATCATTTGATCGCAGTCCCATACCTGGCTTTTTACACTGTAATAATTGAGATAGATATTTCGGGGCAAAGCTATTTTGCACCTTCCATGTTAATAAAGATATTTTAAAATCAATTCTAGCCTTTACAGGCAGCCAGTGCAGTTCCATGAGTTTTTGTGTAATATGATCTCTCTTTTTAAGTTTCCCCACCACCCTCGCTGCAGCATTCTGTAGTTTTTGCAGTTTGGCTAATTCACACCCAGGTAAACCAGCTAGAAGTGCATTTCCATAATCAAGGGTAGAAGTAACAAAGGCATGAGCAAGAGTGTTTGCAGTTTTCACATCTAAACAGTTTCTTATTTGTGCTAAATTTTTTACCTGAAAAAAAACATTTTTACACATTTTCTTGATTTGTGATTTCATAGATAACTCTTGATCTAGGATAACCCCTAGATCCTTAACAGTATTTGATCTAGGGATTTTAGTTTCTCCTACTAAGATTTCATTAGGTACATTTTCTTTTCTAAATTCACAATCTCAGCAACCGAGGGTAGTATGATTACGTGGTCAGCTAAACCAACCCTATCCAATCTGCGTGCCAGGAAGTTAAGGTCCTGGGCAGTAGTTTGTAAAACACAATCACCCCTCATTAAGCCCTCGGCCAGTTGATTTTGTTGCCCCTCTTTTGGCACACAGATGAGTACGACCTTGTGCAGTGTGCAGGCGTGAGATTTAACATGGATGTGTTTAATTTGGCTCCGGTTTTGTTGTGTTTTGTTGCAATTCCTGGTGCTCTATTGAATCCTTGATCGCTCAACCCTTCTAATAAATTATTCTTTTCTCAAGCTTGGAACCACCTCCTAGCTTTCGTTATCTAACCACCTAGATAACCTCTGCCTGACCACTTAGGCTCTACCCAACCACCTGGGTACTGTTTATCGTTTTCAATTTATTGAAAAATACTCTGCCTAACCACCTAGTCCCCGTATAAGATTTTTTGTCCCGCTCGTGGACAGACTCTTAACTTCACTGCTTTGCGCGTCAATATAGCAATTCCTATAAGGATTCGCTGCAAAGCTAACCATTTATATTCTAAATATTTTGTACAGAATATTTATATTAAAATATAATATTTAGATATTTATTCTTTATACACAAATATTTCAGCGTAAATATATTGATCGCCAGTTATTATTCCTGGCATACACACACACAAATATAGAACACCACCCTCCTCTATTACCTGGGTTGTCACCTATGCTCTTGACATGATGGCAGTGACAAAGCATAGCCCTGAGGCGCCCGCTACCCATCCCGTCCCGGGAGCACTCAAACAACCTGCCCTTCATCCCGCTGATTAACTCTCGGTTCTCAAGAAAACCTACGAGGACCTAGTCAAGATGAACGAAGCCAACAAGGCCTCAAACAACTGATTAACTGACAGGGTTAGGGTGCTAACTGATGATAAGGACTCGCTCGAGGCCGATAACACCTCCCTCTCTGCCGAGCTGGCCTCCACTCTCAAGATGATAAAAGAAAAATATGAACTGCTTGACACGTTCCTACCCTCTTCTTCAGACAATTTTAAGATTCAAAATGAAAATTTTTTTGGAATGTTTTTGGGACTTCTTTTATACATCTGTCTAGTCCTGACCATATTTTTATTCTTATATTTATTTTCTTCCATTGATCATTAGAAAAAAAAAGGTTTTTTCTTGGGAATAATATTTCCGATATTATCATTTCTGATTATACTACTTTCAATATGCAGACTACCAATATTATTATACCTGCCGGATTGGCCAGAGATTTATAATTGAAGTGTTAAAGTTGTCAAGAAAAAAAATTCTAAGTAAAAAATATATTTCTTTAATTTTTAAGAAAACAGTTTTAATTATGCAATTTTTTTAAAGATGAAAATAAGAAATCATACTGAGGGCCAGTTTATCATTTTCAAATTCATTTTCATTTTTTTTACATAAAACAAGAGTATAGTCATAGAGAGATAAATTAAAAAGATAATTACAACAAAAACAATGTGCATATTTTTATAACCAATAATTTTTATTTGATTTCTTTCTTTCATGCAATCAGAATTTATTGTAATCAAGAAAAAAATAAACTCAGGAACATTTGAACATAGCAAAAAACCAGAACTATTTACAACTTTTTTAACATATCCTTGAGTGTCAGTATAATTTTCTACAGCAGTTCTACATATTACCGGTTTCTCATATAATAAACAGGTATCACTAAGGGGAGGAGATATACAAGTGCCATTACCAAATGTAGCAATGACTCCTTGAGTCAAAGAGGTTTCATTGCAAGTTAAATCACAAGTCTAAGGAATCTTGTTCTGGTTTATCAAAGTGTCCTTGCATGAGAGTCTCTGTATGTTGCAGAAATGTTGTGACATGTTGCAAAAACATCCAAGGAAGGAGTTGACCACCCCGGCCAAACATATCAGGCAACAGTATTCATTTCATCAATTTAAAAAAAAATCATATTCTTTCACCTTTGATGCAAAATACTTCTTCCCAAAATTGTTTTCATAGGAGTCAATACTTATTTTTTGCCCACGCACATTGGCGCTGCCTTTACTTATGATCCTCCCAACTATTCCCAGAGGAATCTGAATCATCTCCTCGTATCCAGCCTTTTTTTGAGCATATTCCAGAATTCTCAGGTATTCTGTTTGAGGTATTCTCATTCCCTTACGTGAGGAGGTATGAACTTCTTTTCTCATGGATGAGTGGATAGCTCATCAATAGTCCTGGTCAGGTATTGAATATTAATTCTTCTGAGAAAGCCATTTTCATTCAAAAGTTCATATTTGGGTGGTTTCTCAAATTTCTGAACTACCACAAATCCAAAACCGTCCATTTTATGCATCTTTAGTTTCTCCACAAGCATTTCTTGTTTTAGACATTTTATACCCTATATTTTGACTTGCAATCCAAAATTTGCTAGTATCTTAGCTTGTTGTGAAGGTTTCGTCACTGAGTATTTGTATCCATATCTTAACAAAGGGGAACATTGTGATAGAAATATATAAGAAATCTGTATGTAAATATAGTACCATAAAGTGAAAAACCGACAGGCACAATTTAGACATTTCATACCCTTTCTGGTGACTTGCAAACCATGATTTGCTAATATCTTCGCTTGTAGGGAACATCAGTATCGAAACAAACTGTGAAAATATCTACAAAACATTAGGCTCATGGAAATATGAAGGTTGACTTACCTGTGAGAAATGGGATATGGTGCTGATAATGGATAAAATGGTATCCACTATTGATGTTGAATATTGATAGTGATGTATAATATTTCTGTATTGTATAATTCGGATGACAGTATATAACACAGATGGTCTATATTATCAGCCTTTGGCAGTTATAACAAAGATCGAGCTAGAGGTTGCCACTTTTAATAAACACCTTATTTCACTCAGATGACACAATAAAGCTTCAGACCCGCACACTCCACATGGCACACATCTGACATATAAAAAATTACGATGTTAGTTGCATACATAATGGTATCACATATGATACTACAGTCTGACTGTGTATCAGAGCATGAAGGAGGTATTGAATTTAAGGCCAATTGCATATATTTGCATATATATGTTGACATTTGGGGGATTTATTTATTCAGATAATCATGATACATATGCTTATAGTGTACAATATTGTTGTATAGTATACATATACGCTCCAGTGGATTTCACCACCTTTTCTGATGATTCGTCCAAAACTATGAACTGCAAATGGCACACATCTGATACATAAAAAGTTATCAGGGCGGAACGGTGTAAAAGAGACAACTGTGTTACCAAAAACATAACACATCAGTATCGTTTGCCAAAAACTAGAGCTGCGTTGAATCTTCCACACTTCTTTGGGAGTTTATTCCATACAGGTAAAAAATAATATTTGTTTCAAGATTCAAGATTCAAGATTCAAGATTGATTTATTAGACCATAAATGAGGTATATAAATATATACAGATATTACTTATTGCAAATATACAGTTTGAGGTCAGGAGATACCCATTAAGGCAATTACTTGCCGCTATCATGAGAACCACCTCTGATGGTGTGCAAAAAAATGCAGCAACTTGTAAAACTAAACTAATATCTGTCAATAATGTAGTACAGTGGAGTATTATAACATAATATAACAAAACAAATGGTCAAAGCAGGCAAAAGGAGTGAGGGGAAAAAATGATTAAAACAAGAGAAACAGTGAAAGGCACTCTACACAAATGTACATTGATTAACTGTTTTCTTCCTATTATTTGGCTCTAGACAAGATCTAGTTACATTTACTACAGTGATTACAATCTTAGATGTATTATGTTGGTGACAAAGTATACATATTCTAATGATGAGAACAAATATAGCAACCTGGAATTGTGCATACATCTTGATAAGATACTATAAAGTACCGTTTGATATAATTAGCAAACCCTTGCAAACTGTGTGTATCTACTTTCTCCAAAATTACATTTGGCATCTGATTGAGGAGCTTAGGAAGGTCATGTCTGACACATTTGGTTGCATACTTGTGATTTGTCCGAAGCAATAGGAATTTGTTTTGGGAACGAGTACAATGTTCATGTATGTCTCTATTATACTGTACAGGCATATTTAGAAGATAATGAGGTAATTGATCATGTTTGAATTTGTAGTAAAATTATAGCTCACGGAGCTTGAAAATATCCTCAAATTTTAATAAATTCAGGTATTTGAATAAAGGCTCTGTATGTTCATAATATTTACTAATACTGAGAATTCTTATAGCTTTCTTTTGCAGTTTAATGATTCTCTTACAATCATAGCCCCAAACAAGTATGGCAAAATTGATGTGTGACATTATGAGAGAATTATAGATCATAACTTTTGTTTTAATTGGTAGATAGTGCTTCAATCTATTTAATACTCCTAGATTTCTTGATATTTTATTAGAAATTTTATTTATATGATCAGTCCATGTAAGATTCTCATTAATTGTGAGTCCCAAGAAACAAAATACTTTCACCCGCTCTATTGGTATGCCATCTATTTTAAGGTCAATGGTGTTTATCTTTTTCTTTGAAGTGTGGAACATCATAAATTTTGATTTCTGCACATGCAATGACAGTTTGTTTACCTTTAACCAGTCATTAATCATTCCTAATTCAGCATTTATTATAGTCTCAATATGTTCACTTTCTGTTTTTTTTAAAATAAATTTTAATGTGCTAGAAAGTGTCGTATCATCTGCATATATGATGAAATGGAATATTTTGCTCGAATTAACTATGTCATTTATATAAATAATAAAAAGTAAAGGGCCCAATATGGATCCCTGTGGGACTCCAGTTTTTATGTAAAGTGAGTCAGAATTGATACCATCTATCTCCACAAACTGTTTTCTATTGGTGAGATAGCTTTTAATCAAGTTCAAGGATTGTCCTTGAATTCCATAAAAATTAAGCTTTTCTAATAATATTTCATGATCTAGAGTGTCAAATGCTTTTGACAAATCTAAAAAAATGCTTATGGTTATGTCATTATTATCCATTTCAATCAGCGTTCTGTCAATTAATTCTATAGCAGCAAAATCTGTAGAATGTTCAGTTCTAAAACCATACTGGCTATTATACAGCAATTTTTTACTTTGAAAATAGTTATAAAGTTGTTGAAATATTACCTTTTCAAAGACTTTTGATATTGCAGGGAGAATTGATATTGGCCTGTAGTTTGTGAATGATGTCTCTTCATCCTTTTTGTGAACTGGCATAATTTTAGCAATTTTTAACTTGTCTGGAAATATTCCAGTATTAAGCATTTGGTTGATTATGATTCTAAGTGGCTTAATTATAACATCTTTAATTGTTTTAATTAACTTGGTTGATAGTCCGTCAAAGCCAAGACTTGTTTTTGGAGCTAGTTTATCAATAATGTTTGAAATTATACTTTCATTAATATCAGAAAAACTAAACATGTGATGGTGTCTGACTGTAAGATAATTCTTGAAATGTTTCCCATCTGAAAATATTATTTGCTGAGCTAATTTTGGTCCGATGTTAGTAAAAAATGAGTTAAATCTATTTGCTATTTCTAGTTTATTGGAAATTATTTCATCACTGTCCTGGAAAAAATTAGGAAAATCTTTTTTCTTTTTAGTTTTATTTAGTATACTATTGATTGTTTTCCAAGTTCCTTTTATGTCACTTTTGAACTTTTCAAACACAGCATCATAATATATTTTTTGTGCAGCTCTAATGCTTTTGTTTAAGATATTGTTAAATGTCTTTAAGTTTGTCTTAAGGGTGATATATTCTTCTGTGTTTGGGTCAGCCATTTTACATTTTTTATAAAGATTGTCCCTAAACTGAATAGATTTCATAATTCCCCTTGTGATCCATTTAGACTTTTTATGTTTATACTTGTTAAACTTTACTAGTTTGTGTGGCATATGTCTATTTTTAGCATCCTGAATGACCTTATGTAGTATGTTATAGGTATTATTTGGATCAGTTAAGATTCCTTCATTCAAATTTATTAATGCTTCAGAGTTGAGTATTTCATCTTTAAATTTATTTATTGATTGATCATCCTGCTTGTTAATTCTGACATAAGTTGATGTTGCTTTTTTAGGTTGTATATTGTTAAGTAATATAAAATATGGTTGGTGATCAGAGAATTGTTTAATCAGAATACCTGATTTGGCATATATGCTATTTTCTGTGAGCTTATAGAAGAAATTATCAATTAATGTGCCATGCTTGTTTGAAAATCTCGTTGGCAGTGTAATTTTGGGATAAAAACTATAACTTGTGAGCATGTCAAAGTAATCACTAAATAATTGTCTTTCATTAATTTTTAGTAGGTCAATATTAAAATCACCTGTTAAAATAACTTCATTTTTAATATGTTCTAATGTTTCCAATACTGGGGAGAATTCATTCATAAATTCTTGATAATTATCATTTAAATCTTTAGGTGGTCTGTAAATATTGCCAATTATTAACGGTTTTGAAAGATATTTACCTTAATTTATCTGAATGACCTGACCTTCCCAAGTGTTATAATGAAGTGACATTTTGGGGGAATAATCAAACTTTTCATGGAGATAAATTATTAGCCTTCCTTTAGAACTACAGTGTCTACCTTGAGGAATACATTTATAACCATCTATTTCTATATGTGATATATTATCACCTTCAGCAAGCCAGCTTTCTTGAATGCAGATTGCACTGAATGTAAAATTTATATCGTGAAGCTGTTCAACAAATAATTTGAGTTCGGTAAATTTTGATCTTATAGATTGTATGTTTGTACTTAGAATACTAAATGAATCAGAATCCTTTAACAATGGCATTAGGGAGTTAGAGTCATAATATGGAGAGTTATGGATAATGCAAGGCTCTACAAAATTATCATCACCATCTTTATCGTCTTCCAGTATTCTAACAAGTGAGTTTCTTTCTATACCACCATAATGTTTTAGTATACTTTCATCTAATGACATATCATAGAAATCAAATATTTTTGTTGCATCATTAGATCTGTCCTTTTTCCAATATAACATTGAGATGTACAAGTTATAAGACCTTGTTATGCTAATTATATGAATGATGTATGGTTGTAAGGGTAAATGTAACATATTGCAACAAGATGAGAAACATTGAAATATGAAAACATATTGCAACAAAATGAGAAACATTGAAACATTAAAACATTGAATGATGAGGTACATGTTGAACAAATTCAAAACACACAAAGAAATGGGTAAGAGAGAGTTAAATCACTATAGACAGGTAAGTATGAAGTTGTCAGCTAACTAAAGTTGATTTCTAGTTACATTGTAAAATAAAACATTAATATTACAAATAACTTTGTGTTGCACCAGTATTTTTAACCAATAAGGTTTACATAATGGATCTAGATGAATCTAGATAATGACCCTATTAATCACAAACTGTTATGAACTGGTAATTATGGTACATGTTAAAATAAAACATGGTCATGGCAACACAAAACCGACTGATATATTATGTTGTTCTCAAGAAAAAAATAATGACAGTAGTGTGTCAACAAATCAGTCAGGATCATAATTATGGTAACATGAAGAATGAAATATGCTTGTAAATAATGTTCAACATAATAGTATACCAAGACAAGTGTGTGCTGAAAAACCACTTAACAAGAATTTACGTCATATTAATTCTGATGGCATCTCTGACATTTTGTAGGCATTTTCCAAGTTGGTTTTTGCCTGGCCACTGATTTTCTTCTCTGATTTTGACTTTTTCTGCCATAGGGATACCACACCCCCAGAATTTATTGTAACTAGCCTCTACTAGTGTTTTGTTTCCTGTGGCGAGGAGAAAGTCACGAAGATGAGGATGGGCATCATATTTGGCTCTCAGTCCCTTCTCCATCACTCTCACAGCTTCTGATGTGTGCCACTCTGTCTCATCAAAATTTCTGATTTTCTGTCCTCTTCTGTAACAGTCAATGGGCCTCCTCATTTTCATGATATCCTGCATGGCTACTTCATCATTTGCTCAGACTGCCTTTTGGTAATGGTAATATTGTTCATTGTGTTCATAGTATTGCCCATCAAGTGTGAAAGGAGCTATATTAAAATTGGAGCATGGGCTTTCTCCACCAAAAAAGGCTAATATGCCATCTCCCACTTCTGGGGTTGCTAGTTTTCTTGGATCTAATTCTGGTGGCAGTTGGAATGAAGTGTCTACTGTATAGGGATGCCCTTCAATTGCTAGAGTGTCAACATTTAAGAAGGCCTTTTTTTCCAGTTTCCATGCTTTCTTCATGACAGGATAGAGGATGCGCCGTCTTTCCTGAATTTCAGAAGGGAAGTCCTCAGATATCCACATATTGGTGCCCTTCAGTTGTTTGTTTTTACTCCATACTGCCATTCTATCACCATACCAGTGGAACTTTGTGATAATGGGGCGTGGTTTGGGGTTGAGGCCCTTCCTCTTTGGTCCTAAACGATGACATCGGACAAACTTAATTTTGTGCACTTCTTTCAATTTCAAATTGTTTGTCAGTAGCTTCCGCACATAATCATCACAGTTCTCACCTTCACTCTCTGGTATACCATCAAAAATCAAATTATCTCTGCGTGACTGGGATTCCATTTTAATGACCTTTTCTCTGAGCTGTTTGTTTTCATATTGCATTTTGGCTTTGTCGAGGTTGGCTGCATCCAGTGCTCTCTCAAGGGCACTAATCTTCATGGAATTTCCATTCAGGACCTTCTGTGTCTGGGTGTGCTCAGCCTCAATAGTATTAGCTGACTTGGTGAGCTGGCTTATTTCAATCCTCATAGCTTTGATTTGCTCTTTGAGCTCATTTACATAGTCCATGACAGCTGATTTTGCTTCTTCAGACATGTTTACTGCTGAGGAATCTGCTTTTTTTTTAGATTTCTTATCCTTCTGTGGCATTTCCAGCAACCAAATTCCAGCAATACGTTCACAGTACTATCCCATTAAAGATGTGTCACAATTTTCCAGGCCGGCATACATTTAACATATAGAAATCTGACTTATAGTTGGAGCTGTGTAAAAGGTGTACTACATGTTTTTAATCCGCTGAGTAGTTCCTTTTAAATCAAATCATATATATTCATCATTTTCATATTAAGTTATTTTGGTTTCAACCAGTGCACTATAACATTTTGTCACTTTCTCTTGGAGCACAAACAAATAGAATTGATACCAGACAAGGTCTGTTCATAGCACTGTGCTCAGTACATACTTTCTGAATAGGTGTGTTTCAGTCTACTATTGTTAGTAGTGATTAAGGCATAAGTCCTAATGTCAGTAGGGAGAGCACTCCATAGTCTGCTGGCACTCAACAAAAAAGCCCTTTCACCAAAGGTCTTAGGAATGGATAGGTAGGAACCATATTGAGACTTCATGGCTCTATCACTTACTTTCACTAGGAGTAGATCACACAGGTAAGGAGGTGCCTTACTATTTAGTGCCTTCCAGGTCACGAGGAGAATTTTGAATTCAATTCTGGCATGCACAGGGCAATTCTTTCAATATTTCTGATATATGTTGACACTTCCTGATCTCCCCAAATACACATGCTGCAGAGTTCTGCAGATATTGCAACTTCTTCACATCTGATTTTGGGAGACCAGCAAGGAGACCATTTCCATAGTCCAGGTTATCAAATGTGTGAGATAATGTTTCAGCAGTCTTCTCTTCTAGGCACTATCTGATGGCTCAGAAATTACTGGTGTGGTAATCCCTTTTTACACAACAGTTCCTTAATCTGAGCTTTCATGTCCATTTTGGAGTCAAATGTGATATCCAGATCAATCAAAGACTCATTAGGTGCGATATCTTTATCACCTATCCTGATAGTGCTAATAGTTTGTAACTGTTGGCATATATGATCATCTCAGTTTTTCCATCATTACGTTCTTTCAAACACCTACTGATAAGGTTGATATGTTCAAGGGAATTTACCATGTTGATAACATACATATGATTATCACATATAATAGTACAGTCTGACTGAGCTTGAAGGAGGTATTACATTTCAGGCCAATTGCATATATATGCATATATATGTTGACATTTGAGGGATTTATTCAGATTATCATGATACATATGTTTAGAGTGTACTATATTGCTGTATTGTATACATCTTAGCTCCAGTGGATTCTCTTACATTTTCACCACCTTTGCTGATGATCCATCCAGCATCATTGGACGAAACTGTGAGGTGAAGACTTTCAGTTTTCTTTCTTGGGATGGTGTAAGTATTGATGAGAGTAAAGCATTAATATTGATTTCCATTCAGAATAATGGAGCCAAAATTCCAATCAAGACGTTTATTCCATCGTCTATTAAAATTGGACATTTAAATATCTGATGTCTTTGCTGCTTCAATTGTCAGAGGTATGAACATGAATCTGATTGATGTAAAGGGAATGCAACATGCTCGAAATGTACAGCTCAACATAGTGGAGAAGATTGAACTTTGGATATCATAAAATTTATTACTTGTCAAGGCAATCACCCATTTTATTTGTAGCATTCACTCTCCAGTGCTGTCCTCTTGTGGTGAATGTGAGAGTTGAATGACGGGTAAATAAAATCATAAGTACAAGTTTATGTACATGTGCATGTACATGAGCTGGTATATATATATATATATATATATATATATATATATATATATATACACTGTATCTGTTAGTCTACAGTGAGTCTGCAGTCAGTCAGTTTGGAGTGGGTAATCAGACAGAGTGGAGAGGAAGAGTAAGAACCAATACCATGAACTTACCAAATAATGTATATATTGTATTACTGGAATAAAATGAAGTCTATAGTGAACATGGGTCTAATTTGTTCACTGAAAGTTGAACATGCTGAATTTAGATATATCAGGAATAGATATAGCAATAGGAATAGATATAGCAGGAAGTAGCAGCCAAAGTGACATTCAA
Source organism: Amphiduros pacificus (assembly GCA_949316495.1). NCBI lineage: Eukaryota > Metazoa > Annelida > Polychaeta > Phyllodocida > Hesionidae > Amphiduros > Amphiduros pacificus. The sequence goes on along the minus strand of OX439000.1, from coordinate 81,761 downwards.
AAAGTATACAATAAAGAGTAACAGTGAGGACAAGTGGCCGTCTGGTGATATATGGAATGTAGCAGAGACAAGTGTAACAGTGGACTGTTGCTGATAATTGGATATGTATAGCAGTCAGGATTGACTTATTGAGATACTACTGTGCCTGGACCATATATACCTTACCCTATGAAGATGGGTCTTAGAATGTACATATTCTTTACCTGGTGAGTCCACTTGTCTGCATTTTTGGTATGTGCATCTTGTGTAACAGGATAGTCATATATGTTTAGGCAAGTTAAGCATAAATATTTTACCAGAAGTGCTAAACGAACCGTGTCACCCATTCCACCTTTATCCACTAGCGTGTCTAGACATACCCAAGTTTCGTCAAAAGATTTAGTCCCTGCCACAATTTCATTTCCCTCACCATCCATTGATACTGTAGGATATAGAATACACACCCAGAGACTCTTGGAGATATATAGACATTCGTAGACAATAACGAACGATACCGATGGTTGATGAGTCGTCATAACCACCACTCTGTGAGACCACGTGTAGACGGACGAGCCGATGTTGGATACGCAGGCAGGACGAGTCCATCTGATGACGCGTGAGGAAGCCACGTAGGCAAGCCCCCACAGATGACGCGGAGTGGTCCCTTAAAAGAGGCGCGCAACCGTTGGATCGGGGGTTCAGTCCAGTCAGAGTTCAGAGACGGAGTTCAGAGTTCAGCGACCACTTGCCGCAGAAGATCCACGACTCTCAGTATCGTGACTACATAGACTTGGGTGTTTTGCGTATAGATAGGGTCTCATAAGTATCATGCAAATTGGGTAGTTCACATGCCTCGCTCATTGCCATGCCGGCCTAGCCAGACAAGGAGGAATCACAGCACTGAATAAAGGTAACTATTGCACTGTGTACATCCTGTGTCTGCAGTCCTTAGTACCTGTCATCTATATGAGGGTATAATAGGGTAGCTAGGATCCGTGCCCCAACTCACAGCCAGCGAGTTAGCGAGCTATGCTTATTGTACAGTACAGTACGGTAGAGTAGAACAGGGTAGAGTATCTATCTATTCGGTAGAGTATTGATCCCCCGTCCATGTCCCCCAACGACGGATACTCACCAATAGTGGGTAACAATACCATATAATTTAAATTTGGAATCAGATAGAGAGACATTGACATCTGGGGACACACATCCATCCCAGGATGTTGGGCAGACGGTAGGTTCACCTAGTTCTGGTGGACAGCCCACCAGACTGTCATTCAATGTCACCATTTTAGATGAGGATACTGATGACCCTCATATATCTGACCAGGGGGTTATAGATGTTGATGAAGATATTGCTAACAGTCATTCAGTAGAAAGATTTTGCAAAGAAGTGGGTCCATGTGATCGGAACGACCCAAGAAAGACATTAGAATTGTTACGGTCTGTGGATAACATACCAACTAAGGCACGGTTAACCATAACTAGGTTAACAGCTATGGAGCCTTTGGCCTCAGCTTTGAGAAGGAACACAATTAAAAACCTTCGGTGGCCACAGACTAAGCAAGATTTAGCTTGCAAGATTGTGTCTGTTGATTTCTGCCATATGCAGAGTGATGCACTCTGTGATCTTTGACAGAGATCAGGGGAGCCAATTCAGGCTTATTTGCATACTTTTGAGGTCCTTCTAAGTGAGGTTTGTGATACCATGCCTGGAGATCAAAGAAAATTGATTAGAGATCTCCTGAGCGGCCTGGATGATTGGGAGACGGCAAAAAGAAGTTGCTGCCCAGAAGCCAGCCACCCTATGAGATGCCACATGGGCAGTGTTGCATCAGGTACAGAAATCTGACTACCTCAAGCCTCACAAGACAGGTAAGACCTCTGCACTAGACATATCCTCAAAATCCATTGACACCACTCTGTTGAGGGAGGTTGTTGAGAAAATGGCACAAACTATGGTTGCCAACCAAGAATAATCCCAAGCACAAATAGCTAGCCTGGTTTGTTTGTTTGGGGCTTTACATCACTTTCGTCCCCATGTGGGCCTGGGGTTAGAATGGTCCTCTGATTTTTTTACTCCCTGGTTTTTTTGTCAGTTCGTAAAAAGCGAACTAAAAAAAATAACCATGGCGCCTTGTTTGCCGTGAGGTGCGACCTGTAAGGGGAGGATATGGAGTTCTGCAGGTTGAGCACTGGACTGGTTTGGCAGTTATACCGGTCCAGATGCAACACACCTGTTTGAACCCAAATATTCACCCTAGACATGGAGGACTTTAGGGCCCGATATTGTCCAACCGGCTTGTGGAATATAGCTCCACACATTTCTCCATATCTAAAGTTCAGGTTTCAGGCTTAGGAACATGGACAATGAACAATAAACACAACACATATGGCATTAAACAAACAAAAAAGACAAAGGGCTGATATGGAAACGGACTCGGATAACGATTTAAACACAAATGAAACAAGATGGCCAAGATTTTTATTAGTTGAAAGCACAGATCCACTACGCACCATAGATAAAATGTCTCCTTTTGCAATTGAAAAAGGTATTCAAGGAGTAGCTGGAAAAGTGAAAAACGTTAAAAAGATGCGTGACAAATTATTAATAGAAGTGGACAGAAAGAGTCATTCCAATAATTTATTGAAATGCTCTTTATTGGCCACTATCCCTGTAAAAATAACTCCTCATAAGACCCTAAACACCAGAAAGGGACCAGAGACCGATATTGTTGAGGAGCTATCTGATCAGAATGTTGTCACTTGCTGTCACTTGCCGTCACATTAGCATCAATAAAGATGGCGTCAGAACTCCCATCAATACCTATATTATCACTTTTGAAACAACGCAGCTACCTCAATCAATCAAGATTGGATATTTAAACGTAAGAGTTAATATATATATTCCAAGCCCACTGCGTTGTTTCAAATGTCAGAAATATGGTCATGGCTCAGATATTTGTAAAGGGAACTTGACATGTCCAAAATGCACTGCCCAGCACAGTAGTGAAAATTGTGAATCTCAGTTTTTCAAATGCAATAATTGTGAAGGTGAACACCTGTCATATTCTCAGAATTGTCCCTCTTTTGTAAGAGAAAAAGAAATTCAGAGAATAAAGTACACAGAAAACATTTCCTTTCCAGAAGCCAGAAAACGAGTAGAAAGCAACAATAACCCTCAAAGAAATTCCTATGCTATTGTAATAAAATCAAAAGATACAAAATCCATTTCAGTTCAAACAGATTTAACATGGCCAATTGATGAAAAGAACTATTCCTATATGAGCAAATCAATAACAAAAATATCAATACAGACTCCTGTATCTTCTACCCCATTACTTACTCAATCTTCAATAAAACCTACACAATCTTCCATAAAACCTTCACAGATTCAATCGACATCAAGCACCAAAGGTGCAAATTCCAATTCTTCACAGCAGAATAAACCTGTTAATAAGTCTGACAAAAAAGAAACTAAAGATCAAGGAAAAAATAAAATACAAAGAACAAAATCATAAGAAAGGATGGATACAAATGATCCTCCTGATATAAATAGCATTCAAGTGCACTCCAAGCATAATCGTAGTAGAATTAAATGATTATGTTTGACTACATTGTATTATTACTCATTATTTTAAATATGGCTATTAGCAATATTATACAATGGAATTGTAGAGGATTTGAGGCAAACAGGCCAGAACTGGAGTTATTAGCCCATAAATATAATGCATCAGTAATTTGTTTACAAGAAACTAAATTCAAAGATAATTCCACAACATTTAAGGGATATGTGATTTATAATAAAGTTGGTTCAATAGATGCAATGGACCGTGCACATGGCGGAGTTTCTATTTTTGTTAAATCCTGTATAGCCCAAAGTAAAGTAACATTAAATACTAATTTACAAGCTTCTGCTGTTAAGGTTACCTTGCACAATACATTGACAATATGTTCAGTATATTTGCCACCAAGTGAACCAATTAATATTACAGATTTAAATAACTTAATAACTCAGCTGCCACAACCATATATGCTAGTTGGTGACTTTAATGCTCACAACTATCTTTGGGGTGGCAGAAATAATACTGATGCCAAAGGACGTATAATAGAAGATTTTTTAAATAATAATAGTTTGTGCCTTTGGAATGACGATTCTCCAACATATTTACATCCTGCTACAGGCTCTTTAACATCAATAGATCTCTCCATGTGCACTCCAAATTTATTTTTAGACTATTTCTGGGAGGTAGAGGAAGATCAATGGGGTAGTGATCATTACCCCATTATTTTAAATAATCATTTTCCTCCACCAGACGAAAGAATCCCCAAGTGGAAATTTCATAAAGCCGATTGGGCAAAATTTCAAACATCCTGTTTTAATAAAATAACTCCAGATATTTTAAACAATGTAGATGATCCTTTTCAAGTTTTTACGGATACATTGTATGATATTGCTGATGGGTGTATTCCCAAATCAAAGCCAAATTCTAAAATTAAAGAAAATCCCTGGTTTAATGATGAGTGCAAAAAAGCTGTCAAGGAGCGAAAAAAAGCTTTAAAAAAATTTAATCGACAGCCAACTCAATATAATTTGCACCAATTTCTTATAAAAAGAGCTAAAGCCCGTTATATTATTAAAATAAGCAAAAGAAAAAGTTGGAAAGATTACGTTTCTAAATTAAATACACGTTCACCAATTACAAAATGCTGGGATATGGTGCGTAAAATAACTGGGAAGGGAGGTGGAGCAGGGATCAAACATCTTAATCATAATGGCCAATTAATTACAAATCCCACTGAAAAAGGTAACACAATAGGTTAAACAATTTCCAAGAATTCCTCATCCAATAATTATTCTGCCAAATTTCAACAAATAAAAAATAGAAAAGAAAGAAACCAACTAAATTTTATATCCCATAACTTGGAAGAATATAATAAGCCATTCACAATATCAGATCTAAAACTTGCTTTAGATAAATCCCATGATACCGCTCCTGGACCTGATCATATACACTATCAAATCCTCAAACACCTCCATGACCAAACACTTGGGCATCTTTTGGATAATTTTAATAATATTTGGGAAAGTGGTAATGTTCCTCCTGCATGGAGTGAAGCCACTATCATTCCTATTCCCAAACCTGGCAAAGACTTGTCTGATTCAAATAATTATCGTCCCATTGCGTTAACAAGTTGTATTTGTAAATTAATGGAACGAATGATTAACGAGCGTTTAGTTTGGTTTTTAGAAACTGCGGCTTATATTTCTGTTGCACAGAGTGGCTTTAGAAAAACGCGAAGTACTATTGACCATCTGGTACGTTTAGAAACGTTTATACGAGAGGGTTTTATAAAAGGCGAACAAGTGGTTAGTATATTTTTTGATTTAGAGAAAGCTTACGACACCACATGGAAATATGATATAATGAGTGATTTATATGATATGGGATTAAGGGGTCGTTTACCCCTTTTTATTCAAAATTTTCAGCTCCAACAACAGCTCCAACAACACCTAAATAGTTTACAAGAATGGGCTGATAACAATGGATTTAAATTTTCTTTGAAAAAGACAGTATGTATGCACTTTTGTAAAAAGTGGAAGGCTCACCCAGATCCTGATCTACACCTTGGCCAAACTCGAATCCCTGTTGTCGAAGAAACCAAGTTTCTTGGACTTATATTTGATAGAAAACTATCTTTTATCCCTCATATTAAATATGTAAAAAAAAATGCCAGAAGGCATTAGATTTATTAAGGGTTCTCGCCCATATTGATTGGGGAGGGGACCGTAATGTTTTATTACAAATATAAAGAGCACTGGTACGTTCCAAACTTGATTATGGGTTTATTGTATATGGATCAGCACGTCCATCGTATATTAAAATGCTCGATCCTGACTATGCCTTGGTGCATTTCGTACCTCGCCTGCAGATAGTTTGTCAGTTGAGGCAGATGAACTGCCTCTTGATTTAAGAAGAGAAAAGCTTGCCCTTCAGTATGCTGCAAAAATTGCTGCTTGCCCAGACAATCCTGCACATGACGCTATATTAAATCCAAATTATGTTGATCTTTTTGAAAATAAACCAAAAAAAATACCGACTTTTGGCATTTGCATTAAAGAATCTTTAAAATCCTTAAATTTAAATCCGAATCACGTAGCTAAATTTCAATATCCTGAAACACCTCCATGGACCTATCAAACTTTAAATATTAATGTAGCCATGTCAGAATTAAAGAAACACTCAACCGATCCATCCCTTTATATAAATAGATATAAAGTAATTAAATCTATTTTCACTGGATATCAGTGTATATACACTGATGGATCATTTGACGATGAGAAGGCTGCTACAGCTGCTGTTAAGGGCAATCATATTTATTCAGAACGTCTGCCAAATAAATCATCAATTTTTTCTGCAGAACTACATGCTTTGTACCTTGCTTTAGATCATGTGGAGACTTCTCCACATCAAACATTTTTATTTTTTCCTGTACTTTGTCTTGTTTACAAGCGTTGAAAGCAAAGGATTGAAAAAATCCCTTTATTTACAAAATTCTCAAACGGTATCATAGACTCTGTACAGATGAAAATAAAGAAATACGTTTTTATTGGATCCCCAGTCACTTTGGAATCCATGGAAATGAGGCTGCTGACCAAGCTGCCAAAGCAGCATTGGACAAACTCCCAATAGATTTACTTATTCCATATACAGAGTTTAAGAAATATATTACTGTTTTTTTACGTTCTAAATGGCAGTTGCGCTGGAACGAAGCTATTTTTAATAAATTACATGAAATTAAACCCGTTCTTGGCAAAGCTAAAGGTGCTATTAGAATTAACCGTAGAGAAGAGTCTGTTTTAACCCGTATAAGAATAGGACATAGTCATTTGACGCACTTTTATCTGCTTAAAGGTGAAGATCAACCGGAATGTATTGGTTGTCAAAGGGCTTTGACTATTAAACATATTTAAATTTAGTGTATCGATTTTGATATTATACGAACTCAATATTTTAAAGTACAAGATTTACATACGTTATATGATACTGTAGATACTTCTGTGATAGTATCGTTTTTAACTCACATAGGACTTTATAATCAGTTTTAAGGGCAGAGCTTTTGTTTATTTATGTCATTGACTTATTTATCAAGAACTGCAAAACATCATACTGATAGTCTTTTAAACAAATTATACATATTTATTATATTTGATTGGTGTTATATAAATGCTGTTGTTAAATTCTTGTGTTATCTACATATTGTATTAATATTTACATTTTGTTTCTAGTCAATATAACGTTTTTGTTTTTACTATTTTGGCACTGAATGACCTCATTGTGTCGATGTGCCGTAAAGAAACCATTCATTCATTCATTTACATCACTTTCGACATTATTTCAGTCATTTTGTGATGAGACCTACTTGTAGCAGATATAGTGCTGCCTCACTGAATTGTCATGTCGCAGGGACTTGACATGACAACCCACCCGGTCACAGATTTACAAGGACAACGGGTTAACCCTTTAGGCACGGGCCTCAGCTCAAGTGGGAAATTGTATCATGAGTTCAATACTTGCACGGCCGGGGTTCAAACCCACAACCTTTGGATCACCACAGAGGAACTGGTGCTAATAAGCTGGCGCTCTAACCAACTACGCCACGGCCCGTGGCCAGCTAGCCTGGCAAAGCCCCAGAAAGCCAGTGCCACACAGGCTACTAAGCATGTGGATGAGCCAAAGCCCCAATGATTAAATAAGTTGCAAGGTAATTGTTATCAGTGTGGCTTGTCAGGCAATTTGCAAGAGATTGCCGTATACCCAATTCTTATCCGAACACTCATGACAGCATTTATTTTAACCAATCACACAATCAAATCACCCAACTGGAAGTGCCATACAATAAACCAGCAGTTCAGGAAGACAGGTGTTAGAGGTGCCATCAAATTGGTCATTTTGTTCAGGGTTGTCGGCCCCCCACCGAAGAAAGCCTGTTATTGTGGTCAGAAGCATTGGATTATGGTTGCCCTCGCAGAGGACCTAAAGCCATAAGCTGAATATCCCTCCTTTGTGACTCAAAGGTGGCTGTTGCGTTGTGCACGGAGGAGCTTCATTGACATTGAAGGTGTTAAAGTTGATGCACTTATTGATTAACGTATTACCCACACACTTATTGCTAACCATATATATCAACGCTTACCACGCTTAACTCCTCTTCACAAAGAGCCAGATGAGGTTAGGAGATAATAAATATGCAATGAAGACCAACCCAGACTTAGATTTCAACCCGGTCATGACAACTTCTTATGTGCCATCAACTGACAGTACAATACTGTCTAGAGTATTAGCATCCTACCAAGATGTGTTTTGTGCCAGAACAACACCTGTCATAATTGCTCATACCCTGCCACCAGTAGTGATTGACACTGGAGATGCAAGGCCTATATCTCAGAACCCTTATTGGATGCCTCTCATCAAAAAGCCGAAAGTGGAAGAGTGTATCAAGGAGATGCTCAATGATGGAATTATTCGGCCAAGTAGTTCCCCTTGGGCCTCACCTATCACCCTAGTATCTAAGAAGGATAGCTCAACACATTTCTGTGTAGATCTTTGGAAAATTAATTCCATTACAAAAAGGGATGCACATCCGCTGCCCCATATCCAAGACATATTTTATCAACTACAAGAAGCAAAGATCTTTTCTTGACCTCAAATCCAGATATTGGCAAGTCTCCATGGAAGAGAGCTCAATTCCAAAAACTACATTTTCACGTTATCTAGGCTTGTACAAGTTTTTATGTGTGCCATTTGGCCTAACAAATGCCCCTAGTAATTTTCAATGAGCAATTAATAAAGTCCTGTCTGGGTTTGTTGGTCATTGTTTTATGGTATATCTTGATGATATAGTCATCTACAGCTGTTCTGAACAAGAGCATGCAAAAGCCTTAGCCTTGGTGTTGGATAGGCTATGACATGCTGGTCTCCAACTTAAGCCTAGCAAGTTTGAGATAGCCAAGCCAAAAGAGCAATTCAAATGGGGACCACAGCACCATCTTATGATCAGCTGAAGGAGGCACTGATTAGAGCACCTATCCTTGCACATCCAAATGTAAATAAGCCTTACATCCTACACATGGATGCATCAAATAATTGTATGGGTGCTATCCTAGTGCAAAAAGACGATAATGGTATAGAGAAGGTAATTCACTATCTCTCACAAATTGTCGGAACACAGCTTCATTGGCCTATCATTGAAAAAGAAGCATATGCAATTGTATATGCCCCAAAGGTGAACAGTGAAAACAGTGAAAACAATTTTGAAACTTAAGACTCACATCATTTGGCAGGTTAATCTGGGGTGTCAGTGCACAAAGCTTGGCCTGCCAGACAGTAGCTCTACCTCAAACAGTTCTGGCCCAAGTAAGCCTACCTTGAGCAAATTAACAGTGACTCTACCAGTATCACCAGTATCTGGTACTGGAAACAAGCCAGCATATGTTTTGAGATAGTGTCTGTACAATGATAATAACAGGACTAAATGTGAATTGATATTCTCCATTGGCTTTCTATATAAACAGTTATATTGTAATTATCTACAAATCTACCAATACTGACACGGATATATTTCTTGGGTTAGATTATTGAGTGAAGAGTTTTAACTCAATTATCTACAAATCGTGGTCAATACAAAGTACTGAAACTGAAATATTTCTCGGGTGAGAGTTGAGTGAACAGTATTATTTCAATTATCTACAAATCTACAAATCGTGGTCAATTACAAAGTACTGAAGCTGAAATATTTCTAGGGTGAGAGTATTGACTGAACAGTATTATTTCAATTATCTACAAATCTACAAATCGTGGTCAATTACAAAGTACTGTAGATGAAATATTTCTAGGGTGAGAGTATTGACTGAACAGTTATATTAGATTGCATTATGGCCACCAATAAAAATATCTTGCACCGCAGGAACAGCCCATCCTCATCAGAAAGTAGCCAGACGTCTGGCTACCATTAAATTCCCTTAGTTTGGCCTCCAGTTGGCTACTTAGTGCACGATTTATTACCACAAGAGGGCACTGCAAATTAATACCTTCTCATTCCTCATACCAACATAAGGTGGCACTCTTGATCATTAATATATGATGCAACTTTTAGCATTTATTTTCGTATATATTAATTATTTAAATAACCACCCAAAACGTTATGGCATGTTTCAAATGCAAAAATATCTCCCCAAAAACTGGAATTAATATGAATACACTTAATATGAATAAAAGTGAATAAATTGTTCAGTTGGTGGTGATCTATCTTATTTTATAGATGTAAGCCAACATTCAAAATTTAGTTTCACATTAAAATTTTTAATGCCTTTTAAAAGATTGAAAAGGGCCTTATTCAATTATTGGGTATTTGAATTTATTTTACTAAACATGTCTCTATAGTCTTAATATCTGGAATTATGATAATATTTATGATAAAACGTAATTATGATAAGTTTTGAATCTCTTTGTACATATCTCCAGGTTTCTTTGGTAATCTGTGATCAATGAGTGTCAGTCCATATACAAAATTGCCTGACCTAGACCTGATGCCATATCTCAACATTGTCTGACCTGAGGCCTGGTTAATCTCTTGTCATTGTGAATCTGTGACTGGGTGAGTGTTATATCATGTCTGCTTGATATGAATGGGTGATGTGCTGGAAATATCTAACATAGCAACATCCAAAATAATATAAAAATATGCCATTTGTACCCAATTATGCACAGTCCCTAATACAATAAATCTAAGCTCAAACATTATTCAGTTCTGCATTGCATTTGTATACATTTGACATTGTATGCCTCAGATTCTATTTTGCAAATTGTTGTTTATATCGTAGAAGCCTAGCAATAATTATTTATTTACTTACCTTCAATTGTGTCCATCTTTCCCTTCTAGAGAAATGGCATGCAATTAGCTGGTTGCATCTGTCACATTGTTTCATAACAATATATGTAACAACTGTCTACAAATATATAACAGTCTGCTATTTCTACCTAAATAGTCCCCCCCTAAAAAAAACAACTGAATATTTGCTCTGGTATATTATTGCGAATTTCTTTATTAACAGTTAGTCGTGAATTTGCTTAAGCAGGATACCATAAAGATAGCACAATATGCCTGAATACTTATACTGTGGTACACACAATATTTTCTTCTATAAATTTTAGAATGTTACATATTTACTGGAATCAAATGTAATATTAAAGTATACAAGACAAAAAGTGCATATTTTTAATTATTTATTCAAATATTTACATTTTAAGGCACGAAATAATTGACCCATACTGACTATGTTTTTGAGTAGTATTACATTTTTAGACACTTTAATTTTCTTTGCCTTTAATTACCCAAAAATAACCAATTGTTTGATTATAAATTGAGACACTCACTAGGTATAGCTGCTGTAGAAAATTCAGTTATTTCTGAAAGTTGAGCTTTTCTTATTAATTTGAAATGAGTATGTGATGTAATGTACATTGTGGAAAGGTATCTGACTATATATAAGTCACAGTAGTTGTAATAGAGGCTTTTGTTTGATATGTATGATACAAACAACCCTGGTTATGGCTGCACTAGTTACTTTCTGGCTAGAGGTTAAATCCTTTCTCAAATAAAAAGACACCATATTGTATGAAAAACCAACATTGAAAAACTGAAAAAATTCAATCAAGCAAATGTACACAACATGTAAACAAAAACCTTGTTGTGGAATACAATATTTCTCCCAATATTAGGACACAATAAGTCATATAAAGTTTTGTTTATTCCATATGCAAATATTCAATATTGTCATTGGTAATGGGAAAGAGCAATGCTTATCCCATTTGATACATTGAGAAGAAGCTTGTACAAGTTTTATAATGCAATTCTTATTTGTTGTAAACCTGTCAGGTTCACAAGATTTCAGAGATCTGGTCACATGACCTTACAATTTAGGCAAGGACACTGTCATGTCCACCTTTGTAATCTATGATTTAAGTTTGGTAATGGTATTTTTACTTGTTACTAGCTTATGGCATTCTCATGATATTCAGATATTATGTCACATTACATTAAAATAAAGGTCAAAGTCACAGACTTGTGACTCAAGTTGTGGCATTGATTAGGTTTATCCATAATTTGTCAGTTACTCTTTCTTAAAGTTTTAAAACCTTTACCTTGTGTTAAATATCTAATGTAATTTTTTCAACTCTTTATCTGGAGGTGGTACAACTATCCCTTTTATAGGTCTTTATTTTCATGGGAGAATCTCTTCTAAGGATATTTTTGGACCAACTTGACCTTTTGGTCTTCATGGTAAACCCTAGAATGTACATAATAAATTAATATATAAATATATATGTATATAAATGATGAACATGAATTGGTCAAATTCCTCTCCTCTAATAATAACAGTAATGAACTGATCAAATGAGGAATAATACCTGTCCATGGTGCGTTCAATATTCTATTTGAAACTGTATTTCAGACATATTTTTCATGTTCCACATTTGAATTCAACAGCCACCTACCAACACCATACATTCTATCTCTCTCTATCTCTCAGTAATATATAACAATATATAACTTAAAGTATTATCAACAATACAACTACAACTGTGTGGTAAATGAAAGTACTAGGTCTATATAAGTAGAAAATTTAGAGATATATCTTTTTTGTATTTGTTGTTGTCATAATGTACCAATACCAGGTGACAATGTGATAACTTGTTTCCACAACACTCTACCACTCACAAGGTTATCTGGTATCCTTATGTCATTTTACTTCACAGATCTACATCCTTACATCATGTTACATCGATCATGTGCACAGCACAAAAACACATGCCCACACCTGTGAGTGCCTGGAAGTGAGCTACCATTGAGTGATCTGCCTCTAAGTGTCTGTTAGTGACCTACCTGAGGGTGCCTATATGTAATATAAATTTTTGGTGACCTCTGGATGACCTTGAGATACCATACCCTAGTTCTTGAACAAATGGTGCTCTTTTTAAATGTACAGTGATTGTTCTATCCTTCCTGAGTTCACAGAGTTATTTATAATTTATAATGGAATTCAAGGGGAAAATAGCCTTGACAACTCATTTTTGCCCAAAACTTTGATAAAATCTATTTCAATTCCTTACCTATACAAAAAATACACTCCATTGACTTATTTTAAAGTTGCATCAAATTATAATCTGTCCTTTTACAATGAACGGTGAGAAATAATCACAAATTTACTGAAATGATGAAATTCAAAATTAAGATATGGTGTCTCACTCACAAATCTTGATTATTCAGTGTTTTTTCATGAGAGAATTGAGGGCTATGACTTCAGTTTGCATAAATCTGTGGAATTATGGCTCACATTTGATGGTTTTATATATCTGAGTTATATATTTCATGTAACAGACAATGGCAGTCAGCAAAATAGCACTGGCATGATAAATGTGCATATGTATTTGATAATTTCACTGCATTTTGGCACCGAAAATGACAGCCTTAAAGTTGCTGTAACAGATAATATCATTTCCCGGGCAATTTTTTACATACCTCAAAATTGGTTGGACATGTTCCACACAACACATCCCCATTCTTGTTTGTGAGAATATATATGTTACAAGCATAGAAATCAAATGTTTATCTCAAGCCATGTGGTTTCATCAGGCTGCCATCTATAACGGTCAGTCAGGCCTGCTGCTGCTGACCGGGGTATACCCCACACAGCTGCTGAGGGTAGCTATTTTAAACATGTGGAGTGCAAGAGTGTGACCCCGGTTAGGGGTAGGCATGATGGGAGGGCAACAAGGATCCATGTGACTTGATAAACATCGGCAATCAATTGATAAACTGAAACGGAGCTCTGTTGTCGTCCACAGGTCAGTTGTCGTCGGCTGTAACATGTATTTTGGCTCTGAAAATGACATATTTCCAAATGATATAAAAAGATGTTGATTATAGCAGAGATATTTAAGGTTACATATGCTGATGTACAGTGACCGGCAGCCAAATCCAGACATTTTCATGTTTTTCACTCCCGATTTTCACAAAACCTTTCATAATGGGATAAAAACTGCTCACGTCAATAGAAGATCGTCAGTCTTAAAGGCGTGTAGAGTAAACATGATACCCATTCAATATTTACAAAATTAGGAGGATATTCATGCATTCAGCAAACCGGCAAACTTTCCGAGTTCACATTGAGTTATATGGTGATGTTGGTTACGTCACCACTTCTGACGTCATTTGACAGTGACACAAACATTCGTGCCGTGAAAACAAATAAATACTTTTAACGTTTTGAAAGGAATAGGAATTACAAGATGACGTGTGAGGCACAATATTCAGCTCAATTGCAATTAGTACAGCACAGTTTTACTCGATATTTGACCGAGTTAAAAATGTCCAAGTTTAATCTGCCGGTTTCGGACAGTTGCCGGTCACTGTTCATGTGGACTGATTTGTTTTCAATGTATCCAAGGTGGTCACTGTGCTGTGTTGCCAACAGCATGAACAGAAATTGACATCAGTTTGGCAAAACACCCAGGTGGTGATTCCTCAGCGAGTGATAATTGAGCATTTTAACAAACTGAAATGAATATTTCATCTCAGTTTTTTACGAGTATATACCAGGGATGGAAAACTGGTCGCTCACGAGTAAACCCATTGGCTTTGAAGTTAGCTATCTCGGCAACAAATAAAGCATGTGGCTTGAATAGATCCGATGTGCTAATCTACCGCAAATAGCGTCAACACTTCGAACTACTTGTAACTTACTTGCATGAAGTTAGTCTTGGTCTCTTCTGCCTTGGTCCTGCGCTATATTTACCACTCATTTTAATTAATTGCAATGATATTTTAAAAGAAATAAAATTAGCAAGATAACCAGCATTGATTTGATTTGAAAAGTTGGCCGCTCCACTTATGTCTCATGGGCACTCAGAGCCCGGGACTTAGAGATGTGATCAAATTTTAAAAGTTACCCACACAACTTGTATCTCAGATGCCCTTAATGTTTACACGACAAGGCTATGTGTGTGACCTATGCAGAGTTGTTTTGAACTATGGGTGCACACGATTGAAGCCAGCGGTTTCCGCCAAATCCGCCGCAAACCGCCTGATATCGCTGGTTACACACGATTGGGCAGCGGTTTTGCCCGCCAGCGAAAGCGGCAGTCCGCCAAATCTGCTGGGCTACACCTCTCGGCGGGCCGGTGAACATGCCGGCGGATGGACTCTCTGCTTACACACGATTGGTCCGGCGGAAAGTGCCACTTTGCACACGATTGTGTATAGGTGGGCGGGTCGGCAGATTTTGACGCCTTCCACCGGCGGGTTCCAATTGTGTGTACCCTATATAGGGAATTTAAACCTCACCATATATTATATACATGCTCTGATGTGGGGGCCACTGCCCTATGATGCTTGAAGTCCTGCCCTAAGTAGCCCAACATATGGCTATTCAAGGCTAAACTATGATAGCTATACGTATGGCTAAATATGTGGTGAGGATGTGTTGTGTGCAATGTAAGCGGATATTTATAAAAAAGGATGGTGTCAAAATTCCTATCAATACGTTTATTCTGACATTTGAAGCAGCGCAGCTCCCAACATCTATTAAAGTTGGATATTTGAACGTTAGAGTTGATGTATTTATTCCAAACCCTCTGCGCTGCTTCAAGTGTCAGAGGTATGGACATGGATCTGATCGATGTAAAGGTGATGTAACATGTCCAAAATGTACCGCTCAGCACAGTGGAGACGATTGTTCTTCAAATATGATAAAATGTGTCAACTGCCAAGGCAAATATCCATCGTATTCAGCGAATACGACACACTGAAAATATACCTTTTCCAGAGGCACGGAAGCAAGTAGAAAGTTTAAACACAACAAAGACATCTTATGCCAGCTCTGTAAAACCTAAAGAAACAAAATCAATAGCAATTCAGACCGAAATTACATGGCCAATCAATGACAAAAATTATTCCTTTTTTACCAAATCTTCTAAATCTTCAGCAACGTCTACTCAGACTCAGACACCCACTATCCCAGTAGTAACTCAACCAATAACAACATCCACTAAACCCTCTTCACAAACTCCCTCTACATCATCCAATAATAAAGGTATCAATAGTAATAGACCAGTACATAAATCAGACAAAAAAGAAATCAAAGAACAAGTTAAAAGTAAGATAAATAGAACTAAATCCTTAGAAAGGATGGACACAGGTGATCCTCTGGATATGTATTTTACACCTGTGCACTCGAAGCATAATCGTAAAATTAACAAGTGATTATGTTAGATCACATATTTTTTCTCATTATTCTTAATATGGCTATCGGCAATATCATACAATGGAATTGTAGAGGATTTGAGGCAAACAGGCCAGAACTGGAGTTATTAGCCCAAAAATATAATGTATCTGTTATTTGTTTACAGGAAACTAATTTTAAAGATAACTCAACAACATTTAAGGGATATGTACCTTATATTAAAGTTGGTTCAATAGATGCAATGGATCGAGCACATGGCAGAGTTTCTATTTTTGTTAAATCCTGTATACCCCAGAGTAAAATAACTTTAAATACTAACTTACAAGCTTCTGCAGTCAGGGTTACCCTGCACAATACATTAACTATATGTTCAATATATCTACCACCTAGTGAGCCAGTTAATATTACAGATTTAAATAATTTGGTAACCCAGCTGCCACAGCCATATATGTTAGTTGGTGACTTTAATGCTCACAACTATCTTTGGGGTGGTAGAAACAATACTGATGCCAAAGGACGTATAATAGAAGATTTCTTAAATAACAATAGTTTGTGCCTTTGGAATGACGATTCTCCAACCTATTTACATCCAGCTACAGGCTCTTTAACATCAATAGATCTCTCCATGTGCACTCCAAATTTATTTTTAGACTATTCCTGGGAAGTAGAGGACGATCAATGGGGTAGTGATCATTACCCCATTATTCTAAATAACCATTTTCCTCCACCAGACGAACGAATCCCCAAGTGGAAGTTTCATAAAGCCGATTGGGCAAAATTTCAAACATCCTGTTATAATAGAATAACTCTTTTTAAACAATGTAGATGATCCTCTTCAAGTTTTTACAGATACATTGTATGATATTGCTGATGGGTGTATTCCCAAATCAAAGTCAAATTCAAATTCAAGTTTTTACAGATACATTGTATGATATTGCTGATGGGTGTAATCCCAAATCAAAGTCAAATTCCAAAATTAAAGAAAAACCCTGGTTTAATGATGAGTGCAAAAATGCTGTCAAGGAGCGGAAAAAAGCTTTAAAAAAATTTATTTTTGTTTGTTTGGGGTTTTACATCACTTTCAACATTATTTCAGTTATTTCGTGATGAGACCTACTTGTAGCAGATATAGTGCTGCCTCACTGAATTGTCATGTCGCAGGTCCTTGACATGACAACCCACCCGGTCACAGATTTACAAGGACAACGGGTTAACCCTTTGGCACAGGCCTCAGCTCATGTGGGAAATTGTATCATGAGTTCAATCCCGGCACGGCCGGGGTTCGAACCCACGACCTTTGGATCACCACAGAGGAACTGGTGTTTAAAAAAAAAAAAAAAAAAAAAAATTTAATCGACAGCCAACTCAATATAATTTGCACCAATTTCGTATAAAAAGAGCTAAAGCCCGTTATATTATTAAAATAAGCATAAGAAAAAGTTGGAAAGATTATGTTTCTAAATTAAATACACGTTCACCAATTAAAAAATGCTGGGATATGGTGCGTAAAATTACTGGGAAGGGAGGTGGAGCAAGGATCAAGCATCTAAATCATAATGGCCAATTAATTACAAATCCCACCGAAATAGGCAACACAATAGGTCAAACCATTTCCAAAAATTCCTCATCCAATAATTATTCTGCCAATAATTATTTCAACAAATAAAAACTAGAAAAGAAAGAAACCAACTAAATTTTATATCCCATAACTTGGAAGTATATAATAAATCATTTACAATAGAAGATTTGAAACTTGCTTTGGATATATCTCATGATACTGCTCCTGGACCTGATCAAATTCACTACCAAATCCTTAAACATCTCCCTGACCAATTACTTGGGCATCTTTTAGATATTTTTAATACAATTTGGGAAAGCGGTGATTTTCCTCCTTCATGCCACTATCATTCCCATCCCCAAACCTGGCAAAGATTTGACAGATTCAAATAATTATCGTCCCATTGCTTTAACAAGTTGTATTTGTAAATCAATGGAACAAATGATTAACGAGCGTTTAGTTTGGTTTTTGGAAACTGCAGCTTATATTTCTGTTGCACAAAGTGGCTTTAGAAAAACTCGAAGTACCATTGACCACCTGGTACGTTTAGAGACATTTATAAGAGAGGGTTTTATAAAAGGTGAGCATGTGGTGAGTATTTTCTTTGATTTAGAAAAGGCATATGACACCACATGGAAATATGGGATAATGAGCGATTTATATGATATGGGATTAAGGGGTCGTTTACCCCTTTTTATTCAAAATTTTCTATCAAACAGACATTTTAAAGTTCGAGTGGGTGCATCACTCTCTGATGCTTTTGATCAGGAAATGGGTGTTCCACAGGGAAGTATATTGTCAGTGACCCTTTTTATTATTAAAATTAACAGCATTGTTGATTGTATGAGGCCTGGAGCAGATTGCTCACTTTTTGTTGATGATTTCAACTTAAGCTACAGGTCCACAAGCATGCATACAATAGAACGACAACACTTAAATAGATTACAAGAATGGGCTGATCATAATGGATTTAAGTTTTCTTTAAAGAAAACTGTGTGTATGCACTTTTGTAAAAAATGGAAGGTTCACCCAGATCCGAATCTTTATTTAGGTCAAACTCGGATACCTGTTGTCGAAGAAACCAAGTTTCTTGGACTTATTTTTGACAGGAAATTATCTTTTATTCCTCACATTAAATACGTTAAAAAGAAATGCCAGAAGGCATTAGATTTATTATGGGTTCTTGCCCATACCGATTGGGGAGGGGACCGCAATATTTTATTGCAATTATACAGAGCACTGGTACGTTCTAAGCTTGATTATGGGTGTATGATATATGGATCAGCACGCCCATCTCATATTAAAATGCTTGATCCTGTACAAAATCAAGGTTTAAGATTATGCCTTGGTGCATTTCGTACCTCGCCTGCAGATAGCTTGGCAGTTGAGGCAGATGAACTGCCTCTTGATTTAAGAAGAGAAAAGCTTGCCCTTCAGTATGCTGCAAAAATTGCAGCTTGTCCAGACAATCCTGCACATGATATTATATTCAATCCAAATTATGTTGATCTTTTTGAAAATAAACCAAATACAATACCAACTTTTGGCCTTCGCATCAAGGAATCTTTACAATCCTTAAATTTAAATCCGAATCAAATAGCTAAATTTCAATATCCAGAAACACCTCCATGGACCTATGAAACTTTAAATATTAATTTAGCCATGACGGAATTAAAGAAATACTTACTGGATATCAGTGTATATACACTGATGGATCGTTTGATGATGACAAGGCTGCTGCAGCTGCTGTTAAGGGCAATCATATTTATTCAGAACGTCTGCCAAATAAATCATCTATTTATTCTGCAGAACTTCATGCTTTATACCTAGCTTTAGATCATGTGGAAACTTCTCCACATCGGAAATTTTTAATATTTTCTGATTCTTTGTCTTGTTTACAAGCATTGAAAGCCAAGGATTGGAAAAATCCATTTATTTTAAATATCCTTGAACGGTATCATAAACTCTGTACTGAGGAAAATAAAGAGATTCGTTTTTACTGGATTCCCAGTCATATTGGAATCCTTGGAAATGAGGCTGCGGACCAAGATGCCAAGGCAGCATTGGATAAGCGGCCAATAAATATGCTAATACCTTATACAGAATATATTACTGTTTTTTTACGTTCTAAATGGCAATCACGCTGGAACGAAGCTATTTTTAATAAATTACATGAAATTAAGCCCATTCTAGGAAAAACTAAAGGTGCTATTAGAATTAACCGTAGAGAAGAGTCAGTTTTAACCCGTATAAGAATAGGTCATAGTCATTTGACGCACTGTTATCTGCTTAAAGGTGAAGATCAACCGGAATGTATTGGTTGTCAATAGACTTTGACTATTAAACATATTTTAATTGAGTGTATCGATTTTGATATTATAAGAACTCAATATTTTAATGTACAAGATTTACATACGTTATTTGATACTGTAGATACTTCTGTGATAGTATCGTTTTTAACTCACATAGGACTTTATAATCAGTTTTAAGGGCAGAGCTTTTGTTTATTTATGTCATTGACTTATTTATCAAGAACTGCAAAACATCATACTGATAAAGTCTTTAAAACAAATCATCCATATTTATTATATTTGATTGATATTATATAAATGCTGTTCACAGTTGATAAATTCTTGTGTTATCTACATATTGTATTATCATTTACATTTTGTTTCTAGTCAATATTACGTTTCTATTTTTACTGTTTTGGCACTTTATTGTGTTAATGTGAAACCATTCATTCATTAATTTTTACCATTTTTAGGCACTAAATAACCTTAGTGGTTGATGTGCCTCTAAGCAACCATTCATTCATTCATTCATTCATTGGACAACAAGAAATATTTCAGGGAGAGCTTGTATAGACATCCATTCAGCATTATTTCTTTAGCTTTTTTTCTGCCACAATGTTTCATCAATTATGTGTACTTGTTTACCAAAATATAATAATTTGTTTGGTTTATCAGTTTTTATAATCTGTCTGGCTTTCTGGAGTTCACCATGGTGTACACATTTTTGATATTGGTAATACTGCTCAACGGATGACCATTTCAAGCCATCATCATCAACAAATGAACATGTATGGAAATTGGGTAGAGGGGATGCCCCAGTGAAAAATCCTGTGTAAGATTCAGAACGTTTTGTGGCTAATTCGAATGGGTGGAGAAAAGCAGGCAGTTCATCCTTCAAATTTCACTCCTTCCCCAGAATTGGACGCACTGGCAGGGGAGTGTGCCTCTTACACAGGCTTAAACTACCTTTCACAACCAAAAGGTTGGACCTGCCCATGGTTAAAACCATGGAGCGCATGCTAATCAAGGGTAAAAAACTAACCTTTATAGTTATCTACAGACCAGAACCATCTGATATGAAGAGATATACCTACATTGAGTTCTATGATGAATTTACTCATCTGGTTGCCCACTGTAGCTCATTTAGTCATGAGGACATCTTCCTTGGTGACTACAACTTCCATGTCAACAAACCAACCAAAATGATGTAATGAAGTTTATTGACATCTTATCAACCTTCGACATGAAACTATGGATCAATCAAACAACCCATTGGTTAGGAAATACCCTTGATCTAATCATTACTTTGAGTTTCTCAAAACCCACCTAGTTGATGAATACATATCTGATCATAAAATGATTAGACTATGTCTTGATATCATACCTCCTAAACCCCCTAAACAATCCATCAGTTTCAGGAATTATAGGGGCATGAACCTTCAATCCCTTAAGGATGATATCAAAGATGGGAACATCTACAGGACAAGATGGATTGCTATGATAAGAAGCTCATATCCTTGATGGATAAACATGCTCCCCTTAAAAATACCAAGGTCTCCTAACGTAAACCAGTACCATGGATGGATGACCAAATTAAGCATGAGAGGTCTCTCAAGAGAAGGCTTGAGAGAAAAATGAATAAAACAGGACTTCCCATTGAGAAAGAACTATATAACATTCAGAGAAACAAATAAAACTCTTTATTGAAGTCATCCCTGTCCAAATAAGGCAACACCTATGCCACAATCTGACTGCAAGATCACTCAAGCTGAGAAATTCAATGGCTTTTTTCTGGATAAAATAGAAAAAAATCCGCCAAGACATGGACAATACACCCTCTTGTGCAAATTTGTCACCAGGTGACACTATTAACAATAGTTTGTCACAGCTTGACAGATTTGTGCCCTTGACAATAAGTGATGTGCAAATTGCTTAAGAAGTCAGCTAAGAAGTCATGTCACTATTGAAAATATTCTTGTAGATCGAATCTAAGCATGGCTAAACCAAACCCCACGGATGGATCTGAAGTATCGCCCGACGATGATGCAACTATCCACGATGACGCGGCCAACGTCAGTCAAAGAACTGTCAAGTCAAAGAACTTTTGGATTTTAAACATAAATAAACAGTATAATAAAAGTCACTTTGAATATTCAGACTAAATTAAACAATACAAAAAGGTATCATATAGAAATTACAAAAAAATGAACATAAATAATTTCAAAAGAGATATTGAAGAAAGGTTTGGTGAAAATCAATCCTATAATGATGTGTATACTTGGTAAACTAATAGGAAATAATAGGAAACCAGCTCCATGGTTATCGGATGATATCAAGAGAGAAAAGAGAAACAAAAGAAAACTTGAAAGAAAATATAATTAAACTGGTCTTTCTTCAGATAAAATACAATTTCAAATACAGAGAAACAAAAACAACAATATCATTAAGGACTCAAGAAACTGTTATTTCTCAGAAATAATAAATTCAAACAAATCTGATCCAAAAAAGTTATTTAAAATATTAAATAAATTACTACACACAAAAGAGGACACTCTCTTTCCCAGACATAATGATAACAAGGAGTTAGCCTCAGAATTTAATAATCTTTTTCTACAAAAAATTACAAATCTGAGAGAAAATATGGATAAAGATGATAAAAATATAGAACCCTTGACTGAGGAAGTCAGATTCAAAACACATATGGAAAATTTCACATTATTAAATGATTCAGAAGTTAATTTATTACCACTAATAAAGGCAATTATTACCACTAATAAAGGCAATTATAAATAAATCAATTTCGTTGGGCAACATGTCTGATGACCTGAAGATGGCCATCATTAGACCTTTAATTAAGAAATTAGGCCTAGAATTTTTAAAGAAAAATTATAGACCAGTCTCGAATCTTGCTTACTTATCTAAATTAATAGAAAGGGCTGTAGCTACACAATTTGTAGGTCATTTTGTGACCTACAAATTTGTAAGGAATGATATACAAGGTATAATTCAATCAGCATATAAGAAGTTTCATAGCACTGAGGCTGCATTGCTTAGGGTTCAAAATGACATTTTAATAGATATTGATGATGGTAAAACAGTAATGCTGGTACTGCTTGACTTATCGGCGGCATTTTATATTATTGATCATGATATACTATTAAATAGATTGGAAAAAAGATGTGGTATTAAAGGCACTGCTTTCAAATGGTTCAGGTCATATTTATCAAATAGAAAACAGTGTGTAACAATTGAGGGGAAAAGATCTGAAAATATGAATATTAAATATGGTGTCTCTCAAGGCTCGGTTCTGGGGCCTTTATTATTTACAGCATACATGGAGCCTTTATCTGATATCTGACCCTGTAATTATGGTCTCAAGCATCATATCTATGCTGATGATACACAGTTATACATTACCAAAATCTGAAGAAACTAGAGTTAAGTCTTACAAAGAAATGGAAAATTGCATTAGAATGGTAAAAATATTCCTGATAGAATATTGATTGTCATAAAACAATACGTAAATATAATATTCTTAAACATAAAAACAAAGCAAACAAGGAATTAATAATTGCAACATCAAATGAACTAAGTATTGGAAATAAAGTGGAACAGGTAATTCAATTTATTAATGAAAATAGAATTGATATATTCTTTATCACTGAAACTTGGATAAATGAAACAAATGAGAAAAAAATATAAGCAGAACTGAAAGAGAATAACTATGAAGTTCTACAGATGCCTAGACCGCTGAGGTCTTGAGGTGGCCTAGCGGTGGTGTATAGGAAGGAATTAGACCTAGAAAAAATTGAGCATAATCGTAAAATAACGACTATGGAATTAATGGAGATAAAAATTAAAACAAACACTAAAACATGTACTGTAGTTACCATATACAGACCTGAACCCTCTGATAAAAATAAATATACCTACTCTGAATTTTTTTAAGAACTTTTGGAATCTCTTTCTTCATATAGCATTTATAACCATGAAGTATTATTTGTTGGTGATTATTACTTCCATCTAAATAAACCTGAACGGCCAAATGTTATAAAATTTAATGAAATTCTTGACCATTATAATCTGAAACATCATGTCAAGGAACCAACACACATAATGGGCAATACACTAGATTTACTGATATCTAATATACATAGTGATATTGTAAACAGTCATCTGGTTGATGAAATATTATCTGATCATAATATAATAAAAATGCACTTGAATAATTAAGCTTAAGAACACTCTTAATATATGGAGACAAAGAAACCTTTCTTTAAAAGGTAAAGTCACTATTCTTAACTGTTTAGCACTCTCTCCCTTAGTATATGTTGCAAGTGTGATTGATACTCCCGAGAGAGTAATATATGAAGTCAATCATATAATTATGGAATTTATGTGGAATGGAGGGAGACCGAAAATAGCTAAAAATGTACTTACTCAAAATATTGAGAGAGGCGGACTCAAATTGTGTGACTTCAGGAAAAAGACTGAATCATTATTATTATGTTGGATAAATAGACTAAGAAAAAAACCTAACAATTCTCATAGTAGATGGCAACTGTTACCTAAATTTTTCTATGGCTCCAAGAACCTGGATTTATTTTTTAGCTATAAACAAAATCCAATGGAAAATGAGAATATCCCAAACTTCTACTTGCACTTGCATAAATTGTGGTGCTCAATTCATAATTGTGAACCAAAATTATACACTGATATAATGGAGGAGGTATTATGGAACAATGTATACATAACTGCTGATTGTAAACCACTGTACTGGAGGGACTGGGAATCAAAAGGAATCATGAAAATCAAGCATCTGTTTAATAATGAAGGTACTGTAATGAATCACACTCAAATACAAAAACAATATGATATCAACTGTAACTTTTTGAATGTTTTGCAACTGAGGCACAGCATACCCCTTAGATGGAGACAGATTATAAACTCCAGTGTTCCAGTCAGGGTGCCAGACAAGAATCTATGTATCATCACAAATAATATTGTTAGGGACATTAGTAAATTCAGATGCAAGGATTTTTACTGGTGCCTAATAAACTCATCCAATGTTACTCCCCGTTCTTCCATTAAATGGGCTGATGACTTCCCAGATTTCAAAAATGCAGACCCCAAAGTTTGGACCAGAATTTACACAATGGCTTTTAAAGTAACAACAGAAACTAAACTGCAGTCCTTCCAGTACAGACTCATACACCGCATTATACCTTGTAATAAATGGTTAAAAGATATTACAATTAAAGACAATGCTCAATGCAATTACTGCGAGGAATGTGATGATATTCTTCATTTTGTATTATTTTGTAGGAAGGTGAAAGATTTCTGGAATAGCTTCTTTAAATGGTGGAACAGATTGAGCCCAGAAAATGCAATTTATGACAATGGTTGTTTAGAAGAATGTATATTGTTCGGTTTTCCAGAGTACTCAGATATAGCAACAGTATTGAACTATTGTATTATTGAAGCCAAATATTATATATATATTCAAAGATTACTACATAATAATTCTATTGATTTATTCTCCTTTTTAGTTAAACTAAAAACAAAACTTAGAATTCACAAAGGTACAGCCATCACCAATCACAGGTCAGATTCTTTTGTTAAGTATCAGTTTATTTTTGACAACATTTAATTATTACTTTTGTTCATATGATATACTATTTTACCACCTTTATTTCTCTTTCAACACTCAGTGTATCATTGTACTTGTATTGGGGAGAGCCATTCATGGGTAGGGGGGAATCGTTTATTTCATCTGTATATTTGTGATGTCTATGTTTTTCTGTCTAATAAACATTTATAAAAAAAATAAAATGCACTTGAACATGCAGATCAAAATAAGAAATAAAAAGAAGATATATATCGGAATTTCAAATAAATAAACATCACCAACTTCATGAAGGATATTGAGGATAAATTTGGAAATAATGAAACATATGATTAATATGATCTTGAGGATCTACTAAACAAATATCATAAATTGAGTATCTAGATAAACATGCGCCAATAATCGAAAAACCATAAACATCAGGAAACCGGCTCCATGGTTATCAGATGAAATACATTCTGAAAAGAGGAAAAGAAGAAAATTAGAAAGAAAAAACGATAAATCAAAACTTCAGTCTGATAAAATACAGTTTCAAATACAACGAAATAAATACAATAATCTCATAAAAACGGCCAAATGTGAGTATCTATCTGAGAAGATAAATTCAAATAAATCAGACCCTAAGAAACTATATAATTAAGATATTGATATTCTACAAACTAAGGAGGATGCCCCTTTCCCTAAAAGTGAAACTAAGAAAGAATTAGCAACAGAATTTAACAATTTTTTTCTTGAAAAAATTACAAAATTTTGATGTGATATTGATGAAAAAAATAAAAATTCCAATCAAGTTGTAGAAACGTCCAAGTTTGCAACAAGTCTAAATAATTTTAAGCCATTGAATGAATCGGATGTTACACAGTGCTAAAGGAAGCAGCCAATAAGTCCTTGATCCTATTCCTAGAACTTGATCCTATTCCTACTTGGCTGCTCACGGTATGTAATGTGCACCTACTACCATTAATTACAGAAATTATAAATAAATCAATTACATTGGGTGACATGCCTGATAAGCTGAAAATGGTAAAAATTAGACCTCTAATTCAGAAATTGGGCCTCGAACTACTCGACAAATTATAGACCCCTATCATATCTTTCTAAACTAATAGAAAGGGTAGTTGCGAAACAATTTGTGGGTCACCTGGTGAAAAATAACATTCACAGCATGTTCCAGTCATTATACAAGGAATTTCACAGCACAGAGACTGCACTGCTAAAAGTACAAAATGATATATTACTGGAAATTGATAAAAATAATGCAGTGATGCTAATTCTGCTAGACCTATCGGCGACGTTTGACACTATTGACCATGGTATTCTACTAAATCCTTTGGAAAAAAGATGTGGTATTGGGGGTGTTGCCCTTAAGTGGTTCAAAACATATTTATCAAGTAGAAAACAGTGTAACAATTGAGGGACTCAGATCTGGAAATATGAATATTAATTATGGAGTCCCACAGGGATCCGTCTTGGGTCCCATTCTGTTTACAACTTATAATGAACCGGTAACTGATGTCATTAGCCAGTATGGTTGGAAACATCATGCTGATGATACTCAACTATATATCAGTCTTAATCCGAAATCTGAAGTAGAAATGAAAAAATATAAAAGGGAAATAGAAGAATGCATCAGTAAAATAAGTTTTTACTTAATAATAAAATGAAGATGAATGATGGTAAAACTGAAATGCTTGTCTGTGGAAAAAAATCAGATTTAAAAAATGAAATTTTTCCTGAAAAATCATGGTGGGATCTTCTGAGATTCCTAGATCTAATCAAGTCAAGGACCTGGGAGTGATCCTAGACCATGAATTGTCAATGAAGCAGAACAACTATAGAATGTTTTAAAAAGCACATAAAAACACATTTATTCAAAAAGCATTACAATATGAAGACTTAATTTCAAAATAAAGCACCATGAGCAGACCTGGTCTGAAATGGCGCTATAGAAGTTGGTTATTATTATTATTATATTATTATTATCCCAACCCGTGCTCCTACACTTGACCTCATTGACTATCTCTTACCCATCATTACTGCCATCATAAACAAATCACTTATGGATTCAGTAGTATCAGAAAATATGAGAATCACTATCATTGCACCCCTCTTGAAGAAACTAGGTCTAGAACTTGTTGATAAGAATGATAGACCTGTCTCAAACCTGACCGACATCTCTAAACTCACTGATAGGGCAGTTGCTGACCAAATGATCCCACACTTAAGTAAGGAATGGCCTTACTGACAAATTCCAATCAGCCTACAAGGAATCTCATAGCACTGAGACTGCCGTACAGAATGATATCTTACAGGATCTTGATAATAAGAGGTCAGTTATCCTACTGTTGCTTGACCTCTTTGCTACCTTTGACACCATTGAACATCAAATACTATTTGATAGATTGGAATCGAGATGCAATGTTAGAGGTCATGTTCTGTCTAGTCATATCTTTGTAATAGGAAACAATGTGTCAATGTAGGGTCCCATAGGTCCTCTCTCAAACCCATAAAGTATGGGGTCCTACATGACTCAGTCCTGGGTCCCACACTTTTTACTATCTTACTGTCTCCTCTGGCTGATATCCTGGTCAAATTTGGCCTCAACTACCACATATATGCAGACGATACTCAGATCTAATAATAATAATAATAATAACAAAATTTCTATAGCGCGTATACCAGACAAGTCTGTTCATAGCGCTGTATCAGGGAAATGCTTCCTGAAGAGATAAGTTTTCAGTTTACCCTTGAAGGATCCAACTGATCTACTTGTTCTAATCTCATTAGGAAGTTGATTCCAAAGATCTACATCCCTGTTGATCACATTTCCAGTCAGCAAGTAGACATAGGGAGATGCAAATGAGAAGAATGTGTCAGTGAGGTCAGAACCTTCCTGATCTAAAACAAGGTGAAAATATATGATGGTAAATCTGAAATGCTCATCTGCACTGACAGGTATAGTACTGCTGCTAACAACAATATCCCTACTACTATCAGATAAGGTGACTCTGATATCAGTTGTTGACCTTGGCATCACCTTTGACTCCAAAGCACAAATCAAGAAAATGTGCAAAAAGGGATATTACCACTTAGCGGCTATCAGACAATGTCTAGATGAGAAGACAGCTGTAACATTAACCCATGCTTTTGTTACATCTACTCTAGATTATGGAAATGGCCTTCTTGCAGGTTTTCCAAGATCTGACATTAAGAAGCTGCAATACCTTCAAAACTCTGCAGCCCGAGTCATAGGAAAGATCAGGAAATTTTATCATATATCAGGAAAATTGAAGGAACTACACTTGCTCCCTGTTCATGCTAGGATTGATTTCAAAATCCTTCTTATGGCTTGGAAGGCCCTGAATGGTAAGGCGCCACCTTGCATGATCTACTCCTAGTGAAACAGGGTGATAGGTGCCTGAGATCTAATAATTGTACTTACCTATCCGTTCCTAAGACTCGTTTGAAGAGAGTGGGCAATAGAGCCTTCTCATCTGTCAGCCCTAGAGTTGGAACTCTCTCCCTAGTGATATTAGGAATAGTAGCTCAGTCACCTCCTTTAAGAGCAGACTGAAAATGCATCTCTTCAGAAAACATTAACAGACTTGTCTGGTATCAGTGCTTTATAAACCATAATTATTATTATTATTATTATTATGATTATTATTATTATTATTATTATTATTATAATTATTATTATTGATGCCATAGTTATATTTTCCTTCCTCACCACAGAAATTACAATTTTTTTAGTCATATGCAACGTTTTATCAGTCATATGCAATTTGTTATCATAATATATACTTCTATGGTCAGCAAATGCAGATCACCTACGGACTCATTAGATCTTAAATGTTTATAAATATTAAAACAAGGTCGGCCATATTTTGTCTTTTCATATGCCTGAGTGTGATCATATAAATGTGAGTTTTTATCTGGAATTTTGTTTATTTTACACAAAGATTTACCTGAAGTTGCACCTTAAAATGTTGTCTTATTATAATTCCCTAAAAGTGGCTTTCAGCCCATGCCCCCCCCCCAGAGCACAACATTTATCAGTTTTCCATTTTTTACCAGATAGTGCATGTATGAATTTGCTGTTTGTGCCAAAGTGGCACTTACCATACATGGAGTAATTATGACAAATATTCTTCTTATCCACAGGTCTATCAATATCAAACTCATCGTATATGTCCAGACACTGCAACACTGCATGATGACTGCAAGTGCATTTGACTTGGATTTCGATGAACCACTGATAAGTAGGCCCTGTGCTTCATATGAAGTTGATGAACATTCAAAAACTATTTATGTCCCTCATATCTGTACTGAGAGTCTGGGAAGTGGAAGGTTTAACCAACTGGGGAAAGTCTTGAAGATCTACTTTCATGTCAATCACAATTTTCCCAACTATTTTCTGAAAAAAGCTCTGAGCCCTGTTATCAGAAAGTGAAAAAGAATCATTCAGCATGTAGTCTGCCCTGAGACAATTGTGGTATTGACCAAAGTGGTATTCTTGTGTTTCTTGAGATTTAGAATATTGGTATTCAAAATAGCCTGATCACCATGAAAAGATTCAAATGATAGCATGGTACAAGAAGTAAGTTAGCATATGTGGTATTCAGAAGTTTAGTTATGATATTTTTAACATATATTGATCTGTCCAATATATTGATCTGTCCAATATATTGATCTGTCCAAATTCAGGACTCAATTACAAGAATACACTATTATCAACATTAATATAGATTCAATTGAAGACTTATTTCATAAGCTGCAATGATACAGAGCTACAGGGCTATACTTCAAAGCAACCCAGCTACTGATTAGAAGATATTTACATTGAAAGATGTGGAGTATAAGTGTATAAGTGCATATTATATTATAGCACTAAGGGAGACCAGAAAACACTGGACTTATCAACCTATCAAGATAGGAGGCCACTCTGATATTACAGAAATTAGTAGTAACAAAATAAATAAATTTGTATTTGAAATGAGAGTATGTACAACAATTAAATATCAAGAACATTAAGAAATAGAAAAAATGCCGATCTAATCATAAACTGAGAAAGGAGGCCACAGTGAACTAATAATACTTATAATACAACAAGTAGTTTCAGATTTGCAAGTTTGTTCCATGTGTAGCCATTTGCTCTAAACACCAGGACACATAATGTTATTTTCCTCACTGGTCAAAAGTTAAATAGTCTGTGATTTTTCTATGAATATGGTCAATAGGGGTTCTGCTATAATATTCACATTTATTAACGATCCAAATATTTTCAATAATATCTCTAACTGTGATAATCTTTATAACTGTCTTGATATCAGTAGCTATAGAAGGGATCCCTAAACTGTGTATCTGTCTTGCCTCATTATTCTAATTGATGCTGTCAGATAAGGAAGCAACTTCAAACCATTTTCGGAAGAAGTAGTATTTGACTTTCTTAAAAACAGAGTATATGTAAGGTGGTTTATTTCATTTTCTCTCTAGTTTCAGTTTTTAGCTTACTTGCACATCAAAGTTGTATTACCTGCCGTGTATCTCATACTTCTATTGTGATCACAGAGTAAACAATACAAAAGAAAGGTAAATGCTTTGCATCATGCATTATTCAAATACTGTTCAGCTGCAATATGGCTTAGTTTTTGGGACAGTTCAAACATTAGTAAATGCACAAATATGTCAATATTAAATTCACCCAAGACCATATTATGAAATATGCATGTGGAGCTTTGGTGATTTGTTTTGGGTAGAGACTATGAACATGAAATTAATAATTAATGATAAAATGTCAAATGAATTTAATATAAACATATATTTTGTGTTTTTTTTAATAGATGCTGCCGAAATGACTTATTCCTCAGAAGTTATCTGGAAATTGACAGACAACAAATCAGCTTTTAACTGGATTAATGAAATAAATGATATAGAACTTAAGATTAGTAATCAGAAGGAGCATGAGGATAATGATTGACATCAGAGATTTATGTGTGATACCAAGTACTGACATGTAAAAGGGATCATTGTAGAATATATACTCTCTTATCTGGTCAGGCAAAACATTGGTCATTCTAATAATAAAATGTTATAATTTCATATGGAACATTACACACGAAGCTTGTATTAGATATTGAATCAGAATATTGACAGTATGGAATCTTTTAGTCATCAAAGAGTGAAATATTTATTCATAACATCAATGATTTTATTTGTAATCATTCAAACCTTTTACTATACGAAAACCTATTCCTTGAACTTGAGTGATAATTGCTCTTCATATAACAGAATATCATCTGATAACAGAATATCATCTGATGTGATTCTGCAAAAGCTGGACATTTTGTCTGACATAAGATTCCAAAAGATTTGTCAACATATTTTGAGAAGCACTGCTATCAAACAACTTGGTTTGAACTTGAGTGACATAAAGATGTTAAAAATATTAATTGATGATTTTCAAGGCGTGGCAAACAAATCTGAAATCAATCTGGATTTACAAAACAAAGAAAATAAGGCATTGTATCTTGATGTGTGTCCAGAGGAAAACAAAGGATACTACAAAGGCTTTGAAATTTTGAATTGCACTGATGTAAAACCATTTAAAAAAATAATGACAGTTGTGCTTAACTTTGTCCACTATCCATTGAAATATGAAT
Organism: Amphiduros pacificus; assembly: GCA_949316495.1. Taxonomy (NCBI): domain Eukaryota; kingdom Metazoa; phylum Annelida; class Polychaeta; order Phyllodocida; family Hesionidae; genus Amphiduros; species Amphiduros pacificus. The sequence continues at coordinate 49,339 of OX439000.1, read as the reverse complement.
CTTTACTCAGAGATCTAATTCAGAAAGTGATGGCAAAATATCCAAACATGACAATGCATGTTGGAGTTCAACAAAAAATGTTTTCTGATAAGAGAAAGCCAATACCTGCCAAACTGCATGTTGTTTCTGAAAAGACCAAGGATGCTACCATATGGAATCAGCTCATTGATCAAGTCAAAACACCCTACACATTTGTAGCTCGGGACATACTTTTATTTGATGAAGACTGGCGATTGGAAAGACTTGTTCGTGCAATATCAAAATTGGATATATCTGTAGCTGGAGGGTCTATGAAAGATACAAAGGGATATTGGAATATGGCATGTCACCAATCTGTTTTCAGAAATTACACCTTAATATATCAGTTTGGTTATCATCATTCAGAATATGACTGCCTTTGGTGTACTCATATAACAGGACCCTTTGTTGCCAGAACAAATTTTCTCAAGACAAACCGATTTGATGAAACACTTCAATCATCTACTGTTTTTGAAGATTTCTTTTTAAAACTCTATCGGAACTCTGATCAAGTAATTGTTTGTCCTGACAGTATGTTCAATGTGCAAACAGAATATAACACTGCATATAACAAGTCTGATTTGCTACCATTCGCAAGGAAATGGCAAATTAACCAGGTTCAGTTCAGTCACACTGGTTTGATCACATTCACTTGCAAAGAATTGAAACTTAGTTGCTCTAAGTCTATTGGTAAAGTACTTCCACCTTGCTGCTTACAGATTCTTGCAGACCAAATAAAGCTGGTAATGGCCATGTGTGAAAAGAATAATATTATTTGTCAACTAAATGCTGGTACTACACTAGGTGCAATTAAATTCAACGGGGTATTGCCTTGGGAATTAGATGCTGATATACACTATCTGCATGCAAATATGTCAGCCATGAAGAATCTTAAAAATATTTTTGTTGCTAATGGCAACAGATTTGTTTATGAATATACTCATGGCCACAACTTTTTTCTCTACAATAGTGGATGGAAAATAGAGATATGGCACTTTGACAGAATGGATTCACAAATTGCCATTGACAATGGAAATGTGCCCACAAAAGTCTTGTTTGATGGAATGTGGGTTAATACTTTCCGTAATCCAGCACTTAAGATGCGAGTTATGTATAGCCCTGAAATATTCAGACATGTTCAGCATCACCTTCATTTAAGCAAAATACGTCCAGCTACATTTACAAAATGTCCGTTTCCTGGAAATCAAGACTGCCTTGATCAATATAAAATTGATGGGAACTTTCAGTTTCGACTACCACAACCTTAAGACAATGCCTTTAATAATTTGTTAATATCACTTGCTTCAATGGATTTATTTAGGTTCTTTGATATAAAGTTCAAGTTCAATATATAACTAAAAGAGGAAGGCTATGATTTAGTATGTATGACAGAGTTATGGCCCAAACATGCTTTTAGGGTTATTAGTGATTGGGTCAAACTTTTAGGTCTATTTGATTATTACAATTTTCTATTTTGATCAGAGTATATATATTATAGAAATCAAATACAACCAGAAATGATTCAGTTTTATTAGATAACTCATCAAAGTTTCGCCTTGTTCAGTGTTCAAATATATATAATATCATATTAGCCTATTTAATCTTGAAATGTTTTGGTGGAATTGTCTCTGTTTTCTATCACAATTCCTTGTCTTCTAATATAGCATTCTCTCCTTAGGCATCCCTTCTTAGCCCAGACTATAGGTGGAAGACATTATAGGTGATTTTGTTACCCACGGTTTGTGAGTATCCGTCGTTTGGGGACGTGGACGGGGGATCGATACTCTACTCTACTCGCTGGCTACTGTGAGGCGGGGCACGGAACGTAGCAACCCTATCTACCTATATGAGGTGTGAGGTAATAAGAACTGCAGACACAGAATATACACTGCACAATATCTACCTTTATTCGGTGCTGTATATCCTTGTCTGGCTAGGCCGGCATGGCAATGAGCGAGGCATATGAAATAGCCAAATGCATGAGAATACATAAAACACCCAAGTCTATGTGGTCACAATGCTGAGTGTCGTGGATCTTCTAGGCAAGTGGACGCTGGAACTCTTCTTCTCCCCCCCGTCTAACAGTTGCGGGGCCTGAGTCACAAAACTTGAGTGATTGACCTTTATAACATACAAGGACTCATTAAAAGGAACAAAATGGTGATTGGAATCAGGTCAACAGCTAAAACTGGCAAGTCTGCAGATAGTAGTGAAGCCAACACAGTGAGTAAACAAGACAAACCACCAACAGACCCAGGGGTAGAGTCCATTCCTGTTGCTCCCCCCAGGCAAAAGCGAAATAGTACTGGCAGTACAGGAAGCAAGGGTAGCGATGATTCCCCAAAGAACACTAATCATAACCAGATGCTAGATCTCCAAACTGTAATGAATATGATCACAGATCTCAGAGATGATTTTCAGTCATATCAAGCTCAAACATTACCTTAAATGCAAAGATCTATCAACAACCATTCCAATGTTGATGATGTTGAGAACATTAAAGATTATATGGACAGAGAAACATCCAGGTTGATGACCAGGTTTGAATGTATTGAGAATAGACTCACAAAGTTAGAAACAAAAAGGAATTTGACCCTGATGTCCCTATCATTGTGTCAAATCTGACACCAGATGATGGTGAAATAATTGCAGACAAAGTCCGCAATGGTTTAGGATCTGCCATTCATGTTGTGAGGTCGAAACGCCTTACCCTTCAAGGCAGAGGACCAGGACTTGTAAAGATCAAACATTGATGACAAAGTGGCATAACCGAGAAGAAAAAGAAATCTGGCAACATCACAGCAGTACCAAAGGGTTGGAATGTGGGAGGCTGGACAGATGAAAATGCCCATGCTAGGAAAGGTTCTGGAGGTGTTGGGTGTTTTGTGAGGAGGAAGAATTATAATGTTGACTGTATTGATAAGAGTTATGGTGGTATACAAGTTTTAAACATAAAATATCAGATTTCACATCTTTTTGTAATAAATGGATATTTACCTCTAGGTAATAGTGTATGGGATAGAGATGGTACAGGTTTTATGTCTCATTTACTGTCACAATTATACACATTATGTGATTATGATGCAGTTTATTATGTTGGACATGTAAACTCCAGATTTGTTTACAAACAAGATTTTGTCAGCAATATAGATATTATTCCAGACAGGAAAATAATTGACTTTTCCACTAATACACATGGTGGAGTATATTCCTTGACTTTCTTATAAGTAAAATGTGTGTTTTAAATAGTCGTATATTTCATGAGAATGACAATTTTACCAGGGTTCATACAATATGTAACTCTGTTGTGGATTATATATGTGCTTTCCATGATATTCTGGAAAATTGTGTATATTTTAAAGTTAATCTAATAAGAGAATTAATGAGTGATCTTGTAGTTTAAAGTAGTTTAAATTTCATAATGTAAACAGTCTTTCTAATAAGAGAATTAATGAGTGATCTTGTAGTTTAAATTAGTTTAAATTTCATAATGTAAACAGTTTTTCATGTAGAAAGTTTAGAAATTCATCCAAACCATTTTAGAATGAATAGCTTTCTGATCTATGGAAAGATTTATGTACAGAGGTGACAGTCTACCTTAATGATAAGCAGAATACTGTTCAGAGAAGAGAATTACTTGTTACTTTTAAGAACAAGCAAAATGTATTTGATAAAACATATAAGAAATGTACACACAGGTTTGAAAGAGATAAAAGGATTAATATTGAACAGCTGAATACAAGTGATCCAAGGGTATTCTGGAATGAACTCCAGAAGTTAGGTCCCCATAAGAAAATGAATATTCCTATGAAGTATATGATAACAATGGATATACTGTGTATGATCATAAATCAACACTTGCTACGTGGGAATATGACTACCAATCTATATATAAAGGTTATGCTTATAAGAACTTTGATGAGCACTTTTATGAATTTGTCCTGCAAGAAAAAGAGAGACTGGAATCTGGTGTTACTGACACTAATTATGGTACTTTTAATAGTAGAATATGTTTCCAAGAGGTTTTTTAAGTATTGAACAAAATGCGTAATAAGAAAGCAGTCGATATAGAGTAATCACAGTATTGACAGGCAAACTCAAGTGACCTTTGCCCAAATCAGAATGGGTTTCAGTAACTTAAAAGATGATTTATACAGAAGGAAATATATTGAAGATAATATGTGATTGTGGTTTGGAGAAGGAAGATGCTAGACACTATTTTTTTTAGATGTAATAAGTATGTAGTCTATCTTAACACCACGATGAATGGTATTAAAATTTTACCTTTCTGCCACCCTACCAGTCATGGAAAACTCCTTCTCTTTTGATGTTATTTCCATATGTCTATATGTATATAAAACATACTAAAAGATTTACACCATCATAACTGTATGAAATGTTTGCAAATTGTATTTTCAAATTGTCAATGATTTATAATCTCAACCACCATTGTGAATCCATTGTTATGAAGGTATTGTAACATTCATCTATTGATCCTCAGCAAGGACATGCTATCTGCATGTTCTGGTGATTAGTTTTAAGTAACTGGAGGAGAAATAAATATATGTTTAAATCAACTGGACATAGAATATTAAGTCTATTGATAATGATGCTAAATGTTCTATCAATGTAAATAATATGTTGACTGAATGGTTTCAGACTGAAAGTGGTGTAAGGCAGGGGGATACATTATCGCCCACCCAATTAGTGATACATATCTGAGCATATTGTTATATGCAGATGATACTATTTGATTGCTGACTCAGCAGAACATATACAATTAATATTAGATACTGTGTATAAATGAAGTATGAAATTCATGATCAAATTCAATGCCAAGAAATCAATATTACACAGAGGGCTAGCTCACTGTACACTTGTGGTTGATTCATATTCTATAGTCCATGCCCAATGGGTAACTTGCTGTTTCTGTATATCTGAGACTGCATGGGCTGTACTGTGAAGGACCTTCAATATTCACTGAGGTACCACTGTATCTGAGACAACAGATACATTGTAGACCTGTATCTGAGACAACAGATACATTGTAGACCTGTCTAGAACATAACATGTGGTCAAATATTTGAATTTGAGATATTTAACTTTATATAACTTTATCAGAGGAAATGGGCCACATATCCTTCTATATTTTACCTCACATTATAGTGCAAGGTTACGTTCTAGACATGTCTAGACATGTCAAGTATATATGACCCATCATTAGTACCTCACAAACTGCGAAGACAGTGCCATAACTCTCAGCCATATTGGATATGCTCATTTTGCCAGAGAAAAAATACCCTCATCATATATTTTACCTTTATTTTTATCTCTTACAATTTATTAAACGAGTGCCACAATGCTGAAGCCATGCATACTACTGAAAAAATCATTTCTCACAGGAAAAAAAGATATATGTTTTTCTGGCAGGATATATATCACTGCTTTTTTCCCCATGTCCAAAAAGAATATACTCGTATATACTTCAAGGACCCTTGACAAAACGTCAAATATCAAATATTGAGTATCAAAAGAAATTCACGCTTGTGTTTAAAAGGACATTTTTTGCAGTTTGTTGATACTATTATCTTAGAATGCTCCTTTGTGATTGGTCGGGAAAGAGGTTGCACTCACTGGTGAAAACTTTATCCTTGGTGTCTAAAACTTATTATAATAATTATAAGAATTATAATATAAGCAGAGTAAGAACTTGATCATACACATAAACAGTGGGGGTAATACAATTAAATGAATGAATGGTTTCTTTACGGCACATCGACACAATGAGGTCATTCAGTGCCAAAACAGCAAAACCAGAAATGTAATATTGACTAGAAACAAAATGTAAATGTTAATACAATATGTAGATAACACAAAAAAATTACAACAGCATTTATATTACATAAGTCAAATATAATAAATATGTAAAATTTGTTTTAAAGTCTTTTTCAGTATGATGCTCTGCAGTTCTTGATAAATAAGTCAATGACATGAATAAACAAGAGCTCTACCCTTAACACTTATTATGAAGTCCTTTGTGATTTAAAAACGAAACTATCACAGAAGTATCTACAGTATCAAACAACATATGTAAATCTTGCACATTAAAATATTGAGTTCGTATAATATTAAAATCAATACACTCAATAATAACATGTTTAATAGTCAAAGCCCTTTGACAACCAATACATTCAGGTTGATCTTCTCTTCATCTTAAAGAAGATAACAGTGTGTCGACCGACTATGTCTTATTCTAATACAACTTGGTTCTTTCTAATACAACTTGGTTCTCTCTTTGGTTCTTTCTAGAAGCACCTTTAATTTTGGTTCTTTCTAGAAGCACCTTTAATTTTACCAAGAATTGGCTTGATTTCATGTAGCTTATTAAAAACAGCTTCATCCTATCGCAATTGCCATTTAGAATGAACATAAGTTGAATAACCATATCAATTGAAAGCTTTGGCAGCTTAGTCAGCAGCACCATTTCCCTGAATACCAATGTGGCTGGGAATCCAGTAAAAATGAATATCTTTATTACCCTGAGTACAGAGTTTATGATGTCATTCGAGGATTTTGTAAATAAAAGGATTCTTCCAATCCTTCCTTTTAAAGCTTGTAAAGAAGATAAAGAAGAGTCAGAAAATATTAAATATGAATGATGTGAAGAAGTCTCTACATGATCTAATGCTAGATATAGTGCATGAAGTTCTGCTGAATAAATTGATGACTTGCTTGGTAGATGTCCAGAATAAACATGATTGTCCTCAACAGCAGCTGTGGTGGGGGTAATACAAAATGAACCTATAGTGTAGTCTATAATCATGGTAAAATGGTAAAGAAATATTGTTTTGCAGGGCATTTTCCTCCAGAAAACACTACCTCCAAGGATATACTTTTTACTGTAACAATATAATTTGATTCCATATTATTCAATGACAACCATACATTACACAACCTTTCGTTTTGTTTTGTTTCATATCTACTTATTTTGATGCAAGGTCATTGACAAGAAAGGGTTAGGGTTAGGGTTAGGGTTAGGGTTAGGGTTAGGGTTAGGGTTAGGGTTAGGGTTAGGGTTAAGGTTAGGGTTAGGGTTAGGGTTAGGGTTAGGGTTAGGGTTAGGGTTAGGGTTAGGGTTAGGGTTAGGGTTAGGGTTAGGGTTAGGGTTAGGGTTAGGGTTAGGTTAGGGTTAGGGTTAGGGTTAGGGTTAGGGTTAGGGTTAGGGTTAGGTTAGGGTTAGGGTTGGGTTAGGGTTAGGGTTAGGGTTAGGGTTAGGGTTAGGTTAGGGTTAGGGTTAGGGGTTAGGTGTTAGGGTTAGGGTTTAGGGGTTAGGGTTAGGGTTAGGGTTAGGGTTAGGGTTAGGGTTTAGGGTTTAGGGTTAGGGTTAGGGTTAGGGTTAGGGTTAGGGTTAGGGTTAGGGTTAGGGTTAGGGTTAGGGTTAGGGTTAGGGTAAGGGGTTCGTAAGATGATGATCACTTCTGTGATGATCAAAATGACAAAGTCCACATGTGTAGTATGTACGCTAAGAAGGAGCGAAGATAGAGCTGCGAAAATTTTTACGGGGTCCCCTACTTTTTGATTCTACATCTTTTTTTCACTGTTCTGAATAGGTTGGGGCCAGGGTGCTAGGAATTATGCATGGAACAAAAGTACAAAATTGGCCCCATTGCAAAACACAGAAATGTTGAAAGGAGTCAATTTAGGGTCTTGAAATTTTTTACGTGGTATCCTACTTTTGTCTAAAGAGTACATCTTTTTGGTTTGTGAAGGACTAGCCCCAATGGGCTAGGTATGGCAGCCCCAAAAAGTTTTGGTTCATAAAAATTGAATGTTGGGAAATTTGATGAAATGCGCTCTCCTTTTGGAATTTTCGCTCTACTGGCATTATTTGTCGACCATATTCACAAAAATAAGATTTTCCAATGAAAAATGAGAAGTACTTTGAATTTTTCTTCCACATCAGTCCACAGCTATAGAGTAAACACCATGAAGGAGTGTAGGTAGAACTTTAAAAGTTTTTACGGGGTCCCCTACTTTTGTCTAAAGAATGCATCTCTTTGGTTTCTGAAGGGCTAGTCCCAATGGGCTAGGTATGGCAGCCCCACAATATTTTGGGTCATAAAAATTGAAAGTTGACCATTTTTGAAAAATCTTATTTCCCATGATCAATGAGGTGAATTTTAAAAATTTGGAGAAAATGATCCTTTTCTAAAGTATGGAGAGCATGAATGTTTGCTTTAAAGTGAAAAATGGCATGCTGAGGGCACGAAGGAAAAATAGGTTAGCTCTGTAATTTTCAAAGCTCTAGTACCAACAAGGTGCCAGGGTCAAAATTTGGGACATGAGAATCAACTGATGGAAATTGGATAAAACATGTTATTTTGGAATTTCTGGCGTACGAGTGTTATTTGTTGGCTGTTTAGGCCCAAAACTGATTTCCAATGAAAAATGAGACACACATGCACAAATAACCCTCAATACTTCCACCCAGGATTGTCATTGTTCAGGATCTACTTACTGTTTCTAAACACTTTTGATCATAATTTCTCAAATAATTGCCTTTCAACATGCACAATACATCAATCTAAACCTTTCAACATGCACAATACATCAGTCAAAACCGGATAATTTTCCAGATTCAAAATTATTTAAAAAAGTTTTATCACATGACCTATTTTGCATAGTTTTACATAATGAATAAATTCAAAAAAAGATTTTTTTAAATAAGGTAAGAAATGGTATGATATTCTGATAATATATAAAATTTTAGGTTATTTTGATATTTCTAAGAAATTAATGGGACAATTATTAAGTATGTAAAAAGGATTTGAAAAAGGGGGGAGGAGCCTAAAATCATATTGAATTCAAGCTCCGCCCACTATTTTGAATGCCATTAAGCAATAAATAATGTTTCGATTTTCTCATATAGATTATGAAATCCAACTAGAATTGTATGCTCTTCCTCATGAAAACTTTAGATTTTAGGTTTCTGTAAAATTAAACAATCACATATTTTAATGAGGTATCAATATGCTAATTAAGACATGTGACCAGACTAAAAAATACATTTTCAGAATCGAAATCTTTTGAGCTTTCCATAGATGTGTCAAACATGCTGATTGAACATGAATTTTTGAAACTGTGATCAAAAACTCTTTTGATCAATTTTAACAATCTCCAAAACTGAAGAGTTCACCAACCAAAAGTATGGAGAGCAGTGCCTGTGTGAGATGTATTTTGATTCTTTTCTGCTGATGCTGAGCCACCTCAGACATATGATATAAAATGGTCAAAAGGTCTTATTGAAACACTTGGTGTCACTATAAGCAATGATCCAGCCATTATCACAAATCACAATTTTTTACCACGCCTGAAATGTGCTGAGGATACCCTCAATATATGGAAACAAAGACGTTTATCCTTGAAGGGCAAAGTAACTTTATTAAAATCCTTGATTTTACCAAAATTTGCTACATGGTAAAGGCCAGTAAAGTTGCATGGGGAAAAAGAATATTAAATTGTAATTGAAAATGGAAAGTAATAATGTCAGAAATTATAAAACCCATGTCAATAGAACATTTTTCTGCAACTAATTTAAGTAAATTAGTCATAGAAAATATTAAGATTCCATTTTATAAACAAGTGTATATATTTTGGAATGAATTAAAACCAGTTCCAACAGAAAAAACTCTCTTATTGAAATGAAATTCTGTGGTACAATAAATATATTCAGTCTCCTATAAATGTCAAACATTCAAAACAGGGAAAAAACATAGAATTGATATAGCCTGATTTTTACAAAGCTGGTGTTATATATGTTAAAGATCTCTTTAATGACGCCAATGATAATAGGTTTGGATGGCTTTTCTAACAAATACACATTGAACTGTAATATCTTAAACTATTATAAACTAAGAAAAGCAATTCCATTACAGTGGTTGGAAGCAATATCAAAAGAAAAAGCCCAAACACAAAACGGGTTGGACATTATTCTTAACTGTAAAGGTTACACAAGCATGCTAAACGAAATAAAAACCAAACATTTCTATGACTCTTTTTGTATATGATAAGTTTGAAAGACCAACTGCCTTAAATAAATGGGAGCTCAAATACAAAATCCAAAATGACTGGTTGACTATATTTAGACTACCATATTCCTGTACTAGGGAAACAAAATTACAAGCTCTTCAATATAGAATTATAAACAGAATTCTACCATATAAGAGATGGCTGTACAATTTATCTATTGTGGAATTAGATAAATGCCTTGATTGCAATGTTACAGACGACATTGAACATTTTTTGTTTGAATGTACTATAATAGTTAAGGATTTCTGGATAGCTTTGGAAAAATGGTGGAACAGAACAACACCTAATGCAATTAATATAACAGTTAAACATGTAATATTTGGATTTTACTATGATCTTAAACATTTCACCAATATAAACTATATTGTATTGCTTGCAGAGATGGATATTTAATATCAAGAGATTAATGAAGAAAGAGTATGATTTTATAATTTCCTTTGAATTCTCAAATACAAATTAGAAATAGAAGAGTTCATTCATACAAAAAACAAAACAAATGATATATTTAAAGAAAGGTGGAACACAATTTTTGACGAATTAGGATAAGAAAAACTAAATTATCTTCAGAGTAAAGAAAAAAAGAAAAGATATGATCAATATTGCTCAGATTTGTTTTATAATGCCCATGGAAATTTGTGTGTCTGTCATTGTGAATTGTATATTATGCTCAGTCTGTCAATGTTTTAATAATGCATGACTGTGTTATTCTCTTTTGTATATACATTTCGCTTGTTATTGTTATGTTAAAAATGAAATAAAATATATTAAAGAAAAAAGAAAACGATCCTTTTATATTTTATTTACACCACAAAAGCTTGTTTCTAAGTGAAAATGGCTCAATTTAAATAGGAAGTATGGGTCTTTTAATTTCCCTGTTATTTCCCATGAAAAATGAGATGTACTTTACAAATTTTCAGAAAATGATCCTTTTCTATAGTATGGAGAGCATGAAGGCTTGCTTTGAAGTGAAAAATGACATGCTGATTCCATGAAGGAAAAATGGGTCTCAAATCGTCTGAAAATGCAATAAAAAACAAATACACGACAAATACACAACAAATACACAACAAATACACAACAAATACAACAAATACAACAAATACAAAAAATACAAAAAATACAACAAATACACAATAAATACACAATAATTACACAACAAATACACAACAAATACACAACAAATACACAACAAATACACCACAAATACACATCCCAAATCGATCTGAAATGCCATATAAGGTAAATATACATTAAATACAATTAAAATTTACATCAAATTCACATCAAATACATGTCTCAAATCATCATCCAATAATGCAATAAAAAACAAATACGCATCAAATAGATAATCATGAAGTTTGCTTTGAAGTGAAAAATTGCATGCAGATTCCATGAAGGAGAAATGGGTCTCAAATCAAACAAATACACAACAAATACACAACAAATACACAACAAACACACAACAAATACACAACAAATACACAACAAATACACAACAAATACACAATAAATACACAATAAATACAACAAATACAACAAATACAACAAATACACATCCCATATGCCTTAAAAAGTAAGTACAGTGCCAGGGTGCCAGGGTGCCAGGGTGCCAGGGTGCCAGGGTGCCAGGGTGCCAGTGAGCCAAGAGCTAGAATCAGCGCCAGCTTATGGGGCCAGCTCTAGTGCCAAGCTTTGGAGGCAGGGATAGGGTGAATGCTAGGGCCATTTCTAATCCCAAACATAGGGCTAGGGCCAGTTTTTGGTGCTAGGGCCAGCTTTTGGTGCTAGGGCCAGCTTTTGGGGTTAGGGTTAGGGTTAGGGTTAGGGTTAGGGTTAGGGTTAGGGTTAGGGTAAGGGGTTCGTAAGATGATGATCACTTTTGTGATGATCAAAATGACAAAGTCCACATGTGTAGTATGTACACTGTGAAGGAACAAAGATAGAGCTTCAAAAATTTTTACGGGGTCTCCTACTTTTTCATTCTACATCCTTTTTTCACAGTTCTGTATAGGTTGGGGCCAGGGTGCTAAGAATAATGCATGGAACAAAAGTACAAAATTGGCCCCGTTGCTATGCACAGAAATGTTGAAAGGAGTCAATTTAGGGTCTTGAAATTTTTTACGTGGTATCCTACTTTTGTCTAGACAGTGCATCTCTTTGGTTTCTGAAGGGCTAGCCCCAATGGGCTAGGTATGCCAGCCCCAAAAAGTTTTGGTTCATAAAAATTAAAAGTTGGGAAATTTGATAAAATGCGCTCTCCTTTTGGAATTTTCGCTCTACGGGCATTATTTGTCGACCATATTCACCAAAATCAGATTTTCCAATGAAAAATGAGAAGTACTTGGAAATTTTCTTCCACATCAGTCCACAGCTATAGAGTTAACACCATGAAGGAGCGTAGGTAGAGCTTTGAAATTATTTTCGGGGTCCCCTGCTTTTGTCTAAAGAGTGCATCTCTTTGCTCTTGATGGGCTAGCCCCAAAGGGCTAGGTATGGTAGCCCCAAAAAAGTTTGGGTCATAAAAATTGAAAGTTGGGAAATTTGATGAAATGCGCTCCCATCTTGTAATTTCTGGCCTATGAGCATTATTTGTTGACCATTTTGCGAAAATCTTATTTCCCATGATAAATGAGATGAACTTTACAAATTTTGAGAAAATGATCCTTTTCTATAATATGGAAAGCATGAAGGCTTGCTTTGAAGTGAAAAATGGCATGCTGAGGCCATGAAGAAAAAATAGGTCAAAGCTCTAGTACCAACAAGGTGAAGGGTCAAAATTTGGGACATGAGAATCAACTTTGGGAAATTGGATAAAACATGTTCTTTTGGAATTTCTGGCGTACGAGTGTTATTTGTTGGCCATTTAGGCCCAAAAGTTATTTCCAATGAAAAATGAGACATACATGCACCAATTACCCTCAATACTTCCACCCAGAATTGTCAATGTTCAGGATCTACTTCCTGTTTCTAAACACTTTTGATCATAATTTCTCAAATAATTGCCTTTCAACATGCACAATACATCAATCAAAACCTTTCAACATGCACAATACATCAATCAAAACCTGAACATTTTCCAGATTCAAATTATTTAAAAATATTTTATCACATGACCTAATTTGCATAGTTTTACATAATGAGTAAATTCAAAAACAAATTTTAAAATAAGGTAAAAAATGGTACGATTTTCTCATAATACATAAAATTCTAGGTTATTTTTTTTTCTAAGAAATTAATCGGACAATTATTAAGTTTGTAAAAAGGACTTGAAGTTGAGGATGAAGGAATTAAAGCACCAGATTTATCCTGCATGGTAAAGGCCAGTAAAGTTGCGTGGGGAGAAAGAATATTAAATAGTAATAGAAAATGGAAAGTAATATTGTCAGAATTTATAAAACCCATGTCATAGAACATTTTTCTTAAACTAATTTAAGTAAATTAGTCATAGAAAATATTAAGATTCCATTTTATAAACAAGTGTATATATTTTGGAATGAATTAAAACCAGTACAGAAATACTCTCTTATGGAAATGAAATTCTATGGTACAATAAATATATTCAGTCTCCGATAAATGTCAAACATTCAAAACAGGGAAAAACCAAAGAATTGATGTGGCCTGATTTTTACAAAGCTGGTGTTATATATGTTAAAGATCTCTTTAATGACACCAATGAAATATTATGTTTTCTAACAAATACACATTGAACTGTAATATTTAAAACTATTATACACTAAGAAAAGCAATTCCATTACAGTGGTTGGAAGCAATATCAAAAGAAAAAGCTCCAAAACAAAACAGGTTGGACATTATTCTTAACTGTAAAGGTTACACAAGGATGCTAAACGAAATAAAAACCAAACATTTCTATGACTCTTTTTGTATATGATGTGTTTGAAAGACCAACTGCCTTAAAAAATTGGGAGCTCAAATACACAATCCAAGATGACTGGTTAACTATATTTAGACTACCATATTCCTGTACTAGGGAAACAAAATTACAAGCTCTTCAATATAGAATTATAAACAGAATTTTACCATGTAAGAGATGGCTGTGCAATTTATCTATTGTGGAATCTGAAAAATGCATTGAATGCATTGTACCAGACGACATTGAACACTTTTTGTATGAATGTACTGTAGTTAAGGATTTCTGGATAGCTTTGGAAAAATGGTGGAACAGAACAACACCTAATGCAATTAAAATAACAGTAAAACATGTAATATTTGGATTTTACTATGATCTTAAACATTTTACCAATTTAAATTATATTGTATTACTTGCAAAGATATATATTTATTATCAAAAGATTAATGAAGAAAGAGTATGTTTTTATAATTTCCTTAGAATTCTCAAATACAAATTAGAAATAGAAGAGTTCATTCATACAAAAAACAACACAATTGATATATTTAAAGAAAGGTGGAACACAATTATTGAAGAATTAGGATAAGAAAAACAAATTATCTTCAGAGTAAAGAATTCGAAAAAAAGAAAAGATATGATCATTATTGCTCAGATTTGTTTTATAATGCCTATGGAAATTTGTGTGTGTCTGTCATTGTCAATTGTATATTATGTTCAGTCTGTCAATGTTTTAATAATGCATGACTGTTTTAATAATGCATGACTGTGTTATTGTTATGTTAAAAATGAAATAAAATATACTTTAAAAAAATGATCCTTTTCTATATTATGTACACCACAAAGGCTTGTTTCAAAGTGAAAATGGCTGAATTTAAATAGGAAGTATGGGTCTTTGAATTTTCCTGTTATTTCCCATGAAAAATGAGATGTACTTTACAAATTTTTAGAAAATAATCCTTTTCTATAGTATAGAGAGCATGAAGGCTTGCATAGAAGTGAAAAATGGTATGTTGATTACATGAAGGAAAAATGGGTCTCAAATCGTCCGAAAATGCAATAAAAGACAAATACACGACAAATACACAACAAATACACAACAAATACACAACAAATACACAACAAATACAACAAATACACAACAAATACAACAAATACACAACAAATACACATCCCAAATGGATCTGAAATGACATAAAAGGTAAATATACATCAAATACAAATCAAATTCACATCAAATTCACATCAAATACATGTCTCAAATCATCATCCAATAATGCACTAAAAAACAAATACACATCAAATAAATAATCAAGAAGGTTTGCTTTGAAGTGAAAAAAGGCATGCTGATTCAATGAAGGAAAAATGGGTCTCAAATTGTCTGAAAATGCAATACACAACAAATACACAACAAATACACAACAAATACACAACAAATACACAACAAATACACAACAAATACACAACAAATACACAACAAATACACAACAAATACACAACAAATACACAACAAATACACAACAAATACACAACAAATACAACAAATACACAACAAATACACAACAAATACACAACAATGACCAGCAAATACACAACAAATACCAGCAAATACACAACAATGACCAGCAAATACCAGCAAATACACATCCCATATGCCTTAAAAAGCAAGTACACAGTAAGGTACCAGGGTGCCACATGCTAGGGTGCCAGGGTGCCAGGGTGCCAGGGTGCCAGTGGGCCAGGGAGCCAGGGAGCCAGGGAGCCAGGGAGCCAGGGAGCCAAGAGCTAGAATCAGCGCCAGCTTATGGGGCCAGCTCTAGTGCCAACCTTTGGAGGCAGGAATAGTGTCAATGCTAGGGCCATGTCTAATGCCAAACGTAGGGCTAGGGCCAGTTTTTAGGGCTAGGGCCAGTTTTTAGGGCTAGGGCCAGCTTTTGGGGCTAGGTTAGGGTTAGGGTTAGGGTTAGGGTTAGGGTTAGGGTTAGGGTTAGGGTTAGGGTTAGGGTTAGGGTTAGGGTTAGGGTTAGGGTTAGGGTTAGGGTTAGGTTAGGGTTAGGGTTAGGGTTAGGGTTAGGGTTAGGGTTAGGGTTAGGGTTAGGGTTAGGGTTAGGGTAAGGGGTTCGTAAGATGATGATCACTTCTCTGATGATCAAAATGACAAAGTCCACCTGTGTAGTATGTACGCTATGAAGGAGCGAAGATAGAGCTTTGTAAATTTTTACGGGGTCCCCTACTTTTTCATTCTACATCGTTTTTTCACTGTTCCGAATAGGTTGGGGCTAGGGTGCTAGGCAATTTGCATGGAACAAAAGTACAAAATTGGCCCTGTTGCTATGTACAGAAATACTGCAAGGAGTCAATTTAGTGTCTTGAAATTTTTTACGTGGTATTCTACTTTTGTGTAAAGAGTGCATCTCTTTGGTTTCTGAAGGGCTAGCCCCAATGGGCTAGGTATGGCAGCCCCAAAAAGTTTTGGTTCATAAAAAGTGAAAGTTGGGAAATTTGCTAAAACACGCTCTCCTTTTGGAATTTCTGCTCTACGGGCATTATTTGTCGACCATATTCACAAAAATCCGATTTTCCAATGAAAAATGAGAAGTACTTTGAATTTTTCTTCCACATCAGTCCACAGCTATAGAGTAAACACCATGAAGGAGCGTAGGTAGAGCTTTAAAAGTCTTATGGGGTCCCCTACTTTTGTCTAAAGAGTGCATCTCTTTGGTTTCTGAAGGGCTAGCCCCAATGGGCTAGGTATGGCAGCCCCACAATATTTTGGGCCATAAAAATTGAAAGTTGGCAAATTTGATGAAATGCGCTCTCCTTTTGGAATTTCTGGCCTATGGGCATTATTTGTTGACCATTTTTGAAAAATCTTATTTCCCATGATCAATGAGGTGAATTTTAAAAATTTGGAGAAAATGATCCTTTTCTAAAATATGGAGAGCATGAAGGTTCGCTTTAAAGTAAAAAATGGCATGCTGAGGCCATGAAGGAAAAATAGGTTAGCTCTGTAATTTTCAAAACTCTAGTACCAACAAGGTGCCAGGGTCAAAATTTCGGACATGAGAATCAACTGTGGGAAATTGGATAAAATATGTTCTTTTGGAATTTCTGGCGTACGAGTGTTATTTGTCGGCCATTTAGGCCCAAAACTGATTTCCATTGAAAAATGAGACACACATGCACCAATTACCCTCAATACTTCCACCCAGAATTGTCAATGTTCAGGATCTACTTCCTGTTTCTAAACACTTTTGATCATAATTTCTCAAATAATTGCCTTTCAACATGCACAATACATCAATCAAAACCTTTCAACATGCACAATACATCAATCAAAACTTTTCAACATTAACAATACATCAATCAAAACCTGAACATTTTCCAGATTCAAAATTATTTAAAAATATTTTATCACATGACCTAATTTGCATAGTTTTACATAATGAATAAATTCAAAAACAAATTTTAAAATAAGGAAAAAATGGTATGATTTTCCATAATACACAAAATTCTAGGTTATTTTTTTTTTCTAAGAAATTAATCGGACAATTATTAAGTGTGTATAAAGGACTTGAAGTTGAGGATGAAGGAATTAAAGCACCAGATTTATCCTGCATGGTAAAGGCCAGTAAAGTTGCGTGGGGAAAAAGAATATTAAATAGTAATAGAAAATGGAAAGTAATATTGTCAGAATTTATAAAAACCATGTCATAGAACAATTTTCTTAAACTATTTTAAGTAAATTAGTCATAGAAAATATTAAGATTCCATTTTATAAACAAGTGTATATATTTTGGAATGAATTAAAACCAGTACAGAAATACTCTCTTATGGAAATGAAATTCTATGGTACAATAAATATATTCAGTTTCCGATAAATGTCAAACATTCAAAACAGGGAAAAACCAAAGAATTGATGTGGCCTGATTTTTACAAAGCTGGTGTTATATATGTTAAAGATCTCTTTAATGACACCAATGAAATATTATGTTTTCTAACAAATACACATTGAACTGTAATATTTTAAACTATTATACACTAAGAAAAGCAATTCCATTACAGAAGTTGGAAGCAATATCAAAAGAAAAAGCCCCAATACAAAACAGGTTGGACATTATTCTTAACTGTAAAGGTTACACAAGGATGCTAAAAGAAATAAAAACCAAACATTTCTATGACTCTTTTGTATATGATGTGTTTGAAAGACCAACTGCCTTAAAAAAATGGGAGCTCAAATACACAATCCAAGATGACTGGTTAACTATATTTAAACTACCATATTCCTGTACTAGGGAAACAAAATTACAAGCTCTTCAATATAGAATTATACACAGAATCCTTTTCTATGTTATGTACACCACAAAGGCTTGTTTCTAAATGAAAATGGCTGAATTTAAATAGGAAGTATGGTTCTTTGAATTTTCCTGTTATTTCCCATGAAAAATGAGATGTACTTTACAAATTTTTAGAAAATAATCCTTTTCTATAGTATAGAGAGCATGAAGGCTTGCATAGATGTGAAAAATGGTATGTTGATTACATGAAGGAAAAATGGGTCTCAAATCATCCGAAAATGCAATAAAAAACAAATACACGACAAATACACAATAAATACACAACAAATACAACAAATACACAACAAATACACAACAAATACAACAAATACACAACAAATACACATCCCAAATGGATCTGACATAAAAGGTAAATATACATAAAATACAAATCAAATTCACATCAAATTCACATCAAATACATGTCTCAAATCATCATCCAATAATGCACTAAAAAACAAATACACATCAAATAAATAATCATGAAGGTTTGCTTTGAAGTGAAAAAAGGCATGCTGATTCCATGAAGGAAAAATGGGTCTCAAATTGTCTGAAAATGCAATACTCAACAAATACACAACAAAAACACAACAAATACACAACAAATACACAACAAATACACAACAAATACACAAGTAATACACAAGTAATACACAACAATGACCAGCAAATACACAACAAATACCAGCAAATACACAACAAATACACAACAAATACACAACAAATACAACAAATATACAACAAATACACAACAAATACACAACAAATACACAACAAATACACAACAATGACCAGCAAATACACAACAAATACCAGCAAATACACATCCCATTTGCCTTAAAAAGCAAGTACACAGTAAGGTACCAGGGTGCCAAGTGCTAGGGTGCCAGGGTGCCAGGGTGCCAGGGTGCCAGGGTGCCAGGGTGCCAGGGTGCCAGGGAGCCAGGGAGCCAAGAGCTAGAATCAGCGCCAGCTTATGGGGCCAGCTCTAGTGCCAACCTTTGGAGGCAGGAATAGTGTCAATGCTAGGGCCATGTCTAATGCCAAACGTAGGGCTAGGGCCAGTTTTTGGGGCTAGGGCCAGTTTTTGGGGCTAGGGCCAGTTTTTGGGGCTAAGGGCTAGCTTTTGGGGTTAGGGTTAGGGTTAGGGTTAGGGTTAGGGTTAGGGTTAGGGTTAGGGTTAGGGTTAGGGTTAGGGTTAGGGTTAGGGTTAGGGTTAGGGTTAGGGTTATAGCCGTGGTCAGATTAGGCTCGCTAACTGGTCAGATTAGGCTCGCCACCACGTCAGTTTAGGCTCGCCTCGGTCAGATTAGGCTCGCCGGTCAGATTAGGCTCGCTTGTCGGTCGGTTTAGGCTCGCCTCCCGGTCAGTTTAGGCTCGCCTCCAAATTTTCGGGCGAGCCTAAACTGACCGAGCGAGCCTAAACTGACCGGGCATATCACTGAAGCGAGCCTAAACTGACCAGCGAGCCTAAACTGACGTGAATTCTCAGTCTGAAAATTTGGAATGCTTCACATAAAAGAATTAAGTACCAAAAAGTCCACATTTCAACTTTTGTACTTGTCAGCACTTTGATTTTGGTTCATTGCATGAATTTTGTGCAAATTTGATGAAGATTAAAGAAGTTTTATTTTTCGGCCTATAAACCTAACCCAATTAAAAATTGGGTTAGAGAGTCATTTAAATCTAAAGCCTAATTACAAATTCAAAAGTTCAAATATTTTTCGACCAGCATTACAAATAAGTCATTTATGAACTCCAAAGGCATTAAAGAGTCAAGCCCTCTTCAAATAGATCGGCTTTCATGTAAAGTTGTTTACTAATTTGGGCTAAACACAAGATTTATACCATGAATAAACAATTTTGGAAGTTTTTCCGACTTTCACAATGTTTGACTCTCATAGCAACTAAAATCTTGACCAATATGTAAAAGTAAGGCATATGTGTACTCTAAATGCCTCACAGAAACTTGTTACAACACAAATAGAGAACAATTATATTTCTTTTGTATTATGTTTAAGGTAAAAACATAGGCCATGTAAACTGAATGTGTCACAATGGTATTTTTTGCTGAATTGGTCCCATTTGTAGTTCCAAGCAGCCCAAATAATTGGCTAAGATTATATAGAAATGCACTTGATAAAGAAACTTGATAAAGAGCAGTTTAAAATGAGAGATAACTAGACTGTGGTGTGATAGTCATTCTAGAGCAAACAATATGTTAGCTCTAGTGGCCTTGTAGAGACCTGCTTTAGTATAAAACATTCAAAATTTGAAATATTTGTAATCATTTTTAAACTCAAAAACCAATATGTATAATGTGAATTGTCCATTTAGGGCCCAAGTTCAAATATCCTAAATAAATGGCAATGAAGTAAGATAAAAGGCACAGATGATCTATAGAGGGCTTATAGAGTCCAGCTCTAGTACAGAATATCCATAATCTTATATATTTTAAAATAAGTTTAAAGAAAAAAACCAAGATATGTACTCTGAAAGCACCAAATTGGGATTCTACATGACCCTGGCACCATTTTAAAGTCAAAACAGCTCAAATATTTGGCCAAGATGTAAAATAAAGACATATCTAAACTGTAGAGGCTACATGGAGAATAGCTGTAAAACAAGTAAAGGAAGATTTTACTTATTTTTTCAGATGTTCAAGGTGCAAACCCAATTCAGAAGCTAGGTCTAGGCAGAAGCTAGGTCTAGGCATGATAGAGAATTATATATTCCCACAATTTGATATATTTTTAAACCTTTTTAAACCTTTTTCAAAACCCAATAAATGTATGCTGAAGTGTCCATCCAGGGTTATGGTTCGGAGGTCTTAGTTGGTTTTAGTCCAGTTTCAAGTTCAAAACATCTCACATATATAGCCATGAAATAAAATAAAGTCATATATCAGACACAGTGGCCTTATAGAGAAAGGCTCTTGCATAAAACATACATAGTTGTATTTATTTCTAAACCTTATTAAGCTCAAAACCTCTTTTATCTAATGTGAATAGTCCATCTTTGGAGTTTTCAGCTTTTGGCTGGTTTAAAGTTCAGAGCACACCAAATATTAAACATATGAGCTAGTTAAAGGCATAAATGACCTATAGAGGCTTCAGAGAGACAAGCTTTAATTCAATTAAAGAACAGTTGTACTTTTTTGCTCCATGTCGAAGGTCAAAACACAATTCACATACCCGAAACCCCGGGGGGGTACTCTCATGATTTTAACCCACAGAGGCTGGGATGGAACGGAAAACCCCAGAGCCTGAATTAGGGAAATATTCTATCATTATTGGTACCCTGATTTAGGACTAGCTGAATTTTTGATACCCTCATTTAGGGATGATGCAGAAGGAGGAGATTTGGAAAAGGGGATTGTGATCCCTGTTTTAGGGAGAAATTTGAAAAACAGTACCCTGTTTTAGGGAAAATGATAAAATATCTTAACCCGGGTGGAACTGAAAACCCCAGAGTCTGATTTCGGAAATATTCTATCATTATTGGTACACTGATTTAGGACCAGCTGAATTTTTTTATACCGTCATTTAGGGATGATGCAGAAGGGGGAGATTTGGAAAGGGGGATTGTGATCCCTGTTTTAGGGAGAAATTTGAAAAATAGTACCCTGTTTTAGGGGAAATGATGAAATATCTTAACCTGTTTTAGGGAAAATATCAGCGAAAAGGACCCTATTTAGCCCAGCTTCCCTGGTAACGCTGACTATGAGAGTACCAACCCCGGGCCCGAAACAAACTGTTTCACCACACTTTAGCCAAGTTTCAAGTTCAAAGCATCCCAGATATGTGACCCAGGAGTTAAGTAAAGGCATTTATGAGTTTTAATGGCCTTATTGTATATAACTCCAGTCCAGATCCTTTAAAACTGTATTCATTTTTTAAACTAATTGAACCATTTCTAAAACTAATTGAACGTAAAACCCACTATATGTATTATAAATAATCTAGTTTCAGGGTTTTGAGTTTGTTCCGGCCAAGAGTGAAATTCAAACATTTGGCCAAGAAGCAAAATAAAGGCATATATGAACTCTAGAGACTGCAAGGAGATTAGATTTGTCATAAAGAAGAAAATGTTCTCCATATTCTGTGACATGTTTAAGGTCGAAACTGTATTTATGTACTTTGAATCAACAGTAGTTTTCCCCACACTTTAGCCCAGTTTCAAGTTCAAAGCATCCCCAAATATATGGACTAGGTTTTAATTATAGACATATATCAGCTTCAGTAGCATGATAGAGACTAGCCATTATACAAAACAATCCCAATTTTTCTATAATGTTTGTACCATTTTAAACTCCAAACCAAACATATGTATTGTGAATAGTGCATTTTTGAAGTTTTCACTTGTTTTAGACCCAGTTTTAAGTTCAATGCATCACAAATATATGGACTAGGATTTATATAAAGTCAAATAATTCCTCTAATGGTATAATACAGACTATCTGTACTACCAAACATCCAATACCTTCTATTTTTTAAACCTTCACAAAATCAAAAACCAAGGTATGATTTGAAAATAATCAATGATTGGAGTTGATTGATTGGAGATTTTGGTACAGTTTTAAATTCAAAGCTTCACCAATATTTTAACCAGACATTTAATAAAGGCAAATATGAATTTGGGAGGGATCAAAGAATAGCTCCATTATAATTAAACTACAACTCCATAACCCTTACCATATTTAGAAGAAAAACAAAGTCTTTAAATTTCGATTTGTTTATTGTTTTTTAGCTGGGTTAGGGTTAGGATAAGCATAAATTGCATGTAAAAACAATTTGCAGTGTGTGTTTTGTTACATTTTATTGTTCATATATTAGATACATGTTTAGGACAGGATAAAATACCTGCACACATAAACTATATTTGTTTTACAGCAAATGACAAATTTAAGAAATTCTTATGTGAAAATTACAATGTTAAGCGAGCCTAATCTGACCGGCCCTTTTATTTTTTAGGGTTAGTAAAATGAGAGAGAAATATCATTCAAATTAAACATTTAAGAACTAAATAATATATAATTTAAATATTCATGCATAATTGAAAAAGAGGAGACTTTAATATTCAATATTTAAGTCTTTTTTTTTATTAGGGTTGGGATTGATGAAAATTCCAAATTTTAGCGAGCCTAAACTGACCAACCTTTTTATGGGGGGTATTAAAATGAAAGGGAAATATCATTAAAATTAAACATTTGAGAAGTATATGATGAACATTTTAAATATTCATGCATAATTGGAAAAGAAGACACTTTAGTATTGAATATTTATATGTATTTTATGTGTTTCAAATCAATTGGGTTAGAAAAAAGCGAGCCTAATCTGACCAGCGGAGCTCACGACGCCTAGTAAATGGACTTAAAGGTACATACAGTACAATATTCACCTTGAAATAGGTACACATGACCTTGAAGCAATTTTCCCCCCCATTTTCCACTCTTAAATATTTATGAAATGAGAAAAAAATAATTTTGAAATTTTTTTGTGAAAACTCAGGATTCGTTTGAGATTCACAGTAATACCAACTAAAACATTTTTTTGACGAAGTGAAAAAACCCCAATGGGGGGTCAGTGGACTAGAGATTTGTTTCAAAATCCATTCTAATGGGCACTAGTAGCCCCCTAGTCCACTAAAAATCTTTAAAGTAAATCTAAGGGATCATATAGTTTTTTTTGTGCAAAATCGGTCAGTTTAGGCTCGTTTTTTTTTACATTATTTGTAATAACTTTTTGTTAATATGTAATAAAATTGTCAATAAAAGACTATGTTCCTTATTTATGAAGAGAGACATTATGACCTTAAAGGTATTTAAAAGGTCATCATATATGACCCTAACCCTGTGAAAATTGGGTTAGCGGTAAGTTTAGGCTCGCTCACCGGCTATAGTTAGGGTTAGGGTTAGGGTTAGGGTTAGGGTTAGGGTTAGGGTTAGGGTTAGGGTTAGGGTAAGGGGTTCGTAAGATGATGATCACTTCTCTGATGATCAAAATGACAAAGTCCACCTGTGTAGTATGTACGCTATGAAGGAGCGAAGATAGAGCTTTGTAAATTTTTACGGGGTCCCCTACTTTTTCATTCTACATCGTTTTTTCACTGTTCCGAATAGGTTGGGGCTAGGGTGCTAGGCAATTTGCATGGAACAAAAGTACAAAATTGGCCCTGTTGCTATGTACAGAAATACTGCAAGGAGTCAATTTAGTGTCTTGAAATTTTTTACGTGGTATTCTACTTTTGTGTAAAGAGTGCATCTCTTTGGTTTCTGAAGGGCTAGCCCCAATGGGCTAGGTATGGCAGCCCCAAAAAGGTTTGGTTCATAAAAAGTGAAAGTTGGGAAATTTGCTAAAACACGCTCTCCTTTTGGAATTTCTGCTCTACGGGCATTATTTGTCGACCATATTCACAAAAATCCGATTTTCCAATGAAAAATGAGAAGTACTTTGAATTTTTCTTCCACATCAGTCCACAGCTATAGAGTAAACACCATGAAGGAGCGTAGGTAGAGCTTTAAAAGTCTTATGGGGTCCCCTACTTTTGTCTAAAGAGTGCATCTCTTTGGTTTCTGAAGGGCTAGCCCCAATGGGCTAGGTATGGCAGCCCCACAATATTTTGGGCCATAAAAATTGAAAGTTGGCAAATTTGATGAAATGCGCTCTCCTTTTGGAATTTCTGGCCTATGGGCATTATTTGTTGACCATTTTTGAAAAATCTTATTTCCCATGATCAATGAGGTGAATTTTAAAAATTTGGAGAAAATGATCCTTTTCTAAAATATGGAGAGCATGAAGGTTCGCTTTAAAGTAAAAAATGGCATGCTGAGGCCATGAAGGAAAAATAGGTTAGCTCTGTAATTTTCAAAACTCTAGTACCAACAAGGTGCCAGGGTCAAAATTTCGGACATGAGAATCAACTGTGGGAAATTGGATAAAATATGTTCTTTTGGAATTTCTGGCGTACGAGTGTTATTTGTCGGCCATTTAGGCCCAAAACTGATTTCCATTGAAAAATGAGACACACATGCACCAATTACCCTCAATACTTCCACCCAGAATTGTCAATGTTCAGGATCTACTTCCTGTTTCTAAACACTTTTGATCATAATTTCTCAAATAATTGCCTTTCAACATGCACAATACATCAATCAAAACCTTTCAACATGCACAATACATCAATCAAAACTTTTCAACATTAACAATACATCAATCAAAACCTGAACATTTTCCAGATTCAAAATTATTTAAAAATATTTTATCACATGACCTAATTTGCATAGTTTTACATAATGAATAAATTCAAAAACAAATTTTAAAATAAGGAAAAAATGGTATGATTTTCCATAATACACAAAATTCTAGGTTATTTTTTTTTTCTAAGAAATTAATCGGACAATTATTAAGTGTGTATAAAGGACTTGAAGTTGAGGATGAAGGAATTAAAGCACCAGATTTATCCTGCATGGTAAAGGCCAGTAAAGTTGCGTGGGGAAAAAGAATATTAAATAGTAATAGAAAATGGAAAGTAATATTGTCAGAATTTATAAAAACCATGTCATAGAACAATTTTCTTAAACTATTTTAAGTAAATTAGTCATAGAAAATATTAAGATTCCATTTTATAAACAAGTGTATATATTTTGGAATGAATTAAAACCAGTACAGAAATACTCTCTTATGGAAATGAAATTCTATGGTACAATAAATATATTCAGTTTCCGATAAATGTCAAACATTCAAAACAGGGAAAAACCAAAGAATTGATGTGGCCTGATTTTTACAAAGCTGGTGTTATATATGTTAAAGATCTCTTTAATGACACCAATGAAATATTATGTTTTCTAACAAATACACATTGAACTGTAATATTTTAAACTATTATACACTAAGAAAAGCAATTCCATTACAGAAGTTGGAAGCAATATCAAAAGAAAAAGCCCCAATACAAAACAGGTTGGACATTATTCTTAACTGTAAAGGTTACACAAGGATGCTAAAAGAAATAAAAACCAAACATTTCTATGACTCTTTTGTATATGATGTGTTTGAAAGACCAACTGCCTTAAAAAAATGGGAGCTCAAATACACAATCCAAGATGACTGGTTAACTATATTTAAACTACCATATTCCTGTACTAGGGAAACAAAATTACAAGCTCTTCAATATAGAATTATACACAGAATCCTTTTCTATGTTATGTACACCACAAAGGCTTGTTTCTAAATGAAAATGGCTGAATTTAAATAGGAAGTATGGTTCTTTGAATTTTCCTGTTATTTCCCATGAAAAATGAGATGTACTTTACAAATTTTTAGAAAATAATCCTTTTCTATAGTATAGAGAGCATGAAGGCTTGCATAGATGTGAAAAATGGTATGTTGATTACATGAAGGAAAAATGGGTCTCAAATCATCCGAAAATGCAATAAAAAACAAATACACGACAAATACACAATAAATACACAACAAATACAACAAATACACAACAAATACACAACAAATACAACAAATACACAACAAATACACATCCCAAATGGATCTGACATAAAAGGTAAATATACATAAAATACAAATCAAATTCACATCAAATTCACATCAAATACATGTCTCAAATCATCATCCAATAATGCACTAAAAAACAAATACACATCAAATAAATAATCATGAAGGTTTGCTTTGAAGTGAAAAAAGGCATGCTGATTCCATGAAGGAAAAATGGGTCTCAAATTGTCTGAAAATGCAATACTCAACAAATACACAACAAAAACACAACAAATACACAACAAATACACAACAAATACACAACAAATACACAACAAATACACAAGTAATACACAAGTAATACACAACAATGACCAGCAAATACACAACAAATACCAGCAAATACACAACAAATACACAACAAATACACAACAAATACAACAAATATACAACAAATACACAACAAATACACAACAAATACACAACAAATACACAACAATGACCAGCAAATACACAACAAATACCAGCAAATACACATCCCATTTGCCTTAAAAAGCAAGTACACAGTAAGGTACCAGGGTGCCAAGTGCTAGGGTGCCAGGGTGCCAGGGTGCCAGGGTGCCAGGGTGCCAGGGTGCCAGGGTGCCAGGGAGCCAGGGAGCCAAGAGCTAGAATCAGCGCCAGCTTATGGGGCCAGCTCTAGTGCCAACCTTTGGAGGCAGGAATAGTGTCAATGCTAGGGCCATGTCTAATGCCAAACGTAGGGCTAGGGCCAGTTTTTGGGGCTAGGGCCAGTTTTTGGGGCTAGGGCCAGTTTTTGGGGCTAAGGGCTAGCTTTTGGGGTTAGGGTTAGGGTTAGGGTTAGGGTTAGGGTTAGGGTTAGGGTTAGGGTTAGGGTTAGGGTTAGGGTTAGGGTTAGGGTTAGGGTTAGGGTTAGGGTTAGGGTTAGGGTTAGGGTTAGGGTTAGGGTTAGGGTTAGGGTTAGGGTTAGGGTTAGGGTTAGGGTTAGGGTAAGGGGTTCGTAAGATGATGATCACTTCTCTGATGATCAAAATGACAAAGTCCACCTGTGTAGTATGTACGCTATGAAGGAGCGAAGATAGAGCTTTGTAAATTTTTACGGGGTCCCCTACTTTTTCATTCTACATCGTTTTTTCACTGTTCCGAATAGGTTGGGGCTAGGGTGCTAGGCAATTTGCATGGAACAAAAGTACAAAATTGGCCCTGTTGCTATGTACAGAAATACTGCAAGGAGTCAATTTAGTGTCTTGAAATTTTTTACGTGGTATTCTACTTTTGTGTAAAGAGTGCATCTCTTTGGTTTCTGAAGGGCTAGCCCCAATGGGCTAGGTATGGCAGCCCCAAAAAGTTTTGGTTCATAAAAAGTGAAAGTTGGGAAATTTGCTAAAACACGCTCTCCTTTTGGAATTTCTGCTCTACGGGCATTATTTGTCGACCATATTCACAAAAATCCGATTTTCCAATGAAAAATGAGAAGTACTTTGAATTTTTCTTCCACATCAGTCCACAGCTATAGAGTAAACACCATGAAGGAGCGTAGGTAGAGCTTTAAAAGTCTTATGGGGTCCCCTACTTTTGTCTAAAGAGTGCATCTCTTTGGTTTCTGAAGGGCTAGCCCCAATGGGCTAGGTATGGCAGCCCCACAATATTTTGGGCCATAAAAATTGAAAGTTGGCAAATTTGATGAAATGCGCTCTCCTTTTGGAATTTCTGGCCTATGGGCATTATTTGTTGACCATTTTTGAAAAATCTTATTTCCCATGATCAATGAGGTGAATTTTAAAAATTTGGAGAAAATGATCCTTTTCTAAAATATGGAGAGCATGAAGGTTCGCTTTAAAGTAAAAAATGGCATGCTGAGGCCATGAAGGAAAAATAGGTTAGCTCTGTAATTTTCAAAACTCTAGTACCAACAAGGTGCCAGGGTCAAAATTTCGGACATGAGAATCAACTGTGGGAAATTGGATAAAATATGTTCTTTTGGAATTTCTGGCGTACGAGTGTTATTTGTCGGCCATTTAGGCCCAAAACTGATTTCCATTGAAAAATGAGACACACATGCACCAATTACCCTCAATACTTCCACCCAGAATTGTCAATGTTCAGGATCTACTTCCTGTTTCTAAACACTTTTGATCATAATTTCTCAAATAATTGCCTTTCAACATGCACAATACATCAATCAAAACCTTTCAACATGCACAATACATCAATCAAAACTTTGTAACATTAACAATACATCAATCAAAACCTGAACATTTTCCAGATTCAAAATTATTTAAAAATATTTTATCACATGACCTAATTTGCATAGTTTTACATAATGAATAAATTCAAAAACAAATTTTAAAATAAGGAAAAAATGGTATGATTTTCCATAATACACAAAATTCTAGGTTATTTTTTTTTTCTAAGAAATTAATCGGACAATTATTAAGTGTGTATAAAGGACTTGAAGTTGAGGATGAAGGAATTAAAGCACCAGATTTATCCTGCATGGTAAAGGCCAGTAAAGTTGCGTGGGGAAAAAGAATATTAAATAGTAATAGAAAATGGAAAGTAATATTGTCAGAATTTATAAAAACCATGTCATAGAACAATTTTCTTAAACTATTTTAAGTAAATTAGTCATAGAAAATATTAAGATTCCATTTTATAAACAAGTGTATATATTTTGGAATGAATTAAAACCAGTACAGAAATACTCTCTTATGGAAATGAAATTCTATGGTACAATAAATATATTCAGTTTCCGATAAATGTCAAACATTCAAAACAGGGAAAAACCAAAGAATTGATGTGGCCTGATTTTTACAAAGCTGGTGTTATATATGTTAAAGATCTCTTTAATGACACCAATGAAATATTATGTTTTCTAACAAATACACATTGAACTGTAATATTTTAAACTATTATACACTAAGAAAAGCAATTCCATTACAGAAGTTGGAAGCAATATCAAAAGAAAAAGCCCCAATACAAAACAGGTTGGACATTATTCTTAACTGTAAAGGTTACACAAGGATGCTAAAAGAAATAAAAACCAAACATTTCTATGACTCTTTTGTATATGATGTGTTTGAAAGACCAACTGCCTTAAAAAAATGGGAGCTCAAATACACAATCCAAGATGACTGGTTAACTATATTTAAACTACCATATTCCTGTACTAGGGAAACAAAATTACAAGCTCTTCAATATAGAATTATACACAGAATCCTTTTCTATGTTATGTACACCACAAAGGCTTGTTTCTAAATGAAAATGGCTGAATTTAAATAGGAAGTATGGTTCTTTGAATTTTCCTGTTATTTCCCATGAAAAATGAGATGTACTTTACAAATTTTTAGAAAATAATCCTTTTCTATAGTATAGAGAGCATGAAGGCTTGCATAGATGTGAAAAATGGTATGTTGATTACATGAAGGAAAAATGGGTCTCAAATCATCCGAAAATGCAATAAAAAACAAATACACGACAAATACACAATAAATACACAACAAATACAACAAATACACAACAAATACACAACAAATACAACAAATACACAACAAATACACATCCCAAATGGATCTGACATAAAAGGTAAATATACATAAAATACAAATCAAATTCACATCAAATTCACATCAAATACATGTCTCAAATCATCATCCAATAATGCACTAAAAAACAAATACACATCAAATAAATAATCATGAAGGTTTGCTTTGAAGTGAAAAAAGGCATGCTGATTCCATGAAGGAAAAATGGGTCTCAAATTGTCTGAAAATGCAATACTCAACAAATACACAACAAAAACACAACAAATACACAACAAATACACAACAAATACACAACAAATACACAAGTAATACACAAGTAATACACAACAATGACCAGCAAATACACAACAAATACCAGCAAATACACAACAAATACACAACAAATACACAACAAATACAACAAATATACAACAAATACACAACAAATACACAACAAATACACAACAAATACACAACAATGACCAGCAAATACACAACAAATACCAGCAAATACACATCCCATTTGCCTTAAAAAGCAAGTACACAGTAAGGTACCAGGGTGCCAAGTGCTAGGGTGCCAGGGTGCCAGGGTGCCAGGGTGCCAGGGTGCCAGGGTGCCAGGGAGCCAGGGAGCCAAGAGCTAGAATCAGCGCCAGCTTATGGGGCCAGCTCTAGTGCCAACCTTTGGAGGCAGGAATAGTGTCAATGCTAGGGCCATGTCTAATGCCAAACGTAGGGCTAGGGCCAGTTTTTGGGGCTAGGGCCAGTTTTTGGGGCTAGGGCCAGTTTTTGGGGCTAAGGGCTAGCTTTTGGGGTTAGGGTTAGGGTTAGGGTTAGGGTTAGGGTTAGGGTTAGGGTTAGGGTTAGGGTTAGGGTTAGGGTTAGGGTTAGGGTTAGGGTTAGGGTTAGGGTTAGGGTTAGGGTTAGGGTTAGGGTTAGGGTTAGGGTTAGGGTTAGGGTTAGGGTTAGGGTTAGGGTAAGGGGTTCGTAAGATGATGATCACTTCTCTGATGATCAAAATGACAAAGTCCACCTGTGTAGTATGTACGCTATGAAGGAGCGAAGATAGAGCTTTGTAAATTTTTACGGGGTCCCCTACTTTTTCATTCTACATCGTTTTTTCACTGTTCCGAATAGGTTGGGGCTAGGGTGCTAGGCAATTTGCATGGAACAAAAGTACAAAATTGGCCCTGTTGCTATGTACAGAAATACTGCAAGGAGTCAATTTAGTGTCTTGAAATTTTTTACGTGGTATTCTACTTTTGTGTAAAGAGTGCATCTCTTTGGTTTCTGAAGGGCTAGCCCCAATGGGCTAGGTATGGCAGCCCCAAAAAGTTTTGGTTCATAAAAAGTGAAAGTTGGGAAATTTGCTAAAACACGCTCTCCTTTTGGAATTTCTGCTCTACGGGCATTATTTGTCGACCATATTCACAAAAATCCGATTTTCCAATGAAAAATGAGAAGTACTTTGAATTTTTCTTCCACATCAGTCCACAGCTATAGAGTAAACACCATGAAGGAGCGTAGGTAGAGCTTTAAAAGTCTTATGGGGTCCCCTACTTTTGTCTAAAGAGTGCATCTCTTTGGTTTCTGAAGGGCTAGCCCCAATGGGCTAGGTATGGCAGCCCCACAATATTTTGGGCCATAAAAATTGAAAGTTGGCAAATTTGATGAAATGCGCTCTCCTTTTGGAATTTCTGGCCTATGGGCATTATTTGTTGACCATTTTTGAAAAATCTTATTTCCCATGATCAATGAGGTGAATTTTAAAAATTTGGAGAAAATGATCCTTTTCTAAAATATGGAGAGCATGAAGGTTCGCTTTAAAGTAAAAAATGGCATGCTGAGGCCATGAAGGAAAAATAGGTTAGCTCTGTAATTTTCAAAACTCTAGTACCAACAAGGTGCCAGGGTCAAAATTTCGGACATGAGAATCAACTGTGGGAAATTGGATAAAATATGTTCTTTTGGAATTTCTGGCGTACGAGTGTTATTTGTCGGCCATTTAGGCCCAAAACTGATTTCCATTGAAAAATGAGACACACATGCACCAATTACCCTCAATACTTCCACCCAGAATTGTCAATGTTCAGGATCTACTTCCTGTTTCTAAACACTTTTGATCATAATTTCTCAAATAATTGCCTTTCAACATGCACAATACATCAATCAAAACCTTTCAACATGCACAATACATCAATCAAAACTTTTCAACATTAACAATACATCAATCAAAACCTGAACATTTTCCAGATTCAAAATTATTTAAAAATATTTTATCACATGACCTAATTTGCATAGTTTTACATAATGAATAAATTCAAAAACAAATTTTAAAATAAGGAAAAAATGGTATGATTTTCCATAATACACAAAATTCTAGGTTATTTTTTTTTTCTAAGAAATTAATCGGACAATTATTAAGTGTGTATAAAGGACTTGAAGTTGAGGATGAAGGAATTAAAGCACCAGATTTATCCTGCATGGTAAAGGCCAGTAAAGTTGCGTGGGGAAAAAGAATATTAAATAGTAATAGAAAATGGAAAGTAATATTGTCAGAATTTATAAAAACCATGTCATAGAACAATTTTCTTAAACTATTTTAAGTAAATTAGTCATAGAAAATATTAAGATTCCATTTTATAAACAAGTGTATATATTTTGGAATGAATTAAAACCAGTACAGAAATACTCTCTTATGGAAATGAAATTCTATGGTACAATAAATATATTCAGTTTCCGATAAATGTCAAACATTCAAAACAGGGAAAAACCAAAGAATTGATGTGGCCTGATTTTTACAAAGCTGGTGTTATATATGTTAAAGATCTCTTTAATGACACCAATGAAATATTATGTTTTCTAACAAATACACATTGAACTGTAATATTTTAAACTATTATACACTAAGAAAAGCAATTCCATTACAGAAGTTGGAAGCAATATCAAAAGAAAAAGCCCCAATACAAAACAGGTTGGACATTATTCTTAACTGTAAAGGTTACACAAGGATGCTAAAAGAAATAAAAACCAAACATTTCTATGACTCTTTTGTATATGATGTGTTTGAAAGACCAACTGCCTTAAAAAAATGGGAGCTCAAATACACAATCCAAGATGACTGGTTAACTATATTTAAACTACCATATTCCTGTACTAGGGAAACAAAATTACAAGCTCTTCAATATAGAATTATACACAGAATCCTTTTCTATGTTATGTACACCACAAAGGCTTGTTTCTAAATGAAAATGGCTGAATTTAAATAGGAAGTATGGTTCTTTGAATTTTCCTGTTATTTCCCATGAAAAATGAGATGTACTTTACAAATTTTTAGAAAATAATCCTTTTCTATAGTATAGAGAGCATGAAGGCTTGCATAGATGTGAAAAATGGTATGTTGATTACATGAAGGAAAAATGGGTCTCAAATCATCCGAAAATGCAATAAAAAACAAATACACGACAAATACACAATAAATACACAACAAATACAACAAATACACAACAAATACACAACAAATACAACAAATACACAACAAATACACATCCCAAATGGATCTGACATAAAAGGTAAATATACATAAAATACAAATCAAATTCACATCAAATTCACATCAAATACATGTCTCAAATCATCATCCAATAATGCACTAAAAAACAAATACACATCAAATAAATAATCATGAAGGTTTGCTTTGAAGTGAAAAAAGGCATGCTGATTCCATGAAGGAAAAATGGGTCTCAAATTGTCTGAAAATGCAATACTCAACAAATACACAACAAAAACACAACAAATACACAACAAATACACAACAAATACACAACAAATACACAAGTAATACACAAGTAATACACAACAATGACCAGCAAATACACAACAAATACCAGCAAATACACAACAAATACACAACAAATACACAACAAATACAACAAATATACAACAAATACACAACAAATACACAACAAATACACAACAAATACACAACAATGACCAGCAAATACACAACAAATACCAGCAAATACACATCCCATTTGCCTTAAAAAGCAAGTACACAGTAAGGTACCAGGGTGCCAAGTGCTAGGGTGCCAGGGTGCCAGGGTGCCAGGGTGCCAGGGTGCCAGGGTGCCAGGGTGCCAGGGAGCCAGGGAGCCAAGAGCTAGAATCAGCGCCAGCTTATGGGGCCAGCTCTAGTGCCAACCTTTGGAGGCAGGAATAGTGTCAATGCTAGGGCCATGTCTAATGCCAAACGTAGGGCTAGGGCCAGTTTTTGGGGCTAGGGCCAGTTTTTGGGGCTAGGGCCAGTTTTTGGGGCTAAGGGCTAGCTTTTGGGGTTAGGGTTAGGGTTAGGGTTAGGGTTAGGGTTAGGGTTAGGGTTAGGGTTAGGGTTAGGGTTAGGGTTAGGGTTAGGGTTAGGGTTAGGGTTAGGGTTAGGGTTAGGGTTAGGGTTAGGGTTAGGGTTAGGGTTAGGGTTAGGGTAAGGGGTTCGTAAGATGATGATCACTTCTCTGATGATCAAAATGACAAAGTCCACCTGTGTAGTATGTACGCTATGAAGGAGCGAAGATAGAGCTTTGTAAATTTTTACGGGGTCCCCTACTTTTTCATTCTACATCGTTTTTTCACTGTTCCGAATAGGTTGGGGCTAGGGTGCTAGGCAATTTGCATGGAACAAAAGTACAAAATTGGCCCTGTTGCTATGTACAGAAATACTGCAAGGAGTCAATTTAGTGTCTTGAAATTTTTTACGTGGTATTCTACTTTTGTGTAAAGAGTGCATCTCTTTGGTTTCTGAAGGGCTAGCCCCAATGGGCTAGGTATGGCAGCCCCAAAAAGTTTTGGTTCATAAAAAGTGAAAGTTGGGAAATTTGCTAAAACACGCTCTCCTTTTGGAATTTCTGCTCTACGGGCATTATTTGTCGACCATATTCACAAAAATCCGATTTTCCAATGAAAAATGAGAAGTACTTTGAATTTTTCTTCCACATCAGTCCACAGCTATAGAGTAAACACCATGAAGGAGCGTAGGTAGAGCTTTAAAAGTCTTATGGGGTCCCCTACTTTTGTCTAAAGAGTGCATCTCTTTGGTTTCTGAAGGGCTAGCCCCAATGGGCTAGGTATGGCAGCCCCACAATATTTTGGGCCATAAAAATTGAAAGTTGGCAAATTTGATGAAATGCGCTCTCCTTTTGGAATTTCTGGCCTATGGGCATTATTTGTTGACCATTTTTGAAAAATCTTATTTCCCATGATCAATGAGGTGAATTTTAAAAATTTGGAGAAAATGATCCTTTTCTAAAATATGGAGAGCATGAAGGTTCGCTTTAAAGTAAAAAATGGCATGCTGAGGCCATGAAGGAAAAATAGGTTAGCTCTGTAATTTTCAAAACTCTAGTACCAACAAGGTGCCAGGGTCAAAATTTCGGACATGAGAATCAACTGTGGGAAATTGGATAAAATATGTTCTTTTGGAATTTCTGGCGTACGAGTGTTATTTGTCGGCCATTTAGGCCCAAAACTGATTTCCATTGAAAAATGAGACACACATGCACCAATTACCCTCAATACTTCCACCCAGAATTGTCAATGTTCAGGATCTACTTCCTGTTTCTAAACACTTTTGATCATAATTTCTCAAATAATTGCCTTTCAACATGCACAATACATCAATCAAAACCTTTCAACATGCACAATACATCAATCAAAACTTTTCAACATTAACAATACATCAATCAAAACCTGAACATTTTCCAGATTCAAAATTATTTAAAAATATTTTATCACATGACCTAATTTGCATAGTTTTACATAATGAATAAATTCAAAAACAAATTTTAAAATAAGGAAAAAATGGTATGATTTTCCATAATACACAAAATTCTAGGTTATTTTTTTTTTCTAAGAAATTAATCGGACAATTATTAAGTGTGTATAAAGGACTTGAAGTTGAGGATGAAGGAATTAAAGCACCAGATTTATCCTGCATGGTAAAGGCCAGTAAAGTTGCGTGGGGAAAAAGAATATTAAATAGTAATAGAAAATGGAAAGTAATATTGTCAGAATTTATAAAAACCATGTCATAGAACAATTTTCTTAAACTATTTTAAGTAAATTAGTCATAGAAAATATTAAGATTCCATTTTATAAACAAGTGTATATATTTTGGAATGAATTAAAACCAGTACAGAAATACTCTCTTATGGAAATGAAATTCTATGGTACAATAAATATATTCAGTTTCCGATAAATGTCAAACATTCAAAACAGGGAAAAACCAAAGAATTGATGTGGCCTGATTTTTACAAAGCTGGTGTTATATATGTTAAAGATCTCTTTAATGACACCAATGAAATATTATGTTTTCTAACAAATACACATTGAACTGTAATATTTTAAACTATTATACACTAAGAAAAGCAATTCCATTACAGAAGTTGGAAGCAATATCAAAAGAAAAAGCCCCAATACAAAACAGGTTGGACATTATTCTTAACTGTAAAGGTTACACAAGGATGCTAAAAGAAATAAAAACCAAACATTTCTATGACTCTTTTGTATATGATGTGTTTGAAAGACCAACTGCCTTAAAAAAATGGGAGCTCAAATACACAATCCAAGATGACTGGTTAACTATATTTAAACTACCATATTCCTGTACTAGGGAAACAAAATTACAAGCTCTTCAATATAGAATTATACACAGAATCCTTTTCTATGTTATGTACACCACAAAGGCTTGTTTCTAAATGAAAATGGCTGAATTTAAATAGGAAGTATGGTTCTTTGAATTTTCCTGTTATTTCCCATGAAAAATGAGATGTACTTTACAAATTTTTAGAAAATAATCCTTTTCTATAGTATAGAGAGCATGAAGGCTTGCATAGATGTGAAAAATGGTATGTTGATTACATGAAGGAAAAATGGGTCTCAAATCATCCGAAAATGCAATAAAAAACAAATACACGACAAATACACAATAAATACACAACAAATACAACAAATACACAACAAATACACAACAAATACAACAAATACACAACAAATACACATCCCAAATGGATCTGACATAAAAGGTAAATATACATAAAATACAAATCAAATTCACATCAAATTCACATCAAATACATGTCTCAAATCATCATCCAATAATGCACTAAAAAACAAATACACATCAAATAAATAATCATGAAGGTTTGCTTTGAAGTGAAAAAAGGCATGCTGATTCCATGAAGGAAAAATGGGTCTCAAATTGTCTGAAAATGCAATACTCAACAAATACACAACAAAAACACAACAAATACACAACAAATACACAACAAATACACAACAAATACACAACAAATACACAAGTAATACACAAGTAATACACAACAATGACCAGCAAATACACAACAAATACCAGCAAATACACAACAAATACACAACAAATACACAACAAATACAACAAATATACAACAAATACACAACAAATACACAACAAATACACAACAAATACACAACAATGACCAGCAAATACACAACAAATACCAGCAAATACACATCCCATTTGCCTTAAAAAGCAAGTACACAGTAAGGTACCAGGGTGCCAAGTGCTAGGGTGCCAGGGTGCCAGGGTGCCAGGGTGCCAGGGTGCCAGGGTGCCAGGGTGCCAGGGAGCCAGGGAGCCAAGAGCTAGAATCAGCGCCAGCTTATGGGGCCAGCTCTAGTGCCAACCTTTGGAGGCAGGAATAGTGTCAATGCTAGGGCCATGTCTAATGCCAAACGTAGGGCTAGGGCCAGTTTTTGGGGCTAGGGCCAGTTTTTGGGGCTAGGGCCAGTTTTTGGGGCTAAGGGCTAGCTTTTGGGGTTAGGGTTAGGGTTAGGGTTAGGGTTAGGGTTAGGGTTAGGGTTAGGGTTAGGGTTAGGGTTAGGGTTAGGGTTAGGGTTAGG
Source organism: Amphiduros pacificus (assembly GCA_949316495.1). Taxonomy (NCBI): domain Eukaryota; kingdom Metazoa; phylum Annelida; class Polychaeta; order Phyllodocida; family Hesionidae; genus Amphiduros; species Amphiduros pacificus. The sequence continues at coordinate 11,070 of OX439000.1, read as the reverse complement.
GTTAGGGTTAGGGTTAGGGTTAGGGTTAGGGTTAGGGTTAGGGTTAGGGTTAGGGTTAGGGTTAGGGTTAGGGTAAGGGGTTCGTAAGATGATGATCACTTCTCTGATGATCAAAATGACAAAGTCCACCTGTGTAGTATGTACGCTATGAAGGAGCGAAGATAGAGCTTTGTAAATTTTTACGGGGTCCCCTACTTTTTCATTCTACATCGTTTTTTCACTGTTCCGAATAGGTTGGGGCTAGGGTGCTAGGCAATTTGCATGGAACAAAAGTACAAAATTGGCCCTGTTGCTATGTACAGAAATACTGCAAGGAGTCAATTTAGTGTCTTGAAATTTTTTACGTGGTATTCTACTTTTGTGTAAAGAGTGCATCTCTTTGGTTTCTGAAGGGCTAGCCCCAATGGGCTAGGTATGGCAGCCCCAAAAAGTTTTGGTTCATAAAAAGTGAAAGTTGGGAAATTTGCTAAAACACGCTCTCCTTTTGGAATTTCTGCTCTACGGGCATTATTTGTCGACCATATTCACAAAAATCCGATTTTCCAATGAAAAATGAGAAGTACTTTGAATTTTTCTTCCACATCAGTCCACAGCTATAGAGTAAACACCATGAAGGAGCGTAGGTAGAGCTTTAAAAGTCTTATGGGGTCCCCTACTTTTGTCTAAAGAGTGCATCTCTTTGGTTTCTGAAGGGCTAGCCCCAATGGGCTAGGTATGGCAGCCCCACAATATTTTGGGCCATAAAAATTGAAAGTTGGCAAATTTGATGAAATGCGCTCTCCTTTTGGAATTTCTGGCCTATGGGCATTATTTGTTGACCATTTTTGAAAAATCTTATTTCCCATGATCAATGAGGTGAATTTTAAAAATTTGGAGAAAATGATCCTTTTCTAAAATATGGAGAGCATGAAGGTTCGCTTTAAAGTAAAAAATGGCATGCTGAGGTCATGAAGGAAAAATAGGTTAGCTCTGTAATTTTCAAAACTCTAGTACCAACAAGGTGCCAGGGTCAAAATTTCGGACATGAGAATCAACTGTGGGAAATTGGATAAAATATGTTCTTTTGGAATTTCTGGCGTACGAGTGTTATTTGTCGGCCATTTAGGCCCAAAACTGATTTCCATTGAAAAATGAGACACACATGCACCAATTACCCTCAATACTTCCACCCAGAATTGTCAATGTTCAGGATCTACTTCCTGTTTCTAAACACTTTTGATCATAATTTCTCAAATAATTGCCTTTCAACATGCACAATACATCAATCAAAACCTTTCAACATGCACAATACATCAATCAAAACTTTTCAACATTAACAATACATCAATCAAAACCTGAACATTTTCCAGATTCAAAATTATTTAAAAATATTTTATCACATGACCTAATTTGCATAGTTTTACATAATGAATAAATTCAAAAACAAATTTTAAAATAAGGAAAAAATGGTATGATTTTCCATAATACACAAAATTCTAGGTTATTTTTTTTTTCTAAGAAATTAATCGGACAATTATTAAGTGTGTATAAAGGACTTGAAGTTGAGGATGAAGGAATTAAAGCACCAGATTTATCCTGCATGGTAAAGGCCAGTAAAGTTGCGTGGGGAAAAAGAATATTAAATAGTAATAGAAAATGGAAAGTAATATTGTCAGAATTTATAAAAACCATGTCATAGAACAATTTTCTTAAACTATTTTAAGTAAATTAGTCATAGAAAATATTAAGATTCCATTTTATAAACAAGTGTATATATTTTGGAATGAATTAAAACCAGTACAGAAATACTCTCTTATGGAAATGAAATTCTATGGTACAATAAATATATTCAGTTTCCGATAAATGTCAAACATTCAAAACAGGGAAAAACCAAAGAATTGATGTGGCCTGATTTTTACAAAGCTGGTGTTATATATGTTAAAGATCTCTTTAATGACACCAATGAAATATTATGTTTTCTAACAAATACACATTGAACTGTAATATTTTAAACTATTATACACTAAGAAAAGCAATTCCATTACAGAAGTTGGAAGCAATATCAAAAGAAAAAGCCCCAATACAAAACAGGTTGGACATTATTCTTAACTGTAAAGGTTACACAAGGATGCTAAAAGAAATAAAAACCAAACATTTCTATGACTCTTTTGTATATGATGTGTTTGAAAGACCAACTGCCTTAAAAAAATGGGAGCTCAAATACACAATCCAAGATGACTGGTTAACTATATTTAAACTACCATATTCCTGTACTAGGGAAACAAAATTACAAGCTCTTCAATATAGAATTATACACAGAATCCTTTTCTATGTTATGTACACCACAAAGGCTTGTTTCTAAATGAAAATGGCTGAATTTAAATAGGAAGTATGGTTCTTTGAATTTTCCTGTTATTTCCCATGAAAAATGAGATGTACTTTACAAATTTTTAGAAAATAATCCTTTTCTATAGTATAGAGAGCATGAAGGCTTGCATAGATGTGAAAAATGGTATGTTGATTACATGAAGGAAAAATGGGTCTCAAATCATCCGAAAATGCAATAAAAAACAAATACACGACAAATACACAATAAATACACAACAAATACAACAAATACACAACAAATACACAACAAATACAACAAATACACAACAAATACACATCCCAAATGGATCTGACATAAAAGGTAAATATACATAAAATACAAATCAAATTCACATCAAATTCACATCAAATACATGTCTCAAATCATCATCCAATAATGCACTAAAAAACAAATACACATCAAATAAATAATCATGAAGGTTTGCTTTGAAGTGAAAAAAGGCATGCTGATTCCATGAAGGAAAAATGGGTCTCAAATTGTCTGAAAATGCAATACTCAACAAATACACAACAAAAACACAACAAATACACAACAAATACACAACAAATACACAACAAATACACAAGTAATACACAAGTAATACACAACAATGACCAGCAAATACACAACAAATACCAGCAAATACACAACAAATACACAACAAATACACAACAAATACAACAAATATACAACAAATACACAACAAATACACAACAAATACACAACAAATACACAACAATGACCAGCAAATACACAACAAATACCAGCAAATACACATCCCATTTGCCTTAAAAAGCAAGTACACAGTAAGGTACCAGGGTGCCAAGTGCTAGGGTGCCAGGGTGCCAGGGTGCCAGGGTGCCAGGGTGCCAGGGTGCCAGGGAGCCAGGGAGCCAAGAGCTAGAATCAGCGCCAGCTTATGGGGCCAGCTCTAGTGCCAACCTTTGGAGGCAGGAATAGTGTCAATGCTAGGGCCATGTCTAATGCCAAACGTAGGGCTAGGGCCAGTTTTTGGGGCTAGGGCCAGTTTTTGGGGCTAGGGCCAGTTTTTGGGGCTAAGGGCTAGCTTTTGGGGTTAGGGTTAGGGTTAGGGTTAGGGTTAGGGTTAGGGTTAGGGTTAGGGTTAGGGTTAGGGTTAGGGTTAGGGTTAGGGTTAGGGTTAGGGTTAGGGTTAGGGTTAGGGTTAGGGTTAGGGTTAGGGTTAGGGTTAGGGTTAGGGTTAGGGTTAGGGTTAGGGTTAGGGTTAGGGTTAGGGTTAGGGTTAGGGTTAGGGTTAGGGTTAGGGTTAGGGTTAGGGTTAGGGTTAGGGTTAGGGTTAGGGTTAGGGTTAGGGTTAGGGTTAGGGTTAGGGTTAGGGTTAGGGGTTAGGGTTAGGGTTAGGGTTAGGGTTAGGGGTTAGGGTTAGGGGGGGGGTTAGGGTTAGGGTTAGGGTTAGGGTTAGGGTTAGGGTTAGGGTTAGGGTTAGGGTTAGGGTTAGGGTTAGGGTTAGGGTTAGGGTTAGGGTTAGGGTTAGGGTTAGGGTTAGGGTTAGGGTTAGGGTTAGGGTTAGGGTTAGGGTTAGGGTTAGGGTTAGGGTTAGGGTTAGGGTTAGGGTTAGGGTTAGGGTTAGGGTTAGGGTTAGGGTTAGGGTTAGGGTTAGGGTTAGGGTTAGGGTTAGGGTTAGGGTTAGGGTTAGGGTTAGGGTTAGGGTTAGGGTTAGGGTTAGGGTTAGGGTTAGGGTTAGGGTTAGGGTTAGGGTTAGGGTTAGGGTTAGGGTTAGGGTTAGGGTTAGGGTTAGGGTTAGGGTTAGGGTTAGGGTTAGGGTTAGGGTTAGGGTTAGGGTTAGGGTTAGGGTTAGGGTTAGGGTTAGGGTTAGGGTTAGGGTTAGGGTTAGGGTTAGGGTTAGGGTTAGGGTTAGGGTTAGGGTTAGGGTTAGGGTTAGGGTTAGGGTTAGGGTTAGGGTTAGGGTTAGGGTTAGGGTTAGGGTTAGGGTTAGGGTTAGGGTTAGGGTTAGGGTTAGGGTTAGGGTTAGGGTTAGGGTTAGGGTTAGGGTTAGGGTTAGGGTTAGGGTTAGGGTTAGGGTTAGGGTTAGGGTTAGGGTTAGGGTTAGGGTTAGGGTTAGGGTTAGGGTTAGGGTTAGGGTTAGGGTTAGGGTTAGGGTTAGGGTTAGGGTTAGGGTTAGGGTTAGGGTTAGGGTTAGGGTTAGGGTTAGGGTTAGGGTTAGGGTTAGGGTTAGGGTTAGGGTTAGGGTTAGGGTTAGGGTTAGGGTTAGGGTTAGGGTTAGGGTTAGGGTTAGGGTTAGGGTTAGGGTTAGGGTTAGGGTTAGGGTTAGGGTTAGGGTTAGGGTTAGGGTTAGGGTTAGGGTTAGGGTTAGGGTTAGGGTTAGGGTTAGGGTTAGGGTTAGGGTTAGGGTTAGGGTTAGGGTTAGGGTTAGGGTTAGGGTTAGGGTTAGGGTTAGGGTTAGGGTTAGGGTTAGGGTTAGGGTTAGGGTTAGGGTTAGGGTTAGGGTTAGGGTTAGGGTTAGGGTTAGGGTTAGGGTTAGGGTTAGGGTTAGGGTTAGGGTTAGGGTTAGGGTTAGGGTTAGGGTTAGGGTTAGGGTTAGGGTTAGGGTTAGGGTTAGGGTTAGGGTTAGGGTTAGGGTTAGGGTTAGGGTTAGGGTTAGGGTTAGGGTTAGGGTTAGGGTTAGGGTTAGGGTTAGGGTTAGGGTTAGGGTTAGGGTTAGGGTTAGGGTTAGGGTTAGGGTTAGGGTTAGGGTTAGGGTTAGGGTTAGGGTTAGGGTTAGGGTTAGGGTTAGGGTTAGGGTTAGGGTTAGGGTTAGGGTTAGGGTTAGGGTTAGGGTTAGGGTTAGGGTTAGGGTTAGGGTTAGGGTTAGGGTTAGGGTTAGGGTTAGGGTTAGGGTTAGGGTTAGGGTTAGGGTTAGGGTTAGGGTTAGGGTTAGGGTTAGGGTTAGGGTTAGGGTTAGGGTTAGGGTTAGGGTTAGGGTTAGGGTTAGGGTTAGGGTTAGGGTTAGGGTTAGGGTTAGGGTTAGGGTTAGGGTTAGGGTTAGGGTTAGGGTTAGGGTTAGGGTTAGGGTTAGGGTTAGGGTTAGGGTTAGGGTTAGGGTTAGGGTTAGGGTTAGGGTTAGGGTTAGGGTTAGGGTTAGGGTTAGGGTTAGGGTTAGGGTTAGGGTTAGGGTTAGGGTTAGGGTTAGGGTTAGGGTTAGGGTTAGGGTTAGGGTTAGGGTTAGGGTTAGGGTTAGGGTTAGGGTTAGGGTTAGGGTTAGGGTTAGGGTTAGGGTTAGGGTTAGGGTTAGGGTTAGGGTTAGGGTTAGGGTTAGGGTTAGGGTTAGGGTTAGGGTTAGGGTTAGGGTTAGGGTTAGGGTTAGGGTTAGGGTTAGGGTTAGGGTTAGGGTTAGGGTTAGGGTTAGGGTTAGGGTTAGGGTTAGGGTTAGGGTTAGGGTTAGGGTTAGGGTTAGGGTTAGGGTTAGGGTTAGGGTTAGGGTTAGGGTTAGGGTTAGGGTTAGGGTTAGGGTTAGGGTTAGGGTTAGGGTTAGGGTTAGGGTTAGGGTTAGGGTTAGGGTTAGGGTTAGGGTTAGGGTTAGGGTTAGGGTTAGGGTTAGGGTTAGGGTTAGGGTTAGGGTTAGGGTTAGGGTTAGGGTTAGGGTTAGGGTTAGGGTTAGGGTTAGGGTTAGGGTTAGGGTTAGGGTTAGGGTTAGGGTTAGGGTTAGGGTTAGGGTTAGGGTTAGGGTTAGGGTTAGGGTTAGGGTTAGGGTTAGGGTTAGGGTTAGGGTTAGGGTTAGGGTTAGGGTTAGGGTTAGGGTTAGGGTTAGGGTTAGGGTTAGGGTTAGGGTTAGGGTTAGGGTTAGGGTTAGGGTTAGGGTTAGGGTTAGGGTTAGGGTTAGGGTTAGGGTTAGGGTTAGGGTTAGGGTTAGGGTTAGGGTTAGGGTTAGGGTTAGGGTTAGGGTTAGGGTTAGGGTTAGGGTTAGGGTTAGGGTTAGGGTTAGGGTTAGGGTTAGGGTTAGGGTTAGGGTTAGGGTTAGGGTTAGGGTTAGGGTTAGGGTTAGGGTTAGGGTTAGGGTTAGGGTTAGGGTTAGGGTTAGGGTTAGGGTTAGGGTTAGGGTTAGGGTTAGGGTTAGGGTTAGGGTTAGGGTTAGGGTTAGGGTTAGGGTTAGGGTTAGGGTTAGGGTTAGGGTTAGGGTTAGGGTTAGGGTTAGGGTTAGGGTTAGGGTTAGGGTTAGGGTTAGGGTTAGGGTTAGGGTTAGGGTTAGGGTTAGGGTTAGGGTTAGGGTTAGGGTTAGGGTTAGGGTTAGGGTTAGGGTTAGGGTTAGGGTTAGGGTTAGGGTTAGGGTTAGGGTTAGGGTTAGGGTTAGGGTTAGGGTTAGGGTTAGGGTTAGGGTTAGGGTTAGGGTTAGGGTTAGGGTTAGGGTTAGGGTTAGGGTTAGGGTTAGGGTTAGGGTTAGGGTTAGGGTTAGGGTTAGGGTTAGGGTTAGGGTTAGGGTTAGGGTTAGGGTTAGGGTTAGGGTTAGGGTTAGGGTTAGGGTTAGGGTTAGGGTTAGGGTTAGGGTTAGGGTTAGGGTTAGGGTTAGGGTTAGGGTTAGGGTTAGGGTTAGGGTTAGGGTTAGGGTTAGGGTTAGGGTTAGGGTTAGGGTTAGGGTTAGGGTTAGGGTTAGGGTTAGGGTTAGGGTTAGGGTTAGGGTTAGGGTTAGGGTTAGGGTTAGGGTTAGGGTTAGGGTTAGGGTTAGGGTTAGGGTTAGGGTTAGGGTTAGGGTTAGGGTTAGGGTTAGGGTTAGGGTTAGGGTTAGGGTTAGGGTTAGGGTTAGGGTTAGGGTTAGGGTTAGGGTTAGGGTTAGGGTTAGGGTTAGGGTTAGGGTTAGGGTTAGGGTTAGGGTTAGGGTTAGGGTTAGGGTTAGGGTTAGGGTTAGGGTTAGGGTTAGGGTTAGGGTTAGGGTTAGGGTTAGGGTTAGGGTTAGGGTTAGGGTTAGGGTTAGGGTTAGGGTTAGGGTTAGGGTTAGGGTTAGGGTTAGGGTTAGGGTTAGGGTTAGGGTTAGGGTTAGGGTTAGGGTTAGGGTTAGGGTTAGGGTTAGGGTTAGGGTTAGGGTTAGGGTTAGGGTTAGGGTTAGGGTTAGGGTTAGGGTTAGGGTTAGGGTTAGGGTTAGGGTTAGGGTTAGGGTTAGGGTTAGGGTTAGGGTTAGGGTTAGGGTTAGGGTTAGGGTTAGGGTTAGGGTTAGGGTTAGGGTTAGGGTTAGGGTTAGGGTTAGGGTTAGGGTTAGGGTTAGGGTTAGGGTTAGGGTTAGGGTTAGGGTTAGGGTTAGGGTTAGGGTTAGGGTTAGGGTTAGGGTTAGGGTTAGGGTTAGGGTTAGGGTTAGGGTTAGGGTTAGGGTTAGGGTTAGGGTTAGGGTTAGGGTTAGGGTTAGGGTTAGGGTTAGGGTTAGGGTTAGGGTTAGGGTTAGGGTTAGGGTTAGGGTTAGGGTTAGGGTTAGGGTTAGGGTTAGGGTTAGGGTTAGGGTTAGGGTTAGGGTTAGGGTTAGGGTTAGGGTTAGGGTTAGGGTTAGGGTTAGGGTTAGGGTTAGGGTTAGGGTTAGGGTTAGGGTTAGGGTTAGGGTTAGGGTTAGGGTTAGGGTTAGGGTTAGGGTTAGGGTTAGGGTTAGGGTTAGGGTTAGGGTTAGGGTTAGGGTTAGGGTTAGGGTTAGGGTTAGGGTTAGGGTTAGGGTTAGGGTTAGGGTTAGGGTTAGGGTTAGGGTTAGGGTTAGGGTTAGGGTTAGGGTTAGGGTTAGGGTTAGGGTTAGGGTTAGGGTTAGGGTTAGGGTTAGGGTTAGGGTTAGGGTTAGGGTTAGGGTTAGGGTTAGGGTTAGGGTTAGGGTTAGGGTTAGGGTTAGGGTTAGGGTTAGGGTTAGGGTTAGGGTTAGGGTTAGGGTTAGGGTTAGGGTTAGGGTTAGGGTTAGGGTTAGGGTTAGGGTTAGGGTTAGGGTTAGGGTTAGGGTTAGGGTTAGGGTTAGGGTTAGGGTTAGGGTTAGGGTTAGGGTTAGGGTTAGGGTTAGGGTTAGGGTTAGGGTTAGGGTTAGGGTTAGGGTTAGGGTTAGGGTTAGGGTTAGGGTTAGGGTTAGGGTTAGGGTTAGGGTTAGGGTTAGGGTTAGGGTTAGGGTTAGGGTTAGGGTTAGGGTTAGGGTTAGGGTTAGGGTTAGGGTTAGGGTTAGGGTTAGGGTTAGGGTTAGGGTTAGGGTTAGGGTTAGGGTTAGGGTTAGGGTTAGGGTTAGGGTTAGGGTTAG